>OX381705.1:62091303-63428041 GCA_947462335.1 Harmothoe impar | reverse complement strand
ATTTAAAGTGTAACATGAGCTGCATGTTAGAAAGAAACACACCTGGGGGAAGTGATATTGAAAACGTTTCACCGGAGACATGGGTTGGATGGAGAGACACACACACAAATAGGAAAAGCCGATACTTTCCAACTAATAAAACTTCCCCAACGCTTTTCTCGCAAAGGTCGCCTTCCATACTTGGCTCTGAATTAACTTTCCCTTTTGGATTAACAATCTTTATATAGCAAGCAATACACCCGACTCGTAAATGAGTTCTGCTTACTTATCTGCTCGCGATAACACACGTACAAAGCCACACGTATTTGACCAAGAAAGCCCTAAGAACTGGAAGGGAAGGTAGAATTTAACCTCTCGATATATACCTGATACCGTGCGTTAATATTACCAGGCTGATGATAGTGGCGATGGGGATAAGTAATGGGGAACTGAAGCCAGGGTGACCCATGCTATCGGATTATAACCGAGAGGTGACTTCGGTTATCCATTCAGTGGAAAGTAAACCAAGCCCCTGTTATTACCTACCCCGCCGACAGGTGTACGGGAAGTTATCAGGTGAGGTAGGTAGGGGTCTCCAGTGAAGCTCAGGTAAGTGGATCCTGCACCCACACATGGCTACTTAATTAACTTGGAGTTCTAGCGAATAGAAACTTTTTCCTCCATGATAGTGGTTATATATATGCAGGGCAGTAACTCCGCTCATATCTTGGCCGAAGGCTGAATTTAACAGATAAACTGATGATTCCCCATAGCAAATGTGTTTTAGTGTATAATCATTTTAATAGGAAAATGGGACACCTACATGTACACATAGATGCAGCAATATCGATAAAGTATATCATTATTTAAAGTGCTCCACTGCTATGAGTATGTGCATTTTTTTCCACAAGCTCAGCAGCTGCAGCTCATGAGCTTGTAGAAAAAAATGCACAGCTGCTCAGCAAAAGGTTGATCACCAACAGTTCATTGTTCTTTTCGACCTAGGCTCTTTTTCTATGAATCAGTGGTGGTTCTGATGGAGTGATACAGCACAACAAGCTCTGTACATGTAGGGCTCCCTCCAGTTGGACCAGGTAAGGCCCTTCCTGCCTGTCTGTAGTATCTACTAATACATCATATTAAATGAACATGTAATGTACATGTAGATTTAATAAAAATGCAACTGTCATACAGTGCAGCAATCAGCTGTATGATCGTCAATCATTACAGTGATTTCTCTGAATGAGTAGTAGTTACTTCATGTCTATGCTAGTTCTATGGTACTTACTAAAGCCTTACAGTAGATTCTACTGTGCACATACACTAAACTGTACACCTAAATTAGATGCTTCTGTATATATACAAAAAATCATCTATTTACTGTGAATGACAGCTATGGGGCGACACAATCATATGGGCAATGATTCCAACAATAAACTATACAATAAAGCTCATTCTCTAGACGACCAGTCACTGGACAGCTCCTGGTGTACGTGAACCAGTTTAAGAGCAGCTCTTTAGTGTAATTCAACCCGCAATGCCCCCTGCCCACTATTCAGATCTCATTTAACTACCGCCTATTAGGTTAGGGCCAGGCAGGTCGTCGCATGCTGCCTCGGCCCGGCCAACTGCCCCCTGTCCATGCCCCCTGCTCATTCTCCTGTCCTTGCATGACCCTGGCCTTTCCAGCCGACTCACCACAACCCCCAACACTAACCTCCGAACACGGGGTAGCACTGTCGGCGCCGGAAATGGATGGAATGTAGTTTGGTTCGTGGCACAAAATCAATGAGGTTTCGGGCGCGATGGGGTCCTGAACTTTGGTGAGTGTTGGGTGAAAGTTGGTGACCCTTCAACGGCACGTTCCACATCGAGCAACGACGGTAGAGCAACAGGCAGGTCACTATGCTGTCATTATGGTTGCTATGGCGTCACCATGACATCACGAACACGTCAGTGCAACACACTGAACACGTAATGCGAGATCTGGCCATTAATTTCCATAACATAACTGTTACGGTCATGTTTCCGGAAGCAGTGATTCAAAAATCCTTCAATTACACCCGCGTGCATATAAATGCAGCTCGGGAAGTCAGGGTCGGGATGCCAATATATAATCATTTTTGGGTAGATCAGACTACACCTGATGGACTGTAAAAGAGGCTTTTCAAAGGATATATCCAGCAAACCTAAATGTAAATTAAAACTAGGCCATATCTTGTATATGTATAACAGATATTTCCCCTGTTGCATTCATTTTAAAGAAAGTGTCATGTTGTTATGCCATTTGGAATCATGTGCAGAGGATTGACCCACGACTTTGTGTAAAGAAGGTCGACACATGACTTTGTGTAAAGAAAGTTGACACATGACTTGTCACTTATCTGCATGAAGATGGTAGTGTTGTCAGTAATAGTACACTCACCTGAAACATCAGAAAATACATGGTTAATATCATGAAACATTATTGTACTACAGGTAGTAGTTGTTTGAAAGAAGATGATACAATCATGGGATATACACAGTTCAACAAATTACATTTTAACTCAAAACTCAAACTTAACTTAATTCCAATGTATATTATAATTTAACCTTAATCAAGAATCTTGAAAATATCGTGCGAATTATTTTCTAATTGTTTTGTCTCACAACCTGTCACTTTATGCATTTACAGTTTTCTTCCTGTGTCTCTCGCTTTCTCTGTGCAGTCTCTCAGTCTGCCACCTCTCCCTCCTAGCCACCAGCAACTCTTTTCTTCCCACGCAGGGTAAATCTAACCAAACACATGCAAACTACCAATCAGGCGTGTCACATCACGGAGAGTGACGCCGAGACGACGGGAACATTTGCAAGAGCATAATTTGCAACGGGTGCATTTATTAGCCAGACGCCACGCACCCAAAGCAGGAAAAGGAAATCAGAGAACAGAAATACAAAGGAGGAAGTCCTAGCACGCCTAAAACCTTTCAGGGGGGTGTTTTATACCCGGTCCTTTTATGGAGAGCCGCACCAGGAGGAGTCTATGCTCCAGCACAGATGTACTTCCTCCTCCTGGGTCTGACCTAACAACCACTAGCTGACAAGCTCACGCCGCCCGTGCACCTCATGGACGTCTTGCGTGCCCCTCCATATTGGGTTGGGAGCACTCTAAGCATGGTCAGTACAGCCCAATTAATTCACTTCCCACACGCTAATGGCCCCAGACCAGTCAGTACTGTCGGAAAGATGAGCGCCGGACAGATCTGTTTGGTTTTCTCCTGGGAAAACCGAATTATTGAAGGGGAAGTGCCTTTTGGGCGGAGACATGATCACTTCGTTCATGTTGCACGACGAATGACTGCCAGTGAAAGCAGCCACCGGCAGGTTTTACTTGCGGATCAAGTAGTCCCCGGAAGGGTACTTTCCAATGGGTGGAAAATACGACCCTGGCTTTTCGAGGGAGAGACAGAAAGGGAAAACTGGAAAGAAAAACTCTGATACAGCAAAAAGTGCGTTAGGGAAAGAGAGGGTCAGGGAGAAAGGGAGAGAGAGAGAGAGAGAGAGAGAGAGAGAGAGAGAGAGAGAGAGAGAGAGAGAGAGAGAGAGAGAGAGAGAGAGAGGGAGAGGGAGAGAGGGAGAGAGGGAGAAGGAGAGAGGGAGGAAGAGGGAGAGAGATAGACAGACAGACACAGAAGGAGGCATATAGACAGAGACACAGAGCCTAAGAGAGTAGCATTTTAGAGAAAGACATGGACAGAGACAGTTAGAGAAAGGGAAATGAAATTAGAAGGGAAGATGTTGCATTTGAGCCCCCCCCCCCCAACGGAAACGTCGTACCATCACCCTAACAAGGTGATGATAACGACACTGACGCCAACAACGACGCCCACGATGATGATGATGATGATGATGATGATGATGGTGGTGATGGTGATGGTGATGATGATGACGTTTTAAAGCTTTCCAGACAGGACCAGGGATCTGACAATGTATGTATACATGACGGTGTATGAGCTACAGTAATACTATAGGCAGGGTGGCAAACTGTAACACATGGTACTGATCTCAACCGTACCATATATTGAACCACAGCCCATCCCGCTGGGACCTGTAAACATGTCGTTACAGCCACGGGAGAAGAAGGAGGGAGGGACGAGGAGGGCGGCTATAGGCAGCAGGGTGCACAGGGGAGTATATCAGGGCGGCCTTAGGGGGTTGTGGGCGGCGGATGGCAGCCGGCCAGACACGATACTGTTATTTACGATCAGATAACCGCGACCAATAACCGGGGATCGGGGCCTCACCGCGACCCGGCCGCCCGACCATCCGTCTTCCGTGCCGCTGGCGCCGCGACGCGTAAATTTCCGGCGCGGGTTTTGTCCCCAATCTGCCGCCGCGTGGACACGCTACAAGGGCGCGGGATTATCCGCGCTCATGTCGGGAATAAGGCCCGGCTGATTTGTGGGGGTAATTGGAGGGGGCTGAATATTAAGTCCACCGCCACGCGCGCGGCTAAATCACGGTTCCACGCTGGACGCGGCGTAGTAACGCACACGTCAAGGAGGACCACACACCGGGACGCGGGTACCCAGCGTAAAAGTGGCCGGAAGTGACTGGCTGACCTTCAGAGCTGACCTTCCTGTTGATGGGACGTAGAGGTCAAGGCCATCCATCAGGGGGATGGGGAGTAAGAGAGATGTAGGGTGAGGGGAGGTAGGGAGAGGGGGTGGGAGGAGGGGGATTAGGATAAGGGGGTGAGTGAAGGTCCGGTCAGGCCTGTGTGCTTTTGGCGTTTATGGGCGTGTGTGTATGAAGCTGAGGGTGTGTGAAGAACTGGGGTAGATGAGGGGGCGTGTGAACGGCTTGCCATGTGCATATCGCCGTGATAAACGTTTCCGCACACCGACGGTGGTCTTTTACTACGGTAAATAAATGAATGAATAAATAAATAAACAAGGGAACAAAAACAACAGGGAAGGCAGGGTGCTCGGTCTTTACTGGTGCGGCCCAGCGAGCACTACAATGATCAGCACATTAGTCAGTAGCAATTTCACGCGCCGCCGAGTCTTGAGTCCAGGCAGAAGCACGCCTCATATTGCTTTGCTGACAGCTCCTAGCTCCCCACCTTCTCCCCGCTCGCCCTCCTCCGCATACACAGTGTCCACTACTAGATGGTCAAGGACTGGATGGTCAGGTATAAATGGTTCCTTTCATCCAGTGATTGCCACAAGGTGCATGGTTATAAAATTACAGACGCCATACACTTCTATAATATGCATGATCTCCTTCTTGCATTCGGCACCACGTCAATGTTATCTAATCTATACCACATCTAGTGAATGGATCCATGTCCTGCTGGTGGGTTGTTCAATATGAATTGTGGTTTCCATTGATGAAGATGGATGAACCCTTCTCCTTGATTTTAGGCCGGTTCAGAATATTGCTGATAATCTAAGTCTGTATAGGTACCAATATGGGTGAAGGGCGAGCAGCTCAGTGGAAGTCGAGGGTCCGGCCAAACAGGTAATTGGAGTGTCATGTAGGCGGGGGTCGGGGTCTTGATACCAGCCGTGATAATGAGGTGGTCGGGTCTGGGGTGGTTACAGTGCCATTTAAAGCCCTGGCCTGAGCCCCCTATCAGAGCCCTATGGTCATTATCAGACCTCTGGGTTGACGGGAACATTTAAGCCCCCTGAAGGCACTGACAGTACACTCACATAGGACCTGGTGCCCGCTGCAGACTCGCATTTACGATACTACTTACATATTTTGCGTCGATTATTATCCTCTATTTCATGTGGAGAAACAAAGTTACTATGCTTAATTACTTGAACGGCCGTTCTCCACACCCCCGTGGAGAAACTGATGCTCATTCTCCATGGGCTACTTCTTCAAATGTCATTTTTAGATATAATTCATAAATAATTACATGAAATAAACACAGAGATCCACTCTAATCAGTCTGAATTCCTGGTTTCTCCACTTGTGGTACCTTGAATCCAAGGTACCACTCGTGGAGAAACCTGTCATTCAGACAGATCATCGTGGACCTCTGTCTATATACTCATGAGGGTCTAGACCCCCCCTTTGGAAAAAAATCCACCAATAAACTAATCACTATCCAAACGACCTGTCTGATTCTGCTTAGAAATTATGATTTATAATCAAACCGCACTGATGAAATGAATAATAACCAAAGTGGAAGTATGTTTATCAAGAATATGTCTGGAAGACCTGTGTATTCTTATCATTTTTCTTAAGCCACACAAAAGCAGGTGGGAGTTGACAGTGAGTGCTGCGGGCGTCGCCTGACCTGGTTTTTGGACAGGTAGTGATGAGCAGATCGGAGCAGCTCAGGAGTAGCTCTGGGGCAGGTGGCAGGTGAGCAGGAAGACCTGTGTCTCCCAAAGGCCCGGGGCTGATGTTTAATTTATAAATAGGGGGAAGGGGGCCCTAAAAGCAAAAAGGGTGGATAGAAAAGTAGAAAGCAACTAATCTCCGTTCCAACCATGCAGGGATTACTTCTCATATCCCTAAGTAATTCATATCTCCAGAACTCACATTGTGAGATGGCTGCCATCCATCCCTGCCCTCGGGTCAGTCTCCTAGTGAAGGGTCTCTGTTCCCTGTGTAAGGCCCCAGGGGGATGTGCACTTTATTCAGTGTCTGGATGTTCTGTTGAAATCAACTCATCTAATGAGCCCCCGTGGGGGAGGAGCTGCTCGGGGCAGGACGGATATTAAGGACACAGATTCATTCAGAGTCAACCTTTACATGCGGCCTACTGTAGGGTCCTCAGGGGGTAGGGGGATTGGCAGTGGGGTGGAAGGGCCAGGCCTGTGAATAATTACAGGGATCCCCGACGATAATGCACCTAGTGTTGATCTTACATTAGGATTACACTGCTCACGTCTGGGCATAGGGGGGCATAATATTAACACGATGGTGGTAAATGTTACACCTTATTACTGCCAGGTAAGTTCGGAGCTGCTGCCAGATGTTTAGCTGAGTTACCTTAGAGAAGCTGGGGCAGTGTGTATAAAATTTGACTAACGGTGGAGGGCTATAAGACAAAGGACTTCACACCTTTGTTATAAAGTATACCCTCACATAAACGAAGGTTAAGCTATAGATACCCCCTCGTAACTGAGTGTATGTCAAAATAACCATGACAGACTTCCATGGTTATTATTGCATAATTGTCGTGCGTATTCTTACTAATAATATGTGCAATTCGATTTTCATATAAATCTATTTATTTCTAAAATCAACATGCGGCAATCCTCCGTCCTTGTCAATCCTGGTTATATAAGCTTGGACTGTCTCTGGAAACACCAGCATAGCCTATTATACCTCAGGCTATGTAGGTAACAAGGCCTTCTTTATTCTTCGGACATTGTCGCTACCAAGATACCACCCGCCACGACGAAAGACGGGGCTGCCAAAAATAATTCCCTCCCTTTCTCTACGGCTATTTCTGTCTGTGTTATATCCCCCTCTCACTATCTCTGTCTCTCTATGGCTCTCTGTTTCTCCTTGCTTTACTAATACAGCTCTCCCCTGGCTTTACTAACACAGAAACGTAGCAGATGAGGAAACACCGGTCCTCGCCCTTCAAAATCTCGACCACAAAACATTGTTTAAGGTTTAGACCAATCAGAGTAGATTACACTAAGCTGCCAGGCCCCTGCTTCCCCTAATGGATTTCTCTGTTCATCCCCTGATGATACCTTGCCGAGGGGGGAGCTACTGCTGTCGACTCCCATTGTCTGGCTCTGAATTGTTGCTAGTTCACTAGTGCTAGAAGTGTCACCCAGAGAGCTACTACTTAGACAGATTTAGCGTAAGTGCTGATACTACGGCAATGTAAATGTTATGAATAGACTAATACATGTATATTTTCGCAGACACTTCAAGGTAGCCACTAATTGAACTATTTAATCTATGATACTCTGTAATATATATATATATAGATAAAGATCCAAGAGAATCAATGAAAACAGTCATGTCTGGTCAGGGAGTTTCACTTCACCATAGCTGGTTCTAAATCAACTTAGATGGTAATGATCAGCCATAATGATTATATTGATCTACCTTTGATCTCGGATGTATCCCCCAGTGTAATGGTAAAGCCAAGCTATAAATACCTCTGTAGGTGAAGTGTTGAACCAGCTGGGGGATGGGGGGGGGGGTAATTTATGACAGACACATTGGAGATTATTGTTCTTTTGAGCCTTCACGGAGGCATGATACAGAGGCCTTGCAGGGAACAGGATAGACACCTGAGCCACGTTCCCACCTGGGTTTACAAGGGAGGGCAGGGGTGGCAGACATGGAGGGTCTTTGTATGCACTGGGAGGCAGAGGGAACTGATGATAGGCACTGATAAAGTAGGCATGGATGGCCAAAAGAATGGGACATGGTGCCGTAGGGGCTGAGTATAGGGTTATAGCAGGGGAGAGTGATAGGGTTGCAGGTGGTAGTAAATATAGCTGTAACGCAGGGCAATGGGACTATTTGTATTTGGTAGGAGCCACTGAAAGGCCAGAAAGGGTAGGCCTGGTACAGCGGGAATGAGTGAGTAGACGCCACGTCTTGTCGACTGCAATATTCCCTTGTTTCAATGGGCGCCATTGGAGACACACTTACAGTTCCCCAGAACAACGCTTTCACATGGCAGCGGCCGTTGCGGAAACTGGGAGAAACGCCAGCGACGACAGGAAGTCGTCGACGCCGGAGAGAACGCTTTGTCGGCGTCGGGCGGGCGCGTCGACGACAGGGTAAAGGGAGGGGATCCATCATTTCTCAGCGCGCCGGAAGTGTTAACGACACACTAAACGCAGGGCACATACACTGACTGCTCCCTCGGGAGGACCTTCAGCCGCCGGCCTCACGCTCCGCGGCCACCCACCTCCACACCCCCACCCCCGGGAGACCCATGTCTATGTGTAAAGATGGTCTCCTTCACAAAACGCCTCCCGCCGCTACGTCGCCGCTCCTAGCGCCGGGCTGGGTTCCGCTTCCGCCTTCTGCCACCGGCACTGAATGGACGGCGGCCCTTGAAGGTGCCCCTGCCTCCCGTCCTGAAGCCTTAATGAGCGCGCAGGGGGTATTTCCTCCTGCAGGTAATGAGTCCCCTTGAATTATTGTGTTCTGGCGACAGACAGATATAATTACGACCCGGACGATGTCCCACCTAGTAACAGGAACCCCCTCGCCATATATGAGGATAATCAGCCTGGTAGAAGAAGGGGCATAGAGAGAAAAAGCATAGAAAATGTTCTTTTGGTTGATGATACAGTATCAGAAATCTAGGTCATATATACGTTGGACTTGATAACGTCAAGTAATTGGACAACGCCTTTATAGTCTTTTTAGTGTCTCACATAGCGATTCAACTCTTTGTGTTCCCATTCTGTTTTCCCCGCCAACATGTTACAAATAACGCATTGTAGCATGGACCTTAATACATTGATATTATGATTATAATAAGGTGTTATATATAAACGTAATTATGTTTGAATGGTTAGAATTACTAAATATGTTGCTAACGAACAGGTGTTTGACATATTGTAGCACAATATTGTTAGCAACCTCGAGGAGATCTGATATGTCCAAGGCGTTGGTTACAATATTCAATTTGTATACATACACTTGATTAAATGAAGGCATGTCTAGTATAAAACCCTGAACCTCCAACAAAATACGGGACTAGTATGAAAAAGATCTCTGCTACGTGCTTGAGTCTTTGAAGTCACAGCACTAAAACATTATAAAGGAGGGACAGGGTGCTCTCTGTGATCCAATTATAGAAGGAATTAGTAGGGATGGCCTGGACATAAAACATCAGAAGGGAAAACCAGTCTGCTTCGACTCACTGGGCTACTGCGTGACTTTGATGTTTTACCGGGAAAAAGAAGAGACCCTCTTAGTAGGCACTCCCTCTTGCTTCGGGCCCTGAAGTGAAACGCATGCAGGGATGGACAGATTGAGTTGTATTTATTGAGCGGTATCAATTTGGAAGGGTTGTGGGAGGACGGGAGTTTTGTTTTATGAAGGTATATATAGTGTGCTCCTAGTTAACACACATCTATCTATCCATATACAGGACTATACATGCCCATTGAGGACGGTACTGTCACCCCACCCCTACCTCTGAACAGGACTTGATTAATTGTGGAGTTAAAGTAATATTGGCTGGTTGTCATTTGCGAAAAATGATATAGACATAATGTAATGGATAATGTAATGATGTTAAATTACATTTTATGTCCACGTACTCAATATATGCCACTACATGTATCATAAACTCCATAGCACTAAAAACATTGTGCTATCCCTTCACCAGAGCGTACAATAAGGCACATTGGCATGTGTCAGTCACCTTTGGCGTTGCCCTGGCAGACAGGTTACTATTCCTGCTAACACAAGCAGTGGACACAGGTACACCATATGTTGGAAACAAGCAGGAATCTGTAGTGCACGCTACAGACACTAACATGGAGCAGCTCGATGGAGCAGCTCTAATTCCTGCTCAGCACACCAGATGGCGACTGCCTCATGCAGCACGCCCTTAGCACTGCAGCGATCCTGCTGGAGATCTGTGGCCGGCCTGGGGAGTGGGTGCAGGGCTGGGGGGACCCATGGTCATGTGTTGTATTCCCAATCTCAGGTGGCTATTCTTACATAGAGAGACAAGGCAACACGCTGTATTGAGAAAAGCATCCAGGTCAGTAGGATGGACATATCACTGCAGAAAATATCTTCATCAGGTTGAGCTATTGATATATATGCAGATTAAATTGGGTCTATACCAACAGGTGTATACTGACTCTGATCATCCGATCGCATTTCTCCTACTTCTAGTCCAAGACCAAGTTATTATAATCCATATAGGGGAAACATAATAGGAGAGTAAACTCATAGACAGTGTCAGGGTGTAGGATAACATGAGGTGAATTATGAAGTCAATTAGGACTCGCACTATTATCTAGGATTTATAGAGTATTTTTTAATATTTCAATTTTCGATTATGAAAGTAAAGTACAAGAAAGGTCATAGTTTGCAGGACAAACTAACTTTGTGCATATCAAATGTTCAATGAGATAATTAAGACATGACCTTTAGCGACATAATTTTATTCGCTTAATAAGCAATTGCCTTCCAGGTGCATTTTCTACCTCCATAATTACTTAATAGCTCGTAATCTCTATCAGAAGTGATTGACATTCTAAAATGTTCTGCTTTAAGGCAATAATACGAAACACACAATAGTTTAACGTATTCTGTATTCCTAATAATTTCCTCCTAAAATTGACATTTCAACCACTTCTCAGGGATTTACGAATAATAAATACCACATTGCCTTCAAATGATGAAACCAAATGACATTTAATCTAATCAACCTATTGCAAAACCTCAGATATGCGATAGAAATTGGAAAGTCCCGGTTTATTGCATATTGAGCATAATATTATAATTCCTAACTGCGTTTATAAGAAGGCATCATGGCCTCAAGTTGATAGCATTCCATATCCATTATCTACAGACGGTGACAGGTTCGCCCTACCTCTTACTCCCCATCTTGTCCAACCCCTATCTTCCTAATTACCCGGCAGCAGCATACTGCCCCTTGCTGGCCTATATATGAATGAACGCCCCCACCTCCTCATCAAAACACAGGTCACGACGGACCGGATTAGAGGTCGGGCCATGAGAAGGTGATGCTGGGTTGAGGAGGGTTGGATGAAGGAAGGGAAGGAGAATACTGTGGGCAGGAATACCTTTCTAATGGAGTAGTAGAGGTAGTAGTCGTAGTGTTATCGTGAAGGAGTAACTTAATAATAATGACTATCTAAATCGGTTATATCACTGTGACTGTTCGAACTGAACTTAATGGTACATCCGGTACTCAACGAGTATCCCTTATCAGATTTCACATAATGTGCTCCTCATAATGCAGCATGAGTTGTTGGAGTTACTCAACCTTATATATGCCTCAATGAACCCTTGACCTATATCCTCTCACCTGTAATGTGAGGACTGCACCTGTCACGGGGCTGTTACATGGTAATGTAAGTTTATACGTTCTGTAATAAAACCCTATGTATTGAATGGCCCCATCGCCCACTGCTCTGTCCATGTAATGAGTTATAGTGATGGAGTGGCCATCATCAAACAATAGGGTGGGGTTTCAAATTTGTTTTACAGATTTAACAATTTGAACCATATTAATAGTAAAGCAGAGGCATCTTTTACGGTGTCGACAACATGTTTATAAATATCTTTCACTACCCCCACCCCAACCCGTGCTGTTAATGATGGACGACTCCCTTATAGAAGGGGATAGAGTGGAAAGGTATAATGGTTCAAAAAAGGCAATCATCCTCCATAGGATATTGGAAAAGCTTGTTATCTGACCCTTTCCCTGGCATTCTGAGCACCTCCACACCATCACGACACACACTAATTTTAGAATTTCCAATAAAGCCAGATGAAATAATCTGTAAGCGGCACCTGCGTTTACAGTTTCATCATAATTTCGAAGACGGGTCTCCGCTGTCATATTGATTTGCAAGACACTACCGTATCTGTTCCAGACGGGCTCTCCGCTTCCAGAGTTCCCTTTCAGTTTTGAGTTCCCCTCCAGACTGGTGTTTTGCATGCCCCTTTTATTTTTCCCCTTTCATGTAGACAAACAACATCGATTGTGTCGGAGAGTGTGGGACGGTGACAGCACGTTCTGTTTGACACGGGGTTAGTCCACTGGGCCGGGCTGTGCAGGGCGGAGGCTGGACAGGTTGAGGTTAGAGGGACATGCCCAATTTCAGATAATCTCCCAGCTGTGCCTTTGTCAACAGGTTCCTATGTCCCTGTATGGATCCATCCCTGGGGCACTGTTCCTATTTTGTAGTTGAGCCTTTAACACACAAAGAGTGCCTTGTTTGGGTTGGAGCTGGTTCGTCGTTAGCACTGCCATGCACTGGGTGCAGGGCAGCAGGGAGAAATGTTGGTGGTATATGGACCTAGCTGTCTCGCAGTTTTGAAACTATATAGCCTAACACCCCACCCCCCCTCCTCACCAAAAGGAAGAACCCCTAAGACTGTAGCCCCCGAAACTATATAGTGTGATTAGTTCAAGGACTTGCCACTGGTGGCGCGCAAATAGTTTAACTTTAGCATACGTGTATGACGAACATTTAGGAGATAGAGCACAAGAGACGCCCATTGTGGATTTTGTTCCATGTATGCGGCAGAGAGAAATTCAGTAAACGTTTGTTGGAAGAATAGAATGATTATTTAACCACACTTGTAATCAAAGCTCTTCGAACAAAGATGGGTATGCAGTATTTTGCCACACGTCTTTATCCCCCCCCCCTCCACCACCCCATTGATATAATACTGTATACTTGGCTTCAAATGTGTATGAATGTTATCATAGGATTCGACCCTGTAATATTCTAAAGCTTTTCGACTTGATAATAAGATATTTGGAAAGATTGAATGCCTAAATTTAACTATACATCCTACAGAGGTAGTAATTAAGGCTCCAGGGGTCCGGAGTCTCCCTTTAAGACAATTACCTTGGCTATAAATTAAGCATTTCAATATACTTTAATTTGCGATTATGGTCTCTTATATTGGTGAAGGCCTCTCTCAGTAATACGATTAAACCAGAGATGAAAAATAAACAGTGACTGAGCCATGTTGTCAGGCACTGCCAACAATGAAGGGAAGGGATAGGTTCACACGTCCAACACACTGGTTGTATCAGCGGAAGAGCCTAAACACGCAAAGGACGATGTAGGCGTTTGAACAGGACCTGATAAGTCAACAAAGCCCCCGAACCTAATACAGAACGCATTAGCGACCAACGGGAGGACAGATGCTTTCTGCTTAAGAGGAATGTCATTTAAAGCTTGCATAAGCCACCACACCTGACCATTGAGCTATTGCTCGTGTTGCCAATCTCAAAACCATTAAATCAGGTTAAAAAAACAATTAGATAATTTTTGATGCTCGAGGTAAGTGGTATGAGCAATGGAAATATAACCACAGAAATAAGATATCGGAGGGGTTCCTAAAAATGGGCAGTCGGCATGTGGCTCCATCTAGCAACTAATGACGACACTACGACATGAGAAACCATGTATTTGTTCCACGAACTAACCCCTACCTTGAAAGCGAATACATAGGAACCGAATCGTATTGATAAAGCTATTACAATTGGGTTTCTTCTTAAATTATAAATGTAGTTCTGGAAAATAACACTTCATGTAATCCTGGTTACCTCCATACGCCTGCCACATAAAGGTAAGGAAGTTACCGACAGATATGTTCCACTGCAATCTGTACTTCATGGGTGGGTAATGTCAGCTATATTATAATCAGACAATGTAGCAAGGCTAATTCCCTTTGATGGAGAGACAGAGAAGCAATGAACCAGCATAGAAGTGCCAGACTTGGCTTATAAGTTATTTGCTATTACTTTGGTTACCAAGTCACGCCCCAGGAGGATGTGCTTGAGAATAGCGAATTCAGTTGCCTGTACCAAAGTGGGTCATGCCCATGATGTGGATGTGTTCTGCTGTAGGTGTGGATTACCCTCCCCCACAGGGTTAACTTGTCTGCCCCAACCCCAGCCACGACCTCTCTGAACCTACCAACGTGAGCAGACAGGCCTAATCTAATATAGCTAATACAAAATGCAGTGTTGGACACAAGGGAGTGTAGGGGAATAAAAGAGGAACTACCGTGCAGGAATTCTATTCTCCAATGTAGAATCCAATGAAAAAGCTTGTAATCTGACCCTTTCCCTGGCATTCCACTTGATATGTGTTACCATGGTAATGTTTAATATCATAGTATACGATCCATTTATCATTACCTTCAAGAATGTATCTTAATACTTTTGGGCAGCTAGCCAAGGACATTTTTAGTACTAGTGTTTGGCCTTTAGGGGGAGGGGCTACAATGGGCAAATGTGTTAGAAATAGATGCTTTTTATGTTATCTCCAAACCATTCTATTTTGGTGTCATACTTACATAATTATTTGGAAGGTAAAAACTCATATAAAGCCTACTTAAGGGTATCTATATATATGCTCCCGGCTCCAGATGGCCTCATTTGAGGAAACTATAGCAACAATACAGCAGGCAGTGGAGATATGACTTGGACTCTATTGCAAACTGTAATAACTAGGCCGTCTTGATCTAGACCGCAATTCATCCCAATCTACTCGAGGTAACCAATAATAGACACTCAGACAGTCACTGCTAGCGGAACCTTTCTCTCCCCTCCATGGAAAGGCAGTGGTCTCATTTTGCAATTTGCTTAAGTGTCTACTTAGAATAATTGCCAGTGTGTAGATCAGAATTCAGGTCAGCGTGTGGAGCGGCTCGAGGCTGGCTGAGAAATGCCGGAGAGCTGCTCAGAGTTTCTCATCCCTCTAAAGGCGATATGGCCTGTGGTCTCTGCATGGGGTCAAGGCCTGGTACAAGTCAGGAGCATACAGGTGGAGCAGTTAGTTGCAGGGGAGCGAGAATAAATGGCAGGTCGGTGTAATTGGTTGCACAGATGACCTGTGGCTTGGTATTACAGAGAGGTGAACATCAGGTGTCAATGCCGGATGGGAAATACCGTACTCGCCTGTTTAAGCGCTCGTGCGCTCATATAATGTCAATATCACTGCAACCCAGCGCTTATACAAGACATACGCTCATAATTATACATGTTACATGTTTTAGTGTCTAACACGTATTTCAATACTCCGGCGCTTATTCAAAACGGACGCATATTTGAAGACCCGGCGCTTAAAAGAGCCAATACGGTGCATCATACGACGCCATAATAATTATCATGATAAAGAATTGGTAATGATACTATTTCGATAGTGAGTTTCGACTGTTACATGTATCCTGGGTCTCTATTGTATCCGGTAAATAATTACATTACATTACAGGGGGTCAATATCATATTTACGCTATTTTCATCCAGGTTACAGTCACCACATGATTATTAGTGGCATGACTTGGAGACAGGGGAGGCTTCAGGCTGACACAACTGCAATGAGCCTCTAGCGTGCAAGGTGCAGACCTTTTCACACTCCCAGACATAAATACTAAGGACTGTTTGGTCAAGTGCCACCACCACTACCACTACCACCACCACCACTGCCTTCATAGCGCCAACAAGATTAGCATCTGTAGTCCCTTTCGTCAGCGATACCCTTTTAAATAGGTTCATTTTTGGAAAGGCGAAAAATAGATCCAACTGCAATGTTTTGAGCAGCTCGGCTGCGGGTCCCTGTTTTTCTTCTGTCTGCGAAGTAGCCACCTGCGAACTGACTACCAAATGCCGAGCTAGTCTTTGTTCCCCAGTCACCTAAGCCCGTCTCCTATCCGACTCTTGATTAGCAATATCGAGTAACATCTGGCCGTACATTTGAGAACAATTAATCTGGATTTTGTTTTGTATCCGCCAGCAAGATTACGGCTTGGATAATTAAAACCTCCTGTAAAGGGTACACTATAGAATAAATGCAAGAAAGGGATTAAGTTAGAAGAGAATAGGCGAGTACAGAAAAGTTACCCGAGACATGGAAGGGGAAAGCACAGGCCCATGCGGACACACCTTTGGAGTGATGGAAAAACATAGTGCAGGGAGATGCAGATGGGAAACAAAGGGAAGAGAAAGGGGAAGCTCTTTCAGTGGGAGGGAAACGTTTTTAGATAAAGGCTGATGCAGTGGCAGCTTGAGCTTGAAGTTTTATAAAGGGGGCAGAACATTTGTACATATAGCAATGCCTCCCCCGTAGGGTACCCTTTGATCTGAGGGCCCTGTGCTTGTAACTGTAGCATTAACACATCATTTATTCATCGTGGATTTAGGCTATTCTCTTTACCGTTCAGCCTATAGAGGCTGATCAGGATGGGGCATTCGGCTGCAGAACGTTCAGCCTACTGCTACATGCATGATTCACACACCCCGAGCAGCTCACGGCAAGACAATGAGCTGCTCCATGCTGCTCAGTGAACCCGGGACCTGCTCCTGGGACCTGGCATTACCAGATCAGGTGAATGCCTCACAAGAGGCAGAGGAGTAGCTCTGGGCCATTCAATACTGACATCTGAAGTAAATCCTAATTAATTATTTCTCCCATTTCATCTTAAATTACGACAGCGCTTTTATCGTTCCCAGTTTTAACTGCGATGTATTTCTTTTTATCAATGTGATACGAACGGGAGGGAATACAATAAAAAAAACAGCCCTTTATTTCCATATCGTATTGTGTGCGTAACACAGTGGCCTCGTCGTACGCATTGTATTTTTATCTTTATCAGAACACGAATATAGGGAGTTTTCCAAAAGACAGGCGTCTTCAAATCTGTTTTAACATTATGGCATATGCCTTTGTGAACGAATTCTCAGTATTGTTATTTTGAGCACTGAAGCATAGACGTCCCAGTGTAATTTCATGACGATACTACAATAGGCCTACTGTTGTATATGCCATTGTGTTTTTGTGCATACATCGACATAATTGATTGAAATGGCAATTTGAGTTTCCTGCTGTTTATGTTCACACGCCTTTTCATTTAAAATACAACAACCACGATGACACGAGAAGAGGAGGATATTAAAAAGTTATGCATGACTCATCAAATCTATATTATTTGTGCCATGGTCCCATGAGCTATCAGAACGTGCACTCCATGTGACGACTAGCTTTGGTCAAGCAGAAAACATTTTACATTCCAATTGTATTGAAAAGCTTTTCTAATCTTAGATTAATACATCACACCAAGTGCAAACATCAGCTAGGCTTCTATAAAGATATATAAAACACATTGTCTTTGTTACCCTGTTGTCAACATAACAAAGACGACCATACGTCATGTGATGTGAGCAGGTACACATACTGTGGTGATCGTAAGAGGCGATAGGGGGCGCTAGCGTTTACAGGGCACTCCCTACGTGGCAGCAGCAGTCCATACAGACCCCCTACCCTTACACCAGCCACCAGCAGGCGAGCACAGCCCTGGAGGAGACGACAGAACCTGGTAGCTGGTAGGGGGAGTAAGGGGTGCCTTTCGTCTGCGCACGGTCCCAGGCGTGATTACCACTGCTAACTACTCCTTGACTGCCGCCAAGACGACTGCTCTGAGCCTCTTGGCTTCAACCCAACACCCACCCCCCTCTCCTCCTCACATTCAGCTCAGGCCTTCCACCATTGGCTCCCACACCACCCAAGTCTCCCCGATTGCGGCGGGAGGTTTCTGGCTGCACGCCAGTCGGCTAAACGCAAATCACACCGGCTATTAAGACAAAAAGCCCCACCCCCACCCTCCTCCTGCGCAACCAGCTTGTTGCAATTTTCCGCCCACTGGAGGAGCTGGGGGTTAAAGAAGGGCGGTGGGAAGTCACGCATGACCGCCCCGTGTCTTTATTAAAGCCTAAACAGCAAACAATCGCAGTCGGCGAAAAATACATAATGTGCCCTGAAATCGGCCATGGGTAAATGACAAGTCGACCTGTGCTGCCTGGAATAATGATGGCTCCTTTTTGGGGGAGGCCCACTGAAGGAGAATGAGGGACTGTTACGGCGCCTATTGCCGTTATAGCGCCTATTGCCCTCTGTTATTGGTGCCTATCGACGTCCCATGATCAACAGGTACTGGTCTATCTATTTGTTCTGGAGGCCAGGGAAAGACATTTGCATGAAAATCCCTACATATAAGGTATAGCAATACGAATGGCACATATATAATATTCAGTTATCTATAGAATAATAATACAGCGAAGACTTGTGTAGAGTGTTGTAAGGTGGTGTTCTAGCCAATATGCTGAGATGAGGACTGGGGTAGTAGGTAGGTAGGTAGTAGTAGAGGCAGTAGTCAGTCAGCCCACAGGGCCTGGGAGCAGAGAAATCTATAAAGACAGGAGGCCGGATGACAGGGTCCAGGAAGAGGGCAAACGTGAGGAGGCGGTGCTGTCAGAGGGCCCGTCGTGATGGATAGAGTGCTGGAAGAGGGTGGCGGATGTGTGTGACCGAGGCACTGTTGAGCTTATGCCGATTGAAAGACGTGGGTCGAGTTATGGGGTGTAGAGAATATAACACACGATATAAGTATGATGAGGGTTAATATGGAGCATTACTGAGTCATTCTAAATTGAAGTTTATGTAGATGTGTATGTACCTTGTCTAAATTGAATAGTTAGAACATGACAGCACTGCTTTAGTTGAGTATACGTAGTACAGATGCCCCTCATTATGGAAAATCTCCTGTACATTGACACCTATGACAATATCACCAGAGATAGTTGTTACTACCATCATGCCCGTGGCCATCTTTCCCACCATAACATGCCCCCTAACACAGAGCACACCCCTGGGGATGGCTCACTGAAGCACTGACCACCCTAGCGTCCAAATCTCCTGCTCACTCTACACATACAAGATGATGGACAAGGTGCTCACCACGGCCCATCCCCCTCCCCTCTCTCACGGCTGCTGCGTCCTGCTCAGAGCTGCTCCGAGTTGCTCGACCAGGGATGTTTCAGTCCCTGTTGTATACTGGGGTACACCGGATACTATAATGATGTATTACACCTGCGTAAGAATCCACATGTCATACACTTGCCATGCTCTGGTGCAGACAGACTAACCTGTTACCGACGTGAACTACACGGAACCCTCTTGAATATAACATGCTAGTTAGACGGCAAAGAAAACATGTGCACGGATGTGAAAGGCACCACGGGTTAGAGTGGGAAGGGTGCCTAGCTAGATAGCACGAGGTTGCCGTTTTGATTCAGGCAGGTCACTTTGGACAAGTACTGTTAAAAACTGATACGATGGGGTTAGGCCTGTCCACGGACATGGGGGCTATCTAGGGACATAGTGCACACGTTGTATGCCATATCAGTATTTACTTACTTCAACCAGCAAAATTAGTAAGAGTGAACCCATTGGATATGTACCCTTCTAAGCAGTGGAGGATTGGCGGTGAGCGTATACATGTAAGTAGTATTGAATCGGCCCTAAGTCCCAGGGAATGTAAGCAGTATAGAAATGACACTCTGTGCCAGGAACGCTATATGTATTTGCGTAGTAAGTAGTATGGAATCGTAACCTGATTTCATGGAAATATCTAAGTATCAATTTTATAGAAGTATAGAGGTGATAGAGAATTGGTCTTTTGCAGCAACGAGGGAACAGGAAATTTAATTGGTTGAGAACAATCTTGCGATATTATCATCATTCTATGTTTAGTACATAGCCTTTGGTATCATCGGAAAACACATTTTCAATGTGACAGCGTACAGCCTGTACATATAGTTCATTCAGGTATTGATCATGTGCAATCTATAAGAAACTCATGTATTTGCTACATTTGATAAGTACAGCCTAACATCTCCGCAATATTACCGGTAATGTTCGCTGGTTATATGTTCCAGTCATTGGCATGTCATGAACTTAGGACATGAGTTTATAGCAAAGCAGAAGACTTTTCCCAGTCGTGGGTTACCGGTAGTCATATTCTACCAGTGTACCGAGTCTGACTGTCCACAGGTACTGTCATCTAGGCACCTTGAAGAGGGGGGCGTCCTTGGATTCAGGCCATTTCCAACACGAGCGGAACCTACGCACAAACGTATTCTCACTGCTGTCTGTCCGCAGTTTGCACATCTTTTTAAGAGTAGCCCAGGTGGGACGTAGGGTTTACTCGTATTAATGAACGACAGGATAGATTCCTCGGCTAATTTGTTTGAGTCAGGGCCTGGAGGTGGGATTAGGGCCGGTCCCCTGCTTCCTGTGTGGGGCAGAGATCCTCTCTGTGCAGGCCAGGTTTAAATCAGGAGGTATTGAGGCCCCGTGCAGCTGAGGGGGAGAGGGAGGGGAGGGAGTGTGCAGGGATGGCAGGCGGCCCCTCCCCGTTGTAGGAAATGATCAGCGCTTATTCAGGGAGCCGGGAATTAGAGCATAATACGAGAAGGGCCTCGGCCAAAGACGTAATTTAGAGCTGCTCATTTCCTGCACCTGTCAATGGATAATCTGCGGGCGGGTCGGGGGTCGGTGGAGAAGGGTGGCAGGGCTGCCGACCTCAAAGGGTCAGTCCTCAGGCCCACATTCAATCCCGCCGCTCCCTCCTGTATACCCCAACCCTCCCTCCCTCTCCCTCCCTCCTTCCCTCCCTCCCTCCTTTCCTTCCTCCCCCATTTCCTCCTTCTCCCTCCCTCCCTCCCTGTCCCTCCCTCCCTCCCTTCCTCACACCCTCCCTCCCTCCCTCCCCCCTCTCCTTCCCCAGACATGCCTCCCGTCACCACCTAGCCTGCCGACTCCATCCCACCCCGTTTATTATCACAGATAACCCCTACCTCACACCCTCAGAGCACCTCTACCCAACTCACACCCAGTTCTCCTCTCTCTGTTCCCTGGTCGGCTACGATGGGGGAGCTTCAGTCGCATCTCGTTAGCCCTTTCCCCCAAGGCCCTCAGAATGCTATTACCTCTCCGGGCTCTATCCCTTTATCAGTAAATCTGATCAACGCATGCGGGATTTTGGAGCTGGATAAATATCGAACAACTACCAGGAAAATAAAGAAACTTACAGCCCCTGCCGCTATCAATGAAAACTATACGTAGCTGGAGGGTATATCAAGAGGATGGTAGCAATGGAAGGCAAATGGGCCTACACAGAGGCAAACATCAGAGTCACCCAATGTCGCCAATACTACTCCCATACAAGGGTCAGGCACTGCTGGACTATAATAGATGGGTCAAAGGCCATTCTAGTGCGGGTCAGGCTAGGCTGGACATTCAATAACAGGCTGGACTTTGGCAAACTTGCTTGAAAGTCTGGCCATGCTGGATCCTCATGCCACAGTGTGACAATGCTGGACTCTTGCAGGCTGATAGAGACTCTCCCAAGAGTCCAGCATTGCCAGACTATGGCATGAGGATCCAGCATGGCCAGACTTTCAAGCAATTTTGCCAAGGTCCAGCCTGTTATTGAATGTCCCGCCTAGCCTGACCCTCACTAGAATGGCCCTTGACCCATCTATTATAGTCCAGCAGTGCCTGGCCCTTGTCTGAGAGTAGTATTGGCGACATTGGGTGACTCTGATATTTGCCTCTGTGTACACATTCATAGATGTCAGTAGAGCCTGCCGCTTGTGGAATTTGGTGCACTCTCGTTTTGCGTTAGAACGTGGGTTCAATTTATCATACTATAGGCATTGTCACTCGTCCATTATCTTTTCCTTCATTGTTGGTCCCATTTTGCCCTCTTCCTATTTCCCATGTACGCAGAGGCAATATTTTGTGGTCTGAAGTGGGGGACTGTGGAGACACTCTTCTTAGATTCGGCAGAACGGCAAAAGGGAAAGGCTCAGGTATAACGTGATGACGTCACATCCGGTGCTCTCAGGTCTCATTACGGTAAATGCAATGTCGCCTGACGGGACTGCTCCCACAGCGCCGTCACTATGGACGCAATCACGTGAGGACGGCGAGAAATTACGAGAAGTCTTAGTGGGAGGGGGACTAAAGGGGAGCAACTCACACAGCCTGCATGACGGGAGCAGCTCCTCACCTCTGCAGCCACCCCACCTTCACCCACCTTCGCCTGCCATACTGGTACCACCGCCTCCTCCATTCCCTATATACCTGTCCACAACCACCACATGGTTGCCAACCTCATTATACCAGGCTACATGTAATGGGCCTTAAATGTAGCTAAATGTAGGCCTACTCAAGTTACAGAGCTGCTAAGCACGAGCTATGTGTGTGTGTGTGTGTGTAATTAGTTCTAACCTTACGTGATCTCCTGTAGATTCATATATACAGTGTAAGAGGAGTAATTATGCTAGACTAATTCCCTCACTGCAGAAAATAGATACGCAGACATCACCTCCTAAAAAAGTCTCTCTGTTAACAATGTTATAAAAATACGACGGAGTTTGGACGCTGGAGTTCCGGGAGATGTTCAATGTTAATGGACTGGTGGCATCGTCAGGAGGTTTACTTCCTGGGGGTGGCGGCGTCAGAGGCCGCACCACCCGACACGACTTAGGACCTGCCAGGCCCCTGACATGCAAATTAGCTGCTGTCCGCCGCACGCGCATGCGCTGTTCGCCCTTGTCCGGACGTAGCACGTCACCCCAGCCTCGTCAGACCGCGCGTCGACCACTGTAGTGTAGGATCTCACCGGCGACTATAGCCCCAACTAGTGAGAGGGTGGCCATGAAGGGATGGGGGAAGGGGAGGGTGGGTTTGGGCGGGTGGAGGGGGGGGGGTGTGATTGGTGCCCAGCGTCTCATGACATCCGGGAATTTGCTAATACAAAACGTTATTGTAACGAGGCTGAGATCTTAATGACGTCAGCTCCACGTAATTCCTAACCCGCTGTCGGGCGTTCCCCCACACGTCACATAATTGAGGGTGGCGACGTACGGGTAAGACGGGTGTTGACATTCTGCCTGATTGGCAGGGCATGGAGGCAGGGGTGTTTAGCAGGCTGTGGGAGCTGAATTTGGGGCTTGGGAGTAGGGCTCAGGTAGGGGACAGAGTGGACATGTCTGCCCGAATATAACCAGGGCCAGTGACCCTGGTGACAATTGTGGTGACTATTGGCAGCCCGAGACACAACCCCTTGTCAGTAGGAGGCAATAAATATCTCCCCGTGAGAGCTGCTCGTGAGTGGAGCCCTGACGGTCGGGTTGTGCTCTATAATTCCTCCATGATAATTATGGAATGGTTAGCCTGACATTTATAGATTTCCTTGGATTTTATTGACCATATCTCGGACAGCTATATATAGTGGACATATCCAAATTTCTTTTATTATGTTGCTGAAAACAACAGGATTAACACTGATGTATCTGCTGAAGAATACTAATGTAAAGAATGGACAGGAGCCATGTCCAGTGACTGTTACAGTGTATATTCATCTGCCATAAACTGGGCCATAAGGTCTATTCATCGTACACACTAGAAGGCTATAACTATGTGCTTGTAGAAGGGGAACACTCCCTCGGCAGTGTTTAAAAGGGGGTTGCGGGGTTTTGGATACACGGTGGTCAGTGGCAATGGGTCAATGGATGCGTGTAGGGAGTGCTTCCTGTACTGTCAGTAGTAATGTCTCCTCCCGGAGACAGCCCAACATCCATTATGGATGACCAACCCACCTGAAACTTCCTCCAGGCGGTCAACCCATCCTGCACCGGAGCATGGCAGCTAGTCTTACAGGCACAGAAGGGTAAGAAAGGCAGCTTTAATCACGTTTAGATTCCGTTTCTTCCATCAGAGAAAGCACCCAAACACGAGACACCTCATTTAATGGAAGGGCCATGCTGACGTTTGACCTTTACGCCTTTTTGGAGCGGCGTTCTCTGCCTATTCAGTGGTCGAATCTCACCCTGTGGAAATTGGCAGATAATGGGGAAAAACGACACTCGGCCTGGTTCTCACACGTGTATTCCATGCCGTCTTCGGGCTCTGCTGAATTTCAAAGAAGCTCATCCTGTGGGGTGTATTTATTAGTTCAGTGGCCGTGTTACATTTTCGATGCCGCCTCAAAGAAGATTCCAAATTGAAAGATAGGATTGGGGAGACGTACTCATCGGCACACCTTTTTGTGCCTACTGAGACGTAATAATTGATTTCAGCCATTTGAAACTAAAACATAGACGGGCCCAAAACGACCTGTGACTCATCTTGCAAATTGCAATTTCACTAGTAGACAGGCAACTCGGGGAATCATCACATCAGGCTCTGGCTATTCAGAGTAATTTGCAATTCTCCCCTGTCAAGCCCCCCAGTACATAACTACGGTGTCCTGTCAATCATCTATGGAGAAGCTACTAGGGGTTACACCCCCAGCATCATTGATAAATTAGCGTTTTGAAAACAGATGATAACAGGAATTGGCTGCCTAAAAACACCTCAACTAAGTTTCCTATCCAGTGATCCAACTGTCTCAATTACAATGAACACATTGCACATCCTTATAATTGCAACAAAAGAGTAGCTCTGCTATGTGTCAGAGTCTTAGTGAGACTAGTTAAGGGCTGGCAAGAAGAGGCATACTTCTAGAAGTGACCTAAGATCACCCTTTGTACACAGAGCAGGCTATCTTTTCACGCACGCTATTTGTGCATATAGGGGATTTATAGTAACTAGAAGCTGTATCTTTTGTATATATGAAACTAATTCTCTCTTTACGTATCCTTGACATGCATTATTTGGCTCCAGGAAGGGCCATCTTATTCTATATGCATTTCCAAATGATTGGCGCGTGTTCATCTACTGTACACGCCCTATATACATCCCCATCTCTTCTTACACACTATATCAAAGTTAGCTTAGTTTTTGAATGGCAAAGCCCTGTGTGGGCTCCCCCATCTCCATGCACCACTTCGTTATATCATGTATCCTCATATACCCTGACATTCTGGGGTTTAAAAACCCCTGTGTGGGCTATCCCCATTTCAAACACTACTTCTTCATATCATGTACCCTCATATACCTTGACCTTCTGGGGTTATTGCCTCGTCTCCATCTTTTCCCAGCCTCGTCCCCCTATTTCTCCAGCCTTATTTATCATTCAAATACCCTGAGCTATGATGTTATTAGGTGGTCATTGAACTTTCATCAGTCGCATTTTGCTGAAGCATTTTGTTTAGTTAGCTGACTAACCGTTAACCATTCCCTGGGTCTGTGTATCAGTTCCCATACGTCTTATATTAATAAAGGCGAAGACATAGTTGAATCTCCTAATCTTTCTCTGCCCCTGATGTCCTTTGAAGTGAGCAAGGTTGGTGGTTCCATTCTGTGCATATCAAATAGAGGGAAATACCATACTTTGGCACATTGCAGGGAGGTAAGTAGGATAAGGGCTGCTATATTTATTGCAGATGGCATTTTCTGTTTGTTGCTGTCAGCTTCCATTACTGGGACGTGAGAGTTGTTATTTGACATGAGCATTGCTTTTATGTTTGTATAAGGGCACTATGCTCGCCTTCTATATCACATTCCGTCTTTAGGTTCACAAGAACTGACTCTTTGAAGGTCCAACAGAAAGGATCATGTCATTTTCTTAGGATACTATATCTGGGTAAAACTGTCACTGCGCACGCCGGTTTGCTTAAGACTAGATTTTACTTGGTTCAATATGTACTACTCTCATTATGATCTGTACATTAGCAACCTAAATGTCGCGAAACCAGGCGTGGTCGTGTACTATACATGTATATATATATTATGCTTGTGTTACTGTGTAAATAATATGACTAAATACTATCTTGATGCTTTCCACCAGGATATGTCTACATAAAGTAGGAAGGCATAGATGTACGGACCAGAAGGCAAAGCCCTCTCAGTTCCAGAAGAACTTCAAAGTGCTGAGGCATTTCACAGATAGTAACCAATTCATATAGCTACAGGATGGAGTCATTACTTCCCCGGTAATGGCCACATTACCTCAGGTATATTAGTAATGTATCGTACTTTATACAAATGTACTCATGATTGTGATCTAGGAGAAGGAATAACAGCATGTGACAGTCTTAGATCAGTATTACAACTGAAAGACATCCATCAATGGCAGTAAACTCTTCATCAATGTAAATCAATCGGTTGATTAAAACATCGCCAGGCACGGGGTTACAGAGGAGTTTAATACCGCATTCACACACACATCACCACATATCATCACAAAAGGTAATTTACCCAATGAATAATGTATTAATGTGCAATATATCCCATCATAACACCCTAGGCATGAGATACGCTACGATTCTTGGAACTCATCACATTAGTGATAACACTTCATGGAACGCAATTACCACCTAAGATGTAACCTTGCCCATGATAAATAAGCTGTTGGTAGCAACACTTTCATGATAACTTCTATTATCAAAGGAGCTTCTGTATTTATAACATGTAATGCCATTTCGTTATAGCCATACATGATATAGCCGCTCGGTTTAGCTGCATTACATGGGCATGTATCCAGATCTATTTATGCTTGAGAGGTGTGTGTATTTGTGGCGCCAATCCCACCTGTCAGTTACCACAGCCATTATCGGCCTTAGACATCTATATATGTATACCAACGTCTCCAGAGATCAAGGCAACCTGAGATGGTACAGGTACACTCTGGCAAATACAGGTAAGACGACAGGTAAGAACGGCATGAACAAGGTAAGAAACCAGGGATGATGATGATGGTGCCAATTAGTCCATATACATGGTGTTAATGTTGTAAATAGGATCCTTGGTGGACCCCCTGTTATTGGATAGCGTCCATATTGAGGACTGGAGAAGCACCCAGCCCATAACCATTGGTGTTTGACACCTTGAGTTGTCTTTGATAGCCGGCCAGGTACACTATAGGAGGAATGCTTGTCCACGGAGAATCATAAGATTACACCAACATACCGCATGGACGACGTTTTATTGATCTCCATAGGCTTCCATATATACATGGCAAGAGGTAGACCGTCTGATCTCGTGTCAGCTGCTACCAAACAGACTAAAAAGAGATATACTAAATAAATCGTCTTTGCATAGCCTACAGTAGGTATTGTAAAGAAAGTATGTTTTCCTGCGGCATGAGGGAGTATATTTGAGAGATCATGCTGATGCAAACACAATGAATATCCATAAACATAACTACTCACGTCTACATCCATCCATTCAGTCAGCAGCGGACTCTCGACAAAGGAACTCCCACAATTATACCAACAATTGTACCAACATACAGTAGCCATGGGGATTGAGACCCATTTTTCAGATTGGATTTCAAAAACTAATCACGGCGCATAAGAAAAACAAATATATATATATTCAATCTAATAATGAGAGATACAACGCAACGGCAGTATCGCATGACTGTAGCTTCCCATGTTAAAAGCAAATAACCTTAGTCGGAACCAACAGGCTACAGGTCCAACCCACAGGTGGATCTTCATTCCGTCTGTGGCCCTAATCCAGCTCTACCAGGAACGTCCCCGAGCTTAATGGTTCACCCTCTCCCCTTTCTGGGCTCTGCACGCTAACCCCCACCGAATGCTGATTTCTTGTCGGCCACGTGCAGTTGTCAGGGTTAATTTTCCGCGGCCTGGCCCTCCTGATGCGGCCAACCAGAAGTAGCCGAGTTTGGTGGCCGGACGTGGAAACCCCACCGCCTCCCACGGGCCCCAATCAGTGGTGAGGGCCATCTCCTCCTGTGTCACGTTACCTGCCCGGAATAGGCTCCCACCTGCAGGAGGAGGGTGGCCTGAGGAAGCCTCTAACCTGAAGCCTGCAGCCTGAAGCCTCCAGCCTGAAGCTTGAAGCCTTCAGCATGAAGCCTCCAGCCTCCAGTCTCCAGCATGAAGCCCCTAGTCTCCAGCCCCCAGCCTGAAGTCTTCAGCCTCCAGCCTCCAGTCCCACCCAAAGCATCTTCTGTGTCCCTGTCCCTTTCACCTAACGATAATTCACGAGGGCATCGGCAATATGAATATATATAACCGGCCAGTAATTCAACTATTGCATGGTGAATGGTATGAATATGTTTTCAAATGTAAAATACCTATCGAGAGAGCAGGGGGGGAGTATTTCAGGGCTTTCATTCTACTATGATAGAAATATATCCTTGCTCCTTTATCCCTACGTTCTCTTTCTCCCTCTGCATCCCAGATTCACTGTTCCCATCCCTAGATGCTCCCACAGTTTCAGCCTCCTACTTATGTTCTAATATTATAGCCGGACTAAAGCCTCCCTGACACGCTCAGTTTGCTGTAAGGGTAATAGGACCACCCTGTTCATTCCCCAATAGGATGCCGACACCATCCAAGGTTGAAGAGTAACTGTGAGGGCCTTGAGTCATTTAGTGGGCGTGGCGACCGGCGACTCCCTTCTCGACCTGACGAATTAGGCTGAGGATTTGAACTGACTCAGTAATCAAGTTCCACTTACTGTATCTGACCTTTAATTTGTCAATTCTAGGAATCAGGGTGGTCAGGCCCCATCGAACTACCACCCCAATGGATACAGTGGCATTAGCCACAATTTAACAGCGGGGCAATGGTCATCCTTATGCCAGGTCCAATTCTGCTCCTCTTGTCTATCAGATCCTTTTAACTGCAGTGCACTATCAGTATCGGTTACGGCTGAATTACAGCATGTATAGTCCTAACAGCTACAGTTCTGACAGCGACAGTCCCTTTAATAGCTACAGTCATGGCAGCTACATCTCTGACACACATCTGATGGCAACAGCTCTGACAGTTACAGTATAGCTACGGTCATGCTACGGCTACAGCTACAGCATTGACAGTGTAAGACAGCAGTGCATGGCCCTGCTAGATGCAGCAAGGTTGTAAATCAAAGTCCGGTCAGTTACAGCGATGGTCACTACGGTATTTTATTTCTGGTAATTTATGTACATCGGCAGCTACGTAACTGACCGTACACTCCTCGAATAGTTCTAATAATGCCACTGAACCCAATTTTTCTTCATCCAAGCACTGGAAATAATTGTGTTTCTTGCTATAAAGCGTGAAGAGTTATATGCCCCTTGTGACCATTCATATTCTAGTACATAGTTAAGGGCTTATTCAACTGCAAATATGCCTAAGCTCATTGCATAACCATAAGCTGTAATCTAGCAGTTGGAATCATGTTTTTCACGATAAGTGTAGAGAGTGTATTGTAATACCTTAAGTGGCGTAACAATGACTACGATAGTTGTAGAAAGTGCAGCTATAATATTAATAATATTATTCGCGTTATGGTTCTTCAAGCTACATCCCTATCAGCTACATAATAAACTGAATATATCGCATTATCTTCAAACCAACTTTGCATGGTCAACTGCACCTTCTAAAAGATGCCACAACCTGGGCAGCTGCACCACCAGCCGCCAGCGTATCTAGCTCTGTAGCCAGATCCCACAGCTGGCAGCGTGTTCTCACGAGATGGTCGCCCATTACCGCCTCCTTCTCCACCAGAGATCACCCAGCAGATGGGCAAACATTGGCTTCCCCGGAGGTAGCCTTCTCCAGTGTTCTTTTTGGCCACAATTAACCGCTCCCAGCCACATTGAGCACGGGAAGACGGGGAGCTCTTTATCGCCATTTCTGGTTTTACGAAGGCAATAGTTTGTGTGGGGTGTGGGATCCAATTCCCCTATCGGATATTATCAGACGCTGATAAGCATTAGCCGACTTGTCCTCCACAATTTTCATCACAACATCTTGTCCTGCCGTCAGAAGTGTCTGTCTTATCAGTCCCACGTGTATGGGGGCGTATTTACATGTCTAAGGGCTGTATCAAATGTTTAAATTGTTGATGTGTTAATCTAATGTCAAATACAAAGTCTAAATCGCTATTAAGGAAATCTTTGCGATAAACATTGCATGAAAATTCATTTATAACTGCAGCACACTATTCAGCCAGACCAACACCCCATGTATATTATCATAGTCACCTAGTATCCATACTCCCTAACCACATATAACTTAATTTCCTTTGTCCCTGACCCCACTCTTTATAATTAAGTAGCCCGACCCCTTGGTGTGCAGTCTTGCAAGGTTCAATCTCATAGGTGGATTGTTTGCTTCTGCAGACCAATCAGAGGGTGTGACAATGTATTGGTGAAGCCATAAGTCTACACCTCAGCAGCCACCTACATCCCCACCTTCTACGTCATCGCTCCTCGTTGGTCATCTGACCTGAGCTGACCTTTTCCCTAATTGGACGTTTCCGCACAGGTCTCGGCGCCGTAAATGGCGGTGGATGACGGGTAGGTGGGGCGGTTTGGGGAGGGGGTTGGTTGGCTGGCCGTTCCCAGGAGGGATTGCCATAGTGGCCGACGTCCGGTTGGCCAGGGTCGCCGCTGGTGACTTGGCATTGGTGTGAGTGCATGGAGGGGGGTGGTTGGTTGGGGGTTGGCTTTAGGTTGGGATTACCACGCTCCCATTGCTGACGGACTTAACGCTGCCTGAGTCGCTGTCAGTGGTCTGGGGCCTTTATTGTGGGAGCAACTCCTTTCTCCGACCTCTTTCCCCCCACCCCAGGCGACACCTCACCCCACCCCTACACACACAGCCCTCACGCACACGACCTGGCCAGGGCGGTGGCCACTGAGACGACTCCTAATGATCGCGTGATGGGGTGAGGTCTCAGTAATAGGAGCACGCAGGGAATGACAATCCGGGCACAATCTCGCCCCCACACTATAGCCGGTGGTGGGGACAGAGAGAGAGAAAGAGAAAACAAAAGAGAGAGAGAGAGAGAGAGAGAGAGAGAGAGAGAGAGAGAGAGAGAGAGAGAGAGAGAGAGAGAGAGAGAGAGAGAAAGAGGGAGAGAGAGAGAGAGAGCGGGGCGGGGCAGCGAGTGATAAAAATAGACAGACAGAGGCATATAATAGAGACAGAGGCAGACATGTATAAGCAAGCTTGAGGACTCGCCGAGCACTACGATTAGTGGAAATAACTATAGAAAGAGAGAAAATGAGGTGGGTGAGGGGGACGGGGTGGGGATAGTCCCCGGGACAGTCCTTATACACAACTAGCAGGTGAGAGATTGGTTTCCTTATTATGTATGGTGGGACTTACAAGGCCGAAGGAACCACAATGTCTGAGATGAGTGGCACCCAGTGCACATGATACTAAATTACCTGCATGTATGAAGGTCGCAGTCCACAGGTGTGCTAAGCACAGGGCTACCATATGGGGTACGCATGATATTTATGTCTTCTGGGAATCGGTAATGGAAATACGTCACGATCTCTAGATATGTCCCATTCAGCTTGGCAAATGGCGCTTCAAGCAATGCACTGGAGAGTGGCCAACCTTTCAACAGGCTTTTGTCCAATGAGCGACTGGTGCCCTAGGGAGGCCGGGGAGAGAGCTATTAGCATGCTCCATGTGCCTGGTGGGTGGTTGATGCTACAGGAGGGAGGCCTACACTGTAATCAGGCTAAAGGCCCTTACAATCATGAACCCATTGAAGCACTACTGATTACCCGACCCATCGGACTATATCCCCCACCCTCCTGCCCGCTGTAATGTGCCAAAAGGTGTCGCTGTCATAGACAATCCACCCCCTCTGAAAATAATACTCCGGGAACTAGCCCCGTCTACAAAGAACCCACAGACTCTGGTCTATGTGGCCATGCCTTGGGGCACGGTAAGTCTGTGGTTAACTAAAGAGACACGGCAGCCCAAGCTCAAAGTACCTTCATCACCGGACACAAAGATGGGCGACGGAGGACCTCTGAGAGAGGAAATCCCTCCTGTGCATGGGGATGAGGTCAGTGAGGGGAGCACAGTGGGAGAAAGGCAGTGGCTTCAACTCTACGAATCTATTATGACGGACCGCGCGGCTCCGATCCTATCGGATATTACTTGGAATGGCCAGCTCAGAGGGCGGTAATGAGGCTCACTGGTTGGGGTCACCTGTCGCCAGGGGCCGCTAATTACCTGTGGGTGTGACACCTGTGCCCCCTCCCCAATCCACCCCCTACATGGACCTTTCACAGGCTGGGTGCCCTGCCTGCCACCACAGCCCATAACGCCCTGGATGCAGGGCTTCGGCTGGAGCCGCTAAGCCTCACCGCGCCCCCAGCGGCAGGACAAAACATTACACATATAAATGTTGGTGACCTTCTCCCGGGCTCCCAACTCACCGTTGTCTGTTCTGTATGCGCTAAATCTAACCTTTCCACTGCCGACTCCTTTGTCTACTTCCAGAACAAAACCTGCAAAAAAATCCCTTTAACAACCCTCCCCTTCCTGTTCCCCGTTCGTAAACATACATACAGTAAACACCCTCCTAAATAGCTTATTCATCTTCATATCCACCACAGTTCTATAACCTCATTCATATAGGCCCCTTCGACCTTTTCTAACAGCGAAGCACCATTGTTCTCTCATTTTCCAATGATAAAATACAAACTGTTGCTCCACATTTCCACGGTCGATATATCAATGGTGTAGACATTGTCTATACAATTCCAAAGTTGGGCCTCTCAGCTAGTTTCTGTTTTGCAAGGTTATCCCCTCATATTATGAATCATACATCCCAAAGGATTCCCCTGCCAACCTCCTTTGCTGTCTGAACTCCCCTCCAGCTACCCCTTTCGCCACTCAATGATACAATCTGCTCCCATGACGTTATCTCGTCCACGTACACCGTGGGCGATAATGGAGGCAGAAGGCGGCCATGAAGCAGACGACATTCAAGCCGCCGCCGCGCCGTGAATCACTCTCCTCCCCGAGCCCTAGACATTGACACGAGGCCCGTTTGTTTGGCGGGAGTACTCTGTGCATACTTATCGTCAGTAAATAATTCATGATAGCTCGGTGGAAAGGGACGACCTGAATTTAAAGGGCACTGACATTTTCTGTGCGCCGAGGGACAACATATCTTTCGAGTAAACTATCCTGGTCCGGTCCTGCCTAAAAGGGAAACTCAGTTCCGTTATACTGGTCGTAGCCCAGAAGGAAACTCAGTTCCGTTTCCGGGACCAGCTGCCTGTTCTGACTAATAAATCAGGATGGCTCCCAAGTGGCCCATAGGGTGAATTCAAGATTATCGTGAAACAATGGTAAAAATCACGCTTGTTAATAGTACTATTGCTGGAGGGAAATGTTGGACATTAAAGGATGTGGCTCGTTTCAAATTTGACTTCCTCCGAAGCCCGGTTGCAATTTGGCAAGATCCGACCTTTTTTTTTATTGCCCAGATTCTTTCTTTGTTCCTTGAGGGAAAATTAAATCAGATTCATGGATTATGTAAAATGAGATCATCGTTGGGCAGCCTTCGGGGCAAATACATTAAGATGCAATAATTCAATTTCTCTAAGCTTGTAACGGCTCGTTCAAATACGGGGAGATGACGTCCGGGGTCTTCAGACACCTCTCCAAACATGGATACTTGGTCTGAAGAAGTAAACACAATGTAAAGCAGCCCACGGCTTTCCCACATTCTAGCACATATACTGAGCTAATCGACGTCATTTTCCGTATGTATCATTCCAATCGATTCTACTAAATTCAAAATATATGTATGGTAAAATAAAGCCTTCATATTATTCATATATATACCTTTACATGGTATGTTAAGGTCTCAGGATACATATGCTATGTAGGACCGCTAGATAACTATTTCATTTATCGATCCAAAACGTTGACGTTAGGTAAAATTAACATATACATGTAGCATAATCATATTTGGTAATATATTATGGAGGTCTAATGAGACAGGGCACCTCTGACATGCAGCGGCCACTGACAGCAATACACCTCCTGCCTCTATATGGTCACTGGTTTGATTTATGAACACTTCATGTATTGACAATTAATTCACCATGCTGTTGAGGCATGGATTATGACCACCATTTCCTAGATCTTATCTAAGTCACATGACCACCATTTCTTAGATCTTGTCTAAGTTAGCCACCACTCATATTGTCGGCTTAGCCTCATCGCCCAGCCAACTCCGTTCTGGTGTTGTACAAAGCACCAAGCTCTCTCACCAAACACTGAAAGTGATTTTGTGCTGTGGAAAGTCGTTTGATTTACAGCGACCAGCTAATGTAGACTTAACCCCCGCCCACCCTATATAAGACATAGATTGCCGGACCTCACTAAACTCCGAATCTGGATGCAGGGGTAGCAAGTCCTCGTTTCATTTTAATATGTATGTGAGGTAAACGATACTGACAGAGAGGATCTATGGACAGATGGCTACTGTGACATAAGGGAAGCCCCAGTGAGAAAGTTAGTGATAACTGGAGACGAGATCCAGGGGGTAACCGGAGAACTCTACTGATTAAATGGACAGTAATATGACAGTATTGGATGGGGATTAATATAGCTGCGGGGAAAATGAAACCTCAAAACTGAAACTCATATCCTACTTCTGGTATTAGCAGTGTAGCATTTGGTACGGTGTTGATAACAACATGGAACATGTATAGTTTACCTACATTTCCAATACATTTGACAGACTGATAGCATAATACACGATCGTGTATTTTACTGTGACCCAGTTTTATATTGATTTAATGAGATTGGCATGAAAGAGGAATGTTTGACGATTAGAAACAAATTGAGAGCAGTAAAGAGTGGAAAACATTTCCAGACATCACAGCTGCTCCTCGATAATAACATTTTAATAAACTGATAACGAAAGAAAGAAATGGCAATGTTATCAGCGACAAGGGGGGGGGGGGGTACTCTGGAGGAGGCAGTAGTGTTTTTGGTCAAGGGGTGGATACCATGAACTGTCCATTGAATAGTGCAAAGAGATACTCCCTTCACCTAGAACCCCATAGGCCCAGAAGCTGATAGCTCTGCTGATGGAATGATGAACACTCACACTGCCAACAGACGTGACACAGATTTCCCTCAGAACCCCGCCTTTCTGATTCAATTAACGACAGAATGGGAGCGAGGAAAGAGGAGGGATTGGGGAGGGGGAATGTAGGAAAAAAAGATGAGGCAAGCTTTCCGTGGCACTTGTTTTGCTGGCGGTGAGACAATGGCCGCTGAGAGCTGAGTGGGATCCTTGAATGAGCTGCTCCTACTCCTGTGTCTTGTTCTGCTCACACACATTTCTTTAGTTGGAGGGAGGGGGCTTGGTGAGGTTATGCTAGGGGAGGGGAAGTGGTTCTACAGAAACATCCCCTCCACCCCGTGTTCCTTTCTATTATGTTATGAATATCATGCCCAGACTTAAACATCTTCCATGTATTAAGTCTAGTGGGAATACTTTACAGTTTCAAACAAACAATTTCTTTCCTCTATCTAAGGTTTGCTGTAGTATTTGTTGCTTATATTTTACCATTTTATTGAGAAGGACCAGTCATGTGCTGTAGGTCTAAAACCAGTTCATTCTAGCTATTCCAACTCATAGATTCCGCATCATTTGACAATTGAGAATTGACAAGGGCAGTATTCGACCGTGGCTGTCAGAGATAGAAGTGGCTTCTGGAAGCCATATGGTGGCTTCTCACCAGGTCCTTCAGGAAGCCAGTCTAACGAAAACGAATGGAACATAGTCCTGGGAAATGTTAGGTCTATGTTGGCAATATAAGCTTTAGTCTATATTCTAATTTATATTTACCATTTAATACGGACCCATTATTTATTCTGTTTACAGACACCAATAACCTAGTACTGTAGTCACTAACTTAGTTCCTCTTCCATATCCCAACTCTTGCTAAGAACAAACTATACGGACCTCCTTCTCAATTCAACACCCACCGAGGCATGGCCGACAGACAAACAGTCCCAATTTCACGCTGGGTGGTAGCTAGAGGAATGACCAGTAATTGGAGGGTACCAACCAGTCCTGATTTAGTGCCTCTTCTTGGCCTTCCCTGACTCTAGTTAACCCTTTAAGAGCCTCAAAGTACTTTTTTGTGCCATGCCCTTGTCGGCACAAAATTCATGTTGAATTAACATTGAATTAACATCAACAACTACATATCAATGTTGGTTCGATGCTCTGTGTACACTAGGAGCATGTAGCCCTGGTGAGTCTACGCGAGAAATACATTTAAATCAAATCATCCTTTGCTAAAAGCTATATATATGACCCATTAAAATGAATGAGCTTTGTTGACACTACGGAAGTGAAACAGAAAATTCCAGGGAAGCTTTAGGCATATCCTATGATTTCCTCTCACCCATTTCGATGTCCTTTCATCCTCCAACGTTCAATTTCCATCTTTTCTTATCACATCGAATCTCCCAACGGTTCCTTTGATGCCGATTCTGACTTCGATCCTCATGGTTATGTGAATTACATTTCCATATGATGGCGACATCTGTATGCCTGAAGATCATTGCAGCCTATTCCCATCTTTCCCCTTATACATGTGCCTACATTTACATAATGATTGTGTTCTATGAGTACATTTACAGGTGTACAACATAGCTATAGCGTGTATATTAGGGATGCTAATACGTCCCTGCATATACCAAGCGTCAACTCACCCCTTTCCCTTTCACTATATATGTAATAATTATGCGCTGTAGACGCGCCTAAACATATTATGCATGTCACTACATATCCTATTCCCTACTTAGACTAGGTACCCCAGAGGAGCGCTGCGCTCCCGTGAAAAGGCCCAAATGTCAGAGCATAAGAGCAATTTTTACATGCTCTTCACAGCCAGACCAATAATCATACAGGAATAGCAGACCACTTACCAGAAAGATATGGATCTCCTGGTCTCATCTATTATCAATGCTCTGAATTTTGTGCAGGCTTAGTCTATGTAAATTGGTCTTTACTGAAGGCTCATTTCCTATCAGTTAGACACTTTGTCACCTGTTTTGTACCAGGCTATTTTCCTACCTTTCCTTTCCAATGGTCTTGCCATTCCACCATGGGTTGGACCTATACAATATAAGCACCGTTGGATAGCTATGATTCAAACCTTTATTTGTATCCCCGGCACAATTATGAATTAATTTGATTGAAATTATGGCTGCATTAATAATAATAAAACACCTTAAATGGACAAGTAATTCTCAAAAGAATTGATTGTGCCGCACCATGCCATGAAGCTGGAATTCTCTAGAATACCCATGTTGAAACAGCTATGCAATTCGATGGATGGGGCCAATGTGAGACTTAATCTAGGAAATAATCTTTGTAAAATAATTATGATAACCCCCTGGCCATGTCCTAAATTTAGTAGGTGTATGCACTGTAAGTGTATGGGAGCACAATTAGGTACAAGGACTCAATACAGACCCACATTCTAGTAAGTGAAGGGAAGAATATATAGATCTTAGAGTCAACAAAATAGCAAGAAAAGGTTTCTTATATAAGGTTGAGTACATCATTTATTTTAATTCTAATATCATGCATTAAACATGACACAGGCATAAAATAATCTTGTATAGATCCAGTATAATCCATTTCCGAATTTTGTGTTAGATTTGCTGACTAATATAAATACACAGGTTAATAGAGTAGATACTGATCTATCACTCTACGTTTTGGTTTTATTTCCTGATGGAATGATAAGGTCATAAATAGATAAAGTCTTGAAAATAATGCCCTCAGTGTTGGTATAGCTAAGACCCATTATTCTATGAGCACTGCAGACCCACCCATGGGCAATTGCCATGGGGGCCAGTATTCTAGTGCAGCAGTCTGTTCATGGTCTAATGGTCACACAAAATGTACCAGATTAATGGTACGCACCAGAACCAGGCACCATACTACTATACTGGTACAGTCTGTTTGTATAGACTGTACCAATAAAGTAGTACGTACCAACAACCTATTCCCGTCCCCTACCTGTATATGGTTCTTACCTGTTTCACACCTTTGCTTGACAGAAAAAATATTCATCCCCTGGTTACTATTGGGAAGGTGGATCAAATATGACATGGCCACCAGTGATACAAATATGGATGAACCTTCTGTGGTGCCTTTACAAATTCAGTAAAATATCAAAAAATAATATCACGCTTATCCCTCCCCAGTGTTAGAGGCACTATAAAATAGTGCCTCAGACATAAGGGTAACATCCATAGCATTTATGCTGCTTCTGGTATCTTTACTATGCCACTGAGAGTTGTAAAACCATGGCTAATATTGTACTAGTCAACACGTTCTTGTGCTATGAAAGACCATTTTGAACCTCTATAATGTCAAATGGGAGCCTTTGCAATCTCAGAAATGTATGAAAAAAAGAAAAGCATTTTTATCCTCCAACCAACTTTGATATATTTTTGTATATATGTAAAACGGAATATGGTACCAGGTGTTTCAACTCTAGTACATGAATCTCAAAATAATGTTGATAGAATAGATCTTTTCCTGCATATCTATATATTATATGAATTAAGTGGAGATTATGATTTATCCCATACATGCACCATTCTCTCACTTTGACTTGGTTTAGTTGTGGCCTTTTTTTGGTTTTGGAGACACTCCCAGGGATGAATGTGGTGTATAATTTTCTTGCTGCATACTCATATGCATATCCATACTCTCCAATGATCAAACTTTCTTTGCAATTAGTTTGACTGTAGTACCTTTATTTACTGGACTTACGGCTGGGGCCAGGTGCACTCATGCATGGCAGAGGACAGGTGAGTGGGGCTAGCAGCCACCACCACTCCACTCACACTACCTGTGTATATGTTTACTATAAAACCAAGCTAAACACCACTTTATGATCTATATTATTTTCTATAGTTTAGGCATTGTGATACCAACCCTGCTTTCATTATGATCTAAAATAGACTCCTATAAGATATAATTGTGTGCTGACTTCCATGGTAGAGTAAGGGAATAGAGCAGATGGTGAATCTCAATGCAACCCTTCCCCTTCCTCAAAGGGGGGATCTGCCCCAAATATTGCAAAATTTATAAATTTGTGTTCCCTTATCTATAGAAATATATAGGCTTTGTCTCTGAGAAATTTTGGATTTTTTTTTTTTTAGGGGGGGGGGGGCTTGGGGGGGGCGGCGGAATTTTCTTGGGTCCTCTCCCAAAATCTCTTCTCAAGATATTCTATGTTTCGAATTTCAAGACAATCCGTCCACTGGTTGTGATTCTATTGCCCTTTATATAGGATGGGCCTGCAGGTGACCACTGGCTTATGACTGGGACAAGGCTATAAATAAGTGATTTTGTCATTTTTAAACATCAGTAGGTCATTAAATCTCAATGGGAATGTGATGAAAAAAAATTCAAGACACTCTATACAAGTTGTACATATGTTTTCCACAATATAAAGGTGCTCAACCTAATACCCTTGAAGTTGTATATGGCCTGAAAATGGAAGAATGCCTATTTTCACTAGCTTTTCCTGTCCAAAGTAGCATTTTGAGGGGCATATTATGTCAATTTGTGTGCAAATAGATGTTGTACCAAGATCATTTCCCAAAGGGAGCATATGGTTTATCATGAATTAGCTATCAAGCACAATCTAGCTGTGTTATATTTGATGTATGAACAACCTAAAAATGCTCAATTGGCCCATCAGGAAAAACAGACAAATGTAAGGTAAAACTTTTTTTCTTAAAAAAATCGTAATAAATCAACCATTCAAAGGATCTCAACATAGTTGATGTCCTTCCTTCACATTCTTTTCAAGCTTTCTAACGATACTATTGCCGAATCTCTAGGTTATATATCTTCAAAATACCTGTGGTACCTACTTAGACAGTTTGGTAGCAATGTCCACATGGCTAACAGGCCACAATTGGAGTGAAGTCATGATACGTTGGCCAGGACCATTGTGTACGATAAAACTGACTGTAGTCTATAATTATTACGATCTCCTCCATATATGTACACTCCGTTTATAACTACACATCAGTGGCTCAGAGATACTCGTCAATAAATGAGGCACATTCGTTTTAAAAATGGGAACGCCATCGACATTTTACATCATCACAAGATCATTCTTTGGAGATTTTGTTCAGATTCGAAATTGATGTTGCATGTTAAAGCAACATTCAAAAAATAGCCTGTGAATGCTGACAGCTTTTTCTTTGAAGTGAGAGTAGAAAAAAAGCAGAAAGGTTGAGCGTGCCGCCAGCAATCATTTAATGGTATTGCATTTATTTTATAGACACGTTATGTGCTAAACTCCTCAGGCATTCTCGGTGTGGCAACTCGTCAACATGCCAGTAGGCACGTAGGCATGCTGCTAATTGCCTACACGATAGGCCTAACTCTATATACATCTTATACAACTAGAGGGCCCCCACCTCTAAGCGGGACGCTCCAGCTATGTAATTTCGTGCCATTTCGTGCCATTTCTTCTTCAATCTCACATCATTCCGATCCTCTGTAATGGCATCAGCAATACTTGACACATTGCAATACATATTATGGTTAAGGACATCAGACGGGGAGGGGGCAAGGAGGTAATATGATCCAAGGCCAGGAAGTGTTCAACATAGATGTTCGTGAGCCATTGTAGTTCTAAATAGAAAAAAATCATTCCCATCTCCTGTAGATAATTAACATTGAATAGATGTATCGCACATAATGTGGTACATATAGACTTAGTTTAACTGATTTATAGAGACATCATCATGTTAAAACACAGTGATATATCGCACAAGTGCCATATAAAATGTGCATGATTGTGTACATGTATGATAAATGTAATATTACTTCAGCCATTCATTTTGGTCTCATCCCTATAAGAATAGAAAGGTTTACGTAATAATGGTGTATTGGTAGACTGGCCTATGCCGCTCCCTAAAACGCTATTATTATAGCGCTACCTTGGTAGAGTGAGTGTCGGCAGAGTCCAGCCTAGTGTATGAGAACAGAGTCGTACAGGGTTGGGTGGGGGCCATGTCTAGACGTAGCCACCTGTGCTGATTGGCGGAGCCCAGCGCTGTGTAATCACCAAAGCGCAACGTGTGATAATCACCCTCCAGGCTCCTCCTGGGGGTTGGGGGAGCAGCTCAGCCCCCACGCCGCGCCTGACGAGCTGCTCACCCGCTGAGGTGCGGCCAGGTGCCGAGCTGCTCCATCAATCGGCCGGCGGCGGCGCCGCACCCGACATCATTTGCTACTATCAAATGTGGGCAACTTGTAGGGTGGGGATCATGCAGGCCGCCTCCAGGCTTTCTCATTGATTACACCCCCGGCATCACACCTCAACATCATACCTAACCCACATACCCACCACATATACACGCAGGCAAATCGGGACAAATCTCTACCAGCTCGGCAACATGCCAGTGAAATAACCCATCCCCCTACCTTATCCTTCACATCAGACTGGCAGAACCAGACTTGGTCTTTTTTGTCTCTCAAAAGCCCCCTACTTACAGATATTCTCACGCACTTCATTTACAGGCTAGAATTTCCCCACGGTATTCCTTATGCCACTGAAGACTTTTGTTCTGAAATCCCTGCTCTGCCACTCTTTGCCATCACACGCACCTTCCCCCAATACTCACGCTCCACACGCCTCCCTGCCCCCATACGCCCTGGAGCCTTACGTCCCCCACCCCCTCCTCCATTGCCTCAGGTTGCCTGCAGGGCTTAGGCCCCAGGAGGGTCATGAGCAGTGTGTGGGAGTTGCTCATTGTAACGTTCGGCGGGTGCCACCTGACGACGTTTCCCCCTCCCCATGCCATCTACCCTCCCACTTGCCCTCCATCTCAACCCCCACCCTTCAACCTTATCTACCCCCTCCCCACCCCTCCCACTCCCACTCTACCAGTCTCTAATTGCATGTATCACGCTCCCCAGCAGTGATTCCCTCCTCGGTGTAATCCACTACCATACAGTAAGGATTCATGGGGGCATGGAGGCCAACCTGCCGGGTAATTAACACCATGCGCGAGCTGCTCATACATATACTGTGAAATATGTTTTCCTATTCATATAAAATAATGTGAGACACATATATGTCTACATGAGGATCAGGTATATATAATTGGGATTTCATTGCGCAAGTATTGGGTAATGAAATATCATTAATTAGCACGAGGTCTATTTCCGACCTCCCACACGGTGCTCCTTCCTTCACTCTCCCCCCACCTCACTCTCCAATCACCCTTCATAACTCACCACCTTCACCCTTCCTCATTCCTAGGCTATCCGCCGTCAACCACACATCTTTTCCCACCCACCCACACCTCAATAGTTATATAAATCTTATAATTAACTAGGTATCACCCAATGTTCTTAAACCAATCATTCATCATGTTCTTAAACCAAATTCAAACAAATATCATACGGTCTTCGTTCACCGTTATTACATTCAATCAATTGTCTATTCAATGTTTTATTGTGTAATACTATATTATTATTATTATACTAGGACTTTAAATGGTTGTCCCTAATAAATACAACCGTTAAAGTTTATACTACTATGAAACAAATAAACTTTATTACCCAAGCCTGCCTTCATCTAATCTGTACCTAGTGGTTTTAATTAATGGAAGCAAATATGCTTAGAGAGAGAGAGAGGGCACTGCAGCTGTACCAATGCACATTAGATAAAATATTAGATAAAGCTTTGTACTGGGAAATCATAGACGGTACTTATGTCGCGATAAAACATTATATGTTATCTATACTCATATATTCTATCATGAGAGAACGTTATAGCTAATCAGTTATTAGTATGTACAGACATGTACTAGTAAGTTGGATTTACATCTCAACTCCGGATTAGATTATATCTTTGAGTTAGACTGGGATTGCGAGTTATTAGCAAGATTAGCCATTAGTGTCATTAGAGGCGGATTTAACGACATAATTAACAGTAGCTTTCGGGATCAGAGTTAGAATTAGAGGCTCTGCCGCCCTAACGCCCAAGCTTTGATCCTTACGTTGTTTTAGGTCCCCGCCTCAAGATCCCCTCTCCGACCAACCCTACCCCCCCCTCCCACCCCATACAATTACTCTCGACCACCTACCTCCCCAATGTCACCACTACCACCAGCACCACCACAATCTAGGCCGTGCCTTCATCCTACGTTATTGATCAACACAGCAGGACATTTTTCTTCTGTCGCCGACAGGCCAGTCTGCCTAGCATGACAAAGACAAGGGGGTGGTCGATGTTTTAAAGGGGGTGGGGTGGGTTGTAGGATGTGGGGAGGGGGCTGAGGATGGGAGAGAGGCTGTGGTTTTGGTTGGCTCAGGTATCCACCTATACCTATGCCCTTTCAGCCTCTCCCCTACCCGCCCTGCCCAACACACACCCACACACCCATAGACATGTAGATCCCCCCATCACCTATCACCCATTCCCCACCACCTATCACCCATTCCCCAGTAGCAGCCCCTTCATGGGTCAGCAGCCCTGGCACTGATTGTGCCCTCTACCATTCAATATCCCAATGTCTTATTCATCCGCACACGTTGCTCACATGCCTGGTCGTGCCCCTGACAACCAGCAGCTCACCCCACACCCCATACCACACGTACCCCATTCCTCCACGTGTAGGCCACCCCACCCATGCTATGCCCTATTTACCCCCACCACCTTTATACCTGCTGTTCACCCAATGCCCACCATCTATAGGCTCTAGGCTGAATACCTCGTTGGCTGCTCACTATTGGCCACCATTTCCCGACCCCGACCTGCTCTAGCCCTGTCTGTGCCGCTCACCGAGCTGCTCTGTCACGAGTCTACTTCCGGCCGCAGGTACTACCACCTATAAGCACATTTAAAAACACTCTCGTGGGAACTCGCACCAAAAAGGCCCTGTTCGCCTTTCTATAGGCCGGATACAATAGTGTGGTGGGTGTAGAAGGGTTGACGGGGGGAATCTCATTTGTCGCCGTGTACGTGCTTGGGTTAAGTTCCCCTCGTCATATTGAACACAAAAGTGTCAAAAGAAAAGGGATGTTGGATAAATGAAAAACGGACAGAGTTTGTGTGTCCTCTTTTCCCAAGTCCCAGGGTAGGTATTAGAACAAGGGGCTCAGGATATAAAATACGCTAAATGATTCCAGCAACGTCAAATTTGTGGAACACGTATATATGTTTTAACCATGGACGTGAATGTTGGTGACTGCAACCCATGACCGACGGAGACTAAGCCCAGCAGAGCAATTTGGGTGCTGGTATCTTATTCAGCATCCTCCCTCCTACTGGGTACAGAGGTCCCGACAGGGCTGGAACCCCAGTCCAGTGCTAACAAGGTGCCAACTCCCTGTCTGCTCGTTTCTCCAGTTTTATTCCTCGTTAATCCCTGCTCCTAGGGTCAGCCCATGGTGCATGGCCCCCGGCAACAAGGTGTGGAAGCACCACCAAGATGTATATTGCTTCGTTAACACTTCAAGATCCGCATAGTGCTTATATGCATCATGCCTTTGGTCTGCATGATGTACGAATGCAGCCCCGTGATTATCTCGCCGGCGGCACATTCATGCATCATGCCGACTCTTCAGTAGTGTATCAATCCCGTAGGCACGACATGATACATGCATATTGCCCTGGCGAGTTACTCACCAGGGCTGCATTCGTGTATCCTGTCGACCAAGGGTACATTACATTAATACACAATTATATGTGGCCTTTTAATGGTTACCCACCAGGAGGGGCGGCTCTGATTTACGGCCACTGAGCAGATGTATCTTCTCCAGGGCTGCTATGAGCCAAACCAGTTTAACCCTTTACAAAATATTATGTGCATTGACCTCATTTCTGCCGCTGACTCACTTTAACTGCTCAGGTCAGAACGGAGCCATGACCTTGAAATGACCCCCCAGGCGACTACCGGTGCCTTTGTCCTTGACTTGCCGACCTTTGGTTGTGTCGAAGGAGTTGACATTCAGCCCCTATCTATGCCCACAGCGAGGCCTGCCTACCTCCCCATAATCAATATAAAGACTGTGGAAATGGCTCTTTAATGCGCCCTCATCTTTTTCCATCTGCCCTCTCGAGTACAACCGTCAAGGGGCAGAACCGTTTAAGGTCACTGACCAACTCCACAAAACCTGCTAACATTACCCATAATTCCCCCATCATTAAGATCAAGTGAGTGACTCCTCGTGGTGCAGTTTCGGGGAGTGGAGTCGGTGAGATCGGATGCTATCTCCCAACATCCTCTTCTAAGGTGGATGATTTGCTCAAGACACCAGAAAACAAGTGTGTCGCCAAGGCAGTAAATCCCACCTAGGTGGAGCAGCTCCTGGGTTTCCCCAAGCCATGAGGGATGTCGTGGGTAAAGGTTCCCCCGGGAGGATATACGCGTGGCATGGCCGGCCATGATAAGGTGCCATTATAGATCGGGCCAACATTAACACTTGCTACAAGCAGGCTGCGTCTCGGGAGGACGGCTCCGGCAGGAGATACTATGTGGCCAGGGTCCTGGAAGGGGAAGCAGCTCAACGCTGCAGTGAGTTGCTCGCAGTGCGAATAGATAGGACCACACGAGCAGCTCAGAAGTAAGGCCTCCCCCTCTTCCCAGGAGGTATATCTTACACCTCAGCCACCAGCCACCAGCTGTAAAGAAAGACCAGGGAGGAAAGGGGTACTGGCAAACGCGTGAAATGAACCAAAGTCCAATTAATGCTCGAGAAAAGGCTGGGTTATTGCTCGTTACCTAGGGGTTGTTGGCCGTTGGGTAGGAACGGTCTAGAAAGGGCCATAGATTTCCCAGGTGTATTGCCAAAGGGTGAATGAGTGGCTAAAGCGGGTCAGCGAATAGCAGCAGGGGGTTCTATAATGGAAAGAGGCCGATGATATGGTGGTATAGTTTGAATGATATTCAGAGAATAAGGCTCAAATAGAAAGATGTACAGAGATAGCGCAGCATTCCGTGTGATCAGTGATCTACAGTTTGGCATCTTATCATTATTAACACAAGTAAACTGGAGCATTTAGCGTGTTCGTATTATATCCCTCTATGACTGAATTATGGAAATATTTATGGAATGGTGTATGGTATGCAGCGACTTAATAAGGCACGACTAGCTTCAGGTTGCAATACTATCCTATCTCGCAGTCCCCATATGCAGGCCATTATTGACAATTGACGAGATGGAACAGAATTTGTATGAAATCATATAATGTCAATAAATATAAATGTGTAGAACCTGTGTATACTTAGCTGTCGCTGGTGGCTCAATATTCCAATAGCGTTATATGTGTAATACCCTTAGGGATAGCAAAGGATCCGGTACTCACCTAAAAAGATAAGATAAACATATTTAATTGACAATGGCAAATACAGACATAGTGTAGGTATTACATATGAATGGTGCACTGCAATGTGAAATATAATCTTGTTGTCGGGAATGAAATGATAATGAGTGAACGAAAAAGAATAGTTCTCTTAGTCCCTAGGGCATTTGCAGGAATAAGAATTAAGCAATAATAGACTTGGGTTCTCCTTTCGGCTGAAAAAAACACGTTACGTTAATGGACCACATTAACCCATCAGTGGTGAATGAAAAAACACCTGGGATGTATTGGAGAGGAAAACAAAGAACTGAAAGAAGGTGGGACTGAAAGAAATTGTTTGAAGTAATGAATGGTTAAACCTTTCCATTCAGACGGGCCTGTCCTTCCATTACAAATAACACCTCAGATAAGGGAAAGTAACAGAAAATGACGAGCTAATCAACAACATTCAGATAAGAGGGCCATGTCAAATAATTATGAAAATATTGATAATTATTCTTTAAAAAGGAGTAGATACATCATTCTATTATCTGCTCTTGTGACATTTGAAATTCAATCTCGTACTTCATCTTTGGACCACTGAGAAGCTTTTATCCTTTATTGACCGACAAACGGCGCAGACCGCAGGCCACGATGCAAACAAAGATCAGAATTAACAAGAAATCAATATTAAATCCATTTTCTATTTCATGGCTTGGAGGACAAAGAGACGATAAACACAGGCAGTTGGGAAGATGTGTGCAGAGAAGGGGAGGACATGTGGCTGCCTCCCTAAACGGTTTCTCTTGATTTTGTCCTTGAGCCATGGGAGTAAGGGTGATGGCACACGTGCGCTACGTGTAGGATCGTGCAGGGGAGTCAACTAGATAGATCTGGGGAAATCAGTGTGCCCAGACCTGAAAGGACGCCTAATCTGCACCGTGAGACCCCTCAACAGCAAAGCAGGGCTGTGCGACCTGAAAAACCAGGACATGTGACCCTGTTGGCATCCCCAGCGCATTGAGTGGACATTTTCAAAGGCTGCTGCCACGGCTTTATTGTGCACAGCGCATCTACCCCCACCCCTACCCCTACCCAAGCACCCACAGCCAACACCCCCTTCCCGTCTACATCACTAACACACCCATCCCACACCCCAATGCAGCCACCACCAATATCATGCACTCTTTGATCGGATGCCAGAACATTTGTCGTTCGTTCAAGCAGCCCAGGGTGGTGAGTGGCGCCATGTACTGGACCTGTCACCAGATTGTTAGAGTGCAGGCAGAACTATTGATATTACCACCATGTTGTTTATCGTGTGTCATGTCGTTGATGCTATATAGAAACCAGCGGGGAAGCTACACCCAGTCTATTGTCCATATGTATGAGGGGAATAGGGTTCTAGCTTATGCTAAACTGCCGACAAATGGACATGTCAGGATCAACTTTAACTCCTCTCTCCTTATATATTTTACGAGATGTTCATTATCGACTGTCAGCCCAGCCTAAATCTACAAGGCTCCGTCCTTAGCAGTAAGTCTCTTTTGAAGCCCTCCTGTCATCCTATAAAGACCATGTCATAAATAGAAATAATACACATCATCGGGTTGGACAAAAAATTACAATGTCATGTAAAATATATCCAGTGCCAGCCTTTATTGTTATAGATAGATAGATGTATGTGCAGCGTAGCTTTGACGTATATTTAAATGGCTCTGAAGGAATAATCTGCAGGCCCTTTCTCCCTACGTGAGGAAGGAGAATAAAGACAGATTGGCCCTGCTAATCCTCTTATGGGGAGCCGGAGCCGTCCCGTATCAGCCCGCCCGTGTCTGGGCCCCGGCTTCGGCGGGACGGCTGCGCCAGCCAGCCCCATCCGTCACGCCGTGCACAAAAGCTTGACAACTGCTGAGTCATTTCAAGCATAAATCACATTCTAAACAAATTACTGCACACCACCGACCGAGCGCGCTAAGAAGGTGAACAAAAGTGAAGCCGAGCTCCTAGCATTGATGCAGACGTGCCTTCACTATGCCCCGTTTTAGGGGGGTGGCCATTCAGGAAAAGCCAGGGCCGCCAGAGAGGAAAGATCGTGTTCACAGGCATGGGGTAACATTTCTTCACGTTGTTTTCACTTTTTGACTATACAAACGGGGTTTCTGTCCCCCCGTAAATGATGTATGGTCGGCGTCCTGGTTTTGACTGCGAGTGTTATTCCCATCTGACCGGCTGGCGGGGCACGGCGGCTGAAACAAAGGAGTTCATTTTTCAAGCTTGCTTAGAGCCGACGTCGACGGCCGGCGTCTCCGGTGCCCTCTGCCCCTTCCTGTCTCCCCTGGCGGCCGCAACAAACGGTCTGTGAGGCCGAACTGGGGGCACTGCCTTTCCGGTCCGCTACCTATGCCAAGATCCGCCGCCGTTATGACGGTTTGGCCATTGCCTGTAGACGGGCCCTGATGTTTTGCCGTCCATCCCTTCTAACCCCCCCCCCCCCCGCCGCCAACACACACACACACACTGGCACACTCCCTCAGTCTTGCTATTAAGCCACAACGACACATGCGCACGGCAACAAGGCCTTCCTGGTCACGTGGTCTCTCTGAGATCAAAGACCAGCGTTCCTACCCTTCAGCAGGCGCGCAGGCGCACACGTTGCAGACCAGGGGATGGCGGCCAGCGCAACCTTATGGGAGGATAACTCACCATGTTTCTTTAACTTTTAGATATATTATGACGGGGGTGGGGGTGTCTTTGGTAGCACCTAATTGATCAATAGCCTTCTATTATGTGCAGAAGGGGACCGGACCATCCTTCATTATGCTCCAAAGAAGCTGTATTCTGAATCATCTTGATGAATCATTGAACCCAAAGCCTCTAACAGTTGTGACCAGGCAGGTGGAATGGTATATCCAGGGGTAATCCATGGAGTTTTGGAATTAGATACCATAAGCTCATAATACATCTCATCATCATTGTACAATCGGTGATCAATTATAAAGCTATTTATAGTCATTCCTCGCTATCTTGATGTACCGGTCCTGTCAATAGATACCATATAAACTCATAATCCACAAACAGCTCTCAGCCATACATGAGCATCCATTTCAGAATAAAAGAGTATCCTTAAGGAAGGCCTCCGAAACAATAAGGAACATGGTCTCAAAAAACAACGGATTACTCATTTGTTAACCTAAATATGAATATAATTCCACAAGTTTAGATATCATATATATAGTACTAACTTGCCATCTTAACCAAAAGGATCTTTATAGCTAACCCATGGAAACAGTTCTTACTGACAGCCAAAATCAGGGACAAGGCTGCGATAAGCCATCATCCCTTTCATTCCCTCCCAGCAGGCCAGCGTCCTACCCAATCCTCGCCCTGGCACACGACCCGCCACGCGAAATGGGTCCCCTCACGCACCGGTCACCTTAGATGGCGGCTTAAGATGGTTGTTGGAGGACACGATCTAAAGAAGGGGATTTTCCCTAAAAGTGCCAGTTATTTGTCTTGGCCACCTGATCAAGGCATGTCTTGGTGTGCCGTGTACAGACTGGAGGGGTAGGAAAGAGGATAGCGGTGGCGATGTCTGAAGATATAGACTGAATTCTTGTCCTTCACGTCTAGGCATTTGTATATATACATGCATGTATTTAATATCGGTCAACATTAGTTTTTTTTTAACTTTTCAATTAGTAATATAGCACCAGAACAGCATGCTCATGTCATCATGGCCAATTAATATATAGCCCCGTGCTCCTCGGTGCTTTAGGCCTCATTGAATACTTGAATACTTGAAAATCCCCTCATCTGATGTGTACACACATGTATACTTATTGTTGATTTCTACATACTTGATATTAACTCTGGTATTAAATGTGACACTCATATTGAGGTTAACATACTAATCCTATTCCAGTATCAAAGAAGCTTTTTAAGTCGGGATAACTTATCTCGATGGGGTGTGTCTTACACTGTTTTAACCATATCCCAGCTACTCATGTATATCTCTCTTTGTAGTATTCATAACCCTGCTGTGCCTCTAAAATATACAGTAAATAGTAGAGACCAATCCTCCAGGGTCAGCTACTGTGACAACCTAGTCAGTCTAGGTATCCAGGTGCAGCCTCATTCCCCCAGGATCTTAAACCACTCTGAGAGGGGTCTCCATGGCCGCAGTCCAAATCGAATTTGTTAGATTCAATCTCATTAAATAATTTGTGTGGCTCGGGTGCTGCCTACCAAAGCTAACTCACGACACACACAAGAAGTGATGTCTGGTTATTTCCCTTTAATATGTACCTGCTATAGGAATTTGGTAGTTAATCTCGGCGTCCTTAAGAATGTAATGTAATTACAAGAACACGCGGCTATATTTTGTGATCTGTTAGCTTCCAATGAGGCTATACTCTATTTAATCAATTATATTACTGAAACCAATGTCAGTCCTATTTCAGGCCCATGAGTGTGTAACCATATTTACCATGATAGTATCTAATATAAGATAAGTGATATATGTATGGATTGAGTGGTCCATCTTTCTGGCCACATAGTGAAGATGTAATTATTGCACATCGTAAAAATGGCATACATATGTATGAAGTGTGCGTCATAACTATTTCATATCTCCTTGAGTAGAATGTCAGCAAGAATCCATGTGAAGCCATATTTCGATTCATCATAGTGATGTTACATACACTGACTTCTTATACATCAATGATTTCTTTTAATCATACAATCTAATATGGAACACTTGACTTGCACCAGGAAGGACAGGCTGGGTTAATAGTGAACCTGTGTAGCCAGTTGCACTGTACCAGACCCTGTAAATAGCAGTATACGTGTTCGCACCGCCTGAGCCGAGTTAGTGGGTGTCGCCCAGGGGCCTGATCCTTAGGAAATTCGGCCTGGCCCCGAGCTGCTCCTAGCTGCTCTGAGCTGCTCTAGGAGGGCAGCTTGAAGATCAATGGCCGCGGCCTGCCTACCCCTGATTACAACCTGCCCATATTAGATTCGCCCGCCGTCCGCCGGCCGATCCAACAACCTGCCAGCTCCCACGGGCTAGCCCCCTCTACTCGGAGATCATTAGGGGAAATTATCCAATAAAGAAGCCACAAGTCAGGCACCGCCCTCCCCCCGCCCGTGGCTCTTTGGCTGCAGACTGGTGGTCGACGTATGGATCCTGTGGCTGTCCAAACATTATAAATCTTCCTCGTCGGCACCGAGTGAGAACATCCAGAGCAGTTCGCGACAACACGACTATGGGATTTGGGTGGAGTCGGGAGCAGCTCTATCAAATTACTCAGGGCAAAGAGCGGTTTGTGAGATCCACTTTACTCTGACCAGGCCGGGGATATTGTGTGCTGTTAGGGCCTGGGGTAGAGATGTAACATGGAGGCAGGCTCTGTTTACTGTGCATGGAGAGGTGGGGGGATGTCAGTGGGCTATATACCTTTGTATGGTGTGGAAGGGGGGGGAGGTAATAGCGCCAGGCTAACCTACTCATGCACTCTCTTGATAGGACACCTAATCTGATTACACTTATCTCATTTAATGATACCCACTCTATTCTAGGTCAGTCAGCTTTGGTGCTTGATTACGACTAAACTATTCATCCTAGTTGAACGAAATAGAGCATATCTACTTGTAATGGATGAAAACATGCAAGTAACCCCATTGGGTAAGCCAATAGAGGGCGTACGGCAGATTCAAAGCAAGGTGCTATAGGGGATGATTGCCATCTAGCATATAATGAAATGACTAGTGAACAAATGGAGAACTTTTAGTACAATCATTCATCAAATTCGAAGGAGCTAGACTCAATAGTTTAAACTAAACTTGAACATTTTCTTGCATCTACATAACTACATCGCACAGGATATATTAACCGTATGTATAGCACAGCAGCTATCAGATCGTGTTAACATCAGCCTGATATGATATAACGGATTCACTCTTCTTTGTATCTTATAATGGTACTGCAGCAGCATTTGCAAGTTGATAAAATCGACCCTCATACTAAACCTTGAGATCCAATTACTTCAATACAATGCATCCTACGGCTTGTACTTTTGTGTCTAAGTGATACTGCTCGCATTTGCTTATGCTGTCTGTACTGTATGCCTGTATCATTTTAAAAGCGCTATTGTTGCACATCGACAGAATCACTTCATGTGTTTTAAAAAGCAGGTACAGTCCCATATCCCTTTTGTTCGCCCCCTGGAACTAGATTATCATTTCGGAGAGCATAATATTATCCATAACTTGGCTTTGGTGAGAACGTATTATAATTATGACAATGAAGATGATGTATGATTTGTTGTCATTAGTATAGAAAATATTAACATAATAATATCTTATTTTCGGAGATTTCAGTATAGTATATTGTAACGGGTTGACTATAAAGTCTAACTGTTATTGTTGTATATCTATTGTATGTTGTATGATGTAAGACAACACGGTTCTATTGTGTTTAATAACTGTTTTATTCATCTAACTAGTGTCGTCGGTTCGTTACATACACCGACTCCTCTAGTTCGGTTATCTATACGGTAGTGTACCGGTACCACCTTCGGTTACCGTCGGTAGTTGTTACATAATCATTTTTACATAACTAAACCTAACAGGTGGCGCTGCTAGTACGGTCACGTGGCTACGCAGCGCTGTATATAAGACGGCTGCTTCCCCATTGGAAGTCAGTCAGGTTTGGGACTGTCGTGACATGACCACCCTGTGCTCACGGGCTTAACTCTATGCTATAGGGTTGCCCCACTGTATTATATATCTGTTCTGATCTTGTATATCCGCTGGTTATACTTGTACTATAATACACCAGAGTTACCTTTACAATAAAGTCGCCGTATATTAAAGTCTAATTTACCTTGTCTGGTTTTTGTACTCAAGTGTCACATACGTAGTAAGAGACCAACTACATTGGTGCCGTGACCACTTGATCGAACCGACCATTGATAGGGTATTAAATAGACTTACAGTATATGGATTACCTATACGATTTTGTCAGCTCGTTCAGCGGCAGGACTAAAACCCCTGCTGAGGAACGTGAAGAAGCCGTACAGAATGTACGCTTCTTCACAGGCAAATCCAATAGGCGGGAGAGCCGGGCAGCCTTGGAGGTGCCCGGTGACGACCTCTCCCAAGAAGCAATAGGTGATCCTATTGTGGAAGCCTTTACCAAAGGAGAGGATGGGGAGCAATCTCCAATCCCGGGACCCTTTGATATAAGCTCCAGGAGATCGTTGGACTCCCTTTCCACGAATCTTTTCTGTCCTGAGGGTCAGAAAATACCGGGTAGAGAGCCTAAAACTCTCGGCCCAGCTGCCTTCGGTTCTACACCGACGGTAGCAGATCCTTCATTGGATCCAGACACGTCGGTTTTCACTGATGGTGCCACTCCTACACCGAACGGTATGGGGGGTGGCGGGCTATCAAAGAAAACTAACGTGGCAACAGAAGCTCCTGGTAAGGGGTACCCGCCAGCAGTAGATGAGCCATCCAGTTTACCACTGGATGGGGACCTACTAGCTGCCATGGGGATCCCCACCAAGAAAACTGAGTTGCATGAGCTCGCTGAAGCCCGGAGGGAACTTGCTTCCATCAATCAAACTAGGAAGTTATTCCTAAGGGAGGTTGATGAGAAGAAAAAGTTCCTACTGGAACTCCAGAACGAGATGGCTTCCCACAAGGTGGAGGTTGACAAACTTTTGCACCAGAGGGTGTCCGGCGAATGTGAGGTTGCAAGCTTAACTTCCTTGGGAAAGGATTTGAGCACGCAGCTCCACTTAGCCAGACAGGACCTCGCAAGCTTAAGGCAAGTCAATCAGGACCTGAAGACGAAGTCGGAGAAAGTACCACCACCTTCCACGGTGGTACCTCCAGTCATACCCGTACCCAGTGTATACACGACAGTGACACCTTCAAGTGTCCCGCCGCTAGTACACACCACGGTAACAGGTATGACACCTCAGATGGGGGCTAGCTATCTACAGACTCCGGTCTGTGGTGGCGCCTTTGGAGGCACGGCAACACCTCCAGGGTACACCCACCCATCTACTGGTTCAACGACGTTGAATCAGCAGCAGACCATGGTCTCAGTTCCAGTACCGAAACCCAGAGCTAGACAGGGCTTAACGCCTGTCCAGCGGGCTAAGTACGACCGGAACCCGGCTATTGAGAAGCTGGGGACAGACATCGTCCCGCGGGACATCGATGAACTGGATGAACGGTATGCTCCTTTCAACTTTGGGGAGATCAAACATCCTGATGCAGCCCGTCAAAAGGCCATCGATATTCCGCCTTTCACAGGGTCGCCACCCTGGAGAAAGTACAAAGTTCGGTTCAAGGCTATTGTGGAGAGCAATCGCTGGAACAATCAGCAAGCGCTGGTTGCTCTGAAGCAAGCACTCTGCAACGGGCCGGGTGAACCAGCCCTTTTGGCGTTCGAGAGAGTGAAGATCAAGACATTGAGCTCACTTGAAGAAACAGCTGAATGGGCGATTGGGAAGATTGGTGAGCATGACCCAAGGACTCAGCTGCTCAAACGTGTCCAACGCAAGGACGAGCATCTGAGATCCTACGGATTTGCTCTACAGGAACTGATATCCGAGTGTTATCAGGGATGTAGACCTGACACCCCCACTGTCATCCAGGAGTTAACCTCCAGGTTTGTCAATGGAGTCAGGGACACCAATCTCCAGGCATATCTGCGGGAGAAATGGCAGCCGGACTTATCTCTAGCTGACCTTTTTGACCATGCAGATGTGTATGACACCAAACAGGCTGTTTTTCCTAGTGGAGGAGTGTCGGCAGCTCCATCTGTAGCCCCGAAAGGAGCTCAGGTGGTAGAGGCCGCCACAAAACCACCTAAGAAAAAACAGCCCGCCTCTGAGGAGGTGGCGGCAGTAATGCCTGACAGGGACATGGAAAAGATGATTGAGGGTTTGTTGCGGAAGCACTTGGAAAAGAGCTCTGCGTCCACTTCTGATTCTGGATCTGGAAAGAGAAGGAAAAAGAAGAAAAAGGACACGAAACCTCAGCCATGTAGACGCTGTCAGAAGATGGGTCATTGGGCTAGCGAATGCAAAGCCCCTGCACCCATCGCTGCTAAAACCGAAAAGGAGACGGAAAACTGAATGGGGCCCATCCTCTTGGCAAGGATGGCGCCCCCACAGTTAGCCATGCCTGTAAGGGATTAGTAGACGGTGTTAACTCTTCCATGAACCAAGGCCGCGCAGAGGCAGAAGGGTCTGTACAACCTGTAAGCGTCTGGCAAGGCGGGGCTGGCAAGGACGAACGGAATCCGGAGGATTCTGTAGTCGCTGGCTTAGAGGAGTCTTGGTTAGAATCAATTGCCCAGAGCAGTGTGATTCAAGACTCCCCGAGCGACCCATGTTGGGATTATCTCCTGACAAAAGGGGTTGCTATGGATGGAGGGGGAAGCCCGATGCTGACCTCTGAGTGTGTCCCTTTACGGGGACAGCGTTGGTACCTGAGTCTGGTTATTTCCGGGACGCGTGGTGAATTTTTGGTCGACACGGGTGCATCTCACACCTTGGTCGATCGTAAATTCATGGCCCGTCTTTGCAACCAGCCCGAAGCTCCGCTACTGGGAGTAAAGGCTCGGACTGCTACGGGAGATAGTATGCAGACTTATGGCAGAACTGTAAAACCTATGTTGGTTGATGGCAAGACATACTGGATATGTCCAACCATCACCGACATCACTGATGATGGCATACTGGGGATGGACTTTGCTGCTCTTTACGGGGTAACAATGAACACCGCAACGGGCCGACTTCAGATTAAACATCCTTATAAACAATCTGTACAGTGCGTTTTAAGGAATGGCTCTTCTGTGGCGTCAGTGGCACAAGACACAAAGTTGGCAGCAGGACATGTATCTGATGTCCTAGTCAGCTGCGTGGGAGTGCAGGCCAAACGGCCGGGAATGTTTGAACCAGAAGATCAAAAGCTCTCTGAGTTAGGTCTTGCTGGCTATCATACTTACCTGGCCAACGCTCGTTGGGGGGTGATACCGATTTGTAACTCGAGTAGTAGAGAAATCACTCTACGAAAGGGGACGCCTATTGGTAACACCACGCGAGCATATGGGGTAGACTCACTAACTACGGACTTTGTGGAAGTAGGTGTGGTGGCGGGAGACTCTTCCCACGAAGAGGCTCTAGCTAAATCCAACCTACCGAAACATTTAAGGTCCCTGTTGTGTGAGTCACACCTCACAACCCTAGAGAGCGAAATGGTGGCAAATGAGCTGTCGGAGTTATCTGACGCCTTTGCGCAACCAGGAGATCCTCTAGGGCGTACCAATACGGTACAACACCGGGTTGACACTGGGGACGCGCTTCCCAGTAGAATCCCCTACCGTCGGTTACCCATGGCTAAAAAAAGTGCTATGGAGGCTGAGGTAGAAAAGATGTTGGATGAAGATGTGATTCAACCTAGTGAGAGTCCATGGTCAAGTCCTGTGGTGATGGTCACCAAGAAGGATGGTTCCTGTCGATTTTGCATCGACTATAGGAAGTTGAACGGACTCACCAGGAAGAATGCATATCCTCTACCTCGGATAGATGAATGTGTGGAATCTCTGGGTGGGGCGAAATGGTTCTGTACACTAGATTTACAATCTGGTTATTGGCAGATCGGCATGGACCCCCGGGACCGAGAAAAAACCGCATTTTCTACCCATATGGGACTATTTGAGTTCAACGTCATGCCATTCGGGCTATGCAATGCCCCGGCAACCTTCGAGGCAATGATGGAAACCATGTTACGGGGTTTACTTTGGAAAAAGTGCCTAGTATACTTGGACGACATCATCGTCTTCGGTGGTTCTGTGGAGGAAACTCTACAGAACCTCCAAGCTGTGCTGAAACGCATCTTATCATATGGTCTGAAATTGAAACCTTCAAAGTGCAAACTTTTTAGGAAGTCAGTTGAATACCTAGGTAGAATTGTTTCTGAACATGGCATCATGGCTGATCCTCATAAGATCGAAGTGGTACAGAACTGGCCTCGTCCGATGGACACGAAGGAGATACGCTCTTTCATCGGGTTTTGTTCATACTACAGAGATTTTATACCTGGATTCTCGAGAGTCGCAGCTCCCTTACAAGAGCTGATGATTGGAGAGAAGAAGGCTAAGGCTAAAATAGTCTGGTCTCCAGCCGCAGAACAGTCTTTCAGTGAGTTAAAGAGACTCTTCTTAGAAACACCTGTTTTGCACTACCCTGCACCTGTTGGTAAGTTCATCTTGGACACTGATGCTTCTAATACAAGTATTGGTGCTGCCTTGTCGCAGATCCAGGATGGGCGAGAAGTGCCGCTGGCATTTTCGTCCAACAGTCTAAGCAAAACACAACGTAACTACTGCACAACCAAGCGTGAACTCTTGGCAGTGGTGGTTTACACAAAAAAAGTACAGACATTTCCTATATGGTGGGAATTATCTCGTACGGACGGATCATTCATCTCTGCAGTGGCTCCTTAACTTCAAGGACGCTGAGGGGATGATGGGTAGATGGTTGAACCACCTCTCTGAGTTTGGCATGACGAATGAGCATATCATACACAGGAGTGGAGTAGATCATGTGAATGCGGACAGCTTGTCCCGCTATCCTATCCGGAACTGTCACCGTGTAGACTGCCGAGACTGTGGGTCTCACAATGCAGTGATTGCGTCTGTGGGTGCGAAAGTTCCTAACTGGACGTTAAATCACTTGAAGGATGAGCAGCTTGCAGATCCAGCTATTTCGAGGGTGTACTCCTTGAAGTTGTTGGGCCTGTCCAAGCCTGTTCGCCCCGCACTTTCGCTGGAATGTAAAGAAGTTAGACAACTGTTAGCTCAGTGGGATAATCTTTTTATACGGAACAGTGTATTGTGCCGCTGGAGGGTGCAACCTGGCAGGAAGAGAACAGCTCAGTCTGTAGTGCCTTTGTCACTCAGACTACAGTTGCTCAATTACTGTCATGGCCACCGAACTTCAGCACACTTTGGCAGACAACGGACTGAGGCAAAGATTAAGAGTAGATATTACTGGCCTGGTATGACTTTGGACATACGGCGTTGGGTGAGACAAGGTCCCCAATGCTGTTTATCAAAGCCTGGACCTGGTATTGGTAAACTACCTCTAAGTCAAGAGCTATTCGGTGTTCGATTTGCCCGGATCGCTGTTGATATCATTAGTGGTTTCAACACGACCCCCCGTGGGAATACCTGTATGATGGTGGTACAGGACTACTATACCAAGTATGTCCAAGTATATCCGTTGGTAAATCATACAGCTGTTACCTGCGCAGAAGCACTTTTCGAGAATTGGATCCTCACGTGGGGAGGTCCTTTAATGCTTCACTCCGACCAGGGTCGTGAGTTTGAATCTCGACTGTGGGCAGAACTGTGTAGTAAAATACACATCTGCAAGACGCATACGAACCCCTACCGACCTCAATCGGATGGTATGGTGGAACGTTTCAATCGGACGTTGATCCAATGTCTCACGACAATGGTTAATGAGCACCGGGATGATTGGGATGAGCACGCTCGCTATATCTCCCATGCTTACAATGCTACCGAACATGCGTCGACGGGCTGTACGCCTAATATGCTCGTAATGGGTGAAGACATAGTCATGCCTAGTGACATGGTCTATGGAGTGCAGGGACACCAGCTCGAGCAACCCTGCACAGTGATGTTTGTTGAGTCACTTCGACAATCATTACGCGAGTCCTATGGAGTAGTAAGGGACAACTTGGAAAAATCTGCTAGTTTGCAGAAGGTGGGCTATGACACGGGCCTTAAACTCCGCCAATTCAAGGTGGGGGATAAGGTCGCGAGATTTAGCACACCAAATTCCAAAGTCAAGACCCTGTACTCCTGGGATGGTCCGCATACGGTTACTATGGTGGTTAGTGAAACTACTGTAGTAATACGGTTGCAAAAAGGGACTCTCACTAAATCACATGTGGCTAGACTCCGACCTTGGTATGGAGTTCCATATATAGATGACGGTGAAGATTCCCTCGGTGCTGGTCGAGTACCAGCACCAACCGACCCTGCGCTACCAAAGATACCGAAGGCAGGACCAACGGTCATACCGTCGGTACCGACGGTAGCGCGCCGAAGGGGTCGTCCTAGGAAATTACCGATTGAACCACAGTCGTGTGTTACCAAGCCCAAGCGCGGTAGGCCTCGTAAAAAAGGGTCAGCTGTGCGTAAAGGACTAACCGTAGGCACCGGTAAACAAAGCAAGGTGATACCTCCGGTGTCATCATTGCTGGACATACCGGTACAAGGTCTACGGAGGAGCACACGTGTCAGAGAGCGAGATAAAATTGTGTAAACATTTTTTTCTTACCTTGTTGACGACATTTAGCTGCTGGCTTGATTAAATTTCCCTGGACAGTTCCGTACTGGGCCGGTGGTCATTGGCCCGGTACTCGATCACCAAAACACAACGAGAAGAGACGGGTTATCCGGTGTGGTTATCCGTTGGAGGTAGAAAAGCACGTGTTCAGGGCGGGTGGCTGGCTTTGCCGATTAGTTCTAAGTATGGGATTAGTTTTGACCACATATTGCTTAGCAACACGCTGCTGTGTATATCCTCTAATGCCGGTATATCATTCCCGGGTTATCCGGTGGCTCCGCCACGAAAATTGTAAACAACAGTGAGAGTTCCCACCGTCGGATATGCCAGGCGTGGGAAGGGCGCTGCCCGCGTCACCTGATCGATTTCTCCCGCCAAATGAGCCGTGAGAAATTGGGTCACCTCGGCGCGTCTTCGGGGCGCGACCCCTGATTGGCTGAGAAGCCGGTCAAGGGGCGGGGTCACGGGGGACGGGTGGGGTATATAAGCCCCACAGGCGGCCAGGCTTCTTCAGATCAACACGTTTGCCCGTAGGGTAGCGTGTTGATCAGTGGTGCCTAGGTCTGCCCGGCAGTACCTACACTATTGTTTACTAGCTGTGCTACTAAATGCTCGGGTGAGTGAACCGTGAGGTTCACCTACGCCTGAGCTAACAGTATGGCAGCCCGTGTAGATGGCAAATGCACGGCCCCGGAGAAGGCTGAGGCCTCCGATGGGGAAGACCGAGTTCTCGAGTCTGACACGGAAATGGACACTACCGGTGCTCCAACCGTCGGTCAAGGCTCGGCTTCGGTACCAACTGAACCTAACCCTGAGGGGTCGGGTGATGTTGTTCCGAAGACAGAACCTGGTCTGGGTGGTAGTAATACCAACCAGGAGGAGAACCCTGCAGGGGGATCTTCTCCGAAACCCGCCGGTGTATTGGCACAAGAACCGACGGTCCCTGATGGTGATTCATCAGACGGGTCCACGGTTCGTGCTAAGACCAAACGGAAGCGGAAGCGTAAGAGGAGGATTGCATCTTCCCCTGAGACTCCTGCTACCGAAGAGGTCGCACCGACTGAGGCAGATAGACTCAAAGCTGTTGCTGATAGACTGTCCAAGGCGGAAGCCGAGGGATGGTCTGTCGCAGAGAGCAGAGCCAATCGACGCCTCCGCGCCAAGGCAGCGCATGTCCGTCTAAACCTGTGTCTCCGTGATGATGACCGGGAGAACCTGAGCCTTTCTGATTTAATTCAGGAAAATGGCAAAATGGCTCTTCCTGCACCTCACACGACCGATGGTTCAGACGACGAAGACTGGTTGACAGGTGATTCCCATCCCATTGACTGGTACCTCGTGTACCTCAGGGCAGTGTTAGACGGGAATAAACCTAACATCCATAGGTCATGCCGCCCCAAGCTGAAATATGCTTGGAAGAACTACGTGCCAGGGGATCCCTGCCCGTACGTTCGCTGTCAGCGCCTGAAAGGGACTGCGACAGCAGCAAAACGGTGGCCAAACCTGTTCAAGTTTGCCCGTCATTTGGTAGAGAAGCACATGAATGTGCGTCCCTACTTGTACTGTGTGAGTGGGAGTACGAGTACTTCCTGCCCTGAGTACAGTGACGGGGAACTATTCCGTAGCCAACGGAGATCTGGTTTGGTAAGGCATCTTTGCGACAATAAGGGCGTGCACAAGCGCACTATTAGTCGTGGAGTTGAGGCTGCACTGAAAGTTTGGGGGTGCCACAAACGTGTAGGGAATCTACAGTTTAAGTGGCGAACCAACAAACTTAAACAGTGGAACTACCTCACGGAGGCTGACTGGGAGAGGTTGTGTAAGGGCGCCAAGTGCGAACAAACCGACCTCGGACCAGCTACAGAAGCTCCGATGCCCACTGTCAAGAAGGATACCCCTCCTAAGAAGAAAAATCTAAAAAGGGGCCGCCAGTCATCCAAAGATGATACCAAAGGTGGACGTGACCGTTCCCGCAGTGAACCTGCGAAGAAACGTGTCGCCACCGCCACGGTAACATCTGAGGTCGACCGTAGCCAAACCGTCGGTACCGTCACGGTATCTTCGGTTGCATTGCCCCCGGTTGCTGATCAACTGCCCAGGCAGGAGAGACAGAGACTGGGTAATGCACTGGCTATTGTTCAGAACTCTTTGGGTGACGAGCAGGCGGGTCAAGTCGCTGCTGACTATGTCAAGCAGTACAAGTGGAGTCAGAAGCAAAAGAAAGCTTCAGCCCCACAGGAGAGTGTCTCACCTGTCAGTGACGCTGAACAGGTGGAGGTACAACAGCCGGATGGGGCGTCAGCCCAGCCGACTGCTCCAACCCAGCACGGAGCAACCTCTAACCCCGTAAGGGATGACGAGGTGACTCCAGTACCTGAGCACAGGGCTGTTGACGAAGGGCTAGCAGGGTTACCTGTGTTGCCTGGAGATGGTCCTGCGTATGACTCTGGATTCTCTGACACTCTGGTCCCCGGATTTGAGTGCTACAGAGCTAAGATGGCTGAAAACGCAAGTAAGCTACTCCAGTTTCAGATTTCTTTCTTGGAGAAGTCCTACTTTGAGCAGTACAAGTTGCTCAGAGAACAGGCTATCCGGGAAGGGAAAGCTTGGGTTGCTGAACGCACCAGAGTCCTTGCCGAGCGTGAGGCGAGTCTGGAGGAAGATCATGCCCTCTGGAGGGCTACGATCGAACAGCTCGAATCAAGGTTGACAACTTGTGACGCCAAGTTCTTCCGGCAGTTCGGGCTTAAGCTGACAGAGTGGGAGAGAACTGGTTTTCCAGATCTCCAGTCCAGGTTGGGGCTTGCCGCAAGGCCTGCTCCTCCTGTGACCCCGGTACTGTCAGTACACCCACCTAGGTATGAGATGCCATTTTCTTTCATGGCACAATCTACCCGGGTGGTCAGTGGCGGGGAGCCTACTGCGGCGCCGAGTACCCTCTCGGTAGCCCCAGGTGGAGCCCTTCCTCTCCAGGTGGAGGCTGCTGTGGTTTACACCACGGAGGCCCCTCCTGGAGGAAGTCCTGATGGGGAAGGAAAGCCATCCGGCGGTGTCCCTATGGACACCTAAGGTTGGTCCCCCGTCAGGCCCTCTGGGGTGCACTGTTCCGCCCCTCGGAGGTAAAACTAAACCATCGACGCAGCTACACGCCCCTGGACAACCGAAAGCAGACCGACGGTGCTGTCGTGACTTAACTGAGTCTCTACTGCCACCACACTGGAAGCAGCCTGATGTCTTCAACCGTGGTTTACTACTAAGCCACAACCGTCGGTGCTCTACTACTGTCCAGGGCTCCTGATCCTGTGGTCACATTCTACTATTGTGACCTATGAACTATTATATGGATCATCCTCCTGTGATAATTATTTATAGGGAGGCACGGACCTACCTTTTTATATTTATATTTCACAAGAGATGGAAGTACTATACCGGTACTGGACTCTATCCATCTCTACCACCATAAACTGCTAGGTACTGGAGTACCGCCCCTAATAAGGATGACGATCTATCCCACCTTATTTAGGATACGCTAATATGGATTTTTATATATAAACTTTTCTACGCCAAAGGAAGTGGGAACTGCTATAGTTCCAATTATAAAACTTTTCTTCGCCAAAGGAAGTGAGAGCTATTATAGTTCTATTATTTATATATAAGGACACTAACTCCACACGGATTCGCACCATTGCTGAATGAAGTAGGTGATGTGTTGAGTTTCCAAGGTGGTTATTTGGTGCCTTTACTATTAACTGATACTAGTCTAGGACTATCAGTTGGACAGTTTTTATATCATGTGCCTACGGGACTATGGTTTTACAAAGACTATATTGTTGATATAAACTGTTATGTGCATGTTAACTTGTATGTTCATGTATGTATGCCTGTTGTTACTATGAGTAGAAATGTTACTTGTTGATAAATAGATATACGTGGTATATAATGTATCCAAGAGGTATTATTATTATAAAACCAACCCTTCCTACATTCTAAAGGGGGGTAGTGTAACGGGTTGACTATAAAGTCTAACTGTTATTGTTGTATATCTATTGTATGTTGTATGATGTAAGACAACACGGTTCTATTGTGTTTAATAACTGTTTTATTCATCTAACTAGTGTCGTCGGTTCGTTACATACACCGACTCCTCTAGTTCGGTTATCTATACGGTAGTGTACCGGTACCACCTTCGGTTACCGTCGGTAGTTGTTACATAATCATTTTTACATAACTAAACCTAACAGGTGGCGCTGCTAGTACGGTCACGTGGCTACGCAGCGCTGTATATAAGACGGCTGCTTCCCCATTGGAAGTCAGTCAGGTTTGGGACTGTCGTGACATGACCACCCTGTGCTCACGGGCTTAACTCTATGCTATAGGGTTGCCCCACTGTATTATATATCTGTTCTGATCTTGTATATCCGCTGGTTATACTTGTACTATAATACACCAGAGTTACCTTTACAATAAAGTCGCCGTATATTAAAGTCTAATTTACCTTGTCTGGTTTTTGTACTCAAGTGTCACATACGTAGTAAGAGACCAACTACAATATTATTATGTTATAATGTGATGTGGTGCAACTATGGGCAGTAACCACACATCAGACTATGAGTTGACTCCTTTCGCTGCACCCATTATAGACCGGAACATAAAACCTTTTCATCATCAGAAGTCACCTTTAACCTTTCCAGTTCTCCAGCCTCTTTTTAACATCTGCGGGTCCGGTAATAGCAGACGCTTTTGTTTACATCAGAGCACAGCTCCGACTGCGACAGTTGTATTTTTATACGCAACTGTTTCCTTCCCTTCTCACCCAGCGCCGCCTTCCCATTATCCTTAAGTGACATTTATCAATAGGACTTTTCTTCAATCACAGCCTCCAACATCTCTCTAGCCAAGTCTGATGTAAAGTGGACAGGAGTGGCATTAGGGAAACAGTAATGGAATCATACAAAATGATTCCTGGGATATAAAACAGAGAAGAGCTAACATGAAACTGTAAAGAAAGTATGATCCACAAAGTATGACACCTGTTAGAATTCACTCTTTAAGGGGGCTGTCTATGATGGGTCCAGAGTATTTCAATTTACTTCAAAACGTTTCCCAACACACCTTAGATAATTTGGAATCAAACAGTAAAGAGAAAAGTATTAAATGGGTACCGAGCTACATTTTAAAATATTGAATTTCAAAAGAAAAATATTTCTCTAAGATTGAAGCAGAAAATCATTTATTTTGTGAGTATATGGTAGTAAAAGTATTGTTATTGTCACCTCTCCTAAAATATGTTCCAGATCATTTCCGAATAAATAGTGTTAGGTTTTACATAAGGTCTCGTGCATAATTCAGTAGTTTTGGACAACTGAAAAAAAACAACCAATAAATTGAAAGGTAGTTTCCAATGCCATCAAATTCAGCCCTGCCTCAATGGCTCAATGTAAAACTCAAACACTGGGGTTGTGAGTTCGCTCCTTGGTCATTTCAAAATTTTAACTACGGCTGTGTACCAATATGCATGGACCACGTGTGCAGAAATCATTGCAATTCACCTTAAGCTGGATAGATGACTCTTCAGAAAGGTCTATGTTGATGTCTTCTCATACTTCAAGTGAGTTAGAGTACTAACTTCCTAAAGTACAATGGAGACCGTTGCTACCGTATATTCCAGCTTCGCAGTCTTTTCTCATGTTATGCCAAACACAATAACCGAGTTGATGAATCTATATTATGCATGAATTATTAATAGGAAGACGGGTACAATCCTTGTCGACATATATTTAATAAAGCAACGAGCAGGCCGGTGTTTTATTCTGAGCGTATTGTGTGTGTATTGCAAGCCTTGAAGGGTTCATTTAATATTTAGACGATGTAATCAATCAACATCAATATGGTATGATGCTGAAATGAAAATTAAGTATGCTAGCATCTCATAGAACTCCTAGATTAGTATGATTAATGCGATTACTGCAGTGCGACCTTTAATATCAGGGTTGAAGCGGAAGCTTCCTATTATCGCTCCTACTAGGCATCACAACGTTAATTCATCAATACCTACAGAGCCGAGTGTTAAATTCATCCTTGCCAATTAGCAGCTACAGACCTTCCTGGGAAAATGTGACATTAGCAGCCCAGGCTTATCAAAACATGGAATGTGTATTAAGGCAAAAGGGGTTAATGAAATACTGAAGGCTTTATTTTAAGTGTGTAGAGCTGGGCTCCAATGGCGATGGTGGGTGAGGGGAGGGTGTACGGACTCCTGTTGCCGCCTAGCACCCGGCAGAGGGAGCTATTCATCAGGGCTTGTCACGTGGTTATGGAGTGTGGATTTATGGGATCGAGGCAGCTAGCCAATCAGGGTGTTGGTAGCATCTGCGTGTAGGGCGAAGAGGAAGCGCAGATAGTGGAAGTGGAGGGGAGTGGAGAGAAGGAGTGGGGAGTGGAAGACTGTGCGGGGGTGGGAGATGGCTTCAGCCGGGCTCACTAAAGCGCTGTCGTCAAAAAGCCAGAGTATTGATTACGATGAAGATTTGGCTGCCTACAAACACTCTCCAGGAAAGGCGTTCTCTCTAATTGATTCCTCGCCAAGGAGAAATAAAATTTCCCATCGCTATCGGCGTCTATTTGAAACATCTGTGCAAATATGGACCCGGGCAATCAATGCTGGCGTTTGGCTGGTATAGATTGTCCTTAGATTGGACTTTATTTGTCCTGTCACACAACTGGGGACCCCCGCAGCTTGACCCTGTCTACAAGTGAGGAATAGGCAATATATCGGACAGCAGGCCGCAAACCAATACATCACATCCGAATTAAATGCACAAACTGCTTGAAAATGCCATTGAATCTGTCAAGCTGCCTTCAATACGACATAAAGCATAAGGTGACAGCTGACACATTAAGAAGATGGAGCATAACTGAGCAGAACACCCTATTACACGTAACATAAGAGCAATAGCTGTGAGTGCATGGGGTGGGGTTGGAGGGGGGGGGGGGGAGGTCAGTGTATAGTTGATACTGTGTAGGCATGTCATGGACTGATACAAAGCCCAGGTTGGTGGCCCTCACAATTGTCATAGGTGTCTATGGAGAGGAACAAGGCCTGGGATCTAGGTGGCTTTCAGGGAAGGGAGTTTGACTGCTTTCACTTGGTGATTACAGCATGGGATTCCCACCAATCCATCATGCCCACTGGACCATGAAATATTCAGCATTTCGACCGCGGCAAGCCTCCTCTATCAAATACGATGTACGGTGTGTCAACCCCAGCTCTTGTACCCCTCCAGGGCCGGCCAGGAGGGGCTTGCAGCCCGGCCCTAACTGCCTACCTCCAGGGCGGCAAGGGTACTTTAGGACCATCCATTGTATTTTAATGTGCATCGTATATGGAGATGAACACCAAGGACAGTGAGTGTATATAAAACCATCAGTCCTCAAGGCTGATTAAACAAAGGAGTCAGACTTACCCATACTTATTATGCACTGGTATAGTATACTGGGGTATGTGTGAGCAAGGGCTGGCCAAGAAATCATCCTTGGTGATGGGCTGTTAACTGATCTGATGGAAATTCATATATGGCTGGAATAGAACTGTATATTGTTTTATGTTGGCTGTCATGATAAAATCCCACTTCTCCTTATTTGTAATCACACCAACTGCATAGATATCTATAAGGCCCCTGTCAGAAAGGGGTGTCTCTTGTGGTAGAGCAGAGGGGAGTGGGGCTAAAAAGCTGTCAACGTTGAGAGACAGCCCAGCGGCTTTGGTTAATCTGGATAACCCTGGTTGTAATAGAATCTAATGGCTGTGGGGGTTATCATTCCATTTCCGTGTTGCCTTAATCAAAGCCAGCGCCCTACGGAGAGAGCGTGGCGGTGAGCCTAATGACGGCTCTCCCATTGAGAACCCTTTACAGAGCTGCTCTAAAACTGTGTTAGCGGGAGCAGCTCTTCCAGTGCCTGCAGCTGCTCTGTAGAGGTTGGCGGTAGGAGCCTCTGGGCCCATCCCACCTGCTACTCCCTCATGAAGAATTACCCTCAGTCGGAGTAAAATATGACTCTACGGACAAAGAACCGTCCTAATGAGAGAAGCAGGAAGGAGTCATTTCCCCAGCGAAATTAGAATGCGAAATGAACATCAGAGCAGCTTCGGCCATGGCCCGCCGCAAACAAAGGAGTCTTGGGGTCCCCCCACCCTGTAGTTGGAATATTTCTAATGAAAAACGATCACTCTTAAATGGATAGAAAACTGGCCCAAGTTCATTTGCAGGAGTCTGGCTGTCTAATTGTTTATCAAATCCTACCCGCTTCGGCTATTAGTGCGATGGGCTAGAATGAATTCGTTTTGAGAACAGCATATGGTTTCATGTCCTCGACTGAGAGTCCTATGTCAAAATCAAAGATCGAAATGCATAATCCAAACTGCCTGTTAGTTACGGAATCTTTTCAGAACGTTGTACTGTTAATCAAAAGTACCGGCGTGTAAAATGAATGCTACAGAGCTACAACCACTTAAATCGATCATTAGCTAACCTATAATGTGTGTGTGACGACTGTAATGTGATATAGTGTGTTTTATCATTGTATTATTCATAATACTATACTTGGCATGTACCGTAACATTAAACTACGTGCAATATATAAGTTGCCTACATGTGAACATATCTCCTGTCATATCCATAATGCGATATATACGATTACAACTATTAAGTGTTCGTTTAAGATGCTGTCGTGATGGCTGGATCTGACATGATATAGGCTTATGAGTGAGAATAGATGGTGAAGCATTGTTAAGCCAAGATCAGCTAGGAGAGCTTGATGGAAAGAGCTAGTGGTGAGTTGGTGATGAGCTGGGAAGGAGCAGCTTTGAGCATCTGTGCATGAGTCCTTATCAGCTCACCCCCTGTCCCCATAAGGCCAGCGACTGTCGGTGGCATGAGTAGCTGGCGCGTCATAGAGTAGGTGAAGGGGAAAATGAAAGAATGGGAAACACTGGGACGTAGAGATAAAGGTAGGACATTCAATCAACTGTCTTTGCACATTCAAATCTAAGACAAAGAGTGACAAGAATATGAGGAATGATATTGAAAAGGCTTACTCCGCTCACTCTCATATAAGTCCTTATTAGCAAAATGTGCAATTGCCAGGAAATACACAAAGCAATGAGAGCTGAAGTCAACTTGATATATGCTATTGTATAGATCTATAAATCTCAATAAATCTGTGCATTAGGGGGGCGGGGATTTAAAAGAATGTTGCTAAAGCTATAGAGACAGAAAAGTCATATAGACAGGCAGGCCCACAGTAAAGGAAGGGCACCAGAAGGGGTACTAAACCGGTCCCCAGCTTGACTGGCGGAAGTGGGACAAGGGCAGGGTATAGACGTGGCCCGTGTCGCTGGCTGCCGTTCTTGATGAAGGGGCCCACCTGACCCGGCCGCAGAATAGATTGCTTCCCGTGTTCCAGTCGGCGCTGATCAAAACGCTGGCGCCACTATCAGGCTGACCAGTCGGCGGCTGGCGGCATGGTGAGTGTCAGATAAGGGCTGCAGACGGCCCTGGTGGCTGCTGGTGGAGGGCAGACTTGCCGATCCCCGGCCACCCCCACTGGGCTGATTGTCACCGCAGCGTGTTGACACGGGGTAATATCTCCCTGCTCGACGCCTAATATCACGTCCCAATTAACATAGCCACCACTCCTCCAGGAGCACCATCCCCAGTCCTCAACACCCCTGTGATATTTGACGGCCGCAAAATGACTGTGGACATCTCCTGTGTGTGAACCACAGGGGGGCCTTGTTATAAAGGGTCCCTTCTCTCATGCTGATAGTAGAGCACCACATCGTGCGATGGTAACCATTGGAACCATTTCTGGTCAAAGTTAAGTCCACATTAAGATATCAAATACAGGCGCCATCCCATTAACTTGTCACCGACTTAAGCATAATTATCCCCTTTGCTAGTTATATTTGGAAAAAGAAATACACGTACATCCAGAAGAGGCACTAATGTCCCAGTAAACAGTCATTATAGATGCCGTCAAGACTTCCATCAAGGCACGCCGGTCGAGCAGGGGAAATATAGGCTGACGTCCTACTGTCGCGTCCGCCTGTTTTTAACATTCTACAGCTGCTATCCCTCTGTGAGTGCGTACAATTACTATATCTCTGTGAATGCCTTCCGTGTAGGCTCTTAGGGAAGGGAGGCTCTAAGTGAAGAGACTGTCTCCCCCACGTTAAAGATGTTGTAGAGTCTTTGATGTCAAGACCCACTAAGCCAATGAGCGATTACCACTATTGGCTGACTGACAGGCTTCTCAAGTCACCTTCCTCATGGTCATGGGAAACTCTGTGCTGTGCTCTCTCATTATCCCTACTGCTAGGCATAAATAATGCCGAGGCGAATGGTCCATAGTCTCCAATTTACAGACGCTTAATGCTAAAAGCCTCTCGTGGATGTGCTCACAGGGTAAATGTAGACATAACTAAGCAGCGTCTTAAAGTAGCTGTCTGTATGTTATCCCACCAGGCTTTTCCACAATATGTTATATATGATTGTCACATCAAAATAGGCGGATTGTGTTAATTCTATTCAACCTTGTGTGAATCCTTGCTTCCATATGATATATTATGGAAACAGAAATACGCATAAGGTTGAATAGAATTAACACATGCATTCATGTAGTACATTCACACCACGGTTAGGTACCCCGTTTCCTTATAATATATTTATCATTGAGCAGGCTAGTCAAATGCCATTTTCCATTTTTTTCAGCAGACCGGTTAATATCCATATACTACTAGTTCATCACCTTCGGTAGTTGACCTGTTTCTTTTATACTATCTAATTATATGACCTGCTTGCCTATAGGCCACGAGCAGAATGCATTTAGACCAATGAAATTCACTGCTGAATTCCATGGGTTCAACTGGTATACATTGTGGTAGCTGTTGTCAGTGCGTGTTTCGCCAGCACCATATTAAGTAATGGCCACACAGGGCAATAACGTTGACCGCTATGATATTCACCCAACACTCTGGGTAGATGCTCTGTTTCCATATACTACTCATCCAGAACCCTGGGTAGATGTCCTGTTTCCTTATACTACTCATCCAGAACCCTGGGTAGATGTCCTGTTTCCATATACTACTCATCCAGAACCCTGGGTAGATGTCCTGTTTCCATATACTACTCACCCAAAACCCTGGGTAGATGTCCTGTTTCCATATACTACTCATCCAGAACCCTGGGTAGATGTCCTGTTTCTGTATAATACTCATCCAGAACCCTGGGTAGATATCCTGTTTCAATATACTACTTATCCAGCACACTGGGTAGATTCCCTGTTTCTACTCATCCAGCACCCTGTACAGTTGTCATGTTTCCATAGACTACTCATTAAGCACCCTGGGTTGATGCACTGTTTCCATACACTACCGATTTAGAATCCTATGTAAATGCCCTGTTTCCATATACTACTCACACTTTACCCTGGCTAGATGCCCTGTTTCCATTCAACCCTGGGTTCACTGATATTCTTTAGCTCCCTATACGATCAATCTCCCAGTCACTATAGGACCTAACGAGGTCTTCTCCATTTCAATGCATCTTAGGCTAGGTCCTTTTGAGTTAGGCATTAGTCATATTTTGTTTTCCCTCAGTCCTTTTTGAATAGCACTTGGTCATGCCTGACCAATGTCCCTATGACTAGCCTGGGATATCCACTTCAGACTAAGGGCCGGGGCATTTAGATTTTCTGTGTAGATGCCCTTTTCACTCAGCACCCTTAGTAGCTGTCCTGTTTCCTTATAATTTTCTACCCTAGATTAGATACCTTGTGTCTATATACTAATTCAGCACCCTGGATAGGTGCCCTGTTTCCATATATTACTAATTCAGCACCTTGAGTAGTTGCCCTTTTCCATATATACTATTCAGCACTCTGTTTCCATATCCTAATAATTCAGCACCTTATTTCCATATGCTACCGATGTAGCAACCTGTGTAGATGCCCTGTTGATGCAGCATTTTTAGTATAAAAAAACCCTGCTTCATCATAATACTCATTAAGAACCCTGGGTAGTAGTTCTGTTTCCTTATACTACTCATTCAGCTCAGTACATGCCCTGCTCCTACATACTACTCATACATCATCCTGGGTAGGTTTACCGTTTCACTGCATCGTATAGGCATGTTAAGTACAGAGTATCATCTTAACACTTGTCATAGTCTAGTGGTACCGTAATACCAGCTCTTACACCCCTTTAGCACTAGTTACGCTCCTCATGCCCTACTAACGCCAATTGAATTGCCCTGTAATCCTTGTAGTTTTCCACATAAAAAGACAAATTCCCAATGTTTACTTTATCGGGACCGAGCAGGCTTTGACACAATCATTCTGGGCGACTGGCCCCAGCGCGCCACTGCCACCCACCCTCACCCGCGCCCTCCAGGCAAGGATTCCACAGCCTCTATTTGCCCCATCCTCATTTCATCAACTTCGTTTCACTAGGTTTGTGTAATCTCGCCGGGGAATATTTAAACGCTAATTGCTTTAATCAGAGCAGTTCTAGCTAGTCGTGCTGTGAGCATAACAGAATCTGGGGAAACATGGGAAACCTCCATTCCGAGTAAGCAGGTGGGAGGATAGCATAAAAAGGGCCCCCTCTTCGGATTTTGAATGAAGAAGGGATGTTCCCCAATATTAGTCGGGTGGTGAATCAGTAACCAGTCGTCGCGTTCTCCTTACCAAACACACATCTTTAGGGGGTTTCTTCTAATTTTGCTATTTGTTGAGTGCCAGTGTCAACAGTATCTTACGCCCTTGGTGTTCAAGCCGCTTGGGGATGACTTTTACATGACCATATTTGGTCTAGGTAAGCCGTGTAGTAGTTATTCGTGTGAGTTTACATTCTGCCTGTGATATCTATAGTCAATACTTTAAATAAAACTGAAATTCTGAATTCTGGAATGATAGGTGCGATTTTCTTATCATCTCCAGGGAGATACTGGTACATGGCAAACTATCAAATACCATCTCCTTGGGCATAATCTAATGACGGGCATATATAGAATACTTTCCGTAGCGACCAACAACCGTTTCTGGTTATCACTCCATAAAAGCTCACAGCTATGATTAATGTGCGCCGGGTCCATATGGAAGGCCAAATGTATAGGAGGATACGCTGAGAGGAATATCGTGTGTGGGAGGATTTTGTATCAGAGCATAGGGAGTGTGTGTGTGTGTGTGGGCGTGTAGGTGTCGGGGTGTGTGGATGAGGGGTGGGGTGATGGGAGTTGGGTGGGGGGAGGGGTGCCTGCAGTCACGAAGCAGCCAGCCGATGACTGTCGCAGTGATTTGCGACCTGTCGCCACAGCCGCCGCGACAGGCCCCCAGATCTGGCTTCACACATGTGGCTTCCCGTCCGGCCGGGCTTGTCGCCACTACTCAGGCTTCCCGCCGTGTGTCACTCCCACCTCTCCCCCTTTAATGAAATCTGATGGCGTATGGGTATCTGGGTGGGTGCCCGGGGGGTGTCTGACCTGAGAACTGAGACTTGAGCCAGGGTCGGGGAGCATGGGCAGGCACCAGATATTGGCTGACATACTGACCTCCCTCTTAGTAAACAGATCAATGCCTAATCGGTTACATCAGAGCCAACGGAGTAGGCCGACTCGGCTTAGGTGCTCATATATAAGGTAGCATGTGTCAATATTTATTCAGCAGATAAGAGTGTTAAAGTTTCTCTTCTTGACTCAGAACTTATTTTTATTGAAAACCTGAAGTGCGTCTCACATCAACTTACAATGCCCCTTTTAACAGTGTAGCTATACCAGAAGAAATTCTACGCGACACTAACTCCTATATGTGTACCTATTAAAAGTGTAGGCCTATACATATATCTTTATAAAGGTTACGGGGCAAAGTAGGAAACCTGTATATTTAACCCAGATTGCCTGCTCTACGCAGGTCTATCACGGCTGTCCATCCAGATACTCGTATACCGATTGTATTACCCTCCCATATGGATAAGTTCCATTTCTTATTACCCAGCATCTGACACGTTCTTCGGAGGAACTACTGTAGGGAGGATCAGAAAGTGTCCTGCGGCTAGACTGGGGGTGTTTGGGTGGTTTTCATCCGCCCACAGAGTGTGGTGGGGTTAATGAGTTGGCAACCATTCCCGTTCCGGTCCCTCACCTGTCACTGCCGCGCTGGGACTTATCAATTTCAGAAAAAGTTTTAAAACCCACCTGGGCTCGGATATTACTCAGAAAGCGGGATCTGACGGCCCGGAATGCGACCACGATGAGGCTCAGCCGTTCACTCAAATTACAAATTAAAAAATCTAAAAAAGCAAATGAAAAGTCAGGAGAAATCGACTCCTGATTCCTCGAGGAAAAATGATTCCGGGGAGGAAAACAACGGGGGAGCAATTTTCAAAAAGATACATTACCCTGGGAATAAAACAAGAGAGGGGAGTAAGCCACAAAACAATATTTCACTGGGTTTATTCTGGCCGGGTTAGAGAGCTTTGGGAGTAAAATATTTTTAGGGGGGAAAGTTAGTGGAAAGTGGTTCTCTATGCGCGGCAAAGATGGCAATTAGGCGGGGATGGGCACTTTGCAGGCGGCTCATGGAGTGGGGACGGTGCAGGAGGAGGCTCAGGTCCCTCCAGTAAGCGGCTTGGATGGTCTGGGGGTATAACGTGAGAGGTGTGGGATGGATGCAGGGACGGTGTGCTTGCTAGCAAGTCAGATTATTAATGCTTCTGGGCACCCATAGTGCTTAGCACTGGGGGAAACTTTGGGAACTAAACTTTGAATCGACCCCTGTTTAGTCTAAAAAATTACCATTGTTGTATATGTATGCTGTATACTGCAGTCAGTAACTTGTTTTTAGAACAGGGGTGTATTATTTACCACAAGGTTCAATGTCAGGTGAATATGCATAAATGTATGCGACTATGCACATGCAGATAAACATCCCATTAACTACGTGTTGGTTGTCAGTCCTGACATTCTGACTGGTGCATTCCTGGGATACTCCCTACGACATGTGCTGGTTCTGGGACGCGTCACTGAGTTCATGACTTGCCGGACATGCCCTTCCACCAACCCTGCCCCTCCCCCGGTGCCATGGCCCCCTTCTCTCTGACCTCAGCCGCCCATCCGACCCCCTCCGGTGACCGGACATCACGCAGGCCGCTCACGCCGCCAGGCTTGTCCACCTAAACGGCGCACATAATTTCCCAGTGGGTTCCGGTGGTAGGACAGGCTGAAAAATTCATCAGGATGCCCCGCAGCCCCTGCCCCACCCCCTGTTCACCCCCACATCCCTGCACCCTCGGCCCCTCTCCCATACTACTCACACGCGCACACAGTCACCCCCAGACACCGCCTAAGAGTCGCAGGTAATTGCGGTTTCTCACCCGGGCCGACACACGTTCGGGGGCACTAAAGGTACACTCTCGGCGTAAATATCGCCTTTATATGAGGGTCCCTGGGCCGTGTTATCGCCGGCCAAAGGCTGCCGCCGTCGCCCCATCACCAGCCCTGTCAACCGCCGCCTCCCCCGTCGTCTCCACGGCGCGCCCGGAGGCCTTCAGACAATGGCGAACACACCAACGCACTCAAGCACTTGGCCCGGCGCGGCGACAGACCCATTCTGTCACAATCTACTGTGACAGGCGCGGCCTTTGCAGAGGGCTTATTGTGAAATCCCGGTGCTACTCAGGTATGCCGCGTTATATGGCAACGGGGTGCTGTTTGGGCGCTTAGCTTTTGTCCCATGCCAAGTAAATAATCGAGAGATATGGCGGGGACTCATGTCTTGCCCACACCATCATCCCCTTCCCTTCCCGTGCCGCGCCTGGTGGCTGCCTACTTATCACATCAGGCATCAGGCAGGTTATAAACCATTTAAGGCCTGAGCTATGATAACCGCCACGTCAGGTCAGGCAAATCTGCCCGCCAGGGCCCCAGGAACAAGACCGCTAAAGCAATTAGGCCAAAAAATAATCGTGCTTCTCGTCGGCAGAGCCTGTCAACCAAAGCCTCAACAAAACAAGCTTCCTCCTTCAATTTTCACCACTTTTGATTTTAGGAGCGGTGTTTACTTTTATGAGCAACCATTTCCCGCAGATGACGCCTGTCATCAATGTTTTTCATTTCAAATTTCCCCCCAGGAGAGGTAATTTTCTAACACGGGCTTCCTCTCTGACATTACTTACCTGGGCCTGGTAATCTGTCTCGTGTTTTTCTGATGTATTAATATCAAAATGGCCCTGTCCTTTTGTAACTCATGAGCAGCTCACCTATCATACAACCCCCTCACATTGTGTCCCCAGAGAGTTGGGGATTTGGCCGCATTGTAGTTATACCAAAGGCTCATCGTGCATGGACCCTGGGGCAAGAGTTACCCAACCACCGTTTCCTCCCCACCTTTATAACAGCTGCTCCTAACTAAGAATAGCGAGATCGTGAGCTGCTCGCGGATTGAATATGAGCTGCTCTGGGCCAGTCGGTCCCAAGCCGCTTGCTACATGAGGTATGAGTGGCAGGCCAGGCAGGACTGATTGGAAATCTGATGCCTGGTCAAGCCTCCAGACGGAGCATATGGCAGACCTAGCCGTGACACCTGGGTTACTGAGTAAGCCTGGATCGTCTGTCTTTTGCCTGCAAGTACTCTTCCCCTGGGAGGATTTGGGATAATTAGCCCATGGTCAGGATAATATATAGTCTGCTTGTCCCCGATCCCACCCCCATCACAGGTAAGACACAGGTGTGCTGACCTACTGAGTAGCCTTCAGGTACTGCATTATGGCCATGCGACGCCATGACGTCATCCTGGTGTTTCCGGTGACATTCTTGACATCACATCCGACGCGTCCATGACGTAATAACCCCTAGCGGCGCCGTGCGGCGCTGGGCACGGACATAATGAGCGGCTATAAACAAAGGGAGGGGGCGGGTGTTGCCGTTATAATGAGGGCATTCTTCACAGGGCCTTGCCGGCAGGAGAGGACCTAATGGTTGCACTTGAGATGACAGGCTAGACAACGACCCATTCATCTGGGCCGGACGTGGCGCTGGCTGCAGGGGGCTGGCCCACCAGATGGGAATACCATAATGCAAGACTGATGGCCACATGAAAGGCAGTGTTAGTCTCCTCAGATGGGCGGCACTCCCCCTCCTGGTGGGCTACTTCCTGGTCAGGGCTGTATCATTGCCTTCAAGGTGTAGTGCCACTGCTGGTTGATAGCAGTATGAATCTTTACTCCAGTACCTTGTGAGAAATGGATGGCTAGTTACCCTTTAAGCACGTCTCCTCTCTACTCTCATTATTCACCATTACAACAATTTGCTAATTGCACTGTGGGCTTTATATATGTTATGTTGGGTCAGTGGCCTTCGTCATGTTAATGATTATACATGTAAATACAAACCTGAACAGCAACTATAATCATTGTAGGTTTAAAATATGAAAAAGGCTTAGTACAAAGCTCTGCATCAAATCTAGTAATTGCACTTAGCTGTATGATATGTTCCAGATGTATTCTAGTATTGAACTCCTTGTTGGAACGCACATTCAAACTTACCTACAAATGAGAAAGAGAAAGAAGGCGAAATTAATTTACAGAAATACAGAGAACATTTACAGGGCTTCCAATGTTATAACAGTCAAGAATGAAATAATGTATTCTGTATTGCAATCGACCTGAATTCCCCTTAAAGGAAATGGAAGGATGTTAACAGAAGGCGCCTTTCATATTTAATGTACCGTACTGTACACAATAGTGATTGTAAAATCAATGATCTTATTACTATGCTCAAACGAGTCATTACTTAGGGTATGGAGGGATGTCCATGAAATCAGTGCCCTCTAAATCTTTACCTAGTTACCGTACATGAGGTAGGTGATGCTTGATCTACGGTTCTAATCATTCCATCATAAAATGGACTGAAGAGAAACACCGTAAGAGCGCATTTCAGATTTATATATATCCATGGCCATTTATATCTAAATATGTCTGATTCCTCTATTGTATCACCATCAGATATTTTAATTAAATTATACTTCTAGTCATATAGATCTCCAGCAGAACACTGCCCAGGATGGGTTCTACTCCATTTTATGCAGCAAAGATTTAAAATGGATTAAAAACTCAAACGTATGCAAATGAATAAGACGACCTTCAACGACCGAGATGATAGTATCGTTCTTGCCGCTAGCACCAGACCAGTCGATCCCTTTTAAAATTCAACCCGACAAGATTTCATTAACATCAAATCATCGCAATTTTCCAGCAATTTACTTTCCTGATTGAGTTCAACCGACGGCTGACCCGCGGGGAATTTGGGTAACATATGCTCGTCACGATAACCCCTCTAAATTCTATTAAGAACCATTTTCAAAGGCTAGCTCAGTGTAGAGCAACTGGTGAACTCGAAGGCCAAGACTACCTACCAAATTTCAGTCCAGACTCAACTACTTCATTACCATGTCTGAGAATTTCCATATCTGCTTCAGTGGTTGAGAGCTCAGGGCAATGGTGGTGCCATTCATAAACGGAATGGAGAGTAACCTCAAACGATCGTCTTCATTCGACCCCCATATTTTCGTTTGGAGTTCATCATAGCCGACATTTTTTAAAAGATTGTTTGGTTCTGCCAGTTTGCACTAAGATAAAAGTCGATATTGATTGAATGATTTGGTGTAAGCTACTGTAATGTAACGAGGAGTATTTCATCCTTTTTGTGTGTAAGATTCCCAGATACATCAATCAGCAGACCACTCATTAGATACCTCATACCTGTATCTGATATCCATAGAAGATGATGTATGTGGGCATATTATTTCACTGTGGTTGATTGTGTATAATTATCTGATTTTTATGTGAAATAGAAATAGTATATTATTATATGGGCGCAGACACAAAACTTAGGAGTTCAAGAGTGAAGCTAAAAGCAGTATCCTTTAATTAGGAAAGCCTCTCCGGTGCATGAAAAATGTCCTTAATTAGTCGGCAAGAACAAGGGGCACGCTGTCACTCCATTGTGTCAAAGTCATGAATCATGATCCTGAAATTCACCCTGTAAGGGAGGGAACCAGATCAAGCCCTTCCGCCTTCCTTCCTGCCTCTTCATTCACCCACTCTACCCGCCCCCCCCCCCCCCACTCCCTTCCCGCACCCAGCAGACCACCCTCCTCCAGGGCCCCCACACTTGGGACATACCCCAAACGGATGCGGCCCATGATGAGTCGACAGGGGCACTGCTTATAGCTGGGTGGTCGGTGGAACTCTTTAAACACATTCTAATTAATGCTCGGCTGGGTAAGTGGGGCCGGCGGGACGAGTAGGCAGCAGGAGGAAGGGATGCAGGAGGAAAAAGAAGTGGTGAAGTGGGGCAACCTCCCAAACACCGACAAGTAATTAGCAGCTGGGGCATCCTCCTCCTGAACTACATGATGCCAGCAAGAAATCCAATCCGGCTCCTCCAGAGGGCAGACACATGGGTGGAGGAGAGACGATAGTGAGGGATGGGAGAGGGGCTGGGGTGATTGTTCGGGTGGGTGGGTTGGTTAGGGGGTGAGTTGATAATGCAGCAATGTAGAAAATGTGTCAGAGTGCTGCAGGATAGGATTAGGGGGATAGTTGGAGGTGGGATTGAAGGTACGGTAGCGAAGGTAAAATATTATAAGGTGGAAAGATGGTGGAAAGATGGGGAGGGGAACGAAATGGTTGAGGCTTGCAATGGGTAGAAGGCTTGAGCAAGTGACATTGCATGCAACGGATGAGGCCGGCAGGGATTAAACTATTTCATTTATATTTTAGTTCATGAATGTTGAACCACAGCTGTCATTGAATTAACACGGTATGCCCTGTCTAATGAAATTTGGATTGGAAAACTCCCCGCCTAGTAACTTTATAGTCAACATTTCAAAAGCCGCAGTTACATTATTTACAGAATAAGTATAGTGTGGCCTGCATAGTATTGCCATGTAGGGATACACAACTAGTCAGATTTGGCAATGTGCATAATATGTGGATGCTAGTATGTATCCAGTCTGTATACATTGTAATGCTTTCCAGAGGAACCTCAAATGTCCCCTATGACCATCCCAGCATAATATACCATACCATATGCCATATATATCCCTTATTATGGGATTCCAAAATAAATCAAAATTGATAACTTATGAAGCACCCGGCATGGGTACAACAAGTCCTATAAAAGGAAGAGATGTTGTTAAGCCACCACATATAATTAGTAGTCTATCCCTCCGCGCACTATCGCGGCCTGGAAAGAGAGAAGCCTTGTCGTGTCTGTTCGGCTCTAGTCATAAACACATGAAAAACAGATGAAGCCAAGAGACAACCTGGTTCCTGGAAGACCCCATATGTAGCACAGAAAAGTATCAGATGATGCAGATGGAAGACCCCCTCCCCCTGCCCACCTCACTTCATCCCTACCAGAGCCGACAGCCAATTACGTTAATGTGCAGAATAATGAGGACGCATGACGATTCTTTTCAGGTGTAAATCCCTTTCACGGGTAATTAAAGATGGGAACGTGCTGAGTCTTGACAATCTTGCTGCAGATTTGGGCTTTGGTGGCGACCGGTGGGATAACAGCAGTAGGGATAAGAGTGTGGGATGGCATCAGCGGTCGTTGGCGGCTAGATGGGGTAGGAGACACTTCCACATCCCTCCTGGCCTTCATTACTTAAGCCACAAGGAGAATCTTTCCCTCTACTCACTGCCTCTTCCAAAGGCCCTCTTAGCATGGCGTCACCATGCAGCCACCCCCGCGCCCCACCGTGGAGGAGGTGTCATTAATTGGATCTGTCTGCGCGTCCACTTGATCATAGGCTGCCGGCAGGAGGTGAACGTGTGGCAAAAGTCGTGCCACCCGGGGACTTGGCAGTAACACGACAGGAGCCATCTCTCAGCCGCAGGAGGAGGGTGGGGGGATGTATTAGGTGTAGTAGTGGTGAAGGATGTCAAACAGGGGAGGGGGGTGGAATGGTTGAGGCTTACAATGGCTGTAGTTTGTGCTATAAGGCAATGGGGGAACACTGGGTAGACTGAGCAGGTCAGGGGATGGAGGGAGGTGGGTGGAGGTACCTATTTGGACGTACTTAGGGATGAGTATATATGGGGGTTATAGTGAAGCCCTATGGGCGGTCCCCAGGAGCTTTGATCCTAGTGCCCATTGTAACCTCCTCCCGATCATCACCTGCCCTTCCCCATCCATGCCCGTCCCATGTCCCTTTATATCCACCCGGCCCAGGAGATTTCATTAGGATCCTACCTGTCTGTCCCCATCTTCTCCTCACCAGCCCCCTCCTCTGGTGCTGCTGAAAGGGGGCCCGCTGAGAGATCCAGTAATGACCTTACCAATACCCACAGAGGCCTCTCAGCCTGTGACTTCTTTTCCCCCCTCTCCCTTTGTCGACCTCTTTTATGACTTCCTCAGACAGGGTTCACCACTAATAGGGAGGAATGGTGCCTGGCATGTGTAGATCCCATGTCCTGGGCCCTCCAGGGCTGAGGACTGCCTTAATACTGGTCCTCCTCCTTGACCACTATGCAGCCAGACCCCTAGTAGTGGAGACCTTATGTCTAACTAAAAGTCTGATTGCCACAAAAGCCACTTTCTGTCCCAGACAGAATTATCCTCCTAATTAACCCCAGTCCACCGCTCGGGAATAGATTGGTCTTCAGTATTTGATGCCAGAGTGTTGGCATGATTAGGACTATTGAAACAGATAGGGGAGGAGATATTACATAACTACCGAAATGCAAGAATAGACTGCTCGCATAAGAGCTTCCATACACATGATACACGCTCCTCTGGTCTGAATCACATACCGGGGTAAACCGAGTTGTCTCTATAGAAAGCAATACCCTTTTTTAAAATTCATTTTTGATATTCCCTTCTCTCATATTGGTCAAACATCTCTTAATCGGTAACAGCGACTGTTGGCAGGATTTGCAAAGTACTATAGACAGTTTCCACTAAAGAAAAAAAAGTTCGGCATAAGATAAAAACAAAGTTACTTGTCGGCAGAGACAAAGTACAAATCGACAGCACAGACTCTCATTCAGGTTTTAGGCTGGTACTGTTCCCCGAATCAGTTCTGCGTAAAAAACACAATGTGTAATCAAAGACTGCAGCATTGACCTCTGGAAAGCAAATCTAATTAAGGGATCTGCATTCATCAATTTGGGAATTCAACTCTGTTCGGAGTGCAAAGCGTTAATATTAATTTAATCTTTCCAATGGTTCTTTTTACCAAGATGAAATTAATGGTCATTGAAGAGCATCGGCCTTTTCGTTCGTGTCAATGCCTATTGTGTAACCTAAGAATACGTATGGATGGGTAGTATTAAGGAGCATGGCTCCTAAATATACGGATAAATTGGGGAGGTGAGGGCTGGCTTTCCGGTACTATAGATGGGGGTCTATTCAATATGGATTAAGCGCGAAGGGATCCATCTTGGTGTTACCAGGAGTAGGGACCCTGGTGTGGACGTCCAACCCCAACCACCTGAGCAGCTCTGAGCAGCTCGTTAGGCCGCTGGTCGGCCTGAGCTGCTCCTACGGCGGTTAAGTGGTGTTTTACACGGCCGAGGGGCCCCCGACTCCTGCCTCCACACACACCAGCATCCATCAGTTTTAATGAGGCCAACGACGAGTATAAACAATGTCTGGGATCTTCGCCTATAAATCTATGCCATCACTACTACCAGTGCATATACACTGCTCTCGAGTTGCTCCACTCTCCTTCTTCTGGTATTCCTTTCCCCGTGTATTCAGTATTACTCAAGGATGCCGCTTCTAAAAGCCCCCCAGCTGACACGCTCTCTTTAAACATTGAGCATCGCACGGACAAGATTGATAAGGTTCCCAGGAGATCTCATTTATCATAGATATAATTGTCATTACACGGCGAGAAGAAAGGCGAACAAAAAGCAGCATCAAGACAAGTATGATCAGCAATATGTTTCTTCTGAGGGCCCCTGGTGCCTGGATCTACATCATTATTAGAGGTAAACGATGTTGTGGTTTTAGGTTGCATTCCTCATCTAGAGCAGTCATTATGGCATTTGTAGAGTATTAAATGCATGATAAAGGTAATTACCATTATAGATTTAACTATATTTGTATCTGTGTACTAAAGATGGACCATTTGAACCGTGTTATTATCTCCTGAATGGAGGGTTTTCCCATATAGTCGAATCATGCTGCCAGTTTTGTAACATATGACTATCTTATCCATATCCCTCATCCCTTGAATCAACATTAATCTTCCATCACCATGTAAATATTATATGGAAACTGTCAGCATAATATATATTATATATACAGGCAGTCGGTTATTATCAACTGAAATAATTCGACGTGCAGCTAGTAATGACAGTATGGACGTCATATGAAGGGATTATTAATCCTACAGCGGAACTCGTCAAAGGACAATTTTCTGATGAAAAGTGTAATGGGTCTTAATTAGACAGGAATCCAATCAACGTCCATAGAACTAAGCACCATTACATGACAACTAGACAATCATTGTCAGGGCCTTCAAATGTGGGGTTCCCAATAGAAAAAAGACAAATGCAGAGCCTGTTTGGGCACAAGGGCCCTCCCTACTGTCAGATTCAGTCCTGCATGGCGTTCTCAATACTAAGTAGGTATCAAGTATATTCATGGTAATGGGCAAGCCCGCCGGTGACGGGAGAAGGACGGTCCATTGCCGGCAACCCCAGCCCTCCTCCCAACCCTCCTCCTGGGCCTAATCCTGCTCCCACACCGGCCCCAAAGCCCCCACCCCGGCACCCTGCACTCCCACCCAGCCTCCCTATCTGATTTGCATTGGTAACAAATTACACGCTATGAGATGATCCTGCTAGATTACCTGCGGCCGGGGAGTGAGCTGCTCTTTATGCAGACCTGCTCCATGTAACTCATCTTGCCTGTCACCTCAGAATCGCGGTCACCGGCTGCATGCCACCTTCTTTCCCTTACCCTGCGGTGATGTACTGTTGTTGGTAGAGCTTGCTGAAGCCTTGAACCCCCTCACGACCCAGTCTCCATCGGCATACCCACTCCAGACACCTTGGATGAGGCAGTTCTCTCCCTCAGGCCACTACATCACGCTTAAGCCTAACCTATGGGTATTATATGGACTACTGCTATCTAGGTTATACCACCTTCAGTATTGGCGCCCATGCTGCTAATAATACACTGGTAATACTTACTACAAGCTCTCTACTTTTCTTATTCCCTACAGGTGGTTATAATAATTGACGGTACTACATCGTATCACCTAACAAGGCGACCAATTTTATTTAGGACTGTGGTAAACAGGCAAGATGAACAATGGTTGTATTCGTAGATGTAATCTCTAATTTGATATTTTATGGTTGATAACGAGGATTAATATACAAAAAACAAACATTCACGAATTGGAGCGGTCCGAAGGAGGATGCCCAGCTGGAGAAGAAAAACCCTCCTCTCCCGAACTCATTACCATCGGTCTTTGGCCTTTTTTGATGGCGGAGAGTAAGGTTACGATTTTCCAGCGGGTCTGAGCTGCTCACGTGGACAAAATGAGTCGGTCCGCGCGTGATGGGGGTGTTGGTGTGCCCTGTCCTTTTTTTAATCAAGGGTATCAGAAGGGGAGCTATGGTTGCATTAGGAAATAGGATCTACACATTCTCCATAACTGTAAAACCCTCGACAAGCTTGGCTTGGCCAGATCCATTAAAGTGTCAGCCAGAAACAAAGAGGATTTCATTCGGCTAAATGGTATGGGTGTGGGATTATGCACGGCTCAGAGCAGCAGTCGTGGGGTCTCCTGCTCTAGGGGGTGGTGGCTGGGCGTATGAGGCGAGCAGGTACTGTCAGACCACTTATACAGTCTACTCCCCATGCAGGTATAAGGGCTTACCAATTACAACGGCACACTTCGCCCAGTCTCGGATTACAGGAGTGTTTCGATCAAAATACGCAAAAACCTCACAATAATAAGATTGGCACTGAAGGACGACAGCGTAGAACACGAAACAATGTATTAGCTCATGGATGCCCTGACCCTCTCCTTTATTGTCCATCAACTTTCCTTTTTTACCTTTGATTAAAAATCCTGCGAGTCGATCAGTTCATCTGACAGGCTGACCTTTCGCAAGACACAGCAAAACTTTCACGAGCAGTTAAATTGGCTCTGGATATCGTAATGATTACTTGAAGATGCAAAGTTGTGCAGGGAGCGGTTTTAATTGCTGAAACCTGAACCTGCTCTCACTGTTTATTGTTTAAACAACACGCATAGTGACCAGCGGGTATTAAATTGGAGGTCTGATCTTGTGGCTTTTATTACTTTGCGATGCAATGATGGGAGATGTTTTGGTAAATACCTTGTACAGACGTATACCACTGACCTGACTGAAATCATTTTGAGGGCGTCGGTTGTTTACATAAATAAACATTGTTTATGAGGATCTGGATTTCATACGGTACCAACTACTTACAATAAAGATATTGACGTCGCACATCTCAGAGTACTTTATAATGACTTATTTTGATCAGTATCCCTTAAAAACATGTGATATCGGCCCCTGCCATATGGGGAAGTACACATTTATGATAAGTCAGCCTCAGGCTCTGCTGGTTATGAGCATCCTAGGCGGCTACAGAGGACACCGATAACACGATAGGGTGGCGGCTTAAGGGACCTCTGACTAACCTCCTCCAGGCGGCATGTCCCCTCCAGGTCCTGCTCACCTAGAGTAGCTCTAATTGTATCAGCCCCACCTGTCCGTCAAGGTGTCGGCAAAGGCGCCCTCAGGAGGCAGGGGCGGATACTGACCAGGGAGGAACATGTGTCGCCCCCTACCGCCCCCTGACCTAACCGCCCCTGTAGAGCCTCTCAGATATACGACCACTTGAGGCCATTGGGTAATACACACTATGCCTGTAGTGGGGGATGCCGTGTGTGGGGCAGCGGCTGTGTCTTACTCAGAGCAGCTCGGAGTAGCTCGGAGCTGAGAAGATACCGTCTGTGTAGACCCTGGTAGTGCCGGTATGTGTCTGTCTGTCAGCATGTCCCTTTCAGTGGGTCAAGGCCTCAGGGGTGTAGATAAGAAAGCTCCAGCCTTATACCACAGTCCCCATCGGCTTCCCTCTTGTAGGCGAGGAATGTTCTGTATCTGCTAGCAGCCATGTGATATTTGTCAAAGTGTTTTTTCTCTGTAAGGGAATCCATGTGAGAAGGACAAGAATATCCCTGAGAACTAAATAAATGGGTTACAGACGGGGTCTGGCTTCTTAGTTACAAAAAACAAAGTGATGGTCTACTCGTCAGAGAACATCTTGTCATATATTATTGAGTAATTTGTGTACTTCTGGTTGCAGTACCAAGTTTGAGATATCAAAATATCATATAAAAAGCGTTTAATTACATCGTTTATACTATAGCTACCCCGTTCCCTTTCCTGATGACAAGAATGCATAAAAAGGCTAGTTGTCTCCAAATCACGTTCACCTCAATTGGCTAAATGAACCTCAAAACAAATTAAATCAGCTGTGTCTTAGACTCTTAAAGATGGTGTATCAGCTAATAGACTTCCCAAACCTTTTCTTCAAAATGGATATAATTTTATTGCCAAGGGTTTTGTTATTATCTTAGCTGATATGCAGTACTCTATGTTCAATATATTTGTCCATAAATATATGATTTGAGATAGTTAACAATAAAGCCTATTCACCTCACTGACTCAGTCACTCCCCCAGGTGTGTACAGGGGAAACTAGCCTGGTAGAGAAAGCACTGAGCCATGCAGTAGCACAACATAGAAAGTTTTAGTGTCGACCTACAGTAAAAATGATTGCACTACATGTGTTAATCTTATGTATTTAGACTCTGCCAATTGTTTTAAAATATAGGGGGTATGTATAGGGTAGGATATGCAATAGTAATATGGCATTATTAAAAAGTCATCAAATTTTAGCTGGGACACCATCTTTAATGAAGGCAATACAAGGCATTGTCATAGTGGGGTACCTGCTAATGTTTGATTCATAAAGGGCCGCCACCAGTCTCGTCATACAACGAGCTTTCTCAGGGAAAAGTACTAAACTAAAAGGTATTTCCAATGGCTTCCCTGAACTTTAGCTGATTCTTAATTCATTATATTAATGACACTAGTACTCTATTTAGGATTAAAGCACATTGAGAAAAGTGATCAGATCTTCAGCATTTATGCTTGTGTCCTCATCTATCATTCGCAGTATGACATATCCGTCCTCCTCCCTAATTTAGAGCGATCTACATAATTCTGTAGGCATACCTAACATACCTATACAGAATTATATATACCCTTTACCTCCAGCTGCCATGCTGGTGTGATATACAGCTGTATCTACCCCAAGAACAGGAAGTTCCTGTGTCGTTCCTGTTACTGTTCACCCCACCCTTCCGTCCTCCCTCCACCCTGGAGGAAGTGGTCTGTGAGTAAATCAGGAGGCTGCGCTGTGGGCTGCAGATAAGAGGACCAGTCCAGACCTGACATAAACATCAGCCTCCGTCACCACAGTGCGGGCTGCTGGGCCCCTGCATATTCCACCAGCCCCAGCGGACCAGGGCAGGTGCTAAGTAAGAGGGTGTAACGGGCAGCGGGCTGCATGTATACATGCAACAGGCAGTTGGCGTTCAGAACAGGACAAGCCCCCTGGTTGTCCTCTTCTGTGTGTCCTACTCACCTCTACACCACACACCCTCTCCCACTGCCCCCATACCCCCACCCTTTATACCACATGTATACCAGTTTCCTTCACGTAAATTGTCTAGGGCTGTGGGATGTTGGTGGTGGTAGGAGGGGTTGTTCTGACAACCCAGCCTACTACCCAAACAAGCGGCAAGCCCCCCATAATGTACACACAGGCACATATAGACACATGCACATCTACACACACGCGCCATCCCTTTACTCAGGACAGAGATGACAGTCTGATGGATCACAGCCTTGCCTCCCAGCATCCTGTTGCCATAGTAACAGCATTTCCATGTCGCGGCACCGGTGGGAGGGCGGGGAGGAGACAGAGGCAGGTGGAGGCTGGGTGGGAGTGGGGGAAGGGACAGGGCACGGGGAGGAGGATGGGGGGAGGGGTGTTTGACAGTCACCTCGGCCGCCTGTAGAAAACGACCAATGCATAATGCACGCTCATGGTAGCGGGTGGCCGGCGTTGGGTTCTACACCGTGCCTCTTCCCACGGGGGCTGGCAGACGGAGGTGGGTGGGTGGTGAGCAGGCCTGATTTGTCCTCTGTCATTGTTCCCACCAGGTACTCCTGTTTGCCTCAAAAACACGTGTTGAATACGAGTTGGTAGTGGTGTGCACAGAGCAGCCTGTGAGTGTGTTGTCAGACTGACCCGGCCCAATGTGTGTCTGACGCAGGCCCCTGGCCAGAGAACATAGACCCCAGTGCCGTTCATTTGAATGCCATCGTTTGGTACAGGGGGCTTTTGGGTTGATAGAGTGGAAAGGCGTGCTTTGCTCACCGATCCCGGTGTATATGGTCTATATAGAGTGGTAGAGTGGGCCGCAGTGATTCATAGCTGGCTAAATGTCTATTCTGCAGGGCTCCCCTGGGGTTTTACCGGGTGACTTCCATTGTGGCTTCCGGGGTGGCTTCCTGGGTGGCTTCTCTTTTCAGCGCCCCCAAACAAAGCGTCCCGTGGCACAGGGGTGCCCTACGAGTGACAGATTGCACCATTAACTCGTTTCCATAATCCGGACCCGCCATGGAGAAAATTAATTAGCACCACCAACAATGGTGGGGCAGGTCGGGGGTACGCTGCAGGGGGTGAAGCCATGTAGGCACCGGTGTCTGTATTCTAGCCCTGTATGGGCCACTTACCATGTCCCGTACAGCCCGAGGGGTAGGGAGTTACTCACTCCCCTCCCCGAGCTACTCACTCTCACCCCGGCCAATAGTTCTGCGCCGTCAAGTAGCTGACGCAAGCGCACTGGAACGTATGACAGGACATTGCAATGACCTCTCAAGGTCATTTAGAGGTCAGAGGGGTTGCTGTCCACCGGCGCAGATAAAGCATGGCTGAGCGGGTCTCTTTTATGGGGCGAGCAGTTCTGAGTTATACACGGGCCCGTCAGCGCCAGGCAGAGCTGCTCACATCCGTATGGGGGCGTCGCCGCTGCTGGTGCCTGCGACTATCAATTCTACACACATACCTCTTGACTGACCCAGTCTCTCTCACCCCCTGCAGGCTAGACTGGTTCCCAGTCACCTGGAAACCACCACTTTGCCCTAGCACCTCTTACTCAGAAGGCCTGACCCCCTTATCCCACTCCTACCTCGCCGCTCTCTCCCCGACCATTGGAATAGCAGTAGCCATTTAGACCGTCTTCTCTAGCAGTGCAACAAACTGGGTCAGTACCATCGGAATTTACAGGCAGTCAACAAGTTTAAACGCAGGGCATCTAACCATGGGAATTTGGATGACTGCATATCGACATTTTTGGTAAAACTATGACATTGACAAAGGTCCCCCATTGTGCCTGCAGGTCCTCTCCTTAATAACATAGCCCAACCTCAACCCCATCTCCGTCCCACCGAGGACGTCGTCACTGAAGCTTTAACAGCGCTTCCGGCGAAACAGGAAACGAAGCCTCACCGAGGCCTCCCCTCTGACGTTCATGCGTAATCCACTCAACACGGTTGATCAGTTTGAGGCAGTGATCTAATAGGCAAGTACCTGGTTGGTAAGAGGGGAAGGGAGCAGGGTGTCTGTTCAAATAGATATCACAGAGAGGGGGATACTTCTCCACGGTTTACTGCTCCCATGATCTGGAGTAGTGTATTTCCAACCCACCAGTCGAAAGGGGAGTGTCCTATATCTAGGCCATAATACATATACATTGTACCTGGAGGGGCGCTCACCCATGAGCTGCTCAATACCTCCATACAGCTCATTCTCCTCCAGGGCTAGACCATCCACCCACCTAAATACCCCTCTCTCCCTACCAGACAGCCATGAATCATTGCCCCACCACCCTCCTCCCCTGACCCACACTCACCACAAGGCTTTCACAATCCCATCACTGCTCCTGCGTGCTCATTGGAACAAGAGGAGATACGTTCTTCTGAGGTCTTTTAATCATCCTCCCTGGCTGGCCAAGGCAGTCTCTGGAGGGCCCTGGAGGAGGGTGTACTGGAGGCGTCAGCAGCAGCTGAGGTCCTATTGTTCCCCTACAATGGCACCCCCAACCCCTTTTTGCACACACCGACGAGCTACCGGCCTGCCTGTGGATGTCTCTTCAGACCATTTGAAAAGAACATGTCAGTATGAATATGTGGGCGCTATAGTCGAGTCTATAGTCGGCCGCAGATCTAGCAGCTGGAATCTGGGGTTAGATGCCAGACTCTATTGCAGTCTATTAGCCAATCAGGATAGAGCTATTTAGACACCTACTCGTGGATATTTCTAGCCATTAGAGAGATAATACCGTTCCAACTACCTCTAGGCCTATAGCAATTATCACAGACATGAATAGCATTCTATTCAAGTCTGTGCAATCATATGCGTCATTCTATTCCAGGGATAGAAAAGCATTCTGTATTCTCTCAACTAAGAGGGTAAACCTTCTGATGACAAACAATCCCACATCAAGTTACAAACGACACAAAAGTGTGGTTGTTGTGTAGATGGGATCCTGAGGCTTGAGTTCATGAGTGCAAGGTGGGCGGCTAGGGATAGTGCCCGGACACACCCCTGCACATGTAGCTGCAGACGGCCCCTGGTCAGTCTGGAAGGGGAGTGTCCTGTATCTAGGCCGCAACGTTATGCATTACACCTGGAGGGGTGATATCCACGAGTTGTTCAATAGCTCCATACCGCTCTTTTGCCCTAAGCCTAGACCATGGACGCCTACGTATATGCCCATTTCATCCTACTATACAGCCAGGAATCGCATTGTCTCAGTATGGAAAGTGAGCCAGACCCTCGAGGGAGTCCGGAGCTATGCTAATCTTTCTTTCATCATCCAAGACAGCTGGACTCTGGAAAGTGAGTCTAGCATTGCCAGACCCCCTCTGAGTCTGCTAAAGCTGGATTCACTTTTCAGAGTCTAGAACGATGCTTTTGGCCCTCTTTCCAGTGTCGAGCTATGCTATGGAGAGGCAGCTGGACTCTGAGGGTAGGTCGAACAACATTGGCTGACCCTCTCTACTTTCTGGCCCTAGATCTAGCAATTGGGATACTGGGTTAGATTACAGATTATGTATTTTATTTGGGAATGTAGGTGGAGCTATAGCTTATATGATATGATAGACAACTACACATGGATATTTCTAACCATTAGAAAATGGCCCTATTCGCACCTTCCTTTAACAGGGAAGTAATTATTTATCATGTCGTTCCTGGGAGACCAAACTGAGCACAATATCTACATTCCTTTAAATAAGATTCTACGTGAGATAACAAGATCAAAAGGCAATTAGTGGAAGTGGTATAAAGAATGGTTGCTGTACAGATGTGATCACGAGTCTGTGGTTGTGTGTACAAGGTACCCGGTGGCTGGGGAGAGGGGCCTGGATACGAATAATCCCTGCACATCCAGTGGCAGCAGCCGGCTCCTGGTCATGTTTCCAAATGTCAATTGGAAATTGAATCAGCGGTCCCAGGATCACCCTCTCCAGTTGCAGCACACATATGGCCAGCCCAAACAGCATCCATTGTAGGGCAGGATGTGATATTGCTCCCAGTGGGCAATCCGCTCCTCCATTATCACCAGCCGAGCGTATTGATATCTAATTCTTCTTGCCTCTCATTGTGCATGGTGATTATTGACATCAGATTGACATCGGGGCCTTCATGATCGCCTCCCTAGGTATTCATGGAAGGTCGCAACCAAATAACTGTACAGCCTCCCCCACTGGGCACTTGGTTATATTTCAGGTTTTAATATACGGGGAGATGATAACTTGCCTGGGTAGAGTTACTGTAGGGATAGACTTGTTTTGTGGGCAAACATAATGTGGCTGACTGCATGTATACCCGAAAGTAATTTGAAGAAGTAATACCGACTAAATATCCTGAAGCGCTATTATCAGTCCAGTCCAAAGTACCAAAATATATTCACTAGTTACTTGAAGCAGCTGAGCTGTAAATAGTCCATAATGTAGACAGCACACGCTAGATGGGGCCATAAAAGCTCGGGTACAGTCTATGGACCGGCAGCCATCTTGGTAGGTGTTCACCTATTTGGAAATGACGTCACAGATACACTGGCTCTCTGTGCACATCTCCTCTAAGACATGTGGTGATCCTGCCGAGTACAATGCTTTCCCAACCTAGATACCTGGACCAACAAAACAACCCAGCTTTCTAGGCAATCAAATACCTTGGTTAATTGCCACTACTGAGGTCAAACAGTATAGTGTACCCTGGTGTCAATTGGACCTTAGACCAAGCTATGTATCTTGGATATACTGAGTTATTACTGATAATTTGATGATGCGGTTCGTTGCAGAGGACCTATTCTAACGCGCCAATGTTGGAGGGCTTTGTCAATGTAGGCTGCCCTTGTGGTAGAGATGGGACCATGACTCTAGATTATTCTTCAAGGACAATGCCAAAACAATAGCCAAGGGGTTGGGTTTAATCCGAAGGCTGCGCCATCTGAGACGCTTAGAATCAATCTAGCCGCCATTGGTCATCTGTGTAGGCAGTGTTGGCTTGTACAATGCCCATCAGTGCAGTGAGCAGGTTTCAGGGCGAGTCGGTGGGGGGTGGATCTCCTCTTCAAATGGCCATCGATCAAGGAGACAGGGGATAAGGGGATGTGTGGGGTACAAGGGTGAAGGCGAGGACACCCCATTATATCCCCCTATTATTCCTTACCTACCTACCTCCTTCCCCAATGGATGCCAGGCTATCGCTTTCCAGAGATGTCTCTCCTGTATCTTGGGTATAGCTTCATATCATAAGCATGTATATTCTGTCAGTTAAGCTCTGTATCATGCTTATACATACATACTATCCATTGCCGTAGTATGTGCATCTAGGTTATACATGATTGTGGTATATATTATACTGTTATAGAAATCCACACTTTATACGATCAAGTAGACAGTAGATGATTATAATCCTTCCTCTATCACCAGTGTGGTTTAGTCAATATCATATCTCCTTTAACATGAATAATTATACCAACACCCTCGGAAATGTGAGCGTCATTGTCGCCAAAAGCACCCTCACCTAAAAGTCAGGCACTGTCTGGCTTTCAGGTGAGAGTGCTTTCGGTGACAATGACGCTTACTTTTCTGAGGGTGAATACATCTCAATATATCTCAGGGATCCATAGTTTCTCGAACCAGCCATGCCTGGGAAGTGAGTGTATGCTCAGACAAACCTAGACAGACAGCCTCACTGCTCTGCCTCGAGAGGAGCGCCTCTCCATCAGCAGCCGCAGCCGGCAGCAGCTGACCCCTCGACCCGCCAATAAAGGTGGGTCAGGCCCCTCCAGGGCACCAGGCCGGAGGCACTAACGTCAAGCAACCATCCCTTCTCGTCGTGCAAATAGAATGCTGACATCTTACATCAGTGCACGGGCTCGGGTAATGATAGCTGCGCCCTGATCTAGTGGAATCCTGATCGAACCTTATCGGGGCCCCCATGCGACGGTGGAGATGGGTCAGATAGGGCAGGGAGAGGTATGGGCATTTTGTAGTCGACAAGGAGACGGAGAGGGCAGGGACGCTAACCCGAACACATGAAGCTATTATAGACACGTACAACCCCGAAACATAGAAATATGTAACGGTGACGAGACACTCATAGAAAATGGATAGCATAGCAAGATAGATCATAGCAGGTAGCATTGGGACTTTGATTCAATTTAAGATAATAGAAGTTACATTAAAAATGTATTTGAATCCTGTGTTTGGGGTAAGTAGTATACGACATGGGGGAAGGATAGCCCGTGTTAGCGGTCAGTAATACACAACATGGGGGGAGGATAGCCAGTGGTTGGGGTAAGTAGTATACAACATGGGAGAAGGATAGATGGTGTTTGGGGGTAAGTAGTATACAACATGGGAGAAGGATAGCTACTGTTTGGGGTAAGTAGTATACAACATGGGGGAAGGATAGCCAGTGTTTGGGGGTAAGTAGTATACAACATGGGAGAAGGATAGCTACTGTTTGGGGTAAGTAGTATACAACATGGGGGCCGATCGGCCCAGACTGGTGGTCACCAGAACACAATAGCTTACAGTTTACAGTGGCAGGTATTCATGTAGTAAGGCACCGCACCGGTCCAATGCCACTTCATGGGGCCTACACACGATACAACTGCCAGATGACAGCCCGCGTATAGATATCAGTCCCTATAAAGGTTACATCTACATTTCTTTTCATTTCTTTTTATTTCCTTCTCCCAAAGTGGGAATATAATGTTGTTGTTGTTGTCATCATATTAACCATGGTGATACATTTCAGTTAAAATGCGAAATTAAAGATAATTATTTCATAACGTAATTAAGGTATCTAAGCAGGAACTATAAACCTCACACTATTCCACATGGGGAATAGACTGTTGGCACGACAAATGGAGTTGTATACAAGATGAACCATGCTGCATAAGTATCAGAATATGTCTTAAGACACGGAAGGAGTTCAGGATTCGTCCAACTGTTAGGAGGAGGGTACAGCAATATAGTATATTCCTGTACTCCTCTACCTTAGCAGGTCTCACTTTGTCCGCTCGACCTCTCCCTCTTCGATCAGGTTCATCTTTCCCCCTTCCACCCCACGATGCACTATCCTTTCCCCCTAGCCACTCCCCGCACATGCATCACAGGAGAGGATGTGGTAGGCTGATACGATGGGATCAGTGCAGTAGCAGACACGGACATCCCACAGCCAGAGTCCTCACGCAACTTGACGGGGCTCGGAATGAGGGGTCTAGTGGATAGGCGTGTGGAGCTCTACACGGCGGGAAAACTAATTAGTTTTTGTATAATTGGTTCTGAGAGAACGTGAGAGGGGTAGAGTGGGACCATGTGTAGCACATGGTACGCCTCCCCGTATGTTAATGCCCACTACTCCTCTCCACCCTCCGACCCTCACCCTCAAGTCCCTTTGGCAGTAGTGAGTGCTGCCTGATTGCCCTTAGTTGATTAATTACTGACAGTGCCCATTGAAATTGAAGAAATTCTCAGTTAAGTGAATAAACCTTTTATGTTTCTTTTCAGACTTAATATGTGGTAATGAGTTTCCAGCGCTTTTATACACATGGATTTTAGAATGTCAATATCCATCTCTCTCTCGCTTTTGAATTCAATGAATGCAATCTGTATTATGTGATTGTACATTTCCCCATGCTTATTGATTTATGTTATTCACATGCTAAATAATGGGCTTTCTCTTCACTACACCAGTAGCATATCACGTGTATTTGATGTTGTAAGTGAGCCATTTAGGCTTGCATTCCATGTCACTGTTCCAAGCGCCTTACTATTCCGATTGAATATAGTATTTTACGATATTAACAATAATGCCTCTCACTGTTTCATGAGACATATGTGATATTTCACAGGAGCCATGGCGTGTCTATCACCATTTATCTTATCGTAACACAGCAAAGTGAAATAAAGTAGTGAAAATCGTCAGCAGGGAAAAACATCTAATTTGCATAAAACATCCAGTGGGAACAACAAAAAAACTGAAGAAATTGCTTTGCCAGCATGTTCTATCACAGGAGCCATTTCACTGTAACATAAGAATGACATGTACTAATGCACTCTACTGAAAGTCTCAAATTAGAGCTTAAATTCTAGGACGTTTTTCACTCACTTAATGGAAAGAGGGAGTGTATCAGATGGGCGGCCTCGCTAAAATGTACACACCACGCATCTATAGCACATGAGGAGAACTACACTGCATACTTCGATCCTACAGTGTGTATATACACACATTATATGAACATTTAATGCCCCAATTCACAGCTCTGTTATTACCTGTCCAGATAGTGATTCCAGATTGTTTCTTTTTACCTCGGTTTAGCCGACAACGACACATTTATATACTGTACTACACTACTGCAATACAACGCCCCCTAGACAACTGGCCGACCGCCTACAAACTAGTTATATGGCCGAACGCCCTCAATAGATCTCACTGTGACCTCATTTTCAGGCCCTTCCTGTAGTACCTATACACCTACAGTGTTTATTCCCAGGGCTGTCCCTGGAGGAAGCTCCTCCTGGGCTGAGAGGCACATCAAACAATGGGTCAGGTGGTGAGTACCGCTCAGAAAGGCCATCAGGGGCATCAGGCCCGGCCCCACTCCAGCGCCCTCAATGGGGCTTGTCCAACTAGTCACCAGACAGTTCAGCAGCTCTGCCTTCAGCACCCACTAGCACTGAAGCCCTCCCCTACACGGCCTCCACCGCCCACGTACGCCTTCCCCGGTGAGATGCCTGGCCCTCAGGGGATGAGCCCTGTCAGCAATGACCCGGCGGGGTCTGGAGGAAGGGTGGGGGGTAGCAGCAGCCGCAGCTTCCAGTGGATGGGACCCAGTTTCACTGCTGGCTTTTAGGGTCGTGTCGGCGGTGATGACTGCCATTGATAGCCTCCCAACAGGAGGGTACTATACTGACACTCTCACAGGCCAGTCACACTATTAACGCCATGTTTACCACACCCTCCTCCTGTGTGGGGCTGAGGACAATGGGGGTGGGCTGTCCATGTGGTCTGAATTAAGTGTTTACACAAAACAATCTCTATTCCCAGCTGATCGATCTCAACTTCCCAAAGTTATATCTACAGAGATGGCATACCTCCACATCAGTGTCTTTCTTATAATACAATCACTTCCAATTTGATCCCATTCTTCCTCGACACTGTCATGTAAAAGCACCTATTTGGATTGTCCTGTCCCATGGTCACCACCAGGACCTGACATGGCCCAGGGGAGGAGACTGCAGGCGTATGGAGCGGGTGCCAGATTGTAGCACTTGCTCACTATCCGCTGTGAATCAATTGGTATAAAAGGGCAAGGAGGGTAGGGGCGCGCCGCCGCTTCCTGCTCGGCCTTTGAAGGCGGCACCCAGAAGACAGCACATTAAGAGTGATGCATGCCGCGGTCACCTCTCTGAAGGTAAAAAACGACCATGGAGGACCCGTGCCTAGAGCAGCCAGCATTAGGCCATATTACCCCCGCCATGACCAGGCTTGATTTAATTTTCCCCAGCCGTGTGTGATGTCTAAAATGGGTCAAGGATGATGAATTGTAGCCCTCCTCACGTGCGCCGCTCCACCGGCTGGATAGGGTGGGTCAGCTTGGAGCGTGTGGAGGGGAACTGTGTGGAAAGGGAAGCCGCAATTTCTCGGCGTCCGGACCGTCCCCCTCCTTTTTTTGTAATAATTTATCTGGCGGTTCGACACCTGTCTGTGTGTGTATAGAACTTAACTCTAGCTGGGTGAGATATTAGAGACTACATAGTCCTGTTTAGGGTGGAATTCATTTAGAAGTCCAATCTAGTGCTGTATGGTATTCTATGACCCATACCAGACTATACCTAGCCCATCCCCAAACCCACCCACCCCATACGTCTGCCCTTCTGGCTAGCCGGCGTCGACTCCACATACTAATGTAACCCGCCCTCCCTGTATCCCATGTCACTCGCCAAACACCGGCGAGCTGCTCCACTTTCTTTTTTTCAATTACGCGAGTCGCTCAGTTGCAGGTTTGCCGTTCGATTTGTCGCCACGGCGGCGTCTAGAGACATCCCATAACGAACCAAATGGGAGGCTATGAGGGTGGGGTGGGTGCGAGGATCTGTGATGGGGAGTAGCTCAGTGAGCAGGAACCAACAGAGGGGAGGGTGGAGATTGTGGGTGGTGGGTGAGGGCAGGGATGGGTGGGGAGGGAGCTGCTCATGTGTCACCCTATGTCAATACAAACTGGGGTGTAGACAGAAAAGGGAGACTTGAGCAGGAAATTATCAGACCGTGTACCTTTCCATGGGCGGCCAGCCGGCCAGCCCATCCATTCTCTGCATGACAAAATAAAATCACGCCTTTGGCAAACACAGCCTAGCCGACTTCTTTAACTAACTCCCAGTTAGGCTTTCCGGGGTAGTGTTGACGGTTCTGATGAATAATAAACAGCTTCAGCTGTAATTGATTCACGAAGGCACATCAGGAAGAGTTAGAATTGACAGATCTATAATACATATAAACTAAACATGTTACTTGTATTATAAGATGATTTATACTTCCACACTTTATTCCCTCTGCACCATCTTCCTTCAGCCAATATATTTAATGGTCCTCAAATGGTATAAATCTAATTACCTTACTACTAACTATTTTCAGTTGAAATAAGAATTATAAACATCATTATCACACACACTGACACACCTAGATCTCGACTCACTCATTCACCTCATAGCGAAGACTACATTCTTACCTTTCTTAAAAAAGCCATTAGCTCGACAGAAATACACATGCAACGTCTGCCATTATAAAAAGCGATAGCTTCCCCCTGCCGTCCAAGTCATGCATTTTTCGGAGAGGTCCTCTTATTAGGAAATAATAAAATGCCTATGATGGTGAAATGCTACACGAAACCATATTAAAAACAGGTAATGAGGCGAAATACGTGTGGGAAGGGAAATTGTATATATGTGACATTTCGAGCCTGTACAGAAATCCTTCGGCACGAGTTGGTAGAAGATGGGGGGAGGGCAGTCATTGTGGCATGCACCTACTGCTATATAGAGTAAGGGCTGTGTAATGGAATGCCGCTGCCCTAATGGCCCTCGTATAAACACCAATGATTACATAGCAACAGGTAATGGATGGCATACATAGGCTATTCCTAAGCAGAATGGAATTACTGTACACGAGATATGGCTTCCTGCGTGGTTACTTAATGCAGCGCCTTCTTTGGCACCTTAAAAGGGAGCTTCCTGTCTAGTTGGAATACGTTGAGAGATAAATGACACTCAGATTGGATTTCGGGGTGCAGGGCGCTGACCAGAGGCATTAAATAGATGACCTCCTACTGGCCATTAGGACATAGCACTGGCCCCGTCACCTGGCGACCGAGCTGCTCGTGTGAGCTCCTGGTGAGCGACTCATGTGGTGACGCTTCTGATGGGTACACCAAGCAGTCAAATATAGGTACTTTAGTTTACACCTCCTAACTGGTTCCCACATTCCCTATAGTTTTGCTGTGTGCTTTAGTACTCTAGTCGAGGGTTGGGTCGTGCTCTATGGGGTTATACCCTTGGTAATACGTGTTGTGACCATGCCACATTATGCCATTAAATTCCTCCCTATATGGGGTGCATGCAGCAGGGATTGCGGGCACACATGACCCATGTCATGCCATATCACATGCTGAACATGTTAAACACCATCGTCCATAACCCCTAGCCTCTAACCTCCTCCTCCTCCCTACCCACAACACCCTCTAATTGCCATATACATCATGTCCTGCAGCCCTGGGCGTGTGCGGCCGTAATTGGATAAGCAGCCATCGCCCCGCAAATATCTCAATCACCCTTTATTATCACGGCGTGTGTAGCCTGTCGCCGGCCTTGGCACTAGCTAGGCCACCTCGTCAGCTCCACATTGACAGCGTTGAAAACCTTTAGCGTACGCTATAATGTCGACGCAATGCAATCTGCCGTTAATTACACTAAGATGTGATTTGTTTTCACAAACAGTGATCGGCTGGCGGTGAGGACGTTAAAATTAGCCTGCTTCATTTGTAGCCTAAGGGTGCCTTTTGATAGCTGAATGGCGAGGAGGCGATGAAATAAAAGCAGAAAAATCCAGCAGGTTAGGCGAGCAGATGGAACTGGTGGGCCGCAATCGGAGCTGCTCGCTACGATGGGAAATCAATAAAGAGGGGTTGGGTGTATGTGTATGTGGGCTTGTTGAGGGGGAGGGGGTTGGTGTCTCCAGCCCTACTGCAAGAGTACATAGGGAACGTTTGGGTACCAGGCGCCCTTGGAGGTCGTGACACGTAGGAAGGTGCAGTAGTGGGTTGGCTGGGGATGTATGACAGGAGTTGTAGCGTAGCACCCCTGTTGTGGGAACCCCAAACACATAGTTAGTTGCACTCCCATGTGTGTGTACCCCTTAGTGGGCCAGAGCTCGGTATTGGTTGTTTATAGCCTCCTCCAGGGAGAGGGCGGAGATGGGAATATGGGACAAGCGGGTGGAGGGGAGGGGGTAGGAAGCAGGTGGGAAAAGTGGGAGGGGGGGGGAGGTAGGGAGGGAGGGAGGGAGGCATTGAGGCAGGAGGGAGGGAGCAGAAATGAGGTTGGGGAGGGCGGGGAGGGTGAGGGGAGGGTGAGGGGAGGGAGGGAGGAAGGAAGGGCGCAAGGTACGCGTTTGTCCCTTATATTAGAATGTTGAAATGACAGCCTCGTCAATCAATGGTGACTGGCAGTAGATGTCTGGCCTAGTAACGAGTGGTGCGTGTGGGTATGTGGTTGGATGGGTTTGTACAGGGGACTACTAGTAGCCAGGGACATAAGCACCAGACACACTGGAGGAGCGCCGCCAGGTATTATCAGGACCAATGTGTGGTCGATAATACAGGCATGTACAACACCCCCCTCCCTCCCGCCTCCAACCTCTGAAGCATATCACTCCCCCTCAACCCCCCCCCCCGACCACACACACACACACACAGAGATACCCCTTCCTCCAGCATCTCCCTTATAGTACACCACAACAGCCCAAGTGAGCTCCATTGTGGGGAGGCGTTCTCCATTCATGACCAAGACGCGATTTATTGGTAGGCATGATAACACCCCACCCTCTGCACACCCCATTGGAAGGCAGCAGGATTCCTCAATCAGCAGGGATCCCGTTGGATCGCTACCTCTCTGGGGTGCTGTGAAACTGACCCCGGTGTCAGCCCCATCGATCCGCCAGCCTGCCCTGATATTCCCGCCTTTTGTTGCGTCGGGCCCCGTCTGCAAACGGCGGAAAATTCAGTATGTTGGACATCAAACATCGAGTCAGCGCCCTGCTGAAAAATTGTTTCAAGCATTCAATAAATCAATGGCCGAGAACCCGTTGAAATGAAGCCCGTGTCAGTGGCGGTGTCGGTAGTAGTACTAGTGGTGGTGGTTCTAGTGGGTGGGGTGCAGGAGGTTGGTCTGCTGATGGTGGGGGTAGGGGTGGGGGCGAGTCATCCTTTCCTCCGGGCGGGCCCTGGATGGATATCGGCATTCACTGAGGAGGCAATGTGCCATACGAGACCCTTTATCACCACACACATTTATCTATCTGCGCCAGCAAAGGGACCCGCCGACTTCACCGTCTGCAGTCTTCCACCCTCGCACAGCAACCAAGAAAAAAATAAATCCACCCTTTTTTCGGTGGCTTCCGTTTTGTCGTACTTCCGCAAGCAAAACCTGTTTTCTCTCTTTTTCACCCTAGGACGACAATATGCTGGTGTTAATGCTCTTCTGGTCCGAATACATGTTCAGGAAAATGTGTTTGATTTATTGAATTATGCCCTTAAGGAAATGGCGCGAAGAAGCAGAAGACATTTTGCTAACAGAGAGGAAACGCACCAGACCTTCTGTTGCATGCATCTGCATTCTCCAAGAATGCTAACGTTCAGGGTAAACTAAGACTTAAATGACAGGTGATGACCGAGAAGGGGCGTACTGGAGGCGGGGTTATAGGGGTCGGGAGAGGGGGGGGGGTGAACAAATGCGTATTAGATGGCCTATGGTTAGGATAGAGACAAAAAGAGAATCATCGCAAATAGATTTGACCGTTTTGCCGCCGACAACTGTCGTCTGCTTGTGACCCTCTGATTTGTGTGCAGAGCCCAGATATGGCGGCCCTTCTAACATAGCATATCTGGATATCCCATGAGGTAAAAATCAATTATACGCGAGAGATTGCTTCCAGATGAAATCCATTGCTTCTGACAACACTATCATCTTTATCCATTTCGCTGGCGTGAGGGAATTTCTCTTCAGGAACATAGGTATGCGGACGGCAGCTAAGGCTGAGCGTTTCATTCCTTCCACGTTATCCCCTATCTCAATCATTTCTTAATCCCGAGCTACTACGTTACTGAAAGGACGAACTTTCTAGAATACAGTCATTGGTTTAGGACAGGAATTCACCCTGATTTAACATGGGGAGGCTAATCAGTATTCCGGTCGGTGATGGGGGGAGGGGCACACTTGTATCTATGATTCAGTGTATATGTGGGTATTTGATTAGTTACAGTTTTTGATTTTTAAGGTTTTATTGCGTCGAATAATAATACAACATGTTATGCGCATTACAAAGTGCTTGTTTTAAGTTTTATCTAAGACCGAAGCAATTTCAATTGATAATGAAACACAATTCCTTCCTGAAAGCCAGATAAAAATCCTTTTTTCCATACTACTTACATGGGACTTTCAGTCGCGCTTTGTGAGTAGTATAAAGAAAATGCCCTTGCTCTCAGGTAAGCCTCAGCATGAGACCAGTGAATACCTACGAGAGCAGAACGATTTCTAGGAAATCAGAGCCGCGGATTGTTTTCCCCAAAGGGTTGTGATGTATGGTTCTGCCCCCACGAGAGACACCGCCAGAAGGGGTAAGTAGTATCTAGAGAGGGCCCTCTGGGGCGGGCGTCGCCTTTCTTATAGCCTTGACACCACCGCCCATAATCGATATGCTTTATGAAGGCAACACCCTCACCACACCCATTCGCCCTGCCGCTTTATGCCGCAAAAATACCCTGTACCCTCCTCATTCTTTCTGCATATTAGTGTAGCACCTCCGTATCCCACAGCACCAGAAGTCCGCTTAAATCACGCCACGCCCTGACCCCTTCTTACCTGTGTGGTAAATACTGTGTGGCAAATACACACATGTATTTGTGTGGCAAATACACACATTATGCCACAAATAATGCCACAATGAACCCTATGTTGAATATCCTTGTCAAACTACCAGGATATGGCCATGTAGGGCGAAGCTTCAAAGGTGCAATTTACCTGTGTCTTACTGAAAAAGCCTGTTGTGGCATTACCTGTTTGTTTTTCCTGCACCTAGGGTATGACGGCTCATTAGTGACGTCTCGCACGTGAAATGGAGAATGGAATATTGACCTTGATTTCTCATGTGAACAGTCTATTCCTGCCAGCACTGTGCATCACGGCACTGCTTTTTGGTTATATTGAATTATTCCATTTACAGGTAAGATACCTTTGTAAATGATTGGTGTAAGTTTATTGTTATCCCCCTCTTCATTTTCATCTCTCCATTCGCCCGAGCAGCTGGGCAGACGAGGATATGTGATACATGTACATGTGCATTATGTAGTTCATGTCCACAAATAGCACTGACGATGACGGACCAGACCATAAGGAAATTGAATCTTTCTAAGGAAATACTATGCATCAGATACTTATCAATGAGACAGTGAATATGTCAAGTCTGTCTCCTCGGTGCTTCTGGTAAGGCCACTCAGAAAAGAAGAAGTGGCTTCTCATCACCAAGGTCTGAGAAATCTAACGAGGAAGGCTTTTTTTTCTTTTTTTAACTTGCAGGCCAATATGTATACGATAATTTACGAGTTGTTTTGACCAAAAGTCACATTTTATTGGTTACGATAATTTGATCAGTTTGTTTTTTTGAAAAGTGGAGAAAATGTAAATTATTTCTATACCACAGCATTGCTGGCATTATTAGCTTTAATTTAATACCAAATGTAACCAATTTTGTCCATTTTTATGAAGGTTTTCATCAAAATTTGGCAAGAAAGTGAAGGGCTGACTTTCCATTATGAGCAGTCATTTTTACCTTTTGCGGTTTAAACACATGCCAACCCTTACCTCTGAATTAAACAAGCACACCTGAATATTGAATCACATGTCTTGTTGACTAATAGAACCCTTTCCACCTGTCTGCGTGTATTTATATTGCTCTCAGTTGGTCTCGATGTCACTATCTCTGTCTGTCTGGCTCTGTATTTGTCTCTCTTTCTGTCTGCCTGTCCCCCTGAATATACTGCATTTCATCCAGCAGCTGTCTGTCTTTCTCCGCCTATCCAGTCCCTTCCTCACCCTAGTCTACTAGGGTCTGACTGCTTCATCTTCACACTCCGTCCACGTTCTGGTGGCAATCTATGGAAATTGAAATTTGGCAATGAAACCCCACCAGTGGTGTCCTGATAAATTTCCCCGTGCCTCATTGGCCGTCGTCGCCTCCTGCTGGAGTAAAGGGCTTTGGGTGGTGTGGGGTGGGGTGGGGTGAGGTGGAGGGAATATGGGCCGGTAGGTTGGGTGGGTGGGTTGGCGGGTGAGGGGGGGGGGGTATACACTGCGCTGCCCCCACCAGCGCAGGAAGTGGTGGCGGCGCCAGCGTTGGGGTCGCGGTGTCTATTTGGGAGCGGGGCTCATACAGATGCAGAGCGCGGGATAAAGCCGTGGGGCGGCGGCATTAAATCAATCAGCGCCAATCTGGGAGTAAGTCTTTCCCTTCCGGTCCGTCTTGTTATGGCTTCCGGTGCCGGCCCACAGCCGCCATCAATTATCCGGGCTGACTTCCGGCGGCTGGACGCGCGCCGCCTGAGTCCGGTGCTCGTTGTCCGGACCCGGTCCCGCCTCCCCAGCAGTGGACAAAGGCATTGGGGAGTTATAAGACATCCATGGGAGAGGGGTTAATACATGTACACAAGGCGGCCAGCAGGATTTCCATTGTGCAGGTAGAGCAATATCACGGTATACACCTGCAGCAAGGATAGACCTTCTGTACAATCCTATAGAGATGGATATATCCGAAATAGATGGAGGCTTAGACGGGGGAATGTGTTACTCGAGGTGACTCAATGTCTAATACATTTTGTCCCGTTCACATGTGGACCTAAATATATAATCTGTGTGGATCTAGAATGGATGATTATGATTTATGAATGTAAGATTCATGAGTATAGGATGTGGTAGGTACCCACATTCTTTAATGCACCCCATGTACAGGTCGTACAGGTAGATTCACAGCACCATACAGGTAGACCTTTGGTGGTACAGAAGATCAATATGTGGGAAAATGGCACCCTCCCTTTGTAGTATTTCTTTTAAATGGAATGCCTCCTATTTCAGAACCGACCATGACACCGTCATTCTCCACCATACCGACAGGGTGTGTGTGCGTGTGTGTGGCATCCTCCACCCCTGGTAAGGTACATCGGGGGTTGAGATAGGGTAGATGGGGTGGCACAGATGGGGGTAAAGACTGTGGGCCCTGGCGTGGAGGCTCTGTCGTTTAGCTTTACCGTACATTGATCCTAGGCTATCGTGTGTCAGGCACAGAATAAACAGAGCGGCTACCGTTGAAATGGCACCCCCTCCCACTTCTCCTCCATTCTTCCACCCTCTTCACACCTCTTACCTTTCTCTACACCCACCACACACACCTCCCGAGACGTGGCCCTCACCCCCTCCTCCCCAGTCCTATAACCTTGTCCTCCACAGGTCTCCAAGGGCGCCGCCCACCCGCCGGGGTGTCGTTGGTATGCAGCGCGGGGCAAGGCGTCATTGTTTGCCCTACATAATTCACGGCCCGACTATAAATGACCACTGTTGACTTATGAATATTGGATCGTTCAGGTGGGCACGACTCCCCACTCTGCCCGAATAGAGGATGATGGTGTACGGAGGGGGGGGGGGGGTATTAGTAGCCTAGGAGCATCTGGAATCCTATGCACCCAATGGTGTCAAAACAAGATGGCAATTCGCTTGTCTAGGTAAGGTGCAAGTATGTCCTGCTCGAGGTCCTGCTCTATTCCCAGGTGACAAAAGGGGACTAATGTTTGTGCAATGTCCAGCACTAACATAGCCTACCTACTTTACCCGTGTGTTCTATAAGCACTATGTTATATTATGATAATGTAAATTCACAGATAGGCCTCTACTGATAGCGAGTCTGCACGGGAAGTATACAAACGTGTTCCTTTGTACTTACCAAGCAGAGTTGTTGGCCGCTTGAGACTGTACAGTCTTTTTGCACGAAGATGTACTGTTGCCTCGGGAGAACTCATTATGAGCAACATTGATACAAATGGAACTAACAAAGTTCCTTGCTGTTCCCAAAGGCGATTACTATAGTCACCATGCTACATGCATACACAATAAACATTCAGCATGGATTGACACGTTCACTATGCTCCTATTAGTGCTCCTATTAGCCACTATCTATACTGGTTCTAATTTTAGAGCATCAAAGCGCTATACTCTAGTAGATAAGTAGGCGGTAGCCTGAGCTCCAATGCAGTATAGTTGGGATGTGTGTTTGATCGCAGACTAGAACTGTGTCTTTGTCTAATTATAACTGCGGTTGCTGGGCCAGTTAATGACCTTCAGAGACGTGACTCGGTCCCACTTATAGGTGGTTATGTGGCATTTTACCTTGGTACAGCACTGTGTGCAGTATTGGACGATAGTGCTCTGAGTCTTGTAGACCTATCCAATTAACCAACGCACATAGGCTACTGACGCATTAATTTTCTATAACAAGGTGTTTTAGTTGTCTAGTATCAAGTGTTCGGTTGTTGAACATACACAATGCCATGTGGTACGTCTCATCGCATCATTGTTGTACCTGAGTAATCAAGATAGGATATCGTCCTCCGCCATAACTGACAAAATATTACTATATATATATGTATTGTGGTTTTCACTTCTACTAGTACTACAGCACACACAATGGGGAACAGTAGAAGAAGAATCATTTGGTGAATAATACATGCACAGAGCTCGCATATACCCGACACCTTGCAGGCACTGATGGCCCATTCATATGCACTGTAACCCTCTTGCTCTTTGTACCCTCCCCCCATGCCCCCCCCCCTTTATGAACCCCCACCATCCCTATTGCTCCTACTCTCTCTGCACTCATCCCTCCCAATCCTCCAACCTCCACACAAAACCTACTGGGAGCTGGACGTGACCCCTGGCGGCTGCCTGCTCTATCATTCCCTGGCGGTGACAGCAGGGCACGTGAAATAATTAGTGGGGCAGGGCTGGCTGGGGATCCCCCTCCCCCTTAGCCACCCACCCCCTCCTTCACCTCAGTCAGCGTAGAGCAGGTGGGACCGGTCGTATTCTATATCCCAGGGTCTGCTGAGGGATCTGTCTCCAAGGGTGGGGGCGGATAGAGGCCTCCCCACCTCCCACCCATACCCACCCATCACCACCAGTGCACCGTCGTATACACAGTGACGCCGATCTATTGTGTCTGTACACCCAGCAGGCCCTCCCTGCAAGGCAATGCCTGAGCCAGACAGCTGTACAAGAATGCCGTATGCAATGGTCTGCTGCCTCGCTAGTAGAGGAAAGAGGGTTTAATGGGGATTTAATTTTAGTTCACCGCGTTCCTGTGGGATCAACTCCCCTTTAATCAGGTTCCCCATACTGTAAACAGTTTACAACCAATAATTCTACTATTAGGGCCGATACTGATTAAAATATATACGGCAAAAAGTAGAGAAGGCCATACTGCTATATTGAAGCTATTTCATTATGGAGGGGTATATAGGTGGGTGATACCAAATGCATAGATCTAAATAAGCACATATAGATTGAGTGACTCTCACTATGGGTCGTATAGGATGAAAGAAGTCATCCCCTGAACATTGGCGATGACTTGTCTTCTTGCAGAAGGGTGCAGGCGGCTAACCACTTGTGGAGCTGGCTATGGGGTGGCACCGAGCGGGGGCGGCGGTGCTGATCTTATCGGCCGTATACATCATCACTGTCCGCGCCGGGCCCATCAGCCGCCCGCCACTTATCTCCATACTCCCCCACCCACCACACCCTCTTCCTTTCCTCACAGTGCCTTTGCTTTGGCAAATGCCTTTCTAGGCTCGCTGCATTTTTCCTTGTCGCTGCCCGTTTGTTGTCCAATTGCCTCGGCCACCCTATGCCCAGACCGATGTGCTGAGGTGATATTGGCCTTTAGATGAGGGCAGGTAATGCAAGTGAGTTTGTAGATGTATTGAGAACACCAGTGTGTATATCAGCCGCTCATTGAATAATAGCGTCGCTGTAGGATAGGGCATGGGGTCGTCAGAGCCGATGAATTCATGCCCGTAAGTTATCTTGTCACCCCCTTCACCACAGCTGTTTTTAACATACGTTTCTGTTATAACACACACTCCTAGCACTCCCTCCTTTTCTAACAGTCATACCGTCATACCACCCCCCCAACCCCCCACCCCCCCAACTCCAGCCAAGTCGCCTGTGGTGTTTACTTTGTATATGTCAAAAAGCGAGCAGTATTATGTCACCCCTCACCTATCACTTCACCCCACAATAACCAACGTCTTGTGGATGGCCGCAGTATGGCCCTGGGGACCGTCACCCTGCCTATACCCACCACCTCTTGCCCCCTAAGACATGGGAGGCAATTGGTACAGCCCCACCCTATCACTGTTGCCTTTGGTCGGCGCCGGGCCACGGCACCATCAGTGGGTGTTTGTCTTCGATCCTCTGATATTGCCTGTTTGTAGAAACCATCGGCTCTCACCCGCAGACAAAAATGCCCCCAGCGAGGCCTTTAACCGTGGATACACGTTTAATGACAAAACAGTGAACTTGTGGGCTGAGGGAGCCGAGGAAAGTCACCATTGATTTAGCATGCCAAGGCATTGAACGTCTGCCATGGATGCACATTTCTTCCCGGACGACGACGGGAGAGCTCCTTTGTTTTCTTGTCGTTTACCAGGGCCCGCCGGCAATTGTGGAACAATCAATCTTGTTCAGTTCAGCATAAAGAGCCCGGTAGGAGGAGGGCACAGTAGGGAACCAGCCAAGGCTTGTCTGACTTTAGGCGGTGAAAATGTCGTCTGCTATAGACCAGCCGTGTCATGTCACATCTGGTTGAACAACACGTACGTCTATCATTGTTACACCACCATTTAATATCGTCCACCAGACCCAATGAGAGAGCACCGATTGGTGGAGGCTCCTTCGGGGACGGTACGTCGGGTGATGACGTGTGTTGCAAGTGTCAATGATGGCCTGACGGTGACGTGACGTCAGGGCTGTGCCACCAGTCTTATTAAGACTCTTAACCCGCATCCCTTTGTCCCTTTTGATGCATGAATACAGCCATGGCGAGTAACTCAGCGCGACTGCATTCAAGTATCATGTCGACACTACGGGATTGATACATTCCCAAAGGGTTGGCCTGATGCACTAATGCATCCCTGGTGAGTAGCCTCACCAGGGCTGCATCATGACGACCAAGGATATTAAAGCAGTACGCTGCCCTTAAAGGGTTAATTGTGCCCCTCGTCGCCATGCCGCCAGCGCCACCACTCGGCCTGCATGCAACCTGCTCTACATACAACCTCCCTCACTCAACGAAAAGGACAGGACTGACACCACAGCAATTAAAGTAACCTTTGCATCTTTCCTTTCCTTTCCTTCCCTCAACCTTCAACCTTTACCCGTCAGTAAGAAATATTCTCCTGGATTCTCGTTCTACCAGCTGTTCTAGGACGACTCATAAATCAGCCCCTCCAGTCTGACTCTAGAGACGTGTATCGTGCTAATCCATCAAATTAATCCCGTTATCACCGTATGGTGCGTATCGAGTTATAACGGCAGGGTTTCATTGCCCTCCACGATCTATAGGCTCTTCAGTCAGTCAATATAGTTGCCTCCCCTCTGAGTCGTAAACGCTGAGTTTTCAACGGTGTAATCACGGCACGACATGTTCAAACCATTGCCAACATCGACCAAATAATACACCAGCTGCTCGTATCAGGGTGTCTAGCATGTTATGTCAATGGGTTGTTGGAGTCCCAATCACATATTGGTGCTTCGCCATTTGATGAACCTACAGGGACACTATAAATGAGACTTGAACCCCCATCTTCCCTATATAAAACACAGGGTGCTGCAGATTGCTGCACATGGACTCCTGCTGCAGGGGCAGCAGTTGTTGGTCTTTAATTTTGAAAGGGGATTTCGAAGCATGTTATACGTCGTGTTTCTGGTAAACTGGACACGTGACCGACAATTTCCACCCCGGCACTCCGTCGTTTAGTATTGCTTATTATCTCGAACACAGACCGATGGTTTGGCCAGGCGTTCCTGTTTACTAAATGGTAAAAGACATACAAGGAGAGAAGGAGAGTTATTATGTACTCCTCTATATACACAATGTACCTTTAGAGCCCATATTTTAACCAAAAGAGACTGGTTATTGTCAATACATTATTATCATATTTGAAAATGTGATTCTAGACCCACGTTTTGATACTAATGGTGCAATGTAAGTAATTAAGAGCCCCTGTGAGTTGTTAACTATACTTCAGCATAGAACAAATAACAGAAGCATTCCTGGCGGATCTGTTTCACTCAGTCTATACTATTCAAATTACACATCTAGGCCATAGTGATCCAGTAACTAATTGAAGTATGAATTCTTCATCATTTGACAACCCCTTCCTCCATAGACCTAGTTAAACTTTTATAAGACACCTTAAACGCTTTTGCCTAGCTGATAGTCTTGCCACACGCCAGCACACAAGACCATACACGGCTGGCCTAGTTCAGTGGGAGCACGTGGCGTCGCATTGCCTGTTGGCACCATGTATAGGCAATGACCGGCTGGGTGACTGCGAGTAAGTGAAAGCTCTTACAGGCTCTCTACCCGGTAATTTCCATAACCAGATCTCAGCGTCGTAATGCCGGCGGCGGAATAAAGCTAGTTCACACGCCCACAGGCAATCATCGTCGTGTCCAGGTCGCCCGCCTCTCAGCCACGCGAAATGAAGCCAATATGTCGTATTGTCTGCCAGCTCAATGTGCTGATTATGCTCATCAAATTCGGCGGCGGTTCTCATGAAACTGGTGGAACGCGCATTGCATTGCCCCCCCCCCCCCGCCTCTTCACATCTCCCCTCCACACGTCCTCTCCCGACCTCCATTTGGGAAGTCAGTGCACGAGGCTCTGGGTACTAGTAGTAGCAGGGCGGAAGGTGGTGGAGCTGGCACCGTTATCGCTATATTTAACGCCGTCCCCACAGACATAACCTGCCACCTCTGATTTCTATTTGCAGGCCAGACGCGGTCAACATGGTGACGGTAATACGTGTTTGGTCGATTATTCCCGATATAATCTCACTACGGGTAGTGCCAGTAGTAATCTAGTGTGAAGTCGCGACCCTAGGAGATATCAAGGATGAGTAGGAGCCAAAGAACTAAGGCAAGACCTAAGTGAGTGTCTTTTAAATGTATGTGAAAGCTAATAAGTATAATTGTTTGTTTGAAGCCAGACAAGTATTAATGTACTCGGAACTCCACGCTGGGATCTCAAGTTCCATGGGTGGGGGGGGGGGGCTTTGTAACAGATAATTACAGCCAGTGGAACGTACACAAATTACGAGGCCTGATTACGGTAACTACACCGGAGGTAGGATGTTACACGGGGGTCATTCCGCCTGTATATCAAGTTAAAAGCCCCTGATTGGGATGACAAAATACCGCCTAATGGCCCTAGTAGAGAGCCCACTACACTATGATCAATAGGACTGCGGAATCTATGTGTTCATGTGGACATGAGGCGGTGGCTTCACTGGGCGGCTTCACTGGGTGGCTTCACTGGGTGGCTTCACTAGGTGGCTTCACTGGGTTGCTTCACATGTGGCTTCCCGTATGGCTTCGCTACGAGGGCAAGCTGCGGTCAGACCCAGTTCGCACCTAGCACGTACCTAACACGTACCCAGCACGTACCAAGCACGTGCGGCACGTGATTATGAAACATCTTCAGCACGTAGTCTCCCCATCTGAAACCCTGTGAAAAGGTACTCTGATCATGTTCCCGAGCAGGGTGCGCCGATGTACCTTCACAGAGCCAGGAGGGTGCTGACTTTCTCTTTGTAACTCCCCACCCTCCTGTGCACCATATACCCCCACCCTGGAGGCGACTGTGCCATGTGACGATGGTATCACACCATGCCTGTCCTCAGCCACCGGCAGGGTGCCCATATCAAATTATCAACCTACGACCCTCTATGATCACGCCTGTACTCTGTCTTATCTCTGCGTGTGGATGAGGGAGAAGGAGATAGGTAAGAGGATGAGGGGAAGGTGAGGTGATGGTGGTGGGGACTGTGGGTGTACCATAAGCAAAAGAAGGCAGTGGGACTCTCTGTTAGCAATGGGAGTCGACGATGGTGCCATCTGGTGCTAGCTCCACGGCTTCCCTCCTTAAGCTGAAGATGACATCTGCCTGTCACCGACTGGAGAATTACAAGATGGCAGGATGTGCGGGGTAATTAAACCTCTTCTTGGCCCTCTGCGCGCCCAGCCACTACTGCCTTTGAAGCAGTTCAGACACCTAAGGGCTCCCCCTGCTCCCATCAGCCACCCTGAGTACAGACGCAGGCAGGATTGGTTAGACCAAATCCCCACCCACCCCTCAGGCCTGGGCCGCGTCCCACCCTCGTTAGTGCCAACCAAATCATGTTTGATATGATCATCCCACCCTAAGATCTCCAGCCGGGGAGTGTATAGATCAGGAACCTTTACCGTGGGGCTTTCATGATGCCTCCTTCTGTGATGAGGCTTTCAGCGCTGCTTTTACCGTGATTGCAGAAGCTTTTTGTCGTGCCGTCCCCATTCCCGGTCCCTCCAGGACTAGTCCTGTCGAACACACATGTCTTCTAAGAGCACCATCGGCGCTCTTCCTCCCAGAGGCCATCAAAAAGAGCCTATTCTCTGTCGGTCACTCAAATCTGTTTAAATTAACACCTCAAATTGAAAAATGATTTGGGTGCTTCTGCCAGAGACTAAAGTGCCTCTGGGAGTAGTGGGGTTCTTATTACTGTGATTGCTGTGACCCTAACAGCTGCATCATAATGATTACGTCTGACATCAGACATCAGGGGCTGCTCCTCACAGACCAACTCCCACAGAAAACAGTCAGCAGCTTCAGCTCCAGACCGCCTTCTATACTGTCAGAAAGTCGGTAAAGGGCATGTACTGCAGGAATAGTCACAGTAGCAAGTGGGAAGCTAGAGGTGAATTTATACATGTATGTTTTTGATAATGTATATAGATAGATATTAGCATAATGTGATATACATTTTGGCAACTATAGCAAATTCTTCGGAAAATTACAGGTACTTTAATGACGGGCAATGTGACAGCGTCGCGAGGGTGCAGGTATCCTTGTAACGCTTGTTCTGTGAAGCACACTGAAAAAGATAGGAAGTGTTCCATGCTCTGTTGCATCGTGTCATATAGGCTCACACAGCAGCTCTATCGACAGCAATATTCTATAGAATGAGCTTTACACATTACCAAACAGTACCATCCTAATTTGTGGGTGTGCAGTAATGCACAAGGCTGGCACAACCTAAATATCACGTCAAGTCTTCCGTCGGTACATAAGCTTCATGCACGCGAACAGGCGCTGTTGCCGAGATGGAGGAAGGACCCTGAGGATTCTAAAACACCATCACCAGCCAGCCTGCCTGCATTAATGAGCGATGAGAATTTTTCCCCAATCCTTAACATTAATACTTAATTTGTGCAATGGGCGCTTTGTGCCATCGAAGCCGGAACTGTGCGTATGAAAAAATGGCGATGCCTTAGACTACAAACACATTCATGAGTCGAGGGAGAGGGGTGGGTGCGGGGTGTTTCTGGGGAACAGAACCCCCTGACCTTTAAATCAAGGGACCGACTATAGGTTCCATGTCATGGATTTATTTTCAGTTGTCGTGTACCATATGTTACCGGTGCATGTGTCGTGTCGACTGGGTGGCCTGGCCCATAGGCCGTAGGCATGTCCTGCTTGTGGCTTCTATCACTGTCATGGGCAGCTATACATGGCTTCTATAGGGGAGGGGAGCGTTGGGCAGGGAGGACGAGGGGAGCATGGTGTCTCACTATGGAGAATTGCAGAGGTGAATAGGCGTTGGATTGGGCGTTATTCCATTAAATATCATTCTAAGGAAATGGATGTGACCTACACAGTCAGATAAACGGCAGATATATGTCAAACGGGTTTATAAAGACAGTATATACAAACACAATAGAAATTATCGCAGTTCAGCTCCCACAGAGTAGTATAACCTATAGCCAACGCCTACCAATACGCCTGTATTGGTGTGTTCCTGTACTATAGCCGCGTCAACCTAACCCTTGTTGTACCTACAACCTCTGCCCTCCCTCTATCCACCCCTTCCACCCTGGAGGCCAGTCTCGCCGCATCTCCTCGCATTGCCATGGATATCCGCGATGGGCCCTGACTCCTGCTGTCCGACGATCGGGAAATAACGGCTAATAGATTGCTGGTGGGTCGGCGCGGGGCTTCCCGTCGGGACTAGCGGCGCTGACGGCGACCGGGGCCCCAGTAGGGGGATTGGGAGGGAGGCTTGACAACTGACGTGATGACAGCATCATCTAACTCTCCCTTCCACCACCTACCCCCCCCCCCCCCCCTCACCGTCCTCCACACCGGCACTGCCTGCTGTAACCTTAGACTAGCAGTGACAGCCAACTCTGTTGCAGCAGGTTTTATAGAGTGGCCATGTGTCCACCTTACTGCAGTAGCTGTATGGAAATAGTCGCTGCATGCACTGCTAAGGCCACTGCTGCTGCATATATATTTACACGTCCGAATATATTTGATTCCTTCAATGGTAACTGTTATCAAACAGTGGTATTAAAGATGATATGACTGGTATATAAAGAGGTTTGTCTATACATTTACTATGGAGAGTATAGGCAAACGTTAATAGCCACTCTTGATCCCTCATATAGCTCGGTAAACACAGTGGTTGTTAACTGCATGGCCTAAGCCTGCACATGACAGGAGGAGGAGCAGGAAGAGGAGGAGGAGGTAGGGGGCAGGTCAGGCTGCCTACTCTACCCTATGTATTATAAATGGCACTGCAGCCTATCATTGGCCGACGCCGCCATCCGACCCCCTATGCCGGCCGCTCGGACCTCTGCCAATACTACTGATTAGATCCGGTCCCTTCATTATCTACTGGCACTTAGGAAGTCAGCAGCAGAGCCGGACCCTATGGGTTCCTCTGACCTTATCTGGTCACCCACCCATACTCCACTCCACCCCACCCCCTCATCCTGACCCCCGACAACCCCAGTCCATGCACTGCACGTCAGATTAACTTGCAGTCAATATTTATGTCAGCCATATGGAAAATGAACGCCTCTATCATCAAAGATCGCGGTAGTATGTTTTAAACACTTGGTGATTGAGGCCCGCATGTGGGTGTGTCGACGTGATATGGCAAATAAACGCAGACCAGGGGTGAGGGGCATAACCAGCAGGTGGAGAGGTGGTGTGTATGCAATGTCCATTGTGGTTTGATGTAGTGTTGTGTTGGGAAGAATAGGAATGACTGGAGTGCTCAGGGTGAGGTGAGGGGGTTATCTGGCACCCATCCAGAGATGCTTAAACTATGGTGGGACCCAGGAGGAGGTATGCCCAGCAGGTGTGCATAAAGCCTCCAGTAGGTTGGCGGCGCCACGCAAACCGCTCTTATACCATTGAGCAATGGGCAAACCCCCTCCCCCTCATCTACTCCATCCCTCCACACAGCCAGTGCCACCCCCTTTGGACCGCGGTCCTTCCTCATCGATAATTAACGCTCTCCGTGAGCGGAATCAATGGCCACTCTGACACGGACACCGCTGACCCGCCTATCACATTAGACCGCCACAGGCAACAGGTAAAGGCGGCGAATTACTCAAAGCCCCACAAGAGCTGCTCAGCTCAGGTCAAGTGAGCTGCTCATACTACACATACCTGCTCATATGCTGTCCTTCATACACATAGTGATCAGATTATTACTTACATAGCAGTTAGATGCCGGGAACACATGCTGCGATATGATCCTATATCTGCGCATCGGCACTATTCACTAACATGACACAATTCCACATATTCCCACAGTTGCATAGAGCCTAATCATCTTTTTCGTTACATGCCTGGAGTGAATATCGCAACAACAGAAAATATATAAATTTCGATGACTTAAAAGTATTTTCTTTTTAAAATGGGTTGTTATCCAAGCTACATGTATTAACACGCTTTGAAGTAATCGTTAATTAGAAAGTGCAAATAGTCCTAATGTCTCAGGAGGTACAGTCTGCTTAATAAATGAGAGAGGTGATGCGTTCTTGTCACAGCGAAATGTCACTGCTATTTCAATTTACTCAGGTCTGCTTTCAAAGGCAAAGGACAATGTCACCTGTCACTACTGCAATTGAAATAGCTTTGATCTTTCCCTCGCCATAATAACTGCGCAACGCCATAGGAAAGAACGCGGAAACTGGGTGTTTGACCTAGTTTGGGAAGTTCATCCGTCTGGGACTACATGGCTGGGAATTTAAGCCTATTAAAAAAGAGCTTTATCCATTAGTTTCATTGTTGCTATTTAGATACCTACAGCACACTGTTATACCTGTGGAGAGCAGTACTTTCCATCTACAAGCCACAGGACTTGTAGCCAGTCCCAATGTGAGTTGCTCACTGCGTGTTCTCACCAGTAGGGGGCGCAGGGGTCGCTTGTGGTGGGTTAACATTGATCAGCGTCCTACATGCGCACGCAGCCGGAAGCAGCTGTCATTGCTACATGAAGCTGTGCTCAGGGGAACTAGCGTCGACTCCCAATGTCGGCGAGCTGCTCACCAAAGTTGAGCGAGCTACTCCACCACCAGGTGAGCTACGCTGAGTGCTGCTCGGGCGACTTGCTCGATTGGAGCTGCTTGAGGACTTACAATAATCATGAACATAGTTCCTATGATAAGATGTAATTAAAGGATTATTAAAGGATCAAAGAAACTACAAAGGGGGAAATGATCCCATTGGGGACATAACACTTGTTGAAGGTCCATATATTTGTACCCCTACATTAACAGTCGGAGTAGAGCCGGGACAGGTACTCAAGTCTTAATAGGCTGGTTAGGGGATTTGACTTTAAGCCCTGCATATTCTCTGCAGGGTTAAATAAGTGTCCATTAATAAGGGCTGCTTTCGTGAACTGTGTACACTGAGATTACTTCATGCAGAAACTCTAAGGGTGTGCTCTGGCAGCTTGTTTCTTGGGAGTGAGGGTCAGAGCAGGTGATTGTCTAGGGCCATGCAGGGTAGAGTTAAGTGTTGTGTTCAATGGGCGTGTTCAACTCCTATGACAAAGTGGGCCTGCCTGCCTTCCTGACCCTCGTTGTAATTGCCCTGCCCCTTGTTACAACACCCTCTTGCCATCTAGCTCCAACAACACTTTTACCCCGCATTCCGATACATACTCTCCACAACACTCTACAAACCATCATTTATCCTGCATGTATAAGGTCATACTATCTAGACCTATACCCTTACCGCATTCACAATCTTGTAGAAACTGCGTCTTGTGATAATGTTTTAATGCCCAAACATGGTCAAATCAAATCCCCAACCCTTGAGCCGATGGCGCTGTGGGCTATGGGCCCCGGTGGTCCCCTGGGATGTGCAGGGGGCAAGAGGATGATTGAGGTGAGAGGTGAAGGGCCTGGAGTAGTTAAATATTTCAACACCCACGTAGGCAGTGCGCCGCCTGGAGGAGCCCTTGCCACACCCACCTGTGGGCGGCAGGTGTGACCCTGCACCCTGGATGGCCACACCGTGGAGGAGGGCATCCCTCACACTGGTAGTCGGTAGGTGGCACACATTCACTCTGCTCAAGGCGGTAAGCAGTGACGGTTGTCTCTTTATGTGGTAGTGGGTGCTGACCCCATTCACTGCCCCTTCGTCCATCATGATTAATGAGGCTTGTCTATGGGTAAACCACCGATTTAGGGCCACAGCTCAAGTAGGCATCAACATCTAAAACGGTGCATTCAGCATATCTGCAATTGTAGGCAATATGAACGATAGTAGATCTTTTCAACTTCTTTTATCCTCAAACACACGTTCGTCCGATACCTCCTTCGTCCCAGGTGCGAATTATAATGAACAAAAGCCGGAAACCAATTATAACTTACAACAGCGGGACAATTTCGAACTTTTACCTGTCTCAGATTTCCCATTTATTCACAGCTTATGACGTGGGTGGAGACATGACGTGCGAATCTTTGCTGCGTGCTCTAGTGACAGTACAATGGGATGACGTTTTCCATAATGCTAACATTGTCTATCCCTTTCTAGCCTGCACTGCATATCATTCTGTAACCATGGCAACACTAAACGCCAAAAGATGATCGCCGGCAACGGTTCAAAATGTAATTGTTTATGTACCTAATGACGTCACTGAAGCTGGGGGCTGTAAGCCCTTTGTAGTGCATAGAACTGTTAAGAATCAACCAGTAGCACATATACAATAGATGATTTTTTTAAACCAATTAGGTGTACAAGTTGTACACAAAAGACTATCTGAATCAGAGGAATTATGTAAGTAGTGTCGAAACTTTGTGTAAGTAGTATAGAATCGTCACCTTGTGTCAGGTAGGATATCATTTACGTAGTAGCGTATCGGCGATTTGAATCTATAATGGAATAACATTGGTATGTTGTATCAGGGAAGCTATATTTATCAGTAGTGGAATTCGTGCCAGCATGAAAATTCCCATGGTAATGGCATGTGATCTTGGCGGTGCAGATCACATGTCATCTCAACAGGTGATCTTAGTGTTTGTTGTATACACGATAAAATGAGGCCTTGGCTGTATGAGTTAATACAATATCATTATCATTACCTGCACAACGCCAATGACCAGTGCACAAGGTGCTGAACCGAGCACATGGTAATATGCTGTTCAAAGTTGTTAATATTTACAATACTCGGGCATGCATAATAAGCTCCCGTGGATATTCTAGTCTGATTGTAGCTCAGCACAGCGTGGGGAATATAAAGAACTGTCCAAGACAAACACTTTTTTAAGCAGTCATTATAAACAATTCAATGGTCGCAGATCTTGCGTCATATAAGTAGATCCAGGATCCTATACAGTGTCCTACAGTAGACATTTATATGTTATGTTATAATGATGATACACGGGAAGGGCCTTCTTTGTCATGTCCTACTAGATAGGTGTTGCTGTATTAATGAGGGATGCGCCTTCCTGCTACATCCTCTAACTGTGAGGCGTTACTACAGCCGTCGGTGCCGCCAGGCCTTTCAAAACAGGCACTAAAGCTTATCAGGATAAATGTAAGCTTGTAAATCCGCAAATACCCCAGCCTGTGTTTGTAGTCTTAAGTTATTACTCCCCAAGCGTCCTATTTAGAACAGGACGGAAAATTCCCATTGTCGTCTGCTTCTCTGCGGGAGGTTTTCCCGCCCTTTCGCTGTGTTATTGTTTTTCGTTTTCGTTTCAGGAAGCAGACAGTGGGATAGTTCCCTCTGGAAAATGCCATCCGGCAATGATGCACATATTGAAAGATGAAAGGACGAGCTTAACAATTTGCCGCTGCGCAGCCCAGAGACGGCACCTGCAGCCAGAAAGCGACGGCCATAACTGCCATTCGTGCTCGAATTAAGATTTGATGGACTTATCGTCCGTTGCCGCCGGCGGGTGGGAGGGCGGGCAGGTGGGAGCAATACGACGGATGTGGAAGGAGGAGCATGAGTGGGGAGGGGGGGGGGGCGCTGGGGGAACTTAGGGGGGGGGGGGCAGGGGTAGGTAGATAGGGGAGGGACCCCATCCCAGCAATGATCATAACGACACGTCACGTCTCCAGGGCTGGGGGTAGAGCGCTGCCGTCGTGGCGGTGGTGTATTTGCGTTAAAACCATTTGGCTTCCGCGCGTATTTTCATCAAAGAAATGCCGAGCTCCTTTCGGCAATGTGGATGGAGGTGCATTAGTACATTAAGGGTGGCCGTCGGGCGGTGTAGGCAGACGGCAGAGCCAGTAAGGAGGGGCGGGGTAGGCATCGTCGTTTACCATGACTGTCGTCCTGGTGGTGGGCTAGCAACAGGAGTCTCCCCCCTCCCACCCCCTTCCACCCCACCACCCCACCCCCATCCCTACTCAGCCAGCTTGGGAGAGAAGCCCTCTGTCGTATGTTACCCGACCTCACACACTGCAGACACTAAAGATAGCAGGCTTCTTGGCGCGACACTTAGCAACTGCCGACAACGTGTGTAGCTGATGCGAGCTGTCCCGACGCCCGGGGCAACGAGCTGAAGAAGGATGGGCATGGGGGATTGATGGGGAACGGAATAAAGAGAGAACGAAGAGGGCTTTTTATCTTGAGAAGAAGCAAATGAGTGGGTCCAAAGTGATAAATGCATGGGATTTCAGCAATGGGAAAAGAGGCGTGCAGAGGGGATTCTTACATGGGTATGACGAATTAAGCATTAAACACTGAAGCAGTGTTATTGTGAAGTAGTCTATGATGGGTTTAGTGCTAGCGATAACAAGTAGAGACCCTACTTGGAATAACCAGCAAAGATGGATGGTGGCATAGACTGTACTTTATCACGGTATGGAGAGTTAGGCTCGAACCTCCTCTCAATGATACACATATTTACCTTTGTATTACAGTCGGAGTTAAGCCGGGACAGGTACTCTAGTGCTTATATAGGCTGGGTGGGGGTTTAGCACCCGAACCTCATCATGACCATAATCGGAATATGTCGTTTCTCACATCCCTACTTCTCCAGGGGCCTGTTTCGCCATAATGTTAATATTTATCATTGTGAAACACCCTCCTGTCCATATGCCAAGTATTAAGCTTACCACAATCAGGTACTACCTCGAACATCCCAACCCATTTATATAGCCAAGCATCGCCCTCTCATTGCCATTGACTTTCGGCAATAATCAAACCGCAGTAGAGGCCCAATTTACTATGCTCCAGAACATTTTACTTTCGCAAAACATCTGTCCCCGATTATCTATCCCACTGTCTATTCCTATCACAATTCCAGTACAACCCACAATAGCCTGTTCATCCATAATACTACATGACGTATACTAAATGTGAAATGCTTAAAGAAAGGTTTCATACATGTTGACTGTTATGTTAGTACCATGCCCTCATTTCTCATCAACATTCAAGTAATTCTCAACTATCAGTGTCCCCAATGTCCCCTCTATCTTTATAAATACACACAGGTACATTACTGTATCACATGACATCACCCCATGACCTCTCATCACTTCTCAATTACAGTGTCCTATCTCAGTTTAACAATTCACATAAAAAAATATCCCACCCGCCCAGCACCCCCGTTTACCCTTTCTGTGCCAACTACATTAGTACTGCTGGCAGAAATGGAGGAAAGAAGCCTGTTGCTTGTAAATGTCATCTGGTGAACTTTGCTATAAACAGTCGCGGCCTGACACATGTTGGTACCATAGACATCCCCTCGGCCTTCAGCTCCCTCCCATCAGCTGACAGGCAACTGACAGCTGATCCCCGCTTTTTGCACTGAAATGTCTGCTTACCTTCCTGTATCATACTATCTATAGCAACAGAACAACGACTCACATGCTTTATTATAAAACACTAGCATGGCTTCAATATCCAGGTATTGTATATAATCAACTCTTTATATTATAGAAACACAACAAATAAACTGGTCTAAAGGGTCCTTACTTTTCATGTAGACATGGGACTGCAAAATTACAGACAAATAGCATGCATTATTCACCAAGTACAAGTGCTTTTCATGAGCTGTGGTCTTTGTTGGAATGATGCATAAATGCAGCATGAGGGCATAATGCATTAAAACAATATGCGGCCGTTATCGGGTTCATTTGAGTAAGTCTCTATACCAGTGCATGAACTTATGATAACACGATGCCAAAAAAAATTCATTCTTCTTTTGGAGTTGCTGCTTATGTCACAACTCCCCCCCCCCAATCTAATTCCTTCATCCTCAAAGCCCCCCCCCCCATCCCCCATTACCATATATCCTGCAATATCCCTCCTGTAATGCTAGGCAGGCTAGATTCTGACTCCATTGGGAGCGGGGAGGGGGTTGTAGTGGGGTGACGGGGTAGTGTGTGGGTGGGTGGGGGGGGGGGTGTCAGTCCGGGACAGATCGATGTGAACGGTCATTATCACACAATAGCTGATTTCATGGCGCCAGGCCACAGAGTACACTTCAAGTAGCACCTCATAGAAAGCCTCTCTCCATCCTTGGGTATTTATATCTTCCTAGTGCCAGAGCATTGGATCTGGGCGGGGCGAGGAACGAGGTAGAATGGGCCGGGTATAGAGAGGGAAGGGAGAATATAATATCTAAAAAACACTAAATAATTATGATAGTTGTCATGCTGGAGGGACCTTCCTGTGTCCACAGCTTTTTGTGAGGTTCTACAGCTGGTTGTTTTTTGCCGCCTGGAGTACTGGGTGCAAATGCTGTAAAAATACCCCTTTCTCCTCCTACCCCCTCCTCCAGCAGCCCTTAGCCGACGGTGCATCGCGTGCGCAGATTATGCCATAATAGCACACTACCTCCACTCACCCAATGAACCTGTTTAGCCAGCACCAACCCTTCCCCATCGTGTCCCTGGTGGGGTGGCCAGCCGCCCAGGCGAGTGAAAAGGTTTATAAATATTTAGCAAGAGCCAAATAACCCCCCATTGGGTCAGGGTGAGGCACTAAAGGATGGCATGACACCTGGATGGGATGGTGGAATTTGATAGTTTTTTCACATTTCTTTGTTTGATCGTTGGGGTGGGGGTTGGGGACGAGGTTTGGCTGGGGCAGGAAGGTGGCCGTGCTATCGTGCGTGTGCGTGTGTGTGTGTGGAGGGGGGGGACTGGGAGGGGGTAGGTGAGGGCGTGAGGGTTTGAGTAATGGGATCCTAGCCGCACGCCTGAGTGGATCTAGGCCAAACTAAAAATAACTCAATATGGTGGCAGCATCCAAGCGGGAAGCCAATATTCCTGCGCCGCTGTGAAGTGATGGCATATTGGCCGGCTACTCTCTTGCCAGTGTCCATTAGCCCCCGTCTATAGCCGTCAGGGGGTGCACCAGACCTAGCACCCCCCCTCCTCCCCTTCCTACCCCTACCTCCAGCCACCACCATCAGGCTGCTGGCCTACATATGTCCCCTCTCACCACCCTGCCAGTGCCAGGCAAAGATCGGTGTACCGGTAGTGTGCAATAGTAAGACTGTACCGGTAGTGTGCAATAGTAATAACAGAGAAAGCAGCCCTGGGTTAAAACTGGGTCAGCTCAGCCGGAGCCACTCGGCCCCACGTGACCTGGCGGCGAGCTGCTCGACTTCCGCCTCCTTTGTGTACACTGAGTCACGGCGCCCGGAGGATCAGAGGACCAGAGAGCAGGTCAGCCACAGGTATCTAATCAGGGTTGGTAGCTGGAATCAGCCCGCCCACACTACTCTAAACATGTACCTGTTCTAGCCTTACCACCGGGGGCCATGGTACGCCAGCACCGCCAGTGTACCTAATAATACTACATGTCTGAGCCAGGGTGCGTGCCCGGGAAAATAATAAGGCTATCCAATATAACTACGTGTTAACAGAGAGGTACCTGTGCCGACTTACCTTCCAGTCAACCCACAAGCCCCAATATGGGAAGGAAATAGAGAGCAATTTATATAACATAGACTGCAGTCCAGCTATAGGTATGGCGTATCTCAGCTTAAAATATTGTACCATATTTACTTTAATGCATACTGTACATAAAAGCTGTTCTTATTTATCGTATGTGCCTTCAGATAATGATGCCTATTATTTAGTCAGCTTCTATTTTCAGCTTCTATCTCCAGCAATATAAATGGTTAAATCATATATTAACTCCACATAAAATCGTTGATTCATACAGGATAATTGTGGTTTACTACACCATACACTCAATTGCCGTCTGTGTGAGGTATTTATATATATATATATATATGTATATATATATATATATATATATATATATATATATATATATATATATATATATATATATATATATATATATATATATATATATATATATGAAGAGTTTGGATGCAAAACGACATATCTCCATCCCAGAATTGAAGCATATAGCGCTTTTGGTAACGTCACCCTGGGGTCAATTATTATACTTTGGTAAGACAGTGTAGACTGGGTAGGTTCTCATGATATGAAAAATAGTAAATCTTTGAAAACTTGTTTGAGGATTATATTTCACTCTCCCTAATCTTCATTTTTGTCAGATTTTTGTCCCTATTTTCAGAATGGCGCTTATGTCGTTTTGCATCCAAACTCTTCATATACACACACACATATATATATATATATATATATATATATATATATATATATATATATATATATATATATGCATTTTATAGTTGGAGCCCCCTATTTGGATAGGTAGAGTAGGGTAGATTACATGTACCATGCTCAAGCCATTTGGAGGGGCTCTTGACCTCCCAGGCCCCTTAGGGAGGGGGCCTGGTTAGGACCAGACTGGTCTAGCTGGTGTGCGCTGACTTTAATGCACGACTCTCATTTCTGGCCGAATTGATCCGCAGGAGGGGTGGTTAGCCGGGGGTAATGTGTCAGCCCACCCCACCCAACCCCATTCCGACCCCATCTCTCTCCACCCGTCCTCCTGTCAGTTCTGGCTCATTTTCGAACCGCCCGCGCCTTACGCCTTAGCCCCTATACTACTAGCACCGCTACTATATGTAGTACTACCAACGGCGGCCACCACCAGCGGGACCCTTCCTCCCATTGAAACGGCCCCTCATTGAGGCGGCTTGCACACATTGCATGTCAGCCGCCAATAAAAGGCCATGAATTATGTAGCGCCTAAATGAGCAGCTCACACGGGGTGGGGATAGGCTCAGCATGGGAATGAGACGGGTCGTGCTGGGACCCCGGTCAGGGACCCACTACACACCCCACACTCACGGCAACACCCCTACAGGAGGCAGGCCAGATTTAGGTGGGCTCTTCACACACATACACCCACACACACCAGGGATCAACCGTCTAGGGCGGGAGGGGGCAGGAGGAGGGCTGGAGAGGGGGCTATAGGGGGTAAAGGATGGTGTCGGTCAATAAAGCAGCAATTGCTTATAAGAGCATGATCGCCACTATTGACATGGTTATCATGCACCAAGCCATGTTGTCCCAAGTGGCATAATCTGATTATGTAGGGCCGGGATGGGTCGGTCGTCGATAACGGCTCGTAACACCCGAGGTAATGGAATACCGCTGTGTGGCAGCCACTCTGAGCTGCTCTCGGCAAGTATAGGCAATTGTATCTCCTGCCCATCTCCGGGGGACGGTTGTGGTATCAGCAGACGCCTCTGCCTTTGTCATGGAGGAGAGGGTGTGTTCAAAGACACGGTGATTGACTTATAGGGGATCTGATGGTGTTGATGTGTAAACTGAGTTGGACTGGAGCTGCAAGATCCAAGCTACTATCCAGGGATACCGTTGAAGCAGCAGCAGGGATCGTCCTTTGTTATATGCAGACCCCTTTAGTGGCAATATCAACAACACTATGGGTGTGATAACTGTGTTGATGTGTATGTGTATAAAGGGATGTTTTAACATTAACACACTATGGGTGCCATAACTGTGTTGATGTACATGTGTACAAAGGAATGTTTTAGCATTCAAACTTGATTTTAATTATGAGGACACACTTCTTGCGAAGTAGATGAATTATTCGGAGGCAATGTCTTTAGTGTATATATCGGCAGTAAAGGCTAAATAACATACATGTATATTTATTCTATGGGGCATAGAAATACAACTTTAGATAACACATGAGACACCCATCAGTATATTTTAGCATTTGGGATTAACTTTTGGATGGAACTTTAGATAATGGAACATGCTACCTTCCCGAACATTTTTGTCCATTCGGCGAGTGGCGAAGTTGGTTTATTAACACCTGTCTTTCTACCTATTTATTTTGGAGGAATGCCTCGTGGGCCCCAGATGTGGTGATTAAATCTGATTGCCCGGAGGGTATTAACAATGTATGTGTAGTTATAAGGCCTTTTCAACTTTAACAGAGATTTGCCAAAATGGTCCTTACCCATTGCCAATTGCAACTGAAAGATGCTGAAGCTCCTGGAAGGAACAGATCGGGCAAATCCCTCTCTATCAGATCTAACAGAACCTATGATTGGATTTAGCTGGAACCTATAGGGCTGTAGCGGAGGGGCTACTGTATATCCAATAGGGCGATAGCTGGGGGACAAAATGGCTGCCTACTCAGGCTGGCAAGTTAGAGTAGTGTTCGTAGGACAGCTTCTTTAGTCTGAACCACAGACCAAAGAGGTCTGAGTGGGTCGTGGGGCTGACCTCTAATTTCATTTTCTCACTATCGGCGGGTGTGGAGAGCAGCTCGGGAGCAGCTCCTGTTGGAGTAGCCATCAGCCACACATTAGGGCCCAGTTAAACCAATAGCCATGCGGGCCTCTGTCTGTCTGACCCAGCGGACAGGGATCCATGCGGGTCCACCACCCAGGCCCAACACCTCCCAGCTCCCCCTCCCCCACGCACACACACCCACACCTACACCCAACAAGGCTGGTGGTGACAGGCAAGCAGGGAGTCGAGTACAGGAGGGGATTTAATACTCGACTCCGTACCCCCTGCAACCCGACCCCTTAGACCCAGCGCTTCCAAATCCCAGGAGAGGGGGAAAGGGAGAAAAAGCTACCCCCTACCCACCACCCCTGGGCTTATCACCCGGGCACACCCCCATCGACAAACCTGCCAATGGGTGCTGCCGATAAGCCGGCTACACGATGAGAAATTACCTTTTAGTGATTTGAACCTCTTAGGATATCGGTTGTTCATCGGGAACGCATCTGTGTACTGCAAGGGGTGGAATCCGGACAATTCATGAGGAATGGGTGAGGGTCGGGGTGGCTGCATGCCCCTGGAACACCCTCAACAAGGGCTGTGAGCAGATTATCCTCAAGCCATGAGCACCTCACCTAGAGACTAGCAGGGCTGGTCCTCCAGTCCTTTGGTCCTCAGGCCTTCGACCGAATGTGTATCTAATTTTGGGAGTTACCCCTTCACATCCAATCTGAAGTAGTTTCATGCCTTATATAGCGATTTAACATTGACCAGCGACTCCCCGCTTTGATAGGATCAGGCATACATATGTAAAACTTTGGAATTATAATCATTCCTATATCATAAGCTACTACATGACCTTGAATACAGCAGATTATGCCAAAATTGCTCACAATCACCACCTTTCTGAACTTCATTAACTTTAACCTTGCCCCCTCCCCCCAAAGTCAGTTTGCTTCCGACATCCCAGTATATACTGGCGAATCCAGATTTTGCACAATATCGGATCACACATGTGAACAATCGCTGCAATGTCTACAATTCACGACCTGTAGATGGCAATTAATGAACCAACGGCTCCATATGCCCAGAAGTAATAAAAGTGGTCCTGTACCGAAGATAGTTCACTTATAATATGGATGTCTTCAGCTCCGAACCAGAAAAGAACTCGCATACTGGACAGTGAGCCTTGACCATGGACCTCAATACACTTCCTGTAGTGTAGGTTTACCATAGCATACTAGCTGCTCCCCTGTCACTGAGTGGGACCTTTCACTGACATGTGCGTTATGGAACTAGGTCACCTGGACGCGCCCCGACCACGTGACCCCCTAAATTATTCATGGGGAGCCGGTACAGGAAGGTGGTCAGGGGTCAGTGCCACATACATACCAATACACGTGTCTGCATGGGTGCCCATGACGACCAGACTCCCTCTGTACCCCAAGGGGGTTGTATTATACTGAAGCCATATTGAATGCACAAAAGAGGAGAAACACAAAACACAAAATAAATAAAAACAGTAGGCTAAACCTTGTATTTTGTTTGATAAAAAAAATTAAAAAAAGGACATACCATCTTGGACGACTTCCGCTAGGAATAAAAAAACAACAGAATACCCATATCTGTTTCTGCACCATATATTTTTGTCAGGGGTTCTTGGCTTGTAATAAGGAGACTGCAGAACAGCAAGACTACGTGCCTGGCGTATTTATATTGAATCCGCACCTGGGCTGCTCTTCCCGTTCCGCTGTCGCAATCAATGGGACTCTGCTCACTCCTTAGTGTTTCTTCAGAGCATTTCATGCCAATTAAACACCCCCTCAAAGTCGACAAAGGACTCCACTACCGGACTAGGGAAGGCTAGACGCATATTGATTCTTTTTCTCAACTGCAGCAGCAGTTGTCACCAATGGTAGGCATTAAATGAGAATCATCCATGACCAGCCATGCACGGGGACAGACCCGAGAAGAGACGGTCCGTATAGATTCTTAGGATATAGCCGTCTTTGTCTTCTTCCTGCTTTTTAATTCTTTATAGCAGCGAACGCTCATCCCAGTCACAATTCATTAAATCTCTTACTTTGCCTCGACGCCCCACCCAGAAGGCCCATTCATTTAACCATGCATTGGACAATGTTCCCATTTGCCCCACTTATGAATCAGCGCAGAGATCAATTAATTCCACACGTAATGTATTGCTAGGAGGGACGAGGAGGGGCACCAGTGAGAGATGGACTGGTTCGATATTAAAAAGGGCGGGTGTCGCTTATGAGTCGGATGGTGCTTTGAGTTTAGGAATGTGGAGGTGAATTGATGGCCAGGTGATGAGACCTTCCATGCTGGGGCGGGGTGGGTGGGGGTGGGGCGGGTTGGGGGGTGGTGGCCGGGTGAGCAGCTCGGTGAGCAGCTCCCTCCACCCCCAGACTTTGGTAAATAATACCCAGGCCGTTTGTGGCTGAGCTGCTCGGGCGGCGGGGTGGTGAGTGATATGTCAGGGCTCGGGGATAGATCACCCACTAACAATGCAGCCATAAGGAGCTGCTCTCAGAGTGACGGCGAGCTGCTCCTTCACAGACAGCCTTGTCACGGACATCCATCAACTAACACTCATTAGCGCTGCACCAATATCCAACCACCTCCAAGGTCCCAGTCTCTAAGAGGGGGAAATGGCCCGGGGTGTGGAGGGTTTAGTTAAGGCAAGAATATTGCTGGGGTGATGGGTAGCTAAGTGCTTAGACTATCTCAAGGTATATGTGACAGCTTGCTAAAGGATTAGATCGGGTGAAGTCATTTAAATATATAGACCTGTTATGGGCCTAGACAACAATGTGCATATAGTTGCAGTTGGCATAATTATTGTGCCATGTTAGCCGGTGAGGTTTTACATATTTCATTAACATAAGATTCATAACACGTTAAGTATTTCAACATGGGCTAATTCGGATATACGAAATCCATCCATATTATCTATCAAAGATACCGATGTAAAACAAATAGAGTGCCACGATCTGCTAGAAGGGACCTTATTGCAGGGTGCATAACGTACACATTCATCAATAGAATTCATGTTAAGACAGTGAACCAAATGATTGGCAGCTTATTGGTAGGCTGAGGAGAAAGTGTACGGAATATGATATATTGGACACAAAGGATCTGGCATGACACCGTACCTGTTATAATAATACTTGCTTGTTCGATATGGCGTTGTACATTGTATAGGCTCTACAGGTGCCTGAAGGTTGTAGGAATAGTCTAGAGTCTAGCCGGGTCTACGTCACGTTTGTGTGATATAGAGGGAGCCGCTGCCTTTAGGGGTATAGGGAGGGAGGGAGGTGTGGGCAGTTGGAGGCTAGAGGTCTGTTTTCATTTGAAAGGGGCTTGTATCCTGAGTGCAGTCTCAGTGGGAGTTGGGACACGGCCGTCGGAGGCGGTGTATCAGGCCCAAAGAGCCCCTCTAACCCCGGCAATGACCTTGGTCTGCGGAGCAATTCAATATTGACCTCATACTGTGTGCCTTCCTGTCCCTCTGCACACAAAGACCGACGTATATTCACCACCCTTGTGGTGTTTCAAGCCAGACGTGTAAGCAGGAATTCCCATCCCATCAAGGCATCCCTTTTTTCTCTTTTTTTCCATTACCGTAGGGCCATACGCCCCTCAGCTGTACGTCAATTCATTACCCTGCCTCCAGGAACCCATTAAGATTTATAGAAATCAGAGATCTTTAGAGGCTGGGTTGTCCCGAAATTGATACGACTATAGGCTTATTACCAAAGCTCGTCTCCCCTAAAGAATTCTGGCCTTGTGACATGATGGCAATGATGAATTTGGTTGGTCTACCCAATGTCCACAGTCCATATCACTGAGGAATGTTATAAGCTTTTCGGCGTGTCCGGTACCATCTGGCACTGAGCAGGATCAAATAAGCACAGGACGATGCCATCAGAATCCCATCAGTTCCGTTCAGGCCGTGACTGACCCACCCACCACCCTTGCCCGGCGTGCCCCCAAGCCATGCCCCACCCTAGTACAGGAGGGGCTGCGGCATGGAGTGTGGGGGTAGGTGAGGGCTGTGGAATCTAATAGAATTCGGCGGCTAGGATACGAAAGGAGCCCCGACACAGGCAGCAGCCTCTGGCCTCCTACAAAGCCTGTCGCCCTCTGACACACCCTGCTGGGCGACGCCACAGATCAAAGAGAACTAGATCCCTGCTGCAGGTGGGTGAAAGTGGCACAAAGGTGGGGTAGGGTAGGGTGGGTGGCTGGATCAGATGGTACCCACCCAGCCATCACCCCCTTTATCAACCCACCCACTCTTACACTCATCCCCTTCAACAGGCCTACTACTACTTCTATATTAACGCCTTCGTACTACATCCTTCCCTACCAAAGAAAATATCACCGCATCCTCACGTCCTCAACACCCTGCCATTTCTTTCACCCCCCCCCCCTAATCAGTACCACACATTTTTACTTTTACTGGAACACACCCAAGCCATTGTTTGCTTAGAGGAAAGAACGGGAAGGCAGGTCATAGGGACATGGGCGTGGTAACGTACTAGCAGGAACAATAGCATTGCACCTGATTCCTCGACTCCTTTGTGGGTAGTGCCTTCAAAGTATCTACAATATTTGTTCGGCAGTGTCTTTTTGATGAACACATCTAACATAATCAAAGGCTTACCGAAACACATAATTTTATCCATATATACCCTGCACTCTGATAAAAGTATGTAAAGTTTACACGCTTTTTTTGCAGCCACTTTGAACACACCTTTTTATAGTCAGACACTACACACTGTCAAAAGTGTGTTTACCTTTAAAGTATGTTGCAAATTCATGTGTGTCACTCTTTGAATGCATTTTCCCAGAACACATATTTTAGAGCATGACCCAAATATGGAATGTGGTTAAAAAGAATTGGCTATACACGAAGTGTGGGTAAGGTCAGGGCAATGGCTGGAAGGCAGGGTCGTCTTGTCGTGGCATGTACGGGTTAGGTCAGGGTTGTGGGGTAAGGGGTGAGGGGGCACTGGGGACCCAGGGTCACCCCAACGAATAAACGATCATTAGGGAGGGAATCATGGCCGCTGGATCAATACCCAGCGTGATGGGGAATATAATCACCCTTTGTCGTCTAATCGTATCAACAGGACCAGCACGAAGGCATGCCTCAAACCCCTGATATTGTCAGCAATGTGGTCATTAATTATGGACTCATTGCAATTAGCACCACAGTATGGGCCACCTTAAAATTATATTTTGCTGGCGGGAGACTGAGCAGGAATCGGGTGGTGATGTAATTCTTATTTATTTAGACAGGAGATTGGCTGATTTGATGGGAGAGGGTCTTGGCTGGAATGCAGGTGGTTTGTCAGTTTATTTTATCTCTGAAATGGACGTTGGACAAATCCCGTGCATTTCTTCGCTCATCGGGAATTAAGGTTGAAGAAACTGGCTTCTTTAATTTCACAGGAGCCATCTCAATGCCAGCAAGCCTCTTTTGTGTGGTCGTCCTGCCAATGCACCGTTACATCGACTACACATAAAGACATTAAAGGATATTGAATGTTAAGAAATGATTCTCTGAAAGTCCTGTCGTCCGGGGACAGACCCAACTTGCTGAGACTACAAGGCAAGTCGTTTAGCCGTTCATTGCAAGAGCTCAGCAGAGACAAAGGCCGAAATCCCTTTACATGCGTTTTGCCATTTGGCGGCCACCATTGCCGGGGAAACGCCTTTTATGCGGCACGCCATTTTGATGGCAATTTGTAAGGGGGCCGTTGTTGGCTGATGACATGGTGGCAGGGCTGCGCCGGCGGCTGGCCGTCCGCCGTAATAAATGTTGGCACAATTAGCAGTGCTCAAAGCCACCACCACCGTCTTGTACCAGCTGGCCACGCACCTACCAAGACGCCAACACATTCATTGGAAGACCAAAGTTCCCACCTGAAGTTACTCCCCATACCAAATCTGGATCTCGGCATAACATTGACGAAGCAAGGTGGCTGCCATGTTATCCACATATGAACTGCATTTGGGTCTTTTGGAGAACATAGACATTCGGATTTGAATTTGGGTATTTTATAATATTGCTGATATCTATTTTGAATTACTTGCAGACACGGAAACCTAGACGTCGAGTCAACCATAACGCCAAGGTGGTCAATTATACGGACGTGTCATGTAAAACAATGCCCTTTTTGAAAAATGTAGAGAAATATAATGTGTATGTAACATAGGTTTTCAGAAAAACGTCCTCTAATAATATGCCCACCAAGTGAATGATTTTGAAGGAAGAGTTAATATGACTCCAGTGAGGAAGCATAGGAATGTGTGCTTTAAATCCTCGTCATTATCACATACCACACTCTTTACTAGTACCCAAGCAGTATAATATAGTCAGGTCTCTATGCATTGCAGCTGTTAAAAGCAGTATATTGTCCTTCTCTATTCACCCTGTCACCACAGTCTGCCACCAACGGAAATTTATGTAAATAGACGGGTGGTTTGGGGGTCGTTTTTTTAGCGGGCACAAGTCTATGTGAATTAAGCAGCCAGTAAGGTTAGAGCCCGCCTGGGATGGGCCTCACCACTCATAAGGATCAAGTGAAGACCGAGCCAAATTCATGCTGCATGAATTTGTACCCGTCCTCACTGTATTGCATTCTCAGAGGAGGCCCCTCCAAAGCCCTCCATTGAATTCGTAACCAAGGTCAGTGCTGCTGTGCCCTGGTGTTTTCCGCTTTTATCGCTCACACTCGCTGGTTGCCGGCTTGGGACAACGTGTTCTGGCAATGCCTGCTCGTTACCGGCTGCTAATGACGTGGGGCAGGGTCCTTGCGGGTGTTTGCCAACAATGAACAGGGTGACAGGTACCAGGGATCGGGAGGGGGGCAGGGGAGGGGTATGATCAATTGTTAATCACGGATGTAAGCAGCTGATGATGGTGACCGATAGCTTTGTTCCCTCACACCCTATGAGTGTTCGAATATCTGACCCATTCACCCTTTCTATTTTATTTTACACTGTCTAGTCCTAGCTATTACATAACATGTATCCTTCACTGTACATAATATGCATGTTGCCAACATATTTCAATGCACTACATACATGAGGTTTACCCACACCACCAGGCTTCTTTGTCCCTCAGTGAAAACCCATTGATTCTCTGTTCTAACCCAAGGTCCTGTATGCCCGGTTCATACCCCCAACTCATCTACTACTCCACTGTGCCTCCTAACATCTTTGGTACCCTGTACAACACAGCTACCCTCTTCCCCTACCACTGTACCAACGTAATATATATATACCTATTACACATCAACCATCACCACCTGATCCCTTCAGCTACATCTTCATATTGGCTGCCATACACTAATTTCCCATACATTACAGTTGGTCATGCTTCTAAATCCCTGTTTATGTCTGGCTTCTTACCTTGGCTATAAAACAAGGCGTCTACCATGCATTGATGCATATTAGGCGTATCTTTACTCAATTACCAAGAACTTCGGTTTTCATGTACATAGAGCTATAACCTAGGGGTCATAGCGGCACTGTCCTTATTCTTAGACAGTTTTATATCGTCAATAAAGTGTCCAATCGTCCGTCTTCATGATTATTCAAAAGGTAGATAGACTGCAAGCACGCCGGATGAGGCACAAATCTACACCTTTGAGCTGCATACATATCACAGGTATAAATAAAACATTTAATCAGGATAAATAAACAATCAAAAAAGAAAATAATTCCAGTTTGTGTGTAAGTTGTGCACAATGACAATCAATCTTAAATAGAAGGAATGACACATGTTTTTGAAAACTGAAATTTGGAATGGCCATGCCTCCAAATTGCTTAAGATATAGTGTCTGAATCAGGTAATTAGGTATCAAAATAGGCACCAGCTATGTTTATTCTCTGTCTAAATGCAAAACATGTTTACAACCGTTGGTAGCTAAGTCACCTTAATGATCGCCATGGGAATAATTCAAATGTAATCAAAATCATACATGTACCAAATATTTACTGTTTACAGTGCAAGCATAATAACTGACTCTGGTGGGGGTATAATGTTACAACTTAACGCAGACTGCCTCACGGTTTGTAAATACATCGGTTTTTAGCCTGAATATTGATTATTTTTCGAACGCCTTCAGCAAAAAGTGGAGGAATTTGAGTATTCTGGGTGCTGTGAGCATTGTGACACTGCTGAAACATAAAAAGGTGAGGTCCTTCTTAGTAAACATGGGCGTAATGACAACATGTTGACTAATTAACAAAGACAGGAGGACAATTACTAAGAAGTATTCCTTCACACCAAGCTGCCTGTATACCTACATTTACTTCTATACCCTTATCAGCACAAGGTGTATAAGGCTATCCTCTTCTAGCGTCTGGAGAATGAGTTTATCCAGGGTGCCAAACCCCAAACCAACAGGCTGGTAATTGTCAGTACCACCTGCCTATCTCACAGCCTAACAGGTGCCTGGTACCCAGTCGCTAATTCACATTGACAAAAGAACCCTTCGGGACCTGCAGCCATGATGGCGTCTGCAAAGGGAGTCGTCTGATTGGATACGACGGCCATGGGTAAAAGGAACTCTCTGAATCTAGAAATCTTCAAGGTGCTATAGCATTAAAAGCATTTTTTATCACACTGCTATATGCATCTTTGAAAGGTTTTCCAGGTTTGCTATTGTCAGTGTAAATGCAGCGAAAGCAATTCTTGGGCTATAAAAGCATACATGTGTTGTATTTCTACCCGCCCTAGTGATTTCAGCATTGTTAGTATCACACAAGTCGAAGCCTTCGGGCTAGAACTGTTTTGTATGAGAACCTTACAGCAATAACACTGTTATACCCATATATGGCTCCTTGGCGATGTAAGCCATGCCTCACCAAGCTTGCCACCTCCTACTTTTAGACACTGAAAGCCGGCGGCGACATGCATTTGCAGCATTTCACGGGTGCTCTCAATCTGCGGTAAGCTCTCCCATCTACCCCCTCCCCTTTCTAGAGTCTCCAAACATCCATGCGGTCGGCCGACTATCAAAGGGGGACGTGAGGCCAACCGGGATGCCTGGGATCCATAACTAGGGCTCCAGGCTTCATGTTCCATCTTCTGCAGACAAAGGTGGCAGAGGACGACTCCCTTTTGTAGTGGCGGACTTGGGAGGAAGTATGGGGTTTGGGGCGGGGATGCATGTTCTCGGAGGTAGGTCAGAGGAATTATGGTTTGGAGGGAGAGGGAGATAAGAAAGGTAGAGCTAGACTAAATCAGAGAGGAGGCAGGGGGAGAGGGTAAAGACCAGAGGGTATATGGTGAGGTTGTTTTACAAGGAAGGGATGGCTTGTAAATCCCCAGCGAGACATGAAGGAAGAAAGACAATGGGATTGGCACACGGGAATAGCTACTGAAATAGTCTGACGAGGAAGCACCGAGTAGAGACTACAGAATGGAAACTTGTAACCCCCGTGGCAGGAGAAGGCACGACCACCTGGAGCCGGCAGCCATGTCGACTGTTGCCTCCTAACTGTATCAGCTGGTGCATTACAGCCTTGTTGGCCTGCCTCCTGATGAACTTAGCGCTCGTCTCTGCCGGCGTGAAAACTGTGGGATTGTTTATTTGCAATACCTTTCCTATATTTGCTGTGAGGAAGACGACCTATATATGTACAGGAGGAATCACACGCACCTCAAATAACCCTTATTTCTCGAGCTGCATCAGTCACTGATTGCGATATATGATCACTCTAGTGTACGTGACAGTTAATCCCGTTATTGTCTCATTAATGCTATGGGTAGGCTCATGAGCATGGGATGAGAATATAAATAAAAGGGTATTCCTTAGTTTAATGGCTCTGCCCACAAGGATGGTACCTATATAGAGCTAGGTCTCTCCTTAGTGCCCATTAATCTTTATTGATGCTCTAAACAAAGCATCTCATACGCTGTGGCCTGCTTCCGGTATATTGATCCTTCCCGACGTGCACCATGCGTTACTACAAGATGGCGGCACCTCCACCAAATCCCGACGTCGCGTGCTGGGCGTAAAAAAAACGATGACAGCGGAAGTGGGGAAGGACACAATAGGGCGACAATATATTACAGGCTAGCCTTAACGTCGCGCCCCTGGCGGGAGCCATAAAGAACGCTACTGTCGACACTTCATTAGACCCCCATTTCCTAAGGCGGAACCGGAAACGACGATGTCACCGGATGTAGTATTTTCTTTCTTGAATTTTACCTCATTCCAGTGGACTTTGGGGGAGGGGGTGGATGGTGGGTGGTGGGTGGTGGGTAAGGCTCTTACAATTGGAGACGCGTGAAGCGTGATGTTGGTGGTGGGTGGGTGGGTGGGTGGGTTGGAGTGTGGAGGGGGCACTTCCTTCTGTGCTGTGTGGCCCTTCTTTCCTCCAGGCGCTGATGGGCCGTTCGTGTGTACAGATTACTACTCCAGGGCCTGGCTACCTTCTCCACGGCTATTTCCCATGGGTGGGGTGGAGTGTGGTGGGCGGACAGTTAGCCCCTGGCGCTGACCGACCTAGGGTCTGCTATCAGTAGCCCCCAGCCGGACTGACAGCAAGCAGGGCCAAGTGGAAGAGGGACTCAGGTCTTTACCCGACCACTTCACACTGCCCCAGACGGAGGCCATACCCGGTACACCCTGTTAAGCCCTTATCCTACAAAATTGCCCTTATCCTACAAAGACAATATGGTTTGTAGTATCAGAGCTGTCAGTCAGGCCCTTATTCCAAATTTGCCCATATCTTACAAAACATCTGTTAGGCCCTCATCCTACAAAATTATCATTTTTTAGGATAAGGGCCTGACTGACAAACCTCATACTTCAACGCTATACATTTTTGAAGGGCAATTTTGTAGCATAAGGGTCTAATACACCCCCATGCCATGCTTTGGTGCTGTACTGACCACGTGGCCAACTTCTAGCGCATATTCATTGAATGCATTGAACTGATGTTACTTTTTCCTAATGTTAGACACTATCAGTAGTGATCCCGCTATGGACTGTGCACATAGTTGTTGAATTTAACCAATGGTAAATACAGTCATCCAGGGAGGTGAAATCTTGACTTGTCTATTCAGAGAACTGGGAATTATTTATAGAGTTTGGTTTGAGAAAAAGAAAAAGATGGGATTAAAAACAGAACCCGCATGAATAAATTACCAGGTGTCATGATGCCGACCAAGGTGATAAGAAGTCAGTTTTTGTAACAGTTTCAAATTTCCTTCTTGAGGCATCGCTCATGCAGGTCTATGGTTTCTTTGGACAGCTTTAACCCTACAATCCTCGTACATGGTTTGGGGACGTTGATATGCGTATTACAAAAGGTTGTATTCATTGTTATTATCAGTGTTCATGTACATACAAGTAGGCACATAATTATGAATACCATTAGATCTGTAATAAATATGTATGTGCATATACATGTATAGTTTATATGCGCATATGCATAACAAGCATAGGTATATTGACCTTAATAGAACACTAATAACACCTTGCTAAGGAAAATGGTGGCATAATCTTACACAACATTATCTACTGGCCTATTCATATTCGTCACTACCGAATGAAGGTAAGCAATTCAGCAGGTGCATCATACTGAACAGGTGAACGGGACACGCCCTGACATCTCTGTATACACTGACTACAGAGGGATCACACCACAGGGACTATATTGTTACTGGAGGACTACAAATAGAACGTTGTGTACATAATGATGAGGACTAAGAATGGCTCTCTTCTTTTTAGTATGTGTATGATCTCTTTGAGATAGAGTAGAATGCTGGCGAAGCTGGTTCCCAATTAATGATTATTGTATCATCTATAATCAATTGCTTGGTGCAGTCTTACCTGTACTTTATATTGTGTACCTGTATATCACAATCATCAGGTATCTTGATATTCATTGGAAATACAATACGGATTCATGCTTCCAATTTTTTTTCATTGGACGTGCATGGCAAGCCGGATGTAAAAAGACCGAGGCTATAACAGAAACACAATTTCTGTAGCAAAAACCTGTTTTCTGCACACAGAAGAAGAGTTTAACAGAATCTGGCTTCATGTCTGATTTGAGAAAATAGGTTTTTGGTTGAGAGGATAGGTTTCAGTACAGAAACCTGGATTTTTCTAACAGGAATCTAATTCATGTGAAGAGATACTAGTACCTCCTCTGCACGCAGAAGAGGGCTTTCATGCTAGTGGCTAGGTTTTCGCTTGCGGGGACGGGTTTTGCAGCGGATTTTCTATTGCACAGAAACCCAGTTTCTCATAGTAGAAATCAGATTTCTCATGATTTTACCCAATATGCTTGCCATAGAAGCTTAGTGCCTGTGAGGTCGACTATGCTTCATTAAGAATATTCAGGTATAACCAATCGTTGTGCCCAGGCTTCTTGCTGAATGAAGCCACCACCTGCAGCATAATAAAGTCGATGGTAGATGTTAAAAGAAGTGCTGTGTATCAGATTGGATCATATAGAAGCATCAAATGGTGCATCTATTTTGAGTATTTACACATAAACAGTATTCTGGAGAAGTGATCCCAGGTGGGCCGGCCATCATACTACCTGTGCCGTCCCCACAGGCACTGGAGGGAGCAGGTGCCCAGTAGCAGGCCCTACCTGCAGGGCGGACCCCTCCTCCTGGTACCTTCCTCCTGCTACTCCTCCTACAGCTACAGCAGCAGGAGGGGTTGGGCGACGCGTCATTAGCGGGCTTTTCACGTCGGTGCGGATCCTCATTAGTCTCGTACAAAGGCAGCGGCGCTGTGCTCATTAACAGCATTAATTACCATTCCCCCTCCCACCCTGGTGAAATATGATCTGGCCACTGACCGACAAGAAAGCCGTGTGTTGGTTGGCAAATAGCAGACAGCACAGGGCGTGCATGTTCGGGAGGAGGAAAGGGCAGGGTAGGGAAATAACAGGGGACGGGGACTGGATCTGTAGGCTGGTAAGATGCCTTGGTGGTCAGGTGACTTCCCGTTATCAAAGAGTTAAGCTCTTTCTGGTGCATGGGATGCACTGTCTTGGATTCTGCTATTTCTCTACACTACTTACACCTCGATGTATCGAGCCCAAAGCCTATATATTAATGTAAACGGCCTAATGTATTATGCATATACGGAGAAGCATCTTTACATTATATGTACAGATAATATACACCTTTCTCCACTGTTGTTCCTCAATAGCGGACATCGTGGTCCACCTTGGCCTGTGATATAGCATCCTTGCTACCCTTGTTCTGGACTCTGCCTTCTCTTACTGCCAATACACGAACAGTTATCTCTCTGCATCTACACTTGATCAGGTGCCCGGTGCTTTGCTGTGCTATGTGTTCTGCCCTTTTGCACATTCTACCAGGAGATATGCCCCAACAAATAGCCTATCCTAGACTCCGTTATAATCTATCTACATGTATGTTTCCCTTATCTTCTCCTTGCTATACATGTCCTGTTCTCTCCCATGTCCTATACCTTAGGCACCTCCTCCATAGGCTCTACCCTGGAGACATGCAGGGTACAGGCAGTAATGAGGACTTAAAGGGTGCAGACCCTGGTACGATCTTACAGACACAGCATACAGACACGCTAGGGAGCACTTCTACAAGTATTAGGCTACTAATGACCTGAGCGTAAGAGGATGCTTTGTTTGAGTTGCTCAGAGTCGTTATTTATTGCAGGTAAGCCAAAGGCAGTCATTGCTCTGTCAAGGTGTACAACAAGCACAAAATGGGTTTTGTCACGACATCTGTGAAGAATCTGAGTTGTCCTAGTGGCTATTGATATTGTGATTACATGCTGTCACATGATATAATGTAATTTGTGGAGTCTTGTTGGGAAAGACATTTGGTTAGAACATGAGGCCGATGAATCAAATATTGCATTCTACCCCAATGCTTCATTGACGACTGAACACAGAAGATAAGAGGGTAATGGAGGTAATTGTTCAATATGTTCTATCATCAAAATATTTTTGGAGGTTCAGAAATAAAATGTATATCATCATAACATCTTTGCATTCTAATTTATTGAATTAACCTATTCTATATATAAGAGACGTACAAAGGGATTACATGTACCATGGCCTCAAAGAGTTTAATGACCTTTTTATAACTCCCTGAGCGCTCAATCTAACAAGGTGAAGTACGTTGCCTGGACTGCTTTAAGCAGGAGTATAGATTAGCACTCTTCCAATCTCTATCCCACCCCTTCACCCTCCCGGCGACAGCCCAGTACCAGGGGTGGCACTACTTGGTCCTCACTCAGCTAGTCCTGCCATTGTGCTGCTGACATGTGCTCGCGTCTTGAGCAGCTCAAGGAGCTGTTGGACCGGAAGGGAGTGGGTGAGCGGGGGTGGGGGAGGGAGAGGGAGGGTGTTGTATGGAATGGCTAGGTGGACGTAGCTGAGGGTAGTAGTATATATAGTCGTAGGATTTGCAGTAGTAGAATGGGGGAGATGGAGACGAGGCAGGAAGGCAGAGAGAGAGAGAGAGAGAGAGAGAGAGAGAGAGGGAGGGAAGGGAGGGAGGGCAGAGAGACAGACAGGAGGGGAGGGAGGAGATGGATGGGGGGAGGGGCGAGAGAGAGACAGGAGGGGAGGGAGGGGGACGAGAGAGACAGGAGGGGAGGGGAGAGCGACAGAAGGGGAGGGAGGGGAGGGGGGGAGAGAGAGACAGGAGTGGCATACTCCGTCACGATCAATGCCTCCTCGTCCGCAGTCTACAGACAGGGGCAAGCTTCATTATGCTCTTAGCCAATTTTTAAGGCAGACATTTCTGAGCAGTTGGAGCAGCTCGTGGAGGCTTCTCATTAGTGCTGAGCCATTGATCTGTGCCGTGCTTTTCTTGCTGTAGCATGTCAGTTCATTTATCAGTCTTAGGTCGCCGCAGCAGCCTCCGTCCCGGACCCCCACCCTTAATGATGTTGTCCCACCAAACCTTTAATCAATATCATTTGTGACGCCCCAAACGGATTCAATTAGAAATGAAATAATACCGAGTCAGTGCCTAGGGAAAATGGAAAGAGAAAAGAAATGTGGGGTTGACGGCAGGTTGGCTGAACGTCATGTGACGTAGTTCACCTCGAAATCAGCCTTGAGTCACTAGCAGATGGGACAGACATCTCAGAATGCCGAGTACAGTGTAATTGATATACTTATGTGAATTCCTTACATGGACACAATGGGTCATTCAATACGATGTTTATGTTTGGGAAGAGAGGCTTGGATATGTATAGACATTTTCTATGCAGTGGTGGGGGTGGGGGGGGGGGGTCTCATATTTATCCGGATTGAGTAGCTGTATAATTAATCAAAACTGTGGCTATTAGCAGTTGATTATCGTAATACAATATATTACCAGAAAGGAAGGGGTGTATATGTCAGGCGCAGGATAGGAACCAGCTCAGTTCCGGAATTGCCCATGTACAATTCCGGAACTGCGCAGGGCAATTCCGGAATTGCTCCCTATTTACATTGGGCAGTTTCAGAATTCCTAACTGTTCTACATATAAAACATTTAGATACATTTGTCAATGTCGTTTGAGTATGATGTCAATCCCCTAGGAGGTGTAATAACATTCAGTAGGAAGTCCCTGTGCATCCCACACCTCACTGTAGGTGTGAATTAGGTGTTGCAGTAATGTCTCTGCTGTGATAAAACAATGGGAGTTCAGTTGCCTGTAACCCAACAAAGAGCTAACTCATACAGTAAACATCCTTTGCAAATATATTTTTAATCCTACCTTACTGTTTATATGGTACACTAACTTATTTTAAAAGAGTTGTTATTGAAATGTAAAAGTTCCGATATTGCGCAAATTCCGATATTGCGCGTGACATATACACAATACAATCATGGTGCGATAGCCATAAACAAGTGCACTTTCCATGTTGCAGTTGATATACCTGACAAATATCCCAATTAGTGTGCTGGTGGGTGGTATTCTACACCTCTTCTTCAGTGGATATCTATCATAGCATCCCTCTGTAAGTTATACTTGGGCATATGCCATCTGTGGTATATTTCCATTGTACAACGTTGGGGTATTCATTGCACTTGTAATCACCACACTATTTACCGGTAGGTGGAATTATCATTTATAAGTGCTCATAGAATATCAGCATCCTAATAATATATCCCTACCCGAGGATACATAGTGAGCTCATTTATTGCATTAGCATGGTATTTGGGGTATGGCCATGGGTGCCTTCTAGCTAAGAGGACTGGTAGCATGAGATCCAATCTATAAAAATAACATTAGTGATCGAGTGTAGATCGACCTACCGCGCTATCCGAACCCCCAGCCGTCATCCTAGTACCGACGTGGGTGGAGCCTTATAGATCTATGGCCACATGGAAAAACCACTCAGGAACCAACGTATATATTGAACAAGATTCCAGATGGCATTTCCCAATAAATCTACAAATATAGTGGTCAAGTTGATTTGGGGACTACATTCAGATGTGTACCACGTATATTTATGCAATTGATAAATGTTGTAAATATAACCATACTGCCCATCCAGTAAATGACGTGATCTATATCTATACCTGTAGTATTTATTGAGGTGTACTTGTGAATATGCTGGACCTGCTATGCAGAGGAAATTCCTCCTTACATTCAGGAGTGAATATCTTCACTGTACATAATGCCTTATAGTGTTCAGGTAGCCGCGTATGTGACATTCTACCAAGTTCTATAGCCGCATTCAGTAACGATGCTAATGAATAGAAATGCGTTTTTATGCAAACACAGAAACACTGATCCTTCTCCAAAAGCCATTAAAAAGATTGAGAGGTAAAAAGGCGTCGTTGTTGGCCCTTACTACATGTCGGCATGTTGAAGGCTGCCAGGGAGAAGTCAAGGTAAGCTCCTGGAGGGGTGGGGTGGGAGGGGGAGGGGGTTTGGTGCAGGTGGAAGGAGGAGGGGGTTGTTGCTGCCGCTGTTTGCCCGTCACTGAATATTTGACAAGATGTCATCGACGTTGTGTGGTGTCTGTTGGTGGCTGGTCGTGCTCAGAGGGTGTTAGAACAGCGCACTCACATCAACCCCCATCCTCCCCCTCCCTACCCCTCCTCCAGTGCCCTTCTCCATAGCCGTGTACTGATCGTGCTCTGTGGGAGAGGTCCTACCTATACACACCTGCTGGAGGCTGACTAGATCAACATCCAGATCCTCTCCCAACTTGTCCACAACTCCTAACCCTACCTCTGCTCACCCATTAATAATTTCTCTACTTTTAACCAGGAAAAATGAGGAAGCATGGCTCAGGCAGACAAGAATCAATTAACTTGACTTTGTCATGAAGAACAGAGTGTTCAGTGGTTTCACTGTCTCGCACCTGTACGTCAATAGTATACAAGTATATATACCTGTCAGCGTGCATGACACCTATTCACCACATAGGATCTTTTGAAATACCATTATAATCATTATTTGCAAATACCCAAGAACATTGCAATGTAGTATAGGATATGGGGCGGCTGTCACAGGTACATTCTAGGGTCTGAATGATAGAGCCAGCCCCCGGTTAGACATCACCTGACATATCTTTACACGTGGCAGTAGTCCATCATGCACATTGTATCTAGTGACCAGCTCTGAGCAGCTCTGATTGGCTCAAGCAAGCTCGATGGTATAATGCTAGCTAGGTCTACACATCCCAGTCCTTACCTAAACCCTTTAACTGGTAACTTCCCTGTTCATTGCTCCAAACTGACTCAGTTCCTCTGACAGATGGGATTCTCCCTACTGACCTACATCCACAAGGAGCAGCTCCTTGGGTTGATAAGAAACAGAGGCAGACTGTTCCGCTCAACACCAAGCATGGGGCAGGCTGGGGAGTAACGCAAAGGCAATTGATGCCCGGACAAGGCACATCTCCAGGAAGGGGTGCCCCCTGCATGCAAGCCCAGACCTGCACGGAACCAGCACATCCCCTATTTAGCAGATAAGGTTCTTAGACACACAGGCTAGCAAATGTGGCATGATGGCGGAGATTGTAAAGCCATTGTAGTCATGGAATATTGACTCTGAGAGAGAAAGTGCTATCCAGAGTAGCAATCCAAAAATACAAACTGGATTCCAAGCAATATCGCTATATCGTATCTGAGATTAGTGATGGCTATGGTTGATAACCTCTCAGGTAGAAATATGCTCATTATATCACTCCAGCTTAAACCCTACGTCTTCAATTCAAACAGCTATAAAAATTAATGGTAAAAGCATGACTATGTATGAATATATCTAGCGGTGTCTCCCACACACCGCCAATGTATAGGATTCGATTACTACTGAACTGTGGATGGGGGGAGGTCAATTGATAGCACAGGGGAGCAATAGAGGAAGGAGTGAGGGGAGACCCTGACAAACACAGCCACCACAGCACATGTTAGCTGACTGCATATAGCACCTATGTCCTCACCCCTCCCCATCCCCGCCACCAATTCCCCAACAAAAGGATTAACCCCTGCCGACCGCCGCGCCCCCTGACGGCGATTGCGGCGCCTGCTGGCGGCGGCTGGGGGATGTGGGTAGGGGTATCAGTGTGACGCTAGGGCTGGTCTCCATAGGGGGACCCGCTAATGTGATCGCCGCGTGGTCGCCAGCACCCACCTACAGCCGATGCTACACCAGCCATCCCTCCAGACCCCCTCTCAGATGCCCCATCCAGTCCCTAATCATCCCCTAGCAGAGCCCAACAAGACCTCCGGTGCCTGCGTCCGTCCTGCCGATAATGGCAGACCCTGCTATCTGATAGGATAGCCTGGTGATAAGATGCTCCCTGTCAGTGAGTAGTGGAAGGATCCAGATGAATGAGGGAGGGAGAGGAGAGTATACAGTGACAAAGCCCAAGGTGACGTAGCTTTGTACATCATTACAATAGTTGTATGTTCTGTTTGGGGAAGTTAAGCTGCAGGGTACTGCTGTTACTTGAAGTAATGGGCATGTCTAACTATAGGTGAAGTCTAAGGCAATCCTAAGTAAACTTGAGACTACATCTGGTCTGGCAGTGTGAATACCATAGTCTTGTACAATGAATTATATTCCTTTGTGTGTTCAGCAGAAACCTGAGAGGGCAATTAGAAAAAAACCAATGGTGCTTAAAGCTGACTTCCAAACTACTTTTGGCACGTATTAAAACGTAAATTTGCAAAATCTCAAAGGGATGAAAGATGTTTCCTCGGACCTGATGCATTCATGTATATATGTACTTTCAATATTATGTACATCATGAGCTTGAAATTAGCACTGCTGAGGATTACACGCCATTATTGTAAATCAAGCTGGCCTAGCTAACACATTGCATGTAGATTTAGAACCTCCATATTCTGCTCTCCTGTAAAATAACCAACGAGGGCTCAGTGCATAAAATAAAACTCTGAGCTGATGCAGCGGGGGGGGGGGGGGGGCGAGCTGAGGTGGTGAAAATAGCTGTAGCTATGGCAGCCCCTAAACAAAATGGCTAATCAAGTAATTACAGTTGTATTCTAATCAGTGCTATCGGCGGCGCCGGCCGTAGACACAACGCTGTATTTTTGTTATGTTGTGGCCGACAGGACAGCGGAGGCAAACCTATAAAACAAGCATTAAGCATTTACAGGGACTGACTAATGAGGGGACTGTCCGTTGGCTTTTCCTGACGCCCCCCCCCCCCCCACTACCGCTCTATCCTGCTTGTCTGCCTTGATCCACGACTCTAGCGGAAGCCACACACCCAGCCCCTCCCCTAGCGTCGCATCTTTACACCCAATGATACAACACTGTACAACCTCCGCGTGTCCACCCCCTACATCTCTCCATCCCCCCCCCCCCCCCACTCCCCCACACCTAGCCCCACCACCCCACCCCTACATTACACAAATACTGACAGTTACATGTATACATGGCAGAATCTCGTGCCGCTGGTTGGGGGTTGCTGTGTGGAGGAGGAATGGTTTAGGTTGTGCACGTACATGTCAGACCTGGGACAAACTACTTCTATGGTAGTGATGAGCCCCAGAGGAATGCCACTCAAATATCCACTGCTATGTCATGTGTGTGCCTCTACGCTCTACGCATAACATATGAAAACTGAACAATATACAGAGGGACTGAGGGAGAATCAGATATAGCAACGGAAGAGAGAGAGAGATTGTAGAGAGATAGACAGAGACAGAGACAGACATAGGGGGAGATAGAGACGGTGAGAGACAGGGAGAGAGATAGACAGAAACAGAGGGGATAGACGGAGAGAGAGAGACGGAGAGAGGCAGAAAGACACAGAGAGAGGAAAAACAGAGAGAAATTGCATTATCTAGAGGATCAAGATAGATAAACATTAACTCCTATATTGACATTTTCTTGTAGATGTTCATAAAAAAAAAAAAAAGGAATTAAATTATGTATTCCGTTTCGATATTTCGATTAAAAAATATTCTTGTCATAATGCTGCTCTTGAAAATGTTACTTCTGCTATTTCCAACAATTGCAGTACAGGTAATTGAAGGGTGTAATACCAAATACCCTAAGGCATCCCCGAATAGGGGGATCAACTGGCCTAGTAGATGGTTAGCGTGGGGCAATTTGTCATGAAATGTTAATAGGGGTGGTTTACATTTGGAAAGGGTTGTGTGTGTGGGATACTATGGGGAGGAGGGGGCATGGGGAGGGGTAGACTGATGGGTCTAGTGGGGTCCAGCTGTAATGGGACGACTTTGAAAGCCAAGCCCTATAACGTTGATCTCAGTAGACCACCACTATATCTGCATCTGCCTCGCCGCCCTGGGCTTTTTTTCCCTACATGTATACCCACTGAGCCTAATAAATTACCTCACACACATTCCTAACGATACCCTCCAACCAGCGCCAACTCCCCACCCTCTTCATCTTAAAAATCACTGGAGTCGAGCATTAACCCCGTTTATCCCATGCTCCACTCATATATGAGTATAAGCCCTACACGGAGACAGTTTTTAGCTTCCCATTTGACTTTTCTTTCCCATCCGCCGGGATTCAGACGTCGTGAGGGAAGCGTGTGAAGGCTCGGCGTGCTGATGCGTTACGCTGTAATTACTTAATGAAAACAGAGAAATAGTGGGTGTAAATTATTGATAGGGCGCAAGGCGCCGTGTGAATGCTTTAGGACGATCAATGCCACGCTCCACCGATTATGGACGCCCAAGATAAATTGGCGTTTATTATAGTGGGCGCTGCATGCTCTAGACCAGGCGACCCTGACCCTGACCCTGGCCACACTGACCTGGCCTTGACCTCAGCCTCTCTATCAGAGACTGCAAGACGCTGTTTGGAACATGGGGCCTGCAATTTCGCATCCAGCCATGATTCCATTATCAACTATTCCCGCACGTGCATCCTTAAGGCTACCATCCTATCTATAGGGGTGCCCTATTACTAAGGTTTTTGAATTAGACTCCAAGCTGCGTCTCTTTTTTCCCTCTGCGCTCGATGAGGCAAATGGGTAAGTAGAGGGAATTATCTCCTTGTCACCTCCAATAATGTTGCCTTCAGCACCCTCTGGCTAGGTACTTGCATAGGCATACATGTATAGTCGTTTCCTAAACACCTTTTCTTTCTCTATATTCATTGGGAAACTACATTAAAGCTGATGAGAATTAACCCGTTGACTCACTCTATTCTAGAATAGAAAAAGACGTCAGTAGTAGACGTCTGTCATTTGCTTACTGCGTCCCCTTCCTCTCATGAAAGAATCACCCCACCGAACAATGATTTCCCTTATAGTTGCTTAAATCTTACATTATTGAATAAACTTTAATGAATGCAAGAGACCTACTTTCAATGGATGTGGAGGAAAATGATACCAGGTATACGTATATATTTCATGGTGTTACATTTGTATTATAAAGGCATTTCTATATATATACCTGCATTACGTCGATAGCTTTATTTGGATTTCATTCTATATAATCGGTTCTATATTAAGGACGTTATAATAAGCCTGTGATGTTGGTGTATGTAACATAATTATACTCTACTATTTTTAGGGCCATCCTGAGATTAGATCCAACACGACATAAACTAGAACAGTTAGATTGTTTTATAGAACAGGATGAAAGTACAAACTGCATATTTGATCAAATAACACTGTTTTGGAGGAATTTTATCATGCCTATCAGAACCCTCCTTTGTTCTTACTGTGATGTCTTTTACACAATCCAACATAGGTTAGAACATAATTCCCTAATTCACTCCTTGGATGCAGCCTGCTTGAGATGATGTAAAAGAGCTATTTATAAGTGGCACTGAGAGAAAATGGCCAGGGAGGAGGAGACTTAGTAAAGTGTGTGTGACTTACCCCAGGTAGAGTCTTCTGTTCGTGCAGAGCTTGCTGAGCCTTTATAGCACTGTCGCGGCCGCAGTAGGTGAGGAAGGCACACCCTGACGGAACAAACAGCCACAAAACACAGCCATCAGACACCAGGTCAACAAGCACAATATGTCAACAACAATATCATCATCCAACCACTCTATTATAGGGGAGTACCATCATCAAACAGTTCTACCCAGTCAAGTGTACGCCAGTATACAAGATCCAACCATCACAAACCAAATATCAGTGATCAGTCTAATTTTATGGGGCAGAACGATAGTCAGATAGATTTACCATCCAAATACATACCCATATCTATACGAGACAATTCCAATTGCAAGTTTGTCACTGACAGTTGGATTCATATATACTCTAAGTTACTATTAGTTTCAATATCACTACAATGATATTTCACTCACAATAATATACAGACTTACAGAGTTTACTTTTACCTTTGATAGGACGAATGTGAAATAGATTTACTTTGAAAAGATGAAAGCCAAAACTAGTGCATTGTGGTCTTTCCTCAAAGTTAAGGGGTGAAAGGTCGGCGCATTTACTTCTTGAAAGTTTTAAGTCTTAAGTGAAGATAAAGCATCATAGAAACATATCAAGATAGAAAAACCCCTCTATTAATGGAAACAAGACAGGTAAAAGGGACGCAGATCGATGAGGGAGCTGGCGCATCCTTGGTTTGCTAATAATGGTGATCATAATGTCACCAGGTATGATAACAGGTGCGTTGCAACAATTAGGACTACTTTTACCTGGGCGTTGGTGCGGATATGTACAGGAAAGGGCGTAGAATAAGGGGGTGGGGGCGCATTGTGTATTCTAAGCCTCTTATATATCAGTTGGGGACGACGGTATGAAATTGCAAGGTATGCAATATTAGTCTGTACACACCTTGCTTTGAAAGCTTCAGATCTAGATGGAGGTTGGGTGGGGTATTAACTATAGCACCCCCTCCCTCAGCACCATCCCACCTGTCACTGCGTTAACCCTTACCCCACCCTGCTTAAGACACCCTGTCTCGGTGCAAGGCCTGTATATGACATGGACACAGGAGGGTTGTCTACCCAGTCCCCTCCAGCTGACATAACATGAATTGGTGGCCTCCAAAGCTGCTTTGATCTTTGCCCTGTCAAGGTAGAAGAGGCCATACACCACCCCTACAGGAGGTGTGTCTTTGTTACTGCTCGATGACTCATCTCAGATAGCATGCAAGTTACTGTGGCTACAACAAGGCGTGCCCTGAATGTCAGCCCTGCTATCAATTACCAAGGTCTTCTATATTTAATAACTGCGTTTCTGTTAGCACCTTTTGGTTCACATTATGCCAACATGCTATGTTCTCCTTTGGGTAATAGAATTTGATTTGCCGTCTGGACGTATACGGTATGCCATTCTATTCTCAGCCGTCCTAATTACACCACTGGTAAATGCCACGACTATTAGTACCCATTCATTTAGTGTACATCATTTGTCTATGAAATAGATGTATCTTACCAGCAGTATAACATTAGTAATCAAGGGCATACAATATTTAAACTGCATTATACTATGCCATATATCAAACAGCAGTGTGCATTAGCCACTGTACATTTCTGAGTAGTTCTAGGTCAATCTGAGCGCTACAAAGAAACCAAGGTGGCATTCCTCCTTAGGGGATTGCTGATGTGTTGACACTGGAGGCAGTGATGACTGTTTGCTGACAGCAGGAGGGTCTAGCAGAGGGACACATTCTCCTCACACTGCGCTGCTAGTGCCAGCCCCCAGGTCCCTATCCCTAGTCTCCCTTCTAATGAAATTATATCAGCTGCCAAGTACAATTACCACTAAATACCGAAGCGCCCTCCAGCGTCGGGCAGCTGCACCAGGCAGAGAGGGAAATGCGTAGGCAGCAGAGAAAATATAGCGTATAGGGTTTCCATCTTGCATGACCAGTGGTGCTCGGCCTGGGACAGGGTCTAAGCTGTATGGACTACGTGGAGGAAAAATGTGATTGTGTTCTACACTGTACTACTGTCTGGGGTTGCTTATCATACTGTACACTACATAATGTATCCTGAGTTAAAGGAGCAAAATAAAATGTTGAGTTATCAACGAAATAGGGAAATGTGGAGTATGAAATGTTACTGTCTTGGGATAAGAGGAAGTTGACAGATGGAAAGGTGGGATGTTAATTAAGATCAAGAAAGGTGGCAAAGGAGTGGTATGGGATTAGAGATCGGGATAGGAGCCATGTGCTGGAGGAACGTCTAAGGTAAAGCTGTAAGCAACGTTTTCGGTTTCGACGTGTAATTGTGTCAGAAAGGACTACCCCAAGGCTTTGCGCTGGGGGCTTGAAATATTAAGAAATAAAAAGAGTTGTGAGTATGAGTCAGGCGGAGAATGTTTCCTCCATACCCCATGAAGAACGGCCTTTACATTGTTGACCAATGTGCCTGTCGTCCCTCACATGCAATTCATCATGACATTGTGTCGTGCTCTGGCAGAGGATTAGGCAGCGGGGAGTTGGGTTATAAATGCTACTAGAGTTATTAGATGATATAAGGCTAACTTAAGTCACAGGCATCGGTACTGATGGTCCCTAGTTAGCTCTAATATACAATACTTAGATTGGCCCTTACATAGATGCATAACCCAGCTAACAAAAGAAACCGTTATTTTACATCAAAATAACGTTTTAAAGCTTGATATAAACTTATGCCATAGTAAGGAGTCTTAGAGAAACGTTATATAACGTTATAAAATGTTGTATAACGTTTATTGTTTACTGGGTAAGGCTATTGTAATGTGCCTTGGAAAATACGTTCAAAGGAGAAACTCCCATGTGGTACTGTGTAAGGCATGAAGACATCCCTGTGTGTCTGTGGACACGTCGAGCAGGGTAGGATCAGTATGGGGAATCGGGTGGGGCTTGCACCCATATGGTACAGCAGTCATCATTCCCAAAGTCCCTCCGAACACCCATACCCACACCCTGCCTCCCTCGCCTCCATTAGGGCCTCGTATGAATAGTGAATAGCTAAATGATGGGGCCTGCCCGATGGAAATGGCCGATAATGCCCGCCAGCCCAGGCCAACACACCCACCCACACAGACCCAAGAATAAGCGACCCATTTCCTTCACCCCCTTTGTCAGGTTGCCTTTGCTGGATCCGCTCTTCTTTGTTACCTTGAATATGGGTCGTCCCTGCCCTAGGAGTCCTTACTCTGTTCATAGTGGACCAGCTGTGAACAGTCATGTCTCTCACCAGGATGGAATGCTTCATATACCTTTCTGTATATTGCCTTGTATCAGCACCTTACATAACCCACCTCAATAGTGAGTTGCTCTGAGCTGGTGTGGGTTTATTACGTTCAAAGGTTGGCTACTGTCTGAATCTATGAATTTATCGTAATTAACATTTTGGACAAACTGTTGGCTTATTTGGTTAACTTTGTAGTCAGAAGCATGGAACTCGAAACGCAGCTCTTTTCAAACCATGTCATATCTAAAAGGGTACCAACATGTATACTCTATATTCATCTAACTGTATTTGGTGAAGCATGAGAGCAAGAAGCCACGCCCTTGTCTGCCCCCCTTCCTTCCCCCAGCGTACAGGTGACGGGGTGAGCCTACCTATACATCTATACTCGGCACTTGCTGCGTGCCACTAGAGTATAGCTTTAGGGTGCAGACTAGCTCCCGACCCAAAAAGCCTTTCACCTACTCTATTGGCCTGGAATTGACAAATCGATGCCTGAACCCCCTCTCCCTTTCTCGCCCCTGACTCTACGAGTGTCCATATTGCCCATAGAGGCGGTCGACTCGACCGAGAGGTAGGAAAGGAGCGGGTGGTGGTGGTGATGGTGGGGAGTGGGGGGGGGGGGGTGCTGATCCTGATGGGGTGCATGTGTTTGAGCGGGCCTGGCGGGGAGGGGAGGAAGGAGACTTTCAGTGCCATATGGGTCCCCGATCTTGGGTACATGTGCGCCGGCTGGCAGGAGGCCAGATCAGTAAAGGCGGTGAGTGGTGGGAGCGGGCCCCGGAGCACCTCACCTGAGGCCGGGTCAGGTGTGTGCTTGTCTCCGACCGTGGCCGTGGGCAGGCGGCCAGCAAGCAGGTTGCGGCCCTACCTCCTACCTGGCCGCCTGCCCCTACCACCGATAACACTGGAGCCTCCAAGCCTCCGGCTGATGGTGCTGCTGCTGCTACTACTCTTAATGCCTGCTGCGGACTGCTGCTGCTACTGGCGATTTGGCGGGGAATCTAAAATGTCTCAGTGACCGGGCGCTGACTGGCACGGGACGGCATGGGCCGGTCTGAGGCAGGTGGGAGCTGCTCCCTGAGCTGCTCTCTGAGCTGCTCGTGCAGGGCACTGATAACCGATGAGTAGGGCCTAAGGACAGAGGTAGGGAGCAGCGGAACATGGCCTATGTGAGCCAAATTGCTGCAGCTGTACCTTTCCCTGGTTATCAATGTCCTCATCGCCCTTATCTTATCCATCTCATCTACCCCTTACTATGTCTCCCAATCTTCCCCACATCGGCGAGTATGTATACTAAACTCAATAAACTCTAAACTGCATGTTTTAGCTCCCTATTACGCATTAGCCTTCTCTGCACCCTTCACACCCTGTTCACCCTACTACTCTCTGTTACCCCCATTTCCCGCCACTCCCAGACCAGGCCCCGCCTCCTGACCGCGTGGTCGGCACAAGGCATGGCCGAGCCGGGGGTCGGCCACGCCTGCCTCTACGGTCCTACCACGCGATCGTCGGCACTTCCGGACCGCCTTATGGCACCATGACCTGTGTCCATACGGTAGCCGTCGTCCGCCGCACGCGTCGACATCCGCCGACGACAAGGACGGCGATAACAAACACGCGCCGTCCTTGTAGGAGGCGCGCCCGCCGGCAGGCGCCGGGGACTGGGGTGGGGGCACCCCCTCTGTAACAACAATAACAACAACAACCACCTACCTTTGTGCATACCAGTGAACCGGTCCTTCAGCACAGTCAACTCGTAAATCTGCCCGAACTCCTCGAAAATAGGTCGGAGATCCTTCTCCTCCAGATTTCGGGGGATCTGCCCCACAAAGAGCTTGATAGCATCGTGGTCCTTCATTGGGATCTGTGAGTGAGAGAGAGGCCCGTTCTGTAGGGAGACGTCGGGTACAGGTCCGTTCACCACTGCAGCCATCTTGTTGGTAGCCAGGTCGCAGACAGAAAATGAAATTTGCGCGTGCATCTTATTTACATACATCAGCACTACCCACAATGCACTGGGACGGCACTTGCTGGCGGCAGCGGCAGCGGCAGTGAGGCCTAGTGAGGCTGGGGAGACCTGGGGTGTGCTCCTCACTCAGTCAGTGGCTGCTGCAGCAGGCACAGCCAACCAGCATTGATCCAGGCAGCAGAGGCAGCAGCAGCAGCAGCAGCAGGAACAGCAGCAGCAGTAGACAGGCAGGCAGGCAGCACACGGTGGCTCTCAGAGCACAGTCCACACTGCTCCAGGGGGTGGGGTGTTGTGTAGAGATCGAGGGGAGAGGAAGACGGTGGGGTAGATAGGCCACACCCCCTCACACTCTCCATGCAGTGCGCGACGCGCGTGCAAATAGGGGAGCAGCAAGAAAAGGGGGGTTGGGTGCTTGGGAATTGAACCCCGTTTTTTCTCAACTAAGCCCAAGGTTTTGGGAAAAGTGTGTGCATCTGATTTCCATTGTCACATGCTCAGGAAGAAAAAAGACAGAGAGATAGAACGAGCGAGCGAGAGAGAATGAGAGAATGAGAGAGAGAGAGAGAGAGAGAGAGAGAGAGAGAGAGAGAGAGAGAGAGAAAGGGAGTAAGAGAGAGAGAGGACATAGGTAGATAGGTAAAGAGACAGATAAAGAGACAGAGACAGAGACAGAAAGACAAAGACAGAGGGTGACAGAGACACAGAGAGAATGGTATGGAGTTAGTAGAAAGCATATATAGGGATATGGCCTCCCTCTCGTGGCGGTGTCTTAGGATTAACCTCCCCTCCCCGCTAGACGACTTAGGGAGATCGTGATCGAGTTGTCCCCAGGTCTCTACATTCAACAGTGCCGTCAACGGACCGCTTTGATTGAAAGTGACTGTATGAATTAAATATTAAATGGAGTGCCTCTCGCCCCACGCCGTCTTAATGCACTTCATTACGCCGACGTATTATAAAAGAGTTTACCAGGGCCACGAAAGGAAGACAATGCACTGTTGGCATTGTCTGAAGATGGGGGAGTTTGTATAGGAAAGTGGGAGGGATGGGAGGTGGAGCAGCCCCAGGGGAGCTGTGAAATGAATGGGAGCTCTGATTTCCATCAGTAGCTTTGGGTGCAACAATCCCTGTGGATTAGAACAGACATACCTTGTCCGCTCCCAAACACCCACTTTCCGTTTTGTATCCCTTGATACTCATTCTCAACCTTGCCACCTTGTGAGGTCCCTAAGTCGCAAAATACCACTATCTTGCAGTTTGAGAGATTTGGGGTATTTTGTGACTTAAGGACAACTTTGGGGGTGCTTATCCGACAAACATGTCCCATCTCATTCAAAACAAAACGGCCCCTATCCCGCAAGGTCAAGAATGGTATCATTAGAGAGTGTCATGCATTCCACACTGTGTACTGGGTAATTAATGAGATACTCTGACATTGCTATTAATTCTAAGAATGAGAGATATCAAGAGCATACTTTGAATATACATGTAGTATGGGAACGTTCACAAATGACGTCACCTGCTAGGGGGTGGGGGTGTCAAGGTCTGTGTGACATCACCTTTTCAAGTCCAGACATATTTATGAATAAAAACAACCGTATAGGGCATATACAAAAATGAAATGAAAATGACCAATTAGACTAAGGGAATTCCACTGATATTGTGCCTATTATAACTGATGTCAATGTGACAGTATCTCTTCTATCTAGTTGGAATAGCAACTAATTGGCCATTGTTACATGGTTCAGAAAGTGACTTAGACTAGTACCAGTCCTCAATGTATATGTCTATGCTACAATAGGATGTACATATCAGTAAGGAGAATTTAGAGGCTATCCAGGTTTTAGTATAATTATCTACATTTATGAAAGATTACCTTGAATTTCCACTTAGAGGCTGCAATTAATAGTCAGTGTGACACATGGGATCAACCTTGGCCAAGTCAGGGGGCAGCCTATACACAAGTTTTTGCTATCATAGGACGGTACTGAATTTTCCCTATCCATACCCCCTATGAGGATACAATTCTCCCAAAGTTTAGGTGCGACTAATAAGTGAGTGAGGCTATGGTAGATTTATACCGTACCGTCATACTGTAAATGTAGAGAGATATTTTCACGCTGTACATATTTTCATTATTTTAAAAAATCTCTAAAAATTATGTACAAAGCAAATATTTATACAGTATTGAGCTAAAGTGCCAAATATTGGAAATCCACAGATTTAAATCCATGTGGAATAATTATTGTACTTTTAAGCAAATCTGCGAAAATTTATACCAGCAACAATATCTACGTTTACAGTATATAAGTGCCCTGGGGCATTTATTGATCTGGAGGCATGATTACCCCAGGCACTTTATACAAGACCGGTGGTTATTCAAAACCTAGTGCTTATATTTCCCAGCGTGACATCTGTCAGGCATGAATGACTTATAGTATCAATTATGATCTGTGTAAGACTGTGTGCATTTAGAGGGTTTGCTAGAGGGGGGAAGGGGAGGTCTTCAAAATTAGTGACGTCTTTCTTAGGGGGGTTATTGCTGGTAGGTGACAAAAGGTGACAAGGGGGTCGGGGGTCCTGACAATGAGCCCAAAAAAAGGTGACGTCATTTGTGAATTTTCCCTATGTTATCATTGTATATTCCGTGGACTCCATGTACATAGTGAATTTATCATTCAGAAAAAACTATTGCTGAACATTGCTTTGCTCTGTTCTGCCGTGTTAAAAACATGACTGAAAATGAGTTATCGAGTAAGAAAGTGAGTGTGTTATATGTCTATTTGTAATACAATCTACCGACCTGACATGGGCCATATATATATATATATATATACATATATATATATATATATATATATATATATATATATATATATATATATATATATATATATATATATATATATGTATATATATATATATATATATATATACATACATGTCTGCATAATGCAATAGAGACCATTTTGGCCGCATGGGGACATTGGGTAAAAAGGACAATATTGTAAGAAAGGACCTTTTGTGACATAGGGGCCTTATACAGCTCCTACCCTACCCTGTAACTTCAAGTATAAGTGTACCTCCCAGTTCATCAACATGTACTAGTAATAACCAACTAACTGTTGAGACAGACTACCCTTCTAAGTACTGCTCATCTATTCAGTCCATTAATCTCAGTAGCCATCTATAACCTCATACAGTTCCTGCTCACTATTGTAGATTTACCGCCCCATCTATTAGGAAAATTGCCCGTGTAGGAGTAGAGTAATATACTGTATGTATTCTTGTCCTACACATTGGGCATAGATATACTTAGGGTAGATTCACCTAGAGTCGATCACATATCTTCAGTCAGACACCTTTTTCATGGTAATCTCTCTAGTGGTCCTCTGTTGGTGAGAGTAACACTTAAATTGTACTGTTATACACGAATAGAAGGCTAAGCATGCTTGAATAAATAAAAATCGAAGTGTCTAAGTTACTGAAGGTATGTGGTTGACTCAAGCTGAATCTACCCCCTAGATCTTAGTTTGTGTACTACAGTTAGGGTGTAAGTTTGCCTACTAGAAGTATGGAAGAAGATGCAAAAATTGCTTTACAAATTCCCTATCTAACATGAATCAGACACTGATTCCTAATAATTTCACTGTGTATCAAATTTAAAGTACACCATTTTGTTAAATAAATAGAAAAACGAAACAATGTATTAGTTATGTTATGGACGGTGGTCTCATAAAACAGGAAGATGTAAGGACATGATAATTACCACTGGCCTCCGCAGTGATTTGTCCTGATTTATAATATTTAACTACTTTCATACAAATATTATGGACACAATGAGTATAGTTTTAATTGAACAAGCACTTGGTTATGTTTATATTATTCACATAACTGTTTTGTATACCTCCTGCCACAGACCTATTGTTTAATCAATGTTTTAGATAGTCATTTAGAACCCGCGAAGGCTTCTTAGTACCAACTTTAGCCACCGGGGGCCCATACAGCTAAAAATATAATATGCTCAAATTGCAACAAAACTAATCTAGAGTACATTTTTCAATGTAGAATACATGGGGCCACGTTATAGAATTCCATCTTACATTTTTGAGATATAAAAATGATGTTTTAGAGCCTAAATTGGTGTCATTGTTCTTGGTGGTAGCCATGGAAACATGATTTTCATTCTAAACAGAAAAAAACAATAGAAGATCTCACAAGGATCTATGGAGGTACGCTGAAAACAGAATGGGAATACAAGTACCAGCTCTATAGATCAAAATCTGTGAACGTTTTAAAAGATTTGGCCAATCCCCATGCTACATGAGATATGTCTAAAACAAAGTAATATAGGGTAGATTCATCATAAATTGACCCTTCCCATCCCAGCTGTTCATGACCTTTAGCAGATGCTTTATTATGTCAAGTAGAACCACTATTGGATCATCTCTGTTATCTTCGACATTGGGGATGATCCAGGGGGTTCAATTGATCATGTTTGATAATTTCATGACCAATAGTATATGGCCGTGTCTCACCACTTTGGGCCAATGTGAACGTCTTTGACTGGGTGCCAGCTTTGACCGGTGACGTCTTTGACTGGGTGCCAGCTTTGACCTCCTGACAGAAAAAGGTTTATTTAGGGCAGGTGGAGATAATATATGGAGATATAACCACCTCCGTTTTCTTTATTTTATCCCTTACATATCAAAGAAGACTTTTTTTTAAATCTTTTTTTTATGGTGGCCGGTCAAAGCTGGCACCCGGTCAAAGCTGGCACCTAGTCAAAGCTGGCACCCGGGCAAAGCTGGCACCCAGTCAAAGATGTTCAAATTGGCCAGAACTCGTGAGACACAGCCATATGTAGATTATTGACCTTATATTTGAAAATCTCATGATTATGGTTTATTTTACTTAATGCTCACCAAAATTAACCTAGAGGCGACCACTCTAATCTCAATGAAAACAATATGAATCATGTCCTACTGCTAACATCTTGTAGATTGAGGCCGTTTTATGGTTAAATCCTGGTCGGTTCATGGTGAAAATAATAGGTGCTAGTATGAGTCCTACCTTTAGAGAATGTGAATATTTTATTTTTAGAAAAAGGGATTTATATTCAAAAGGTGCATGTCTATTCATTTAACATCACAATTAGCACATAAATCGACTAAGTAGCACCAAAGTCAAATTTATGTGTTTTATTAAGAATAATTATTGTTGGTGGTCAAAACAGATCATGCACCCTAACCTCTGCAATATGTATCAATATAAATAAAATGATATCCGTGAAAAAAGGATGCTATGCATACAATAAGCACTTCAACGGTTAATTCGAATAGTGCTTCTACCCCCAGATAGCACAGGATAGAGGCAATATGGTGCTGTAGATGGTCGACCTATGGTAGGTTGTCGGAGATAGGTGAGCTTACCCTCGCTTATCTGGGATTGGGATTGCCCACACTGGAAAGTTCATGAACTCAGCTTTTAAAAGAGACATTTTTCTTGAAGGACCCTCTTTCTCTTGGATACATTTGTATTATGATCAACCATAGTAATTAATCAGATATTGTGTTAAATCAACATCCCGACATGAATATTCTCATCCATACCATCGATTTCTTCCAGTTTTCTCTAGCAAGTAAAAATGTGACGTATCCAGGTGAACATTTTTATTAGGTGTGCCACTTCAGGTGAAATTCACACTTTTGATTACATTTGCTATGCATGTATTTCCCATAGATAACAAAGACAATTGTTATCATTCCATAAGGACGGTCCTCCCCTGTCCATAGGTATCTTTAGGTGAATACTGATCAATGTAGAAACACCTTTATCTTAAAATCAAAAAAATGCTCACGTTCAGACTAATATCAGAAATTGGTGAATCTACCTTACTTCCATAGGTATCAAAAATACTCTGTCAACAGGTCAGGTTACTTCACCTTATAGTCCATTATCTGTTCATATCGCAGTACGTGTAGTTGGTTTTATTTTCTCCAGCTTCCTGCGGGTATTCTATCCGTTTTACTTGCTAACATATGTGTCCCTATAAATCATACTCTGTCCACTTGCACTATGCTACTACATATCAAGGTGAAATCTATCAGCCAATTACATTTATATACACTAATGCATGACATTGTCTGTGGAAGCCTGGTGCTTTCACTGACAGCTTGTATACACATCCAGTCACCATCCGAGCGAACATTATATGTACTAACTATACCCAACACAGAGGACAGAAACAGAGTTAAAAGGGAGTCTAGGCTTGCCTCCAGAATGACTCTTTTTTGACTCTATTCATAAAGGGAGTCAGTACCTGACTCTCTGAAAAGGGGGTTATGTGATTCCCCTAAGAAGGCCCTGGTTTTCCTTCGAATATGACTTCCTTTTATGACTCCTGTCAAACAGAGTCCAGGTCAAACCTAAGCTCCCTTCAGAGAGACTCTAGGCACAGTGACTCAAAATGTAAGGGAGTCATTGGTCCAGGACTACGTTTGTAGAGAGGGTCCTTGAAGGATGACTCCATTAGAATAGGGAGCCACATTGGTAATTTCTTTCCCCTTTCTCTTTATATAACCATTTGAATAGTTGTTAATCTGGCTCATCATTCTATGTTATATTCGTGCAAGCTAGGCCTTGGAAGGATCTCTCAGTGCACATTAGCTAATATATGAAGGAACATTTGACCTTTTGTGGATTTAACTTTCTCATGTTTATACAAATTACGTGGCCATAGCCAATACATCATACATATATGCCCTAGTTTTGAAAATGTTATGAAATTTAATTCTTACAATTAATGTTGATGCTACAATGATATGCATGTTTTACACGTAGCATTATTATCAATGTCACAAATTATGTGGATCTAGAGATCTGAGCATACAGAATGAACCCATTTTAAGTATAGTGCTACCACCTAGCTGGACAAATCATAACTGATTGTTTGACTCCCTTATCCTACATTCATTGACACCCTTGTTTAGGTCAGGCCACATGTGACACCCTCAACGTATATTGAATACAAGAATTGATAGGAAAGGGAGTTAGGGACCTTGACTGTGGTTAAAAAAAGTGTCAGATGACTAAATATCTAAGCTAGATGGCACTACAGCCATTCTACTGAAGTGCTACCTATTGTGCTTCTTTTTCTGTCTTGTACACAGACTTCTGTGACTACCCTAAGGAGTCCAGGCAATCATGTATCCACCCCAGCTGACCTGGACTCTGTTGAATAGTAGTCAGAGCCATTAGAGTATTGACTCCCCTTGTGACTTAAGGTATGGGCTTAGATTGTAACTGTAGCCTAATAAGACAGGGCTTGTCCCCATTCATGATAAAGTATAAATAAATGAAATTCGACTCTGCTCTACTCATATTAAGAATCATTATGTTATTTCTGAACTGCATTGTATGCCCCCTTCATCTGAGCATCACTCACCACGCATGGCCTGTCCTTTAGCAATGGGAGTATGCCCAAATAAGGAGGGGCTCGGCGAGCTGCTCTGAACACTGCAAAGGCCAACAGGGAGTGGAAGGTGAGGTGATACCTTAGAAGGATCTGGGTCCCAACTAACACAGTCTGACATCCAAACGCACCCGTTGTCATCTGGTTCCATAGGCTTTAGTAAACACAAATGTAAGCTACTATTGCCTCTCTTATTCGCATGAATTCGTGATACTAAGAATTTCCTTATCACCTATATACCGCCTGTATAGACCAGACCTCTCCTATATAGGCATTCCCGGTATACGCTACAGGTAAACCCACGCTTTTTAATTAATCTTCCCGCTTAGTGTTAGATAGACGACACGTGGACATGGTTCTTCCATATACCCACTGCCCCACAGGGTCAAGACGAGGTGTTATACACCGAGTCGCTGACCAGTGGGCAGTGGGTATGTGGGAGAAGCCTGGCCAGGTGTCGTCTATCTGATTTAACCCTCGGGTATGCAATATACCCAACGTGTGAAGCCTTTGTCTTAGCCGCCCACCGTGGGTTAAGTGTATAGAATCCAGGGTCGGTGTTAGATTGGTGTCGTAGTATGGTAGAGTAAGGTTGACTATAAAGGTCTGGTCAGCTCTTCTCCAGGGTGGCAGAAGGATATACATGTAACAGTATATAATGCTATATATAGGGATTAGTGTCGACAACGAGCTGTACAGTATATGTGCGGATCTAGCAAGACTCAGTATGTTTTAATATATCTTCCCTCGCTTTGTGGTACGCCCTCATCTCTCTTTCCATATACAAATGCTCGCCTTGCTGTCGCTTTCAGTTGTCTCCTATTACTCCTCTGCCCTTGTACTGCTCTCAGATTATCTATATGTGTCTTTTTGTATTTCGCAGATTGCTTCTATATATATGGCATACCCATTTTCTCCAATTGGCCTTTTTCTATTTCCATGTATCCCCAGGTAACACCATCTGAAAGGTCAATCGTCTTATTTAGGTATTCATATAAAATGCTAATGCCCTTTCCAAACTGCAAACTCCCACATGCACACATGTCTGCTGTGCAATTTTACATTTATAGACAGCACACAGCTGTTCGCTAATGCATTTCCCACCATATGGAAAGACGGCCCTTTATTGTCGTTGTAATCAACAGGGAGAAGAGCATGGAGCGGCAAGATGGAGGTGCAATCAGGAGGAGTAAAACAGAAGTGATTGTAGGCGGCGGGGACGAGATGGGCAGATAATAAGCTCGCACTCTGTCTCTATAATGTGGCAGGCCTGGGATTAGGCCCGGCTGGCTGACAGCAGCCGCCGTCCGGCAAGGCTTCACAGGGCCCGGGCTATGAGGGCCCGACAAGCCCCATCCATTACCATCAGGGCCTATTAGATGCAGCCTGGCCACCCGCCCGCCAGGCCTGGGTGCTGGCTGGGCGGACAGCCGACCAGCCTCCTCTCACCTGACCAGTGGTCGAGCCGCCTGTCAGTACACTGTACAGCCCGCCGCCAGGTGACTGCCCCACTACATGTCGCTACTGGTATGACCTATTCCGCGCGCTGCCCATCTATAACACTAGGGATGGCCAACAGGTAGCCATGGTACATGCTGAACAGTAACCCAGGCACACAGTAACACAGTCTCCAGTCTCAGGAACTGTGCTTCATATTTTAAGAGGGATATGAACCCCATGTCGCATTCTATAATCATCATGTGAAGTACAATGTATACACATGACATGCAGTTCTATAGAGAAGGTTATGCAAAAGAAAAGTATCCGTGTCTCATTATTGTATGTCCTCTTATCTGACAATCACAATGAAACATGATATGAGGTATATCATTTTAATATGTGAGACACATAAGCAATCAATCGTAAAGATAACCCCTGTGCACTAATGCACCATCGCTCACAAAAGGTGTTTTATGGGCTTACAGATAGTCAATATGTGTTGAACAAGTGTATTGTCTTTGAAAAATGGTGACATACCTTATAGGCAAGAAAAAAACATGGGTATGATCGATAAAATCGAGTGAGACTGTGCAGAATGTGACACCGTTATCATCTGCATCCACAGTGGCCTACTGATACTTGAGTGGCCCTTGAGTGGCTGTTGAGTGGTACACAGCATGTTGTACATTACCGAGTAAACAATCAAGGAACCATTATAATTACGTCTAGACCAATCATCATTGTTTCACTGTCATACCCTAATGAACGACAGGAAGCGTCTCTAGAGCTAAAACGCCCGACCTACCGTTTGACAAATAAGCATAACAACATGACCGAACCCTACTAAAACTAGAACGTTGGGGATTATGAGCGGGGCTCCATTTTGTATTAAACACGACGACTGTTGGCCAGGCCCTAACCTGGTCGCCATGGAGATGTGACGTCATCGTCCTTTGTCTCCTCCTGTGCCCCTCCTGAGTCGTGCCCTGTGGCTGAATAAGTCAGAGCCACTGTGTGCTGTCTGCACATCGTCTCTACTTTTCCCCCCTTGATGCAGCCGCGGGGAAAGCTCTCAGTCAGGCAGTATTAACCATCCCTGACAGTAATATCAAGGCAATCCTGACTTAAAAAACGACAACTTTTGACTCACCACCTCCTAAGCTTAAGGCATGCTCAAAGAGGACAGGAAACAAAGAATAGGGGCCAGGGATTATCCGTACAGGAAGGAAATGAGAGTTAAAGTGCTGATGTTTGGGAGGGTGTGTACTGATGGGGTTGGGTGGGGGGGGGGGGGGGGTAGTCGTGATGGGTAAGATGTAGAAGGAGGGTAGGTGGTGGTGGTGGTGGGGGGGGGGATGATGGTGCAGCGCGCACAGTCGTGACAACCGGCAGATAAAAATGCCCCAAAGAGACAACCAATAGGTGGCCCCGTGTACTTTGTATAATTCAAGTACTCACTGCCTTACAATACACTGCAGGTTATGTTGATATAAACCCTTGAGGGACACTAGAAACAAGAGCCCAGGTTTCTACCTCTCATTGGCTGCTGTATCATTACTCCTTCAGAAAAAAAAACATTTTGAAGTTATTGTTTGTCAAAACAGAGCGCAAAATATGAAGATGTGGGCCGATGTTTTATTGTGTGTGTGTGTCTTTGGGGGGGGGGGGTGAGGTACACAATGATGTCAGGATACAGAAATAAATGTTAACTTGAATGAGTGTGACATCAAAGTATGTAATTTATATTACGATACTTGTACACATAGCATAGGTACACCTCCCCACGTCCCCGAGTCCCTCGATGGGGCCGCCCTCTGCCTCACACGGGTCACCTGCGCGCCTATCCCTCTATCCCCGCCCCAGCTCCTTATTTAGACAACGCTCGTTGACGTAATATACCACAAAAGGGTTTCGCCGCCTGCGTCACCAGTCCCTCCCCTCCTCTCCCCCTCTACGCCCCACAGGTTTCCCATACACCTGGGCAGGGCGGCAGACAAGACTCCCTGAGCCGGTTGTCAGTAGCGCATACAAATGGACGTGATCCTCGGGTGTCGAGCAATCATTTGACATTTGGCTGCCTGCAAGTAGTATATGGAAATGCGAGCGTTCCTCAGGTGAAACTCACCACTATTTCCATGAATATGAACCTATATGGCAGGTTATCAGTGGTTGTGGCGAGGCTTTGAGAATTATTATGAAGCCATTTGAGACCCTCTCAAGTGCTGCGTCAAGTATCTTGTATCAGACAACTCTACTTGTATTCGGGTATACCTATTGTATACATATGGATTTTCTTGGAACTAAGCTTGCACCGGTGGCTTAGTGTTTATGAAATAACCGCTTCATAAATAACGGTATTCTTACTGCCACTTCTGAAAGTGAAGTTGCTTTATGCTGTGCTACATGTCATTCATTTTTAATAAACTGCTTTATTCATTTAATTCAATATAATGTTTATTGCTATTTCTAAGTGTATTAACTCTGTGACTTTTTTTTCTGAATAAAACAGTTAAAACTTAACAACATATTGCAGGCTTACTCCCATTCTTAATGGTCTTTAATGTGCTATAGCCTTTGTCGTAAGGATCGATGTATCCATGCAGCCCAGACGAAAACCCGCCAGTGCTGCATGCATGCATCATGCCGATCCTACAATATAGATACACTCCTCAAGGGTAAGCATGATGCACCAATGCATCATAACGACAAATGTTGCTTTAGAGCAACATCCTAGTGCATATAGACCACTTACCAGGCGCTTATTAAGCCCTGCATATTCTCTGCGGGGCTTAGGGAGTGGTCATTTTTTAACAACAGGGGGGGGTTGGTGGATTTGGGGGGGGGACCAAAAAAATTTGGACCCCTTGAAGGGGGGGGACCAAAAAAATTTGGACCCCTCTTGAGGGGGGGACCAAAAAAATTGCACCCCTTTTTGGTGAAAAAGCCCGCGCGTTACTATAGCTCAAAGGAGTCGGCCGCGCTTAATTTCAGCTGGCCTGAGGGGGGGACCAAAAAAATTTCGACCCCTCCCGTGGGGGGGACCAAAAAAATGTCAACCCGTTCGCGCGAAAATCCACCGACCCCCCCCCTGTTGTTAAAAAATGACCACTCCCTTAACAAGTGCTTATTAACAAGCTGTTTTTGTGAGCTGAGCACACTCGGATCCTTAAAGGACTAAAGCTCCATCGGGTACCCTGTACTATGCATATTACCTATCAAGGCACCACCCTGTCACTTCATCCCTTGTACCTGTTTCAATATATGTATACAAACACAGTGGGTATCAGGGGATCGTTAGCGGGTAGATGATCATCACAAAAACACCCATAGCAGACAACAAACGTACCACACTGCAGTAAGGTGATATTGCATTAGGGGTGAGGCGTGGCCGACATCTTGGTGGTCTTGATCTCCCCCGTGCAAACAGAGGTGTTCTGGTGGGTGGGATCACATCACACACCCTGTATACAGTAGACACCGGGGTGGGTGGTGGTGGATGGGGCAGGCAGTGTACAGGTGAGAAGAGGCGGCGTTTACCCATTAGTAATAATAGTACAAGCTATAGGCTCTCAGATCCACATCTCCCCTGGTTGTCCATTTATCCTAAGTATATCCTTAGTGCTTCTACCCAGTGGACACAGCATTTAGTTTAACGCTGAGTCAACATCGAATCAACATTGACAGTCAGTAATCAATGTTGATTCAATGTCCTGTGCTCACTGGGTAGCATACTCCTTATTCGGCCATTATTTTCCTCAATTCCCCAGCATAATACTCCGTTCTACTTCGTCAACCTCTTCAGCCTATTTTACCGTCCATTCTTGTTGTCACCTTCTTATGGGCTACACCCCTTTTGGTTTGTCCCTCTCAGACGTTAGAGAAGCATTAATCTTTTACTCATTCCATTTCATGTCTACGTTTGCATCTTTGTCATCCATACTAATCCATCTCCCACGGTCATTCCTTCCCCCCAATAAACATCTCAAATATCCCTCCTATATCCTCAATAGTATCCACCTACGCCAACCTTCTTATTTATACATAGCTCCTCGTTGCCTGCCTCTACCCCTCTCTCCTCTACTAATTATATGACAACAATACCCATGTTGTTGTCTCATACGTGCCACACCCCAGGTATAACCTTAGGTCTCTGCTTTAAAGTGACCGTGGAGGAGGCATTGGCTGTGCCTCCAGGGTGAGTGATAAGAGGGTGTATACATACTGACGGCAAGTAGGGCCTCTAGCAAGGTGCCGGCACCTGTCCTACACAATATAGGCCTATGGCCTCAGCAGTTTCTCACCACCCACGGTTAGTGAGCAGCTCAATACCCAGCCTGTAATAAGACCTGAGCTGCTCATTCTCAGCACACCTTAGGTGCACAGCGCCTATGTGTTTCCATTGGTTATACTGGTTAGTTTTATGATACCAATACAAGTGGTAATATCGCAGAAATGTAATTCCCTTCATAAACATTTATCAACACACAAAGTCGTTAAGTTATCCTTTATGTAGAACTTCCACCTCCCACACTCCACCTGTAGCTATATGACCATTCGACGCGATTAAGGACACACGGTCGTGCTGTTGTGCCCTTAAATTAGGCTAATGAATTGGGAATGGGGTGAACCAAGAGCGAGTTGTATTTAATGGGAGGGTAAGGGGAGTAGTCTTAAAACTGGGAACGAACAACGGGCAGTGTTATTTAGAGGGAGGGTAAGGGGAGTTGCCTTAAAACAAGGAACAAACCCAGGGCGAGGTGTATTTAAATGGAGGGTAAGGGGAGTTGCCTTTAAATAGGAAACTGTTTTATCCTGCACCATCATGTTAAAATGTAAAAATAACCCCCATCCCACTGGAGTCTTCAACATTGTGCCTGGCGGGTTCGGGTGACACAGACTTCAGATTAAAACGTTTTAACTTTAATGGCCGTGACGTTAACCCAACATTGTGTGTCCTTACTTTGAAGTATTAACGACAGTCTCCATGCCGCGGCCTTCTTGCCGACCAAGGCATCCCCTTGCAGTTTGTTTCCCATCTGCCCCGCAGAGTTAAATGTTACCCCGACTGAGCCGCACACCCAGGCCTCAGGTTACTGTTATTGTTAAGAACAGGGACATCGGAGTTTGCCTCTGTCATTATTGCAGCCACATCATGCCGTCCTTCATTTGCCAGAGGTCGAAAAAGGTCAGAGATGGGATTGGTGTTTCTGCGCATGCGCAGACAGAAGAACAACTCAGGTGCGTTGTGCGCACGCGCGAGTGACCTGACCTCAAAGTCGTGACAGACTTGATACAACTATCAGTGCTGGGCTATCAGATTACTAGTTGTGCCACTTTCTAAAGCAGTCTCCACATGGAATATGAAGTTGCCTCTCACCACCCAAGGCGGATTACTGATAGGTCCTCCCCTTTTTCATATAAAGAGCAAAATGATACACAACCACTGTAAAACAATATTAAGGAAAATGTAGGCCACCTTTGAGATTGCTTGGCTTCACCACCGAGCATTTCTTATAAGATGAGATTAGATTAGATACATCGGTGTAATGATTACCATAGCATTCTGGATAACAATATAAAATCTAACTAGCATACGGAGTAACAACGACCCTAGACCCCTAAAGTTGACATGGCGACATGAGTTCTTTGGGGCTTAGTACATATACATGCAGTGATATCAACCTTGCCGGTACCATACCAATGCCCTAAAATAGCATGTTGATCATTAATTTTAGATGATCTCATCATTGAAGTTGTTATATAATCGATTCGCTCATTTACAGTCATGTAGGACACATATACATGCAGAAATGTGAGAGTCACTCTCGCCAAAACCACTACCTTCTGCGCGTCAGGCAATAGAGTGGTGGCTTTGGCGACAGTGACTCTCACATATCTCTTTGTGTAGCCTCCAGCAGCGACCTCCACCGCCTAACCTTTGTGGATTCGTGATATTGGCCCCTGGAACAAGATTGATTCTTGACATGGACTCACTGGGTGGCTTATAATAGTAGAGGGACAATGGCAAAATCGTGCCACAGGACTGGTGCAGCCACCTAGTGAATTGCCATGCACACAAAGAGATGCCTCGACGTTGCTTTTGGTTTCACGGTCAAAGCAGAAGTACAGTTCTCTGGTCATATATAGCTGGGTCCCAGTTGTTCTCTACGCGTAGAAAAAGGACCTGGACACAAAACAGGCTCCAGTTTGGACAGGAAGGGGCAGCTACCAGTGCTTTTGGTTATGTGTCTTGAATATGGGTCACTTCACAGGTTTGTTTGTTAGTCATATATTTATGATAGGAGTTTGTTGTCGGTTATTAGGTTGTTGTTTCTTTTTGCTAGGACTAGTGTCTCATATCCAGAACAATGTGGCCCACTTCATTGCATATTGTACTTGCTGTCTAAAGTTAAAACATTTTCCTCCATATACAATTGAAATATCCAATGACAAATTTGCTGTTGTCTGAGGGCGTCCCACTGTATTCTGTGGCTTTTAACCCATCTATTTCCAGATAATTATATCTCTTATGAAATCACAGAACACTACACCTTTGTCTCATACTATTTATGATAAATATATGGTCCTCTGTCTACTTTTCCACTGATATTTCCTTCGCTCAACTCGAGCACAAGAAATGCCTCTCGAGTTTCCGCCCTGCCCTTCTCCCCGATACCCCGCCCTGTAAAGAGCCTCTCTGACTGAGACGACTCCAGGTGTCTCTTGTGTGCGCTTTGATCAGGGGGTGGATACACAGGTAACAGACGAGTGAGAAAGGATTCTTGCAGTTTGGGGGGTACAGAGTGCATTGTCTGTCTCCCCTATACTTGCAGCATAATATCGTCTACCTGACCTGTTCTTTACCTGTTTCACCTGTCACCCTGTATACCACCTTGCCACATAATATCATATGGATTTACATTTACTCTTTTTTTAATTAAGCTGATACGGTTACTGTCCTGAGGCATTCCTCTTTCGGGCTTCCTTTGTCAATGTGGATTTCCCTATAATTTGTTACCCAACCTTGGATTCTCAGCTGTAGAAAAATGCCTTATGTTCACCTGTACCGATACTGTCTACCTACCCACCTGTCTAGATGGTTCTGTCCCATCTGCCCTATCAGCTTTCTATCCTCCTCCTACCTATCTAAGCACCCCCCCCCCCCCCTACCTCTCCCTCCCCGCCCGTCTGTCCTGCATGACTCGCCTGCTCTGACCCTGCCCCCTGTCGTCGAGCATGTCTACTACCTGCCGTGGTCATTATCCGCTGATGCATGCACAATTACAGCAGGCGTCTCCTGATGTCGAATGGCGGTGGAAGTGGGGATGTGTGTGTGAGGGGGGAGGGGTGTAAGATGGAGGGGTTGTCGGTGCTTTTACACGTCGGGGATCAATGGAGGGGTAATCCGGCGTTGCTGCTGGGAGGGGGGTACTTTACCTGGGGTTCTTTGATCCCAACGAGGCATCGACCAGTGTCTTACCTGTGTGACAGGATCCGGACACAGCTAGACCTGTCCTAACACGTTAATGCTGCTTTGGGCTTACTTGTTCTTTTTCTCATTTCTTTCGTTCTTTCCTCCTTACTCCTTACTCCCTCCCCCTAACACCAACCCTTCCTACCAGTTTCCTTCCTTCCGTCTCTCTACTCCTTGGTCCCATCCTCTCTTATTTTACCCAGGGAGGTCCTATCGCATACCGTGCACATGTAGTATATACTAAATGGCATTACAAGGCGATCGGGAGTGCAGTATAACACTATTGTAGTTTATAAGACATTACGAAGGTTAAAATCAGCATCCCGCTAAACAGGAAGGGGAAATGGAACCAGAAAGTATGATGGCAAAACAACCATCATACATTCTGGTTTCTGTTCACTGGTTCCGAGCTACCAGCAGGGATTGCCCAAACCCAGCAAACTCCCAAGTTCAAGGTCATTTGAATGTAATCTGATGGTTGCTGATATATCTAGCGGGTTGTTAATGTGACGGACACTTAATCTAACACTTTATCAGGTGCTGGAGGGTGCTGAATGTGAAGGGTGCTGAATGGGATATGGCCCTGTTTGTGGTCCCTGGTTATCCGGGCTGCAGCTAATATATAGTTTTGGAGGGTCCATATTCTGCATATATGTGTATTCGTATACCTATATCATTACTTGATCATGTAACTAAAGTTATGAAGACGCTAGTCTCAATCAGAAAGCGTTGGATGGTCCTTGGCTGCAGTCTCCTCGGATCTCCCTACAGTGCATTCGAACTGCCATCTTGTGTTACAACGTGAAACTAGTTAACAACATCGGTCAACGGCATCAACAAAAACGATGCTTGAGGACTCCAACATTAATTAGTATTTGCCTGAATGAAACGTGCCGGAACGCAATGGGACATCATAAAAACACTCTCCAGGGCTTTTGTATTTTCCTAAATGATGCCTTTGATTGCCTTAATAAGAGTATGAGACAAGGACCGCAGCTGTGGATTTAGGCCACGGGAAACTCCTCAAACTGGTTTTGAGATGGGGCTTAAGTTGGTGGTGTGTAAATGGATAGAGGTTGAAAGAAAATAAAAGGTGTAATTCTTCTTGTTTCTGACACGAAGAAACCCCTCTGTTCGCGTGTAATAGGGCATAATGAATATGGAGAAGGCGAGGATATTGTTAGGACTCTCACACAGATGGGGCTTTCTATTTATGTCTGTATGTCTTTGAAAGAATTGTCTACATTTAAATTTAAATTTAGCGCTGCGAACTAATTTGTGTTCCATCTTCAGAGGCCTAGACCGGGTTTTCAGAGGATTACAGAGGAGTGTTGCTCTCTGGAATGAACTCGATGTTGATGTACAGTACATCAGGTGAACAGTTTTAAAAGATTAACTAAAAGTGTATGTGGTACAAATACGAAAAGCAAAACATAAGGCTACATCTATATGCATCCATGCTGCACCCGTTCACCCATGCTGCATCCCTGCAATCATGCTACACCCATTTACCTATGCTGCACCCCTGCACCCATGCTGCACCCATTCGCCCATGCTGCACCCCTGCATCCATGCTGCACCCATGTACCCATGCTGCACCCCTACATCCATGTTGCACCCATGTACCCATGCTGCACCCCTGCTTCAATGCCGCACCCATTCGCCCATGCTGCACCCCTGCATCCATGCTGCACCTGTGCATCCATGCTGCACCCATGTACCCATGCTGCACCCATGCACCCATGCTACATCCATGCATCCATGCTTGATCACATTGATGGATTCTCAGTAGACCCATGCAGGACGCAGGTGCATAGCGGACACCTACATATTGGACACAAGTTCACATGTACCCCAGAGTGTTTGTGCAAGTTGCACTGTCTGAACTCAATTGCCATTAAGCACCCTTAAGCTCAGCAGTCTGTCAACAAAGTCTTGAGGCCATTGTTCCACTGCCCTGTATACTGAATACTTCAGCCAGAAATAAACCAAAAGTCAAATGCTCCTATGTATAGAGTTTTGGACAAGGGGAATCTACAAAATCTTAATTCAGTACCGTAGAACCAAAGAAGCAATGTCTATTTGGGAAAGCTGTATAAAATGGGAATAGAAAATGCCGAATCCTTTACACTGTCCTAGATACAGGATATGCCAATTACCTCCATGTAGACCTAGCCCTCGTCTGGCCCTACAGCAAGCTGTGGTTAATTCTACATACCCTTTCATAACTATAGTCTACCTATTACATAATTGTGCCTCTACATTCTTGACCGTGTCACCGTGTCGATTTTTAGCAAGAGAACCGTGTCGTCGTATTTTTATATACGGAGAATATACTAGGCCCTGATAAAAATGTCTGTGTCCATCGATTTTTGAAACCTCGTGTTGCAACTGTCGATTTTTAAATGTAGAGGCACATAAGTCTGTGCTTACAATTTCTCGTATTTGCTTTTAGTCGTGAATCTGTGCTCGAGAGGAACCCTTACCATATGGCCAGAGCCGATGCACTGCTCAGTGGCTTCACCTATTGGATAATCTCCCAACTAAAGGGAGACTGGAGCGACAGTATGACCGATATTCCTGGTGTAGTGTAGTAATGAGCAGAAACCCCCAACCTGACATTCATATGAGCATAAAATCACACCCTTGAACTGTCTGGTTAGACACGACCCTCTGCGCCTCTCGGACTAACGTTTATAAATAAACTGTAAAATAAAGTAAGATATACAACAGCATAATCTCAATCTCATCTACACCATTACATGTGCAAACCTCTGATGATAGGCTATATTATAGGCCATGTCCTAGTCAGTCGGTCTCCAAATACATAGCAAACATGACCTTCAGTGGGATTCCCTTTAAGTGCGATAGGTGCAAACGCGATTGTATACCTCATAGTTGGCTACACTGTAGGGATGCAGCACATTCTCACAGTGCCGAAGTATCCATAGAACAGTGCTGCCACCTAGTGAGGAACTTCGTTGATCTCAGTGACTGCAGCTCAGAGTACCTACCTGTCCCGGCTCCACCCCGACTGCCGCTGGAGGGGTACCGAGACCTGTGTCTTTAAGTGAATCCAGGACATATCCATTGTGTGCTCTCCCTTGCATCCGCGTACATGATGTGTCTCCTTTTCCCCTATTTGGAGTTGATCATCAATTCATATGTGAGCTTTCAATAGGCACTTGAAAGTCATTGATTCATTGATTGGGTAACTGAATGGCCACTACACTCACAGGTGACTACCATGATTATATGTATATTCATAGCATTTAATTCAACAGAAGTCATACCTTATGTATGCACTTAATGGTTGAGTAATCATACAGTATTAAGAAACCATGTGCAGAGCTGTCTGAAGGCCACACACCAAAGTCTTGCAACTGGTACATAGGGCCTTATATAGCGGAGGTGGCACTTTAAGTTTAAGCCAACTCCCCAAGATAAAAAAAAGATCCAGGCAGCAGCGTTAACCTTCTATCTGGACCACTGACCTAAATTTGTGTTTCATTACCGATTACATGTTTCTGGGAAAATCCTAAATAATGATATCTTATATAATAACAAAATGATATAACATTTATTATATTGCCTGAGTTCGTTTATAAAATATTTCCACTTTCTCTTTAACTTCCTCTCTCTAAATTCATATAATTAGTTCACACACACGCCATGAAATGCCTCCATTGCTATGGCTGTATAGGTTTCGTTTTGATCCTATAATTTAGGGAGAGCTGCCTTTCGTCCACAGCTGTGATACCATGGTATGATAGCCATATGATAAGACTAATTGGGATTATATCATCTTCTAAGATCAAATGACAAATATTATTGATCAGCATAGCTGTAGGATTGGTAACCATAATCCCCTAGGTATTCCAATGAAGAGGAAGTGGCACCTAGTTGGGATATCGTGTTGGCTTAATATCTTAGACGACGTGGACTGTAATATAAATTATTTTCGAAATTAAAACCTAGAATATCTGAAACTAAGAAAATGTACATTAAACATTGTGTTCCCAGTTAAACGCTGACGCAATTAAATGCCGACGAAAGTTATATTTATGCAACACAAGCTGTGGACACTGACGAAATGACTAAATATTTTGTTAGGACATGTACTTCATATCATATTTCCAGAAAAATGTGCTATAAATCGATCTCTATTACTCTTTAAAGAACCATTCTAACTTAATGATCATGGCAACCGGAAACATCGTATTTGCTGTTATCACTATTGCAATCAAAACCAATAATTGTGGGACAATGATCACAACCCAGACACTATATTGGTCCCTGGGTATGTGTTTAAATTGGGCCAGTTGGGCTTGCCCATATCTGGATTATGGTCCTTTTTGTCCACGCCTTTAAGTGGGAGACCAGATGGACGAGCACAGGAAAACCTTATTTTCATACATACATTGTAAATATTTCAAAACATGCTGATATCAGATTTTCCCAGAAATCACTATTTATTGTACATTTTTATAGTTTATGCTGAAGTGAAATAAATCTGGACTGGAGCTGGGCACTTTGAATTTGGGCTGACCTATTTTGGTTCCCACTTATAGCCCTGGACAAAAATGACCATAACCCAGATACGGGTAAATTAGCTTGCCCAAGTAAAACATGTATGGGTCTAGCCACGGGGAGAGGGCCACTGGTCGCTCTTACTAGGTAGAAAGTGGAGTGAACTCATGGGACAACTAGAGGCAGGGTAGTATGAATTGATCTTTTGATTGGGGACACATAGTATTAGGTGTCCCCATAGTGGGAGCCACATTTATATAAATTAGATTATGCTTGATATGTAATTTTTTTTTAAATTTTTTTTTTATTTAACCGTTCATAATATACAAGTTACATTAAGATCTTCCCGGTTAATTTTTGCGGGGGTAGTCCATCCAGTGAAACGAAATCGATACATTTATCCATTGGTTTAACATTATTAGATGCCCTTCAGGCTCCACCCACTTTTTGCTGCATACATTACATTCTGGTAACCTAACTATATACAAGAACAGGCGAATATATACAATGGATGAGGTGGTACAAAGAAAACAAAAACATTTGTCTTTTAACTGCCGGTATACAATACCATGTGGAGTTAATCGTAGGGATAAAATGGGACATAGAGTAGAGAGTAGTGGTACATACATGGAATCATCACATCACTAGAACAGGAGATATGAACTGGTTTAACAATCACAGGTGAAGGGGACCAAGCCCCTGAACTCAGACAGTAATCCACCTCTCGAGTTTAGTTTAACAGGTGTTTTACACATAAATTTGTCCACATATATGTTCATAACATGTTTACCATACAATTCAGTTCAGTTCACATGCCTTTTTAGCATGCCTCACCTTCATTTCTGTTCATTCCTTTTCACAGGGAAGACACCAAAATAAAGGTTCTGCTGCTCTGCCAGCCTCCCTCTGCCCTGCCTACTCCTGCGAGCCTTCAACAGTTTACCTCTCGCCCCCTTAAGGTTAGTGCCAAGCTTTTTCTTTATTTTTTCCTTAAAGGTCAATTTGTTTGGAGCCATTTGCTCTTCTATGCTCAGATTATTCCATAACTTAGCCCCTCTATCATACGGGCTCTTGTCATAACCATGAAGTTTAGAGGCAAAAATGGGGAAATTTCTCTTTACATCATTTCTCGTTCTACCATCACCAACCTGTCTGGGGAGGGGTAGCCTTTTGGCCTTTGAGTACATGCAAGATAACAACAGCTCCTGCCTTCTAACCCCTTGTCTAGGTGTTTCACATAGGATATGGACTGCATCCGTGGATTCATCCATCGTTCCTACCATAAGACAGGATCTGAGCATTCTATTCTGCACACTCTGCAATTTCCTATTACTATCCTGGGAGGCAATGTCCAGAAGGTGAGAGCAATAGTCAAATCTCGGCAGGATAGTTTGCTTAAAAATGATTATAGCAATTTCGGCTCCTGTCATGTACCTTATATTCCCCAGTTTGAACGCCAATTGATTTCCCCTGCTCAACACCCCATGTAGTTGATCCTCCATGGTCAAACACTGGTCCAATATGGTGCCCAGGTACAGGAAGGAGTTAACCTGTTTAACTTTTACCTCATTTAACAATATTTCCAGCGCCGGGCAGTTTTTACATTTCTGCCTGGACCCATACCATACACATTTTGTTTTGCCAGTGTTAATTGTGAGGCCCAGTTCTCTATAGTTAGTACAGCGTATATTACAATCTCGTTGTAGCTTTTCAGCCGCTATGACTGGTGACTTATCAGAAGTATATATTACTAGGTCATCAGCATATAACTTAACCTTCGCATTTTTCACATTTTTGGCAATGTCATTTATGAATATAGTAAAAAGAGTGGGACCTAGAACTGATCCTTGAGGTACACCATACGCCACTGTCTTGATGTCTGACTTCTCATCATTAACAAAAGTATATTGTTTTCTGTTTTTCAGATATGAAGCTATCCATTTGAAGACATTTGGAGGGAAACCAATCTCACCCACCTTCTGCAGGAGCAACGAGTGATTTACTGAATTAAAAGCCTTGGCTACATCGACAAATACTGCAGCTGTTATCAGACTCTTGTCTTTTGCAACAAAGAAATCTTCAACCAGATCCAGGACTGCCTCTGTGGTGCTTCTCTCCGGCCTGAAGCCGTATTGTTGCGGACTGAAGATGGAATTTTCTTCAAGAACCGTCATCATATAACCTTGTATTATTTTCTCCAGTATTTTAGCCTGAATAGGAAGTATCGAGATTGGTCTCCAGTCACCTACACTCTTAGACTTCTTGCCCTTTGGCAATGGTGTAACTCTAGCAACCGCCCATGCTGCCGGGAAGTATCCTGACCTCACCGATTCAGCATAAATATGAGTTATGTGTGGCAGAACAATACCCAGAACATCCTTCAATACTCTAGAACTAAGACAATCAATACCCGATGGTTTATTCACATCAATCTCCTGTATGTATTGTGAGACCAAGGACTCATTAATGCCTGACATATCCGGCATTTTTTTCAAATATCCATCTGCCTGCCATGGCTCATGCAGTACCGGTACAGCAATAGGAGTCTGTACAGTGTTAAGCTGCTAATTGCTACCAATCTTCAACTCCAAAAGTCCTGTCTACTATTGTGCACATTCCTTCTCCAAGCAGGTGCTTAATTGACTGGCATGGTTATGGGTGCAGAGGTATATGATTGGGGAGTGACTGCATGGTTCACTACTCCCTGAACTGCCCCTACCGGTAGTAACTGTTTACAACAACCATTCACACACTCTTCAATCATACAATTCCTCACTGTCACTCCATCCAATGTACTCAAATGGGGAATTTGCTGAAGAGTGATTGAGGATGATTGAGTCCTTCAGATTGTTCTTTTCTCATCATATTTATGTGAATTACACAGAAAATGGGTAAACTTCCTATTATCAAACAGAAGTTAACTTTGATAGGTAGTGAAGTAGGCATACACGGATTTCAGCGACCATTTCACCTTTCTACCATTGAGCAACCTCAGTCATAGTACTGGCGTACTGGGTCTGATACTCAGTCAAATATATGTTGGCTGGTTAGCTGGTGTATATATAATTCAGTTTATATAATCTCTTTAGGAGTAAAACCAAATATTTATATTTTAAATCTTAATATATTTATAAACACTTATTTTTCAAAAGAAAAGTCAAATGTCATTTTCATATATTTCCCCCTTTGGGGGCCCATATCCAGAGTCCAATAAATGTGACTTGTGCCCCAGTTTCTATGGATAGGGAACCTCCTATATCTGTAACTCAAAATCGTCAACATTTTGCCATGTCATCAAAATTTTATATCCCTTTTCTATGTCAAATGTATAAGTAACTTTATTCTAGATCTTTGAAATATCAATCAATATACACATCTAACAGCGAATAAATGTTTCTTAGCCATCAATGTCTAGCTGTGTAAACCCAATATGTAAATCACACCTCGTGAATACTCTACCATTCCTCCTGTAATATATTGTGAAATCATATTTTTAATTACATCCTTAATTGAAATATTATGTATACATTCAAAACACTTTGGATTACAACACTTTGGACACCCACATACAGTGAGGAGGTGATAGACTAATCAGAATTACAGAAATTCCTTTTTGGTAATATATATATATATATATATATATATATATATATATATATATTTATATATATATATATATAGATATATATATAGATATATAGATAAATATATATATATATATATATATATATATATATATATATATATATATATATATTATTGTGCACTGTAGGATGTACTATTACAAATAAATTATTAGCAGCTCAAGCAAAAATCATTAAAATATTCTTATCATATGTTTTATTACTGAGATGAATTTAGCAGCTCTTGAATAATGTGCCAAGTATGTGTCTAGTCATCCGCATGTTTCACTAATATGTATTTAATAGCTGTTTATACATTGTTTTTCATTATCGTTGGAAATCAGGTCAACACTTACCTGTTATTGTGTCCTTCATTTACCTGTGTGACAGCTCTCATTCCCTGCTGGTCCATGACTTGTCATCATTAGATGTATATACAGGAGATGGCTCCCATCTGTCCACCTTGGACCAAAGTATGCCCGTCTGGATGTTATTGTACATCTGGTATCATATAGCAAATTGAGCTCCTCTTCACCAATTATCCAGCTTTTACAATCCTACATTGTACATTATATAAAATAATTGATTCACCAGTCTCATGGCTCAACATATAGTCTAGTGAATTAAGGGAACGAATTGGCATTATACTTCATTACTGGATAAAAGTGCCAATTTCTTTTTATGCCAAAGTGGTGGCGTAGCCACCTGGTGGTGCCGCCAGGCACCATCAGGATGAGGTATATGATGTTTGCACTTTACCAAAAGTCAAAAAGGGCGCCGCCATCTTGGATTACGATGCCATCTTGGATTATGGTTTATCTGCCTAGCAACACACATTTCCATGGTCCTGAGGTTGATTATAATCTACCCCCCTAATGTGGACCCAAGGAATTCCATGGTTCTATTGGTTTGTTGCTAGTACATATGGTTGCCTAGCAACCACTTTTCTAATTGTTTATCTGCTTAGCAACACACATTTCCATGGTCCTGAGGTTGATTGTAATCATACCTACCCCCCCCCCCCCCCCCGGAAAATTGACCCAAGGAATTCAATGGTTCTATTGGTTTGTTGCTAATACAGCTGGTTGCCTAGCACCAGCAATTCTAATTGTTTATCTGCCTAGCAACACACATTTCCATGGTCCTGAGGTTGATTATAATCATACCTACCCCCCACAACATGGACCCAAGGAATTCAATGGTTCTATTGGTTTGTTGCTAATACATATGGTTGCCTAGCAACCGCTATTCTAATTGTTTATATCTGCCTAGCAACACACATTTCCAGGGTCCTGATGCTGATTATAATCATACCTACCCCCCTAATATGGACCCAAGGAATTCTAATTGCCTAGCACCAGCAATTCTAATTGTTTATCTGCCTAGCAACACACATTTCCATGGTCCTGAGGTTGATTATAATCATACCTACCCCCCACAACATGGACCCAAGGAATTCAATGGTTCTATTGGTTTGTTGCTATTACATACTGTTGCCTAGCAACTGCTATTCTAATTGTTTATCTGCCTAGCAACACACACTTCTATGGTCCTGACTCTGATTATAATCATAGCTACCCCCCCCCCCCCCCCTAATATGGTTCTATTGGTTTGTTGCTAATACAGCTACTTGCCTGAGGCATTTTTTTAAACGGCAACAACCGCAATTCTTGTTACACATGGTTTGAACCAAGAACTTTCACCTTTTTCCTTACTCCAAAAGAAATTTCCATGCTGTCACCGTTTTTCAGCGATTTTAAATGTGATCGCCAAAATCACTAAAATAAAGAAGAAATCTTAACTTGAAGAAGCTTTTTAGAAATATTTAGGACTGAAACCGTAATCCTGGTGACCATATAGGTTAATATCCAATTCTAAATTAATGCATTACAAATTCAAGATGGTTGCCCTTCATGAAGATGATTGTCAAATCACATGAAGCCATATCTTTCCATACCAGGAACAAATCATGGAACCCATATATATGTTTATGGGATGACAAGAAATGTCAGACAAAAGTGCATATTGAATGGATAAGGAAACAGCAGCAGTAATATTATGAGTCACTGCCCGAAGTGCATGCACTGACAGGCTGGGATGGACATTCCAAGATGGTCAGTGCCCCACTGACTAAGTGCGGCTGCAAATCCGCCCATTGGTAGATCCAGGGGGGGGGGGCCAACATGCCTTGCCCCCCCCCCCCCACACACACCAAAAAAGAGAGAGGAGAAGAAAGATGGAGGAAAAGGGGAGGGAGAAATGAAAAGAACGATGGGAAAACTGGCCTTTAATTAACAAACAGTATTTCAGGGGAGTAGATGGGAATCTTTTCATGGAGGAGGGGGGGCATATATCTATGAACAGTTTAGCTCTAGATTTGACCACGAGGGGCACAGGGATAGCACAAGAGTGACAAGTAGGCCATAAAATGCACTAGGGTACTTTTAATGTAGAATATTCTTCTCCAAATAATCTTTGGTGCAAGCTTTCTATATTTATTGTAGGGATACAATGCATTTAAAGCTTATTTACCAGTTTTAGTTATACATTTCAACTCATGTTTGAGAAGCAATTCTGACAAAACATGCAAAAATATTTGCTATATTTTATATAGATCCTGACACCAGCTATAAATCCAAATTCCCCCTGGGGCGGGGGCCCTCCTTCTCGCCCTTCTCCAAAGTAAAGCCCTGTGACACAAGGTCCTTCTGGACCCCTACCCCTTTCCCTCAGAGTCCCACCCCTCTTACTAGGCCCCATGCTACCAGCTTCCATCCCCCTGTCTAGACCTCCACGAGTCCCAGGGCTCCTACTCCTTCTCAAGGGGCTGCTACCATTTGTTCTACCTGCTGTATATGAGTTACTATGATGGGATCTAGGACTGCTGCAAACTCATAAGAATAGATTGATCACATCTCCCCCCACTAGAGAATCCTACTACTTCCAATTTTATACTGTAACAGGGTATAACATACATGGAAACACTTTGAATTACCCTTAAAACATTATATGAAAGGTTTAAAAAAATGAAAAAATCAAATCGCAATTAGTTTTGCTTTTCAGCTTTAATTTTGCAACCATATTGTAAGTTTTTGGGGGCATATTGTTTCATATTTATGACAGTTAATGTCTATTATGGCAATATTATTAGGTCTCAACACTAGAAACCTGCAAACTATTAACTTATAAAATTATTATTGTCATATTTCACATTTTTCAGGAAAATGACCCAAAAATGGTGTTTCAGGACACTTTTTTTTTGGAGCAAGGAAAAATATTCAATAACAGATTTTATCTACCCAGAAACCAACTTTGGTACTTTTATCCAGAATTAAGTAAATGTCCCTTAATTCACCAGAGTAATAGTATGATAATGAATGCCAGCAAATGATGCGAATTATCTTTATGCATTTAGCCACATATTGAATGTTAATCCAATAACTATGTGCCTAGTACTTTATCGACCCATTTTCACACCCTCCAGTTGACTAATTGCACCTTACGGTCTCATTCCTGATACCTAAGTGGATTATTTAACTGTTAAATTGAGGACTATAAGATAGCTCTCCAGTTTTAGTATAACCGAGTTAGAAGTATTAGTAGCACTAAGGCTAACTCAGGTCCCATATTGTCATGGTGCCTTAAGGGGTGTCTCCATCAAAGACCGTCCACCCGTCTGTCCATGAAAATGGACAAAATAATTATGCATGGATTCGCCGAGTGCATATGGCGGACGGACAGTTGTTGTCTCCATCCGTCCGTCCATTCTGTCCATCACAGAGTGACCAACCCGGACGGAAAATGTCCGTTTTCTCATGTAAAGGTGCATATGAGCGTCAGCCATTTGCACTCTCAAACAAGGGTCAGGCACTGCTGGACTATAATAGATGGGTCAAGGGCCATTCTAGTGAGGGTCAGGCTATGACCCATCTGTAACTTATAGTCCAGCAGTGCCTGACCCTTGTTTGAGAGTGCTAATGGCGACATTGGCTGACACTCATATTTGCCTCTGTGTGGACAGGTGTAAATATTCAACCTTTTAAATATTTCCATCCGTCCATTTTTCCCTTCAGAAAACAGACATTTCCGTCCATTTGTGCCACTCTCTGATTGACGGAATGGACGGACGGATGAATGGATAGATGGATTGAAGAGGGAAATCCGCCCGTCCATTCTATCCATCTGTCCGTCCAGTTTGTGACGTAATTATTATACGGTTTGCTAATTGGTGTAGCTTATTCTGCGATACTATGTATACAAGTGTAGCATTTGTGAAATCATGTGGTCTTGTTTTCTATTTCTTGCCCCGGAAGCAGCTTGAGAAGAGCATGGACACATAGACCCTAATTGATTCAAATCTTACCAAATAAACTACTTATATTTGCATAAACTGTGTATCATTATGCAGATGTATCTTAATGACTTGTAGGCCCTATATATTTTGTGAGTACATAGACACAGTTTGACAAATTATTATATTGATACAAATCATGTTCATTCCGATCGCCACATCAAATGACAGTCTATGTATATATAGTACGGATCGACGAGGATTATATGTTCTAGGTCCTCCAATGCTCCAGGCACCCATGTTGGGACTACCCCTGGATGAAATCCTGATCGAAGACTACCCAATGGGTGGTCGGTAGGCATATTATATTATTATAAAAGAGCACACCTGCTGGTCTGCAATGCACATTGTGAACTATGATGTGGCATTTTAAAACAGTTACATAATGCGGTTTCCAAACTCAATGCCATTCCATTTGATATGGTGGCTGAACATCAGGATTAGCTATACATGAGCCTAGTGGTTTGGGAAAGGGAAAGAGAATCATAGCTTTAATAGTTGGTCAAAACTTAACAATTGGGACGTGGTTATTCACTATCTCATAACCCTCATTTATTCATTCCGAAATATTTTACTACATGTAGGGCCTACTCCATTTCCTTCTGCCAGACTTGAACAAATTCTACTGTTAAATGACTTCGCAGTCTATGCCACAAAGAAAATAACATGAATTCACAATACTTACATGCAAGATACTGTTATTGATACGTCAACTTGTAATTGTAATTATCTAGTGCTACTTTTTGTTCATTTATGGAACCTTCCTGTCATACCAGTGTAATATAGTGTCTAACCGTCCCTGTACAGATAGTGATACTCCATTGTGTTGTAAATGAAAGGCATCCCAACAAATCAGTCTTCGATGTACGTACATATACCTTTAAATGATTCAATCTAGCATGCTTTGAAAATGCTATTCAAGTAAACGAGTACAAATGTGTATGAAGGGCATCAATCCATAGAGTCAGCCCTATCAGTTTAGTTCAAATTTGAAATTGCCAGTAATACATGCATCTAAAGGCATATTTCAAAGGATTAGCCGACACATATACTATTGGACATGATCCAAATAATCTCAAACCAATGGAACTTGTGCATACCTAATGTACTGTAAATAATATGCTCAGTATGTTGTCTCAAGATCAGTAATACGACATGCTGGGATTCATTCCAAAGCTCGGCACTGGGCGTCTGCCATGCCATTAATGCTATTGTCGTGTACGTGTACATGATTATGCCCATTTGATATAACCATACAATGTCATATACATCATTTAAACCTGTCCCTGTCTACCCACTAAACCTAAGATGAGGTTTGATCTCTCTATTATACAATTTGATCCCGACCGAGTAGTGCTGTGGTCTTATTCATTGTACACACAGGCCGGGAGAGCCGTCTGCTTATTTTCTCTATTGTATCGATAACTTGCTTAGGCTTTGTGAACGGTTGATTTAGGGAGCTAACAGTGTCTACTCAGCCATACATAAGTAGGCATTCCTAATGTACAGTTTCGTGTGAAGGGTATGGAATACGTGCATCATTTAGGAACCTGCATTTACTTGTGGTTCATAAGCCCTCACTGATCACGTACTGATATCATGACTATAGTAAGTTTACCAAACAAAAACTCCACCCAACGGCGGAATTCTCTATATTCCTCTTTACATGATATTTTGATAAGGGAATTAGACAAATGCCAATGCCCATTGGTACCGTTTCTGCTGTATTTCACGAGTGGGGACTGGTGCAGTATCCCACGAAGCAGCAGGCGAAGTGGGATATGCGCCCCAGCCCCCACTCGTAAAATACATCAGAGCGGTATCAATGTAGTTGGCATTTGTGCTAATTTTTTATTTCAAGTTAACCCTTTAGGGCCAAGCATCGACTATAGTTGACACCATGGCTGGCCGAGCATCGACTATAGTCGATGCCATGGCTGGCCGAGTATCGACTATAGTCATCATAACTCTATGGGAAACAGCAAAGGCTCGGCCCAGGGAAGGTTCCTGTCTCGCCCCCATCACCAGCAAATTTTTTTTGGTCGGCCTTAAGGGTTAAGCCATTTAATGAAGATAAAAAAGATTTTTCTTAGGCCATTGAATACGGCCACATTGCATTTATATCCCAATATGATAGCAAATTAGGAGCCAACCTGTCAGAAACTCTTCAGGCAACATTGAATCCCCCTGGTGGAGATTGCACAGCCAGTGTAGTTAAAATTGATGTTGGTCCACCATTAAAAATAATATGATGGCCCTGAAATGTTCCAACACCGGGTCAATATCAGCAATATCAACCATGGACCAGCTCTGGGCCAACGGTCAACCCAGCAATGGCCCATCATCAGAAGTCCAATGTTGGACCAATATTACATTTCAAATGAGAACTTGCCATGGGTGGGCCATCATTGCTATTTGTATGTTGAACCAATTAATGCATAACCTACAATGGGCCATGGTGGTATAACGATTGTGATGGAGTCAATCATTGCCGACATTGGCCCAATGTACCCTTGCTACCTAGGATGATGCTGTAGGGGTTCCGATATTTGGGCATTTGAAGCATACATATCATTAGGATCTTCATTCAGGTTCTCTAGAAACGTTCAACACTCCATGTCTGATGTTATAAATAGTTCAATTCCACCTGCACGACGAGATTTAACATGAAGCACATTAGCATAGAAGGCGTTGCCAAATGACTATAGAGTCACTGGAATCGTTTTATATATACCCGGTAGGCCTATATACACTTTCACCAAAGGCAAAGAGAAGATGCATATTAAGCTGGTTGAGCCCTTCTAAGGTCGATCCACTGCCAACTTGTTACTGGCGATGCAGGGAAGCATATTGCATTATCGTTTATAGACCTTTGCGAACGCCAAAGAGAAAGAAGGACAGTAAGCTAGTTGAGCCCTTCTGATGGCCACCGTCCACCGGGCTCTAATCGGCCCAAGTTGGGTGGGGAGCGCCCCGATAATCTCTATTTAATATACATTCGTGTATACCCAAGTTGGCAAAGTGCAATATAATATGTTCTCGACTATCATTCAAACGATTTGATATTCGAGCTTCCCCACATCTCAAAACCCCCTCCTCTGAGAACATAATACATTCTCCCGTGCAGAGGTAATCATAACACACCCTCAAAAGAAATACCTCTGCCACAGACCATCTACACCACAGAAATAGTTCAACAGTCATACTTGATGACCCCAGTGAAATCTGTACAACACCAAACATTGCAGTCGGGGGGGGGGGGGGGGGGCACTCCCTCACCAATAGTTACTTTACATGTGTGAACATAATCTCTGAGATGACATGATAATAGAAGATGAAAATGCAAAGGATAACGTCATTAAGGAGGAGGGAGGATAAGTAGCAACCTGACACATTGATAAAGGTAAACATGAGTATGAATATGGGCGAATTTAGCCGTGATCTGGTGGCTGGGGCAGAGAGTATCTTGGTACCTGGACATTCAATTTGGGGAACCTATCCTCTTACCCTAAAAGATAAACAACCCAGTAAACAAAAAACGTTATACAACATTTTATAACGTTATACAACACTCTCTAAGGCTCCTTACTATCGCATAATCGTTATATAAAGTTTTAAAACGTTATTTTGATGTAGAATATCGTTTTTTGTTAGCTGGGAATTTGGAAATAAAACTTTGTTATTTAGCATGATTCCCTTCAAAATTATGACCATTGAGCTCATTAAGCTCAATATTGGTGCAGTTAGAGGTTTTGTCAGGATAAACCTTAAGCAGAATTCCATGGCCAATTTATGTCCTCTGTCTGCTAGTAGGTAGGGCAAGCAGAGGCCGGGATCCCGGTCCTGTATGTGTCGCAGTGCTAAACACACACAATACAATGCTTGTTTTCTCTGCCAGTATGACATCCTACCATAACAAATGGCATATCATGAGAAAGGGAAAGAGTATGCCTTTCACATGCTGTTTTATCTGTAAATTCTCATCTACAAATAATGAGAAATTAATTGTTAAAATATATACAATGGCAATGCCAACTGGTAGATGGGAACGGTTTTTCTAGGACAGGCATTGGGTGCTACCTTCCCAGAAAAGAGGGTTTAGCACATAAAATTGCATTTGTATTTGTGATAATGTCATACAGATGGATACTCCTGATACAGCAGACTTCGTAAGTGTCTCTTTTTACTTTATATCACAATAACTACTAGTTAAAGCCATCCGTGATTAAGTTACATCATTTGTGCAGGCAATTTATATAGTCAAGTGCCCTTTAAAACCCCCCAATACCCCCATCACTATGTAGGATATAGGTTTCTTAGTAACTTTCTTTGAGAATGGTTTAAAAATATGCTGGCGAAAATTGGCTAAAGAGTTTTTCCTGGAGCATGCACATTAAACCTGTATGTCCCCTGTTTGTTATACTTTTCAACAAAAGAATTGAAATCTTTACATAAAAATTTAACTCATAAACTGAGTGAGGGTATCATAGTATCTAATTCAGAAAACAGCTTGTCAATCAAGGATATATTCTACAATTGAGAGCAATATGCCTACAGCATACATAGGGGCAGCTCCAGGTGAAGGGTCCCACTAGTGAGTGCAGGGGGTACACACAGACCCTATCCTGCCGGGGCTACCTGTTGTGAAGGCTGGGGCCATGCATGCTAGGCTGGTGGGCAGTGACAGGTCGACTGGGGGAAGTTTTTATTTTCAAAAAATCATATTAGATAAACTTAAATGAGTAGGGTCATAATGATTACGGTTCTGAACTTGACTTGATTTTCCCTTTATTTTATATCTTGCATGATGAATTCCGACCATTTTCTAAAATGTCGTTGTCATACCTACTGCTAGAACAGTCATTTTTGAACTGGGTCAGGTGGCAGGTATGCAATAGAGAACAAGTCATATTCAAATTATATACCTGTATTATAAAGCATCATACATGTGGGGCATCGGTAATACCATATGCTCCATTTAAACTTCAGTATCTTAGAATAAGTCATATAATTATCTACATAAGTTGAAAGATAGGAAGCCATTGTGACCTTTAGGCAGCCTTGATTAGTTCTTATATACAAATGGGTGACATTTACATAATCATGTTTATATCTATTGATATCAAGTGGGGGTGGGGGGCGAGGGGCCCCACAGTCTATAGGTGAGTTCGGGATCAGGTTTTTATTGAGCCGATCTACCAGCCTGCCTACTACCTCAGGCCACCCCTCGCAAAGAACAATATTCAGTAAAACTTAGCTGGGTCTTTGCGAGGGGTGGGCTCAGGTAGTAGGCAGGTTGGTAGATCCTTCAATAAAAATCTGATCCCGAACTCACCTAATGTTGTGTTTATAAACAAGTCTGGTCTTTAATTGACCCTTTCAATGCATGGTTGGGTAAATTCGTTTGCTTACCCAATCAGGGATTTGAGTGCCTTTGGTACTGGTACCTCTGTACTATGTGACGCAATATGGCCAGGAAGGTGTTTCAAAAGGAATATCATTTCTGGAATATTCCACGTTCCTACGAGCGCTGAATAAGTTGCGGAATAGAACAGAAAAACCACTATTAACAAAGTGTTTCACAAAGTCTGTTCTATTTCATTGACTTTTCGTCACTCATAATACCACTATTAGAATATTCTTTGGGAAACACTTTGTTAATACTGTAAACGTATATATTTTCGCGCAGCTAAACTTTCGCGCATCTGCCATAGAGGAACATGTTCGCGCATTTATATTTTCGCGCACCTATGGGCCACCACATCTTTAGCTACATGTCATTTTTTACGGTTTGTAAATCGGACAATTATTAAGGATATTAGAGCCCAAAGACTAGGGGCTTACCTGTATAGGATGATACATACTAGTGGCATTATATATAGTGCTACATGTCATTGGAAAGCTAATTTCATGGGCATAATTTTCGCGCACATCATAATTTCACGCACCTAAGCATGTGCGCGAAAAACGCGAAAATATGTACTGAGCGAAAATTAATACGTTTACAGTAGTGGTTTTTCTGTTCTATTCCGCAACTTATTCAGCGCTCGTAGGAACATGGAATATTCCAGAAATAATATTCTCCATGGACCCAGTCAACGTTAGTCAACCTAAGATTTCGAAGCCTCAAAGAGGGAATGGCGTGTAGGCAGGAATAGCACTGAGCACACAGACCAATAGATTAGTACAGGGATAACCACCAAAATTCTCCACATATAGATTCTTGGAACAAGACGAGATATTTACGAGCGGTTTGCCCGTGAAGGAATAATAAACCATACCGTGTAAGAATAACTTTACTGTTTCGCATTTGCTTTACTAAATAGTGTATATTTTCCGTTCAAATTTTACAGTGGTACTTATATATATGTAAGCTACCATACTGGGGAAAATAAATTGAAAAATGTGCAAAAATAAAGAAAAAATTACAAACTTGTGATGGTACATAGCTCCACGTGTTTGGGGCCTTTTCAACACTTTATTTTCGCTCGTAAGTTGCGTCGTATTGCAGTCACCGCTAGTAAATCCTTGTGAAACACTTTTTTTAAACCTACTTATGAGTGAGGAATATACTTACGAGCAGTGCGCCTTCTGATCACTAGTAGGAATTTGTTACTAGTGAAGCCGCTTTAGAAACACTTTGTTTTACTCTGGTCTAATAGCGCCCTTTTGAAACACCTTCCAGGGGCATTTAAAGACATAGAACTTGCTGCCCCAGTAGTAACAGTCGGTGTGCAGCCATGACAGGTACCCAGCTCTTTAAACCCGCAGATCTCGGTACCCCTCCACCGACAGTCAGGGCGCAGTCGGGACAGGGCTTTAAGTTCGGTGATAGTTTATGGGGACTTTATGTTCCTGTCCACATGTTGTTTAGAGGTACCCCGCTGCGTTAAATAATACTTTTCAAACAGCAATATAATATAACACATACACCGTATGGAAATAGAGATTCTCCTGGTGCGAGGGGAAAGCATTAAGTGCTCACAAATTCTTTAGCAGAACAGTATCATAACGAATATAATACCGTGGACATATTGCATCAGTACTATTTGGATACATGATAGTACTTGAGAGTCCCAATATGGCACCACCCTACCCCCAACCCACAGGTCATGCAGTTCAAGCCGTTCCCCGCGGCTGCTCCACAGCCCTATTGCCTATTGACAAGGCCATGAAAATAGCCTGCTGTGTTTGTCGTTGGTCCTGGCCGCCCATGGATCTACCTGGCACCATTGACCGTGTGGATTAGCAGGAAGATTAAGGCTATACGCTTGTATACATGTGGATTAGCTCCAGCAACATCCCAAGGTGGGCCGGTCCCTCACCTGGTGTCTGTCGTCAAAACACAGACCCATACTGGAAGTAGGATAAGCAGGTATTAGCCAGTCTTGACCCATTAGATCCAGCTCGCTGCTCAGTATGTTTGACAATTACAGAGCCGGGGAACAGAATGCTCAGAAGAGGGACCCGTAGCCTATAGCAGCTGCATGGGGTCAAGAAAAAAAGTGTTGTGTTCAGTAACATGGCCGAAATAATTAGGGTAGGGAGGTCGATTTTTATTCTTTTTTAAAAACCTTTTTTTATAATAGATGATTTGGTGCAAACCTGTCTCTTTGTTTTCAGAATGGCCCGAAACCCGTCAGTGTTTGGTAAAAACAAAATAGGGTAGGTCCGGTCACCAGAACAAAACTTTTTTTCTAAGCCTGGGAGGTGCCCACTCCTCGAGCAAATGTTATGTATTGGTGCGAACTGCCTCTGATGTAAATCTATGGCAAACACGTGGACACATGTATGCACTTTGGGTTCCCATGTAGTTGGTGTAGCGAGGTCTAGTATTGAGAAGAATTTTGAATTTGCATATATGCATTGGAAGGCGATGTCTAAACCAACATGGGATAGATTCATCTAGTTAATTCAGTCACATCAATTACAAGAAAAAGGGCATTAAAACAAACATACGTAATACATGGCTTGATATCTTAGACATACAGACATACACACTAGAATATAATACCTATATTCAATACCTGTCTACCTTATCCCTCACACACCACTATTCAGTTCAACAGGGTTGAAATATCTGCATGTGAGATTAGTACAGAGATAAGGCTCTTGTGCTTAGCCTATTACTTCTTCTCAACAAAGAAATGCTGTTTTCTATAGATATACCGTCAACTCCCACTATTGCGACCACCCTTGGGACTATCTAAATGTGGTCGCAATTGCGAGGTGGTCGCAGTAGGGGGAGTTGTGATAGTTTGAAGTATATGGGGCTATTTGAAAAGTAGGCCATAGAAACGAGGTGTACATGGTCTGAATGGCAACACGCTTTTAGATATTCAAAGTTACTATTCGATCCCTTGCCCCTTGATTAGAAGTGGTGGCGCCTGGATGAGGGTATTGAAGACCACATCCGGAGGTTTTCATATGGCTATTTCGGTATAATAAGCTGGTACCTAGTATATTGACTGATTTACCATATACAATTTAACTCATTGGTGAATATATTTATTTGTCTATTATTTGATTAAGTTCACACAAGTTGGGACCACTCTCAGGCCTGAAATATCAGTGATTGTGCTGTCCCCACTGAGAAACATATGAACTATACCCAATGTGAGCTCATATTGGGTGACAACCGACCCAATGGGGGGGCACTCCCCTTATTTTTTTAATAGTAAATGCATGTATGCATAAACATTACCTGAAATGTGGTATCCTTTATACAAGAGGTAGCTAAACAAACTAGGACCCTTTGGGCAGGAAATTCTTATGGGCTCTTGCCTATATAGGGCCCCAGAATGGAACATTTCTCTTGTAGTCCTGTTCACTGATGGTAACCAAATAGGAGAGAGTGCCCCCCCCCCAACCCCATAAGCCTATGTAGTGGTCAGTAGACCCCAGGACCTTACCTCTCACTGAGTAGGGGAAGGGGGGTCTGACTGCCAGCCCAGAAACACAGCCAGGCCGAAATCAGGCTGGCTGAGAGGTGGTGGGTGGTGGGAGGCTAGACCATACCTCTGCCCTATATAAATGACACTACATACAGCACCCCTCCCCTTCCCACACACACACACACACACACACACACCTCCCACATGCACTTCTGTCCTTAGCAACGACTTCAAATATGACCATAGGCAGCAGTGCCCCCTTGTGCAAAGTGAAGAAAGCACACATTGACCAATATGATATTTGCAGAGATTGACTACTTTTGCTGAAAATACCACTATATCCACATATATATGCAATATGTATTAAAGGACTATTTAAAACAGTATGATTGTAGTGGAATATTAGGGTGTTCTCATATCATTCAAAACCTCCGGATGTGGTCTTCAAAGGGTCGCCATACCTTTGCATGAGGACGAAGTTACCCATTGTATCACTACAACCTGAACTTACAAGACAAGTGCCCTCCAATCAACAGAGATTCAGATTTAATTATGCCTAATACCAATGTCCCACTCTCTCACTCTTTTTTTCAAGTTTGCATACCTGACGTTGATTGGCTAGAGCTCTGACCTCCTTCCCAGCTAGCAAAAATCATGTAAATAACATCATTTTTACATCATTTCTTGATTGGTGGTGACATCATTGGATGATGTCAATTGTCGTTCCCAAGATGTCACATATGCAAGAAGTTTTTACGTGTCCCTTTGCATGGGTATTTTACATAAGTATATTTAAATTTAAAAAAATACATATCAACAATATGCTTGAACTTAATGATAATGACGTATATATATTATGACCAGCTGTAAAACATGTCTGAAACGTATAAATGTAGACACGTCAAAAAGATGTGATATGGAGATATCTATAAGGCATGTTGTAGGGATGACATTTATACCAGTTTTGAGTATACCCCCCTCCCAGTAGTGATTATAAATCAGATAGGATATTTAGGATACCTCTGAGAGAGATTGTAGACATCATAAAGTCATGTCCATTTTATGTCAATGTATGACATGTCCATAGGCACTCTGCATAGGAAGCAAACACCTGCTCTGTGAAAGACACTTTGCAGGCATTTTCCATTCCTTACAGACACATTTATCCTAGCCAGGAGGCCCAGATATGATATCAGCCCAAAGCCAGAATTTGTTCTTATACAATTTCAAAGGACACAGAAAAGGTGTCCCATTATGTGCCTTGGCTGTCCAACTATATTTCAACAAATCACTGTAACACAAGTGACACCTTATATATCACAGAGGTGACATTCTGGTGACATTCCAGGTAATATATTGGGCCGTGATTGGGCCAATATACCACTAAAAAATGGGCAAATATTGGCCCACCGCTGGTTTGACCGCTGGCCCAGTAATGGCCCATGCTCAGAGAAAGGGATATTGATTTCATGTTGGCCCAATAATGGGCCAACATGTCAATGCTTTAACATCATTCCAAGGTTAGAAATTAAACATCCGGGCAACCTTGTAATACATATATGTCGGCCCAACATATGATTTTAATATAGGACCACTGCAACAATCACTAATGTTGAACAATACTATTTTTCTGTGTATAATTGAATGTGCAAGCATACTTAAGACATGACTGTCAAGTCCCATCAGTTTAGAAAAAGCCATTTCTGGCTTTTTAATCCATCTTAATCTCAATCCCAAAATGGTTAGAAATAAAACATATGAGAAGATAATACTCCGTCCAACCTCTGGGTCTACTATAGGCTGTATAGGACATATACAAAAACCTGTATTTCATTAGGCACACAAAAAGAGACACACATATACGATATAATTTGGTTATAATATCATGATAGAATATATGTAGTCTGCCAATTGGGATGATAAATTGTTTTGTAGCATATTCAGAATGCCTTTATCCCTAGATTATCAATTTTTGGAAGCAAAGCAGAATGTTACATGTAAGAATACAACCAAGGATTTATATAGACCTTGCAAATAGTAGCAATCCTCTTAAGATGGTTTATATAGACCTAAAGGGAAATTTGTAAGGCTCTAACCCAGCCACTATTTTAGACACTTTAATTGACAGATTTGTGTGCATTAAATATGTAATTTTTAAACTAAATCCTCTTCAAAAGTTACAATAGCAAGTAATTACACCTCAACCTTCAATAATAAATCCATATTGCTGATAGTTTGAACCATTCAATATATGTGGTTCAATGTGCCCCAGGGGGTGGGTCAACCTGCCCAGGGCATGGGGCACATTGAACCACCCATAGATTTTTTTTTCAAAAATTCAAAATAAATACAAAAAAAGACCATATTTGCTTGCCATAGGTGATCATATATCGCAATGATATAAGGTAACTGCTAGATCCAAGATAAAAGTCCAGATGACTTTGATAAGGTCAGGGAAAAAAATAAAAGTGCAAAAGTGGTTCAACGTGCCCCTCTCTCCCCTAGATGACACTTATAGATGTTGAATTTCATCCATGAACTTCCTCTGACCTTTAAACATGTAGAGCACACTGGGACCACATTTATAACCCAATATGATGGCAATTAGGAGCCAACCTGTCAGAAACTCTTCAGGCAACATTGAATCCCCCTGGTGGAGATTGCAACCAGTATCTGACCAGTGTAGTTAAAATTGATGTTGGTCCACCATCAAAAATAATATGATTACCCTGTTATTTTTTATGAAATAAGGCAGCTTCATTGATTTAACCAAGGAGTGCCGTATTTAACACCCCCCGTGAAATAACCCATGGCCGTATTGCACGGCCCTGTGACGTCATCAAAATGGCAGTTTGTTTACATTTGAACGGCGTAGAAAGAAGCCATTTTAACCCCTCAACCCCCCTATGAACCCTAATGATTTAATTTGAATCAAAAAAGATAAAAAATAAACACAAAGGCATACTCGTTTTTGGTCTGTTGGTGGGTTATTTCACTTATTGACCCTCGGGCCGCATTTCACTCGGCCTACGGCCTCGTGAAATACGGCCCGAGGGTCAATGCATGAAATAACCCACCAACAGACCAAAAACTCGTGCACCTTTGTCTATATATGTTCCAACACTGGGCCAACACTGGGTCAATATCAGCAATATCAAGCATGAACCAGCTCTGGCCCAGCGGTCAACCCAGCAATGGCCCATTATCAGGATTGCCAAGGGTGGGCCATCATTGTAATTTGCATGTTGAACCAATGTATGCATTACCTACGATGGGCCATGGTTGGTATAACGATTGCGATGGAGTCGATCATTGTGCGATGGAGTCGGCCCAATAAACCCTTGCTACCTGGGATACTCTTGTTCCCGAATCCTTCCGAGAGAATGCTCTGGTAACAACCACTATGACCTTGAACTTGGATTTTGCTGGGTTTGGGCAATCCTGTGGTTAGCTTGGAACCAGCGAACAATAGAACCAGAATGTATGATGGTAAAACTACCATCATACATGCTGGTTCCTGTTCACTGGGAGAAGTTCAGGGGATGAGGTCTTTTTAATCATCACTCTTGGGATATCTCTTAATAAAATCGACATATGACATATAGGTCAAATCCCACGCGAGAGAGGGCCAGAAAATGTTGCAAATTTGTAATGTCACCGATTTTGGGGCCTACATTGGCCAAGACAGGCCCAAATCGGCAAGAAAGTGTTGCCTATGTCTTGTGATTTGGGATATTGCAAGGATCAAAAAGGTTAGATATTTTCCCCCAGAAGGCCTAGAAAATGTTGCTTATTGGAATATGTAAAGGTTTCTTGCTATATTGCAATGGTTGTGTCACTGATTAATCATTATCCAAATCCCATCTGATCCATGTATAAGAGATTTTGCTCTATGATTTATAATGTCTAACTATGCATATATTGGTGAATGTAGTTGCAGATATCGTAATTGCATCAATTTTCCTTAAGATATGAATATTAAAGTCCCTTCTGTTGCGAATTTAAACCCTATACCATGTCCAACATGGCCCAAATCGCAACACTCTCTCTGTCCAAATCGGGTACAGTGGGATTTGGAGAGGCCTAAAATCGGGGGACAAGTGTTGCGATTTACAATATTGGCAACAGTTGCCCCTTGTTATTATGTCAATAATCAACACTTTATGGCCCATTTTTCGCGTTGTGGGATTTGACCTTATAGTTTGACCTCACCCCTTTATTGGGGACCATGACACTTTTGCCGACTCAGGGATTATTAATTTTGTTCTTATTATTGTAAGGTACCGCAATGTGAACCAAAGGATTATCAATAGGCATCTTCCACATAATTATGGTGTATGCAGAATAACCCTCAAAGTACATTATGAAATGCAACAGGAATTCGAAAGGGATAATATGTGAAGACCAAGTTGGGGATTGCACCTTCCCCTCTGATGAGTGTTCACCTGTGGTGTGAATCACAATTCTTACTCCTTTTACAAATTCTTGTTCCTCTTACTTTTATGAATCAGGACGCATGTGTTCTATGTCCGAGTTTTTATCCTTCTGAGGTTTGTATTTCCGGGCATTTTTCTGTCCTGCTTCTTCACCTGGGCAAGCACTTTTATTCTTCTCTGCGATGTTTATCGAAGTCTTCTGACCTTTAACATATATTATTATGTTCAGTAGGCTAAATAGTTGCAGGTATGGGATGCTTCTTCTGGTTGACATGGGATGGGCTGGTCTGAAGCCTAGGTCGTTGTTTACATCAATGGGTTTTATATCCGAATCTATGTATACTTTCCGTGTGGTTTCGTCTATTTTTACAATGGTATCCAGAAAATGTCTGTTTTCGAGTGCAGCATTGTGGATTTTATAGTGTCATAGAACCTGTTCCCAGTAAACAAAAACGTTATACAACGTTATAAATTATAACATCAGACCTGAAAATCATGTTGAAAGATGCCCTACTGCGCAAATTGTGCCACAGTTCACTGAACTGGTGCAGAATTCATTTGACTCTGGTATTTTCCCTGAACTCTGGCATATTTCATTTGACTCTGGTAACTTCTCATCAGCTTGGAAAGGTGACAGCGTCACTCAAATTCCCAAATCGGGAAATAGGTCTAATGCTGGGAACTGGCAACCCATCTAACTGCTCAGTATGTCATCCAAGATTACAAAGTCTACCAATTGGTGAATGAGATCTGTGCGGCGAAATATGTGGGAAAGTACAAAGATGTAGCATACTTGGATCTGCACAGGGCATTTGATTGTGCACATCATGGTCAACTCCTGAACAGATTGAAAAAGGTTTATCTCTGGAGGATATGGCCCCTGATCCTACCATATTTTAAACTAGAATATGTATTAATACTAAAGAAAACAGACATGACTAATCACACACTAACTTACAGGAAATTGTATAATTCTCTCATAGTATGCTGATAAAAGATATGCATCTATAAATCGATGCAAACTGTATGATAGTATAAGCTCATATATTGCATATACACATATCTCCGACTTGTTGTGACCGGCAAAATACAGTGTGTACAGGACTTGTTCCTGTCAGTTGCAGTTGAAATAAAAAATCTTTGAATTGAATTAAATTGAATATGGCCTGGTTGGCTGACTATCTGACAGAGAGAAGTCAAAGAACTTGCTTTGGTACCCAAGAGTCAGAGCCAGCCGGTGTCTGCTCAGGTTTTCCCAGACCTTTATCCTGGGGCCACTGTTGTTTGTCTACCCAATACCACAACTGTCAACAATGTGTGTTCAGCGCCGCAATACCTTGGACACTCAATTAAAAATCTGATGTAACTGTAAGGACACATGTATACACCAGTGACCTCCATCGAGAGTGGAATTACAGGCCAACAAATTGGTACCCCTACAGTATCAGTAGGAGTGGAGCCGTGGTACCCGACCCCCCCCCCCCCTCTCTCTCTCTCTCTCTCTCTCTCTCTCTCTCTCTCTCTCTCTCTCTCTCTCTCTCTCTCTCTCTCTCTCTCTCTCTCCTATATGTATATAGGGTGGGTGGGGGTTTAATCCCAGTTGAGTGCAGCTTATCTGTATGAGGGCCTATGTTCATGTATTTCGTGAACATCCGTCATGGGTTGTGTATCAGTGGTATAACCATTATGGTTGTAGGAGAGCAGGCTCACGGACGACCAATTAGTCTGGTGCAGTCATAACGTCGTTTATGTGTGTAGGTTAATGAAAAATATCAAGATAATTAGACACTGCCTGTCAGACGACGAATATATTTAATCAAAGTGCCTTGTCCTGCCTTCTCTTCCATAATTTCCTCAGCCATACATCGGAACAGTTTGTAAATGGTTATAAGGTCACACACTATAAATGCGATGGATAGGGTCATTGGATTAAAGGGTATCGCTACAAAAGTAGGTGCTGGAACCCTGTGGATGTCAGAGAAACAACATTGTACTATGTAGCTAGTGCTGCCCTCTCGTGGCATATGTCAATAAGAGATGTATGGAATAATAGCACAACAGTTCTTCAGATATCCACCAGAATCTGTAGTGTAGTGGTTATGATGCCTGCTTTGCAATCAGAGGATCCGGAGTTCTATCCCAGAAGGTGCCATGACCTTTTCTCAAAAAAAGGTATAGTTATTCTTTTTTTTTTGGTGGGGGGGGGGGCGGGGGTAAAATAAAGGGGGGAAGGAATCTTGCATTATATTTTAATTTTCACATAGAGAGTATTTAAGCAGCAATGTCCATTGCATGGGCTATAGGGCTAGATTGCCTCACAAAGGAAGTACTTTTTCTTTAAATGGGCATTACAGAAAAATGAGCACCACACCATGTAATTTTTTTTCCATTTTCTATTTGATTATTCTGCCAAATAATCTAATCCAAAGTGATTCGAAGATAGCAATAGAAGAACATGGTCATCTGACCACAAAATAAAAATGCTCTTTTAGCTTAGTTAAGAACTAGCTTTTTCAAGTGGCTTTCCCATAGAATTGAGCACTGTACAATGCCATTTTCTTTACTTTTTCTAGTTCCTTATGTATTGAACTAATATTATACTAAGTTATATGCAGAAATCAATAGAATATCTAGATCATCGAACAGGTAGCGATACCCTTTAATTCAACCAGCGATCAATAAACCCACCTTACAGGTTGGATCCAGGGGGCGTAGGGTGGATTTGTGTGCATTAAAATATAAATGGTTTCAATGCCTTCAGTATATTGCTTATCACCCCCCCTCCCCCCTTTACCAGATTTTTGGATCCGCCCCTGCCTTACTTTCAGAGATAATCTCAATTAGATTGAAGAATACAGAGAGGATTACTCATACCGCTCTTACATTATAGTAATCCGTATGAGTAAATCTTTCAATGTTATATCATTTCGAGGCAGGAGATGCGAACATGGGCAATGTGAGTTGCTGTGATGAAGGGCATTGCGGGCATTTCCGCTGCTATCGACTGTATTAGAAATCATATAGAATGACATATCCTTCTTCCTGGGCTTATCCTTCTTAAGTGGCATAAAGCATATAGTGACCCTGTAGAATCACATGCATACTAATGATACTTGATATGTGCATTGTTAGTGTTAATTGACTGCATGATACGGACAATACACGCAGCAGCCGCGGTTAACACGCTAGGCACTGTTCTCTACTCTGTCTTTTATGTGCTCTCAATAGTTGTAAGTAGACGTCTCTGGTTGCCGATACACAATATGTCACCTCGTCTCCCTTGACAACGCTCCCGCCCCCGGACATGTCTCTGCGGGGACTTGGCGGGCGCTCGTTTCCCGAGCGCAACAGGTATGTCGTTCACAGGTATGGCTCGCAACCAACTTTGTGGACGACCGAGGCGCCGCGCACGGGACGCACCTTTATTAATATACGAGTGATTGGGTGAGCTCGCCAGTTCCCGCCCGCTACCTGTACCACCAGCACCAGCACCACCCACCTCCTCCAGCACCTCTGCAGCATTCTCCTCCTCCAGTGAAGGACTTTACCGAGAAACTTGATCAAAATGGGTTGTAACAGCAGCAAGGGAACCGAAACGGCCCCGGCCACCAAGCCGGCAGACAAGCCAGGTACTGTCTTTTACGTGTACATACATAGTGTATGTGTTGGACATATGTAATAAGTGCATAGTATCAGTGCAGTCTGTATAGAATACTTAGAGTGAACAGCTTGACATTGTAAGCATTTTATAGAGTAAGAATAATGCTGGGGGTGGAAAGTAGGGGTTACAGGAAACAGAGAGGGGACTTAAACGAATACTCATCACATATATGTCCCGTTAGTGAAAGCATAACACTTATCTTAAGACACACCATCCATGTTGGTGGTTAGGTGGTCACTCCCGTCCCTAGAAACCCCGACCCCCCCCCCCCCCTATTGGAGGCCAGAGTACTGGTCCCAGCTGCACGGGTAGCAAGGTTTAGGCATTTAAAGGCCCAGCGCCCTCATATATAGAGCTGAGTACCTCTCCCGACTGCACTCTGACTGTTACGTGCAGTAAGATCTGCGGCTTTAAGTGAACATCAGCCAATTGAGCCACTGTCCCTACAATCCTTCACCGGTATAGTAATGTTGTACCAGGATGTCCGCGCTCTCTAATACCCTCCCGTTCCTCCACCTCAGAAATATACCACCCGAGTCAGTTAGGTGAACAGCAAAGACTGACCCCGACTAATCAATCTGGTATTTAGGATAGCACAAATTATATATAAGTATACCATTAGCAAAACTAGCATATGCCACGTACAGAGGCCTACAATGAATACATATATAGCATTATGAGAAGAACAGGGTGAGCTATGTTCCACAGATGGATCAATAAGCATCATTACTTGCGGATTGCATCTCCAGAATAGTCACCTTTAACAACTAAGGCCAAACATCAAGGCTTTGGGGTGACATTTTTTAACAACAGGGGGGGGGGGGATTTTCGCTCGAGCGCACTGAATTTTTTCCTGATCTCTCGCGAGAGGAATCCATTATTTTATACCCCGGATTTTCGCTCGAGCGCACTGAAGTTTTTCCTGATCTCTCGCGAGAGGATTCCATTATTTTATACCCCCTCCCCCCGACAAGTTCGAGTTGATCGCGGCCGCCGCCTCTGCGCTATATAGTACATGTAACGCACATACTTTTTCGATTAAAAGGGGTGAACTTATTTTGTGTCGCCTTCACAAGGGGTCTAAATTTACCCCTCCCCCCCTAGTAATCTAACAAACACCCCCGCCTCCCGTTATTTAAAGGAAATCTCCCTAACTATTCCTAGAGCTATCCACACGATTTGTGAAGTCCATACCTGATTTATCACACATTATCCATGTACATTGGCTGTTGTTAGCCTCACCTACTACACTAATGAATACCTAGCAACGGTGTACTCACAACGGATGGGCGTATACCTTGTTGATATAGACATGGTGTCAGCAATTATGATCAACAATTACCGAGGTGTCAAAGTATGTGTATGGCAAATGGCAAAATAATTGTGGTCGGCGTGATGCTTAAAGTTGAATGCATTTAACAGTTTAAGCACTATCCAGCCCGTTAATTGTTCAAGGCCATTCATGTAGGCAACATTGCAGTTTATATCCCTTGAAAAATATTAGCTGCTGTAAGGTTGATGCCGAACTGAGCTGGTCTTAAAGGCGCAAATCTCGGTACCCCTCCAGCGACAGTCGGAGTGGAGTCGGGACAGGTACTCAGCCCTATAAATAGGGGCGGTGGGGTTTAAGTACAAAGAGGGCATTGCTCTTCCTGTGACCTTGATATTTGGATGAATAAACTGGATTAAAAATGATACATTTAATCCATGTAGTATGACATAATCCTATCATATCAACAAGGCTTTGGTGGGATCTGAGGGCTATTGATCCACAGGTAGGCTCTACAGGTTACATACAGCCTTCCCAATAGATATTATACCTTGAATAACGAGTAGGCTCTCTCAATGGGGATCAGGCGTATTCTCGACTCACTCTAAAACATAATCTCAGCTCCCCTGTGGTATGTTGGGTCCAGGGTCCAGAACAGGTAGTAGTAGCCTGATCCCTTATAACCTACCTGACTAGACGGCCAGGTGATTACATGAATATGGTCCATTGCTCTGAAGTAACATGCGGATCACCAGGGGTTAGGGCATTTGGCCCAAGTGCTCGAGGCCCCTCTAGTGTTATAGGGCCATTGAAGTATAAAATAGAACTGCACATGCTCGGACCCGTCCGGACTGATGCAAGCCGACGGATTCAGCCTTATGGATCAAGCAAGGATCAGGTTCTAATTTATCAAACAAATAATGTTGCCAAATTGAAACCCGTGAAATGTCGGAATTATCATGTATTTCTTTTTCTTTTGTTGTTTTGGTGTGTTTCTTTCACCCCGTTCCCCGTTGGTGTTGGGGAGAAGAGCCATTTCTAATTGTACACCTGTATACACACAATAATTATATACAGTGATTTCAGAAGGGGTATACAGTTAAAGACCACACAGTTAGTAGTTAATGTAAGGGAGTGATCATTTTTTAACAACAGGGGGGGTGGTGGGTTTCCGCGAGGAGCGCGCGAAATTTTTTACCCCCCCCCCCGGTCAAGGGGTCAAAATTTTTTACCCCCCCCCCTTAGGGTCGAAAATCGGCTCGCGCGCGGGCCCTTTGAAGCATAGTAACATGCGGGCTTTTTGGCTCAAAACAGGTTAAATTTTTTTGCCCTCCCCCAAGAGGGGTCCAAATTTTTTTGACCCCCCCCCCCCGGTCAAGGGGTCCAAATTTTTTTGCCCCCCCCCCCCCAAACCCACCACCCCCCCTGTTGATGATAAATGATCACTCCCTAACTAAGCAGTAGGATCTACTGTAGTCTTAAAGTATATATTACTAGGGTCTTAGTGCATATGGGCAGTAGGATCCACTTTTGGTTTATATTATAAAACAACGTATTTTTTATTCACTATTTACAGTGCAGTCATAGAGACAGCCAAGTACCTGACACATAATACGGATGAGGGCTCTCTGGGGGTTATCAGGAGCTTGTCAATACGAGGATGATAATACTGGCATTACCTTGATGTCTACATACTCGATCACTGATACCACTTAAGTGACTTGATCGAAATCCCTTCCTGGTGTCTAGATATGACCAGTGGAAGCATTTGGCTCTTATCACCATCAATATACCTGGGCCATACATGTATACACCTGCTTTTAGTAGTGGCTATGGTTAATGCTTAGAAAAACATTGAAACATCTCAGCGTAAGGGATTGAGAAAATAGGTTCCTTCCTGGAAAACTCACATCAGCACTATCAGAATTTTGATCTTGTTATTATCAGCTGTTATAAACCACCCATACGACGTCTATACTTAGTACAATATATGCACCGGCTATACCAATCCATAACGTCTGTTGCTTCTAAGGATACCAACCGGATGCCATTACTATGACGTCACATCCCCTGGTGACCCATGATCAATAGCAATATGCTGCTGGACATGGTGTTCCTTCTGATATAGACCAAGGCATTGATACCATGGGTGTTCTCAGGAGCATACAACCAAAGTCGATGTAGACCACAAAAGAACCAAACCCTATAGCCAGGGTTTAAGACTGGCTGAGATGCATTGATTTTCTCTGAACGGGAGGTGAAGTAGACCTTACCAGAGGAACTACAACTACAGAACCAGCACACTGCCCATTTATCATATAAATACCCCTTTGACCCAGTAGTAAAAACGGACATTAAGTCGTTATCAATAGATAAGCCTATGTTTCCTTGATGCTTTGTGATTTATATATCACTCAACCCCCAATGCACCGCTGTCGCAAAGAAAGAAGTATACTTTTGATGTGGCAAAGATAGAATTACCTATTTATCTGATAATAAAATACCTTACATTGAGGACATTGATCCATGAAAGGGGCAGCATACATAAGTTATACACCACAAGCCCCCCCCCCTCCCACTACCGCAAATCCGTGCTAAGTCCATGCCCTAGTGATCTACACAGAAAAAGAAACTGAGCATCAGTGCCATCAGAGCGATACTTGACGCTCAAAGGGGTGTGGTTTCGGCAACAGAGACACTCGCTTTTTTCTCTATGCAGAAATACCTTTACTTATAATGTACGTCTATGTATGCCAGACAATATCAGTGGGAGTACCCATATTGAATCTGATATGATATTATTATAGGCCTATATTGAACTTTATTCTGTGCTTTATATGACAAGATGTAATTGTGGTCAAAGTACACAAACCCGATGACAACAGGCAGTTTCTTTTTTTTTAGATTAAAAATAAATAATATGAATACTGAGACCTAGATTGCATAGAGTGACAGAGGAACTGGTTGAGCTCGTCACATCTGTTCGTTTGTTATCTGTAGCCGCCTTCCATCGAAAGTTTATATTCATCGACTATTGTGTCTGGAAGGCATGACGTCAGTGGCTTTCAATCCAGGAATAGTAATAGAGGATCCCTACCTCTAGGCACCAAATAATATTATATCATATTTCTCTCAGATAGATCGAGGGTCTGAGCTATATATGGGTTGGTTATGATGTGCCCGTGGGTGTACGGACTATGTATGCAGCAGGGCTTATCTGCACCTTACAAGAGGGTCTCCAATGGACCTTAAAGTACATAGTAACATCTAATCAAGTATGCAGATAAATGCATGTGCTTATGCGACAGAGGTAAGCATGAGAGCAAACTCTGACACCAGAGACACTAGGAAAGCATATGTTTGATGTACACATACTTACCAAAAACCTCCCGCTTGGCCAGCCACTCAACGTATACTAGTCCCCTATATTTACTTCATTATTCTGTTCCTGTATTAAATCGATCACTTTACTTTTGGTATTTGGATCTGACATGAAAATGCAATATAGCAATTGAAAAGCGACACTCTCTTTTTTTAAAACCATGTTTTCGTCGTTATTCCAAATCGTTCAATAATAACCACAAATCGAACCTGTGCAATCCAGTCCTGTCTCCCTGTGTTGAAAACCACCATCGATTTCAGAATTTGATTTAAATATCAATGATACTTGATGAATGGGGATTGATGAGCCATAATCAATTAGGTCATAGGTGCAGTGACCGAACAAGGCGCAGGTGCACATGTTACCTTTGCATCATCATAATGTACCTTTGTATTGAGTTGCTCATAGCTGCTCATATAGCTACTCAAATGTCCATATCTACAGGTGCAACACTGTTCTATAAGAATGGTTATGTAAGATAATGGAGCAACATCAGATGACTCTACGGATTTAGCACAGGTCTGCACCTACGTGTTTATCCAGTAGCAAGGGCACTTTTCCCACTAGCCTTCTTTTTCTCCACATGACAATACTAAACTTGAGACTGGGAGTAGTTTAAATTGCTCTTTTAAACTCTCAGCAGTGATATCTATATGTACATATGAAGAGTTTGATTATAGGCTAGTGCTTTTTGTAAAGACACCATGGGGTCAATTATTATACTTTGGTAAATGAGTGTATGTTGAGTAGGTCCTAAGGATATGAAAAATAGTAATTCTTGGAAAAAGATATTTGAGGATTATATTTCACTCTCCCTAATCTTCATTTTTGTCAGATTTTGTCCTTATTTTTAGAATAGCGCTTATGTCGTTTTGCATCCACACTCTTCATGTCTTCCTCAGCATTAGAACACTTGAATTTGCTTACTCAGGAATACAGACTAAAAAGGCAATCAGCATACGATAAATATCGAGGCTGATCAATGCGGTCTGCAGGACAACAGCATTATAGTCGATTGGCGGGAACAAATGGCTAGGATTCATACTGAATGCCCACCAGCCAGTTGTCGTCTGCGCCAATCAATATGGGTATTAAAAGAAAAAGCAGGTACGAGGTGGCGCGAGAAATACAAACAGTGCTATTTGCACCTGGTATGTTCCGCCATTACAAATTTATTTACCAGTGGCGCTGTATGGTTATTGATTGTGGACAGTCTCTGGACATTAAGAAGAATCCAATACATGTATGTGCCGCAGACCAATGACCCTAGATGTATATTATATTGGAAGACTCCTCATACTCCATATTTATCGACTGCCATTGAACATTCAAACTGCTTACTATATATATATGTGGGCCATCGGGGGAAAACGTGCTTCTAAAAAACGCTTTAGACCAATTTTTCATGGGGCACCCAGTGATATGCTAGAATTATTCCATCTCTGCTGAAAACGTCCCATTTTGGAATGCAAAAGGAACATTTGTTGCCATGGAAACATGGAAAATTGGCATATGTGACAATTTCTGGTTGCCATGGAAACACTCCATTATTTCAAATGGGAATTTTCTGCCACAAATGTTTTTGAAAATTTCACAAGGAACTCAGAATCGAAAATAGACTTCAGAAATTCCATCTAGAACCAATTTTATGATAAAAACATCAGATGTTAGTTATCTTTCAACAAAACTGAATTTTTTGCATTATTAGTATTCATGATAGGATATAGTGGATTCAGAGCTTGTTTGCCATTTTCAGTTGTACAAACCAACCATGGTTTGACAAGCAGTTACAACAAAACTTCTTGGGATATTTTAGCTCAAGATATCTCATTTTAAAGCCTGTCACATAAACATTGAAAAGCCATTTCCCTCCTGGAGGCATGTTTTCCCTCACCTGGCCACACATGGAGCCTGGTAACACCAAGGGTCACTATACATGATCAGATATACGTGCAGTATAGCAAAGAATATACAAATCACGTTAGGGAGGCATTGGCATGAGTATATCCGAATAACATATGTGAGTAAGGATGTAGAGATTCAAAATGATTGCTTAGTTTTATGAACAAGTAACATTTATGAAAGTCATAAAATGATAATGGTTTGATAGCATGAGTAAACCTGTGTCTACTATAAGTCTACTGCCCTGAAGCTCGATTATAAAAAGATAAGGGTGTAGTATGATCATTTCTATCCGTAATTTTTATACGTTATTATATGATCAGAGTGCTGTTCTCCACATGATACTCCGTACTATGTGGAGAGAATATAGATAATGAATAGGATACTATCTTTCACGAAAAATATTACCGTTACATACAAATGTGAACCTCCGCATTTGAATACGGACCTCCGCATTATAATGTCAAATTTGACAAGCAGAAACAGTTTAGGTCAAATCCGTACCATGCGGACCTCCGTATTAAATGAAGAAACAGCACCCGGCATACCCAATATTCAAAATGTGACGTATATCATATCGTCCATGAGGGGCACCCACAGCTAGCCTATGTGATAAGAAAACTCACTGAAAGTCTCCTGTAGTCTCTAGCGCATGCTTTTTATAGACTGTATGGTAAAACGTATGTTACGCTGTTATAATTGAGCTTGTCAAATGCTTGTCGTGTTATATATAGACAGAGATGTATGCAGCTTGTGTCATGTCTGCTTTCTGCTTAAATTTCCAGTTGAAGAAAAGAAGGAGGAGGCAGCACCAGGTAAGAAGAGCTTCAGCTGATATAGAGCTTATTCAATGTGTTCACCCCCCATCACCCTTTGTCAGTTGGGGATTTGTTGTCACTTAGGGATATATCTGACTTAATGCATGGCTTATTTAATTGTTCTGGCTTTCATATACATGTAGTTCACAATCAGATTCAAAGGGATATTCGACGATCACCTTAGGAAATTAGGTACAGTTGGGATCTCCAAGTGGGATACATTGCACTCCCCTTAAATCTGCTGAGGTCCCATAATTATATTCCTACACAGGTATAGCAGTGAATGTAACTGAGCAGAAGAATCTACTGTGGTTTTGCAGTATTTACTACGATATAGCAGATGAAAAGTCGAATATACGGGTTGTTTCCAGTATAAAAAGGACGTACTACACACTCAGAAAAGTCAGCGTCATTGTCGCTAAAACCAATCTCACCCGAAAGTCAGGCGTCATTGTCGCTAAAACCACTCTCACCCGAAAGTCAGGCACTGCAACAATGACGCTGACTTTTCTGACTGTATATTGGGTTCACTATGTACAGTGCATGTTGGAGTTGTCTTGTAGTTGTTCAGTGTATGAGTATTTAGGTTAATTCATTACCCGTTGTAGCCGCCGAGGAGAAGGCACCAGAGGCCGCACCAGAAGCAGCAGCAGGTATGGACATCCCCTCCACGGTGTTAACTAATTTGTTTTAACTCATCTTCAGACTCCGGAAATAACAAAATGCTATCCACCTAAATCCATGAAATCAATAACGGGCTAACTAACTTTATTCCGTCTAGTTGTCACATTTAACACATATTTGGCCTTTAGCTGGAAATAATTTGAAATTCATCTCAAAATTGCATATATATATATACTCCAAATGGTAAACACCTATTGGGTTCTCCAGAGGCAACAGAGGAGCCCAAAGCTGCAGAGGAGCCCAAAGCTGCAGAGGCAGAGGAGCCCAAAGCTGAATCAGAAGCTGCCCCTGCTGCAGAGAGCACAGGTATAGAGCTATATGGAGGGATGATTCGCAGAAGACACCCGACCCCTTTTCCAGCCCAACTATTTGAATCTTTAGCGGTTCTCTTTTACCTGGTTTCCTTCCCAGACCAAGCACATGGGTGCATGGAATGAGACGCACTTACCTGTATAGGACACTGTCGTTTTATTTTTAAGATGTTATTTGTTTTATTCCCTTTGGAGTACCATGTGTACCTCTATTCATGCCACAATGTTGGAGAGATTTCATTTAAAAAAAGAGATTATTAGATTAAACATTAAAGAATGGAAGGACCTCACAATCTCGCCCTGCCATAATCAATGATTAACGAATTGTATTGATTTATGTGAAATGTGGTCAATAAATTATAGATCATGTTAAATCATAGTGAAAGGGCTGAGTGGGACCAACCTGAGGGGGGTGATGCTTTCAGAAACCAAGGGCAAAACAATGGCAACACGTCTTTTTTTTAAAAGAATTTGATCTAGATTAAACTAGTCCTCTTTCAAATTAGAGCTGGGCTTCTATATTTGGATTGTAATATGAATGTTTTCTATATATCGTGGCATTTTTGACATTTTATTAATTTCATTTTCGTGAATGAAGAACACTATCTTTTGGGCACTTCATCAGTGCCCCAAAACTGAAATCAGACATTTAACATCCATCCTAGAACCAAGAGATATACTCCCAATCCATTATACTGTTAAATTCACCAACAAAACGTATCTATGGTAATTAATGCAATAATGGGATTTTATGTTTATTTTCTGGTAGCATAATCATTTCAAAGATGCTGGAACAAACTGAAATCACCAGCCCCTGGATATCCCCTTTCACATCAGTGGTCACATAATCCTTGATTAAAGTAGCATATACATTCGGTTTTCCCTCCTTAATGTCAGTAATTACCACCATAATCATATCACTTATTCATCATTTTGGCATGAATGACGGTATAGCTATAGGTTACATATGGGGTTCGCCCTTTCAATGAACTTGGTTTTCACTTAGTTTTAAGACATTTCTTTTCAGGTTTCTCTCCGTGATCATCTCAAATACTCTTTGCTGTTCTGGTCTTATTTCTACTTCATACTTTCCTGTTTGGTGTGAGGGACCTATAAGAACCCATTTGGTGATTCTGACTCTAACACATATTATACGTATAATGCACCTGTAGATGATAAGATACCATTAAAACTACTCATGCAAAATAGGTTAATTGAATAACTAATATAAATGGATAATTCTGAATAGAACTAAGACTGTAGGTTGATAAGTCACCGTTTTGCTATGTACTATCTATTCTACGATAACTCCGTTTGGTTATGAAGTCGTTAACTTAATAAACGAGAAAACATGGCTGTTGTGTACATACCTCGTTTGATTAATGACAAACGTTTTACAATATATCATTTACCACTAACACTGCTTCGTCTGTACAACCATTGTATTCAGTAACAAATGCGGACATCATGCTTGAATGATTACTTTAATGGTATTTTTCTCCTTTCCCCTAACAGAACAGACACCCGCGGACGCACCAGCAACAGAAGGTGAGTCTCCCGTTCTTGTCAATTGTCGTCTGCTTTTATTATTATTGAATAATCATAATCAAATCCACCATGATCTTCCTTCCTGTTTAGCAACACGTGGATTAGACAAATTCATTGAAATATCGCATATAGTTAGCTCCAAAAACTGACATTAGACTGTACTCCGATTATGTTACGAAGCACCAGATGAAGAAAAAGCCAAACTTGTTAGTCATTCCAATATTTTTCGTGTTGGTCGACGCAAAAATAGACATAATTTGTATTGCATTTCCATCTGTAAAGAACAAGCAAAAGACCATTTGTAAGGTTATGGACACGGGAATTGGACAAATTCATTGAATTTAGGATAGATTTTGCTCCAAAAACTGACATTGAATTGTCTTTCTGTCATGTTAAGAAGCACCAGCAGAAGAAGCCAAACCAGAAGGTAATGGAGTGTTATCTTAGGAGGGTGTTCCTTTTTATTTTATTTATTTTACTACATCATCTTAAGTGGTATATGGTGAGGGTTGAATTACGAAAAGTAATGGAATTATACCTTAGAAGGGTGTTTCTTTTTTGTTTTATTGATATTACATTGTACTACATTATCTTAAGTGTTCTGTGGTTAAGTTTGAATTATGAAAGAAATCAACTATCAAGTTTTATCTACCCTTGCGATATTTTTACGCATGAATATCTAAATTGGAAGGCATACCACACAGAGGAAAGAAAAAGCATCAAAAGGGAGTCTAGCTTGCCTCCAGAATGACTCTCCTCTCTAGGTGAGACCTGGTCCTTGTGTGAGTCAGAGAGCTACAAATGCATTAACAGCTTGTGACTCCTCTAGGTGACTCCCCTAAGTCAGCCAGAGAGTCACCTAGGCTCTCTCTCATAAGCAGCCTGGGCGCCCCTACAGAGAGGAGTCATTCTGGAGGCAACCTGGGCTTCCTTTTGACGCTGTTTCTTTTCTCTGTGTGCAGTCATCCCGAAGAATAATATTTTGTATTGATTGGCGCAAAAGTATATCATGTGTATTGCATTTCCATCTGTAAAGAACAAACAACAGAAGAGCCCAAACCGGAAGAAGGTAAAACTAATGGCACAACATGAAAATAAGCGTCCTAATGGCTACCGTCCACAGAGCATAAATCGGCTGTATACGACTAAAATGTCCATACATTTCCGGTGTAAGTTACGTATAAGATGGCCGTTTAGGGCACATTTTATGCTCTGTGGGCGTTGGTCATAAACAGGAGGAATATAGCTTAGTGGGATATTGTGGTTAAAATTGTAGTTACTGCTCTCGGTGACTATAAGTTTGGTCATGGTTTAGCACATACATTTCCCAGAAGTGTTATCAAATTATTACATCATGGCGGATGATAGAGAATTCTGCATGTATATTCTGAATTACACAATTTTGCCCCCTTGGTTAAGTTGCACTTTTGATCATGAAATAGTTTTCCTTGTTTTTATCAATCTATATCCATTATTCTGTTTTGTGTGCGCACTTTAATGGGTTTCATATAAGGTAGTGATTACTGGTATATTGGTGTTTCTACAAAATTATGCTGAAGGAAGATGAAATTGCCTTTCAGGCCATCCCTCTGCCCTCTAGAAAAAAGATCCCACCTGCACGTTTTCTTCTTCTTCGGGAATGTTTTGTCTCCACTATATAGTTCATCATTTCTTTTGCCATTGTATTGATAGTTTGTGTACCGTAATCCTGATTTCATAGTAAGTTAACTTCTAGGCCTAGAGTAATCCTCATCGACTAGACGATATATCACCGTAGTGTCCATATATTTCCCTTGGGATAGCAATAGAGAATAATAACTATACATCCAATGAAACCAATCATAATTCTGGTATGTTATATTTTATCTCCCTCCAGGTGACGCCGCACCAGCAGAAGGTAGGTTGATGAAATTATTATTATGTTGTTGTTATCATAAACATGTCCTTTTAAAATCACAGTAACCCATTCTCAATGTAAAAATAAGAATGTAGCGAAAATACAATTCACTAAAACATGGTCAAAATAGCAATACCGAGTGTTTTAGGTAAATGTCATTTATGGCAGTGCCCCTAACTATAGCTTGAGTCTGGGTAAAAACATTTGTACATGTATATCTACCATCTCATGATACCTTCTTAATTAGAACTAAACAATTATGTCCATAATGTACATAATGTACATATAATAGCCATACGCATTGTATTAACATACATTCCTCGTTACCCCTTTACTATGTTTGAAAATTGAATGGATGAATGGCACTACTAGGGTAGGGATGCACATAAGGTACACCACGTGTTTTGAGAGTTGCATGAGACATAGAACAATGAGAGATATCAAATACTAAATCAGGTATTGTTGCAGAAGCCGGTATACAATCTACATGATCACTGTATTTAAAGGTGTTTTTCTTCTTTTTAATTCATCTTCAAATGAAACCACCCCCTCCAAGGACGTGTTTTGCTTTACACACAGTCACAAAATAATGCTAATAGAGCAACTCACAATAATATTCCCCACAGATGAACACTGTAGATTAACATCAGTCCAATTACAGGGTTGTAGATCCACATACATACCCCCTCCTTAGTCATATTAGATGTACAACTTATTAGAAGCTGTGGGGCAGATGGTCTTAATAGGCGTTTTAGTTCAAACAAACATCCATGAAGTTGGGTCTATATGCATTATAAATCTTGTAGTTTTATCCCAAAAAATGAGCATTTGCAATCAAACTGGTGATTTGCAAATGACACATTCAGTGACAGTAGCCGGACACAGTTTTTGTAGTTTAAGGTATCCAATATAAATAAACACATTAGCTTACATCTCCGAGCTGCCATCCGATGCCTGTATTTAAATTGAAAACCACCAATTCTAAGCGTAAACATTAATGTTGCGTTCAACAATTCATATGAGATCTGAAATATGAGGAATGTACGTAATGCACTTGAATTCATATAGTCGATATGGGACTAGGATATGAGGCTAGTTTGCTATGATATCACCAGAAAAATAGCACAATCAATTATCGAAGCACTATGTGCTGCGCTTTCAATAGATCAATGTTGATGTCCCAACTACTATTGATGACAGTACATAGCCTGTCTATAAGACCGAAGTAAAAAGAGGAACGGGTCTGCTTTCAGTGGGTCCATTCCCGGTGTACAGTGGGGCTCTTGAACTCTATTTTTATTGTGTGGATATCTGATCCCAATGTTAAGGGCGCTCAGGTGTGCATGAGACACCAGTTTTAGTAGCAAGTCCTAGTTCCATGCTACCAGTCTAGTATCCTATTACTAAGTCATATCTTTATGATATCCTATCGATTGAGGACATTAATCAAATCAAAGGGTCCTCTTCCATGCGGCCCTCCTTAAGACAAAAACAGATCAGGTAAGCTATATAATTACCTGCATATTTGCATCCGGTTAGAGAGAGGTGGGTACATGTATACCTATTAATCGCAGCCTTCACTTTCCTTTTTATTTTACCTGATCTTTTCGGATCATGAATAGCAAATGTGGATGCATACCAATTGATCGCAGCTATTATTTTCACCTTAATTTTACCTGATCCTTTCAGTTTGGAAATAGCCAATGTGGTTCAGTGCATTATGATATTCAAGCCCTATTATGATAATATTCCTTCAGCGGTTTGTGAACCACAGGGGCCCTAAATTAATATTGATATAATCCTCACCATACTAAACATTGTACGTGTACTTAAACCTAATGTAGTCACAGGGTGCAAAGCATTCTTAATCCCCATAGATTCATTGGGCAATCCTCCAATCTCTAGGCATATTAGGCATGCTCTATTGATTTCCATGGGACGTGCCTGTTCATTTAATGAATCACTTAATCTAGTGATATATGAACACCGCCTTAAACTAAAGATCATTTTTAAAAGTCAAGAGCTGCAATCAACATTCATCATGGCATAGCTTAGTAGGCCACTGTGACAGCCTTTGGACCCCCTTTGGATCCATATCTTGGCTTGGGCAAGTGTGGCCGACGGCATGCACAGTCCTAACATGGAGATTGAGATATTACGACCGTTTATCAGTGTTGCCCAACGCAACCAAGCAAAATATTGACGGGTTGCCCCTGGCGAGCTGACCCCTGAGGGACAGGGTCGAGCTAGTGGTCTACCAGGCTGGCCCACCTATAGTATACATGTAGGAGGGTTTACGACCCAGGGCCATTAAATACTTCCACCTCAACCCACACGTCGGGAGGGATCCAGTGCTATAAAAGTTGACAGCATAATGATAACGGCCCTGACGACGTGTTTTCAAGAAAGGTTATCCACTTGCCAGTGGTAGGGTTAATAGAAAAGGGAAGTCACTGTCAGTGTTTAGTTCAGAATTTAGGGCTTACCAAATGCCAGGGAGGTACAGTATATCCTCCCTGCAAATGCTAACTTGATAGAAGTATCAAACAATTACACCATGCAATCCAATAACATTATAGTATTTTGGTAATTGTGAAAATTAGGAAAAGCTTTATGCTTAGTGTGGGAGTAGGACGGACTTCTTCTCGTAGCCGTTGAGTTTGACCAAAGTGATTTCCATTTATTATTCTAACCATAGGGGTGTAGGATATTACCTATAAAACGGGACCTGTTCAACTAACCTCAGTGTTTTCAGGTAATTTGAATCATAGTTCTGCAATATGATAACAATCAGACGCTGAAGTTTCCCACTATTGTACCTTACAATTCCCCCATTCACATAATAAGCATATCGCAGAATTGCTTAACACTGTATCATAGCTCTGCTGTCTAATTTGCTTGCCCCACGCTCAGCTAAAAATGGAGAGACCTCTGTTGAACAAATGCCAAATACTGAAGCTGACACGAAGCCAGAGGAGACGGCCGAACAGAAACCAGAGGAGACATCAGAACAAAAACCAGAGGAGGCCGCAGCACCAGAGACAAAACCTGAGGAGTCTAATCCAGCAGGTTGGGAAATCCCTCCCACACACATAATATAGTCTTCTTCTTAAGGATACTCCAAGCAAACAGTACTCCTGCATGCTAATGAACCCTTCTTCTCCATTTGCACCTCTTTCATAGACTGTATATGGATACGTTCTTGTAGGATGCCTCGTAGGATACATTTATACTCCTGTACCCCAATACCTGGTTATCTCCTCAATGTATCCCTGGATATACTATACCTGTATAGGGAAATACATTCCCCCTGTCATCTCTGATAGTGATATTGATATTGTCACTGTACGATTAGATTATTACAGCTGTCATTCAATTAGTATTTACTTAAAACTAAGTGTTGTTCTGCGACCGTTCCATTCTCTCTAATTAGGGGTCCTTCATTACGACTGAGTGCTCTCTTATTATGTCTAAGAATACAATCAGAGAGATTGCTATAGCTGGTTGTTATTACACAAAGAAAAGAAACAGCGTCAAAAGGGAGTCCAGGTTGCCTCTAGAATGACTCCCCTCATTAGGGGAGCCCGGCCTGCCCGAGGGAGCCGAGATGACTCCTTGGTTGACCTAAGGGAGTCACCTGGGGGAGTCTCATAGCTGCCTGAATCAGGGAGTCGCATAAAGACCTGGGCTCCCCTAGAGAGGGGAGTCATTCTGGAGGCAGCCTGGACTCCATTTTGACGCTGTTTCTTTTCTCTGTGTACTTCGGCCTGTCAGTGTTCGTTAATACTATTGGTTACTTAATTACATTACGTAACAACGCCTTAAAATATCTGGACAATTAGGTATGGAGTTACAACATTATTACCGGTACTCCTATTAGTTGAAATCAATGAAATATTTTAGTGTTGTCACTCTGACCAGTTGGTAATCCTATATCGGAACGGGACACTACACACTTACTTTCTATAGACTATAGCCGAATGGTGGACACAGGTAAGCCAACTCCATGTAGCTTACACCTGAGTCCTCTTACATGGCCTCCCGCCACAGGTGACAAATCCGCGTGCATTAATTCTTACCTGTGCCGCACTGTATATTTACACCATGGTGTACAATGTATGCCCAGTCTTACATGGAATAAGGACGTGATCGAGGTGAAATTAAGAATATGAATAATTGCAAATGCGCCCACGTCACATAAAGATTGGGGAATTGATTTGATTTCGATAGATTTGATTCCATTCTATTCATAAAAAGTCAATGAACCGATGTTTTGCCTGAGAGAACGCGAGAATCAAAACATCATAAAATTATGTATTATTATGATATGGATAGCATTGAGGGTTTTAAAATGATGTAATTTTATGATATGGATAGCACTACTGATTTTGTTAAGTACCTACACTGTAGGTGCAAAAGCAGGATTTAGCCCACATGTATGGGGTGGCAATATGATTCAAGGTCGGAGATTTGACTGGGATATGGAAAGAGGTTTACAGCATTACGTTCGTAATCTATTGTATGTTAAGCCTCCTGTTAATCTCTACTCTATTCCACATTCATTGTGATCCCCTTACCTCTAAATACTATACACTCTAAGTCGAACCTTAATGCACCTACAACATTTTTGTTGTTACAACAATAAGCATGTCATCTAAAAAAAGGAAATTGAAATTATTTCATTTAAGTCAATTAACCTATCTAGTCTTCTTAATGTTTCCAGTTAGGCAAGTCATGTACATTTCAATTTAGGACTTTTATGAAAACAAATTATTGACCAAATAAGCTGGTTGCTTAATTAACCCAATTGCATTCACAGCAACTAACCCATGATCATTTAATACAATACATGGTTTTCATATCTACATAACATTAACTAACACGTTCGGACTACGGTCTGAGATTATGCAGGCTTACTTAATATATCTATTGCAGCCCAGATAACTTATATGGATGGACACTAACGCAATTATTATGCATTTATTTCATATTTATGACAACATATTAAACCTGCTATTTTCTATATCCTTGCAGCACCAGCAGCGGACGCACCTGCTGCTGAATAATAAGGTAAGTTTATGATAGGGATTCTGCTATTATCCATTACTGGGACTATAGTCCTTTTAAAAAAAAGGTTTATTGACGCATCTCATGTAATTTACACGCTCCTCCAATGATGGCGAGTGAAGATGAGATTATACACAATTTATACAGTTTTATCACTGCTTTGATAATATATCTTTTACTTTGACGCCTAGCGACAATGAAGTATTAAGACCATATTAAGGCCATGTCGTGTCTAGTTAACATTACAGTCATACGTGTGTGTGTATTGTACTGTATTTGTGATTAAATACGATATCATATATATATATATATATATTATATATTATATATATATATATATATATATATATATATATATATATATATATATATATATATATATATATATATATATATATATATATATATATATATATTATATATATATATATATATATATATATATATATATATATATATATATATATATACATATGTATCAGTTTATTTTATGTCGGTGTTTCACTTTCACTATATTCTTGCATATCCCTTCATTGCATTCAGCTGATCTACACACTCCAATGCTGCCAAATCCGTCCATGTGCATCAAAACTATCCATCTAAGCTGTGCCTCAATGGGTTCTATTCCTCATCCCTAAAGAGACGGAGGGCATGATGTTTCCTCGGTCGAGGACCTCCAGTCAATGTGACATGACAGCAGCGGAGTTACCTCGAACCAGGGATCACCATGCCCTTCCCATGCCAAGGAGGTGGAAATGAAGATAATAGTCAGGGATTGGTGACCACTACATGACTGTTGTTATGAATTGTTGGTGTATGTAGTCTCGGGATTTGGGGGTGAATCTTTATCGGAAAATGGGGGAGGGGAGGGTGGGTTTTTCTAACAGATGAAATATAACTAGTTCTGGTATGTATGGGTGGTATTTATATTTGTAGTCTTTGTAGTATCGTCATGCAAAAGCTGTGATATTATCACGAAGATGTCATGTAACGTATTACTATAGTGGATTTGCCATTGGTAATGGTTTCCATTTGACGGGAGCTGTTACGAATGCGCGAGCGGGAGACTGGAGGAAATATGGAAACAAAAACCTGTGATAAGTCTATCTAGATTTACGTGTAACAGAAACACATATATAGGCTGTATCATAAGAAACCTTAGTCACAATAAAATGACAGCACAAACATATACCTGTGTATACATTGGTTACACTATATATTTGGCTACTATCAGTCTCAATTTGTCAGGGAATGTTAAATTCAAACATATGGCTCAATGAAAAATAACGTCCTTTTCGCTACAAATGAACTTTTCACTTCTTTTGCCACAATATTATATCATTATGATATCGGATTGCCGTCCGGTCAAATAGGTCTATGATCGTTTAAATCTGTTAGGCCCAACGTTACTTTGTTACCATTGTAATTTGTTACATGTACGAAAGTATACATATATATATACTGTTTTAATATTTCTATAAACATTATATATGTGTCCAATCAGCGCATTAGCATACACAGAAGATTGCTATTTTCTCGCTTCTGATGTTTTAGTTATATGTTATGCCCATTGATTACCATTTGATTCATTCTATATGAAGGGGTACGAGGTCCTTTGGTGGCCAGTATCACGAATCTTATCATATTATTTCATATGAGTGGTATTCTAAGCCACTACTTTGTACATAAATGTGCTGTAAACGATTTTATTGTGCATATAATGACTGTCATCTGAATAAAGTAGTGGAACCTATGTTCTGTCATTTGTCTTTTACATGGATGTTTATCAATGATGATATAATTATTAGCTGTTTATTTGGCATGAGTGGATATGCTCACGTGGGAGTGTCAACAAGAAAATCTGTCCAATATTAAACAAGCCAATCTTAAAAACGTTACAAAGTTAAGATTATAACATTGATTTAAGGCTATCACCAAAAGTTCATTTGAATATTCTGACACACCTTACCAGGATAATCTATGTTAGGCAGATGGCACCTACCTGGTATTTAACTGGGGTTCCACCAGTACTAAAGAAGGGATATTTAAGACGTTTTGGATTTAATAATTTGGTAAGATTGCATTAAGACTTACTCAAAACGTTTTCAGAACCAACCATCATAAATAGATCTTAACTTTAAGATTGTCACAACCTTTAAGATTGTAACGTTTTTTAAATTGGTCATTTTAAGATTGGACAGATTTTCTTGTTGACGCTCCCACGTGAGTGTGTCTCGACGAGCGTTTATTTGCGACTTCTTGGAGATAATTTAAAGGATGGAATTGATGTATTAGCCTCATGTTACAAGCATTGGATTTGACATATGGAAGGCACAATTGTGGACATTGTCAGAAAAGAACCTTATCAAATAAGAATAAACGGGAGGGTATAGAATTGCACTACACGGATAATGATATAGGGAAAGATCCGCAGCGAGGGACCATTATAGCTGGAGCTCCACTACGCGATATTTAGGGCAATTCTCATGATCCGATCGTACCCTGGTACCCTAGCCTTCCTTTCAATAGACCATAATTATTATAATTATTTGAAAGGCTATCATATAAGAAATATATGGTTAGGGTATCTTCATATTTACATCACACCGTAGGTTAAAGCTGCCATACCACATCAGATATATAGTTTCTGCACTTTCTGCATACTTGTATAGATAGTTCACTTTCTGCATATTTATAAAGGGTCCCCCTGGTGCAGTGTACTTGCACAATCTCGATCTAATTTGTGACTTTGCGAAATTCAGGAATATAGATCAGAAAAATAGAAGGCTTCCAGCATTCTATCCAGCACTTAATTACATTAACAAGGTAGCCTGATAAGTTATGGTATAACTTATCAGGCCCTTCTATTGTGAAAAGAAGTGTTGCAGCTCTGGCAAAATGCGTGTTTGGGGTAACTCTGCCACAGGGTTCTAGATGTCAGCAGAGAGCGGTACACGGAATTTAGGCACCTGGTCTTTAGGCCCCCTGCCTTCAGGCCCCCCTGACCACAGGCACCCTGCCCTAAGGCCCTCCGGATCTTAGGCCCCCGATCTTTTGGCACCCTGGCCATAGGCCCCCTGGTTATATGCCACATCCTCTTCACGTCCACTACCACTTCCTCACATCCACTACCACCTCCTGACATCCACTACCACTTCCTCACGTCCACTACCACTTCCTCACGTCCACTACCACTTCCTCACGTCCACTACCACTTCCTCACACCCACTATCACTTCCTCACATCCACTACCCCCTCCTCACGTCCACTACCACTTCCTCACGTCCACTACCACTTCCTCACGTCCACTACCACTTCCTCACACCCACTATCACTTCCTCACATCCACTACCCCCTCCTCACGTCCACTACCACAACCTCACGTCCACTACCTCAACTTCACGTCCACTACCACAACCTCACGTCCACTACCTCAACCTCACGTCCACTACCACAACCTCACGTCCACCACCTCACCCTCACGTCCAACCCCCAGGGGTGTGGACGTATGACAGGGTTGAGGACGTATGACAGGGGTAGTGGGATGTGACAGAAGGGGGTGTACATGGTGGTGGGGGGGGGGGGGGGTGGACGTGAGGTAAAGGGGTTGGACGTGAGGGAGGGGTTTGGACGTGAGCACGGGCCACCACTGAGCTAAACCTCGGGGGGGAGGTCAGGTGTTTCTGGTAACAGAAACAGGGTAGTCAACTCCAAGTTCCCCCTCTGCTTTGAGCATCACATTCTGTTGAAAATGCATGCATTTGGATGCATTAAAATGCCATTATCTCATGGATTCGAATAATAAATGATATTACTGGGATGCAGAACACACAATTTTGCATTAAACTGGAGATATACCCACATTTAGCAAAGTCCCCCCTCTGCTTTGTGTCAACATTGCTGCGGTCCTTAAAGCACATGGCCTGCATACCTACAACACTGTAGGGAGCAAGGAAAGGACAGGGGTCTGTACACTGGTAGCACAGGTTGGACGTGAGGGAGGTGGTTGGACGTGAGGGATGGGGTTGGACGTGAGGGATGGGGTTGGACGTGAGGGCTGGGGTTGGACGTGAGGGATGGGGTTGGAAATATCATTTACAAGAGATGGTGTTGGATGTGAGGAAATAGAATGAGATGATAGTTGTGGACGTTTGAAATGGACGTGAGATTAGTGCCTACAGGCCGGGGGCCTGTAGTCAGGGTGGCCTAAAGGCAGGAGGCCTCAGATCCGGAGGGCCTGTGGGCTGGGGGCCTGTGTTCCGGGGGCCTATGGCGTGTGGGCCTACAGTCAGGAGGGCCTGTATTCCGGATACCGCAGAGAGCATAGGGCTGGATCTCTGTAGGAATGGTCTTCCTTGTGAATCCCTCACTGTAAAACGTTGTTTCACCATTTTGTAGGTGTACAGTAGATTTTCCTGTCGGTGTCGATGGTCTTTTAAAATCATGTACAAACTTCTTTCAGACATAAATGACGTATGTTGATTGTCTGATATAATTATATATATCGGTATTTAAGGAACGTGGGTCACCTCTGTCTTAATGTCAGGTCTAATTCCACAGTATGTCACATACAGCATGTGAGAAAACTGAACAATCATTCCTCTGAAAACGTAGGGCCTACCCACACTAATTATTTACAGTACTGGTAACAAAATTGTTACTTGAGGCATCAAGCGATGTTTATTGATAAAATGTATTTTTTCTATAGTATATAGCAATAGAACATTTCAACAGATAAGGACATTCCAAAGCCCACTCAGTAATGTATAGAGGATACATCAGCTTATGACCCTTGAATACCATAGAAGTAAACAGAAGTTGACTACCCTTATTGTGCCTTATTAGAGAACTCCTGGTAACGAAATTTAACTCTGGCTAAATTACCCATCTATCAATCTCTGTGACCTGTAAACCTGTTTAGCAAAAGTACATTGGTGTATTTCTAATCAACCAATATGTGTACGGGGGGGGGGGGGGGGGGCTGGAAATAGGGGGGATTGTGTATGGTGGGGGAGTCAAAACTCCAAATGCGCTATGACTCATGAGGGGTGGGGGTGGGGGCTCATTCCACACGTGTTTTTTTGATATAATGAAGAGGAAATCTAGTTTCAACATCAATACGCAGGAGAACACAATAATAATCTTTCCAATCGTTTTATTGCAATTAAAGTGACTAAGTTTCCCTCCTATATATTGGTACCATGTTGGATCGATGTCTCACTATGGAGGATCAGATACATAGAGTCCTAAATGAAGGCAATCAGTTGGCGTTTAAACTTGGAAATATTAGATATCTAACAGGGGCTGAGATTGCCATCATCATTTTCAAGCAAACTGTATTGCCAAGATTTAATTACTGTTCTCACCTCTTAGATATTGCCTCTCAAGATAGTGTGAAGAAGCTCCAGAGTGTATAAAACAGAATCCTGCAGTCCTGTCTTATGATAGGGACAATGGACGAGTCCACGGATACGGTCCATCTCCAGTGTGAGACGCCAAAGCAACAGGTTAGAAGGCAAGAGTTATTGCTGTCATGTATGTACTCTAAAGCCAAACCCCCCCCCCCCCCAAAGAAGGGGATGAAGCTAGAACAAGGAATGATGTGAAAAGAAATTTCCCTTTTGTTACGCCCAAATTACATGGATATGATAAAAGCCAATACCATAGAGGGGCGCAGCTCTGGAACAGTTTGGACTTTGAAGTCCAGATGGCTCCAAACAAAATGATTTTCAAAGATAAGCTTAAGAAAAAACTAGGTACTAACCTAATAGGGGCTAGGGAGTTATTGGCGGTTAGAAGAAACAGGAGGAATGATGGGAGGCAAAATGTACAGCGAAACCTCTATTTTGATGTCTTCCCAGTGAGGAGAAAGAACGATAACATGAACTGCTAAGACTGTAAAGTATGTATTTTTATGATATATAGACTATTTGATATTCTCTGGTATGGTTATATATATATATATATATATATATATATATATATATATATATATATATATATATATATAAATATATATATATATATATATATATATATGTGTGTGTGTATATATATGTATATATATATATATATATATATATATATATATATATATATATATATATAATATCTGTATATATCAGTGGTGCCCTGATACTGTTTGTAGGATGTTGATGTTAAACCAGTTCATCTTGCTGGACTGTAGCAATGACTTTTAATGTACCTCCCCCCTTCCCCCTCTACACCCAAACCTCTACGCAAACCTACTCGGTATTGGATACCAGCAGTTAAGTTGTAAATCGTTGTACCACCTCATCCATTTGTAAATATCATCTATGTATATGTAGTTTAGTAACAGACTATCACCTAAGCAGCAAAACCGGGTGGAGCCAAAAGGTTATCCAAAATTGTTAAAGCGTATGTTAAACTATGAGTATCTACTTTACTGGATGGATTACCCCCGCAAAATTAACCGGGAAGACCTTCATGTATCACTTGTTGTATGTGATGATCCGTTAAATAAAAAGATAAAAAAATCTAGGTTAGGGCCTACCATAATGACATTGGAGGAAATTAGTCGACAATCCGTTATGAATCATTACATATCAGGGAAAGAATTTTTTTTTAATTCCCTGCTTCCTAGGAGCCTTACTAAATTTCTCATGGTCAATTTATATTTCAATGCTGTCTTAGTCAGAGTCAGAGGACTCAGAGACAATAATTATAGTTATATGGTCTTCATCAGATTCCTGGTAAGATTTTGCGCATTCGTTTCAATGCTGTCTAATTTAGAATTTGGTATGAGTTTCAATCAGTGGCATCTTATCTTTGTTGAGCATGGCATCATTGAGCTTTTTGCTTTTTGTGCACACATCTAGTTCATCAGTTCTCAGTTGTGTTCTAAGCGTTCTTAGAGGATTAGAGGTGTAGAATGATTTTGCTTTAAATCGGAAAAATCTCATTTGATTATGTCAAGATAGGCCTAGATCATCTCTGTAGCACATATTGCAACGAGGGGTGTGCTTGGAGAGCGTACGCGACCAGTGTCGCCCCCTGCTGTCGGTACATGAAAGCGATTTTTTTTGCGGCCGCAAAATTATATTTGTATTCGCAATGAATATAAATTTAAAATATATATCATCGACTATGTCCGCTTAGGGGCTCCTTAAAAGACTGATAGATTATCTGTAATCACTTTTTTAATTGTGGAAGACAAGAAACATATTTCAAACCAAAAATGATTCCTCTCTGACTACTGACTAAAGTGCCATTTATGTTCTCAACAGTTAAGTCAAGAAGGTGATAGCTTCAGGAGGTTATATATAACTGAGGAGCAGAAAAGTCATACTTGTACAGTTGACCTGCTTTCCAGTATCTGATGGTTGAAGTGATCTGACCCATTAGCCTCAGGAAGATACATACTTGGTGGAGGGTAGGTGAAGTCGCAGTTCGATGCTGCCACCTACGCGTTCAGTTAGGAACTAATGTGTTTCTGAGATTAAAGCGCAGTTCAACCGTCAGCATGAAGACTATAGCAACCCCAGTTTGAGTTAGTTTTTCGAAAAATGGGAATAGAATAATACAGTAGGCCTACAGAGCTGCCAAGCTCCAAGCCTTCACATTTGTAATTTTCTTCACAGAAAATCTTAATTCTCGCAGTTATAATCAAGTTAACATTGAAACGCATTACATTTGGCTCTTTATGAAACAGTTTTCACACCAAACAATTCGTTGTTTTCATCTTTGCATTTACGAATTTAACTAAATAAATTTGGTGAATTTTACAAGACCCCAACTCCATGTCACAATTTTTTCGTGCATATGTGTCAGATGTGATACAAACGATAAACAAAGCATCAGATTGCCCACGATATTACTTATTTATTCAGAACAAAATACAGAGTGTAATAGGCACAATTAAACAAATACAACATAACATAAATATGTTCTGACTCATACATTCAAACTTCATAAGTTATGGGGGGGATCCTCGTTGTCCATTTTCCCATATATATTTAAGTACATCCATGGGCGTTCCGTTGTATGAGCATAGTTCCTTCTATAATGCCTCATAAGTCCACTGGTGTGCTAATACTTCGGTCTAATAAATAAATGGCACACTAACGGATACATCATTACAGGGTCTTAGACATTGTTTTTCAATATAACATAGGTTCTTTCTGAGAGATTCACTCAGTGCTTAGTTACATATATATAGGTCTGTGAAGTACAGTAGACATGTGTGGTGAGATGTATGGCTACCATAATGGTCTACACCAATAGTATGACCTCTGCAATAAGTATCAGTATAAATATATGCATGTCACATATTGGATGAACGAGGGTCACATATATTGGTATGTGCACACCTGACCTATTTAGACTGGCCAAGGACCTACTTCGCCCGCGTATAGAATACATATAACCCATCGCTGATGTGCATACAGACTCTATGCAAATCTAATCATGGGATACACAGACATGATAAGACCTACTTCATAACTTCATCTAGGCATGCCAATGCATTTACGCTTGCTTAAGATTGATGTTGGTCCCAATTTGCCCAAAACTTGACGTGGGGACCCAACTCCTCTCAAAGTGTAAAATATGACGGCAATCCAATCACAAGTCTCATCATCTTACACATTTATTTCGACCTGGCCTACGCTAGAATCACTGGCCGAAATACCATGTAAGATAATTACACAATGAAGCCTTTTTTCTTTTTCATTTTTACAAAATATATAAATAAGCTTCCATATATGAATCTGCCATTGGAGGTTTAAGTATATGACAACACTCCTCAAATGTAGAGGATACAATGATTCGCATTATTCATTATTTTCTTTTTGTATCATTGGGGTATCACCTGCACCAGAACCAGCACCACTATAGATAAAACAAACATGGCAGATAAGGGTCATCTAAAGGGTATGCAATGTATAGATCTCACCCTATAGAAGCTGCCACATTCAAGACTCTTTGGCAAAAAAATACAATAAATCTAAAGAAAGAAACTGGGAAAGCTACAAGGGATGGATTAATACCATTCTAATATATTTAGGGAAGGGGTACATAGAACACTAACAGTATTGCGGGAAACACGATGTGACTTGTCCACACAATGGCATTGAATTTCCCATATTCCCAAATATCTGTATTACTAAAAGACAATAGCAAGCATTGTATGTATCGATAGTTAATTGAATATACACGTTTTCAGAGGAATGATTGTTCAGTTTTCTCACATGCTGTATGTAACATACTCTGGAATTAGACCTGACATTAAGACAGAGGTGACCCACGTTCCTTAAATACTGATATATATATATATCAGACAATCAATATACGGCTTTTCTGTCTCGAAGAATTTTGTACATGATTTAAAAGACCACATAAAAACCTCCTTTAATAATTCTTCAGTTTGTCACCTCAGTGGTAAAAAATGACTAAAATGAGCAGGTGATACATCTGTCCCATCTCATAAAGCATTGTCTTTCAGCAATATACGAAACTATATACATATATATCCTAGTATTGAGCTACATCAAAGCTCTAATATCAGCAAGGAACATTTGTAGTGATGGAATACATAATGGTATGTTTCTTTCATATTTGCCACCGGATTATTTGATATAAAGACAGATATAAAATAAAATATCAACAAGGTACTATTCGTATTGGAATGAAGAGAGCGGCAATGAAAGCTAGGTCATCCTGATGACTTGTTAAGGGTTATCAATGCGTAACTATTTACTTTCTACATCGTAACATGTTATCCTGTTGAGATGGAGTGGCATTACAGGTCTGGAAGTGGGAGGGGGGGGGGTTATGTTTAGTCACATCACTTGATAGTTGTCGTTGTTCAAGTATAGAAACAACCACCAGACATTTCATGTCTATGGCAACCAAGCAGCAGGCGTGGTATTATTGTACATTGGTATTGTGTAACCTATAACAACTATGGTATGGGTATAGTTTAACCAGTGACCAACTAGTGTTGTTTGTGACCAACAATTATTTCATGAATATATCTAGATATATTAATCACTTTACATATTTTATAATTCTTCACAGATGTAATAGAACATATCCAATACCTAACACAAGTACTGTATCGATATGAGAAAGGTTAGATAGCCTTTTTAGAAATAGAAGTAGGAATAAAGCAGAATGTCATAAGTAACATAAAAGCCCAGTAAATATATTTAGTTATGGTCAGTTAATCTGGTTCAATGGATACGGTTCTCCAGTGTTCAAGCGTTCTTGCAGTTTTTCAGCATTGTCTAGTCTAACATGACAACGTAATATAGACTTTCCATTCCAAAAGTCAATTTCCACGATTTGTTTTTCCCCATAAATACACGTAAAATGAATTCCTCGCATGATCGTCCAATACACTTTCATACCAAGGGTTCGAAGTCAATACATTGTTTATTAGGGAAACTGACATTTTGAAGTTACATCCTCTTCTGAACCCTTATAAAGTGCTAAATCCATGGGGAGTGTGCTTGAATATTTTGAGTATTTCTAAACCCAACCACTCAATACCTCACGTTCTACATGCAAATATTAAAATGCTTTCATTCTAAACTGGAATACCTCCCGATCCTGGATAAATAAGTCCTGTTGCAAACTAAATGAAATATCTCTGTTATTTAATACCACAAATAAGCTGTTCCCTATTCCATACCACAGTCATCACACTTTCACTACCTCACTACTAAGACACTCACAATTATGCTGTGCACGGCTTTTGGCAAACCAGCTGTAATCAAGACTTAAACATGATGAAGAATCCTTAGCTGGCAGGAGAGGTTTATGATTAAGTAGAATTTTTTTTCCTTCCTATTCTCCCTTCTTTTACATTTGATTGTTTACTAACACCATTGGATTAGACTGATAAGAATGAACGAGATGCGTCTTGTTACATTATACTAGCTACATGTGGATAGACGTCTACCAGCAGTGTGTCATTCACTAAGGACCAGCCTCTATCACATAGCCGCAAAGTCAACCTGCACGTATAGCTGCCGAATGCCCACCTGAAGAAACAAGACATACATCTCATGAGTAATACCCTACAAATGGGACATGGGAGTAACACAAGTATATTTTATTTTTTTTGAAATTTTCTTTTGAGTAAAGTGGTTGCTTTGTGCGTAAAAGGTCCAATTAACTTTCTCAGCTTTGTCCAAAGTAATAACACAAGTATAATTTGGTGTCATAAACATGAGATTCTGAGAGTAGCAGCACATCAGGTGTTAAAGATCACGGGTAAAACATGTGTTTAACACTTGTTTAACTCGTGCTTGTGTTACTAACACTTTTTAACATGTGATGGACCACTCACAGAATCTTATATTAAAACCATAAGTTTATACAGGTATGACAGTTTGACATTACAGCAATATTTCTCAAATAGACCGTTTAATGTATTTAAGTTATAAGTATGATATCGATGCTGTCTAAAATTGGCCATGCAAATGGCAATATGTGTAATATTTAGATACATTATCCCGATTATATCCGCGTATAGTGATGCAAATAGAAGTATAATATATAATAAAGTATATATATGCTGTGAAAGAAGAGAAGTTTGCCATTAAAAATAGACCTACCGCTGTGAAAATATTATGTGTCTGGCTCTGGATATATTTGATATCAGCACCCTGGGCCACCTCGAGCTTCACTCCGCCCACGTATACCTCACTACACAACGTCCAGAAGTGCGCCTCTTGTACGCTGTACACACCTTCCAACTGACTCACCTTAAGAACATGGAAATTGGACAGGTTAACAAAAATGTGCACCTGTAATTAATTCATTACAAGCATCCCTAGTTTTTGGGAAGAGAGAATTAATCATAATAGTCTGAAGTTGAGTTAAGATATATACATGTAATGCATTTGGATTACTTCTCAATACATATAGTTACTCCCTAATGAATAGTTCTGTGTTAATTCAAGTTGTTATAGGTTAGCTGTTATAAGGAAACTTTGCTGTAGTAGATGGGGACATACTGAGAGGTACGGCTGACAAGGGACAGAGACAACTTACTCTGGTGTAACATCCTGGCAGGCTGTGGTCCAGCTCACGGGGCTGTCTCTGAAGCAGCACGCCTATGGAATCTCTCAACAAGGGGATTACACTGCGAGAAGAAGAATTTAAATGTAATTAGTTGACGGGGATAAGAAATCATAGAGCATAACACTAGGGATGAAATGACACTCATATGTAATAGTACATCTTTACTGTGAGGATGTTCCCTAAGACAATTTCAGAATTGCAAATGCATAATGATGTACCGGGTATTTATAATTGCAATTGATAACCGTTTTACTTTTACGTAATAGCTTAAAGCTATCAAGTTATTATTGGGACTATAAACAGAGATGGGAAACATTGTGTATAATTGTACATTTATAGCATACGGAGGACCTGGTTCTAGAAAAAAAGGGGTATTCTATCAGTACAAGTATCATCAATGGGAAGTCTTCAAGGCATATATACATTGCGCTCACCTCATTATAATAAGCAAGGCTATACACATGGAACAGATGGGGTCGGCCATCATCCAACCGTACCACTCGATGAGCGCTGACGAGATGATCACCCCGACACTGCCGAGCGTGTCAGCCAAGATGTGCAGGAAAACACCTGGAAATTGGAGAAGAATGGTAAAGGTCTTGGTACAAACAGGTAGAATACATATTAGTCAATTAGACTGCTTTTATAGAGGGAAAATTAATAAGAATATGACGATTTTTGGAGACAAACGATATTATTGCACACTGTTGTTTTCATCTGGCAATCTTTTCGTAATCGTCAAAGTATAATTAGTGACTTACCTTGGAAAATCTGATTTTGCGATCCTTTTAATTTTTCTTCTCCGTGACCGTGCCCATGATGGTCGTCACCTGAAAGAGGATAGAAAAGCTCATAGTTATACCTCTTTAGTGTCTGACAGAGATACATAGTTTCTGAGACCTTTCTGTGAAAGAACCCACATATCTATTCACATAACATAGATATTCTTCATAAAAACCTTACAGATCGTAACTAGACCTCCAAATAAGTGCAGTTTATTCCCACTCTCATTGCCACAGATTCACTTTGATTTTTTTTTTTTTTTTTTTTTTTTTTTTCCTGTTTCCCTGTTACCGGTATTTTTTATTGGTGTGAAAGACTGTTTTTCAGTCCAGTTAGGACGAATTTTATAAGCATTTGCTAACACAAATTCGCCCGGGCCCGCTCTCTTTTAAAGTTCTGAACTAGTTTCAGACACCTTGTCCGCGATAATTTCTCTAAAAGAAATTATTTAGATGCCTGATGAGCTTATAACAAGCGAAACCTATCAGTCTCCACTGCAGAAACTTCAAAACTGCATTGTTACTACCAACAAATGATATCACCATTGTTGCTAGCAACCATATCCAGTCTACAACTGGTTACTAAGGGGACAGCTCCTTGTGATGTCACTGTGACGTCACTCAGAGGGCGGCGCCATGACAACGGCGGCCATTGAAGTTTTAAATATCTTCATAACAAGGTTGCATCGCGGTGAAGACAGACGCTTTTAGCTTTCGTCCTACAAAGAATCTTATTTCTTACTCTATCTCCACCATCAACGCACCTTGGTCGCTTACACTTACCACTTTCCCACACATAGACATTTGTCATTGTACCGGGATACTTCTGGTTTTGTTAACATTGCGGATTTAATCCAAAATGTCAACTGAAGACGACAAATCCGAGGCCGACGCCATGGAAGTCGAAAAGACGGCCGATCAATTGACAGCCGCCCAAAACAGCTCACTACCCATACTGGGACTGAGCCCAATCGATCGAGTAGAACAAGAGGTAACTCGGTTCATCAGTACACCTACTACTGAAGAAACTCCGGATCTTGAGGTAATTTCAACACCCAATTCCACTGTTAATAACTTAGTCGATCTATTCACATCGCCCGGCGTCTCGCCGAGCGGTGTCAACTCTGACAGCGCGCTGACAATGACAGCGCGCTCAGACATAAACAAACCACTGTCCACGCAAAATACACTCACCAGTATTGGGAATGTAGATTCAGACACGGGTTACCTAACTGCAGGGGAGGTGAATGAACTTTCAGATCCGTCCTTACAATCTTTAGACAAGTCGAAAATTTCAAATTCCGACAATTCTAAACCCCGGCCCCAACGGTCGCCGCGCAAGAAACGGCGCCGCACGGACCCGATCATTGTTGACAGCAATTCAGATGAATCGCTTTTAACTCCGGCACAAAGACCCACTGTCAGCCGCCAAATTATTAATTTAGCTGAATCCCTCACCAGGATCACTAGAAAACCTAGACCCATATCGGGCAAAAACAGCCTAACTTTCACACAAGAAAATTGGCCGGAGATTTCCAAAACTAACGTAACGAAATCCCCCAAAGATAAGGGTTCAGGGAAATCAAGCATGAAAAAAGTAGACTCCAGAGTCAGCTTTTCGATTGACTCAGATCCCACCCTGGTCACAGTTGGTACCACAACCAGTGACCCCTGGTCTAGAATCACTAGAAGTAGGTCTAAAAACACATGTAAAGACACTACTCCTGATACCAATAAAGACCCCACCCCCTCCACTAGCACGGGGGGACCTACAATTCCCACATCCAATAGATTCACAGCCATAGACGGCACTGATATCATGGATATTGAATTGCAGAATTTGATTGAGAAACAAATAGATGAATCCCTAAAGGCTAAATCTATTGTCTCCAGTTCACGCTTGGCCCCCAAAACTAAATCTATCTCCAAGACTAAGTTTAAAAAGGCCCTAGCGAAAATAAAACCTAAAAACAAAAAAAGCAATACTGCTATACCTAGGCCTACCGACACTAGGTTAATCACCCAGATTATTGAAAAGACTCTTACTGAGAAATTCTCTAATTTACTTGGCACTGACAAATCTGTTCCCCCTTCTAACCAACAGGTAGAAGAGGACCCAACACGACCGATGCTCTCTGAAGCCGCGGGCATGCTCTGGCGTCAATCACGTCACAGCCTCACCAATGCCACCAAGGCTGCAGTGAGAAGTGGTTGGCTAACGGGCCTAGTGGATGCACAGATAATCACCGACTGGGCCTTGGGCCTTGAACAGCCTCCCCCGTTTGTGAGTGAGTTCCCAGAACTCATCGCCGACATTGCCAAAATACGTCGACGGGGGGCCATGGACATCCAGTGCTCCACTGCTAGATTTTTAGAGGAGAGATCCGCCAAAGACAAAGATACTGGTTCACAACTGATGTCAGCGGCAGAGGGTATCTCAAGAGACCGCCCCGAGGCCATAACTCAAGCCATAAAGGCCACTGGAGCTATGATTGGTAAGATCAAGATCAAACTAGAAAAGGACCTTGACCAAAGAGAGGAGAGGGCCAAACAAAGGCAGCTCACCGACCTTGACCTACTTGACATACAGAAGCTTAATCGCTCTTACAAAAGTAGGTCAGTGGGTCATGCTGAGAAAAAAGCCATGAGGAACCCCACCCAGGCTTCGACCTACAAACAAAAGGAAAATAAGCTGAAAAATGCCTCCAGCAATGCCAGCCAATCCACCAACACCAACAAGCCTAAAGCATCTGGTAGTGGTAGCCTTAAAAACAACGCCTCCAACAAGGACGTCAAAGAGGCAACTAAAACCAAGAGCCAAGGTCAGATCCGCAAGGACAAATCCCAAGGCCAACCAAAACCAAAAGGCAAACGCCAGGATTTTGGCAAATCCCGCCAAGGACGAGGGTCTACCACCAAAGTCCGCGGGGGGAAGGGATCGCCCTACAATCGCTCCCCAAAGAGCCCAACTCCAATCACACATCCAGAGAAACCTGCGGGAATCTCAGAACAGGAATGGAGATTAGTGAAGGCACACAGAGATGTGAACTAAGCCTAAACACTAACAACAACAGCAATCTGACTCACAATGACAGTTACACTACATTGAGTCAGAACACTTCTGATGAAAATCTATTTTCCGACTCATCTGAGGGATCTTGGGACACTGTTACTGTTAACGAATTAAATGAACCCACAGGTTCATATGTTAATGTTACAACTGACTTTTGTCTTAGCAACACTTCACTCTCTGACCTACTGTCAGACAGCATTGAACAATCACCCATGAGTTCTACAACCACTGCCATTTGTTCTAATGAAAATGTACCTGCTACCAGCACTGTTGATAATCATATTAAACGTGTTACTCTGATTCTTCTGTTGAAAATTTATTGAATAGAAATAATCAGACTCTTGCCCCCACTAGTTCTGAAAACATAGGGGGCCCCAGCCTTACACGCAGGGATATTTTAGACAATAAATTTAAAAACACGGTAGTCTTAGCACAACCCACTGTTATCAATTTATCCACTAAAATATTGACAGAATATGAACAATCCATTTTGGAAAAGGGTTTAAATTTCTGTCCTACCCCGGGTGAACCTGTAATGGCTGACAAACACTTAGACCTTGAAAGATTCCACAATGGCCTAAGATGGAAGGCGTACTATGCTAATCAGAAGGACAGCTCAGACTTTGACTCAGAACTCCTGAAAGCAAAGTCTTTGAAAAATCCTGAGATGAGCAAAGCACCCCCTGCCAATTCCCATTTAGAAACCTTTGCAACCCTAAATGACATGGACTTATTAAAAAGCAAATGTATCACTCCTCGCATAAAGAATACTTCTGAGGGCGAACGGACAGCCATGTTGGCATTGTCCAGAGATAAGGAAATAATTATAAAACCGGCAGATAAAGGTGGAGCTGTAGTAATACAAAACACTTCAGACTACATCAGAGAGGGAGAACGCCAATTGGCAGATCAAAATTTCTACAAGAAACAAGACATAGATCTTTCTTGTGATCACCAATTTAAAGTTAACACACTCCTAGAAGGGCTTGTCACTAAGAAGGAGATGTCCGTCAGGGTTTTCAATAGACTCACACGTGATGATATTAGAACACCCCAACTCTATCTCCTACCCAAAATTCACAAAGCCACCAGACCACCTCCTGGCAGACCCATAGTCTCAGCCAATGGGTGTGCCACAGAGATGATCTCGGCTTATATTGATGTCATTATTAGGCCTATTGTACCTTAAATTCCATCATATGTAAAAGATACCGGTCATTTCCTATCCATACTGGAAGGCTTGACCCCTATCATTTCAGACACTGCAATCCTTTGCACTCTGGACGTCACATCACTTTACACCAACATACCTAATAAGGAAGGTTGTGAAGCAGTGGCATATTGGTTAACCAAATACCGCCCAGACAAATCGATAGGCACCCGCCAACCCCTCAATCAATCACTTATCACTATGTTGAAAATGGTTTTGGAAATGAATAATTTCCAGTTCAATGGTCAAAATTACCTCCAGGTGGGGGGCACAGCGATGGGGACTAGAGTAGCCCCAACACTAGCCAACCTCTTTATGGGTGATTTTGAGAGGAAACATGTGTATACACAACCACTCCAACCCCTAGTCTGGTTGAGATTCATTGACGACATCTTTTTGATCTGGACCCATGGGCTCGATTCACTACAAACCTTTATAGGCAATTTGAATGAAGCCCATCCCACTATCAAACTAACCTCTGAGATATCCACATCTCAGGTCCCCTTCCTAGATACACTTGTAAAATTGGAGGGTAATCACATACACACATCCCTGTATTGCAAACCGACAGATGCAAACAACTACCTGCACTTTACATCTGCTCATGCTAGACACTGCATCAATGGGATACCGTATGGCCAATTCTTAAGAATCAAACGCATCTGCACAAAGGTAGAAGATTTTATGTCTCATGCCCTTGTCAAAGCCACACACTTCATCAGAAGGGGCTACCCGCGGGACAAAATCTAAGATGCCCTCTTAAGGGCTATTGATAAACCCCGCAGTGAACTCATGGCCCCCAAGGTCAAGGTCAAATCTGATGAGGTCACCTCCTTTCTGGTGACCACCTACCACCCAACATTTAATAATGTAACCAAAGTGGTAAAGAAGAATTGGGGCATCCTAGCGAGATCAACCAAGACCAAGCATGTACATGACGGGTCTCTAGTTGTCTCTTTGAGGAAACCACCAAATCTTAGAAGTACTCTGGTAAAGGCCAAGGTCAACTACCAACAGGTACCACACCCCGAACCTATATTGTCGAGGCAACCCACTGGGTCCAGGGGGAGGAGCTATAATATTTGCAGTCGTACAGACTGCCCATATTGCCCGACCCTAAACCTATCAGGTACCATCAAGTCCCACGTCACAGGCAGATCATACCAAGCCAAGTTTAATGTATCCTGTAGGAGTTCAAACTTGATATATTGCCTCTCATGTAAACACTGTGGGAAACAATATGTGGGACAAACAGAAAGGAGACTGATGGACAGATTTGTCACCCATTTTGGGAACATCAGACATGCACGTCTAGCAACGGACATGGGTAAACACTTCAATACTGAAGGACACCATGGTCTCCTGGATGTAGAAATCCACATAGTGGATTTCATCCACCTACACCCCCGCTCTAAGGGGGCCAGAGTTCTCAGAAATAAAATCGAGAACAATTGGATGTACCGCCTCCGGACGGTGATCCCCAATGGACTGAATTTGATAGATGCTCCAATTTATCAAAGTGTCAAAAAGAGTGGAAAAAGACCTTCTAAGAAGGTCACACAGAAGAATATACAACCCCCGGACCCCCCAGTGGAGCCCCCTGTCCCCAAATTTGGATATATATTCCGAGGTGGGAAATGATGGGGGATCTAAACCCACACTTGGGATCCCTGGTTTTCTTCTGGACCTGTCTTCACACTGGCATTAAATCCTTTTGCCACGTCTAAAAAATTTCCCTGTTACCGGTATTTTTTATTGGTGTGAAAGACTGTTTTTCAGTCCAGTTAGGACGAATTTTATAAGCATTTGCTAACACAAATTCGCCCGGGCCCGCTCTCTTTTAAAGTTCTGAACTAGTTTCAGACACCTTGTCCGCGATAATTTCTCTAAAAGAAATTATTTAGATGCCTGATGAGCTTATAACAAGCGAAACCTATCAGTCTCCACTGCAGAAACTTCAAAACTGCATTGTTACTACCAACAAATGATATCACCATTGTTGCTAGCAACCGTATCCAGTCTACAACTGGTTACTAAGGGGACAGCTCCTTGTGATGTCACTGTGACGTCACTCAGAGGGCGGCGCCATGACAACGGCGGCCATTGAAGTTTTAAATATCTTCATAACAAGGTTGCATCGCGGTGAAGACAGACGCTTTTAGCTTTCGTCCTACAAAGAATCAGATTCACTTTGATAGTATAGAGGGGATTATCAATGCATGTAATGACTTTCCAGGATTGTGTTTCGATTAATCAAGTTTAACTGTGTTATATGTTACATTTATAACTTGGGTGCTCACCATGGGAGTGTCCGTGTGAATTGTGCGAGTGTCCATGGCCTGGAAATAAATGCAAATTTTAACATCTAAATAACGAAGCAAAGGACAAATGATATATTCAAACACTTGTTGTATAGTTGGGTAGAATAGAAGTCTTGATGTGAGGTATTAAATCACAAAGTATATTTCGAGTTTGCTTCATACAATTTGTATTATATAATTCTAGCCTAGTCTAAATTTGGGATTGTCCATAGATTGACTGTTTCACTTCACATGTTTAAGATCAGTTTATATACTTTACTTAAAACATGTTCACCCTCCGTGGAGGGGTAAGATAAACCACTTCACACCTTGGTTATTTCACATAACCGGAGGTTAAGTTAGCTACCCTACACTTGCACATACCCACTGCCTACTCGTCATAGACTCGTGTTATCACACCCTGTCTCGACCATGTGGTTAGGCCACTTAAAATTGATTATCAGCTTTGCGGACACTTTTTGCAAAAAATCGGTGAGGGAGGGAGGCTTTTTATTTTTTTTGATATACTTTTTCCTGGAGGTGCGGGAGGACCCTTTTTCTTTTTTTGCATAAATTGATGGTCTGCGCATATAAATAAGGTCCAAAATGCATTTTAAATCACGTTTCCACCCCAAATAACGGCTGAGACATTGATAATATTGCAAATGTATTGCTGGTGTTTTCCTCCATGCGCTATTTTTGGTCATTTTTTTTCTAAAAAGATGAAAAAAAGAACCAATGCGGCCCCTTTTAGGGGGTGCGCGCGGTATCCGCAAAGCTGATAATCAATTTTAAGTGGCCTTATATGGCATAACCCTGTACACGTGCAGAAAGACTAATACCTAGATCTTACCTCCATCATGTGCGTGTCCGCCTCCCCCATGGGAATGTCCATGTCCACCTCCCCCGTGGGAGTGACCGTGGCCTCCTCCGCCTCCATGAGAGTGTCCGTGACCGTGGAAGGCAAACACACCGACCATGTTAACGATGAATCCGAGAACCGACACCAGGAAGAGTCGGTCATGTTTTACCTCTGGAGGCTCAAATATGCGCTGCAAATCAAACAGATTATACTTGTATAACTATGGTAAAACCCTATAAATAAACCAGACCTTGATTTCGAGATACAATATAAATGCCTTTTTTTTTTAAATTGTCACTAAATTTATCTATATCAATATAGATCAAAGCCCCACCTTTATTCATTAAAGCAAAACATCTATGTCGAGATGAACATACCGCTAAACTTTACATAAAATGACACACAAAAAAATCGGCTTTAATTAAGAGGCGAGTTTTACGGTATAGTGTGTTTTTTTTGTTTGAATTTCATAAAAGTTAGGCTAGCATGAAACCCTTCGCTCTTTCTATCCCTATTAAAGCTTAGAAATAAATGGACTTAAAATCTAATTAATAGGTATGTGATAAACGAGCAAATTCATACAATAATCGATGGTCAGTGCTATCATAACTGATAGGGTATATGCAACTGATAGAAGCAAAACATATATTTCTTACCTCAACTGATTCAGAGAAAATGAAGAATGCGATGAAGACCAGAAACAGGCTGTTAACGAATCCTGCCAGAACCTCAATACGAACATACCTGAAAGACAAAAACTTAACTATCAAACTGACTTACAAAAAATTGACCACTGGTAGCCATTCACTTACTGCGCTAAAAATATTCAGACATTGCCAGGATATTGAAAAGTATAGTCTTCATAAGAAATCTATCGTTATATATGCCATATTCACTAAATCAAACGACCACGCTCATCTCTTGTAGTGTAACTTTAGTACCGCTAGACAGATTATGATTCCTTACCCATATGTGTAGTACTCATTTTTCCGCCATTTTGCGACCATGGAGGCAGCCAGGCCAGCCAGCAGCGCCGTACAGTCAAAGAACATGTGAAAGGAGTCGCTGATCAGACCCAGACTGAAACGACACAACGTAGACTGGTTATTATCATATAATAGATTGGGATTGAGGAATTGTATAATAATTGTAGCATGTCTATTGATAGCTAATGGCTGAGACAATGCCCACCCTCTGCATTCAAATTAATAAACATTGCAATGCTATAGTATACCAGCTAGTGACACATGTGATATTGTTTAAAAGTTCAGAATAGGGCTAGGATCTAAAGAAGAGAATTGTGTCTCGAAGTAGCGTCCTTCAATAGCCTCAGCCTTACTCAGCCCTAAGTGTGCCAACTGGACCAATAAAAATAGCGACTTTAGGCCACTCCAAAAAAAAGTTGTTTCTCATCACCGCGCGCATCATAAAAATCATGATCTGGAGAAAACTTTTTTTTTTTTTTAAACATTTTTGATGAAAAAAAATGCTAAAATTTGAAAAATATAGGCAAATTTGGTACAAAATTAAAGCTTATGCTGTCAGCAATGCAGTCTGCTGGTAATAACTTGCATTATTACAACCTTTGATGATCAATAAACTCTAAATTACTACGATGTGAAAATTTATCGCGAAATATAAAATTTCCCCGCGAAAAGTCCAAATTTCCCTTTGTATTTCAGCTTCAAGTAAAAAAAAAAAAAGCTAAAATAAAAAACGCCCTCGTCATATTTTTCACTCCTTGGTGATGAGAAACAATTTTTTTTTTGAGTGGCCTTATCTCACTACCAGTATTTTGTTTGGTTTGTGGTAGACTACCCAATTCTATGAATAATCAATGATCAACGAGTATTATCATATTAAATTATGGTGAATAATTATTTTTAATGAGATCCTGCATTACTAATACTTATACATCTGATTAAGTATGTAAGGTTTGTGGTAATCCCACAGCAGACTAAAATCGATAACACGATGTGCATCCCGCAAATGACAACAGCTGCAAACTGTTTGAACCACCCGGACCCCACAGTTGGACAGGAGGGCTTATTGAGTTGTGCAAAATACACGTCCTCAGTTGCCCACGTTATATAGTGTGACCCCAAACAACAAGCTGCAAAATTATTTAAAAAAAATAGGTTCAGACTCTACTGAAGTTTGAGGTATTGCTGCTAGGTATAAATTTAAGTTTCCTCTAAAATAAATGCTCAAGAGTTTGGAAGAACGATGAATATGCATGTTTGCTTAGTTTCAAAGGAAAGGATGAAAAGAGAGAAATGTGATACATACCTGTTTGTCCATGCGCCATAGATGAATTCGACAAATGCCATGCTTAAATTCAGACACAGGAACATGAAGAGATTCCTTGCGTTGGCATCTGCAAATATCAACCTGAAAGGGGGAAGGGTAAAGTTACATGAATTTTGTTTTATTGTAATTTGCGCTTACATTCTGAAGATAGAGTCTTCTATATTTTCCTCTTTTGTCAATAAGTATCGGGACATCCTTTTGTTTATATATTTGATTAATGTCTATAAGCCAATGGACAGCATATTTTGTGGATTTGACGTGCTGCTAACATTAGCATTCGGTTTATACTATGTCATATGAATTTGCATGTTTCAGGATTTGATGGACCTTGCTATTCTTGTACTAGGTGGCCTTTTCGCCAAAACCATATAACTTTATATCTCTACTAAGCTAGCCTAAAGATGTGTTGTAGGCCTATAGTCGTCTCTGGCAGATTGTAGGTCTAAAGACAATATTCTACTCACAATTGCGATATTTACCTTATGCTAAATGTGTAGGCTACTACTAGATTTACTGTCAGACGGCAATAGAAAAGTGTAGACCATCATTGTAAGTCTTCAAAGAAAGCTAAAGCCATAAATCTATATGATCAGATGTAAACACTCTGTATCTAGTCTATGTTACTTAGACTTTATATAGTGGTTTTATATAATCTATTACTTAAGTATACTAGTATGTATAATACCATCACTGCTAATTTTGCATTGACATGTATGTGTCCTTAGGCCTACATTAGTCATTAAAGCCCTCTTGAATCTTGAGTAAAGGCTAAGGCCACTTAAAAAAAAAAAGTTGTTTCTCATCACCGCGCGCATCATGAAAATCATGATTTGGGGAAAACGTTTTTTTTTTTTTTTTACATTTTTGATCAAAAATATGATAAAATTGCCAAAATATTGGCAAATTTGATATCAAATTAAAGCTTATGCTGTCAGCAATGCAGTCAGCTAGGTATAACCTGCATTGTAACAACTTTTGCTGATCAATAAACTCCAAATTACTAAAATGTGAAAATTGATGGCGAAAAGTGCAAATTTCCCTATGTATTTATGGCCCGAGTAAAAAAAAAAAAAAATTAATAAAAAACGCCCTCGTCATATTTTTCGTTGCTTGGTGATGAGAAACAATTTATTTTTTTTGAGTGGCCTAAAGTAGATCTGTCGTTTCTGGTTGGATACAAATGGAGGGCTCTTTTAATCCAGTCTGTATTTAAAACCCCCCAGCTGTTATATACAGTGAAATTTCGTTATAAGGAAAGCCTTTTGGCAAGGCATAGTTGCCCCTTATAAGCACTATTGCTTATAACAAGGGGCTCGAAGAATATCGGTATGCAATTTTGACAATGGAAACGTGTTCCTTATAACAGGAAATTCCTTATACATCTTGTACATTGATAGTGACACACTATGTATTTTAGTATCATTTTGTATGGGCTTAGCTCTACTCGAACCTGACATGGATTAAATACCAGTAGGCTACTCTGCCAGATTGGCTGAGTGAATAAACTGGCCTTCTATTGTCAGCATTGAGGTGTGTGCTATGTGTAGGACTACCGGTATAAAGCCTGTACCTGTAGGCTTAATTAAATGTACCGTAGGAGACCAAATGACCAACACTTGATTGAGTCACTGGGGGCCCTTGGGCCAAGTGGGTCTATATCATCGATTGAACATTCATTCATCTGATTCCAAATTGGCTTCCCCCCCCCCTTTTTTTTTTCTTTTTTTTTGTTGTTGTTGACAAGATGACCATCCCTCACACAAAGGGAGTGCTCATTTTTTAGGAGGGTGGTGGATTTGGGGGGGGGTAAAAAATTTGGACCCCTTGACCGGGGGGGGGGGGGGTAAAAAATGTAGACCCCTCTTGGGGGGATCTAAAAGAATTCAACCTGTTTTGAGGGGAAAAGCCCGCGCATTACTAAGCTACAAAGAGGCGCGAACGTGCACGATTTTCGGCCTGCCGCGGGAGGCGGGGGTAAAAAATTTCAATCCCTCTAGGGGCGTGTGTGAAAAAATTTGTGCGTTCCGCGCGAAATCTCACCGCCCCCCCCTGTTGTTAAAAAATGAGCACTCCCCAACACTAGTTAGTGTTTTAATAGATTGTACTAGTATTAGTACCGTAATCAACTAACATCCTGTTACATTTATTACAATATAGACTAAGTAGTACTACCGTAGTATTAGTAACAGGATGTTAGTTAATACTATAGTTGACAAATTCTGAGCCAGTCACAGACACAGTGTCTCAAGACAAGAGTCAAGTCAAGACACAATCGTGACAATGCTGTCTGTGAAAAGGTTGAGAGTGAATCCAATCTGAGTCTGATCATAGTTATTGCAAATTCTGCTCAAACTGATGTAAACAAAACAAAGTTCTTAGTCGATCAATGATTGATGTACGCCCCCGATATATGATTGCATCGTGTGTCACTCTGCTCTGCCACTGGTCATCAACATTGATAACAACCGGCACAGGGGCTGTGCAATATAGTAGATGTAAACACTAAAACACACTACGTTCACTTACCGCATCCATCCTGAGACCCTGTCCCAAATCCTTCGACTCTTCGGATAATCCTTATCTTTTGTTGTAAGGGGCAACATGATGACAGTGACCACTAACTAGCTCACAATACAATATCATATGTTTTTCGACCGGCACCAGCTGTTAGATTTTCTCGATTTTCTTGCCGTCGTGTCCTGTCAGCATGCGGAGTGGGCCGGAATGTTTGGAGATACTTTCGAAATTAAGGAAATCTGCAGACGAATTCTACGAATTGTAAAATATAATTTCTAGGTAAATACTAAAAAGTATTCTTTAGATATTTTAGATGTACGTTTTTAAATGATGTCTTACGGGTTTCATTGGCAATTTAATACGAATCTAACTACTAAGAACCTGCGAGGTTAAAAATAGGTGTACGCTTAAATTATATTAATGCCAAGCTGAGAAAAAAAGGTACATCAGTGATTCAGATATTAGATATATTTCTTGTAAGGTCTTTATCTTATGTACATTGAGATGAAATAGGGCATACTTGTGAAAATAAAACATATAATTATAGTCATAGAAATTAAAGTCGCGCGTTCACTGAAGCTGGTTCCCGAGGCAACAAAAAGCAAAAATTTGAGAGTTGTAAAAAGCTTTGCAGCCAAACAATTCCCAATTGTTTAATACCTGGGTGCATTTGGTTTACATCATTATGCGTGCATAAAGATACACTTCTTGCAGTTTACGTAGGATAGGCCTACATCGTTTCTACAGGGATATGCTGTCAAGACAAACCTTACGCAGAACGTCTTCGCTCTCTCTTCGCAGAATCTTCACCCCATCATCATGTTTGTCAACAAGTGCCGCACGTGATACACCTCATGCACCCACTGAAAATGTTGACAAGTTCAATCTCAAGCGGATATGTCTTTTAAGGAAGATAACAAGATATGAATTTGAACGGTATACTCATCGTCATCAGACTACCTCTGAAGCGGAACTCAAGGAGATTGTAATTAAAATTTCTTATTCATTTAGATCTAGAGCTATTTCATATTTTAATATAAAATTATCATGACATGAAATTTAAACCTATAATCTGTGATATTATCAACCTCCTCCCTGGTCTTCTTGAAAAGGAAAGTGACATGCACTTGATAAAAGCTATTGAAAGTGGGTTGTGCCAGGCTGGTGAGAGATGGCAGAGATGCCAACCCAGTGTTAAATACTTTTTAGATCACACCGCGCCACGCCCACGGTGCACTCCGTAACCCCGCCGGAGGATAATTCCATTATAATTATTGCCCGCCAAGTGTCACGCCCCTCCAGCATGGATGATGACAATTCCTAGAGTAGCTCTCCCTCTTCTGTTTCCCTCATCCTGCATTATTAGTTCCACCCTTCAGTGGTGCGGAATAATGCAAGGGATAGAGTTGATTATTCTATGGGGCCCATCCTCCACTGGGTATAGATACCGCCTGTGGGTAGGCCTACTGGACGAGGTATCTACCAATTACCATCTATACACATGACAGGCCGACTATGCCTACCGGTATAGGTCTATTGCCTCATTCATATCATCCATAGAGCTGTAGATCTATACCTCAACCTGTTGGACTGGCTACAATAAAGACTAAATCAACTCTATCCACTGTGTGCCTCTCCTTGAATCAGGTAACATAGCCCAAGCAGCCATCTAACAGTTCGTAATACCGGTAGATCTACTACAGTACTACCGGTACCAGGTGTACGCCCATTACCTGGTACCGGTACTACATGACTGTATTAAATAAAAACGTTTAAAAAAAAAACTATTACCGTAAAACCTCGCGTATAAGCCTAACTCGCATATAAGCCGCACCCCGACTTTGGGCCAATCCCATAAGGCTAAGCCGCAAAAGCCTCCTGAACAACCCCCAGGAAAAACTCGCGTATGAGCCGCACCCCAAACTTTGGTCAAAATGATAACCCCCCCCCCCCCCCCCCCAGCTGAAAATAACCCTGGCTACCGGCCTGGTAATATTTCATTCAAAACGCCGTTGATACTAAAGGCACCGCCAAAACCGGCCTGGTAGTAGCAGCTTTCTGTGTGTGGGGGGGGGGGGGGCGTTCAAAGTGGGCATCAGGGTGTACTAGGCTAGTGTAGCAGTCATGGGATAGCATTTTAGGGTCATTTTGGAAATACAAATTGGGAAAAACTCGCGTAGAGGCCGCACCCCGACTTTGGGCTGATTCTACAAGCCGCACTGGCGATCTGACTCGCGTACTAGCCGCGGCTTCTACGCAAGGTTTTACGGTATACCGGTACTACTAGACTGGTAAATCTACCAGGTGTAGGCCTATTACCTGGGACTATATGTAGGTTATGAATGATTCATTCTACTGTCAGTTTGCCCTAGATGATTCGCCATACTCTTCCTGGATGATTCACCGTACTGGCTGGGCCACTCGCTCTACCCCATGGCAGGAGTATAGCCGGTGATCCACTGCCGCAACTTTGCTGCAATTGTAGTTGTATGATAAACACTTGCGAGTACCCTCACAAAAATCAAAACTTTTAGATTTCTGCAAATGTAGTCACATGGCCCTCTTGCCAACATTGTCACAGGCTGTCGCAGCACCTGATCCACTGCTCGCACAGTCTCTCTGTGTTTGCTCGCACGACGCAGCAAATTTGCGGCGGTGGATCGTCGCCTTATAGGGTTGGATGATTTGCTTTGTTTTATACCGGTACTACTACAACTGGTAGATCTACTACCAGGTGTAGATCTAGGTCTATGTTAAGGATACATCCCTGTACGAGGGGTCTATGGGATTTAGATACCGACCGTAGGGAGGCTGTCTAAATCACATAGTCCCCGAGTTAAGGGGATCTATCCGACTTAGAACCTGGTATTTAATTGCCTTTTAATTACCTTTTAATTACCCTACATGAAAGGCTGAATGCCGCAGGGTCTATGGGATATAGACACTTGCAAACCCTGCTCTCCCATTGGTCAATTTAAAATACCAGGTTCTAATCTCCGGTAGTACATTTATTATGCTACTGAGTGTACATGGTGTAGGAGTCTTTACAGGCTACAGTGTTCTTGAATTGTCCGCAAATGCGTGATACTAGCCTGTTATTGGCTTTGGGACCTTGTCCCCAAAGCCATTTACACCACAGAGGAAGGGTTCATGAAAACAACAAGAAAAGACTAGCATGCCATAGGTCCCCTTGCCCATTGTTTTAAGTTTGGTCCTTCAACCTTGCCCAGATCTGGTTTCCCCATGTGTCTACAGGTGTGTGCAAGACTAATTTAACCTAGATCTGGTTTTCAGTTAATGTGGCTGTCAATGGCAAGGATTGGAACCACCCTAATAACTATTGACTCCTATATCATGCCAAGCTGTCAATGTCAATGCCAAACCCCATGTTATGCACATGCAGGACCTATACTAGAAGTTGAGTGGTCCAGGGTGGCTCTTGCAATCACTCAATCCTGCCCAAAGACAAACTGTCAACTCTGACATAAATACCCCCCCCCCCCCCCCACACACACACACATGCAACAATCCTGGTCATCATAACAACATTTTCCCATCCTTAAAGAAAGGCCATCAGCAGTCCTACCTCTGCTCCCTCCTCTTCCTCCCTCTCTCCCCTCCTCCTCCCTCTGCCCTGTTCTCCTCCTCCCTTGCCCTATCCTCCTCCTCTCTCTGCCCTGTCCTCCTCCCTCTGCCCCCTCCCCCTCCCTCTGCCCCCTCCTCCTCCCTCTGCCCCATCCTCTAACAATCCTATAAAAACCTTGTATTAAATGCAATACATGTACATTCGTAACATCGTGGCTTTCATACACTGTTGCAGGTGACTGAGAAAGGTTCGGACTACCAGGGACTGGTAGATCGCCATGATGAGTACCACAGAAAACTGGAACACATACACGAGGATATGGTGTAAGCATGGCGGTTCAGACATTCAAAGTATGACTGTAAATTATAAAGCAAGTAAAGTATTAAGGAAAGACGCTCTATAAGAGTCAATAAACCATGAATGGATAATTTGAGTAACATACACATATAGACAGAGGTCCACGGTGAGCTGTCTGAATGACAGGTTTCTCCACCTTGTGTGATATGATCCAAGGTACCACAAGTAGAGAAACCAGGAGTTCAGACTGATTAGAGTGGATCTCTGTGTTTATTTCATGTAATTATTGATAAATCATACTTGAAAACGACATTTAAAGACCCCTTTTCATAACTATTTTAGTGACGTCATCATGGAGTAATACCCCATGAAGAATAAGCATCAGTTTCTCCACGGGGGTGTGGAGAACGGCCATTCTAGTACTTAAGCATAGTAACTTCGTTTCTCCACATGAAATAAACTACTACATGTGCTACTGCATACTCCAAGTAAATCTCATTGAAAATAAATCATCTAGTTCCGAATGCATACATTTTGCACATTTGTTCATAGATACAGCACAAAGCTGATGTGCTACTTGTTACGTTTACAGTACCAGATGATTCACCTGCAATCATTAATTACCTCTCACCTGCCATTTCAGTAAAAGGGGGCTGACTGTTGATGTTGTAAAGAGACCTGAATACACGTTGAAAAGGATAGAGGAGGCTGATGCCATCTTCACTGCTGGTGGTGACGGTACATTTCTCATGGCCGCCACCAAAGTGAAGGGACATGGGAAACCCGTTATTGGGATCAATACAGACCCAGTCAGGTATTGTTCATAACTTGTGTATAATTACTCAGTCTTATTAAATGCTTTGAAACACGGATAACACGTGGGAACTACCGTTAACCGTGCCATATCACGGTCGGCATATTTATTGATTATCTAAAAAGAAAAAAAATCTGCTGCTGCTGCTGTTCTTACCTGCTGGTCTGTTGCCAAGCTGCTTTGCAGCTGCTGTCTCATTGTCATGTGACCCCGGTCACTGCCACCCACTGCTTGCCCACATAATATCCACAGTCTTAATAGTTGGCACAAATCACTGGGCATTGTGGCCCTTCCATATGTGTACGATGTTTGAACGTTTTAGTTAAATTCCTTTAATGAAATGTTACAAATAAGTTGATTACATATGTCCAGTATTTCTTTAATATTTGATTATTCTGTTTCAGATCGGAAGGGAAATTGTGTCTACCAAGAGACCATTCTATAAATCTTGGACGGTCGCTAGATAGAATATTAGATGGCAAATTCAAGTAAGTATATATACTCGCAAGGCATTGCAAATGCAATTAATATAAACATCTAAATTCAAATAAAATGTCTTCACTTTGCATCAGGAGTGTCTTACATAATATCAAATGTACAGAGAAATAAAACTATGTTTATCAATTTGGTAGCTGATTTGAAAGATAAGTAGACCACATATCTTGAGTCGACAAAACAGAAATAAAACAGATGTTTACAGCGGTTTTTAGCTGTGGGTTTATAATTTCACTTGGATGCATTTTCAGATGGATGTGGAGAAACCGAATTCGCATCACGATGCTGGGTCACGATATTGATGATACAGCCGTGGATATACACGACCAGGAACTCATGTATCCAGAGTTTAGACACTGGGAACACGTCCGCGAAAATGAAATGTTATTTGGAGATAGCGAGGAAAGGGTGAAGTTTAATCCCAAAACGCCGCCAGTCGTCCTCCCAATCTGGGCATTAAATGAAGTTTTTATTGGGGAATCTCTATCGGCCAGGTTAGTAAAAGTGTCATACTTTTTTTTTTATCTTTTTTTTTTGGAATTTCGATTTTAAAAAAAAATTTGGTCCTCATTAAGATACAGAATGTTCTTCCCCGACATTAACACCAGAATTCCAGCATGATCGCACACAAAACCTTTGTTACCACATACAGAGATGCCACTTTTCCAAGAATTCCTACTTTTTGGCTGGAATTTCTGTGTTGAATCAAATTCAGTTTCTGCAGAGAATCGACCAAAAATTTAGGATTTCCTGCTTTTTATCAACCAGGGAGTGGCACCTCTGACTGCTGTAACATGATGTATTGATACATTTTCATCTTGTGACGCTTGAATTGTTTAATTTGTAAACTATGTGCACCCAGTAGTATGGACATGTAGTTATCATATCCATTGATATGTTCTTCATTACAGGGTATCTTTCTATGAGGTGTCAGTGAATGGGTCACAACCTCAGAAGCAGAAGAGTTCAGGCATTACGGTCTGTACTGGGACGGGGTCCACCTCTTGGTTCTTTAACATCAACCATGTGCCAACATGTAGTGTACGGCACATTCTGGAGTTAGGTTAGTATAAGCGTGTGCCCCCTTTTGAATTATAGTTATGCCCTCTTGGTGCCAACCCTAGTATACATTACTAGTATAAATTTACACACACATACACATGCGCCGGTATATAAAAGCTGTGTACAACAACTGTATTCAAATGGAATATCGATGACTTAAAATTTACAATTGTCATGCACAATGTACATTTAAATTTCAATACCGTCATTTTCTGTATGAACTATCATTTTTGAGCAGTGTCTTTTATGAGGGAGACACGCCCCGCATCATAAATAAATATTTACACATTTGTTCCAGCCAAACAGCATTCATCTATTCCTCTGGACACAAGTGAAGTTCTGTGTGAAAAGGTGGCAGAAGAGTTTAACAACTCGCTCACTTTCCACCCTAGCGATCCCAAGATGGCGTTTGTCATCAGAGATCCCGTTCCCCATGGTACGTATTCTACAATACTGTATTCAATGTCTTGGTTGAGTGTGATTTATTTCTCCGCTTCTACATATACTTAATTCTATAAAATCCCTCACCGCGAGGGGTATTCCCCCCCCCCTATATTTGATCTACTATAGCAAAGCTCTCTTTTCGCTGAAAGGCACTGATCCCTTTACCCTTCACCGTCCCAAGTGTATTACGGATCCAATTATTTCGGATCCCACGTTGCCTTAAAATGCCCACTCTCTCCTACATCTGACAATCAGTTATGTAAAGATATTACTCTCGTTTACAGGTATATTCCAGGTTGTCCGAACGCGGGGTTTTTGTAAAAGGTAAGTAATAGGTCAAATTCAGCGTATATATTCTCTATGTTAAATTATGTGATAAAGATGAGCATTTACTATATGTCTTAGTCAAGAATAGATACAACATCTGTCCACAGTATTTGTAAATAATCTTAATGATTTCTTAAATTGTATAAGTAAAACAGACACGACATGAAGTGTTTCTCCCGGTTGGTCCACTCTTCTATTGAAAAAAAAAGATAGTGTGAGAGTTTTACTTATTTTGTATATCGGCTAATGAGTACGTAACATTTTGCTTTCAGTATGACTGTACGGTCACGAATGTTTGATGCCTGGGTAGCTGTGGATGGTGGAATATCGTTCCGATTCAATGATGGTGCAGTCGCTGTTCTAGAGATGTTTGAAAAGGATGCTCTCCGCTGTGTAGAGCTTGATTAATATGACATTATGTCAGATTGTCCCTGACCACTTCTTGTACGTACATACAGGGTATGAATGCACTAGTTTGTTGTAATATGTTATGTTGTAGTTTATATATTTAGGTGTTTATAGCACTTCAATATTAGTGATATAAATGAAAGTTACATGGGCAGGGTTGTTACCACCGTGAGGGAAAAGTTTAGGGGATATCAAATGCCAAAAAAATCTCAGGGGCTTGAAAGTCCTGTCTGGCACTTAGGAGTTTTTTTTTATGTTCAGCAGTTCCTAATACGTTATGATAAGATACTAATAATATTTCTAACATAGCTAATATCTTGGGTTCATCCTTTGGTTTTAATTGACATAGAACCCCAAAACAGTGAAACTGTGACCTTCCTCTTTACCATAGGCTGTAGACAATTTACTGTCATCATACTTTACCACATTTTCTGTTTCAAAAGAACAAAAAGTTCAACATATTATAAATATGGGGATCATGGGGGAAAGTGTATTAAGAATAAATAACATTGTGAATTGAATTGACTGACATAACTTGGGTGAAAGGATTAAAGCTGTTAGTTGTGTGTTGAGATGGTCAGGGACAGTCATTTTAAGACTACCTTGTCTAAAGCAACCATGCTTAGTGTAGGGGCACATCTATGTGATTGTATACCATAGAAGCTCTGAATAAGAAACATGTGATATAATATGAGGGATACATCCCTGTAGTGAAGTATTCATATATACTATATATAGAACAACTTATCAGTGGTTGAGCAGCATAAATACAAATATATAATACACTAATCTGAGTTCGAATCATGGAAATACATTATCAGTGTATCAAAGCTTAGGAAAATGAAATTTAGATACACGTAATTGAAAACAAATCTCCCCCCCCCCCCACCACTGTCAAATAAAATCGACGACCTGAAGGACTGAAGGACTCGATGTGTTTAGTACATAAGTCGTGTCTGTGATATTATCCTATCTAGGGTGAATTTTGACGTCGATCCCACAGATAATTTCAAAGCAGGATCTTGTCTAAAAGTGTTATTTTAGATGATTCTCTAGTTCAGCTGATAACCTCGGGCACTTGACAGTTTGCCATCAGCCATAACTGGTAAATAGTTGTAATAGATGTCAGGTATAATCCCGTATTTATGAGCTAGTTTTGGATACTCACACTATTTCAGGTAAAGGTTAACAAACTCCTGGCCGAAAGGTGGTATTGCGTATGAACACGAGATTTCAATGCATGCATACATGTACATTTTGTATGAGATTTAAATGCATTGTATGCCTGTTTACACGTATCTTGATGTTTTTTTACAAGTATATCGTATTATAAACAGCGTGGTGGTGCTTATGTACTTTATAACATGTTAGGAAATGCACGTTTTCATTAATTAGATTGCAATAGGTTACAAAGAAAGATTAATTAGATTGCAATAGGTTACAAACTGAAAGAAAGGTTTTGACTCTTTATGACTTTAACACTTTCCTGCCTAGTACTAGCTGTCGGTCACAAGAGAACATACTTGTTCAAATCAAATAGGATATAACATATCACTTATTCCTCCGTATTACCCGAGAAGGAACCTCCATAAACCTCACACTATACAGAGTTCAATAAATCCTGCGTTTACCTTTCTGAGAAAAATGTTCTGATGTGCGGTCCACCGAACACCACCCCACCCTTGTTTACAACAATGTGTGTTATGGGAACTGGGGAACAATAGTTAGAACTAAACCCCCATAGCATACTTTAATACAGACTATCATACTCAGGTGACGCTTTCAATGTTTCACGCATACCAACTCATAATGTATCAATTATGACGGGGCTAAAGTGCTAATGTCACTCTGTGTTTGTGAGAGTATGCATCTTGTTTCATAGAAGGACAACAGAGAACGCAGCTATAAGCCCTCTTAGGGTTGCAATTCACGCTCCAACTCTCGCTATCTCGCACCTCCATATACAAGGATCTTAAGGATGTCCCCTCTTTGTGAAGTCTATTTCAAGTTTTTTATTAATATTTTAGTTTTTACAGGTTTGAAAGAAAAGGAAGGCATTTATCAATAGGGCACAGTAGTTTACACCCATAAACACTCTACTTTTTTCAAATGTGTAAAATAGCTAAAGGGAAAGTCTTTTGAGATCCTCGTACACTCAACCACGGAATGGATTGAAGCAGGGTGTGAAATGGCAACCATAATAGGGCGAATATGACATAATCATGTAAATACATTAAATATTTATAGAAGTAATTTACCATTATAGGCCTAGTCTAGATTCGTATATAAGGTATTTGGAAAGCGCCTCCCTATGTCCTATTAATTATCTTCATTGGTATTTCATTTTGAAGTTTACTAAGAATTTGTATCTTTTAAAAGTCTATAGTAAACAAAATGGTTTTATATTTGCTATCTTTGACAAGGAACATTTGCATGTGCTTATTACTCAGATCATTCTGTTGCTGTTATTTTTCTAAGGGTTGAAATAGTATGGACGAGATAGCCAAATGATATCCCACTTTACCACATTCATAAAGATGGTTTAACCGCCAAAATATGCGTTCTGTTACATGTCCTTATATCTAATAATTAATAAACGTGCCATCTTGGAATTATTGATAATTGTCCACCGTGTCTGCTTTGTTGTTATTTAATATGGCAAATATCCTGTATCATTTATTAGGCTCGGTAATATACTAAGTATAGAAGAACGGAAAAAAAGACTTCGTGGGCTAGTCAAAGTTATTATGATTTTTAATTTTATTAACGATATAACTTTAAATATACAGTTCTATGAATTTTCTGTGAATATAGAGTGGTCTTCTGTGAACAGCTTAAGCATGTCTATCTCTAGTGGGTGTAAGCTGCCGGCTATGACTAGCGAATGGAGAGGCCCGCCCAAGTCGGCTTCACTCAGCTGCCGTAGAGTGCCGGCTTGTATCTGCTGTGTGTCCGCTCCAACCCTGACCACGCCGACACACACCGTCTGCTCATCTACCACTGAAAACAAGACACATTTAGAATCAATATTTTTATTGAATTTGGAAAATGATAAACAGTAGTATAGACATTAGCATGCTAAATTGTGTTGTTAACAGTGAGGGTTGGGGACAGGGGGCGGATTATGGCATTTAGCCTGGTAGTCCAGTTGCCAGCTTGATAACCTTGCAGAAAAAAAACCCGAAGAGGTTATGACTGATTTGGGTACAGGAAGTCCTATACTTTCAGAATCTTGACGATGCCCGGCTGGCATCGTTGAGCGTTTTCCGAAATTCAAGATGGCGTCCAAGATGGCTGACGAAAATGTTTGAAGTCATAAATCAGTCAATTCTTATGTGATTTGCATGTGTAATACCTCTAAATTGGGGTTTTTGGGCATGACTGATTGATTAGAAGAGTCAAAAAGTCATTTGAGTAGGTATCCATGGTGATAGCTGGTTTCCATAGCAACCAGCATGCCGATTCTTATACAAAATATATATTGTTATAAGAAATTTGTCATTTCTCAACACCTACACTCATGTAATATCTCAAATTAAAGGTCTCATTGAGATACATCATTTTAACATAGTTTAGAGTTGTCACAGGTCCTAGGTAACCATGGCAACCAGAAATCAACAACAGTAATGCCTAATGATTGATGCCAAAACATTATCATCCTTACTGATATCTGCAAATACATGACAGAACAACCAACATGGCCACCAGATACTAATTCTCTGCTTGATGTCACCTGAGTGGTTATCTATGGAGATGGGTCAATTCCATAGCAACCAATATGCTTATATGCAGAAAGTTTGATTTCATGTTATGATTTTTACCAAATGTGCACTTTTTATCATAGATCCCGAAAACATATTAACATATTATTAATTGCTACTGCTACAGTAAAACTTCTTTATTACGAACACCTTGTTACCAGCAAGATTAGTTCATATAAACGAATTTCGTAGTAACCAAACTCAAGGGGAAAGGCAGGTGGGGGGGGGGGGGGGGGGGGGGGTAGGACAGTGCTCGGAGTTCAAAGCACTGAAGTCCCCTCACCCAGTCCCCTGGTCAGTGGTCGGAGTTCAAAGCACTGAAGTCCCCTCACTCAGTCCCCTGGTCAGTGGTCGGAGTTCAAAGCACTGAAGTCCCCTCACTCAGTCCCCTGGTCAGTGGTCGGAGTTCAAAGCACTGAGGAGAGGCAGGTGAGGTAGAAGGGGCATAGTTTTGGAAGTGTGATGGTGGGGAGGTGGGGAGATGAGAGCGGCATTCTGTTCGAGGTGTGGGGGTGGGGAGGTAAGGGGAGTGGCGATGGGTGGGTGGGGGCGGCAAAGGACTGAGGTCCCCTCACACACCTGAGTCACTAGTGGTCGGAGTTGATGGGACTGAGGTCCCCTCTATCACCTAAATTATACTTCTAAAGGTCATATTTTACTTCGTTATAAATAAATTTGTAGCAGCAGTACTTCATTATAAAGAAGTTTTCCTAATATAGAAATGTACAGGAGAAAGTCAGGTATTTGTAAATACGTTCGTTATAAACAAAATTCGTAGTAACAGAGTTTGTAATAACGAAGTTTTACTGTACTATGGTAACTAAAAATAATTTTTCTGCTGTACATACAGAATCTGGGACCTGCTGGCAAGCCTCCTGACTAAGAGGTGATGTCAAGTCATATTAGTGGTGTCTATAAGATGCCTCCTCAGAGCTCCCATTAATCTATGATGTTTACAGTCATTAAAGCAGCTCATACCCTGCCAGTCCTCCTATAGTGCACTTTTTCTTAGCATGCCCCTCTGTCGTCCTGGCTGCCCCTTTGTCGGCCTGGCCAGCCCCTTTGTTGGCCTGGACAGCTAGTGAATGATGCAGTATAGCTGTTCAATATCAGCAATACACAAACATATCAACATGCGGATGTGTATCATTACTGTGTACTACTCCAGTCTGCTGACAAACCTTATACAGTTTGTAACTATTTGCTTGATGGTTAACTTAGTAGCACACAATAATGGCTTCAGTCACTATCTGACTGAATACTACAATCAATGTGGTTACAACTACTACTATTTCTTCACACCGGAAACACGTGACCAGATTCTGTATGGATGCGGCCATGTGCATTGGACTCTGGGAAAAAGCTGACTGTTTTCTTTTTCAAATTCTCCTTAATTCCTCCAAATAACCTTTACTCATCGATTCAAATTCCCTTTAATACATAAAGCAGAGACAACTACATCATACGTTTCTATTTATTTGCTTAAAAATAAGAAAGAAAACACACAGTAGGATTCGGTGAGTACTCGGCGTCACTCGGCATCCTCCCCACCAACTAGGTCACGTCTAACGCTATATAACTAGGTCACAGAGAGGGCCACCAGTGCAACTAGGTCACAGGTTAGAGCACGGACCATGTGCGGTGGAGGAGGGGGGGGGAGGGCAGTGGCGTCCTGCTGTGTGTGTGTGTGGGGGGGGGGGTCCTGTTGCAGGGGTGGGGTCCTGTTGGGGGGGTCCTGTTGTGGGGGTGGGGTCCTGTTATGGGGTCGGGGTCCTGTTGTGTGGGGGTGGGGTCCTGTTGTGGGGTGGGGTCCTGTTGTGTGTGTGGGGGGGTCCTGTTGTGTGAGGGTGGGGTCCTGTTGTGTGTGTGGGGGGGGGTCCTGTTATGAGGGTGGGGTCCTGTTGTGTGGGGGTGAGGTGGGGTCCTGTTGTGGGGGTGGGGTCCTGTTGTGTGGGGGTGGGGTCCTGTTGTGGGGTGGGGTCCTGTTGTGTGTGTGGGGGGGTCCTGTTGTGTGAGGGTGGGGTCCTGTTGTGTGTGTGGGGGGGGGTCCTGTTATGAGGGTGGGGTCCTGTTGTGTGGGGGTGAGGTGGGGTCCTGTTGTGGGGGTGGGGTCCTGTTGTGTGGGGGTGGGGTCCTGTTATGGGGTGGGGTCCTGTTGTGTGGGGGTGGGGTCCTGTTGTGTGTGGGGGGGTCCTGTTGTGGGGGTGGGGTCCTGTTGTGTGGGTTGGGGTGTGGGTGTGGAGTCCTATTGTGTGAGGGTGGGGTCCTGTTGTGTGTGGGGGGGTCCTGTTATGGGGGTGGGGTCCTGTTGTGTGGGGGTGGGGTCCTGTTGTGTGTAGGGGGGTCCTGTTATGGGGGTGGGGTCCTGTTGTGTGGGGGTGAGGTGGGGTCCTGTTGTGTGAGGGTGGGGTCCTGTTGTGTGTGGGGGGGGGTCCTGTTGTGGGGGTGGGGTCCTGTTGTGTGGGGGTGAGGTGGGGTCCCGTTATGGGGGTGGGGTCCTGTTGTGTGAGGGTGGGGTCCTGTTGTGTGGGTGTGGGGTCCTGTTGTGTGAGGGTGGGGTCCTGTTGTGTGGGGGTGGGGTCCTGTTGTGTGAGGGTGGGGTCCTGTTGTGTGAGGGTGGGGTCCTGTTATGGGGGTGGGGTCCTGTTGTGTGACGGTGGGGTCCTGTTGTGTGGGTGTGGGTGTGGAGTCCTGTTGTGTGAGGGTGGGGTCCTGTTGTGTCGGGCTGGGGTGGGGTCCTGTTGTGTGAGGGTTGGGTGGGGTCCTGTCGTGTGAGGGTGGGGTGGGGTCCTGTTGCGGGGGTGGGGTCCTGTTGTGTGGGGAGGGGTCCTGTTGTGTGAGGATGGGTGTGGGGTGAGGGGTGGGTCCTGTTGTGGGGGTGGGGTCCTGTTTTGGGGATGGGGTCCTGTTGTGGGGTTGGGGTCCTGTTTTGAGGGTGGGGTCGTGTTGTGTGGGGATGGGGTCGTGTTGTGTGGGGGTGGGGTCCTGTTATGGGGGTGGGGTCCTGTTGTGTGGGGAGGGGTCCTGTTTCGGGGGTGGGGTCATGTTGTGTGGGGGTGGAGTCCTGTTGTGTGGGGGTGGGGTCGTGTTGTGTGGGGGTGGGGTCCTGTTGTGTGAGGGTTGGTGTGGGGTGTGGGGTGGGTCCTGTTGTGGGGGTGGAGTCCTGTTGTGTGGGGGTGGGTGTGGGGTCCTGTTGTGTGGGTTGGGGTGTGGGTGTGGAGTCCTGTTGTGTGAGGGTGGGTGTGGGCGTGGAGTCCTGTTGTGGGGGGGGGGGTGGGGTCCTGTTGTGTGGGGGTGGAGTCCTGTTGTTTGGGTGTGGGCGTGGAGTCATGTTGTTGAGGTGGGGTCCTGTTGTGTGAGGGTGGGGTCCTGTTGTGTGAGGGTGGGGTGGGGTCCTGTTGTGGGGGTGGGGTCCTGTTGTGGGGGTAGGGTCCTGTTTTGTGGTCGGGGGTGGGGTCCTGTTGTGGGGGTGGGGACGGCGCCTGTGTGTGTCCCCAGCATCCCGGCGCCGAAGGGGCTGGTCATCTACAATGGTTCCCTCCTCCGGATTGTCCACCATAGCATCATTTGGATGGGACATTAAGTAGGTGAATCAATGATCTGACATTTACACATATCTGTGCAGTTCAATCAAGCATGATCATCAGCAAGTAACATCTTCATGAACAGCATGGGTCTGAGGAAGAACAATTACATTTTGAGGATAGTTGATGGAAGAATATGGATCACATTTGGCAATGGTGTGGGGATAACACTTTATTGCTGTATGTAAAGACCAGTCAAATAGCAGAGGGTCTTGTTCTGGAAGTTCTGAAGACATAGCACCCCCTCAGGTTAGCAGAATAATGACACCGGTGTCATAAGAGATGACATGTATCCTTTGATTTTACTACACAGATGTAGCTTGATTGGTCATGATTGCATTGGCTTGTTCATTTGTGATGCTTGATCATGTAGCTGTAGTCTCCTGTTTAAAGAGGAGTCTTTGAATTTCTCAGTTCTTGAGAATCAATATCGATAGAGCCTGATTGATTCCAATTGATCCATTGACACTTCTGTGTCAACTGACTCTGCCTCCCTTATCTATGACCTTTTCCAGTTCACAGCCATGACAGTTACATAACTGGTGTCAATGAAACCATCTGAAAGCTTTCTCATGTAATCTTTCATAGAAAACTTTGCCAGTCTAACTTCATCTTGGCACTTTTAGGCCAATATTTCTGTGACAATGTTGAACAGTGAGGCTGAATGCCCCTTTTGATGCTTGAGGTGTACATGGCTATTGATATTCTCACATAGCTTCTTTCTGTCCTTTTCATATTTTGTTATGCGTGCCTGGATTTATTCCTTCTGTATGTTGGCGACAGTGTATCAGTCGGTCCTGCAGCTAGCCAATTTAGCAGGACCGGATAGATTTTTGCAGGACCGAATACCAAAATCAAAGTTTTGCATACCTTTTAGAATAGAATAACATTTATAAAGGAATGATAACAAAAAATGCTCTTGACATGCTCTGAATTTGCCTAGAATATTAGTGTGCACTCTAAAACTTGCAACTTCAGTTCTAGTTGGAAGATTTGAAAAATTCCTTTAATTTAGGAAAGCCCAGAATGTGGAGGACATCTGGTCCTGCGACTCTAGTCATTCTGCCGGACCAGAGCCATTTTAGGTGGACATTGCCACTGTCCGGCACGTTTTGGCAAAGACTGGTGTATCAATACTCCCTAAGTCTCTTATAGTGCTTAACAGCTAGCTGTAAACAGCAGGATCAGTGCCAACTAGTTTGTGACATTCTCATTTGAGGTTATGTTAGTCAGTACAAACCACACTGCAATGGAACTGATGGGTTGCATGGTGTGCTTGCCCTGGATCAACTTTTCCTCAGTTAATACTGGCAACAACTTCAACGTGTACATGTGGTGATTTTGGAGTAAGAGGCCGGTTGTTTACTAGGGTCAGGCCAGTAAAAGTTGGTGGGAAGGGAGATCAGGGGTCAGATTATAGTGGTTACCATGGATGATGAAAGGCTGCAGACACAGGGTATTTGGATTGCTGACACTGACCAGAGAGACATAGTGCCTAAAAGCGCGTGGGAGTGGTAATTTGAACTACCTCTATGTCAATCATTATGGATTACTGTTGTTGAATTCCAGTTGTCATGGTCAGAGTTGAATGATTGATCGATTTGTTTAATGTCCAGATGTACATCAAGTACCTCACGGGACATATCTCAAGTTAGCGAGGTAGCCTTCCACAAATAGTAGTAGTCTTGCCTATCAGTGAGACAGATATTTATATGCTTGCCTAATACAGCAGTGACTGCATCTATGGATGATTGAATGTATGAAATGAATGACTGCATCTATGAGGTGAGGGAGAAAACCGCTACCAGGCCACGTACCCTGCTCTTTTCATAGGATAGCAAGTATTCTTTTATTTGCATAGTCCTACATACCCAGGCTAGTACTATAGTAGGCAGGGCCAGAGAAAACCATAGCCTTTGATATCTCAGACATGGTTCTCTGAGGAACGATCACAAGAAAGACCACCAGCAAGTTATTCTACTCCTTCATGGCCCCATCATGGAGGTCCCCACTAACACAGGGGGAAGTTGTCATGGTTACCCAGTACCCATGACAACTGTGGAACAATATTAACATCATGCATCTCAGTGAGACCTTTACTTTTAGATATCAAATGACAATATCATGTTAAGAAAAGACACTTTCCTCAATACAAAATATATTTTGAGTTAAAATCATGTTTTGAGTTAAAATGTTGGTTGCTCTGGAAATGATGCATCACCATGGATACCCACTCAAATGACTTTTTGACATTAAGGAGAGAGTATATTGTGGCCATGTTGGTTGTTCTGTCATGTATTCACAGTTATCAGTAAGGATGATAATGTTTCGGCACCAATCATTAGGCATTACTGTTGTTGATTTCTGGTTGCCATGGTTACCTAGGACCTGTGACAACTCTTAAACTATGTTAAAATGGTGTGTCTCAATGAGACCTTTAATTTGAGATATTACATGAGTGTAGAAATATATATTTTGTATTAGAATCAGCATGCTAGTTGCTATGGAAACACGCTATCACCATGGATACCTATTCAATTGACTTTTTGACTCTTTTAATCAATCAGGCATGCCCAAAAACCCCAATTTAGAGGTATCACACATGCAAATCACATAAGAATTGACTGATTTATGACTTTAAACATTTTCGTCAGCCATCTTGGACGCCATCTTGAATTTCGGAAAACGCTCAACGATGCCAGCTGGGCATCGTCAAGATTCTGAAAGTATATGACTTCCTGTACCCAAATCAGTCATAACCTCTTCGGGGGGTTTTATTGCAAGGTTGCAAGGATAATCCCCTCCTGGCAACTGGACTATGGAGATAACTGTGAGAGCGACATTATCAGAAGGCAACCTTTAAACTGAATGATTTTGGTGTCCTGATGTTCAGAGAAAGGCTATGATAGAAACATAATATTCAAGACAAAATATATCATGTTAGAACGTTGTGATACCTACCTAACTTGTCTTGTCCTGCTTGACGCCGGTTCTCAATGATTTCCAGTAGCTGGCCCGCAGCCTGGGCGACCGTCATGAAGCGTGGCGGCTCATAGATCTTCCTCCCCCTGTAAAGCACAACTAGACCTGATACATCTGATGAATCATAATACAGTACCGTAAATTCTATCATATAAGCATAATCTCGCGTATGAGCTTGTGTATAAGCCGCTACCCGACTTTGGGCGGATCCTATAAGCCGCACTGGCGATCTGATTATGGCAACTTTAGTACGGCGTCATAGTAGCAAAAACTCCCTATAAGCCGCACCCCTGCTCTGCGCCGATCTTATAAACCGCACTGGCGATCGGACTCGCGCCCTAGCCGCAGCTTCTATGCGAGAATTTATGGTACTCAGAAAATCAAAAAAAAATTAAAATCTGTTCAATTTCCTAAACAACATCTTCTAGGCCAAGCTTTAGAGCTACCGGTATTTTTCAGTAAACTTACCTCATCAGATTCTCTATTGTTTGCTCCTTCACTTTGATATCTGAAAATATAAAAAATCATACTTAAGATATCTGGGCTTCAAAGAGACATGTACTTAGCTAATACACGTATTAAAATGATACAATGAATTGAATGTTCTTAAACGTTAAATCTTTAAGCCTTCCAGTGTAGTGAAATGTCAGGAGACGAAGTTGGATAATAAATATTACTGACACATCTCACAACGTGAACTTACCTAAGAGACACAATGTATGCATATTTTTTTCCTTGTTGGCTACGATTTTGTCATAAAAGCTCTCGGGCTTCCAACTATCGTCCCAGAATACAATTGAAACGGTTTCTCCATAATTATAGAGCTGAAACACATACACACAAATAATCGTTAGAGTTTAACGTGAATTTCAGTGGTCGCATTGGGTCTTGGCAGGCCAAAAGGTTAAATTGTAAAACTTGCGGGATGTCATACGAAGGCACCATTTTGAAGTTTTTAAGTCTTCAATCCGCATTCAATCGTTTATTTATTGTTAAGAAAACTCCATATGTACAAGTTTAGTTACTAGCAAATCTTAAAATCAAATAGAAGTAGGAAATATAACCTTTTAATATCATTATGAAAACAACATCGTGCTGTTTATCAGTCTTATATATACCATATGGATGTGTAGTAGGGGTTGTTATATACCTGTAGACCACAACAGCCGATGGCGTTCATGATGGAGGCATTGTGGACAACTTTGTACTGTATTCCCTTCTCTTTAGCTCTCAGTACAAGGTCTGTGTGTGTTGTGGCGCTGGAAATTATATAATTTTTCTTTGATGCCTTACAATTCAACAAAGCATGAAATAAGTAAATCATTCCATTTGTTTTGTCGACTACCAGTAGGTACGATAAGATAACAGAAAGATAAAAATGGACTTATTTACAGTTTGATTAAGTGATTCGATTTCTACAGAAATGTATAGGCCTACATGTCCAGGTTCAGTAAATCAAGAAAGTGTCTTACCCAAATGGGTCCCCTACTACTAGAAAAACAATATCTTCAACCTCAGCACCCTCGAATATCTCATCTGAAATTAGACAAAAAATTTTAATAAACCAAGCAGCAATGAGAATGGCAATTGAATAACTGTAATTGCGTTTAATAACATAATCTACTCAGAATTGCTTAGACACAAATCCCGTACACACCTGACTGTTGCTCCACCATATCTCTGTCTGCCAATATTACTTCACGTCCATAGTACTTCTCCTGTGAGTAGAAACACACGATTAATGACTCGCCACGGGGTGTTAACATTGAGTGATCGGTGTTTACTTTTTTTTGTAAAGTGAAATATATATATACAAAATAGCCTACCATAAAACCTCACGTAGAAGCCGCAGCTAGTACGCGAGTCAGATTTGCGGTGCGGCTTATACTCAAGTTATAGGATCGGCCCATAGTCTGGGTGCGGCTTAGACAAGTTTTTGCTACTATAGTACAGTATTAAAGTCGCAATAACCAGATTACTAGTGCGGCTTATAAATAGGATCAGCCCAAAGTCGGGGTGAGGCTTAACCCCCGGCCACACTAGGCTGTTTTGGGCAGATCCGACCCGACTAGACCCGACAGTCTTATCAAATTTGACTGGCCGGTCTGATAGAGTTGTGCAAATGTAGTTGGACCTACCCAACCAATGATCGCATAGAATCTGATGGGTGCTCTCTTTGTAATAGTATAAGGGAGTGATCATTTTTTAACAACAGGGGGGGGTGGTGGGTTTGCGTGCGGAGCGGGCGAAATCTTTTACACCCCCCCTGGTCGAGGGTTCAAAATTTTTTACCACCCCCCCCCCCCCTTACAGCCGAAAATCGGCTCGCGCGCGGGCCCTTTGGCTTTGAAGCATAGTAACGCGCGGGCTTTTTGGCTCAAAACAGGTTGAATTATTTTGACCCCCCCAAAGAGGGGTCCAAATTTTTTTGCCCCCCCCCCGGTCAAGGGGTCCATTTTTTTTGGCCCCCCCCCCCAAACCCACCACCCCCCTGTTGTTAAAAAATGATCACTCCCTAAATGACACATATCAAATACATTTAAATAAAACCAGGTGGCCCAGCCTATAAGTATAAAGGGGCTGCCCCTGCTATGCCTATGTGCATGAGTGTAGGGAGAGGGGTGGTTAAACGAACACTGTGACGTGTGTATTATAGTACATTAGTATATTATGAAACAGGACACCTTTTTGACCCAACTTCAAGTGGGGTTGAAATTACCGCCCCCCCCCCCATGTGCGTTGTTTAAAAACTGAGCCCCATTCCCTTAGTTAACGAGAGAGAAGGGGCTGTCCTAGGGTAGACTATACATATGATATGGTCGCTCCCTTTATAATATAGGTACTAGTAGTAGGCTTTTAATAATATTATCAGATAGTATTACGGTATGTTCTCCAGCACTGACTCCTACCCGAAGTGCCCCAAATATCGCTCATGGCCACATGTCACTTACCAACTCCTCCTTCCCGACTGTCAGTATGGACGTATACGCTTCAAGATAGACACGCGCTGCTGCCTTGACAATCTCCAGTCCTTTGACAGTGATGTCTTTGGCATCACCGAGCCCTAACCCGACCAAATAAAACATTTTGGCCTTTGATCCGACAGCAATAATCTGGTGTGTACAGTTTTAGTTCCAAAGTAATCACCAGAGTGCGCCATTATTATAGGACACACCCCGCTAACCCCAGGCGGCGCCATATGTATTGCTGCGTCCACGTAGACGCTGGCTGTGCAACACTCAGGGTTCGCTGGTAGTGCGCGGGTGCCGGGTAACCTTGATGCTGATTGCTGTCATATCGCGCAGAACCAGCTGCAGTTAACCCCATACTATATCCTGATTGGTCCATCGGTTTGTTTAAGTCTCAGATTAAACAGTATAGAGAGAGCAGGCAGCATATCCGTACTTTGCCCTCAGAACAAACAGTATTTTATTGCCAGAATCGGCCGTAGTTTGGCCTGACAACCAGCGGTATTTAACTGTCAGAATCGCCGTAGTTTGGCGTCAAAACAGCGGTATTTTACTGCAAGAATCGCCGTAGTTTGGCCTCACAACCAGCGGTATTTTATTGCCAAAATATGTGGGTCCAGATGGGTCAAAAGTAGTTGTGCAGCATCCAACTCTCCAAGCTACGTGCGTAGTCAGGGCCCCATCAGATCACGGTCCGCAGCGACGAGTTCAGATTAGGGAGTGTTCATTTATTAGTTACAGGGGGGGGGGGGGGGTGGTGAGATTTCGCGCGGAGGGGCGAAATTTTGCCCCCCCCCCCCCTTTGAACTATAGGCCTAGTAGTTAGCAAAATTTCGCCCCTCCGCGCGAAATCTCACCACCCCCCCCCCCCTGTAATTAATAAATGAACACTCCCTTAGATGGGGGTGCAGAGGGGTCCCCCCCTCAGGTCAGAAAGTCGCCAAAATTAAGGGGTCCAGGTCACAAAGTCGCTTTTTTGGACCCTTAATCCTATTGTCCTTTTTGCCCAAAAGTCGCTAGGTCGCTTTTATTATTGCCTTAGGTCGAAAGTCGCCCCCAAAACGGCTCAGGTCGCAAGGTCGCTTTTGACCCATCTGCAGCCACCAGATTAGATGAACTAGGTCAAAAGTGACCTGGCGACCTGGGCTGTGTTCCATGCGACCTGGTACAATAATTAAAGCGACCTGGCCAAATCTTCGCCCCCCCCCTCCTTTAAACTATAGTAGCGCACAGGCTTTTTTTTGCTAAAAATGGGCTTAAATTTTTACGCCCCCCCCCCCCCTCAAGAGGGGTCAGAATTTTTTACGCGCCCCCCCCCCCCTCAGGAGGGGTCGGAAATTTTTACGCCCCCCCTGTAACTAATAAATGAACACTCCCTAAAGGCGAACCCCCTCGGTATCACTTTACAAACCCGCGACTAAAGGCAAACCCCCTCCCTAAATTTGTGGAGCAAGTAAAAACGATGATTATAATCGTCTTTTGGTATTTAAGCATAGGCCTACATATAGGCCTAAGGACCTCCGTATATACTTGCGACCTTGGTAAATTTATGGAATGTGTATTGCGTAAAAAATGTCCGTACCTCCGCGCGAAATCTCACCAACCCCCCCCCCCCACCCCTGTAAACTATCTTTTTTCTTTATTGGAGGTATGCCCCAAACTCCTCACAATGTTGAATGTAGGGCCTATATAGGCGTCTAGCCTCTGTAGGCCTATATTCTGACCCCTCTTGAGGGGGGGGGGCGTAAAAATTTAAGCCCTTTTTTAGCAAAAAAGCCCGCGCGTTACTAGGCCTATAGTTCAAAGGGGGGTGGGCAAAATTTCGCCCCTCCGCGCGAAATCTCACCACCCCCCCCTGTAATTAATAAATGAACACTCCCTTAGATGGGGGTGCAGAGGGGTCCCCCCCTCAGGTCAGAAAGTCGCCAAAATTAAGGGGTCCAGGTCACAAAGTCGCTTTTTTGGACCCTTAATCCTATTGTCCTTTTTGCCCAAAAGTCGCTAGGTCGCTTTTATTATTGCCTTAGGTCGAAAGTCGCCCCCAAAACGGCTCAGGTCGGAAGGTCGCTTTTGACCCATCTGCAGCCACCAGATTAGATGAACTAGGTCAAAAGTGACCTGGCGACCTGGGCTGTGTTCCATGCGACCTGGTACAATAATTTAAGCGACCTGGCCAAATCTTCGCCCCCCCTCCTTTAAACTATAGTAGCGCACAGGCTTTTTTTTTGCTAAAAATGGGCTTAAATTTTTACGCCCCCCCCCCCTCAAGAGGGGTCAGAATTTTTTACGCGCCCCCCCCCCCCCCTCAGGAGGGGTCGGAAATTTTTACGCCCCCCCTGTAACTAATAAATGAACACTCCCTAAAGGCGAACCCCCTCGGTATCACTTTACAAACCCGCGACTAAAGGCAAACCCCCTCCCTAAATTTGTGGAGCAAGTAAAAACGATGATTATAATCGTCTTTTGGTATTTAAGCATAGGCCTACATATATGGACCTCCGTATATACTTGCGACCTTGGTAAATTTATGGAATGTGTATTGCGTAAAAAATGTCCGTACCTCCGCGCGAAATCTCACCAACCCCCCCCCCCACCCCTGTAAACTATCTTTTTTCTTTATTGGAGGTATGCCCCAAACTCCTCACAATTTTGAATGTAGGGCCTATATAGGCGTCTAGCCTCTGTAGGCCTATATTCTGACCCCTCTTGAGGGGGGGGGGGCGTAAAAATTTAAGCCCCTTTTTAGCAAAAAAGCCCGCGCGTTACTAGGCCTATAGTTCAAAGGGGGGGGGGGCAAAATTTCGCCCCTCCGCGCGAAATCTCACCACCCCCCCTGTAATTAATAAATGAACACTCCCTTAGATTGGGGTGCAGAGGGGTCCCCCCCTCAGGTCAGAAAGTCGCCAAAATTAAGGGGTCCAGGTCACAAAGTCGCTTTTTTGGACCCTTAATCCTATTGTCCTTTTTGCCCAAAAGTCGCTAGGTCGCTTTTATTATTGCCTTAGGTCGAAAGTCGCCCCCAAAACGGCTCAGGTCGGAAGGTCGCTTTTGACCCATCTGCAGCCACCAGATTAGATGAACTAGGTCAAAAGTGACCTGGCGACCTGGGCTGTGTTCCATGCGACCTGGTACAATAATTTAAGCGACCTGGCCAAATCTTCGCCCCCCCTCCTTTAAACTATAGTAGCGCACAGGCTTTTTTTTTGCTAAAAATGGGCTTAAATTTTTACGCCCCCCCCCCCCTCAAGAGGGGTCAGAATTTTTTACGCGCCCCCCCCCCCCTCAGGAGGGGTCGGAAATTTTTACGCCCCCCCTGTAACTAATAAATGAACACTCCCTAAAGGCGAACCCCCTCGGTATCACTTTACAAACCCGCGACTAAAGGCAAACCCCCTCCCTAAATTTGTGGAGCAAGTAAAAACGATGATTATAATCGTCTTTTGGTATTTAAGCATAGGCCTACATATATGGACCTCCGTATATACTTGCGACCTTGGTAAATTTATGGAATGTGTATTGCGTAAAAAATGTCCGTACCTCCGCGCGAAATCTCACCAACCCCCCCCCCCCACCCCTGTAAACTATCTTTTTTCTTTATTGGAGGTATGCCCCAAACTCCTCACAATTTTGAATGTAGGGCCTATATAGGCGTCTAGCCTCTGTAGGCCTATATTCTGACCCCTCTTGAGGGGGGGGCGTAAAAATTTAAGCCCCTTTTTAGCAAAAAAGCCCGCGCGTTACTAGGCCTATAGTTCAAAGGGGGGGGGGGGCAAAATTTCGCCCCTCCGCGCGAAATCTCACCACCCCCCCCTGTAATTAATAAATGAACACTCCCTTAGATGGGGGTGCAGAGGGGTCCCCCCCTCAGGTCAGAAAGTCGCCAAAATTAAGGGGTCCAGGTCACAAAGTCGCTTTTTTGGACCCTTAATCCTATTGTCCTTTTTGCCCAAAAGTCGCTAGGTCGCTTTTATTATTGCCTTAGGTCGAAAGTCGCCCCCAAAACGGCTCAGGTCGCAAGGTCGCTTTTGACCCATCTGCAGCCACCAGATTAGATGAACTAGGTCAAAAGTGACCTGGCGACCTGGGCTGTGTTCAATGCGACCTGGTACAATAATTTAAGCGACCTGGCCAAATCTTCGCCCCCCCCTCCTTTAAACTATAGTAGCGCACAGGCTTTTTTTTGCTAAAAATGGGCTTAAATTTTTACGCCCCCCCCCCCTCAAGAGGGGTCAGAAACTTTTACGCGCCCCCCCCCCTCAGGAGGGGTCGGAAATTTTTACGCCCCCCCTGTAACTAATAAATGAACACTCCCTAAAGGCGAACCCCCTCGGTATCACTTTACAAACCCGCGACTAAAGGCAAACCCCCTCCCTAAATTTGTGGAGCAAGTAAAAACGATGATTATAATCGTCTTTTGGTATTTAAGCATAGGCCTACATATATGGACCTCCGTATATACTTGCGACCTTGGTAAATTTATGGAATGTGTATTGCGTAAAAAATGTCCGTACCTCCGCGCGAAATCTCACCAACCCCCCCCCCACCCCTGTAAACTATCTTTTTTCTTTATTGGAGGTATGCCCCAAACTCCTCACAATGTTGAATGTAGGGCCTATATAGGCGTCTAGCCTCTGTAGGCCTATGTGATAGAGTAGTCTCAGAGTACCATGGAGGGAGTAGTATGCTCATAGTACCTCTAGGCCTATAGCCTCCGTAGGCCTATATGGTGGATTAGTCTCAGAGTACCATGGAGGTGCCTCTACATGGGTCCCCACAGTATTGACCTTGTCGCCGTGTCGAATTTTAGCAAAGGGGCCGTGTCACTGTGTCGAATTTTATGTATATAAAACATACTAGGGCATTATAAAGATGTCTGTGTCCGTCGATTTTTAAAAGGGCCGTGTCGCCCGTGTCGATTTTAAAAAGGGCCGTGTCGCCGTGTCGCCCGTGTTGATTTTTAACCCATATAGAGGCACATGGAGGTAGTAGTACGCCCAGAGTACCCCTCTAGGCCTATAGGCTATGTAGGCCTATGTGATAGAGTACCATGGAGGGGGAAGTATGCTCAGAGTACCTGTAGGCCTATAGCCTCTGTAGGCCTATATGGTGGAGTAGTCTCAGAGTAACATTGAGGGAGTAGGCTAGTATGCTCAGAGTACCCCTCCAGGCCTATAGCCTCTGTAGGCCTATATGGTAGAGTAGTCTCAGAGTACCATGGCGGGAGTAGTATGCTCAGAGTACCTCTAGGCCTATAGCCTCTGTAGGCCTATATGGGGGAGTGGTCTCAGAGTACCATGAAGGGAGTAGTATGCTCAGAGTACCTCTAGGCCTATGGCATCTGTAGGCCTATATGGTGGAGCAGTTTCAGAGTACCATGGAAGGAGTAGTATGTTCAGAGTGCCCCTCTAGGCCTGTAGCCTATGTAGGCCTATGTGATAGAGTACCATGGAGGGAGTAGTATATGCTCAGAATACCTCTAGGCCGATAGCCTCGGTAGGACTATGTGGTGGAGTAGTCTCAAGAGTACCATAGAGAGAGTAGTATGCTCAGAGTACCTCTAGGCCTACCCAGCTAACAAAAAAACGTTATTTTACGTCAAAATAACGTTTTAAATTTTACATAACGTTATGTCATACTAAAGAGCCTTAGAAAAACGTTGACATATAATGTTATATAACGTTATAAAATGGTGTATAACGTTATTTGTTTACTGGGTATAGCCATGCCCCCAGGGCATAGATCAGTAGTCTACAGTTAGTATAAGTCAAGGCCATGCCCCCAGGGCATAGATCAGTAGTCTACCACTTGTATAAGGCTCAGCCTCACGACTTTGTAATAATTGGATCGTCTTTGACCGGGTGACGTCTTTGACGGGGTGACGTCTTTGACGGGGTGACGTCTTTGACAGGGTGACGTCTTTGACCGTGGGACGTCTTTGACCGGAAGGCTAGAAAAGGCAATTTCTTTTTTTTTTCCTTTTTTTCCATATCTCTACTATTTGAAAAAGTGCATGTCGATGGGTATTGCATAATATTTGAACAGTGCAGCTCTTCAAATACACGTGATATAGAAAGTGATGTATTTGACCGGCCAGAGAAAATGATATAACATATTGCTATAATGCACATAATAGGGCCTACATATAGATATAACAAACTTTTAAAAAATTTCCTTTTATATAGTGTTAAAATATCCTTTGACTTTTTCCATCCATTTCTTACTATATATGCCTAATTTATGCTATAATAATGCTTCCTGGTCAAAGACGTCACCCGGTCAAAGACGTCACCTGGTCAAAGACGATCCAATTAATACAAAGTCGTGAGACTGAGGCATAAGTCAAGGCTATGCCCCCGGGGCATAAATCTGCTATGTACCATTTGTATAATTCAAGACCATGCCCCCAGGACATAGATCAGTGGCATACAGTTAGTATAAGTCAAGGCCATGGCCATAAGTCATTGATCAGTAGTCCACCATTTGTATAAGTCAAGGCCATGTCCCCAGGGCATAGATCAGTAGTCTACCACTTGTATGAGTTAAGGCCATGCCCCTGGGGCATAGATCTGCCATGTACTACAGCTAATATAAGTCAAGGCCATGCCCCCAGGGCATGGATCAGGAGCCTACCATTTGCATAAGTTAAGGCCATGCCCCCGGGGCATAGATCAGTAGTCTACCATTTGTATAAGTCAAGGCCATGTCCCCAGGGCATAGATTAGTAGTCTACCGTTTGTATGATTTAAGGCCATGCCCCCGGGGCATAGCTCTGCTATGTACAGATTGTATAAGTCAAGGCCATGCCCCCAGGGCATAGATCAGTAGTTTTCCATTTGTATAAGTTAAGGCCATGCCCTGTGGCATATATCAGCAGTCTATCATTTGTATAAGTTAAGGCCATGCCCCGGGGCATAGATCTGCTATGTACCATCTGTATAATTCAAGGCTATGTCCCCAGCACATAGATCAGTGGCCTGTATAAGTCAAGGTCATGCCCCCAGGGCATGAATCAGGAGTCTACAGTTAGTATAAGTCAAGGCCATGGCCCCAGGGCATAGATCAGGAGTCTACCATTTGTTAAGGCCATGCTCCCGGGGCATAGATCAGTAGTCTACCATTTGTATAAGTTAAGGCCATGCCCCCGGGGCATAGATCTGCTATCTACTGTTTGTATAATTCAAGGTCATGCCCCCAGGGCATAGATCAGCAGTCTACAGTTTTTAAAAGTCGGCCCTTTTTAGGAAACTAGAGAGGGTTGGGTTGCCTGAAACACACCTTGTTTTGTATTAAGTCAACATTTTCTTTTTGATCCCTTCTGTACCTCAAGTACACAAGGCATTGCCCTTCTCTACTTGAGATACACAAGGCACTCCTTCTCTACCTCAAGTACACTTGGGGTGCCTTCTCTACCTGAGATAGACAAGGGGCGCCTTCTCTACCTCAGGTACACTTGGGGTGCCTTCCCTACCTGAGATAGACAAGGGGCGCCTTCTCTACTTCAAGTAAACAAGGCCCTGCCCTTCTCTACTTCAGCTACACAAGGGACCCCTTCTCTACCTCAGGTACACTTGGGGTGCCTTCTCTACCTGAGATAGACAAGGGGAGAGTATTCTCCAGGAAAATTTTCAAAATTTGGTTGGATATTTGGACCAAAAAGGGTACCAATTTTACTCCAAAATGACCAGAAAATCGGGCCTATGCGTACACAATGCGTATGACAAAATGGGTCTAGACCCCCCCCCCCCACCCCCTGTATGCATATGTGCGCATTTGACATAACCCCCCACCCCCCCTTAGTGCGTATGTAATTAATGGATGGCCCCAAAGTAGAATTCAATGATACCAAATAGTGTACGGTACTTTGCCTACTGTACCGTCGCGATTAAGCGCCGGTTTCAAAAGAGCGCCGGTCTTGTATAAGCGCCGGGGGTACTGGGGTCTTGAAAGGTTCCTTAAGCACTAAATTAGGATCTTGAATAAGCGCCTGTCTTGAGTATAAAGGCCCCTCCAAATTGAAGAGCGCCCCGGCGCTAAATCGCGATGGTACGGTATATATATAGTATACGGAGAAAGTAGTTTATCTTGCTGGGTATATTATTTGCGTGATTTTCAGAGAAATGGAGTCCTGAGGCCTCCCCCCCACCCAATAATGAGAAGGACTACTCTTGGAAATGGGGAGTAGGCTACAATTATTAAAGTAGAAAATAACTCTGGTACGGTTTTTCATCACCAAGGTCTGAGAAATCTGACAAGGGAGGCTTCTTTTTTGCTTTTTTTTTTTACTCGCAGGCCAAAATGTATAGGATAATTTAAGGGTTTCTTTGGCCAAAATTCACATTTTATTGGTTAAGAATTAATTGATCTTTAAAATGGGGGAAATGTAAGTTATTTCTATTGCTGGCATTATTAATTTTAATTTGATACCAAATATGACCAATTTTGATGAGGTTTTTCATCAAAATTTGGCAAATTTTCCCCAAAACCTGATTTCTATGATGTGCGCAGTGATGAGAAACCTTTTTTTTTTTCAGTGGCATAAGTCCCAGGGACTTGAGGCCAAGTCCCTGGGACTTGAGAGCAAGTCTCAAATCCCAGGTACTTGAGCCGAAGGGGGGCCCCTTTGGCCTTCTTAGTCAGAGTTTAAGTCCTGAGGACTTAGGCTCAAGTTCACGGGACTTAGGCTGCCCATGTTATTTTCTACTTAATTGGCCTACTTCCTTTTTCCAAGTCCCGAGGACTTGGTTGCAAGTCCCTGGGACTTGGCCACAAGTCATCAGGACTTACCCATGTTATTTTCTGCTTAATTGTAGCCTACTCCCCATTTCGAAGTCCTTAGGACTTGGCTGCAAGTCCCGGGGACTTGGATGCAAACATCAAAACTGTTTGTTTTCTGCGAATGTAGGGGGGGCATAAAAAATCCTGACCCCTCTTGAGAGGGGGGCGTAAAAATTCAGCCCCTTTTAAGCAAAAAAAAAAGTGTGTCATTTGCCCAATTGTGGCCAAGTCCCTGGGACTTGCAGCTAAGACCTATAGCCTATAAGGACTGTTTTCAAAATGACCAGTAGGGCAGAAGTAAGTAGCTAGAGAAGGCACCCTAAGTCTACCTGAGGTAGAGAAGGCGCCCCTTGTCTATCTCAGGTAGAGAAGGCACCCCAAGTCTACCTGAGGTAGAGAAGGCGCCCCTTGTCTATCTCAGGTAGAGAAGGGGTCCGATGTCTATCTCAGGTAGAGAAGGGGTCCCTTGTCTATCTCAGGTAGAGAAGGCACCCCAAGTCTACCTGAGGTAGAGAAGGCGCCCCTTGTCTATCTCAGGTAGAGAAGGGGTCCCATGTCTATCTCAGGTAGAGAAGGGGTCCCTTGTCTATCTCAGGTAGAGAAGGCACCCCATGTGTTCCTGAGGTAGAGAAGGGGTCCCTTGCGTAGCTGAAGTAGAGAAGGGCAGGCAGGGCCTTGTTTACTTGAAGTAGAGAAGGCGCCCCTTGTCTATCTCAGGTAGAGAAGGCACCCCAAGTGTACCTGAGGTAGAGAAGGAGTGCCTTGTGAATCTCAAGTAGAGTAGGGCAATGCCTTGTGTACTTGAGGTAAAGAAGGAGTGCCTTGTGTATCTCAAGTAGAGAAGGGCAATGCCTTGTGTACTTGAGGTACAGAAGGGATCAAATAGAAAATGTTGACTTAATACAAAACAAGGTGTGTTTCAGGCAACCTAACCCTCTCTAGTTTCCTAAAAAGGGCTGACTTTTAAAAACTGTAGACTGCTGATCTATGCCCTGGGACATGGCCTTGACTTAGACTAACCATACGCCACTGATCTATGTGCTGGGGAGATGGCCTTGAATTATACAAATGGTACATAGCAGATCTATGCCCCGGGGGCATGGTCTTAACTTATACAAATGGTAGACTACTGATCTATGCCCCGGGGGCATGGCCTTGACTTATACTTACTATATGCCACTGATCTATGTCCTGGAAGGCGTTTCACCGTATCATCCGGCTATTTTTGCGTTTCAGTTCATTTTTGCGTTTCAGCTCAACATGTCCGCTTACGGAAAAAGATACGGCCGCAGTATGTACATACGGCCGGCCGTATTCACATATGGCGAAAATTGCGATTCAGCTCAACATGCGGAGCATAAAAATTCCGCATCTTTGGCGTATTTGGAGCCCAGAATGCGGAGGGGTAAGGGGGGTGGTGGTATGTTGAAAACTGGACATATACCATGCTTTTTAGGGCCGTATGTGTCTTTTGTATGGGGATGGTAGGGGCCGTGAGGAGATGGTAGGGGCCGTGAGGAGATGGTAGGGGCCGTGAGGAGATGGTATAGGGGCCGTGAGGAAATGGTAGGGGCCGTGAGGAAATGGTAGGAGCCACTACTACCATTTCGTCACCACTACAGCCAGCTCTGTACTCTGTATGCTATTGTCGTCTACCACCGTTTATACACAAGGAGTCTATCGGCAGAGTTTCAGCTCCGTAGGGCCATTATTTACCTAGTTATGGTCTCTTTTTCATGTAATTTCTCCGAAAATCCATATAATTATTTATTCATTTTTTTATCATGAAGGTAGAAGTTCGACTTTACTTATTTACTCGTTAAAATAATTCTAGGGCCATTTTATTACATATATATATAGCACATTAAAAAGGGGGACTTTACAGACATGGTAGGCAACACAAGAGAGGTTTCTCCCCTGTGTGGATCCATGTTTTACTGACCAAACAGGCCATCGTACCGTTACACCCATATGTGCAGCATTAGTATAGCCACTGACTGCAAATTCCGGGCTGTGTTGGTGCTGCCACCTAGGGGCTAAGTCATGCTGGCCTCAACTCCTCTAATATATATGTAAGGGAATGGAGATCGCAAGCCAATTGCAGGAGGTCATGTGGACCTAAACCATTATTCTGTAAGCTAGTACAGTCCCCCACCTCCCTTTTTCTTCTGTAACTCGGTAAATAATGGCCCTACAGAGCTGAAACTTTGCCCACAGACTCCTTGTGTTTAAACAGTGGTAGACAATAGCTATCAGAGTACAGAGGTGCCTTTCCCACCTTTTCTATCTCTTCCCCAACCTATCCTGTCCCTTCCCAAACCTCTCCTGTCCCTCTCCTGTCTCTTCCCCCAACATACGGACCCTATTTATACCCTCCCCAGCCTACCTCCATATGTTGCTACATATTATGACGTCACAGAGGGAATTCCCTAGGGGTTTCCCGGAATGTAGACAGTTTTTTGCACATTTTTCTAAAAGAGACAGGTGACAATGTCCGTATCTTGAGAGGGCCGTATGTTGGATGCCATATGTTGATATTTTGTAAAAAAAGATACGGAGGGTATACGAGGACCAACTGAAACAAAAAAAGTACTTCTGGTGTATAATTGCCGCATCTTGACCGCATCTTTCAGCCGGATGTTGGTTTTTATATCAACATACGGTGAAACACCTTCCTGGGGGCATGGCCTTGAATTATACAAATGGTACCTAGCAGATCTATGCCCTGGGGGCATGGCCTGAACTTATAAAAATGGTAGACTACTGATCTATGCCCCGGGGACATGGCCTTAACTTATGCAAATGGTAGACTACTGATCTATGCCCCGGGGGCATGGCCTTAACTTATGCAAATGGGTAGACTCCTGATCTATGCCCCGGGGGCATGGCCTTGACTCATACTAACTGTATGCCACTGATCTATGTCCTGGGGGCATGGCCTTGAATTATACAAATGGTACATAGCAGATCTATGCCCTGGGGGCATGGCCTTGACTTATAAAAATGGTAGACTACTGATCTATGCCCCGGGGGCATGGCCTCAACTTATGCAAATGGTAGACAACTGATCTATGCCCCGGGGGCATGGCCTAGACTTATACAAGTGGTAGACTACTGATCTATGCCCTGGGGACATGGCCTTGACTTATACAAATGGTAGACTACTGATCTATGCCCCAGGGGCATGGCCTTGACTTATACTAACTGTATGCCACTGATCTATGCCCTGGGGGCATGGCCTTGAATTATACAAATGGTACATAGCAGATCTATGCCCTGGGGGCATGGCCTTGACTTATAAAAATGGTAGACTACTGATCTATGCCCTGGGGGCATAGCCTTGACTTATACTAACTGTAGACTACTGATCTATGCCCTGGGGGCATGGCTATAGGCCTAGAGGTACTCTGAGCATACTACTCCCTCCATGGTACTCTATCACATAGGCCGACATAGGCTATAGGCCTAGAGGGGTACTCTGAACATACCACTCCTTCCATGGTACTCTGAGACGACTCCACCATATAGGCCTACAGAGGCTATAGGCCTAGAGGTACTCTGAGCATACTACTCCTTCCATGGTACTCTGAGACTACTCTACCACATAGGCCTACAGAGGCTATAAGCCTAGAGGGGTATTCTGAGCATACTACTCCCTCCATGGTACTCTGAGACTACTCTACCACATAGGTCTACAGAGGCTATAGGTCTAGAGGTACTCTGAGCATACTACTCCCTACATAGTACTCTGAGACTACTACACATAGACTATAGGCCTAGGGGTACTCTGAGGATACTACTCCCTCCATCGTACTCTATCGCATAGGCCTAAAAAGGCTATATGCCTAGAGGGGTACTCTGAGTATACTACTCCCTCCAGGGTACTCTGAGACTACTATACCACATAGGCCTACAGAGGCTATAGGCCTAGAGGTGTACTCTAAGCATACTACTCCCTACATAGTACTCTGAGACTACTACATATAGACCATATGCCTAGAGGTACTCTGAGCATACTACTCCCTACATAGTACTCTGAGACTACTACACATAGACTATAGGCCTAGAGGTACTCTCAGCATACTACTCCCTCCACCGTACTCTACCACATAGGCCTACATTGGCTATAGGCCTAGAGGGGTACTCTGAGCATACTACTCCTTCCATGGTACTCTGAGACTAAACAACCATACATACACGCCTACAGAGGCTATAGGTCTAGGGGTACTCTGAGCATACTTCTCCCTCTATGGTACTCTGAAACTCATCAACCATATAGGCCTACAGAGGCTATAGGTCTAGAGCCTAGTAGAGGTACTCTGAGCATACTACTCCCCCCCATGGTACTCTATCACATAGGCCTACAAAGGCTATAGGTCTAGAGGATCTCTGAGCATACTACTCCCTCCATAGTACTCTGAGACTACCACAGATGAGCCGACACAGACTATAGGCCTAGAGGGGTATTCTGAGCATACTACTTCTTCCATGGTACTCTATCACATAGGCCTACATAGGCTATAGCCCTAGAGGGGTACTCTGAACATACTACTCCTTCCATGGTACTCTGAGACTACTCCACCATATAGGCCTACAGAGGCTATAGGCCTAGAGGTACTCTGAGCATACTACTCCCTTCATGGTACTCTGAGACTACTCCACCATATAGGCCTACAGAGGCTATAGGCCTAGCGGTACTCTGAAAATATTGCTCCCTCCATGGTACTCTGTGACTAATCCACCGTATAGGCCTACATAGTAATCCTACTGCAGGCGTTCTCATGAGGTGTCCCTTAACTTGGACACCCAAGCTACTTGCAGATATAGCGTAGGTATCATATAATTCCAACCTTGACATCATAAGGGTGGAATACACAGTATTCATATGTGCATTCAAATGTCAGACTCTGGGATCCCTTTGTAGTTGAATGTGTATTCCCTGAATACACAAGGTCCAAGCATGTTTTTAATCCCTTAATTGGTGGTGATTAGTGGATGTGTATTAGCTGGCCCTGCTCTAACCAGTCTATATAGACAGCCAATTAGAAATGCATCCGCTTTTGCTCCATTTCCTCATTAACATAATCTATATGATGCTCAGGCCAATCTCGCCCCGTGACTAGGCCTTAGTACCGATAGGGTCTACCGAGTTTCCCGAACGCACACTGTAGTTCCCAAGCATACACCAGGCAGCGGCACAGGTGTTTCACCCGCCCCGAAAAGGCTAAACCTCATCCGTGCTCCACGAAGGAGTTGGGGCGCCGGGGGGCCAATATAATGACATGTCGGCAAATGCATGTTGTACCAAGGTTGGTAATATGCCCAGTGATTTGCCAACGTCAGCATCTGACGTCAGTCCAACATTAGCCATGGTTGGCCCAACGTTAGTCTACAGTTTGTAGAAGTCGAGGCTATGACCCCGGGGCATAGGTCAGTAGCCTACAGTTTGTAGAAGTCGAGGCTATGACCCCGGGGCATAGATCAGTAGCCTACAGTTTGTAGAAGTCGAGGCTATGCCCCCGGGGCATAGATCAGTAGCGTACAGCTTGTAGAAATTGAGGCTATGCCCCCGGGGCATAGATCAGTAGCCTCCAGTTTTTAAAAGTCGGCCCTTTTTAGGAAACTTGAGAGGGTTGGGTGAAACACACCGTGTTTTGTATTGTCAACATTTTCTATTTGATCCCTTCTGTACCTCAAGTACACAAGGCATTGCCCTTCTCTACTTGAGATACACAAGACACTCCTTCTCTACCTCAGGTACACTTGGGGTGCCTTCTCTACCTGAGATAGACAAGGGGCGCCTTCTCTACCTCAGGTACACTTGGGGTGCTTTCTCTACCTGAGATAGACAAGGGACCCCTTCTCTTCCTGAGATAGACAAGGGACCCCTTCTCTACCTGAGATAGACAGTGGACCCCTTCTCTACCTGAGATAGACAAGGGGCACCTTCTCTACCTCAGGCACACAAGGCCCTGCCCTTCTCTACTTGAGATACACAAGACACTCCTTCTCTACCTCAGGTACACTTGGGGTGCCTTCTCTACCTAAGATAGACAAGGGACCCCTTCTGTACCTGAGATAGACAAGGGACCCCTTCTCTACCTGAGATAGACAGTGGACCCCTTCTCTACCTGAGATAGACAAGGGGCACCTTCTCTACCTCAGGTACACCTTGGGTGCCTTCTCTACCTGAGATAGGCAAGGGACCCCTTCTCTACCTGAGATACAGAAGGGACAGCTCTATCTGAGACAAGGGGCGCCTTCTCTACTTCAAGTACACAAGGCCCTGCCCTTCTCTACTTCAGATACACAAGGAACCCTTTCTCTACGTCAGGTACACTTAGGGTGCCTTCTCTACCTGAGATAGACAAGGCGCACCTTCTCCACCTCCAGTACACAAGGCCCTGCCCTTCTCTATGTGATAGAGTACCGTACTATAGAGGGAATAGTATGCTCAGAGTACATCTAGGCCTATTGTCTATAGCCTATGTGGTGGAGTAGACTCAGAGTACCGGGTACTATGTAGAGAGTAGTATGCTCAGAGTACCTCTAGGCCTATAGCCTTTAATTGTAGGCATATGTGGTAGAGTAGTCTCAGTGTACATTGGAGGGAGTAGTATGCTCAGAGTACCCCTCTATAGGCCTATAGCCTATGTAGGCCTATGTGATAGAGTACCGTACTATGAAGGGAATAGTATGTTCAGAGTACCTCTAGGCCTATAGTCTATAGCCTATGTGGTGGAGTAGTCTGAGAGTACTATGTAGGGAGTAGTATGCTCAGAGTACCTCTAGGCCTATAGCCTTTAATTGCAGGCCTATGTGGTAGAGTAGTCTCAGAGTACCATGGAGGGAGTAGTATGCTCAGAGTACCTCTAGGCCTATAGTCTATGTGCAGTAGTCTCAGAGTACTATGTAGGGAGTAGTATGCTTAGAGTACACCTCTAGGCCTATAGCCTCTGTAGGCATATGTGATAGAGTAGTCTGAGAGTACTATGTAGAGAGTAGTATGCTCAGAGTACCTCTAGGTCTATAGCCTTTAATGTGGTAGAGTATTCTCAGAGTACCATGGAGGGAGTAGTATGCTCAGAGTACCACTAGGCCTATAGCCCTAGTCATTTGGCTATATGCCCCCAGGGCATAGATCAGTCGTCTATGTAGGCCCCACAGTTCGTACTTATAAGTCAAGGCTATGCCCCCAGGGCATAGATCAATAGTCTATGTACAGTTTGTATAAGTCAAGGTTATGCCCTCAGGGCATAGAGCAGTAATCATGTACAATTTCTGTAAGTAATGGCTATATGCCCCCAGGGCATAGATCAGTAGTCTATATAGGCCCTACAGTTAGCATTTATATATGTCAAGGCTATGCCCCCGGGGCATAGATCAGTAGTCTATGTACAGTTTAAATAAGTTGAGGCTAAATGCCCCCAGGGCATAAATCAGTAGTCTATGTACAGTTTGCATAGCTATAAGTCATGGCTATGCCCTTAGGGCGTAGAGCAGTAATCATGTACAGTTTATATAAGTCATGGTAACTAGTCATTTATTACTAGCTGGGGGGGGGGGCTTGGTGAATTTTCCTGAAACGGCAATTCTTGAATCAAGACCCTTGCAGCTACCCTCTCCCAGCTAATGAAAATACAATATTTCACGTCAAAATAACATTTTTAATGTTATATAATGTTTTGCCACAATAAAGGGCCATAGAGAAACTTAATGGTGGTCTGCCAAAATTGATACAATGCTGGCAAATTCATGTTGTACCAACGTTGGTAATATGCAAAGTGATTTGCCAACGTTGGTACAATGTCAGATTATTTATGTTGTATCAGTGTTGCCAAATTTATTGATTTTTTTTGCCATTTTAATGAATATTGATACATGTACATGGACATTGGGCCAGTGTTGAAATATATTTGTTGGACCAACATCATAATTATACTCTAAATATAGTTAGTACAACATTGGTACAAAGTCATGTTTAGACGTTGGGCCAACGTTATTTCTTTGCAACGTCATGGCAATGTTCTGATGGACGGACAAATGAACATTGGCCCAATGTCAGCATCTGACGTCAGTCCAACATTAGCAATGGTTGCTGGCTGTGTACAGATTGTAGAAGTCGAGGCTATTAGGCACTAGCGAGATACTTGTGCTGCCACCAGGTGTTGCTCTGGTACCAATTGTGTCCCCCTTGTCACCAGCAACCAGCTCAGCCAAATCTCATGTCCGAGATTAGGGTACAAACATGGTCTAAGTAATGTGAGTGGGTTGTAGCTAGACAATCCTTATGTGACCTGTCCATGCTAGTGTAGTGGTTAGCATTGTGGCTTTGTGATACAAGGTGCAGGAGTTCTAATCCCTCCCAAGCCAAATGCATCTTTGTAACCCTTTTCAGGGGCGTGGCAACCGGGGGGGACGGGGGGGACATGTCCCCCCCACTTTTGACCAACCCCCAAAAAGGTCAAACCAAAAAGGTCAAGTAAAAAGGGTAGAAAAAGGGTCAAAATACCCCCAGTCCCCCCTACTTTGAAACTACTTGCCACGCCCCTGCTTTTTATTTCAATATCTCACCTGGACCCATTAATGTAGAGTTCAATGTGGGGGAAAAAGTACATTGTACATTGGGTGCACCTCAATTTAATTTCCTAACAAAGCTATGAAAAGAAATAAAAAGGGTTACAAAGATGCATCTGGCTTGGCAGGGATTAGAACCCCTGCACCTTGAATCACAAAGCCACAGTGCTAACCACTACACTATCATGGACAGGTCACATAAGAATTGTCTAGCTACAACCCACTCACATTATTTAGACCATATTTGTACCCTGATCTCGTCCACAAGATTTGCCTGAGCTGGTTGCTGTAGGGTAGAGTGGTCACACTGGTACCAACAAACATGGCGCTGTCCACAGGACATCCTGCTAAAGCGGAATACCCCTGGGGTATGGATCAGTAGCCTACAGTTTGTAGAAGTCGAGGCTATGACCCCGGGGCATGGATCAGTAGCCTACAGTTTGTAGAAGTCGAGGCTATGCCCCCGGGGCATAGATCAGTAGCCTTCAGTTTGCAGAAGTCGAGGCTATGCCCCCGGGACATAGGTCAGTAGCCTCCTGTTTGTAGAAGTCAAGGCTATGCCCCCAGGGCAACGATCAGTAGGCTCCAGTTTGGCCTTAACTTATACAAATGGTACACTGCTGAAGTGGTAGACTACTGATCTATGCCCTTGCATGACATGCCCTTGACGTATACTAACTGTAGACTCCTGATTTATGCCCTCGGGGCATAGCCTTGACTTATACTAACTGTACGCCACTGATCTATGTGATGGGGGCATGGCCTTGAATTATACAAACGGTAGATAGCAGATCTTAATACAAAACAAGGTGTGTTTCAGGCAACCCAACCCTCTCTAGTTTCCTAAAAAGGGCCAAATTTTAAAAACTAACTAGTAATACTAACTGTACATAGCAGACCTATGCCCCGGGGGCATGGCCTCAACGTATACAAGTGGTAGACTACTGATCTATGCCCTGGGGACATGGCCTTAACTTATACAAATAGTAGACTACTGATCTATGCCCCGGGGGCATGGCCTTGACTTATACTAACTGTATGCCACTGATGTATGCCCTGGGGACATCGCCTTGACTTATACAAATGGTAGACTAGTGATCTATGCCCCAGGGGCATGGCCTTGACTTATACTAACTGTAGACTACTGATATATGCCCCGGGGGCATGGCCTTGACTTATACAAATGGTAGACTACTAATCTATGCCCTGGGGGCATGGCCTTGACTAATACTAACTGTACATAGCAGATCTATGCCCCGGGGGCATGGCCTCAACGTATACAAGTGGTAGACTACTGATCTATGCCCTGGGGACATGGCCTTGACTTCTACAAACTGGAGGCTACTGATCTATGCCCCGGGGGCATGGCCTTGACTTATACTAACTGTATGCCGCTTAAAAAATTCTGACCCCTTGAGGGGGGGGGGGGCGTAAAAATTTAAGCCCCTTTTTAGCAAAAAAGCCCGCGCTACTATAGTTCAAAGGGGGGGGGGGCGAACATTTTTCGGCGGCTTCGGCGAGGGGGGCACGAAACGTTACACGGGCTCTTGAGAGGGGGCGTAAACAATTTTCGCCCCTCCACGCGAAATCTCACCACCCCTCCTGTAATTAATAAATGAACACTCTCTAAAAGGGGTCCAACTTTGGCCAATTTAGAGTTTGCTGCCAAAAGGGGGTCCGTTTCTGGCCGTTTTAAGGGGGTTCTCCCGCCAAAAGGGGTGTGTTTTGGTGGATTTTTGTCCCGGTAAAAGGGGTCAAAATTCAGGGTGATGTACGCACATGGTATCCATAAATGTGAGAGTGGCCCCCCCTTGGGGGGGGTCGTAAAAATGTCAGCCCCTTTTAAGCAAAAAGGCCCGCACGTTAGGGAGTGTTCATTTATTATTTACAGGGGGGGTGGTGGGTTTGGGGGGGGGCCTAAAAATTTCCGACCCCTTCTGATCTTCGGCGCCTTCGGCGAGGGGGGCGCGAAACGTTACATGCGCTCTCGAGTGGGGGGGGTTAAAAGATTTTCGCCCCTCTGCGCGAAATCTCACCACCCCCCCCTGTAATTAATAAATGAACACTCCCTTACCTACTATAGTTCAAAGGGGGGGGCGGCCGAAAAATTTTCGCCGCCTTCGGCGAGGGGTGTGTGAAACGCTATACGCGCTCTCGAGGGTGGGGGGGGGGGGGGGGCGTAAAAAAGAATGAACACGATTGTAGGACCGATGGCCCCACGGACTGATGGCCCCACTTTCTGAGACTGATGGCCCCACCAGTGGGACTGATGGCCCCAACATATTTAATCACTTATTACTGTCTTTTATTCATACATATTCATTCATACACATAGAAATGTATTATTATAGATAAATGCCATTTGTAGTTGTCTACTGGAGGTGTTTAAGGCCAAATTACAGGTGTTATAGCAGCCAACCTGGGCAGGGGGATTAGCCTTCACACTTGCCTCCTCCATTGGGCAAGCCATGTGTGAGCTGCAGGTGTGAGGAGGAAGGGGGGGGGGGTCAATTTCTTTTTTAAAAGAAGAAATAAGTACCAATAAGTATTAATAAATATCAGCATTGTGTTCTTTGTCTAAATAGCAACACAGGGGTGTTTTTATTTTCTACCTACAACATTTTAAAGTTTTTCCTATTTTTTTCCCAAATGACTAATTTTTGCATTAGAAAAAAATAATTAAATACTGTTTTTCTTGCAATTACAATATCTATACATTGGTAGGGGAGGCCTGGGAGAATTGGGACAAAGGAGAACTGGGACACAGTCTATTCTGCCCATTAGCAATAACTTTAATGCATAACCACCGATGCTATTTTTTGGGCCAATAATATCTAAGTTTTTTATGATAAAAAAAATTACTGTCATATTATTATAATTGGAACTATAACAGATCCTAGGCACATTTTTTCCATATAATTTCATATAATATGACATTGGGAATGGCTATAACTATGCTCTAGCCTACATGCTTCAAAATATGTTTTTATAGGCCTATGTTTTTAGACCACATAAGCCATTAAATTAGAAGTGGGGCCATCAGTCCGAAATGGGGCCATCAGTCTCAAAATCTGGGGCCATCAGTCTCAAGTGGGGACAACTTGACGTGGGGCCAACTGTCCGTGGGGCCACCCGTCTCATGACCCCTTGACCGAGGGCGGGGGGGGGGGGGGGGTTGGGCCATTTGATCGTAGCCTACTCTGTGACGGGAGAGACAGCGCCTGCTCCCGTGAGAAGAGTTTGACAGTGGTCGGTCTCCCAGCCCTGCTCCCAGCGCATCCACGGCCCATATTTTCGGTCAACTAGACACCTGAACCATTAATGGTAGCATTAAATATATGGATACCATTATGAAACACTGTTGTGCGATCAGGTACGATCATAATTCATAGAAGGCGCACTGAACCCACGACGTCATTTGCTAGATGCGTCCTGCACTCAGTGCGCTCCTCTGGCCAGTCTGGGTTGAGTAAATAAGTCTCAGCTTAAACATATCAATGGACCAATCAGCATGCAGTGTTGGGTTGACTGAAGCTGGTCCCTGGTGAGACCAGCGAACACGCAGCGTTGCACACCTAGACGTTACCCTGCGTCCAGAAATTTGCCGCGTCCTTTCCCCCATTTCCCGATACTACTTACATCCCATTTACAGCAGCTAGACACTGAACTGACAGAGGCTGGTCACACACAGGTTTCCAGGTAACATCAATAAAGTTTCACATTAGGCCTACAATATAGATAGGCCAGCCAATGTTACCGGTACACAGTTATAAAGGGGTGGTCAAGAATTGTCACAATTGGGATATTTCAGACTGGCTGACCAAACCCCCTCATGTTTAGGGGCCAAATATCGGAAAATTATGACCGATATTTGAATGGTATAATCTTGCACATGATCAGAAATGATATAAGTATACTGCATTTCTTCATTTTTCCCTTTTTTTTTAAACATGAAAGTAATAGCCGGCCGGTCCGAAGACCTTAAAATTGACCAAAAAAAGGGTAAAAATACGGAAATTTCTTCAAAATTGCATGAAAAATAAACGTAGCGTCGGCCCTGTTTTGTTAGGGTCGGTCGGGTAACCTGAAACAAAGCTTTCTTGGCCTTAGGTGGAAACTTATTATTATCTGAGTGGACGTGATGTTGACTTAATTTGGATTGAAACTGTTGGACGCCAACGTTTTATACTCTTTCCAAACGGTAAGACTTACTAAGAGGTGAGGTAGGGAAGGGGGGGTCATTTTGTTGACCCGTGAGCTTCGAGAGCAGGTAAAATGATGCATGCATGCATGGATAGGGGACCCAGGAGATCGAATGTATCATATCATTATAATGTTAATGTTCATGAAGTATTGACTCCTCTCCACCATGAGCCTATTAACCAAGGATTATATAGGGTAGGATGTCCGACTCGGTAGATTCCCATGTTATAGCCCCCCCCCCCCCCCTCTACCCCCCATGAAAGTGGGCGACTTTGTGTGCTCACTATTGAAAACTATGGAGAATAGGGAGTTTTATGTGGTTCTTTTGAGTCTTTATTAGAGTGATATCAAATGAAAAGAAGGGGTTTTCTAGACCAAAAAATCCTGCTGAATCCAAATTTTGTGGTCTTGATTCCCAAAAACTGACCAAATACACTCAAAAATGATGTTTGATGATGTAAAGTATTAAGAAAATGTACAAAATAATGTTGAAAATGTTTGGGACATTAACTATATATAAACCTGTCAATCAAAATCAGTACCTCAATCTACCTATTCAAAATTGGCCTATCCCTCAATCTGACAAGCATTCTTCCTATGTATCACTCTACCTATCCTGCACACTGCCTATCCCTCAGCCTACCTATCCCTCAAGTTACCTATCCCTTGAATTAGAACCTTCTCTTGGATTAGCTCATCCCTCCAAAAGCTTAAAGGCTAAAGCCTATCCCTCTCCTTGCTACTCCTGCCCACTTTCTGTGCCTACCTATCACTGAGTCTACCTATCCCCAATCTGCTATCATCTAGCCTACCTATCCCTCATTGTGACTATCCCTCACTCTGCCTATTTGTCATGTTTTATCAGCTTTATCCATATTTTAACTATGCCCATCTGCTAAACATAACTTTCCTCACCATGTCCACTATGATTTGTACCTATCCTCGATTTTCCTATCACCCAGCCTACCTATCCCTCAATGTGACTATCCCTCACTCTGCCTATCCCTCATGTTTTATCTACATTCAATTTATCTAATCCCACATGGAGCTCAACATAACTTGTCTACTATATCATGTATAAGTTAATTTTCCTATCATCTAGTCAACCTATCCTTCATTGAGCCTATCCTGGCATATCCCTCATCTTTAACCTACACATTCCTCAGACTCCCTAGCCCCCATGGCATTTACATATCCCCACCTTGCAAGATACCCTCCATATCTATCTCTCACACTGCTTATTACCCACACTACCTATCCCTCTCAGACTTCATTTTGCCGAATACCTATCCCTCATGTTATGACTAGCCCTTATTCTGCCTATCCCTCATACTCCCTATAACCTTTTACCTATCTAAGGTCTCCCAGCCTTCCTTTTGTCCCAATGTACATACACTATTCCTTAGTAAACATACACCTAAGGTACCTATCCCACAGTTTACATACACATGTACCTTCATCTACCTATCACTCATGCTTCATATAATTGAGTCTACCTATATCCTCAGAGTGCCTATCCTTCATCCCCTTCATGTTTTTTTGTGAAGCCCTTAATGTATCCATCTATACTACATGTTGCATATCCCTGCCCCCGACATTTCCCCTGTCCTCCTATCACCCATGGCCAATATCTGCTGATGGGTAAATAGAGAAATGGGTTAAATGAAGAATATACAGAATGTGTGATATGCAGCATGGGGGATAGGAAGATAGAGAGAGAGCTAGAATGAGCAAGTAGGATAGATAAAGAGAAAGCTAGGCATCTTCAGGGCAGGCAATGTCAGGCATAGATCTGGACAAGCACGAACATTTAGGAGGCTAAGGGCTGTGCACAGAGACATGAGAGATATGCAGGCTGAAGGATAGGCACAGAGGGGGACAGGCATAATTTATAAGAGGCAGACTGAGAAATAGAAAGAGAGAACAGAACACAAGGTGAGGGATATGTATACGACAGGTTAGACACACTGAGGGATATACCCCAACAGCATGAAGGATATGCATCATGAGGGATAGGTAGGCTGAATGATATGAAACTTGAATGATAGCTAGATGGAGGTATATGTGCAAGTAAACTGTAGGATAGATACCTTAGGGTATGTTGACTAAGGAATGGTCACCATAGGTAACAGTAAAAAGTTATAGGGAGCATGAGGGAGAGGCAAAATGAGGGACAGTCATAGAGGGCATGAGGGATAGGTATTCAGGAAGATCAAGTGTGAAAAGAATAGGTAGTATGTGTCTAATAAGTAGTTTGAGAGATAGGTATGGAGAGCATCTTTCAAGGTGGGGATATGTTAAAGACATGGGGCTAGGGAGTCTGAGGGATGTGTAGTTTAGACATGAGGGATATGCCAGCATAGGCATAATGAAGGAGAGGTATACTGGGTGATAGGGAAATTAACTTATCCATAAAAATTGTAGGCCTGTTATCTTTAGTAGATAGGATCAAATAAACAGAAAAATAATGCAAGTTTAACATGAGGGATAGGCAGAGTGAGAGATCGTCACGATGAGGGATAGGTAGGCTGGGTGGTAGGAAAATTGAGGATAGGTACAAATCATAGTGGACATGGTGAGGAATGTTATGTTTAGCAGATGGGCATAGTTAAAAATATAATATGGATAAGGCTGATAAAACATGGCAAATAGGCAGAGTGTGGGATAGTCACAAGAGGGATAGGTAGGTTGGGTGATAGGCATATTGGGGATAGGTAGACTCAGTGATAGGTAGGCACAGAAAGTGGGCAGGAGTAGCAAGGAGAGTGATAGGCTTTAGCCTTTAGGCTTTTGGAGGGATGAGCTAATCCAAGAGAAGGTTCTAATTCAAGGGATAGGTAACTTGAGGGATAGGTAGGCTGAGGGATAGGCAGTGTGCAGGATAGGTAGAGTGATACATAGGAAGAAAGCCTGTCAGATTGAGGGATAGGCCAATTTTGAATAGGTAGATTGAGGTACTGATTTTGATTGACAGGTTTATATATAGGTAATGTCCCAAACATTTTCAACATTATTTTGTACATTTTCTTAATACTTTACATCATCAAACATCATTTTTGAGTGTATTTGGTCAGTTTTTGGGAATCAAGACCACAAAATTTGGATTCAGCAGGATTTTTTGGTCTAGAAAACCCCTTCTTTTCATTTGGTATCACTCTAATAAAGACTCAAAAGAACCACAAAAAACCCCACTCTTCTCCATAGTTTTCAATAGTGAGCACACAAGGTCGCCCACTTTCATGGGGGGGTAGATGGGGCTAGAGGGGGGAGGCTTGTCACACTATGCCCATAGGCGAGGTGCTAAGTGAGACCTCCTACCCTATATGCTTCTTGTATTAACTTCCAATCAACCAATCCCGCTTCCGTATCTGGTACTATTGTGTACTATTATAGGTGGCCCTTTAATACCATGGCAGCTCTCTGTCTACTCTAAGTCTTCTGTACTATACTCATTTTACTAACGGAAAAAGAAAAAAAATCAAAACTCAGAAAACACACTTGACTAAATATGTATTTAATGACACTAGACATTGTTTTTATTTAGTATAGGCCTACACAGCATCCCCGTTAACGTCGGGACATTGCAGACATTTATGTCTGTTCACATGCGGAAAAGATGAGATGATTTTATGTGAGACGAGAATGAACAGCAACAGCGACCGCTTCTTTTAGGCCATCATACATTATGTTGATAATCTTTGGTAAACGGTCATGTTGTCATTTGTGATACACAGAAGAAGAGGTTAATGTCAAGCAGATTAATGTGTCTAACCACCTTAATACCTTATGCGCAAAAGGGACAATCTTTGATCAATCAACTTGATAATATTCTACATCTCCAAAAATGCCATCTTGCTCGTGTGTGAGATCTCCTATCACTGTTCGCATTTTATGAGGATATAAAAGGGTTATAAGGAAAGGCGATTTTTTAAAAATCTAAATAAAAAAGCGCTAGGTAACTCTGCAAAATTGGTCAAGTGCATGCAGCTTCGTCTGCATTTCGATCCTCTTCGTCAGACTTAGGGCTAGGACACACAGCAGGAGTTGGGGGTAACCGGTAAGAAGTGATTCTATCAGGTTAATGAAAACAGATGAGACTGTAAAATAATTCCTCATAATGGGTTTTAATTCACATTGGTTAGCTCTTTGAAATACATTGTAGTAATGTGTACCTGGGCTCCGTGATTAGGAACAATCAATTTATGAACAGCTGGTGGATAAACGAGGGCATATAAGCCAATAGACCCGAGGCTAACCAGTTCCATTATCTCATAAGGATTATGGAAGTCTTCATAATTCAAAATTAACATCCTGTTAGGTCCTTCTTCCATAACGATATCGTCTCTATACAGTAGCTCATTTGAATAGTCCATATTATTGTAAGATTTTATTTGATTCAAAAGGTCGAAAAAGTGCAAGGCTGCTCCATTGTCTCTCCGAAATGCACAATCAGTTTCTAGTCAAATAGTGATAACAATCATTATCGTACAGTCATATATTACAGTACACAGTCTTTGTCCCAAAATACCCATGTATGCCTAGATTACCTAGATACCTTATATATATTATGTATCCCTTTGGCTTGAGTCTTTAGTTTATATATTTTTATTTGGCAATAACAATCACATTACGTGGGGTTTTTTTTTCAATTACAGTCAATGTAATATAGTATACCGTATCTGTACTATGATATCGTCTATATAATATATGATACACCATGGCAGGACAACAGTTTTGAATAAGTCAATATATTCTGGATGACCGGCACCCACATACCCCTCCCAATAACAAACAACTGCGTTCATTTATCTTTTAATGCTCATTGAAAAAAAAGACCCTATGTATTCATGTCATAAAGTTTGATAATAATGATGGCGATAGTTAGTACACACATATATCTTTCTATTGCTCAATGAAAGATATTATCACCCCATCCTATGAATGAATACAATTTTGTATCAGCCTTGTGTATATAAGAAGAGCTCACATTCCGTATATAACAATGTACATGGCCTTGTCCTATGGTGTGGCAACACACCAGATGCTATGTACAATAGAATAACAACCATCACATTGAGCGTTAGGCCAGGTTGGAGAGGTTGGGCGGCGGCAGGTCGGGGGGAGGCGGCGGGAAGTCGCTCATTGGGCAGAGTTTACCTTCCTCCAGTACCACATTAGAGTTGGAGTCAGGCCCCCAGCCCCTGTGGTGCATACACCCGGCCCCCGCCCCCTGGTAGCGCCCCACTGTCTCAGGGTTAAGGAGCAGGTCGGGGTGTGAGCTGCTCTCAGACAGACGCTCAGGGTCCAGCTCGTGGTAGAAGGGCCCGTCGCCGTACTCCCCACGCGGCCGCCGCTCGAATTTGGGGCTCTCATAGATGTGGTCAACGTGGTGGTGGAGGTCGACGGGGGGAGGAGGGGCGTGAAGGGTGTAGGGCGGGCAGTAGGAGCGGTGCCGCTCTGCTGTGTGCGAGTCGTACTCCAGGCGGTGTAAGGTCCCGTCAGGGTAGACCCTAGCGGCCGGCACCTGGGCCCGGCGCTGCCACGTGGAGGTATAGTCACTCTCCCTCCCCGTGTGGTGACCCCTCTCAGGGTTAGCCAGCATGGGGTAGTGCTCCTTGCCACCCTCCGACACACTCCGCCGACCCCCCGCGTAGTGCGGCCCTGGAGGAGACATCACCGACGTATCCTTATCACCTGGTGCCTCGTGCTGCCGCCTGGAGGAGTAACGGTGAAGTGTGAGTAACAGTAGGTGGATGTTTTAATGTACAGCTATCAATAAAGCCCTAATTCCCATGTTCTATAAGTGGTTGTCTGCCAAGTTAAAAACTTGAGGCAGTCGTATTAATAAACTTGCCATAACCAAACACTCGATTCCATATACTACTCACGGGGGTCAATGCTGAAAAGTGAAATTTCTGTATACTACTCACACCTCAAACTGCTTTGCTGAGGCCAATTAATGCCATATACTTACGTCAAAGTCAATTCTTATTCCAACTAAACATGTGTTGAAAGTCAACACATTTACATAATTATACATTGTACATAATATAGTTCTAGCAGTGTTATATATTGCGGCTTATTTCGCCTGATGTGGAACGGCTTGAATCTCCGTTTAAAATAATGGCATGTCCTATAGCATGGATGGAATTCTACCGAGAAAAGAGAGCCACAGCTTGAACACACATTTGTAATGTAAACGCAGCTTCAAATTGGTTATATAATGGATATACTGCATGTTTCCCGGCTGTTTAACTCGAGACCATTAACCCGATACAACCACTCAGCACCCTACACCACAGCTTTACCTGTTGGTGTGATTAGGTCATGCACACCTGTACATGATACCAACCCCCCTCTATCCATCCTCTCGTGCAATATCAATTTACTTATTACCAATATCACATGCCGTACCACACGTAGTCGAAGCCCAGTGTTATTAGCTATGTATGTAATCGGACGCATGCTACTTCTCACAATGTAAAAAACACACACAAAAAAGGCATGTACACGTGTCAGTCTCTCAATGTCTATTGGATTTATGCAATTATACGCCCCCCCCTTTAAAAAGATGTATTACTGAATTGATGACCATGCTATCTAACGACCTCTACACTATAGTCATCAGGTTATGCAGTCAGCTTGAATTGAAGTGGGACAACTGCCCCTATTTTACTTAATTTCTCCCTATAATACGCCTGTTTATTGTATGTGGCACTTCATACCGTTCTGAATAGAACCATTCTGATAATAAACAAGCCAATTACATTATTTTTTTATCACCAGTGCGTTGTTACCATTTGTGACACAGAAACATAGAAATGGGTGAGGACTCAGGAGGTATGTCAACCTGATCCACTTAGTTATTTCCCTCTAGTGTGTCGAATACAAATCAATGTTTCCAAAGTTTTCAAATTCCATCCTCTCAATGTGATACATTTTATACACGGATAATCCCCATACGCGTGTACCAGACATTGATTATATTCGTCATTTCAGAGCACCTGTTGTCCGATGTAATATGCCAAAAAGATATTTGGCTTTATTTTGGTATTTGTTATGGAAATGACATTTTCCCCTAGTGGATATTTCTAATATGTAAGCACAATATGAACCATGTATCCCGCGCTACTCAAATTTGCTGTTTTTCATTATAACAAATAGCATACTGAGACAAATGGTAATATGAATGTATCTATTATGTGTTATTAGCTCTAGGGCAAGTCAAGGCCCCCATCCAAGTGGGTTAGAGTTGTCATATTGAAAGACGCGGCATGATAGATATTAATCTCATGGTAGGAACGTTAGTCACTATGCCTTAGTACTGGGACAGCCGTTCTCCACAACCCCTTGCAGAAACTAAATCTCGTTCTACACGGTCCCGTTCTACACGGTGATGTAACCAAAATGGCCAATGTTTAAATGTATATTCCCATGGAATTTATCAATAATTACATGAAAATAAACATAGGGCTCCACTCGAATTGATCCAAAATGACCTGCTTACCTGCGTAGCGTCCAAAGTCCCACGGCCAGAATTATGACAGCGATGAAAAGGGCAATTCCCAGAATGATGACGATCAGCACACCTGCCGATAACATAAGGGTAATTGTAGTCGTGGTTTTAATTATCTCAAATGAGATCATTGAAGTGATGATTAATTTAAGTTGAGACCATATATACTATTATAAGATAGCGCTCACGATAACAGAGACCTACTTAGGATCTGGTTTCATACCTATACAGCAGGTACATCATTAGCAATTTAGTTTAGAAATATGAGGAAGGCATTTCTATCATTTGACATGACGATACATGCAATGCGTGTACTTTATACTAATAGGTCAATGGTACTATATTGATATTTCATTGTATACATATAGGGGCCCGAATTTATATCAAAGGTGAGTAGACATATATACATGTACTATACACATTTCTATTTCATGTATATGTATAGGGGCCTGCTATATTCTAAGAGACAATTTAACTACATGTACATGTATATCTATCCATCCCCATCAGGAAGAGGTCAATACTTGATCTTAGCATACACCTGCCACAACATAATATATACATTAACAGTTACCAGAAATACCTTTTATGAAGCTACTGACCCCATAGCAGAGATCAGTGTGAGCCCATGGAATGGCTGCCATACTTTACAGTCCCTATCACGGACCACACCTAGCTCAGCGATTACCAACCAGGCCCTGCATGAGCCGGCCTATCTTTATGGAGATAATGTGGTTTATTGTGCGTGCACTAGAAAATCGATTTTTAATTACACCGCTGAGATAAGACGGCCATAATAACCAGAAGGCGCTTACCTTGCGGCAGGGAGATGGCGTTCTCAATGAAGTCAGTGAGACCCCAGGCTTTGACTGAAAACACAAAGTAAAAGAAGGCATCAGGAGGAGGCTACAATTAAGATTGACGAGACTCTAATTTCGAGCGAGGGAAGGATAAACAGCTGTGGCCATTTTGATATAAAAAGATGATTAATGTTTACCGCCCTGACTGGCCGAGGGTGTGATGCATTAGGCCAGGTCTGAAGGGATAGAGGATGAGAGGGCGGAAAGGGCAGTTGGGGCTAGGTGCATGGGAAAGATGGAAGGGCTCTATCAGTATCATCATACTGTCCAATCAGCTTGAGGATGGGTAGTAGCCAAACTAGACGGTTACTAATAAGGCGCGAGGGGGAGGGGGAGGAGGTTACGTAAATATGTTTATGACAGGCCGAGCTAAGCAGCCACGTTAATGGATATGAACTGCATGGAAACAATTTACCTGCATGCTCATGGTATACCATACAGCGAAGCCACTTAAGTTCGCATTCGATGACATTGGGAACGATAATATAGCGTGATAGAGTCATTGTTTTATAAGGACAGGGGGAAACTTATGAGTAATGAGTTATTAAATGATCATTCAGTAAAACATATAGTATGAGCGTGTGGATATGTATACTAAATAATATATAGTAGAGGGATAACCATGTTAATGGGAGTAGTAGTAGTAGTAGTAGTTTGGATGCTATAATATAGCTGAGATGGTAGTAGATCACATGCAGCGGAACTTGAAGGAAAGAGAGCCATTATGACGATATGGAGGTAATGGGGGGATATAGTGGTGGACGTTAAGGTGCAGGTTCCACTGGAGGTGGCTATGATTACACCCAGTGACTGTTCACCAGGAGGAGTAGGAGGGGCTGGGCTGCTGGAGGAGGTGGAGGCGGGCAGCCAGCTATCTCAGAGCGCCTTTTGGTGTAGGACGTAACGAGCTATGACGTGATGCACTTACTGACACGTCGCGCGCCTGTAATGGCGGCGCACAAAGTCTAATCCTTTAAGGGCCGCATGGTGCTTTGATAATGGGTTATGTCCGTGATCGTCACGGTGGGTTCATGCAGCTGGGGTGAGTCGTCTCGTCAAGGATGCATTTTGGCATCATGCCTACCCTTCGGGGGTATATATAGAGCAATCCCGTAGGGTCGGCTTGATGCCTGAATGCAGCACGGGCGAGTTACTCACAAGGGCTGAATTCATGCATCATGCCAACAAAGTGCATGTCACATTAATTCACTATGCGGTCCTTAAAGGGCCTAATGGCTCGTTTTAAGGCGGCCACCAAAGGAAGACAATCGCGGCGTTGGGCCGAGGCTCCTTGTGTCGTTAGGGTGGCGGCGGCCAGCGGCACTCTGTCTATGGCGTCGTCTACAAGCATCCAATTAGACCTCATAGAGGACCCACTCTACCCTCACGTCCTCCACTACCATCCCTTACCCCCTACTCCCTCAGATACCGTGATGACGCCCGGGTGAGCCAATCTCCCACGTCGCCCCATGCTGATCACTGACGTCACGACGAAGGTAATACTGCCATGACGAGGGGGGGATGATTTCGTGACTATTGACGCCATGCGACATGAAAAAGCCACTTGCATGAATAAAGTGGTGTCTAAGATAGGTCACTGCAATTGTATCAAAGCTTTTTTTAACTCCATCAATCTAATGTGATATATTGTCATATGACTTATTAAAAATCACATGATGACTAAGGCAATACTGCTCTAACGAGGATTTTTTAAAACAACGAACATTGTTATTGTATTACAACAACTACTGCAACGACCAACGTTTACACACTATATTGTGAATATTTTGGTAACGTCGGGGAAATAACGGTAATGGTGTCATTAATGAAATGATCGCGCATCACAGGTAATGATGTCACGATCTGGGCCCCACGTCAAAACGAAGGCAATAACATAACAGCTAAGGCAGTGGCATCACGACCAAGGCACTGTAAAGACAACATGACTAATGCAATCCAGATCAGATTGTTAGCCGTAGTTTGCACACCCTTGATGGAAATACCTCCAGTGTGAAGGGAAATCACCTGGAGACACGTAAACACCCCATCATCACTAACACTCCCCTATTACCAATAACCTTCCCTCATCACTAGGAGGCCGTACGTACTATCGCCCCTAACACCCATCAGAAATGACCTCACATTTACTCCCATTAACGATACCATGTTGCCAAGCCCAATGTTAACTCAACCCTATTACCAATAATCAGTTCACACTGCGTGTACCTATTTTCAATCAGCAGTAACACAGGTTGGCAATATCATTATCGTCACCTTGCTCCTGTTTGGTCTGGGGACCAATTTCACTGTAGCCATTAGCATACTGACAGTCTTAGACTATTAGCTTATGTATTTCGATCTTTTATGAGGACATATGTGTGTAGTTGCAGTGTGAGACTATAGCTGCGGTCAGCAGCAGTCAAACCCTGTGAATGTTCCTGACCATGACCATGACTGACTGACAGTTCCAGGCTGTGACTGACTGGCAGCTATCATCAGCATCAGACCATGTTTCAGGCTGTGACTGACTGGCAGTAAGCAGCAGTATCAGACCATATTCCAGACTGTGAGTGACTGGCAGTTAGTAGCAGTATCAGACCATGTTTCAGACTGTGAGTGACTGGCAGTTAGCAGCAGTATCAGACCATGTTTCAGGTTGTGAGTGACTGGCAGTTAGCAGCCGTATCAGACATAGTCCAGGCTGTGACTGACTGTCAGTTAGCAGCAGCATGAGACCATGTTTCAGGCTGTGAGTGACTGGCAGTTAGCAGCAGCATTAGACCATGTTTTTGGGCTGTGACTGACTGGCAGCCATCAGCAGTATCAGACCATGTTTCAGGCTGTGACTGACTGGCAGCTATCAGCAGTATCAGACCATATTTCAGGCTGTGACTGACTGGCAGCCATCAGCAGTATCAGACCATGTTTCAGGCTGTGACTGACTGGCAGCTATCATCAGTATCAGACCATGTTTCAGGCTGTGAGTGACTGGCAGTTAGCAGCAGGACCAGACATGTTCCATACTGTGACTGAATGCCTTTTAGCAACAGTATCAGACCATGTTTCAGGCTGTGAGTGACTGGTAGCTATCAGCTGCATCAGACCATGTTTCAGGCTGTGAGTGACTGGCAGTAAGCAGCAGTATCAGACCATATTCCAGACTGTGAGTGACTGGCAGTTAGCAGCAGTATCAGACCATGTTTCAGGCTTTGACTGACTGGCAGTTAGCAGCAGCATGAGACCATGTTTCAGGCTGTGAGTGACTGGCAGTTAGCAGCAGCATGAGACCATGTTTCAGACTATGACTGACTAGCAGTTGGCAGCAACATCAGACGAAATTCCAGGCAGCAGCAGAAGTGTCGGACCATGGATCAGACTGTGACTATCTGGCTTTTAACTATTGAAAGCAGAAAGCAATAGTGGAGGGCCATGATCCAAACAGTGACTGACTGGCACTTAATTACCAACAGTGTCATACCATGGTCTGGGCAGTGACCAACTGGTAGAACTTTAGACCAGTTGTCGCAGACCATGGTTTATGCAGCAACGACTCCGTAACAGCAGTAAAGTTCTGTTCCGGAGGAAGTGACCCTCACTAGCGATTAGCCCCAACGCACGATAAATCACACCCATCTTATCGTGATATCTGAGGGATGAATAATTGATACTGGTCGCAGCCAGGGATGCCACAACCACGCCATGTCGGCTGGCGCATGCGTGATGGACGACTTGGTCTTCTTGTGAATAACGAGCGCCGTCTGCTGGGAGGATTCTGCCCTACAGGAAGCCGATTGGCGTGACATGACACCCCCTACCCTACCCCACCCTACCCTGCCATACCCCAGTCCTTTGCCTGCTTTGAGAACAATGTGACCCGCACTAATGTCTTCGCAGATCATGGAAGATTGGGAAGCTGTGCTGCAGGGGACGGAATAAAGTCTTTTGGAGAGGAGTGAAAAAGGACTGCTGTCACGGTGGCCCGACAAATGACTGCCCGTGATATTGGAGTTTCAATATTCGATATTGGAGTTTCAATATTCAATTTATTGAAGTACTGCTTGATTGAATATTAGATATTCTGGATTCAATATCGAATTCGTTTCTGGAAAGAGTTTTGACATACTTTATTGGGGTTATCATTTCTATAAGCTAGTTTATCTATTTGAGAAACTCTAATATCGATACAAAAATCCGAATTTGCATCCAAACAATCCAATATCAGATCCAGAAACTAAAATACGGGAGGCGAATATAAGATATCGCTTGCCATAGGAAGCAGTCGAGTTTTATGACATGTTCTTAACATGTCAAATAGAGTTAAGGGTCACGGCATGAAGTCATATGGTGAAGGCACAGGCCTAAACTGAGCTGTGGTGGAGATCGTCTGCAGTGGGTTGGTAGTATTAGTGGAAAGGCCTGACACTGTGGTGGTCCGGTCATCTAGGTGACCACGTGACCAAACACTACATACAGCTAGTTTCCAGACCAATCAATAGATGTCACTAGTATAGGCCTTACACTAATACTACCAACCCACTGCAGACGATCTCCACCACAGCTCAGTGCAGGCCTGTGGGTGAAGGTGTGGTACACTTTAAATAATTTGGTGCTTTCTTTTGTATGTATACAGTAAAATCCACTGTAGGTGTACAGTTTATTGTAGCTGCAAAGTAGAACCTGCTGTAAAGCTACAGTAGATGATATAAAGTTACAGTAAATTCTACTGTGTACCTACATTTACTTTTTACAGTGTAGCTGGAGTGGATATCTTACCCTCTGTGCAGTTCTTGCCCTTGCCGGTCCACACACCGTCCGAGCAGCTCAGCTGCCAGTTATCCCCGGACGACTTGCACGTCAGTGTAGCCGAGTCACCGAGTCGGTCTACGAGCAGGTTCGGGGAGGCGACGATGGACGGACATCCGCTCACTGTTATAAATAAGATAAAGGCGAAATCCTGTAGTCACTGAAGGGACAGCTCGATACTGTCTATACGTAATACATGTTAATATTGTAAGGGAAGGGAAGTCGAGAATGGCTGTAACAATGTGCCGAGATCATAAAATATTCATATAAAATACTTATTAAATACAACATACAAAATGTCCTTCTATCGTTGTCGTACAGTTATAGCGAGGACTATATATAAGTGCACGCACAAAAGGGGACCTTAGTGCAGGGTACACTAAGGTCCTTCTTCCCAGTTCACTATTAGGTTCTTTAGTTTCGGTTAAACGTATTGGCGAAGGAGCTTGCTGATAGAGGCGTTGGAGTGGTGGGGGGGGGGGTGGGGTTGGGGGGGGGACATGAAGTGGGGGACATGAAGTGGGGGACATGAAGTGGGAGACGCACAAATCCTAACACCGACCCAGACAGATACATCTCATCCAAAAACATCGCACTACATGTACTACTACCTGTATTATTCTGACCGGCCTGTTTACTCGGCTCATGTTTTAAAACACTCTATCATCTCATCCAATTTGGGCGTGGAGCTTCTTATGCTACCATCATTGCATGTAATAACTCTCCTCCTTCTTATCTGTCAGTAGATACCCGAGTGCCTGTTTGAATTTTCTTCGGTCACCTCATGGCTCCTATCATAACACCAGATTTGCTGTTTCATTCAAGAATGATATTATTGTGGCCAAACAGAGAGAAGAAGCAGAGTCAAAAGGGGGTCCAGGTTGCCTCCAAAATGACTTCCCTGTTTACAGCTCTCTGGGTCATATGACTCTCCAAGCTGACTCCCTTAGGTCAGCCAGAAAGTCACCTAGGCTCCCTTATGCGACCTTGACTCCCCTAAACAGGGGAGTCATTCTGGAGGCAACCTGGACTCCTTTTTGACGCTGTTTCTTCTCTCTGTGCAAACCATTCTCTGGTTCTCTGGTTGATATCGCCCAGGTGTTGGATGTGCTACTAAAGAGAGGAGGGTAGGGCTGCTGCAACAGGTATGTAAGGATGTGAGGGGGGATGGCGTTGCCTGTCGATATAGTAAAGGACACCCCAAGGTAAGTCCTTTTCAGTGTCGGGCGCACCGATACTATGCTACTGCTAGGGTATAGCATGGCTTTAGTAAAACTGAATGACATCATCCTGAAAGAAGTCCAAGATAAACTCTACAGCTGTGGACGGTGCATTGTGCACCAACCGCAGGCTGCTTTATGCTGGCCTTTTAGCTTTAGTGGTAACAGACATTGGCTTCCTGTTCTCCTTATAGTAAAACTCTGTTACATAAAGGGCTTAGGGCTTAAGACAAGTTTGTTCCTTATAAGCAACGTTCATCATTATCAATACTTGATAATTATAGGGAGAAAATACATGGGGAAATGGAAACGTACTCCTTATAGCAGGATTTAAAAAAATATAAGTCTTCATTATAAACAAGATTTCACTGTATACGACATCATTGCCATTTACTCCAGTTGGGGAGCAGCATAACCGCCCTGCAACACAAGGCTCCTACTAGGTGCCACGTGCTTCCCGTCACACTTAACAGCAGCGTCGGCCCCCAGTATACCCATTGACCCTCCAACCGAGCTGCTCGCTCAGCGTACGAGTCAGTCAGTTGCGTGGGCCTAGGGTCAAGGTGGTGCGTTGGCAACATGTCACAGGGGCTTTTTTTTAACCATTTGATGGCCGCATGGTGCTTTAATACAGCATATGCCTTTTGTCGTATTGATACAAGAATACAACCTTGGCGAGTGACTGGCCAGCTCCGCATACACGCACCATTCCAACCCTACGAAGTAGATGCAGTACAGAAGGGACAGCAATGCCAGCCTCGGCGAGTGGACTTACCAAGGCTGCATTCATGCATCATTATGACCAAGACCAAAAATGCATGAATGCACTATGACTCCCTTAAAGGTTAAAGAAGTCGCCATCTGCAGGTCTGCTGAATGTGGTGGGTGTGGCTGAGGGTGAGTGGTGGCGCGTCTTGAATGGGGGTGGTGAACTAGGATTGGCAATGGTGTGGAGGTGGATGGGGTTTGTTTTGGAGGTGATGGAGTAAGGTTGAATGATGGTGGATATGCCTATGGAGATGTAGGTGTATGGGTAACATTGTACGGCAGGGCATAAAGCTAAAGTTGCATGGGGTACACTATATGCATGGCAGGATATATGGCTGACGTTGTACCTAGGGTATGTGCCTGACATTGTATGGTTGACATTGTCTGGCAGGATATATGGCTGACTTTGTATGTAGGATATGTGCCTGAAATTGCATGGGTGACACTGTATGGCAGGGTACAAAATGTATATGACTGACTCTGCACGGCAGGGTATGTGGCACACAATGTATGGCAGAGTATGTGGCTGACAATGTATGGTGACATTGTATGACAGTATATATGGCTTATGTCGTATGTGTGACATTGTATGGCAGAACATATAGCTGACGTTGTATCTATATATATATATGGCTGACACTGTATTGCTGACCTTCTATGGTAGGGTATGTTGCTGCCATTGTATGGCAGGTAGGTGGCTGTCATTGTATCTGCAGATATGGCTGACATTGTATGGGTGGCATTGTATGGCAGGGTATATGACTGACTCTGCATGGCAGGGTATGTGGCACGCAATGTATGGCAGAGTATGTGGCTGACACTGTATGGTGACATTGTATGACAGTATATATGGCTTATGTCGTATGTGTGACATTGTATGGCAGAACATATAGCTGACGTTGTATCTATATATATATATATGGCTGACACTGTATTGCTGACCTTCTATGGTAGGGTATGTTGCTGCCATTGTATGGCAGGTATGTGGCTGTCATTGTATCTGCAGATATGGCTGACATTGTATGGGTGGCATTGTATGGCAGGGTATACGTATGGCTGAGGTTGTATGGCAGGATATGTGGCTGACATTGTATCGGTGACATTGTATGGTAGGGTATGCGGCTGACGTTGTATCTATAGGTATATGGCTGACATTGTATGGGTGTCACTGTATGGCAGTGTATATGATTGACATTGTCTGGGTGACATTGTATGATAGGGTATATGGGTAGCATTGTATGGCAGGGTATGTGGCCGACGTTGTATTAATAGGTATATGCGTATATGGCTGACAATGTATAGGTGACATTGTATGGCAGTGTATATGGCTGACATTGTAACTATGTGTTACATTGTATGGCAGGGTATACGGCTGACATTGTATGGGTGTCACTGTATGGCAGTGTATATGGCTGACATTGTATGTGTTACATTGTATGGCAGTGTATATGGCTGACATTGTATGGGTGACATTGTATGGCAGTGTATATGACTGACATTGTATGGGTGTCACTGTATGGCAGGGTATATGGGTAACATTGTATGGCAGGGTCTGTGGCTGACAGAGTAGACGGCCTGGCGCCCAGTGACGATCATGGTGGCGCCCTCTACAGGGCCCTGGGCCGCCCTGGGGACAGACGTTGTCTGCTCTACATCAACGCGCCACCTGGCGGGCTGGGTCGGAATAGTGACGCGGGTCACCAGGACGCGGCGCCGAGGACGACAGGGTCGCCACCACCATTCCATCTTCCACCCCCAACTCCCCCAACAGACCCCTCCCTTCCTGTACCCCGCCCCCTTCCCTAGGGACCGCGGCCTATCGTTGCAGACCCCGACCATGGGCCACCACCGCCGAGACTGTGTTCTGCCGCCCTCCCCCTGCCCTGTGCAAAGGGGCGGATGGATGTGCGCGTCGGGAATGGATGAGGCGGGTGCCTCTGTATCTAATCAATCATCGTGTCATTCTTCTAATTGGACCGGCCCTGGGTGTACCGCCCGTCGGCCCCGGCCCCTTATCGCGCCTGTACCTCGGGCCGATCCAACCGTGTCGGTCGCCATCGGATACAACCATGCAGCAGCGACTGGTTCACCCAGCGTGAGTGCACATTGAACCAGTCCTACACAAAACCAATATCTTCAGCCATACATATCTATTTCATTGTTATGTTGGATAATACCTAGCTTGAGAATTTACAGTATTTGGGTGGAAAAGTGCAAGACAGTTGGTCGTCCAAGGCACACACTACAGAATACTGGTGGCCAATACACTGCGCCTGAGACACCACACATAGTAGTATACCGGAACGAGTATTTTGACTAGGTTAAAAACCCACACGGGAGTCAGCGTTCCTTACAGCTGTTTTGTAACGTCGTACTTTCTTAATCCCCACCTGTATTTTGAGCATTGCTATAAATGCATCATGAATTGACAATTTCTCCATGTATAATACAGTCAAGTCTCGATATATCGGTCTTCAGCAAGTCGGTTGACTCACTTATCAGTCATATATCCAACTGATAGATTTGATTCTGCTTTAGAGAATCGGCCGATTCAGTAACCAGCCAATTCTTATCTGAAGTGGAGGTGGCCGGTTTATAGAGACATGACTGTATTAGAATGGCATACAATTTGACACTCTGCCTTCATGATGCAGTCGACACAATGAGGGCAGTGCAAAAAAGCAACAAATATACATCCTATACTATACTATAAGGACAATGCAAGAACAACAGGGCAGCTAGGACTCAGGCATTGAGCCATGTGTCTTATATTACGATGACATACCTTCATAATGCAGTAGAAAGTAGGAAGGTGACTTAGAGTTCCTCATATTAGCCATCTCCACACGCACACTCTCTGACTCTGACGTGTAGACCACCTTCTTGCGGGTCTCGCCCCCACACAACGTGACGGCGGTGGCCGCACCCTTCTCCCTGATCTGTGCGTAGATGTGACAGATCCCGGAGCTCTCAGGAGGTCGGTGTCCCATGGTACGGGAGGAGGCGACATCGGCACTGTCAGCCTCCGTCCACAAGGCAAAGTCGTATAAGGTGATGATGACACGCTGTCCGATGTCCGCCTGGATCAGCCATGGGCACGAAACCGAGCCAATCTGTAATATTAGAACATATTACATGTATATAAAAGCTATAGGTAGCTTATAGTATGAACTTAAATTTAAGGTAGTAATAATAAGTAGGGAGTCGACACTTGAGAAGGGAGAGAGTTATTACATGCAATGATGGGAGGATAAGAAACTTCCAGATTGGGTAAGATAATAGAGTGTTTGAAGACACGAGCTGAGTAAACAGGTCATTAGGAAGAAGTCTGGAGAATAAGTTTTACTTATATTGCATAGTGTAAATGTTGTCAGTAGAAAATAAATCGCCTTTAAGAGGTGCATGCAGTAAATAAGGTGGCCCTTTAAATGACTGTGACATATACATTACTGGTAGTATACAATGGTGCAAGATATCAAAGATGGATGCTGAAAGCTTTTCTGAGTGTAAAGGTTTTTGCTTTTGCTTTCTACGCCAGTAGATTTACCTGATATGAATCGGTTAAGACAGTTCTAAAAACAAAACTGAAACTTGACGTATTCTCCCATCAGAACCATTCCCCTATGTGCTACCGCTCGATTCAGAAAGTGATAGGTCATAAGTTTTAACGTAGGATGGGAGATATGGGGACACAGATCTTGTGGAGACTCACTCACCAATAGGCCTACTCCGCCCTATAAATAGTGATTGACCTTTTCGTAGGTATATAGTAGGATGGACTGGAGGTGTACAATTTAGTGTAGGTAATCACTTTAATCTACTGTAAAGCCACACTAGATGTAAAATTACAATGGATTCTACTGTGCACTTACTATTTGCAGTTCATATTTTAGCTCAACATATGGTAAAGAATTTCAACCAAAATATGTACTATATTACAGTCAGTCACTTATAACAAAACGAATTCTCTCTAAATCAAGATTAGCAAGAATTCAGTGATTTGTCTGAAGAGCTAAATGGATAGAATGGCCGGGTGTCCCCTGAGGGTCTGGAGGAGGACATATCTGCGTGTATTGAAGAGGGAAACTCCTGCAGTGCCTGGAGTGGGAAGCCCCTTGGACTGCAGCCCTAACTGTACCTAACTGTGTTAAAGGGGTGGGGACCACTTAAGGCACACTATGCACCATGGCGTGTGGGGCCCAGCTCCAGTGGGACTTACCTGTACACTTAACACACCCACTCCCCAACAGGAAGCCATAAGACACATCACCACACGACCCTTCTTTTAACGAGCCCCCATCTAATGCAGGTTCACCTTTTACATCCCCTACCATTCAAACCATACACAAAGAAATATTGATTCACGGACGAGGACATTGTCATTGTGTCAGCATTCAACATGCAATGATCGCTGGCAATATCTAAGGCCTCTGTTTTCATGAACACCACTCGTAGCCATATTTGTTTTTAAATGAACATCCGTTCTATTTCACCCGGCTCCACTGGTTGTATGCCACGGGCCAACTACTCTGATTGCTTGACGATTCGGGGATTTCCGGTCTGGGGTATATGGAGTAGGGGAGGCTTGACTAGATGGGGAATGTGTGTGTGTGGGTAGGGTCGGTGGATGGGGATGGGGGAAGGGGCGGAGATGGGGTGGTAATGGCTGGGACTGGCAGGTCCAGACATGTCTGGATTGCTGTTTGCATTACCTACTGCCCCAGGGTAAAAATAAAACCCCAGGCCCGCCACACCAGCCACACCAGTTGCCCCACATACACTCTCACTATCGCGAACAGCGGCCCACCGGAAGTCAGAGCGAGAGACGCCGGAAGTGGGAGTGTGTGCGCACGCACCTGCATTTCCTGTGTAACGACGCTGGCGATGTAGCCGGAGGGGGCGGAGAGACGGACGGGTCCCCGACACAGCTGCCCGTCGCCGCTCACCACTGCAACGAAAATACAACACAGTACGTTAAAAGGTGGTGAGCAACAGTCTAGTGTGGAAGCAAACAGATTTATACATAATAGTCACATTATAAAACCATATATCTATGAGATTATCATCACTACTACCCATACCATAACTGCATCTCCATTAGATCTGTCCCCAGGGCGCTCTCTTGGATCTGAAATGCGTATCATGGGCCATGCTGAGACATTATAATCTTCACACTAGATGGTAGATTCTAATGGCCACCATCTACTCGGCCTTATACACATTCCCATATAAATCACGTATATTAAATGATTACCTGAATGGATATAACATGGTTTTCTACCTGTAGTTATCATATCAAAATAAGCTGTAGTGACCAGGACCATGGGGGAATAGCGAGTAGGATGTAAGGTATAACTTATGAACAGCTCCCTGTGATCTAGCACCACATATCACCCGGAACCGGAGACTGGCCCGCGGGGAGTACTGGTTACTGGTCTTACTGCCACATATAACGGTATAAGACGTGGACACTCAAACGGGTCCAAGAAACATGACTCTGCTCCACCCGCTCACACTCACAGTCTTGCATGCCACAACCCCCTGCTCTAATGTCCACCTTCCACTGGGCTTTATATGGCCAAATTTATATATAAATTTTATAGCTAAATCGGACGTAAAGAGATCAGTGGACGGCGGCGATAATGTCCACTGGCTTCTATAGGGGTCAAGCATATTGTCCTGTGGGCGCGGCCATTACTCAATCTCGTACTGGCGAGATAGGCACTACCGTAATAACAGCTGTCACAATGGGTACTGGTTGTACCCTAAACGTTCCACATGGAACCGAGGGAATTATTTCATTGGTCTAGATTTGTATTCTGCTAGTGACCTATACGACCGATTGAACGCCCAGTGGACGGTGGGCTTTACCATCCCTCGACACCAATCTACTAGTCATTCCTCCAACCAGTTTCCACAAACTCGAACATGCGACCCGTCCTTCGTTGATGGAACTCGATAGTGACATTAGCGTTAGCGGAAATAAAAACAGTATCAACGGGCGAGATGAATAATGCATGGCAAATAACAAAACTATTCTACGGCGTCTCCCCATTCACCAAGGAATTCTGAAATTACAATACAACTCAATAAATCACTGCCTGTGCCCATGGCTACAGAAAGAATGGCCCCGTGTCAGATCTAATGGATGTATGTATTATCTGCTTTGCGACCTGCTAGGTTTGATTAATGGAAATTAGATAGTTTTGTAGAATAAGGTGACAGAGGCTCCCTTGAAATGCAAGTTGATGGATTCTTAATACAAATTAAATAGGGCTTCTAAATGCAGCTAAGAGGTGTGAAAAATACCACCGTAGATATCATTACAAAGGGTGTCGATCAGGTGGGACAGTGTGATATTGTAGTATTCTTCTATGGAGACCATAGTTCAGGCAGTTTCGGAGAATGAGCAGCAAGTCACTGTTCCCGATCATATTAACCAAAAATGACATCCTGCTGTAATCCTGCATTAAGACAAGGATATTTTTGAATCTGTTTTTGAGAACATTGATCTTGTAGATTGCGCCAACGATAGGGTTGTTAGTAATGGGTTAATGCGATTGCCATTCTATGCCAAATGTGGAATGTTAGGATCTTGCAATATACACAATACCATTTTATATACTATTTAATCCTGTTCCTGTTGTAAAGCAAACACACTTATTGCTATGCGCTTTGAGGAGTACTTAAATGTGACTTCATTGAAAATCTCCTTGGGCCATGCAAAGTGGGATGTTTATTATTGGGTTGTATTTTGGAAAGTTGTAAAGAACCTGTCGGTTGTGATATAGTTTGTTGGTGTTTATATCTATAGGTGGGTCATTCTGTGCAGAGATAAGCTAGAGCTGCATGAACGCCTCGCTGTTATATACATAAAACCAGTGGGTTTATTGTCGGGGATGTGCCTTGGAGAGTGCTTGGCCGGCAGTGTGTTGTTGTGTTGTCCTCTACAGGAGGGAGGGAGTAGTGGACTGGAAGCATGTTATTGAGATACCATTACTCTGACACCATTACCGCTAGTGCACTGAGGAGGCTGAGGCGGTAGCTCTATGCCCCTCTGTCTGCATCCGCTGGTGTGGATATCATTTCCCTTTCAATGCCGACTTACCAAAGCGTTGTCTCCCCGTTTCCATTATGAGATAAAACACTGAGGAGACAGTCTCTGACGCCTGCCCGCCGTCTTCTGCAGCAGAGATTACCGACACGGTGAAGTAGCGGCTGACTAGGCCTGCCTTGATAATGTCAGGCCTTATACAGACATCTTCCGGCCGGAACCCCACCCTCCTCCCCACATACATACCCATGTATACACCGCTACCGACCTACATACCCCGCTGATATCATATAGATAACGTGTTTCATCTTGTAGCCTTGCTGACTAGATAAGCATAGGAACAAGCTTTCTACTGTAAAGTGTTAGAAAGGAAGCTCTTTAACTGTTGCTAAACCAGCTAAGAAACAAATTGTTACTGATAACCGATGGGATTAGCCTGTTGAGGTTTCTGATCCAAACAGGCCTATCAGTCTGGTAAAAACCCACTCTGATCAATCTGTTCCGACGTCCCTGCTTGAAGGGGCACTAAAAAACTGGACTAGAGTTGGGGCACGCTACCGGAGCTCAGCTTCAAGACTAGTTGTGCGGGTTATTACTCCGGAAGCCTTGATGTGAGAAACATAAGAAAGGTTAGCTTTATAAAAAGAGTAATTACTTTCATGGAGTAGTGAGTGTTGCACTACTACTAGCTGGCAAGGAAGACCGCGGCATTGGCGGCAAGCAGCAGGCCATTTCTCCCTGCATGTACCAATCATCCTTATATTGCAGTTGGGTGGAAATACTAAAAGAACACAGCCGTGAATATTATGCTTTCAGAGTTGTACACAATGTATATTTTTACTGTTCATTGGGCACCCGTCCCTAGTGTGAGTATAATACCCTGCAATTGGCTTATAAAACATAATATACAGCTACTTGATTGGACAATAAGTACTACATAATTAAGGCTTGTAGTCAAATCAATTATGATATTATTTGATTTTTGGTCTGCTCCACGTTCGCTGCATGCGACAGTTTCCCTGTCTTTATAACTAGTAGTGTAAACTTTGCGTTCACAATCATGGAAGTCTAGGGCACATTCTACAATCGGTACCATCATGAATTAAAAGCTTATTAGCAGAACTTTGGAATAAGATGGTTTTAACATTACCTAATGAATTATGGAAATACAAGCGCAGTTCTGAGAAGGCGAGAGAGTCATATCTCGACATCTTAGTCCATAATTATCATGCATACCTCAGCACCTCCTATCTGACAACTTCCAAATGACATGGTAGTTCTTTTTGTGCCGTGATTACAATGCCATGTCAGAGATGATGGCATTGAACATTATCTTGGTGACATCACATCTGGATTATGGGGAAAATAACAAGCATATACTATGTTAGGTACGAGGCAAAGGACTGGTGCATTTTGTTCATTTGACAGCTACCCATCTCAATGAGAGTCCCTTCAAACCACATTTCAACTGCATCAATTATAGATAGAACATCGAGATTATTATTAGACATCCAGCAAGTACAGAACTGGCTTTACCAATGTAATTAGGCTGGTGTCAATCTATACGGCAGGGACAGTTAGGCTGGGGACTGTAATAATACAATGGCCTGTCTTCAAGGAGCACAGTGAACTTGAGGAGGATTTCCGTGAATTAAAACAGTACACAGACAGTTCTCAGGGCTAATCTTATCTGTATCAAAATTCTGTATCGATAAAAGTTTCTGTGCCTGTGTCTTCTCTGGTACAATAAGGTTAACATGTTCTGGATCTGCAGCACAGAAGAATGCATTTTAGAGTTTTGGGACAGGACTGTCTTCTCCAGATGCTGACTCATTTTCTTGGCAGGGTGATAGAGAATGGGAAGGGTGTCACTTTGACTCCGTTAAGGGAGTCTATAGTTCTGCCCAAAGTGACTGCCGTTTGTGACTCCCTCGGGAAGGAGAGTCCAATTATCCTTGACTCACTGTCTAAAGGAAGTCTAGGTCATATTTGACTCACTTTACGAAGGGAGTAATGCATTTTGTATGGTTGTAATGTTTAGTCCCTTTTGCTCTATGTAATAGGTTTAATGGCCGTTCCCCTATAGCCCATCAGACATTAAAGCTGACATACTACCTCAGATATATAGACAGTTTATTTTCTGCATATCTCTGAAAAGTCTCCTTGGTGCAGTGGACTGTTGAGATCTCAACTATTTTGTAACTTTTAACTGTGCTTAATTCAAAGAAATAGATCAGGAAAAATAAAATGCTTCCAGCATTCTATCCAACACTTAATTACATCCACAAGGTACATTTTGTAGTACCATCTCTATTGATACACCAGGGAATAGTAGACTCTGTTGGTATGATCAGTAATGGAAGACTTTCAGGTAGGAGACTACTCAGTGCTGTCATCTAATGTCCTTTATCACCACTAACTAATTAAACCCCACCAAATTTCTTTTTCTTTTTTGGAATTCGAGTCTTGTATTGCACACATTAAGAATCTCTTACCAAAATAAATGGCAGATTATGATAGGGAAGGGGTCATACAATCATCTGAGATACAAATGAGGACAACATAGCTTTGACTGTGCCAACTTGTATAGCAACTTTAACAGATCTGGTTCTTTCCGCAGTATAATAGTGCAACGTCTAAGAGAGATAATCAAGATTGGTCATTTACATGTATGATGTAGTCAATGTGAAGACACATCTGTAGTATTGAGGATTTAACCCTTTTTAATGTCTATGAATTAATTTCAGAATTTGTCTAATGTATCAGTGTTACGACGTATTATCAATGTCATGAATTTATATAGAGATATGAGCATCCAGATTAGCATAACAGCAACAGTTGACACCGACAGCACCGATTTTCGATGTTGACAGCAAAAAAAGAAAATTTGAGAAATGTGATATAAAAAGCAAACAAAAAAGAAACAAAAAAACTGTGTTTCTTTTTTTGGAGGGGGGGGGGGTGAGCCTTCACCGCTTCCGTACAAGATAGGCCTGACTACATGTATGTGACCCTGATCAGTTTAGTGACTCGGTTCCTTTTTTTTTCTGTTACATACAATTGCAGTTCAACACTTCACACGGCAAGTCACTCTGATTCCTCTGGTCATATTGCCATGGATTTCCTGTTGCAACAGGTATTGTCCGTATCCCCTTGTCCTCATAGGCAGTGTCCACCATGATGTCTTTAGTGGCAGTTGTTTGAACAGCTTTTCCCAAAGAGAATAAGCTTTAAAATGAGACTCAACCTACATTTCCCGATAGTAAAAATGAGCATCAAATAGAATTCTGTATGTGGACTTGTCTTTGCCTCTGGCTGGCTTTGATATCGCGACAACGGATCACTGTTCCAAATACTGTAAAACGATTTCTTATCAAAGAGATTGATGATAACCTGGTACAGAATGATAAGATCTCAACATGACGCTTTGTGAAGGACCATGGAGGACTACATGGGGAATTAACGCCTGATACAGAGATGGGGTTCGGCTTAATAAACTGATTCACTTCTAAAGTGATACTGTCCTGTGGGCAATTTAAATGTAAATGCCGGAGGTGGGGTAAGAGATTCAATCAGGATATTTGCATAACTGTTCCTACTTAGACAGATACCAGAGCCTGAACCCAGTCTCTGTGGTCTAAGCATTTCCCCGTTATATATTAGATAAAAACACAACTATGCAGACACACGACCCCTTTCGATAATGAGTATAATGGTGGACTAGTTTACGCCGCGTTAGTTGTGTTCATCTTCTAAAGACACACATTACCATGGTTGCCACTAGAAATATACAATTACTCCGATATACTCTAAAAGGTTCAGAAAAACTTTTCCACTACACTAGCCACAGATCACCTAGGCATTCACCGCGTTACCAACCATTAAAATTGATCCATATCTGCAGCGGAGGATCCATTTACTGCGCCATGCAATTTACGACATTTTAACAATATATAGGATCGAGTCAAAATGAATTCCAATCCAATAATATAGCATGATTGCCTAAAGTTGTCTTCTCAAAAATTAGATTGAGTAAAATCTAAAATTCAATAACATATAAAATCTAAGGACATAATATGTATATACTGTCTGCAACAAGAGATTTCTACCAGACAGCTGGCCTTGTAGTTGAAGTAGAGCCAATATACTTCCTGTACACTGTTAGAAGTAAGTAGTGTTCCTGTATAGCAACTATTGGGGGCAACTTTGGTTCCAGTAAATTCTGCTGTAGACCTACAGTAGAATCGAATGTAGACGCAGACCTGAGTTCTAAAAGGGCTCACATATCTATCTTGGAGAATTGAACCCCCAGCTTCTAATCCATAGTCCCGAACCATGACCACTACACCAGTGAGTCCTGCATGTCAGGTGCATTGAAACACCTCCTAGTTATGTGCGAATGTTAAAGGGGTCAACACAGGATCCCTGGGGGCAATTTTAGAACTAGACTGTTCATGTCTTAAGGGTTGATATGAAAATTACCCTATTGCAGTAATGTACTAGTAATAAGTACCAAACTACCATTAGTTGGAGTGTAATCTTGATGGCCTATAGATGTTTTTCAAAGGAAATGTTACTATCTTTCCTGCAGATTGCAGAGATACATTGGTTTTATCATCTGCATATTTTCAATAGTAGGGACCTTTAGCAAACCCGACGTAGCTCATAAAACGCAGACGTATCCTATACCTTCAGCACTGCTACTTCTGCGTTTGATGAGCTTTTACGTGGTTGCTAAAGGTCCCTAGTAACATTTCAGTGTACCAAAATGTATTATACTTTAGAATAACATCAGGAGAAATGTAGTTTGTATGAGAGTTTCCTGCTGACCCTCAGACTACATCTCCCACTGCTCTACCAACTGAGCTAGAGGGGCAATCACTTATATGTAGTCTGCATCAATAGGCTTTTGAAAAGATCAGGTCATATTTGAGCTGTGGAGTATGGTACTCTCTCCAACCTCTCTACTCTCTCTCCCTCTGGTTGCTGGTTATGGGATTCGAACCTGCATCTACAGTAACAGAATTGTATGTGTATAGCAAAAGTTGCTGTATTATCCTTTACAGCTTAAGTACTGTATAGTTACAGCACATATTGCTGTTCGTGAACAACAACTTTTTACAGTGTATCTCCAGTATTTTATACTTCCAATGTGAAGATATGAACTCACTGCACCTTGATTTATGGTCACTTGGGCCAGTAAATAGCACTTAACTTTTGTATTGCATTACGGGGTATCTCTCAGAGGTTTGAAAGGTCTCTTAAGAAGCACCTTTAGTGCTAGTATCCATGGGCGGGGCATGATTTCAATTACCATTTATATAAGCATGATTATAGAATAAAGAAGCCAAATTTGATACACAACGCCATCGGGGCTCATACACATATTTACTACAGTGTGTAGCATGTGTCTATTAACAAGGGTTCAAGTTATTGAATGATATGTATACATGCATATATAGCTAATATATTCCCTGTCCAACATTATGTATGTATACATATTATGTAAAACAGTCATTTCCACATACATTTTGTACTCCCCTCATAATAGCATCATTGAAACTGCTATCCAACAGCACGTCTCCCACAGCATAATATTACCCCTAGAATAATACATCTACAAGGGCATGGATCCATCCCAAGATAACCCACTATCTTGTTAGCAGGCAACAACAGGGTGAAGGGAGCGGATAACAAAGCCATCCATAAGCCGATAGTTTCAAATACTCTCTGTGCCCGCCGCCTGTTTCTAATACCTTCTGCAGGGCACGTCGTGGAGGAACTCTCTGTGGGGATCTAGTACTGGATGAGAGAAGGGGGGAGGCTGTCAGATGAGGTGGTGTGTCATTAGATTCCTTCTTTGGGCAGAAACTGGCGGCTTGGCCGTGTCTATTTACCTAATGATGCGCCCCCATTATCCACCCGGTCCGCCACTCGGCCACGCGCCCGGCGCAACTCCAGCCCTTCTCATTTAAGCTACACAGAAAGCCAATAAAGCCGACACCCTGAATGCATTTATTCATTAGATTCCCCAAATACCGGGAGGCGACGGAGACTTACCGGTGTCCCCAGGCTCAATTTACGTCTAACCATCCGCTCTTACTTCTAGGGGCTGAAACCTTCCCCCACTGTGTGTGTCACATAGTTCTAGTACCTGAGGCAAATTACTAATAGTTCACAGGATCAGAAGAGTCAGCCCCTGCACTGCATATATATAGTGTTACTACTGAGGAGTAATACTTTAGCTAATAGGAGTGTGGCAGTACTGTTCTCGTTGTAATGTATGGCGCCTATCCAGGCCTTCTATAATATGAAACTAGTCGCTCATTGCAAAAGGGGGTTGCACTCTTTGTGCTATGTATCCTGCAATCTATAATTTATGTTAGGGGTATTCCGTAGACATATCTACTACTTGCATATAGATTCTGCTCCAATACATAGAATCTCTTCAGCAATACGTTAGTATGTAGGCCCAGATAATCCTTTGTCACCCTTTCATAACAAAGATTCTGCTGCCCACTAAAAGATGTATATCCACCAGTTTGATGTATATATTGGCCATCTAGGATGACTCTATTTCGGAAATAGGCCAAAGAATTCAGCTGACGGCGGAAGCAGCGAACGCTCCCCAACAGGAAATAAGGAAACCCAAGTGGCGCCACCTCGCGGCGACTGGAGGGTTTCCGGTTACGCTGGTTTCCGCCGGTCGTCAGAACCTACGCTTCTAGCTGCGTGGCACCTGCGGAGATGGGAATGGGTGGCGGTGACTGCAGGAAGGGATAAGGTTGGACAGCGGACTTCAGACAGGGGATGGGGTGAGCAGTAGGGTGAGGGAGAGGTCTGGACCAGTGGCAGACTGGTGGATGGAAGTGGAAGGGGGCTATGGATTTCCTTTCAGGTGGTTTGTCTGAAGCCAAATTTGTGCAGTGAATCAGCATTGGCGGAGGGGAGGGGCGGTGGACGCTAGATGTAAGAGGGGAGGGCAGGGGCAGGGCAGGAGGAGGTGGACGGGTGATAGGATGTGGCAGCAGCTGAGGTAATAGGCTGGTGGGTGGGTGTGATGGGTGGTGTGGGGTGAGGGCGGGGGTTGCACCATCCATCATTGAACTGTCCATGTCGCGTTTAGCCCACACATGATTACACATTGCTTCAAAGTGGAGCCGTTAATCAATCCGGGTGGGCATCTTCATTAACGGAGGGCCGCCATTATCTCCGTCTGATCGATCATCACTGCGCCCACTATACTACATGTGGCCAGCGGCTTGCAGCTCTATAGGTGACCACACCCTTTTGTTACATGCAGACATGCCAGCGCAACACCATAAGGTTAGAGCGTTATAGCAGATAACCTGGTCAGGTTTTGTGGGGTAGGGATCTATGAACCCAGTTTGTACTGTATACTGGGACACCATGCGTAGTGGAGAAGTATCATGTTGTACACAGCAACAGTTAAATGCCGCTAAACGTATGTGTTGATAGTATAAGTAGTCTATTGAAATGTCACTTCCTAGCAGGACACATATAGCCAAGCTCTAACTCGCCCCGGGACATAGGCTTCTTTGAGTAAGTAGTATATGGAAATGGATTTCTAATCAAGAGATGTTAATATAATATATGGCAAATGATAATACAATAGGGAGTATATATATATATATATATATATATATATATATATATATATATATATATATATATATATATATATATATATATATATATATATGTGAATTATGTACATTAGGCATATGAGAATTAAGCATCCCTTGAAGAGTCCTTCCAAGCTGTATTATTATTCCTATCGACGTCAATAGGAACTGTGACGTAGCACACGAGGTTCACTTACTTAGGACTGATTAAGCCGCGTTAGGACAGACTATGTTTCCTAATTAAGACAGGCAGATCACACTTACTCCACTTACAGGCTATAATGAGATATTCTGTCTTTATCAGTTACCCCATTACCACTGTGGCCTTGAGCTATATGCCTGCTTCAATTACTTATCAACACCTTCCCAAACTCACACCCCGAACTCATGAGTAGATCTGAGTTACACAACCCAAAGAGTAGCTCACCTTTTAGACAGGTGTACGATGCTTCCATGTAGGCCTTCAGATCTCCAGGGCAGGGTTGTAGCATGTCCAATATTGGGTCGGGTACGGTGAAGGCACATTTCCTCCTGCCCGAGCACTTACTGTCCACGTACTTAAGGACGTCGTCCTTACAGCCCACATAGCCGTAGTCCCTCTGGAGGCAGCGGGCCAGCCTCATCCGGCCGTACTCTGCAGTCTCCATGAGCACCACCTCATCCAGCCCACAGGTGGCGTTAAACACCTGCCACTGACAAAACTCCTTCACGTTTTCTGTAAGAAGAGAACAAAGGGGAGGTAAGTAATCAGCTAATGGGGACAGAGACGCATTATACGCTCCTTGATAAGGGTAGCGCCAGGTGGAAATAGTGGATTGGGTGTTGTTATCTGCAGTACGAGTTGTTACTGGTAGTGGGGCAGCATGCACGTTCTCGGGTGATTTGAGGGTGTATAATCTAAAAGCAGAACTGCCAGGAGTCGGAGACTTACCCCCCCCCCCACACACCCATACAGTTATGCATTGAAAGGCATACTTAATAAAGAAAAAAGTTTTGTACCAATATAGGATACTGCTTATCACCAAAAGGACACAATTAGACACAATAAAGGAATGTTGACAAAATGACACGAAAATGTATCTGACGCTGCCTCTTTTCGTATTCTACTTTTGTCGAAATTCTCACATTTCACCATAACATTTCCACAAATACAAACATCGTGTACATTTTATGAAACCAGGTTAAAGTCGCGTTACGTTCGGCATCTTCTCAGTTATCTTGAGGCACACAGGTCCCCAGAGAGATGGCTAGCTGCTTGTCAATAATTCCCACCACTTGAATGAAACCATCACACATAAAAACGCTCTGCAAAAAAAGGTGTTGGTTAAGAGGTGGCGAGTGGGCATAAAACAGCTCCACTCCGAATAAACTGAATTCCTCCAGAACCTCGGGTGAGCCTTGCCTTCTACTCACACTTCAACAGCCTTCTCCACTCCAATCACTCTGGTTAATTAACTCCAGGGTCTGACACGAAGTACTAACAATAACCTTTCCCTACATTTTATGATGGCAGGTCTAGTTAAGTAATTTGATAACTATGGCTTAGTAAGACAATACATAGCCTCTGTAGCGTCTACATGTCATTAAGTAGACTGTGATACGTTACACAGTATAGTGCATACATAATACGCTAAATAGTATAGCGTATATATATATGGATTACGCTAAATAGTGTATAGCGCACATCACATATATTCGTTTCCTTCTATGTCATCGAACCAGGCTCTGTTGGATAACCCTTTTATCAGGGGAGTCTGGACAGCTCGTATAATCAAGTGTATTTCTTCAATGGGGCAATGCATATTTATGCTCTTGGTCGGCAATCAATATCGAACCTTTATAGTGTCTTGAAAGTAGAGAAGTAAAGCTAGAGCCGTCCTTATACAATATAGAGCGTGTTAAGCCGGCAGTGAATGGTGGAAAGTAGGATCAGTGTCCATACACCATTCAAAGTATACCCTCCCCTTTACCATGATTCAGATGAAGACACCCAGCGCCGCGCGCCTTACTCTCCACAAAGCCCATATCACTGCGGCGCCAAGTCCTGTTGAGTTGGATCCCGTCTTAAAAATAAGCAAATAACATAGGAGTGGGCGCATGGAGTATGTGTAAACAATGATTCACGCCTGGATCCCCCTTCCTCCAGCTCCCATAGAGGCTGATGCTGAATGCGGCGGCTGCGGGTAGGGGTAGAATGGGAGCCCCTATAGAAGACCATGGACCTTTGTTATAGCGGCCCGCCCTCCTCATACCCCTGCGCCGCCTGGTGGGCTATTAGGTAGTGAGGAGATGGGGAGTAGTACTACATCAAACAAGCTGATCAGATAGCCGCGTCCCGATCCGCTCTTACCGCGCATTTCTATTGATCCTGTCCTCTGCTGACTATAAACCCCAGTCCTCCTGCCACAGCCGTCTCTCCCTCCTCCTGGAGGTACGAGTCTCATGGCCCTCCTCCTCCTCCTGCCCCTCATCCTGCAGACTTGTTATCCACCTACCAGAGCGGGATGGGAGAGTGAGGACACCTCCTCCTGTACCCCCCCCCCGTCACACACTTCATCACATTCCCATCCACCAACACCAGCCTCCCTTACTAACGTGATAATTGAGGCGCGGGCCCGCCCAGCGGCCGACACGTTCCAGGTTTTTAAAATGCGATCAGCCGCTTTTTGCGCGGCCTAAGGACGGGTATAAATTGGCTTAGCCGTGTTTTAATTTGCCCCTGTCTGCTACACGGGGCGGAGAGTTAAGGGGATAAAAACACGCGGCGTTTTGAGTGAGCGTAATGAATGGTAAGGAACGCGTCCCATGAGGAATGGCCATGGTCCCTGGTGGTACTTTCCTGTCGTCTGCCTCAACCTACATGCCCACTGTTTTACACTGTCCTCGTATATCATCACGTTAAGTTGTATATGGCCATGTTCTATGCCCCACACCCTCTGCTGTATTGCCTTGAGATATTCATACCATCCTGCAAACGGTATTCGTTTCCTCTACCTTTTCTATTGCCATTGCCTTGTCCCTATGCCCCATCGTTATTGTCTAAGACATTGCCTTGTCCCCATGTCTTATACTGGGTCTTGCGATGTTTTGTCCCTTCGTCTCATCCTGTTTACTCATTTGAAAAAGGATGTCTCATGCGTTATCCTCATGTCTCATCCTATATTCTGTAGTACTTTGTCCTTGTGTCTCATCCTATCTACTGTATTGTGTTATCCTCATGTCTCATCCTATATTCTGTAGTACTTTGTCCTTGTGTCTCATCCTATCTACTGTATTGTGTTATCCTCATGTCTCATCCTATATTTTGTATTGCTTTGTCCCTATGTCTCATTCTATCTGCCTTATTGATTTGTCCTTATGTCTCATCCTATCTACTGTATTGCTTTGTCCTTGAGTCGCATTCTAATTTCTGCATTGCTTTGTCCTTATGTCTCATTCTACTGTATTGGTGTGGCCATATATCTCACTCGGTCTGTTGAAATGTTGTTTTGCTTTGTGTGTTATCAAAGGATGTCTGTTGCATTGCTGCATTTCTTTGTATGTATGTCCCACTCTATCTGCTGTTTCGCTGTGTGTGTCTCATTCTGTCTGTCGCATTGCTGCATTGCTTTGTATGTATATGCCTACCTCGTACAGTATGCAGTATTACATTACCCTTATGTCTCATTCTGTCTGCTGTATTGCTGTTGCTTTAGGAACCCCTCTTGAGGGATCCATATCTCCCCTCTCAAAGGGTACAATATATCTAGGACTCCGGTATGAGTTGTTTTGACACCCTGCCCTGAACATCAACGCGCCTTAAACATTTCTTTAACAGTTTCCCCGCCACGCTTCCCCTCGCTTTTCTGTGGTATCCGCCTGTCCACTGTTGGTTCCTTCCCTGCAAGTCTCTCTGTTCACTGTTTACGTCCAACTACGTTCACCACTCACTGTTCATGACCCCACCGTGGGCCATTGTCCATTGTTCCTATTTTCCCCCACTCCACTATATATATGTCAGTCTGTGCTGGCTCTGCTCATTTCCTCTTGTCCTCCAGGATCGTGTTTTTTTGCCCTACACCCCTTATATTCTCCTGTCTCTCTTCTGCCCTCCCCCTCCAACTTAGCCCCCACTTCGCCCCCACTTCCTACCCAACCTTGCCCCTTCGTGCCCAAACAAGCCTTCTCCCCGCCTGGATTAAAGCGATTGATTAATCCTAAATGACGTAAGCGGCCAGCGGCCGTGTCGACGACCGAGGAGCCATCCGTCTCTGTGACAAACAATGGGATTACGGCTCGTTTCAGTGCATAGCCCGTTACTCCACCTCAGGCCCTCACCACCCCTCCCTCCTACCCCACCCACCACCCATCACCACGCACCTGGCTATAGTTAGCCTGGATCCCTGCAGACAATTGCCTCCTACCTACATTCTATTCCCCGCTGCCTCTCTAGAGAGATTCCTTCATTAACCAGATCGCTGATCCAGCCGGAATTCCTACTTGGGGGCAGTGGATGTGAATTACTGCATCCATCATGGTTAGGTTCTGTCGAGCATCCATTACTGCTTTTGTTATGACAGATCACAGTAAAAAGTTAGTTACTTCCGAGGCCATCAGACTGACAGATGGCTGAGTGGCTGACCAGCTCACTCACTACTCTCGCCCAACCTTCGTAAAACTCTCCTTAAATGATACTTTGCATGGGGTTCTTTTTGTTAAAGGCTCCAGAGAATGAGACGAGTATAATATTGACAGGCGTAAGGTTCTTGACTGTACTTGAGCTCTTTTCAATGAACATATGTAGTTGCATTGCAAATAGACAGTCTAGAACACCTCCCCATGTTTTCATAAACTGTGGTATAGATCGCTAAAATTGTAGAAATAACTAAAACATACTAATATATACATTGATAGGAAATTGCCGTAAATTAGATTGCTTAAATTGTCCGATAATTTGGCGTATTTAAAAAGTCACCTTCTCGTAGGAAATTGTTGTCTATACGACGCGTTTTACAATACCAGAAACCACATGACCTCGTCGAAATAAAGAGGTATCACTTTCATTGTGAAAAAAGGCCCCTGTCGCTCATTTGTCTACTAATATAAATACCATACACCTCCCAATCTCACTTCCTTCACACATAGTCTATTTTGGAACAGCATCATGGCATCTGTCTATGGAAAAAAAACACCAGAAAGCAGTCAATGGGCTTTCGACGGAAATATGCACATTTCACAGAAACAAGAATCTGTGTACTTCTTTTATGTAGTCAACGCACTGTTAATAGTATAGTGTATAATCTACAGTAGAGTTACAGTGCATCATATGTATTTATGTGTTAACTATTAACAGTGTAGGTATATAAGTCGACGCTTTGTGAGCTGTCGTGGCTGTCGTGGATTCGTGTTGTTATTACAGAGTGTTGACCATCAGGTGTCATTATATCCCTCCCTTTGTCGTCTGCTATATCAGATGCTGGTGTGGCTGTGTGGGGAAGGATGGGTCGGGGCGCGTGTGTCAACCAAAGACGGAATGAAGTAGGGACACGGACAAGGGGCACCGGCGTGGGCCCAAGAAGGAGGTAGACGGAAGAGGGAGGGGGCCGCGGAGGGAGATAGAAATGACACCAGGATCTTTCTCTCTATAAGGATGGTCCCCCTGGGGGTGCGACGCGCTATCTCCAGTCACACAGGATATAGGCCGTGTCAATGGAACGCTCGCCTATCTGATGGAGGCAGGCGCTGGCTGGGGATGTGGTGGGTATAGGGATGGAGGCGGGGTGGGGGAGCGGAGAGGGGTAGTGTGTGAAGGGTTGGTTGGGCTGGGGGGTGTATCTGTCTGCGGTATACTTGGGGATGACTGGTAAGAAGTCTATGGAGAAAGGGGTATAGACAAGTGGGTGCGTATGTAGAGTATATCGCTGAGTGATTTGCAGTGAGAGGAGATGGGCTATATAGATAGTCCTATGTGTCTGTATGTGTGTGGCGGGTGGGTGCTGGAAGAAGGGTACTGGAGGAGAGGCTGGAGGAGATTGATGGGTGGGAATGGTGGGTGGGGACGGTATATGACAATAGGGGGTGTTCAATAAAGCCTCAGGGAGAATAAGGACAGAGCCGGACACGCGGCGATCCGTCCCCTCGGCTTAGCGGTCGGGGATAATCCCACGCCCTGGAGGGACATGTCTGTATAATCCGCTCCTCCAGTCTTATACCTTCCGCTACCCCCTGGCCCAGATCATCAGAGGATCCGGCCACATTGCACTACATGTCCATCATCATCAAAAACTAATGACACGGGCGCGCACACCGCACCTAAGCCGCACCGGGACGCGCGCCCACTGTCTGTTTTACACTCATCAGGCTGCCTTTGATCTTCAAAGGGAAAAACGACAATCGATGCCTTCAGCAAGCAGCAGCAGGTGGGGCGAGCCCCCGCTCCCATTGACGAATTCTACTCCTGCCGTTCTTAATTATACATTGTCTATTGAGTTTCCTTTGGATCAAAGGCACACGGCTGCGGGTAGTGTGATGAAAGGATGATCCGGACAAAACGCGCGGGGTCGGCGGGGGGAGGATGCTGGAGCCACGACTGGCGGATGGAATGGCAGAGGACAATTAGGGGTGGAGTGCTTAGGGAGTCTTACCCTGACATAGGGGGAATTGGGAGACATGGAGGGAATTGGGAGACTCTCAAAGAAGCATGCCCAGTGATATCATAGTACATGTAAGAGATATTGGCTAGGGACCCCATGGACAGTGTAGGGTATAGCACTGGCCAAATTGGCCTTGCGTTGCCGGGTGCACAGAGTCGGGCCGAATTCACCAGCCCCCCTGTAATAAATACCACATGGCCCCCTGTTATATGTAGCCGCATAATTTGGGCACGTCCTTGTAATATAACATCGATCCGTACAAGCCGCCCGCTGCTCGCCCCCAAAACTACCAGCCACACATCAAACCATTTATATTAGCTTTACTTTATTTCCGTAAGAGCGCGCGGAGACCGGTGTAGAGCCTGCTGTATGCTAGCTACCGCTACCGCTGCTGCAGCCGCCGGCTCTGTTGCTGATCCCCCCGAATTCCATCTAATCTGGGCCCGAGAGATGACTATAATAAAACATTGGTCTCGTTACCATCAATAACGTCGGCATCCATTAATCCGCGGGGTGCTGGCTGCGCGCTCATCACGCCGCTTCAGCCCACAATCCCCGTGATTAGTGGCGGGTAATTGAAAGTGCCTCATCAAGCCTCACCGCCGTGCGCCTTTCTCAGTCCTCCCGCCCCGGTCACGTGGGACGTCTTAACCCTTTAAAGGCCGCAGCATATAGTGTTTATTTGCCCTTTGTGGACCTGATGCATAGACGCAGCCCTGCAGGGTGAGTCTGCTCGCAAGGGCTGGATTCATATACAAATGTATGATGCCGAGCATTTAGGGAGTGTATCATCACCCCTCTCTGGTCGGCATGATACTTGAATGCAGTACTGGTGGGTTACTCTGATATCACCAGGGCTCCATTCATGCATCATGACGATAAAGGGGATGGTACATTAAAGTACTATGCAGTCCTTAAAGGGTTAACGGGAACTCACCAAGCGGATCATCCCTCCTCACCTTCTCCGGGACAGGAGGAAGGAAAGCGATGCCAGGTTCAAGGAGATGCGAGCAATGAGGGCTCAGGCCCTGAATCCATCTACAAGCTCTACGTGTTACTCGCCTAGTTGATCTATTTATAGAATCAATTGTGTGTAGATAGCATTCATTGGTGTCAACTTCACCATGTATAGGACATCTCACTGTTTATACCAGACTCTATCATATAAACGTTACAAACAAAGGCTACCAACATATATACTACTATTATAGGTTTTGCTGTCCATCACGAAAATAACCATTTGTTTCGACGTGAAGTATATACGGGTTTATGTATGAACTAAAATACACAGACTCGTAAACTATAGCTTGGAATTCACGAATCTAATTTTATCAAATATATTATCTATACATACCATATATATGTGTATATGTATGATTCTACCCTGTACCAGTGTTAGTATATTATATACATATGTACTGCAATTCTACACATTATTTTGGCAGCTGACTGCTGACTGTCCCATGTTATTCTTGTGCACAACTATCATCTTCAAGCATGAAAGCCTTTCTGTATGATCAAACTCATATAAACATATGCCTCTGTTGTCCCATCCATCTGTCTATACATGTACATGTACGCTTATAAAACCAGTATAAAGGTTGTGTTTTCTACCACCCACCATTTATACATATATAACAAGCACGAGTGCCTTCATACGACGGGGGTAATTGTGACAGAGAGCAAAGAGGGACATCCTAAATAGCAACCATTCTAAGTAGTTACCAATGCTAGAACCTGGTTTAGGAAACAGGCCTGTGACATGGCACACGGGGCCTCAGAGGCCATCACACGGGGATAAATAAAGTCATAAAATGGCAGGGAATGGGGGCGGGTGTATTGAGCGGAAATAAATGAGAAGTTCCCCATGGTTGGCTTGTAAGTTAGTGTATAGCTCGTGCTATAAGTGCATATCACCATGGAGACAATAAGTGTACATGAGTAGCTTGTGGTGCCTTGTCGGCTCAGGGTCACGTTATAGTGCATGGGGTATAGTATATAATATAAGAGCAGCTCATGCAGTAGCCGACTACATGCAACTGTACTAGCCCATACAGCTTTATACACGAACATGTAATCGTATGCAGTCTACCCACTATGCGTCTATCGGATGTAATATAATTATATATGTATACATACAATGTTCTCACTCAATCTTGATATTATCACGAAGTGAAGTGTGTCACGGCAGACTTCCTCTGGCCCACTTACTGTCAACAAGATATCTGGATACATGAACCTGACCCCTTTAGATGAAGCAGGGTATTCACCCTACTCCCACCAAAATAGTGGCATAAAAAGGTAAAATATGAATTAGTTCCCTCCCCTCCTTTGTCGTCACAACGTGTATTACTCTATCCTACACCGTAATGCATAGTACTATTCCGAGCAGTTCACTCTCCTCATCCCTGCCACATATGGACTGCAAGATCTATTATGTATTCTCCCCTATCCTTGTAACCCTACACATCTAATTCTTCTTTCGCCAAGATAACAGGGATAAAAACGGCTACCACTCTACGGTCGGTCCCCACTTAAGCTCCCCGATTTGTCTTTGATTGCCATATCACTTCGCAATCCTTCACACATCACCAACGAGTGAAATATGTAGGAAAGAAGGTGGCCGTTTTTACCCTCACATGCTAGAGCGGAGAGAACCAATTTGTTAGAAAATAAGGGGTTTGGCCGAGGCAATGCCTGTCGGGTGAGTGCCTGGTGTTTTTGTGTGTGTTGGTTTTACGGTCTAACATCCCTATACGAGGGGTGAGCCCCTTCACATAGGCGGCTTAGGTCGCCCCTTGAGGAGTGTACTCAGGGCGAGCTGCTCCGAGCTGCTCGTCCCTTTAAGATGGTAGTGGGCGGGCCGGGGCCGAAGTGGAGGTGGCCGCGGTCACGGGGCCCTCGTCAGATCGGCTTTTAAACGCTGGCAGCACAATCTATGCCAATATCAGGCTGCCCTGGCGGCCCGCCGCGTTGCCCGCCGGCCCCCGGAAATTGGGAGTGAGGCGAAATGGGGCGAACAGGATGGTGGGCGAATTGGGCACAAACCAGGCGCAATCTAACCCAATGGACAGCAATCCCAACAGACGGCCTAAACGGGTCATTCGCCAGGGTCCCGGTCATCCCGAGGTCCAGTGTGTAACGCGTGGTGACACAGCGTAGATGCAATATTAGCCTCGGCCTGCAGCCTGGCCCTGCCCTACTCTGCCCTACCTGCCCTCACGTCCCCAGGCTGCCCTGCATGCACGCTATCTCACTCTGTGCCACCAGGCCCCAACCCCCCGACGAACCCCCTTCCTGCACGACCACCTGATTTCCGGCCCTCAGGCCGCCCACCATTGTTGCCGCGGCTAGACGGCCTGTGGACCTCTTGAGCAATACTTTCCCGTTCAGTGCCTTAGAATGACATTTCTTGTAAGCCCCCAACATAAAACGTGGCAGCGTGATTAATCTAATTGGAGACCGCGACTGGCGACGCACCGTGAGATCTAGTTTGCTGGGTATAGACGGGCTTTCAGGGTCGCTGTGCAGTGCAGACCTCTTATATGTGGAGCAGAGTTTGCCTTTATATGGCACAATTCAGTGTGGGCAATGGCTGGTGAGAGGTCGGTGGGACGAAGTGTTTACATGGGTCATTGTATACAATAGCAATTTCTGTGCCTGTGGATATATATGGGACAAAGTGTTGATACACAGCCAAAACTATTTCTCATTTCAAGAAAACAAGATAATATAAACTCGCATGGCGGACAAATGAGATAAATAAACTAGTTTTAAGAAGAAAAAAAATCTTTAAACTTCCTTAAAACTAGTAGGTTGTTCGCTCGACGAGGTTATTTATCTTATTCTCTTAAAATTGAGAAAGAATATTTTAGCTGTGTATAGATTATGATCATGAAAGTCTGGAGACATGACTACATGTGCATAGTATAGTAATGATGTACAAAATCATACTAGCTTTGTAATAGAATTTCGAATTGTCATGGAGTCCGGCAATAGCTATTTTAAGGGTATAGTCTACTCTGAGGCATGTTATTCTGATCAAATCTTTTTACCTAGGCCAATAGATAATTGGATCCCTTATCACATATTAAATGGCTCATTGATTTCCAAAGAGTATGTTTGTTGAAATGATGTGATTAAGGCCGCTAATTATTCGAATAGTGCATTATATCTGGTAGTAATTCTAGAATGATGTTCTTCCACTGTTCTTCCTCAAGGTGTAGGAATACCAATCAGTATGAGACAAAATGGCTTTCATTGTATTCATACACTTGTAAAAGGACCAGTGAGGAGTAGGACACATGGGGGTTGTCCTAACCATAGCGCCTATCTTAGCCTGCAGGTGCCACCCTATTGTTGATCTGGGGATTGCGTGAGGTGTCCAAAGGGTTTGCCTTGTTTTATGAATAATTCGCATAAAAAAGGTGGAAAGCAAGGGGTGGCATGTTCACTGCTGGTACAAGCACCGTCATGCAAATATCGACTCGTAATGTGAAAACACGATTTCTCACGCCTGATGTTTTAACAGTGAATAACAAACGACTTCCTGGAGGAGGCGCCTTATTTGTTTTTTGCACTGTGTACCTACTGGTGCATGCAGTAAAAAGTGACGTCTATGGAAACAGCCGTGACCCCTGAGCAAGTGTGGAGCAAGTGGGGAACGCGGGGATATGGTCGTTTTCTTTTGCTTCGGTATATGGAAGTGCCTTTGTCTCCCATTGCTAAGAAGACCTGGCATTTTCTTGCAGACCTCATCCGGGATGCAGGGTGCATTATACCAGGCCTGTTACACATGCACCACTCATCTCACAGCGATATGTATTACACATGTTTTGCTCGTCATACACTCAGGCTTATTGAAGACATTAGCCTATATGTCATCAAGATGATATGACTGAAGTGGTACCGATATGCATTACATATAAACCTTTAATTAGGGTGACAAGTTTTGGTGAATAAGTAAGACCTCTGCAACTGAGTCAATATCCTGTATGGAGGTCCTACTCTGACTGGGATGGGCAATCATATTCTTTGGTATATGGTTTTGCGATATAGATTCCCAGTAACATGAGATTATAGAAGTGGCACATGCTTGGTTTCGATGGCACTCTTGACATACTTGAAATTTAGGCATTTCCCATTGAGTGACGCAACAAAACCTCCAGTCATAACTGACTCCTTAATGACACTTTTCTACCAGTCAAATGTTGGAAACATCTCATAGAGAACACCCCACACTCAATTTGCATCCCTTTTGACATTTTCCTATAAACTTGCCTGCCGCTTTCATTGGCCTCCCAAGAACGTCGAGTTTCTCCACTTGTAATGCGATTTCACCTTTTTAGACCAACCCTTGGGTGCAAAGGAAATTCAATGAGGAGAGGGATTGATTCAATTTCTGATTCCGATTTCGCTCTGATTCTTCACCAGATTGCTTGAGTGTTTTGCTGTATGATGTATGACCAAACATTCTCTTAATATTTCAAGTCTTAAAAAGACATCATACAAATCAGGAGCCACTCCACTAAAACAGTAATCATTTTTATCACTAACTGCTCCTATCCCTAGGAAATGCAATGGGGGAACAGCAATATTAGAATTGCCTAGTTTTTACATCACTAAATCAATCTCCGTGAACAAGTAAAAAGCATTGCATGATTGGATAATGATGAGAATGCATTATTTCTATTATCTTAGTGGCCTGTGGGATTTTAAGTTCTGGAGTATAAGATTCTTCAGGAGTAAGATACAGAATGGTTGCGGAGACACATGTACTACATGCCATTATATCCTCAGTATCATTTATACATTAGGATTATGCACTCAGTTACCACACCTCAACCCCATAGGCCTTCATATGTGCAGATGGCAGATGTGAAGTTATAGATGTGTTCGTTTGTACCCTGCATGGAGGCCCTACTCTGACTTGGAGGGAAATCATGTAATTTGGAATGTGGTTTCGTAATGAAACCCTTAAAATTATAATAGACAATGCCCGACACTCAATTTACATTTTTTTCTTGCTGTGAGCATAGAGATAGAAGAGATTTCCATGTCCATGTCTCTGCTATGAGACACATCCTTGTGTGGAGTATAGCGGAGGACGGAGGTGTTGGCTGAGTAGCACCACATAAAGGTCGTCATCATGTGTCTGTGTGCTTTAAGGCCACACCATAGTGTGTGGGCCCTTTATCCAGCATCACGTGTTCCAACCTAGGCGGTCCTTTCAGCAGATGACGTAATGCTTTGGGGTGGCAGTGACCCGTCTAAAGGCGGGGAGTGGGAGGGGGTCACAGGAACAGGTTCCTCACTTAATACTCCACAAAAGGTGGGACGATCATCGCGTGATGCCTGGTATTTGGGACCGGAGAAGGGGGTGGGATGCCTGGAGGTTCAGTGCTGGAGGAGTAAGACAGGCTGCTGCAGCACTCTAACTACCCCTGCTCCAGTACCCTCCTCCTGAGTGGAGGCGCTGGGCACTGCCCAATATGTAGCGCCAGGGTGAATGGCACTTCAACTTAAAGCGGGCCTCCCCGGAAGGACGTAAGGCGTGTAGCTCGCAGTTTACCGCCACTAATTGATTTATAAGGGGGCTGGCCGCTGCGGACCTTTGTCCTTGGAATTGGACGTAAATCAGGTTATGTCTCAGTCAGTTAAGGCAGATGGTGTATGTTAAAGGAGGGTTTAGCCACGCTGAATATAAACGAGAAAAGATTCTTTTACTGGGACTATATGGGGTTCTGGATGGCATGGTGCCAAAAGGAACCTCCCAGGGCATATAGGCAGTTGGCTTTTCTCGAATGGGCCCACAGGTCGATTTAAGATGTCACTAAAAACTACCGATCATGCACCAGCGTTTGACCCTTAAGATATGGTATTATATGCAGGGAAATTGAGGTACTGAGGCTACTAGTATAGATAGTAGCATCTGGCAAGGGCATATGTATAGAAATAACCCCTAATGATGTGGCAAACGATATCCTAATAATTGGGAAGATGTGTATCACTGCGCTCAAAGGTCCACAGCTCAAGTCCGCTGTAAATTGGAATGCGAGTAAAGGAAGTAAGTCCTAAGCTACATCTAAATGCATCTTACAGTCACCACATCGCACCATCTACGTATTCTACCTCTTCTAGTGCCTCTGCTAAAGCCCTCTACCCTGTCGGATGACTCGGTAGCTGCCTAACACCCTATATAAACATGTCCTTGGGCGCGCGTTGCACATGCCTACATTAACACTGACATCGGAGAGGGGCTGGCACACGCAGGTAATACTTGGTTTACTGGTGCTCCAGGCTGACACACCCCTCACTCGGCCACCAGGCTGGGCGGACTAAGGTCGCTCTGCCCGCGGCAATTGGTCGGTATATGGGACTAAAAGCAGCAGGTTTGCCGTCACCGGAGCCGGGCGTGCACCTTCCCCAAGTAAGAGCTCTCAGCGGGCGCGGCCTGGTCAGGGCTGGGGTATGCGGCCTAATGACAGCGGCCTGTCGCCCGCGGCTAACGCCCCTCTCACTGCTACCACTGCTACTCACAGCCTACCGCCGAGCCACCGCGCGCCTGGCCTTAATGCACAATAGGGGCCTACCACGCCGACTCCAGCGCCTTGCATAGCAATAGTAGTAGTTGCATGCTGGTGAAAACTGGACTATATCTGGTATCTTTCATCCGTCCCACTATGATTACTAAATGTAACTCTTACTCCCACAGTCACTCCTGGAGGGAGTCAAGAGATAGTTTGCTCTGTAATGGGGGGAAAGTATGGCGGCGGACATGGGGTGACCAGTTGGTGCGCCATGCACGCCTCCATCTCCAGGCTCATACACCCCTCCTTCCTGCTCTCCTCCTGATAGTGTATGCACGCGGAGACGGTATATGATCGGCTCCCGACCTCGGGTCGTCACTAAAACACCGAGTAGGCTGCATTCTGTGGCACACCTCGCCTATGGCATAGACAAACAAACACTTTTACCTCGCCTCCCTCACAAAAGATACTCCCAGTGTGTCAATGGCCTTGGGTGGCACAACTATACATTGTGTATGGGCGGGGGAGTAGGGACTGGAGAGTAACCATGATTAGTATGCTGCAAGGTACACATAAAACATGTGCTTAAAAGCGCTGTACCCTGGGTGCCTTTATTGCACTTTGAAATAGGCAAAGCAATAGATAACTATATAGATGCACTTAACATGATTGTATGCTTGTCGGGTGTAAAGTCACATGGGTAAAGCAGGTTTATATGAACGATAATACATGTGTTTTGCCGCTATGTGTGCTGTGGGTAGTAGTTGTTTACATCAATATAATTATAGTTAGGTTTGCATAGACAAAGGCTCATGACAGTGAAGTCTGGAACATCTTTCTTCATGAGTTGGAGATGGGTATCTCCGGCGTACGGCCTACTGTGATACGACCAGGGACAGGACCAACGAGTGGAGAATGATGTAAACACACTCTGCTGTGTGGGCCTTTGCATTGAATACATTGGAGAAAAAGTCTAAAATTGAATATGATAGCGACAATAAAGTTAATTTGCATGACGTTCTAGGCTGTGAGGGATTGCACATAATATTCAATAGCAGGCATGAAAGACGACAGTTCCAGTTCTACGTCGCAAATTCAAAATTATGAATGTCCGGTGCGCCTCAAAATGATTGGTTAAGTACATAATGTTAAGTACCTCCTGCCAGCATAGATACAACTGCAGGCTATATACAGGAATATGACAGAGAATGGTGACTGCTGTCAGGAGCCAGTGAACCCCTGCCCTGTGACAGAGGGCCATATTTCCTACCCGGTCCCATATTACTCATCCACCCTTATAATAAGGACAGTGGTGACAGTCATGTGTATTTACTGCGTCTCGCCATGGGGCCCGTAACCAAATAAGGCTGACTTACCGACCACTTACCGACCTGGGGACCGTCATCAGGGGATACCCCCACCCCCCCCCACCCCCCCCCCCCCACCCACACACACAGTAATACCTCCTCACCCCTCCCCCTCCTCCATGGTCCAGAACTTGTTGACGGTCGCTCATGCCGCCAACCGACGCCGATTTCCCATGGGTAGCCCTCCAGGGCGGAGGTCAGTCACCAGGAGCGGTCAGGGTTAGAAGGCCTCGATGACTACCTAGACCTCTGTTATTGACTCAGGGTTAATTAACCCTGAGTAATATACACCTACTAATTTTGCATTTTAAGACAATTTTGTGACATAGGAGAATCGTTGTATTTCGGTTATCATTCGAGATAGACAAAAGCGGAAAAAAACATGAGATAGGCAAGGTCGGGGGACAGCATTTTCCGCAATTTTTTTTCTAAAAATCTCAATTTTTCTTGAAGAAATTGAACTGCGATCTTCACGAATTTATTTCTCTCTTTCACTATTATGGAAATGTAGTAAAAAAAAGCTACCACCTCCATGGGCCTCCATAGGCTGCAATGCATTAAGTTTTTGGGTGCAAGATAGAAATGACATTTTGAGCGAATTTGCCCGTATTTCTCTCTTTCTACCCCCAAAGCGGGCAAAAACTGGGCACATTCTACCGCCAGGACCTATGGAACAAGTCACATCCACTCTATATCTATATGTTAACAGATAGCGGTTATGATACAGATAGCGAATGTACACCAGGGGCGGGGGGACAGGGGATGGACGGCAAAGGCATGGACGCGTAACACACGCCGCCCTGTAGCCGACCGACACGGCGAAACGGAAACGGCGATAGTGTCGCTGCTGATGCTCCGATCGACTCGCTTTACGGCCGAGACGTAAAACAGCGGTTACGCGCTGCTGGGCGCTGACGCCGACAGCCACCTGCTCGCCCCCAGCCACCTGCTTTCCCACAGCCACCTGCTCACCTACAGCCACCACCTGGAATTTGATTATATATGACTTTCAATATATGAAATTAGGGTAGCTTTTTCTGGCGATTACGATTCTGCTGTCAGAAATGAGAAATAATGTATTGTACTCAAATTAGATCACTCATTCGAATTCATTTCTGATGCCAGAATTGACAGATTACCCTGAGTCATCTGTGAGGCCACTCACACACTCCATTTTTAAACCTGCATAGACCTGACTGACACACAGGAGGAGACCCCTCCAGTGTGTCATTCAGCCCAGGCAGGCTGCTAAGCTATTATAGCCTTCTATCGACATGTACTATGTATCGACTCTGACCAAATCGCATTCTTCCCCTGCCAAAAGAGTACTATTAACTCCTGTTCCCACCCACATGGACATGCCAAAACATGAATGTGTGTATCAGGCAACCCAACCGTAGCTATGAACCCAATCCTAGTATTTTCTTCCGATATTCGGGGTTTCAATTTTTCAAAACCATGTTATTTTTTCTCTTTTAATTCAGATCATTTCTACCCATCCACGAGTGAACCTTGTGATCTGTGGGTCAAAAGTCAAAAATCATAAGCTATGAGTTGACATTTTAACCCCAAAATCGATTCATAGCTAATTCTAGGCTGAATAGGAAAAATAAAACCCAAACTGCATACCCAATGTTTCAGAAAGTGTTGCCTGAAACATACCTTTTTATTCTGGGCCTCACTTGTTAACTATTGTTAACTAGTGAAGTACATGTACCATCAAACAGGTAAAACCCATGGACAAGTGTCCTAGCATGACAGCGAAATGCTGGTAATTGGATTGCATGTCACCGTTAGTTTCCCTCAGTTGACACATAGTCATGAAGAAAATCTACCTGTATAGATTCATAAAGGATGGAGTCTATTTTCAACTGAACACACCATCACTTGGTATGACAACTACATTCTGCACGAACGTCTTGCCCTTTGGCCGGCGTATTGTATGCTAGATAATTAAGACCATTCTGCGTACCTGCCAGGTCATATAAAGTACTTAAACGACAAGGATCAAGTTCAGATGTCAACCCTATGGCTATTTTCCAGGTAGGCACCACATTATGCCACACAGGTAAGGCATGTGAACACTACAAGTACACCCCCAAGCCACACACACAGGGGGGGGGGTCTCTAATGGCAGGGGAAGAAGCGGGTTGATACCAGGGGAGGATGATTAATGGAATGAGGAGATTGTGCCCTTTGGGAATGTCTGGGTTGCAGATTGGGGACTGAGGGGCAATGTCCATGCCAGGGGGATAATCCAGAAGATATCTATGCACAGAATGAGGCGCTGTTTCTCATGGGGTATCTCTTCAATATCATTCAAACTGGCATATATGTATACATGTCGTATATTGTATGTAATGAATGCACTCCCAAGGCCAAGGTTCAATAGATAATTGATATTCCTATGAATTTATATCAAAAGAATATCAAAATGTAACGCGTTTAATTAATTACTTATGTACAATGTATTTCTATTAACCACTTCTTCAAACTATTCAAAGTTAGGGACTATACCAATGGAATTATGTTGTTTTGATACCCCGTTTTGGTTTTATTACCTTGGTTATAAAAGAAAGGAGAGGGATATGGTGTCGTATAGTGTAAACTCCTATTAAGAGGAGGGTCTAGGCATGCCATTTTGTCAACTGTATCTGATTCCCTGTCAATAGGATTGATATTCTGTACACGCTTTTCCCTCGAAAATTAAAATCGGAGACAAACTGAAATTAAACATAATGGGAAAGGCATTTAAACTCAATCCCCTGGCAGATTAAGACGTTTGTTTTCCAATAAGATGTACATCTATCATGGCACGCCACTGCCATGCCCACCATACCTCATGTAATATACATTGTATAACAATAGGAAGGAGTGTATCAGCTTTCGGTCGGTAGCCATCTTACAGACACCAGATACTCCCTAGAGCGGTCAGGTCAATCCCAGATAAGAAGAGACCTGATCAGGTCATGCGATAATCCCGTATACAGTCCTGGTGAGGATTATGTAAATGCACCCAGTGGTTTGTATAGTAGACAGGCGTATATATCATGTGTATGTATGAGTTGTTGTTGTTTAATGCAGGACATGTAGGCCATGCATGCAGGAAGTTTCCTGGCAGCTTGCATGTCCCTTATTCACATTTCATACGTATACCCATTCTTCACGAAACAAAGCTCACTCGTTTGCATTTTCTTCCTAATAAACATATCGTGCACTCATAATCGTACCTGACACAATGTCCGTGTACACACATATATAATATGTGGATCTAGAAGGTAAAAGCGGCCTCTGTGAGGATGGTATGTGCACTGTAAAAGGTTACTGTTAATTAACAGCACAATAAACTGCAAATTCTACAGAACGTTTTGTAGATCTGTAGATTTGTACCACAATATGGCAGCACTATATCATTTTGTGTAACAATTTTTGCACACACTGTATTTTGGGAGGTAAATAAAGCCCCCTGTGTTTCAACACATGGTAAAATACAAATGTGTGAATGAAACTTCACCAAGTTATTTTATAATGTATTTCAACTTGCAGAAATGTGTCAAATATCAGCGAAAGTGTAAAATAGACACCACATCTGTGAGAATCCTTAACTGCTGGTATCACATACAGTTCAGCTGGATACATTACATTGTCTAATGTTTGTCATCCTATACATGCAATTGAAGTAATGCAGAAAGGTTCTTTCCCTGCATACCGATTGGGACCAATAGATAGTAATATTAATTAATACTAAATCCACGACTTATGGTATTTACAGTACTTTCTGATGTTAAATTACAGCACAGAGTATACTATAAATTTACAGCAAATCTGCTAGCAGTTTTGGTTACAGTAGATATTGCTGTAATTGAACCAAAGAATATACTGTCAAATTACAGCACATATTTTGCTGTAAACTTACATTAGTTACTTCTAACAGTGTACAGCTGAAATATGTGCAAATTAGTACACAATTTGATCTAGAGCTACAGAGCTGCATTGGATGTAAAGTAACAAATCTTAGAACCCAATTTGGTGTTCTTGTACTTAACGGTTAACGTCGCCATGGAAATATTCTTAAATAGAAAGATAGAAGATGCCAATGAATACAAAGTTCACACAACATGGTACACTCTTTCTACATGCCATTTATCTCTTACATAGAAGAGACATTAAACGCATATTTCCAACACAAAGACAGCATCACACTGATTATGTCTTTCATCTCAGACATGGTCCTTTAAGAACACATGTAGTTTATGTCAACTCTTTTGTCTGGGAAGTATTATACATGTGTGTCCAGTGTATCCCTTATGCCAACACCAGGGGCTAACACCTAGTCCAACACTGTCCTGCTGCTGACGTTAGACCTGCTCACATGCTGCTCACGTCACGAGCTACTCGGGACGCCTTTCCAGCAGACTGCCCTGCTCTCAGGGAACCAGTCACCACCTGATGCTCCCACAATCCCCTGGGGCGACGCCGCCACTTCCGCTCAGTCACGCCTCGCTTGAAGTCACCGCTGTCGCGTCGTATTGCGTCGTGTTGGCCGTTCTGTCGCAGGAATAGGACAACCCCCAAGAGGGGCTTGAGGTTTGAATCGGGTCGCTGATGTTAGAATTATATATATAGGGGGGTCCAGGTGACCTCTAACAGCTGGCCTGACGTGTGTAGCAGGACAAATTAGACATAATATAGGCAGGGAGGCGGTGACAAGCACATTGGAATGAAAGACTACGTAGCAACCTGGTAGGTTGGCTGGTTGTTGGGTCATATCAAGGGTGGTGATGGTGGTCGAACCTATGAGGTGAGTTCAGGTAGAAAGCACCCCCCCCCCCCCGCACTGTTACTGGTACCCCATATATAAACTCTCAGAACATATAAGATATACCAAGTTGTTAACATGAAATAATAATAAAAGCTTCAAAACTGCCAAATTGTTGAGGTTATCCAAGAGAGCCTTTAGCAGGGTCTAATTTACATTCAACCTAGTGTTTCATAATGTTGTACCCTGTTGTTGTAACCTTAGTATCTTATATTGCCCCTTTTGGAGAGCACAGGTAGTTGACCTGAACAATACCCCTTTTCACATATACAAAGTACATTCACTTGTGTATTTGAAAAACTCTCGTAGAACGTAGAACAGAGAGACAGTGAGGAACACTGGTGTATAGGAGAACAGTGAGTGCAGACATAAGCATGGGGACCCATTTCCCCGGCCTATTCTATGCCATGACACGTGCATCTGGTCTATTAGGATGCAGTAGGATTCCAGTCAACTCTAAGTCCTATTTAAATGGAAATGGCAAATATAAACTCATTTATGGGCATGCGTTTTTGTCTCTTTATATGGGATCATAAATCTTCCCCAGCTATACGAGTCTTGGTGAGTGTCATAAATGTTCTGTGAATGACATAAAAGACGTAATCCAATGACAGTAAACTGTTCTCTATGAGGCGTAACGGCAACTTGAACGTCAGCCATAGATAAATACTGATCGACGTCCAACACGGCCCCAGGGCCTCCAGGCGTTCACGCATACGCCGTAGTCTTTCACAACGTGTATCCTGCCAGTGAAAGAGAAGTCTTTGGGAATGCCACTATCTGCTACATGGCAAGTAACAGCTACCGACAGAGATGTTAACATACTGGCATGCCAATTCTAAATACATGCCCATGGTCCGTAGCAATCAGCTTGATATCACCATCGGGTGGTATTCTGGGTGCTGGAGCAGTGCTCCTGAATATGTGAGCTAATTGGGCCCATTAAACAGTTGCTGTATATTGTGCACAGCGAATAACAGTCAGTACATGTATGTAGGCTAACAACGTGTACTGTGTATCAGAGGTCAGGTCGGGCTAAAATCTTAAGGATATACTCTCTGATGGAAGCACTAAGGTGGAAATGGCCGACATTGCTGTGTTTGACAGGCAGTGAGTCTGATCACGCCCCCTGTGCCCCTGTGCCCCTGTACCCTCCCGTCTTACCCCAGCACCCGCTGCTCACACAGAGGTACCACACCATCTATGCTCTGAGGGCATGTTACTGGAAACACACCTTTTTTTTTGCCTCACACAGAAGTACCACACAGAGGTACCACACCGCTGTGTGGGACAGGCAGTGAGTCTGATCCCACCCCCTGTACCCTCCCGTCTTACCCCAGCACCCGCTGCTCACACAGAGGTACCACACCGCTGTGTTGGACAGGCAGTGAGTCTGATCTCGCCCCCTGTACCCTCCCCTCCCACCCACACCCTCTGCTCACACAGAGGTACCACACCGCTGTGTGGGACAGGCAGTGAGTCTGATCTCACCCCCTGTACCCTCCCCTCCCACCCAACACCCTCTGCTCACACAGAGGTACCACACCGCTGTGTGGGACAGGCAGTGAGTCTGATCTCACCCCCTGTACCTCCCCTCCCACCCCAACACCCTCTGCTCACACAGAGGTACCACACCGCTGTGTGGGACAGGCAGTGAGTCTGATCTCGCCCCCTGTACCCTCCCCTCCCACCCCAACACCCTCTGCTCACACAGAGGTACCACACCACTGTGTGGGACAGGCAGTGAGTCTGATCTCACCCCCTGTACCTCCCCTCCCACCCCAACACCCTCTGCTCACACAGAGGTACAACACCGCTGTGTGGGACAGACAGTGAGTCTGATCTCGCCCCCTGTACCCTCCCCTCCCACCCCAACACCCTCTGCTCACACAGAGGTACAACACCGCTGTGTGGGACAGACAGTGAGTCTGATCTCACCCCCTGTACCTCCCCTCCCACCCCAACACCCTCTGCTCACACAGAGGTACCACACCACTGTGTGGGACAGGCAGTGAGTCTGATCCCACCACCCTCACCCGCTCCTCACACAGAGGTATTGCACACATCCATCAGGCAGGTTTGGCACACGCCGGCCGGCCGCCGACCTCGTGCCCACCCATCACCCACACACTGGGGCTAGCCTTTGATCGTAATGGTCACTGGTGGTCAATTATCCCCACACTGACCGCTACATTAGTGACCCGTCCCGTAGCCGGCCGGTCAGCCTCTGGCTGCCCCTGCGCCCTAACCCACTTAGTGGTACCAATAAAACATCCTTCATACACAAGGATCCCTGGGCACTAATCTGGGGGTACGGACGGGAGCGTGCTGGATCCCTGCGATAATCTGGGGCTTGATTGGATCATCAATAACTAATGCCTTACGATAGGGGATATTGTGCGGCTATATACTGCATACAGCATTGATGTCAATAAGGTGTTGCCATGTAGCTGGATTGCCACCATTTCCATGTCAACTGAGTAACAATACATGCTCTGTTAATGTTAGATTATTAATGTTCACATGTATCACATAAAGTGTTTTCCGCTGCGTACGTGTGGTGGCCTGTTACTTACAATCTAGAATTTTAGATATGAATGGAGTATTATGGTATATTTGCAGTTTTATAGTTTACCACCATACTAAACTGAATTTTATAATGATATTAGCCTAGGAATACGGTGTAAAATATTCGTAATAGACCATACAAATTATGGCAATATACAACGCCCATTATTGCATTTTTTGCTTCGTGAGTTTCTTATTACCCCCGGTACTATTACTGATAACATTGCATGCAATATTGGATGTCTTCAAATATCTATATTGTATCAAAAATACATGTACACCCAATTCAGGTCTACACAAGGCGGAATCTGGGGATTCCAATATGACGTACCCAATATGATGTATCTACGATATGCCTTATCCTGGATGAGGCGTCCTAAGCCCTACTTGGACAGGCCTTTAGGGCAGCACTTTGATTTATTATAGTTTGTGTTTTATTTACCAGAACCTTCTCCTGTTTTTAACCTTACTAACCGAAAGCAATCTCATTAGATTTCAAACGGACTATTCTGTATGTACAGTTGTCGTGTTCTTTGCTGTGTCCTTGGGGGTTGGACTAGAGACGACCGCCCGATGCAAAGAACCCCCTGATAAAACGACCTCCTCCAGGACCTTAAACCAGCCATCCCGCCCCCTGCCCGGCCTGGAGGAGCTGAAGAGGAGGGTGCAGCAGAGTTATGGACCTCCGTGTGCCGACAGTGAGCCCCTCTACCTGACCCCGGCCCGAGCTGCTCGGCCGGGATCAAAGTCTCCGGGCTCTAATCAGATTGTAAGCCGGCCTGCCCGCCTTGCCGCCCGGGGTCATCGGATCAATACGGGCCGGGATGTGGCCGGACCTCCCCTGGAGCCGGGCTTTTACTGTGTTCTGGACCCCCTCCCTTGGTACCATACATCCCCATGCCTTACCCCGCCTTATACCCTGCCTTACCACACCCCAGCCTGCTTAGTCTGTGACTCTTGAACCCCCTCAAACCCATTTTACATTCCCAAGGGGCTCTCTTCCACTGTGAAAGAACAGCGCCTTGTCCCCAGCCCATACCCTGCCCATCCCCACCGTATCACATCCAACCAGAATTTGCCCGACTGTACCCCTGTCTTATCCAACTTTTCCATTGTTCCTTCCTCTTACCCTGCCACCTGTATCTCTGGTATACACAAACCGCTATTATTAGTATATTGTATGCTATATTGTATGACATACATTAAATTTTCTCTTCACGTGGTACATTCCAAAGTGACATTTCCTTTAAACGTTGTGTAGGATATAACAGATGATTATTATGTAAGTGTAAAAACTAGCGTTGTCACATTGCCTTCCCTCCGATACTATTGCAAGCAGCAGGGATACCTTGGATGCAATGTCAGCAAGGATTGACACCATCGCAATCGGCATACCAACCGTGCCTCAATGTGGGTAAATTAGAGATTGGTACAACATAGAAGAAGCGATGTCACCCCACTCTTGGCAATCATTCAGAGAGATTTTTTCATAGGCATACTCGTGCTTTGCCATCATAATAGATCATAAATTCTATCCCTATGGTGGTTTATATATAGCGGTTCAAATGTCAAAGGGGTTTCGTGGATGAAATCTAAAATCTAAAATGATCATTACCGCATGAAATAAGGAAGAAAATGGCAATAATAGCATGCAGACACATTTCTGTTGCATGGGAATGAACTTTGGTTAAGTCCTAAATGATTATATAACAGTTCATATGATTTCTTTCTCCTTTGGGAATGAGATTGAGATGGATTGCAAAGACGTATATATATGGTTGTTTCTTGAGTGATGATAATTGACATTCATGTCTGACAACCACAAAAGAAGATCGCTCCACGAGCAATGCTTATAAACGATGTGCTACACTCTAAAAACAGTGTGTTACGTTTACACACTTTTCAACACACTTTTCTGAAGCCACTTTTAACACACTTTTTTTTGGTAACACACGACACACTTTTGGCAAAAGTGTGTTGAATCTAAAAAGTGTGTTGGTGTACAAAGCCATGGTATTGAGGAGGTGGGGATTAAAATAGCTGTTCCACACCTCACAGAGTATGTCAGGTGCCGTGGCTGAGTTGTCTAGGTGCTGGCACATGAGTCCTGTCCATGCAGGTTCGAATCCCTTGACAAATATTTTTTTCTCAATATTAGGTATGATCACTTTCTACATGGGTTAAGAGTTAAATTAGTGTAGATTTATTTAATTTCTTGTCAGGGCTATTCATGTTCATACTGTGCATATACTGTGTGTATCACTTTTAAAGGCTTCTTATATCTAGGAAAAGTGCTTATTAAACCGTTCACAATAAAAGTGGGAATAGAAGATTATATCAAAACTGAGTTTGTATTGACAGTAAACAAGTCTTAGTCAACCACTGTGAACACATCCTAGCTTCTGACCCTGGCGAAACTGACACACCTGATAACCAACTGGTGACTGTGGCGCAATGTGCCATGACCGTACCACCGTCAGATAGCGTGGGATGGCTGCTCTCACAACCTTTTCTCAGTGTCTCCAGTGGTCCATTGCAGCCTTTTCCCCTCCCGGCTAGGACCACCTTCGTCAACACTGATATCTGCTATCTCTTTACCAGTCGCAAGTGTGTTATGCTTCTACGGGTTGAAGCGGATCGGTGCAAGTCTCATGGGAGACCAGGACACTGAAGGTTCACCGCAGTCTGTCTACCGACACTTACAGACGCGACTCTTGTCAGGACAACTTGTTTCACTTGGGAAGATTTGGTGCCAGGTCTTCTCTGGGGATCGAACCCAGGACCTCTCACACACTTGTCCAGCGACTTGCTCACTAGGCCACCAAATCTCCTTGTACAATCATGGTGTATTCCCCCCTCAAATAGGTACCAGAACACACAACAGTGAAGAGACACAAAGTATTCTCAAAGATCACACAACTTCTTACCAGTTACCAGTAAGCTATATAACTTACCTTGGGGATTAATATGTTATGACATGAAGTGGTTCTTAGACAATACAAAGACCGCCCTTATTGAGGGATGCCAATGCACTGACTAATAATAACATAATTTGCAGGGCTTGATATCTATTATAAAGACAATAGTTAATCAGCTATTAATATGCCCTGCTTTTACAGCCTTGCAGAACCTCTAATAAGATCTTACATGTGATGGTTATTTGGTTTACGCAAAGAACATGTGTGTATAGTTGAAGAGAAAGAACTTCCCATCTAGTTCCAATATGGATTGAGTGAGTTTGCTCATTCAATGAGATTCAAATAATACAGTTTTTGTATGTATCTCATTGCAAATTAACCCCTATTAAATAGGTGTTATATCTTTCATTGTAGTAGAGGCGATTGGTTGGGGAGGGGGTTTTAAAACAGTTCAACCTCTCCTGAGGTGGAAAAGAAATTTGACCCTTCTTGAGGGGGGGGGGGCTAAAATATTATGGTACTTCTTAGAAAATAAACATTTCCATTTGACAGTGAGCCCCATTGGGAATCGAGCCAGGGATCTTTAAGTTCTCAGTCCAAAGACTTGCCTACTGAGCCACTGCGACAGCTACTATATGGCTGTAAGAATGTTGCATAGGTGCATGATAGACATTTACTGCTGCTGCCCCCTTTTGTATATGACACACACCTCTCTGACCACAAGTGTGTAAGCAGGTAAGTGAGTTGACAAAAAGTGTGTTACAATTCATAAGTGTGTTAAATCTCAAAGTGTGTTGCAAATTTATGTGTGTAACTCTTTAAGCATGTTCCCACAACACACTGTTCTTAGAGTGTAGTTATGCTTGCTATCAATTTCAAAGAACGGTTGACACAATGGTATTTAACCAATACTCACCCTCAGAAAAGTGAGCGTGACCGTCGCCGAAAGCACTCTCATCTGAAAGACAGGCCGTGCCAGATATTCAGGTGAGAATTTGTTGGCGACAGTGAGGCGCACCCTTCTAATGGTGTGGTGATTCTGTAATTGCCCTAGTGACATCCAACAGTCAACAGTCACTGATTTGTCCAATATTTCAAGCCGTGAAATGATGTTGCAATATTGAAACATAACTCCAGCATTGAGTGTGAGTTTAGTGCTTTTTATTTTATTAATATCATTCACAGTTATTCAAGTATAAACTTCAGATAACTAAGAACGCAATGTCATGTAAACAACCAAGAGAACACACATGAATGTAGACTCTCAAGAAACAACTTTGGTCAACATGAAGCCAATTTCACCATCTGCAAGCATAGGCCTGGACTAGGCCAGCGGTCAAGCTAGTGATTATCCAACATCACAATTCCAATACTCGTGACCCAATGCATCTCTGCTACCTATGTAGTGCCCCCAACATGGCGTGGCTCTGGCTTCATTACAGTTATACGATGTACATGTAGATACTTCACTCCACACATTTCAATCCCTCGATCTTGCATAACATCAATCCTTAGCCTCCCTCTCAGCTAACAAAAAAACCGTAATTTAACGTCAAAATAACGTTTTAAAATTTGATATAACGTTATGCCATAGTTAGGAGTCTTAGAGAAACGTTATATAACGTTATAAAATATTGTATAACGTTTTTCGTTTGCTGCCACCATGCTATTTCAATTCATAGTTCCAATACAATATAATCACCTTTCACTTTCCATATATTTGTTTGTCCTATCTTCTACCATCCCTAGTCGCAAGTCCACAAAGGGCCCAATTGGCTTTTGCCTAGGCAGATCTCAGTACCTGGATTTTACCGGGGTTAGTGACTGGCTTTCAGGCAGGGCCCGCAGACAGGGCCCAAACAGGTTTCCCGAATAGGGAAAACCAATCAGAACCTGTCTTGAGCCCATTGGTTTTGGTCATTGGGTTTTGGTGTGGCCCGATGTGGGCGCAGATCAGTCTCCAAGTGGGTTACCCAATGTGGGCTGAGGTGGGGCTTGGACAGGGCAAACTGATGTGGTAGTTCTGAAATGTGACACAAGATGGCCCCTACTATACTATATGTAAACCTTTTTTCCAAAGCGGGATGCATTTTCATTAGCACAATGAAACCAAAATCGGTTACTTAGGTTCAGAATAGGTAATGATGAACAGATTATCTAAAAGTTTGGAAATATGTGAAGGTTCCCATTTGAATGTGCAAAATGAGGTTCTCCTAGAAGCAATAACTCATAAATCCCATTTCTGTCACTTTCAAATTGCCTTAAGTAGGACCACATGTTTCATGCAGGTAGGAACTATGGGTCCCTAGATCAGATGTGTCCCTAGATCAGATGAGTGTGACTTGTCTAATCATGGGGCCACACTGTATTTGCTACTTGGGATATCTGAACCTTTTTCATATGGGTTCTGTGTCTTCCTTTTCTCTCTTTACTGACTATAGGTGGATGGGCACGGGTGACCGTTGGGTGCCACAACCCCCATCCCTAAAGCCCAATACTGTGCAATAGAATCATCTTGGCAATGTGCAGTGGCTGTTAGAGAGGGGAAATCGTCCATGTTGAAACGCTGCGTCAAAGAGTTATTGCCTCTTTGGAAGCCGGCCCACTGAACGTATGGCCCACAAAAACTCAGAATAGGGTAGGATCTATTTACTCTTGCGTCCGTGTACTCACATAGGGGATACAAGTAACCACCAGGCTGATGCATTCCTGTATTTACGTACACTTTGGCATAGATCGACTGTCTAGAGAACTGGAGATAAAAGAGGGCTGGAAGGTTGTCACTGTAGCTTGGTCGGTAGAATGTATGCGATATTGTATTCCACTCCGATGCTTTCTAGATCACAATAGGGACCACTTTCGGCCATAGTTCTGACAATGAACTATGATCATAGGCTAGACCTGTTCGCTCTACATTATCCAGCATCATTGGGATTGTATAGCATTGGCTGAATTGCCTGTCGCCTGTGGTGGCATTATCCAGAGGCCTGTATATATACTGTAGTCTCAGAATTACATATTGGCACATGGAGAGTGGTAATGCCCTATACAATAATTAAGCGGGGTGTGGTTACACAATATCGGTGCTTGCCAAACATACCGGGGTAGGTGTGGCTACATGGTCCCTGTCATAATGTTGCTCTCGTTAATTATGTAGTGAGAGTCAACCATAAATAGTGTTTATGTAAACGAAGGACACGAGTTAATTAGTGACAACTTTGACCGCCCATGCACCTTTCTTTTATTCCACTGCCCACTCCCAACAAAATACCTCACAGATCCCCCCATTCTACCCCTGCCGCTTTTGATCGGAAAACACTTGTTACATACTGGAAATGACTTCTTGGTTTTGAATATAATGCATAGATTACACATAAATGTGTGTACAGATCATGACGAGCTTTCATTTGATATATAAGATATATGGCATATAATTTTATGGCAGGGGGAGAAGTCGGCATGTAAAGGGAGGGAGAGAGTCATGCAGGAGGGGGGGGGTGGTGAGGGGAGAAACCGGCTTGGGGAGAAACTAAAGAGAAGAGAACTGGCTGAGCATTTGTGAGAGTAGAATAAAGTCATGTACCAGTGACATAGTCAAAGGAGCATAATCTCTTGTTTTTTCCACATGATGTTATCACCCAATTCTCCCTCTACCCTAAGTCACATGTGATGTTAGTCACATGTACAAAACGATAACCCCCTAATTCATTGCTCAAAATTATAACCATGACACATTTCCCTAATATAATTTTCGTTCATTCCAAGCCACCTTCTCCTAAATCAAATGCATCTGATTTCCAAAGAGCTTGACATATTTCTATCTTATGACTGTCTTTCCATTCCCAATTTACTAATGGACTGATGAAACAATAAAACACGCATAAATTTCTTCACAGTGTTATCACCCATAGAACCAAGGTTTTTCTTACGATTGATAAGCATTCCAAGGACATATGATTCTTGTTTTGGCATATTACGTAATTTGCATCATACATTATGCCTGAAGATGTCTCTTAATTGATCCTATCTCCTATCTTATCATTTCTAGATCACCATACATTGGACCAGTATGCAATATCTACTCCACAGCCCTATTCGATTGTCATTGGCTTGAGTAACCGACGCTATCGTAAATCACATTTCTATAATAAGTAGTCTAAAGCTCTTGCTGTAAATAAGTATTTCCCCTTATTACAAGAAGTTGCACATATTACACGTCCATTGTCTTTACAATGACGGATGCGCTATTGTCAGCAGCATTGTACTTGTAGTGTCAAGCATTATCTACTACATTTACTGTCCATCCTTTTGACCTGTCCCAACAGTAGCAGGCTATCTGCCCCTGGCCTGTAGAATGGATTTATAGACGTGGGTCGTCCGGCCTACTTAAGTTAGGCTGGTGGAGCCAGAGTAGGAATCGAGATTATCTTTTTGTTGTGCGTGCGGGTGGGAGGGGGAGGGGCCTGGGACCAAATCTGAAAAAGGATGGGCTCTGGAGCTAAGGTTAGGCAATAGTATAGTCTAGGTGGTCGGGTATCACTATAAAACACCAACTGCAGTGACCAGGCATCTGAAAGTACCGATGGCCGCAACGAGCAAACTCTGGTGACTCTGGCCTCGGACATTGCCTGCTCCAGGGTTTGTCAATAGTAAAGGCAGGTTGAGTCCTGGCACCTGCCAGGAGATGGGAGCCAACATGGCCGCACGCACCAAACGACCGGGTTTATCATTATAAGATGGGGCCAGACTTAGCCTGGATGAGGCTGAAGGGGACACTTAGTGGGGTAAGGAGGGAGGTCTTGGGGTTGGACGGTCAGACTATATGCATGTACATGTAGTAGCAAGGCCTAGTAGGACCTGGGCATGGTTTAGGTTTGGTAAGAACTGGAACATGTATAGCTTGGGCGGTATTTGTGTAGTTTAGGGGTGGGGCATGGGGTTGAGGCTAAGAGATAGGTCTGCGGTAGAGCTGCAGAGGTCAGGGCTACTGAGATCAGCTTGAGACTCCCCAGGAGTGCTTTATGGCGACGCACAGACGTGATGTTCATAGAAACAGCAATCAACAAGTACAGCCCCCAGGCTCCAGCCCTACAGGCAGTAGCTCACCCCTCCACACAGCCACTCAGTCCGCCTAAACCAGGCCACTATATATGTCTGCACTCAGTCGCCACATATACAACCATTAAGTAGATAATATTGGGGTGTTATGGGGAGGAGTGGGTCGTGAGCACAGGCTGCCCCCTACATTACTCTGCAGGAGATGGATAGATAGATATTGATAGGAGATTCCCCCAACCCTATACCTTAGCGAGCTGATCTAAATTAGCGTTGTAAAAAATATGGACTCATACTTTATTACATCAGTATTGTGTTATATCACTACTTACGCAATTTAGATAAGTGCCTCTATAGATGTAAACATGTAAATTATGATATGAGGTTCCCAGTATGACAAATGCTCCATCATCTATATAGGAGTCACATGCTTCATTTCCTGTCTGCGGTTATGTTACCCGCTGATAGGAACAGGAGTGACGAGGACGGCACACGTGTTTCTGATAAAGTCCTATATAGGATCAAAGCATCGCCACAATCAGACCACACCAGATAACCCTATAACAGGATACTGCTATAAAGTGCATGCCTATACTAGTAGTACATGGTTGTATAGATTATCTATCCAATATATGTATAGCCCCAGTGCCACACAAACAGCATCAACCCATGTCAGTCTTTCAAATAGTATATCATAAGTAAGAACCCGCCTTCCTTCTAGAATGCAAACCTCACAGTATTTATAGTACATGTATTACCATGTGAAGCACTTCTTCTAGAAATGAACTCACAGTCTTTATAGTATTACCATGCAAAGCACATGGATTGAATTAGCAGATACACTGTAAATAGAGCAGGTAGCAGGTTAGATGATCATGTAGCAGATTCAACTGTTTACCTACAGTAAACGTTACATCTACACTAGGATACAGTGCATACAATAAGGCAACCAGCTTTTCACAGTGTACTCTAGGTATGTCACTAAGACTCAGCATTCCTGAACAAACACAATTCTCTTGTTCTATAATAGTACTTGGCCTTGGTCTATATAACACAGTTCTCATCTCAGCACAACACCATAGACCAATATATAACACAAGGCCCTGCCTCATCACTACTTTATCAGCCTCCCTCACACCTCCCCTTTGTACTGCACCACCCCCTCACACCCAGCCCAAACACCGGTCATGCAGAACGTTTCAATTAACGACAAAGGGTGCCAGCCTCCAGCGGCGTTTGAAACCTAGGAAAGAAAGATGTTTTTACATGAGCTTTTCCATGTAGTGATAGAAATGGAGAAGTGGTGGGTGCTGAGTCCCCTAAAGCTCTCCCTTTTTGACAATACACGTTACCACACCATTTCAAAGGCTAAAGTTTGAATTGACCACAGATGCAAATTTATGGTGATGGCATAACTGGAGGCAGCTTTTCAGGGCCTAGAAGATCGATAAATCATCAAAGGTCGTATTATTGATTATTGCCTGTGATTCCCAAAGTGAAGATCAGTCAGTCGTTAGTGTCAGAATTGGTAAATTGCAAATGACAGGCCATGCAGCTTACCTTGTCCACTACTGATGCTGCTGGCTAATCCTGTATATTACCACTGTAGGGTGCTGTTTCTCTACAAATTTGCGGACCTCCGCAAATTTGCGGAGGACCGCAATACACATTCCTTATATTTGTGGAGAAAATCGATATGGTGCATGAAATCGTTTTTGGGTACCTATGGGAGTGGTCATTTTTTAACAACAGGGGGGGGGGGGGGTTGGTGGATTTGGGGGGGGGGGGGGGTACCAAAAATGTTTGGATCCCTTGAAGGGGGGGAACCAAATAAATTTGGACCCCTCTTGAGGGGGCACCAAAAAAAACACCTTTTTAACAAAAAAAGCCTGTACATTACTATAGCTCAAAGGGGTCGGCCGCGCTCAATTTCAACTTGCCTGAGGGGGGGGACCAAACATTTTTTCACCCCTTCCGTGGGGGGGGGGGGGACCAAAAGATTTTCGACCCGCTCGCGCAAAAATTCACCAACCCCCCTGTTAATGACCACTCCCTAAGCATACAAGTAGTACGGACCTCCATATATATTTGTGGAGCTCCACAAATTTATGGAATGTAAATTCCATGAATTTGTGGATGTCCATAAATTTATGGAGGTCCGCAAATTTGTGGAGAAACAGCACCCAGGGACACATACAATGGTAGGGTAGATTCACACAAAGACGGACACACACCCTAAGTCGGACACTTTTAGGCCTGTATTATCATAACAATGCATATATTTATGTCTGTGTATGAATAGGAACGTAAAGTTCAAGTGTTTTGCTTGAAGATAGAAGTAGAACCAAGCATCCACACATATCATATGCATATGTAACGATACCCTGCTGGCCCTGTTTTGGATTGAAGGGCTGGTGGGAAATCTCAAGATTTCTGTGGTACCACACGTCGGACATCATTGTTATCATGTTATATTATAAGGAGTATGATGCATAAGCTCTCTATAAAAGACATTGACAATTAGGCATATATATTCAGGATTCTATATTACAAAATACATAGGAATAACTACCATAAATAACTATATGAAACCCTTTAAAAGAGGTGCTACAATTTTACCTAAAGTCGGACACCAATTTCCAATTGGTTTTCTTCATCACACAGATAATGGAGCAATCAGATTTATGACTATAATACTATAAATATTAAACATTACTTATCTTATCTGGCATTCTACCATGAAAATATGAAAATGTGCTGATTCATTATTTTGTAAAGTGAGAAAATATACTTTTCTGGTATAAGTTGGGTTAATGGTAGTTAAGCACATACTTCCTATGGAAATATCTTATATATCTTTAATGGGTATTATACACTTGGACTATGGGATTATTCCTATCTAATTAATTAGAAGATCTACCTTTTGTTTCCTTACAAAAACAAAAGAAAACTAAAGTGTCCGACTTCAGGTGAAATTAGCCTTTCTAATTTCCAGTTTTTGAATAAAAATATTTAGGTGAAAAATACTTTAAAACCTTTGTATTATTCATAGGTCATGAAGTATGAATACTCCCCTATCCATAGGTATTTCATAATTATTTGTAAGTGAAATAGGGCCTTCCTCATACTCAATGGGAAAAGGGTTGCATTGGCAGTGACAACGAGCGTCCGAAAGTGGTGAATTTACCCTAACAGCTTTTTCCAAATAGATGAAAATAAATGAAGGCTCGGTACTTTTTGGTAATTCTAGTCCTGTTGATGAGTAATTTTAGTCCTGTTGATGAGGGAAAGTACTATGGTAACTGTTCCAAAAGTACTAGGGTAACTAATCAAATGAGTACTAGGGTAACTGATTCTTGTTTATTTCTCCTCAACAATCATCAGACAGCTACATGTGTTTTTGTCAGCTGAGCAGTGATTCCCTTTTACCGAATTCTGAACCATTGTGTAAGGAACCATCAGTATCAGAGTTTGTTCAAAAGAAGGTTGCAACAACAAGAGTCCACTGAAAAAATGGTGTACGGCAGTATCCATTTTCCTATTAAAATGGGTGAAATCAAGCTTTAAAAAAGAAGATAGTTACACATAAATGCCATAAACTGGGAAACAGCTAGGGCAACTAGTATGATAGAAGCCCCAGAACGATGCTCTCAAGGAGAAAGAGGTTATTGACTCTTAAAAAAAACTAAAGAAGAAACGCAGTGACTTGTGTTTTATAAGAGAGACAGGGACAGGGAGAGAGATAAAGATTCATATTTCAAACAAATGCGCATACGGCTAGAAGCACTCCTCATACAGTTTTACCATTGCAGCAAAAAAGAATTCTTGGCGTTAACACTGTACCTGCATAGTACTTCTAGTCCCCTGGCATGCGTTCAATAACTGAACATTAAAAGAGAGAACACTATCGAATGATTGCATTGTAAAACTGAAGTGAGGCTCAGTATTGCATTCACCAACGGAAAGTGCACATACATACCCCCTTCTTTAGTACATAAGCTAATTCCATATATAATATTATACCAACATAGTCAAAAGATCCGGGCAAGGACCGACTGAAATGTGGGTGGTTTGTTTGGATGCCAAAATCCATAGAAGGCCCCACACTTACAGTGAACATTGTTGTCCTGTCGGCGACAGACTTACAGGAAGACGGCAGTCGAGCATTGTGGAAGTGGGATCGAAGAGCAGGAGACGCTGTCATACAAGACGCCGACCACCTGCTGCCAGTATATGGGCAGACACCTCCTTACAGCTACAGAGCAGCTCAGAGACGCTCCGAGCAGTTCCGACATGTCACGTCCAGTTCCGAGTAGTCACGAGCAGCTCTGAGCTCCTCATATCCCACAGCCCCATAGGCTGTCAGCGCCCATGTGTCATGAAGCACGCAGCACACACGACATCACGCACGGCCAGACAGGAGAGCAGATGGTTCAGGCTGATATACAACCACACGTATTAACCCTTTAACGGCCACATAGTGCATTGAACGCAGTGTGGCCTTGGTTGACAGCATACAGGAATGCAACCCTAGCGAGTAACTCGCCAGAGCTGCATTCAAACATCATGCCAACAGTGCGGGGTCGTCATGATGCATGAATGTAGCACCGGTAAGCTACTCACCAGGACCTGCATTCATCATCACGACGAGCAAGAATATTAGCAGAGTATGCAACCCTTAAAGGGTTAAAAAAAAAGAAGGACGTCACCCCAACGCACCATCCTCCTATTTTCATACCCTCCCACCTATCTCTGATCCACCGTTGCCTCCTTTTATGCTCGCTACTGAAAACCTTGTCCTCAGAAGCCGGTGCTGTGTGATGTACACGTGCCATGACCCAGCTCCCTCAGTCTACCACCCCGACACCGGGGGGAGACACTAATAACAGGAAGTAGAGCAACTTCCGGCAGAAACCGGAAGTGGGAGCATAAGGCCTTCTGGCGTGTAAATGGAGGAGACTATAATATAACATAATGTAGTTCTAGATTGGCCTGGAAACTGTGAAGGAGGTGGTGTCAAATGTGAGAGTAAGGGTGTATGAGCTTTTTTGTGGCCTCTTACCCGTGGCGATGGGAATATTAATTAGGTAAAATTGCAATGAAGCGTCTCATGATGGGGAAATGAATATGTCATGGGCACTCTCATAAGATCATCTTCAGTCCTGTGGTTGTATATTAAAAGTACGAAATCTTATTACCCACGATGTCCGCCATTCTGATTATATTATAATTGTTCATGTTGTAACAAGAGCTAACGATCACGAAGGTTAACATTCTTGTGAAAGTAATATGAAATATTTTATGAGTTTTCACTTAATCCAATAATCGTCAGTTTACTGTTATGAAAGGATTATTGAATAGAGTTTTAGTAATTTCCTTACACTCCAATGTCAATAATTGCACATGCAGACTTTGTGCTTAGAAGCAATTAAGCAATTTGATACATGGCTCAAGAAAATGGCAACAAATACGACACCCGATGTACAGAGAATAAAAGTTGTATCACATTTGGTTACAAATTATGTGTTTTTAAACTTGTCTTGTTTCTGTGTTCAGATAATATCATGTGGAATGATCGAGTGTTTGAATGCATACATTGTATTTAGCCATAGTGGGGTGACAGCTAGGTTATTCCTCTCATTGCTCATCTCAGGGAGCTGGCATCTCCCTTGCAGGGGTGATCACTAATTAGCCAGCAGTCAGTAGGCCACGGGTGTTTTACCATGTTTAATTAAAAACTTGCTAAACACACAAACACCCCAACCCTATTCTCCTTATGTATTTCTCCTGCTGCTGCATAGGGCTTTCAGGAGAGGATGTGAAGGGAGGTGGTGGTTCGCTACATGGGACACAAGAACCCAGCCTCGTTTTTACCGTGCACGGTTCAACACTAATTGATAGTAATTTGGCCGCCTGATAATCGATTTCCGTCGCCGGGAGAGGAGAGACAGCAACAGTGCGCCTGGGTGTTAGTCCATTGTGAGAACAGGCGACGTTCAATGCCGCCCGACGACAACAAAAAGCATCAGGCGGACGGGAGGGCCACCTCAAAAGGCGGGGAAGTGATTCATCCGGCGGCCAAAATCATTATGATATTCGGCGTCATTTATGATAAACACGCACCTTGAAACGCCTTATTGATTGTATACGCCCGACCGAGGCTTGTCCGCTGGGTAGGGAGCACGGGTTTGGGTGGGGTACGGGAGGGAATGGTAAGTACATGGATGGGGGTGGGGGGGGGGGGGAGGGGATTCCTGGCGCAGACAAAGGACGCATGGAGAGACCGCTCTGGCCTCCGGGCTGGGTGGCGGGTGTTGAGGACGAACAATTGTGGCACTTTCCATCTCAGGTACATAGCCAGGTAAAGCTGATGTTATTGTGTGGACATTCTATCGATCACAGGCAAAGTGTTTTGGTTAGGTTTGCCTGAGGGAGGTGCAGGATCACAGCATATATTCATTTACAGGGGAACATGAATATATACTTTAATAATATTCAGGAACATGGCTAGAAACACACTCATGGATCAACTGGTTGACAATATGAACAAGACCAGTACAACTATAGGATATCTCACATCTCATATATTTTATTGAAGTCGATATGTAATCTGTCAATGGAAGAGAGACAGAGACAGACAGAGGAAGAGCGGCAGACAGACTATCTATCTAAATATTTTAAAGCCTCCAGTATGATAGATCTAGAGACAGCACTACATAGCAGGTTGTGGCTAGTGCATGCAGCAGACAGACAGACGGAGACAGACAGAGAAAGAGAGAGAAGAGAGTCAGAGAGAGAGACAGAGAGAAGTAGCATGTAGCATGTAGCATGTAGGGCATTATCCAGTGAGATCAGCAATGGCGGGGCCCCTGGACAATGGAGGTGACTATATTCAGAGACTGGCTCTTTGTTGGTGGCACTGGTGCCAATGTGCCATGTCGTGTTTGCCGTGTAGGTGTGAGAATACTGTAGGCTACACGCAATGTGCCAGTCTCCACTCCCTACCTACAGCAACTCTATCCTCCTCCCCTAGCGATACACAAACTCTATGTATACTGGACCTTTAACTGTTCAGAGCTACTCAGAGCTGCTCACTGCTTCCATAAACACCACCCACTTCTTCATGGAGTCCCACAGGAGATGTTAACCGTGCGTATATGTCAATGGCATTCAGTCATGTATAATTGTTTTTGTGTAGGTGAACTTTTGAGACCCCACGAGGCAGAAAGGGCAAATTTATAATTTACCTTGTATTAGTTGTGGCGTGGCTTATCACGCAAATACCAGCACGCATGAGGAACTAAAAGAGCTCTCTGCTAGTGGTACTGTGATGATAACCTGCCATACTGCCCTGAGCTGCTCGATGGTATGAGTAAGCCATAGATTGTTGACATAAGAGGCCAGTAGCACAGGAACAGCTCATCCATATATTAGTACGTACAGGGAGCTGCTGCCTTACCAAAATTAATACAGTTTTCCCTCAAGTATAATACACTTACATTAACTGGACAGCTCGAGCTAATTCATTAAGATATACCAAGTGTCAGACTGGTATAGGTGCCTACTCTTTGTACATAGATTTAGTACCTGCCGATGACCTGGCATGTCGTGATATCATGCACCTCCAGTGTACCACACTATCAGAGCTTGGCCCACTATCGTGACGACCACTGCCCCAGAAACCCAGAGGAAATGTCATTATACGGGTCAGCGTCGTAGTAGCTGAGCCACGTCTCTGTACAGTAGAGCTACCAATGTTTGTAGACCATGCACCACCCAACTAACAAAAACACGTTATTCAAAACGTTAAAACAACGTAAAAACGTTCTTAATGTTATACAACGTTTGGGCATGATAAGGAGCCATATAGAAACTTCTGAAACGTTGTATAACGTTTGTTTATGTTTCCTGGGTATACATATATACCCCACACACAACTCACAGAGAAAGGTGGATTTGCACTGTCACTGTAACGCCTTCTCAACTCCATGGTAGCTAAGGACATATTACTTAGCTGGAAGATCATCTTATTTATATGAAGTTCGAATCTAACATCTCAAGTTTGGCCCTTTACAATCTGATTGTGAACCCGGGTCTGGACCATGTTACGAGACACAAGGTGGTGACCCAAGCTCCTTGTACCCTGGTATACATTCAATCTGATGGTGACAAATGGACCAGGACCATATATTACATATATTACTCTGACGGTGACCCAGGGTCAGGGCTAAGCTACATGCAATATAATAGTAACCCAGGCTCTGGGCCATGCTAAATGTAACATGATAATTGAATCTAAAGGCGACTCAAGCTCTAGGCCCTGGAACATGTAGGCAATATAACGGTCGGACTCTGGGCTCTCTATAAATATGTGTTGACCTGCAGCCATCTCTGTATTGGTACTAGTACATGCCATCTGATGGTGACCGAGAGCCATGCAGTCCAGTGCCTGCCCATGCTATCGACAGTGTTACATGATAGCGACCCAGTGTCATGCTACATACAATCTGATGGTGACCCAAGGCCAGATTCACAAGAAATACTTGTAATATGATGGTGACCCAGGGCCAGGATCTGGCCATGCCAATTGCAATATAGCAGTGACCCAGACTCTGGGAAGTGTAACATGTATAGCATGATGATAGTGAACCTGGGTCACGGCCGTGGTACATTGTACATAAAATCTGTTGATGCCACAGGCTCTGGGCCTGGGTACAAGTAATACCTTTGGGAACTATAGGTCAGAGTGCTTATGAATAATTAATCTGATTATGTTCCAGAATCTGGCCTGCCTATACAACCTGCCAGTGACCCATACCCTGGAACATGTTACATGTATACACTCACCCTGTTGTTGACCCAGGCTCTGGGCAATGTTATATATAATCTGATGATCTATAGGATCTGGATCCTTTATGTATACAATCTGATGATGACCTATCGGCTCTGCACACTTTTTAGACTGAGAGAGAAAAAAAGACTCGGGTATTTGGCTGTATCAGCCAGAACCATTCCTCAGGCCCACTTCATTGTGACTATGGGGTTTAGCTGCTTAGCTTTGGTGAAGAGGGCAGTGATGATTGTAAAGGAGTTGGCTTGATGAAAGGCCTGCAACCCGTCTGGGCTCGGCACCAGCGGCGCATACTGTGGCAGGTCAGGCCAGGTTTGTGGAGTATATTGATGGCGTGGGAGAGGTCAGTGCCACCCCCCATTGTCGACAGTCCGCTTTGGCCTGAGCTACTCGCCGCCTGGAACAAACAGGGCAGGGTGAGCTGCTCTGTCCGGCCGTGGTCACAATGCGCCTATTTCCCGTGTCAATCACCCACTGCCTCCACCACTCCCTCCTGCCCCGTCCAGCAAGCCCCCCAGTGGCCGGCGCCAGCCTGCGCGCCCAAGGGGCTCTCCTCAATTGGAAATGTAGTTGGTGTGCAGATTCCTATCGCCCATCGGATTCCGGCCAATTGTGGCCGGCAGAATTGCGCATCTGTTCTCCTTCCTATCGAGCTCCGGACGGGCCGGACGGGCGGTGGGCGGGGGACCCTGGAGACCACCAGGAGCCGGGTGAGAGTCTATAAAGACGGCGGGCTGTGCAGTAGAGGCAGGGTGGGAGGAGGTCGAGTGGGAGTCTATAAGGGTGGGGAGAGGGGCCCCGGGCAGTAGTAAACTGGAAATAGTATGAGGCCTGCCGGGAGGACGGGGAGGGAGCGGTGACCTGCATCACGTATAATACCCCCCGACCCTATCCAGGCTGACACGTGCGGTACCACATCACTCCCTGCGGTCACTTTAGTAAGGAACCAGTGCAGGCCTTTTTTCTATTTCTATTTCATACCGTTCAATGCAACAACTGAGACGTTTCATTGCATCGCTGGAAAATATAGCATCATGAGCTGATGGGGACATACCCTACTATATGCAATATTATAGACTGATAGTCATAACCCAATTGTTATATAAAATCTGCCGTTGACCTCCCTGTAATACCCTGGAGGACCCCTTTTATCGCTATACCCCCTCCCCCCGACCTACACGCACAACTCTCTCATCAGGCTGACACACTGCCATCCGCTCTCTAGTCTGACCTGGAAGCCACTGCGGAAGCCACAGCCGAATCAGTAGAAGCCACATTGAACAGAGAAGCCTTTGCCTACGGCCGTCTTAGACGAACAGCTCTGAGCTGCTCCAAGCTTTCCTGAGCTGCTCATCTCTGGCCGGAATTCTGAAGGAGGAGGAGTGGGAGGAGAAGGAGGAGGCAGGGAGGGAGGAGGAGGAGGAGGAGGAGGGGTAAGACAGGGGGTAGTGGGGTCTGTCCAGTCGGCGCGGTGCGGCATGGTAGCGTCGACCTGCCCACACCCGGCTCTAATTGATAAGACGCAGAGCCTGGCGCACAATGGCCGACTATCGATTTCACCTGCGTGTGATTACTGCCAACAAGAAAGCCAATTCCGCCGCCCGCGCCGACGTGACCGTCACTTTGTCCCGCCCGGCCGCGGCTTTTGTTAGCAAAGCGTATCGGGGAGAATTTAATCCCGGGCCTGGCGAGCTGTGAATTTACCCGGATTCGGCGGGCGGACCCCTGGCACCTCTCGGTGGAGCGGGGTCTAATTAAATCACTTGACTCTGCACAATGAGCGCCGCGCGCCTATACACCAGGGTTGTATTGAACCGTAAGCAGCTAACTGAGACTTCCCACCCCCCCTCCCACCACCCCCACCCTCACCCCACCCCAGACCTAGAACCCCTCCCATCCCACCATCCCACTCATCCCACTCTCAGCGCCTATTACCGAACCATTTTCCCATTGCTTTCCACTGTGACTACGCTCGGCTCGTAAGAATCTTCATCTGATTAATACAAAAACCACTGCATATGATTATAATGTATACTTCTAATTCACTTCTCAATTCATCGTTTTTTTCCCATTTCGCATTATTTCCTCCTCTTCTACATCATTGTTTCCCGTTTTAATGCCTTTACATCCCCCCCCCCCCATTTTCTCTAGGATAACCTACACCTCTGCAGGTTCTGAACATGCATGCTTGACCTCATTTGTCTATAACACCCCCACTTGTTAACCCTGCTGCTGCCCTCCCCAGTGCTCAGAGATGCTTGTTGGCAGTTTTTGTGGGTCACGCCTGCCAGGAGGCTGCACGAGGCGCCGGGGGAGTGAGAGGTAGGGCCGTAATTAAGTGTGGTCATGGCATGGATTTTTGCCCGTCAGACCTCGCCCTGTACCACCCACCCCTGCTGGCTGGCTGGGCAGGGCAGCGCTGGGCAGTGCTGGGCAGGGCTGGGCTGGGCATCAGGCCTGAGGCTCTGGGCGTGTGGCTTGGCACAGGCTGGTGTTTGGATGGACGTTGGCGAGCATTGAGGGGGAGGAAGGCGCCTTGTCCACTCCCATCAGCTATAATAAGCGGTGGTGAGCTGCTCAGAGGGACTCTGCAGGGGATGGCCCTTTTTATCGCTCACCTCTGATTAGCAGCGACTGCACGGACGGGCCCTTTCAGACCTGGACCGGCTTCCCCGCCCCTTGCACGACGCCCGCGCCTGCACGGACTTCTGAGAGGACAACAGTTGGTCGTGTGAAGATTCCCATATTCATCAATAGTGCGCTCGATAAATCGATAGAATAATCAGATAAAGGAGGGCTGGCATTGATAACCCTCCGACAGAATCACTTCCCCTTGTCTATTTGCCCAGCCTCCTGAATCTGGCCCTTTCCCCTGGTGAGTGTTTGCACGAGGGGCTGGCCGACCTCTGCATATCTCGGCAACTGATCTAGCGGTGAGGCAACATCCCCCAATATGGCTGCATTGGAATCTGTTTTCATACATTCCCCCACATGTGAGTAGTCCTTGGCAGTTGAACTCAAGGTCAAATACTCCATTGAACAGAAGTCCTTGAACAGAAGCTATTGATTACTGGTGGAAAGTGAATGCATTCTGCAGCCTTAATAGCATCGTATATCCTATAGATTTGGCTTCATGTTGTGAATAGGAGTAATGTCTCAGCTCCAATAGCCTATAGTACCCTATACTTATAGGTGTGGCTTCATGTTGTGTAAGTGAGTAATGTCACAGCTCCAATAGCCTAGAGTACCCTATAGGTTTAGCTTCATGTTGTGTAAGTGAGTAATGACTCAGCCACAATAGCATAGTACCCTATAGGTGTGGCTTCATGTTGTGTGTAGGAGTAATGACTCAGCCACAATAGCCCCATACACTGTAGGTGTGGCTTCATGCTGTGTATGTGGGTGATGCCTCAGCCCCAGTAGTCTGGTGCCTTATATTTGTGGCTTCATGTTGTGTATTAGAGCAATGTCTCAGCCCTGATAGCATAGAAGCCTATAGGCGTGACTTCATGTTTTATATAGGAGTAATGTCTCAGCCCTGGTAACCGAATACCTTACAGGTGTGGCTCCATGTTGTGTATAAGAGTAATGTCTCAGCTACAATAGCCTAGTACCTTATAGGTATAGCTCCATTTTGTGTATAGGAGTAATGTCTCAGCCACAATAGATTGGTACTGTATAGGTATGGTTTCATGTTGTGTCTGTGACTAATGTCTCAGCCCCAATAGCTTGGTACCCTATAGGTGTGGCTTCATGTTCTGTAGCTGTGGCTTCATGTGTATAGGAGTAATGTCTCCGTCAGTATTTAGTGAAATGTGGAGAAATGTTTATTGGGCACATCACCTCAATGAGCAATTTTTCAATACACAATTCATGAGTCAATACAGAGCTGATAAATCATACAATGTATACTATATACCAGTGCCCACAATAGCCTGATACCCTATAGATGTGGCTTCCTGTTGTGTATGTGAATAATGGCTGAGGTTGATGAGGGGATCTCATATAAATCACCCACACACCTGCCGTACAGTGAAGGCTACACAATCATACAGACTCATTTATCATTGCACATGTGAGGAAGTGTGGTACCTTTCTATAGCACTGTCGGTTATTTTATGCTATAGGCCCAATGTTAAAACTGTTTGTGCTCTAGCACAACCCAGAACACCACAACATGTCAAAACGCCCATGTGAGTCATAGCTGTAAAGCATAAATACATACACATGTTGGTGCCCCAGAAAGTCCATTGTGATGACTGCAATTCGTACACATAGACTGTGTAGAGGTATAATACCATAGCACTAAGATTAATCCCACAAAGTGACATTGCAGGCCTTCGAGTATGAAGAAGGACAAGACAATACTGGTCACCTTTGTTAATACCCATTAACGAGCACTTCTAACATCATTGTGACAATGTAGATTGATAATTAGAAACATTGAGGGAGACATTGTCTGGTCTTAAGTTGGCATTGTAATGTAATAGCAACACAAATTAAAATGATCCATCAGCAAATGGTCTGAGCAGCTAATATCACAATGGATCATACCCAATCTACATACATAATATCCTGTGCCACATTGTAACAGAGACGACATATATTTACAGTGGTTAATACTACCGAATTGCATGACGTCCCTTTCTTAGGAGTGGGTGTACTTTTAAATGTGTATTTACTATCCTATGCATGTACCAGTTAACTATTATGTGATCCAATATAATTGTGACGCGATCTGCAGAAAGGGACCTTAGTGTAGTAGGGTACATTGTGGTCCCCCTTTCCCAGGACATGTCACATATATATGGGCGAGTCTGCCTCTCTGGTACAGACCGGGTCCTTTGTCCATGTCAAGTAGATACAAATTGAGAAGAGTCTGTCTCATTACTCATCCCACCAGGCCTGGAATGTCCAGTCAGCGGGGCCAAATACAGCAGTTAATTTCACGCTGACATAGAGGAATACCACGGCACTGATCGGCATGCGGCTATAGTGACGCCTCCCTTCCCCCCACCCACCCATCCATCCAGCCCCATTCCCCCAACATGAGCAATAACAGATGGAGGGTATTCGTGGCCATATTGGCATTCATTCAGCAGGCATTACTGGCGGCCAGCCTAATGTTAAAATAATTGCTGTTCCATTTGCCTATAGAGGATAGGCCCCAAGCCGTGGTCATTAGGTAGGCTGTAGACCGTAGTGTATAGGCTGATAGGGAGTAGCTCCAACAGCAGGCTGCGTGTTCCATGTTTAGTGAGCTGCTCGCGCCGTCAGTAATTGTCTCTGGGCGCCGAGTACTCGGAGACTGAACTTCCTGTTGTGAAAAACAATCTAAAGGAACGGTCGCGGTTCTGTCTATAGACGGGGAGTGAAGTGAACTAGATAACCTGGCTCCGTACTATAAAGAAATAATTCGCTAGCACCTATGTCATTTATTCCACTTGGAGCATCAAGTGCTTCTGAACTAAAAAGGTAAAAGTGCAGTTTGAAGTGTTATATTTTGCCTACACCTTGCAACTGAATGGGGTAGATGTTATGTTCTTTTCTTAACATACTCTATAATAATAACGATTAATCCTTTAGCATTATATATATATATATATATATATATATATATATATATATATATATATATATATATATATATATATATATATATATGTATATATACGCCGGGATATCTAACGTACATCAAACGTTCCTGTAATGGGACAATAAGAGAACTTCTAGTACATAGACTCTGAAGAGCACTAGGATACCACATCTGAACGCAATGCACTTGGATCCTTACCTTTTCAAAACCAGCGGCTTTATTGAACTAAACATTGCTTTTAGGGGATTGCTAGCGTGCTGAAATGAGTTGTATTTGAGGAGCAGAAACTGCAGCGTGACACCCAGACTTAAAGTGTGACGTGGGGAGGTATTTGTGCTGCTGGTGCGGCAACCTGTATGACCCGTCTTCTGTGGGGCCGACACGCGCACCACTCCCCCAACCAGACGCATTTCCGGTATGCATCAACGTCACTTCCGCTTAGACCAGCAGAGCGTGACGACTGCCTATGCGTATGTGTGTGCGTAGGTGGAGGGGTGGGGGTCCCAAATGGCCGCCATTAAAGCAGGACTGTAGTACAGATAGAGCGTTGTGGAGAGATCGGCACCACCAAGAGTGAGCACCAAGAGATGCTCCATCCGGCTTTGGGATCGTTGCCTTTAAGTGTACCCATATGGCGAGGCGCTCAGGTCGTTATTATCGGGATGCGGGCGTTTGAAGTGGGGGCTTGGCGGCCTATATTTACTGGCTGGTGGTGATTTAAGGTTATCCAGTGCTCTATGGTATGTTCCCAGCGTGAGTGTATAGTATATATTATAACCCTTTGAACAGACCATACTGCTGAGCTGGTTTGGAATTGTAATTATAGGAACCTAGAGGATAGATCAACCTGCACCTATACATCATGGATTTGCAAAATATATATAGTGAAGTAGTCCAATGAAATGAATGAATAAGAGAAATCAATCTTTACCCCCTGTCTGTGCAATGATATCATAAAGGGAATCTCACGCTCAATATCATATCAATCCTTTCTCTCCTGTCTGTTCAATGATATCATAAATAGAAGCTCTCATTCAATATCAGAGTACCAACTACCCCTATATACCCTGCCTCTTCCTCCAGTACAACTAATACGGGTGCTCTTCATCACCGACAGACTGATCTATGAGGTCCTTTGTAGTAGTAAGACCGTGGAGAAGGGGTTCCCAGCTGAACAATATGTGCGGCTTATTGTTAACTCTTCGCGGCTAAGACGTGCTGTGGGTCGTTTATAAATATATTTTGATATTCATTTCTGCCTATTTTAAAGCGACAATATTCTCTTCTTCAAGGCAGAATAAAATTAATGTATACCAATTTAAACTTTATATTTTTGGCAGTATATCTTGCTTACAATATTTGATGTGTGTTGGCTGAGTTAACGGCGCTTTTACTACAGGGGTAGCATGCAGGGGCTATCCCCTGCCATATACGGCAATGTTCTTTACTGGGCATGGCCATGACAGGGTGAAAGGCTGGCCCATATATCCTCATTACGCGTGAGGATCACGGCTAGTGGTGCCGTGATGTGACGTACGTCTATACACGTCAGGGAACATTGACGTACACAGAGATGACATCAGTCGGCACACAACCTCTTCACAGCACTCTTATATCGTGTCCTAAAATAATTCATCTCAGGCAGGTATATACGGAATGTTATCACGTTTTTCTTTAAAGAATATGACAGCCGCTAAAACAATCTCAACACCCAAGCCGATCAATAATCTTGAGCTGACAGACCATTTCAGATGAAGTGTAACGTGCAAAGCTTCAGACTCCAGCATCGATCTTAAGTCTATGTTGCAATTCCTTCAGCAGATAACTGTACATAGAAAGCGGTGCTGCAACATGTAATACACATTACTTGGCATTAGCATATTGTAACGGGATCTCGTCATAGTTATCAGAACTTCGTTCTAATCATACCAGTATCACATGTGTGTCACTAGCCAATATGCATAATAGATAACATTATTATATCACAGTGTTTACGTGGACGTTTATATGAGACTATATACTATGTCATAATATAAACATAGCGTGTGAATATAGACTGGCATAATATAGCAACTGAGATTCAGTATAGGTCACTCTATGGGCAGCTCATTTTATTATGGGCAGTCAGGCTTGTCCAAACAGAAGGCTATAGACGGTGGGGAGGGGATGAGGGAGGAAGGGGACTGAGGCAAGGGGCTGTAAGCTTGTCTATCCAGTTCACACTCTGACAACTGAAGTAGAAACTTCACAGGCGGACACCGGGAAATTGGTGTGTAAGAAAAGGCTGGGCCATTGGAGGAGACGAGGCCGGTGGAAGCTCTGTGTTATAGAGGGGTGGAGCATGCAGCGCTGGGGTCTGCTTTGTAAAAAGACCTACCACCTCCTACCCTTGGGCTTCTCCTGGGTCCCGACCCCCCTAACCCCACCCCTTACTGGCCACCTGCCCACCTCTAATTGTTGCCGACCACCGGGTGATTAGTTTTCCCACTTTATGAAGCCCCGGGCGGGTGTCGGGCTGGGGTCGGGGTGAGCTGCTCGTCGTAAATGCGTCTTAAAGGAGCTGCTCGGAGCTGCTCGGCCCAGCGGCTTAGTGCGGCCTGTGGAGTGGAGGAGGGAGCGTGGTAATGAGGAGGGACTCTTTGAGCCCGTCCTAATACGGGGCACGGATTGCAGGCGACGAGGGCGCTAATAATTAATCAGGGCGCACTGCTACAGGTGGCGCTGTGAAACGTTACCTGCCTGGCGAGCAGCTCGCGAGCAGTTCCCGGAGCTGCTCACTGATTACAGAAGGCCTCTACAGGAGCCGCTCCTTTCTGCTCAAGGAATCCCCGCCATCATGAATCATTTCGGCCCCTGTGATGCGTTACGCACCGGGACGGCTTAGCCTCCCTAACATGACCCGCTTTTTCCATCGGATGATATTAAAACACAGAGGCGAGGATATAACTCCCGTTTCGCTGTCGGCGCCCTTCAACGCGACAACATCGCCGCTCGCTAAGAGCTCGGGCCTCCGTACATTTTAGACACTTTCATGTCGAATTAAGAACGTACTCAGTTTAATCATTCAGTATCTCCAGGAGCTAGAGCGTCAAAGCTTCAACGGTTTTGCGGCTATAAAAGATGGTCTTTGACTGAAGTTAAGATATTTAAGGGTGCCAAACGTTATCACCTATGGTTGGAAAGGGAATTTCAAGACGAGAACGATGGGCCTGGTCTAAACTATCCTCGACGATCGTACACGCCGCGGTAGACACTCGAAGTGAGCGATATTACAGGAAAACCGAAATACCAGGCTGTCAGTTCTCAGAGTACAGCCCACTGACACAGTAGCAGCAACTGTGGCAGTGGTAGATACCCCAAAGGAAGTAACGGGAAGTACTGGGTTACATAGGCAGCAGAAACAGATTATTGTAATTACTCAAGATGGCTTCTGGTGGGGAAGGGGTACCTGTCAGGGACATGGATACAAACTACTCCCCCCCAACCCAGTCTCAGGTAATATCCCCAAGATTGAGAAAATCCGCCAGGTCCTCCCCTAGACTGAGAAAATCCACCAGGCCCCCAAAACCCAGGAAATTCCCTGGGTACATCTCAGGGAAAATGCTATCTGATGTGTTGTCAAAAACAGTAACCCCTATTAAGAATGCACTGGGAAGACTAACCCCAAGACGAGATATGGACCACACTGTGCCAAACAGGGGTGGGCCCACACCTAAAGGACAGGATCTCCCCTGCCCCATGTCTACCCCAGAACCCACTGACCAAACAGACCACACAACTGCACAGCCAGTGATAGAGTCATCTACATCAGATTTAGAATCCTCCACGGTTGACCCTTCACAGGAGCTATTTACGACACCGAATGGAGGTCACCAGGACAACAGTCTCCATCTATACCTCAGCCAGTCACAGTCTCAGTCTAGCTCTATGCCGAACCTGAGCTATCTGACTGAGGAGAGTCTGGTCCTTACCGACACCTCCAACTCACAAATGCCCACCACTACCACATCCACTCCGCAGAATAGTACTGAGGGAAGCACAGAAAGCCTTGACACACTTGTGTCAGCCTCATTCCTGGACAATATCCCACCAACTGCAGAAAAAGCTAAGACCGAAAAATTAAACAAAGTACTATTCGAGAGACAGAATGAACTACGGCAACTCACAGTAAAAGTCCAAGATCTCAAAGACACGCTATCAACTAGAGATAAAGAATTGACCATCCTGAGAGCTAGCCACACGTTGATTGTGGATGATCGGCAGACAGCAACTAGCAACAAAGAGGGGCAGAGACTAAATAAAATCCTTTCAACAAAAGTAGAAGAACTGAGACAGTCAGAAGCCGCCCTACGTGACCTAAAGGTGAACCTTACCAATAGGGAAGCCAAACTGTCAACGTTCAAAGATGCTCAGGAGGCACTACGAAAGGAGCTAGAGAAAGTTAAGAAGGAGTTGAAAGACTCCCGTGAAAAAGACTCTACTCCCCCAACGTCAGCAGGTCTCCCTGAAAATACAAATACACACACTGACGCAGCCCCCACGGATAGCAAAATTGCCACGCCCTCAATGTCAGCAAGCATTCCTGAAAATACGAATACACACTCTGAAGCAGCCTCCACCGATGATAAAGGTGCCATGCCCCCTAAGTCAGCAAGTATCCCTGAAAGTACAAATACTAATGTTGACCCAGCACCAGTCAGTGAAGAGGTGATATATTTCAGAGGATGGTGGAATATACTGTCCCCCCATCATCCATGCCCAATCACTGATCAAGGCCTCACATTTCCATCACAAGAGCATCTATATTGTTTCCTTAAGCTCAAGCAGCATGGGCTGACCAAGGAAGCAGATGCAGCCCGCAAAATAACCCGTGCGGCAGGAGCAAAGGCCTTCACCAAAAAGAAGGTCCGCCAACCATCCGAGGAATGGGAGGCTATGAAAGGTGACGTCATGTTACGGGCCAGCAAACTAAGGGCAGAGCAGTCTAAGGATTTCTTCGATGCCCTGCTAGAAACTCGTGACAAACATCTGGTCCATAACATGGAGACAGACCCATGCTGGGGGTTCGGTAGAGATGGCAAGGGGACAAACCTAATGGGCACCACTCTTGAAATGGTAAGGCAGGAGATCACCCAAAAAAAACTCAGCCCTCCCGAAAGCAAAGAGAAGACCCCCCCAGCCCCCATAGTACCTCCCCACAACAATGACACCAGTCGTGACAATGACTCCCTCCACATGGTCATTCTCTCCGACTCCATGCTAAGAAATGTTGAAAAACATTTGGCCGGAGAGAAAGTGAAAGTAGACATCACCCCTGGAGGCAAAATAAAGGATGTCCGCGGCCGTGCTGGAGAAGTACTGGGAGGTACTAAACCACAGTATGTAGTTGTGCACTGTGGCACAAATGACATAGAAAATGGTAGCCTTACCGAAATTAAGGCACAATATAATGGCATTGTGCATGACATCTTGTTCTACACGGAAGGAACAACGATCATCATGTCCGGCATTGTTCATAGACTAGACAAACCAGACTTAAACACTCGCATAGACACAGTAAATGCGTACCTCTCATCCCTGCAGACTGAGACTGTGGTGTTTGTAGACCACAACACAACATTTAAGTACTTACCAGGGGTCCTACAGCCTGCAGACAAGCTGCACCTACGCGAGCCAGGCCTAAAGCAGGTTGCTGAAAACCTGAAACTGTGCGTTGCCGGTGGTTACAAGAAGGCTACGGACCAAAAGTCCGTACAACACAAAGCGGATGACTGGTCAGTACCAAAACGCACGCAGCAAAAGCAACAGCGTGCTGAATACCAACCAGCACAAAGTAGTCCTGACCAGAAACCCAGAGCCCAGGTACCAACCCGCAACAGGTTCACTGATCTACCAGACACATACACAACCTATAACAACAACAGGACCCACCCATCCCGTCAAGCCAGAGACAATCGCTTCAGTGGGAAGAGTGGACACAACCAAAGGTCCGGCCATCCACCACGGAGCCCAAGATCGGGCTACTCATCTCCTGACCCAGCAGGACAGATGAATGGGGACCTACAGGCCATACTTGAGTACATCCAAGCACGAGACAGGACTTTGGATAACCACCCAGGGTTAGGCACCACTCGCCATCAAGTACCATACCAGAGGCAGAACAGTCACCATCAACCCAACGCAATCCAGGGAAGAGAGGAGAGAGCACCATATGCACCCTATGGTCCCCCAGCGAACCAAGCACAGTATGCCCACCCCACAAACAGCATGCAGGCTCCAAGCCCAAACTTGCAACAGTGGCCAGCTACAGGCAGAATGTACTGCAATGATCCACTGGCACCATCTCCTGCTCACAATCACGGCCCACTGCCGTCATACCCCACTCAACAAAACAGGGGACACACTGGTCACATGCTCAGTAGTGGCATGCAACCCCATTACCCCAATTGGCAGCCGACCATCCCCAGGCACTGGGAGCAGAGTCCATGGGGACAAGGCCAAATGATGTTCACTTAGTAACATCCCCCCATGGACATGACACTGACTCTCTAGCAGACGAGTCACCTATAGATGAATCTCGAGATAGATCTACTACCATAGTTCCTACCCCAACTTCTAGTCAACTACTCAGGGGAACTAGTCATACGGAATCTAGTCATGGTAACAAGGACCCCGGCACCTCAACAACAGTCGCAAATCTGAGGATACTAGGGTTAAATGTATGTGGGCTGATCTCAAAACTTAATTATTCTATTCTAGAGGACTACATTTATGATAACTTTGACATTATTAGCCTGTCAGAAACAAAGCTAGATGCATTGGATGAGGCTAACATAAAATTAGAGGGTTTTACCCCCTTTTATCACCACAGGAAAAAGTTCGAAAGAAAATCAGGTGGGATAGCCACATTAATTAACACTGACATAGCACAACACGCTAAAATCCTCAAGTTTGGGGAGAATGAATTTGTGCAATGGCTACATTTAGATGCTTCTATTTTAGGATATGATCTTATACTAGGGTCAGTGTACATTCCACCACCCGACTCCCCCTACAGTACAGGGAGGGAATTTGAACAAGTACAAACTGACCTAATACATATTCAGAGCCTTTATGAACACTATGAGATATGCCTTATTGGCGATTTTAACGCAAGGACTGGTAATGAACGAGACTATACACAGCCTGGGAAACACGTAGCCCAGGCGACAGGACTAGAGGAAATAGTTGATGACCTCTTCTTGGATGAGGCTTTTTTAATCAAGCAAGGTATTCAAGTGAATAGAGACAGTGCAGATGAGAAACTGGACAAGAATGGACAAAAACTACTTGACCTCTGCTCAAGCGCTGGTATATTAATTGCAAACGGCAGGTTCGGAAAAAGGTCTGGCGACTTGACATGTAAAGAGGCTAGCACTGTTGACTATGCTGCTGCCACTGCATCGTTGTTCCCCCAAATTAACAGTTTTTATGTAGATACCTTTGATTCCTGCATGTCTGATGTTCATTCACCTGTTATTATAGAATTGTCGGCAATCAACCCCGCCACCAAAGAGAGACATTTCTGTGAAAATAATGAAACACCTGGGCAACAAGGACCACCATTTAAGGTTAAATGGGAAAATAACAAAAAACAGGAATTCATGAAATCTTTCGACCCTGAGACCATTGCAAAAATCTGTAGCTTAATCAATAGTACTAGAGAGAACAGCACGAAAGTGGGACAAAATGATATTGACCATATAGCGGAACTTGTTGCACAGGTCTATTTAGAAACTGGTAAGAAAGTAGGGGTCGTAAACAAAAATGTGCCTAAAAAGCGGGTTAAACCAGGCACAAGTATTTACCGAAATCGTAGCACCCCAGCAAAACCGTGGTTTAACAGCAGATGTGAAGAGTCACGTAAGCTGAGGTTTGGGGTTAAGAGGAAGTGCGCTGGTAGCCATAACCCAGCAGACAAAGCTCTACTGAAGAGTGCTAACAAGGAGTACAAGAAAACAATCAAAACAGCCATGTCTAACTATCAGACGGAATTAAACAAAACCTTACGCAGCCTTAAAAGCACAAACCCTAAAGATTACTGGAAAGTCATAAATAATGCACACCAATCAACTAGTAAAGCTGGTAGTGTTGACTTGGACTCCTTCATGGCACACTTTAAAACCCTAAATGTGGTAGAAACCCTACCAGATAACTGCACAATGGGTCAAACTGAATTAGAAACAAATAGCAATGATCAATCATTCAACAAACCAATATCAGTTGAGGAAATTGAAGGACTGATCAAAAGGCTAAAGAACGGTAAATCTGGAGGAACTGATCTCATTATAAATGAATTTATAAAAAACAGCCCCCAAAATCTTCTCACAGCCATCTGTGCCTATTTTAACCTTATACTTGACACTGGTGTTGTACCAGCCGAGTGGTCAACTGGTGTTATAATACCTATCTATAAAAACAAAGGTGACATAAATAGCCCAGATAATTATAGGGGCATCACTCTACTTAGTTGCATCGGGAAACTATTCACAATGGTTCTTAATACACGACTGAGTAACTACGTAGAAGATAATAATCTGCTTGGCGAAGAGCAGGCAGGATTTAGGGAAGGTTATTCCACCTTGGATCATGTATTTAATCTGCATAATATTATTGAACTGTATCTTCAGAAAAGTGAGAAATTATACTGTGCCTTCGTTGACTACGCAAAGGCTTTTGATACTGTTGATAGATCATCATTATGGTTGAAACTTCTTAGGACAAACATTAATGGAAAAGTGTTCAATGTTATCCAAAATATTTACAAAGCAGCCAAGTCTAGAGTGCGGGTCGGTGATTGCCTCTCAGAGAGTTTCAGCTGCAATGTAGGTGTGCGGCAAGGAGAGAACCTCTCACCATTACTTTTTGCTATTTACCTGAACGACCTGGAAGCCCATTTTAAAGACAACTGCAAAGGTATCACCTGTCTTGGAGATGATGATGAATCTCAGGTGCTCCTAAAGCTCTATATATTACTATACGCTGATGACACAATCCTACTCAGTGAATCTAGTGAGGACCTCCAAAAAATGTTGCATGTATTGGAGGAGTATTGTCAGCAATGGAAACTCAGGGTGAATATATCTAAAACCAAAGTTGTTGTCTTTTCTAAAGGCAAAATTAGGAAACTCCCTAAATTATTATACCAGGGCGAACCTCTTGAAGTACAATTTAATTACACTTACCTTGGTATTTTATTCAACTTTAATGGGAACTTCAAACAGGCGATTAAAAAACAGGTTACACAGGCGAAGAGAGCTCTATTCAGCCTCCTATCAAAATCTAGGAAACTACAGCTCCCGCTTGATATCCAGTGCCACCTGTTTGATGCCTGCATCGTGCCTATATTACTATATGGCTGTGAAGTGTGGGGATTCTCTGATCTCACAGAAATCGAAAGAGTGCAAAATTACTTCTGCAAATTTGTGTTAAAGCTTACTACATCCACGGCCAATTGTATGGCGTTGGGTGAACTTGGCAGGCAGAATCTAAGCTCTATAGTAAACCAGAGAATGATTAACTTTTGGCACAGGGTTATCTCAGGGAAAACCAGCAAGATCTCCTACATAATCTATGGGATTATACATAAAAAACATACAAACGGTAGCTTACAGTCTAAATGGCTTTCCCATATACATAACGTCCTAAACACAAGTGGGCTTGGTAACCTGTTAGACAATGCTGTGACCTCAACACATAACCTTCTAAAGACCACTGTTAAGAGAAGGTTGACCGACATTGAACACCAGGATTGGCATAGCAGAGTTATGGATTCTGGACACTGTCTAAATTATAAAATATTCAAAAAAGAACTGTGCTTTGAAAGCTATCTGCTCAACCTGAACCCTGTAAGTGCAGCAAACCTGTGTAGATTTAGATGTGGGAATCACAGGCTCCCAGTAGTTATAGGTAGATACACAGGAGTTGAAGCTGGGGATAGAAAATGTACCCACTGTAACCGTAACAGCATAGGGGACGAATTTCATTACCTCTTTCAATGTGACATGTTTAACGAGGAACGGGCACTACTCATTGCCGACCATATAACACCTCGTCCATGTGTACCCACATTCAATGAACTATTTAATAGCAAAGACCCCCTTGTCCTGTCAAACCTGTCAAAGTTTTGCACCATTATAATGAACAAATTCAGGCCTGACCGGAAATCTAAAAGAAAGCCTAGAATCAAACCAAAAAATAAGAGATCAAAACAAAGTAACAAAAAGTAGAATTTAAAAATTAAGATGATAATAACTGACTGCGCATGTGGTCCCTAACACATAAGACCTCTAAAGAGGCAAGGTGCTATAACGCTAATCAAATATCTATATCACCTGTCTCACAACAGGTTAATTGTGGTGCTCATCAGTGAATATTATGCATGCTATATATCTATTGGTGCTGACAGCTGGTCACCGACTGCGGAAAGCATGCCACAGTCAGCGGATGACCAGTTATACCCATCTACTATACGCAAATGTTATTACTAGAAGTAGATTCATACTTGCATACATGTCCATACGACATGATACTCTATATTGTTTGTACAGTGATGCCAATGTAACTATCGGCAAAATCTGACCTCTTTTCTTCATTCCTTTACCTCTGATGAGGTTGTGAATAAAAACAAATTGAATTGAATTGCCAACAAGACATTTCCCCCTATGTGGTGCATACATGATAATACCGACATAGTCCACACCCTATTCCTTTCACCTTCTCTGGCTGTAGAACACACGTCCCGAATTCAGGTGTCACCCACTTCCGGGCCCACAGAGCTCAGGTACCGTTATAAATACACCCTTTTAATGGGAATTACGTGTAAAATATACATGCCGCCCTACGTTCCTAATCGTGCTTAATGCAAGCATATATACGTTACCATATTTGTGGGCTTACCGCACACTATATCACTAGATACCGGTATAGATTATGTGACTATAACTTTATCGGCTATACATGCGAATGAAATATGCCTAGACCTACATTATACTAATGTTTCCGATGCCAACAGAAGAGTCTATAAGACCGTTATATATACCAGCGGCATTTATGTCTTCTATATATAATAGCCTATATGATATATCACTTATAAACCATAGGTTAATACCCATGGACCATGAATGTCCTATAGCCGCTCATTTCCTGCATACAAAGGCCTGGTTGGGGGCAGAAACGTGCGCGTGTTCGGTAAACTAATCTCACACTACAGGTAGGATCCATAATAGCCACCATCTGCCTCACATCATGTCGACCCCTCCCCCTTTACCCCCCCCCCCCCCCCCCCACACACACACACCTACACCTAGGCCAGCAGGCTAACCTTTACTGGCACCCTCCCACCCTCCCGCCCCCTCCCACCCTCAGAGTCAGGCTAAGCCGTCCTGTAGCCTGTAAAAAAGGAGAAACGCCGGCTGGTCTAATGACCGCCGTCTCCGGGCCTCCTGGTCGGGCTGTAACAAGGGTGTGGCATGGAGGGGAGGCGGGAGGAGGGGGGCAGGGGGAAGCTGGGTTTATAGGAGGGAGTGAGAAGAAGGGGGGAGGAGGCCATGACAGAAGTGGCCAGCCGATAGGCAGCGCAGGATCCGGCCGACCACAGGCTCGGTCTCTATTAACCTCTCGACACCTGACGCATCTATCATCTCACCATGGCAACCGCAGCCGTCACCGGGCCATGGCCACTCCTGGCGCCAGGCGCCGGCAGTCACCCCCTTCTCCACCTCTCACCTACCCCCAAACCCATGCCCCACACCTCTAACCATCCTCCGATCAAGGCCCACTCCCCCAATCTGCCTCACTACCACCACCCACATAAGCCTACTACATCTCACTGTTATCTAGCGCCACATCTATAGGCTACCGTTAGCAACATTTCTGCATGTACTCCTAAATTGCCATGCCTTACCTTAGATCTGCCAATATGTCTTCAATTACTGTCTCTGCATAGACTATCCTATTCCTACCAATGCTCGTGACATTCTATCAACTTTGGTCTCAATTTGGACAGCACCCAAAGTGTGCAGCTTCAGCCGATCTGATACTAATCCAATCTACTTAATTTCTATCTCACGCCATCCATTTTAAAAGGACTCATTTCTGTTGATAGTATACAGTAGTGTACTGCCCTAAAATATATCATTTCCCCAAAGTCTCCTGCCTGGGTAACGTACCATCCTAATTCTCTCATATATTTCAATCTCACAATCTTAACCTACTCTGGACAACCTCTATAGATAATAATCCACCCACACACATATATAAGCCCTACACAGCCACTGTGGACCCATTGACTCCAACCCCTTGCTCTTCACCTCGTGTATACGCTACGCCTACCTACCACACCCCTTATTTGCCGGGAGGTGGTGGGTTCAGTGATGACGGATAGGTCCAGTAGATAGGACTGATAACCGGAGACAATGAGGTTCCGTCTGCCATGCGCCGGGATCTCTTCACGCATGCGCAAAGAGGGTAGCGCCGCCTGGTGACTAGAAACCCCGGCAGGTGTCGCTACAGGCGTAACAGAACTCATGTGTTACAAAGTGCATACCCCATACATAATGCTTACTCCATCTACATGTACATTGAAGTCCCTTTTGAATCATATTCAAAGAGCTATATCATATATTACAGTTGGTACCTACTGTGTGACGAATTACAAAAAAGACGGAGTAGAGCATGGCATTGAGAGACAAGGTTGAGGAGTTGGGGCATAGAGTTAATCACAAATGCCTATAGGGGATGAAGCAAGGGAATTGATTTCAAAATAATTATCAGGTACCTCGCACCGATCTCCTCCATACATTTACTCCAGGGTATATCATTGGCACCTAGGGTAATCTATTTTGAATAGAGCAAATGCTACGGATAATGTTATATCATATATACCCACTAACATGATTACGAAGCTACATTACACCTCACAACACGTGCACAATGCCCCTGTCTACGTATAATACCCCCTTCAACCACGCATCTATTAGCTGGAAATGAAGGCCCCCTGTATGTGCGTGTAATCTGTGCTGCTTTGATGGTACTACATACCACACAGAGACAGGTGTATTGTCCTTGTAACTAAATGCACCAGTTCCTGCCTACTACTGATGCAGTGGTATAGAGGCACGGGTAGAGGAGGCTACTGCATGGGCTTGGTATTGATGGTGTTCCGGTAGGCATCCTCGTGGAGCAGGTGTGGTGCCGAGAGAACAATAAGTGATTCTCTCCCCTGTGCAAGAACTCCACTATTCATGTCCCCCAGCCCCCTCTTTGTAATTTGTAAGCTATTCACTCTGATTCCAAATGCCTATTGTCTGTATCTATTTTAAACACGTTAGAGTGATTGCAATTACTGTAGCGCAGGAGGCTGCGTTCTGCGTCCTGATTGTTCACTACGGTGAACAATTGGAATTTATTAGAAATGAAAGCTTTCAGGTTATATTGATGTGTGGAAGTTCTTCCCAACTAGATTATCCTCGCCACCGAGTACAATTCTAATGAGTTGGTATTTGGTAATATAACTAACATGCAGGCATGTTAATACAGCTCATTTAATCATTTAAAAGTAAGAGATAGCAATGTTATGGTAACCTACTACATACTTTTGATCTCATCTCCAGCTTGTACAAACACATCAGAGGCCACGAAGAGGACAATCAGGCCCAGGTTACTGAGGGTAAACCACATTTTGATGACAGCTGGGGTAGGTATCTCCTTCTTCAAACTCCCTATTCCATATACTACTCACACCTCTGACCCTCAGTTACTGGAGTTATAGTACCACGTACGCCAAGTCTCCGCGGCGGAGTCTGGTCTTTATCCACATCCACTGTGGTCCACACTCATTTGATGATGGTTGGTGAGTGTGTCATGGGTCACTGGATAGGGAGGTGCTTATGGCAAAAGTAACTCCAGTTGATAGGTATAGGTAGGGGTAACTCCAGGGTGAGGTGCAACGTCTTAAAACTCCATACTCCAGTGACTGATTGCTATAACACAGCAAAGAGTGGTAAATCCTAATGCCTCTTATATACAGGCCTGCCTTAGAACCAGCAACGTGCTCTATACCAGCCTCCTATATGGGCCTCTGGTAGTAGAGCAGCTCAGGCTCTATATATAGGGGAGCTGCTCCTCTCTGTTCCCCACAGCAGCTGGTGCTCCTCTCACTGGGTCTATAGCGGGCTCTACTCACAGTGACGACTCCTCCTGCACTGACTGGTTCCCCTACTCCCAGTACCCTACAGCTGCATTGAGTCGACGACCACGTGGTCTCGGTGGCAGGTCGCCTCACTCACTGCTCCCCATCCCCACCACACACCACACATGGCCGTACACTGGGCTGGGTTTGGCACCAGTGCTACTACTGCCATGGTACAGTGTTGTGGTGGCTGCTGCTGGCGGCATCTGGAGGCATCCTCCAGAACCACACCCTATCACCGTTACAATAGATATAGTTAATTAAGGCACATGATTCAGCGTTGTGATGAATATATATATATATATATATATATATATATATATATATATATATATATATATATATATATGATATAGTTTGGTCATCGTTCATCATCCGAGAGTTGAGCCAAGACCTAATAATGGTGCCTTGTCAGCGTATCAAGAAGTATGGAGTAGGGTACATGTACAAAGTGCAGTACAGACGTCTGACAACAGATGGACAGTAAAGTGATCTATTAGAAGCTGTTCATGGAGATATTAGAAATTGCTATACTGAGGGACATACATGTACATGTGCTACAACGTATCGGTCTAACTTTTAGAATGGCATTTCCCATGAACTGATTATAGATAAAACTTAAGAGGGGGAATTAATACAACCAATTCTTACTTATTGATTGTGTTGACAGACGGGGTATTCAGATATCACATTTACATACCTGCAGGCAAGCAGAGAAGCGACAGGTGATAAGATGCACGTGTAGCCCATACGTTAATAATAGAAGAGGACTATATTGCACCTTTGTTTCTAGCTGTATAGGCATGGCTCTAGTGTCTTATATACCTCTGGCCAAGTTGAGAGATGTACAGTGCATTAGTAACCACTGAGGTATCTCAACCAGGTCGAACAAGAGTCAATAGTGAGCCAACAAAGGGCCACACAAAGACGTGATAACTGGGTGATTCCTATCGGCATGACCACCCAGAGTAGACATGCATTTCCCTCTTGGAATGGACCCATATCGACTGGCGGCTATTGTAATCCTAGCTGGGCAGCGGACTGACCAAACAATGGACATAACAAAACCACAAAGTGACCCCTTGGCTATTGCCAAACGGCCCCCAAACACCCACCAAGAGAGATGACTGCGATTGCGATAAATCTAGAACAGGAAGGGGGTGTACAGCCTGTAGAAGGGAAGTTGGAGGGGTGGGGGAGGGGGTCAGAATGGCCAAACACGATTTGGTTGATTGGAGATTGCTAGCTATTGGAAGGAGGGGGTAATTGTCTTGGGAATAGTTGGGGAGTTGGATGTGATTCAAATGTGCTGTGTTAGGACCAACGGTGAACGTAAGGTCACCATATAGGTTTATAGGGTAAACCGCCCATGCCCCGGGCAACTACCAGTCTAGTACTTAAAACCAACCACTTTACCTTCACATACATGTTTGCTTCCGGGTTTTCTGAAGTTCCTCCTCTTGCGATCAATGGAAATTTTTTCCCTACATGTACTTAGTATATTCTGGAGTGACCGACAAAATATAGCATACAGCTGGATGGTTGGCTCATGGGCGGTTTACTCTGCTTGTGGTTGGTTTGGGGCTGTTTGGCATTCGCACGAGGTCACTTAGAGCAATAGCTGGCAGGGGTTGTAGGTCTATAGTGGTTTTGTGAAAGGCATCAGGGGGTGATCAAAGAATGAAGGTAGCAAGATTTCTTTTGGGAGAGGAAAGGGCAGGATGGGATGTGACAAGGGGAAGGAAATGTGGCTACTTGGTGTGGGATAGGGACTGGAGTATAGGGAGTGCTCCCTATACTGTACTATTATTGATGATGTCTCTCAACTGAATATAGGGTTTGTAGCATAAGCACATCTAGGGCAATTATTGAAAGGCCGTGGTCTAGGCTTGAAGGCGATGGATCTTTGATGTACTGGTAGTAGCTGATAGGTTGGCTGGGGTCACGTTGGCAAGTGGTCAATATCTGGACGTAGAAAGATGCGGGAGTAGAGGGAAAGACGTCCCAGTCCTGGAGTCTAAGCAGCAGTTGGCTAATCCTAGGAGGATGTTTAAGGTGGTCAGGAGGAGCAGTAGTAGCCATATAAATGAGTAGCAGGGTGGTTGATGTAGGTAGCCGTGGTTGATGGCAGCCTATAGTGGTGTGGTTTTAGTTGGCGCGGTGTGCGGCGGGTGGGTGGTTGATAGAAGGTGGTCAGAGTAGGAGGGAGGGTAGCGTGGAGGGGGAGGAGGGGGGTCTCCAGGAGGTGGACCTATACTATGAGGGCAGCCAGGAGGAAGGCTGCACCTCCCCTGATGTGGGGCCAGGCCGGGCGGTGCCAATTGGAATATTGATGCCGGACGTAATGAGTACGGCTTCTCCGGGACCACACACTACTTGGCGCCGAGTCCTTTGGAACGGCCCTCCCTGACTGGCATCACCAAGCCTCGCCTCTAATCGACTCCACCCCCACCTTCAGGACAGCTGGTGGCAGATAGAGGGCAGACAATGAGGCAAGCAGATGGAAGGTCGATGCTGGGACAGTAGATAGAGGGTAGACTTCACCCCCACCTTCAAGACAGATGGGGGCAGATAGAGGGCAGACAATGAGGCAAGCAGATGGAAGGTCGATGCTGGGACAGTAGATAGAGGGTAGACCACCCCACCTTCAAGACAGCTGGGGGCAGCTAGAGGGCAGACAATGAGACAAGCATATGCAGGATCGATGCTGGGACAGTAGATAGAGGGTAGACTCCAACCCCACCTTTAGGACAACTGGTAGCAGATAAAGAGCAGACAATGAGGCAAGCATAATTATACAGGATCGATGCTGGGACAGTAGATAGAGGGAATACTCCACCCCCACCTTCAGGACAGATGGGGGCAGATAAAGAGCAGACAATGAGACAAGCATATGCAGGATCGATGCTGGGACAGTAGATAGAGGGTAGACTCCACCCCCACCTTCAGGACAACTGGTAGCAGATAAAGAGCAGACAAGCAGATGCAGGATCGATGTTGGGACAGTAGGTAGAGGGTAGACTCCAACCCCACCTTCAGGACAACTGGTAGCAGATAAAGAGCAGACAATAAGGCAAGCATAATGCAGGATCGATGCTGGGACAGTAGATAGAGGGTTGACTCCACCCCCACCTTCAAGACAGCGGGTGGCAGATAAAGAGCAGACAATGGGGCAAGCAGATGGAAGGTCGATGCTGGGACAGTAGATAGAGGGAATACTCCACCCCCACCTTCAGGACAACTGGTAGCAGATAAAGAGCAGACAATATGGGGCAAGCAGATGGAAGGCCGATGATGCTTTAATGTAGACTGATTGGCTGTTTGATATTGGTGCCGTGGTCATGTCTGTGATGGTATCACCTCCAATGGAAGAATATATCTGATACTACTTCGGGGTAGGGAGTAGGGGTATAGAGTAGACCCCGACCCACCTTCATGACAGCTGTTGGCAGGTGGAGGGCAGGCAATGAGGCAAGCAGAAATAGGGACGATGCTGGCACAGTAGATAGAGGGTAGACTCCATCCCGCCTTCAGGACAGCTGGGGGCAGATAGAGGGCAGACAATGCAGGAGGCAGGCAGATGGAGGATCGGTGCTGGTACAGTATATATTAGGTGGATACATGTAGTAGAAGAAGGTAAAAGGACAATGTGGAGTGCAGATGGGAAGATGTACACTGTAAAAAATAGATGTACTTTCTACAAGGATCCAATGTAAAACGCTACGGTGATTCACCGTTATCCTGAAAACATTGAAGCATTGTAAATAGCAAATAGTTTACGGTGAATCAGTGTAATGTGGCTACATCTTGTATAGGAGATTCAAATAACCGGGATTCAACGTAGTTTGCGTTTTTTGCGTATACCATCAGGTAGAGCCACATAAGTTATATTCTGCCACAGATTTTGATTTGGGAATCCCCTACACAGGAAGTGATGTCATCAACTTAGGGAATCCTCTCAGGCAGCAATGGACATGGGCTATTAAAATAAAGCAGGTAAGTAAATCTGCATGCATCCATGAATGTATGGCTTATTTTGAACCAGAAATATTCTGCAATGGAAGTTAGGTTCTTGAAGATTATGCTGAGTGAAGAATTATGTAGAATCTGCCTAACAGGAGACCATTGGAGGGCAAATTATATTTGGGTTTCCCTGAGTATAGGTCCCCCACTGAACAGTGCACAGGTGTAAGGGTGGGAGGAGGGAGGTGGCATTTGTACTTAACCTGGAGATCTCAATGTACATCCAGAGCAGTACATGTACATGTCTAATGTATACAACCCCCTCTCCCAATGGGGGGAATATAGGGAAGTGGGAATATTTGTCTGAAAAAATAAAATTTGCGAGAAAAAAGTTCGAAATTGCAAAAAAGTGAAATTTCCCTAAAAAACCCCTATTTGACGAGAAAAAAGTTCGAAATCGCAAAAAAGTGAAATTTCCCTAAAAAAACCCTATTTGACGAGAAAAAAGTTCGAAATCGCAAAAAAGTGAAATTTCCCTAGAAACCCCCTATTTGACGAGAAAAAAGTTCGAAATCGCAAAAAAGTGAAATTTCCCTAAAAACCCCCTACTTGGCGAGAAAAAAGTTCGAAATCTCAAAAAAATGAAATTTCCTTAAAAAGCCCCTATTTGGCGAGAAAAAAGTTCTAAATCACAAAAAAGTGAAATTTCCCTCAAAATGGGTAGTTTGGCGAGAAAAAATTCAAAAACGGAAAAAAGGGAAATTTCCTTAAAATTGGCTAGTTTGGCGAGAAAAGAGTTTGAAAACGTGAGAAAGTGAGGATTTCCCCAAGAATGGCTGGTTTGGCGAGAAAAATGTTCGAAGACCTGAAAACTGTGAAATTTCCCTAAAAAGTGGAGGGGTGGGGGTTATCTAGGGTGTAGAAGTGCATTAGGTACTCATAGTATAGTTAGGAGACATGGCTATAGGAGTGTATCAGGTTAGTGGTACATAGATGGAATATACCAGTTAAAGTGGCTATATCAGACTTTCTTTTTCTGAATTCAGAGTCTTACTTATAATGTGTTGCAAGTCATGTATCATGGTCCCCCATGCACTTCCCATTTAAACAGTGGACCAACAGCCACTGTCAATATAATGTTGCCCTATTATTGGCTTCATGCTGGGCAAACTCCAGGTATATGAGGTGATAATAATGATAATGATCATAATGGATAAGTCTATTCTGTTGCAGGAGAGGTCTTGACTGCAAGTCAGTTCATGGCGGCCACCGATGCAGTGGTCACCATGCAGGTGGCCACTTTCAAACAGCATTGGGGATGCTCTGTGCACTGCTCTACAATCTAAACATCCATTACCCAGAGAATGTGGCTGTCACACTTGAATTCATCCAAAGGTATTAGTTAAAAGATGCTTTGACATAAGAAACTTGACTAATAGTTAAATTAGATAAAGAGAAACATCATATAAATGACTGTATGCTGACCATTTCTTTATCTTTAACTATCTTTATGCATGACTTTTTTGCTCCATTAATGGTATATCATAATTGTCATAACATATCAATATCTAAATATAAAAAAGAACATTAGCAAAAGCTCTAAGATCAAACTCTATATCAACAGTAAATGCAGTTCAATATGTGAAAAGAATATACATAGATTGCAAACATATATCTCAATATTCTTATAGTCCATTTTAAGTAAATTAGCAATGCGAAAGTTACAAATAATCAAATTAATTGATAATGGCATGCTTCTTCAGTGGACTGCTTGGTTCGTAAATTATAACTAATGTTCTGTCCATGATCCAAGCTCAATGAATCATACCTCACACTCATTTCATTTTCAGATGTTTCCTGAGAATTAGCCTGACGGATGGATCAAAATCTGCCAAGCAGAAGGCAGTGGCAGGGTCTCACCATTGGATTCTAACTTTACAGTGTTTAATAACCGTAAAGATGTGGACTAAGTAAAGGGTTATTCAGTCCACATCTTTCTTAAAGGGTCCCGATAGGTAGAATCAAAGAGACACTTTAGGCTCAGTCTCACGACCTTGGGCCAATGTTTTCGTCTCTGACCGGTTGCCAGCTCTGACTGGGTGCCAGCTCTGACCGAAAACATTGGCCCAAGGTCGTGAGACTGAGCCTTTCGCATCTATAGTGCAGAAGATATGTACAGTAAAACTTGGTTATAACGAAATCCTTGGGACCAGGTAAAAAATTCGTTATAACCAAATTTCGTTATAACCAAGTCCAGCATTTCAATGGGGTTTGGGGTTGATGTTAAATATGCTTCAATCCCCTTATTATATTACAAACATAAAGAGGCTATTACAAGGACAGTTATAAGAAGCTGTGACTTGTGTTTAAACATTATAGAACAAGTTTGTTCAAATATGAATTAATTTATCTTAGGAATTATATTTGGCTAAGCAACGAATTTATAACCCCCCCCCCCCCACCACACACACCTAAGGCTGGGTACAGAGGCACTAGGGCAGGACACATAAGCAGGGAGCTTATCCTTTGAGTTCTCCCCACCTAAGGCCGGGTCAGAAGCCTGAACCTCCCACAGTCCCTCACCACCTCCCACAGCCGGCTAAGGGGTGGGGGGGGGGCAGCTAGAGAAGCCCTACACCTCCCAGTCGACAACTACCTCCCACAGTCGCCCTACACCTCCCACAGTCGCCCACCACCCCCTACAGCCGCCTAGGTGCCAGAGAAGCCCTACACCTCTCACAGTCGCCCTACACCTCCCACAGTCGCCCAGCACCAGAGTGGACATCTCCCTTAGTGTAGGGACATCTCCCTTAGTGTAGGGACATCTCCCTAGTGTAGGGACATCTCCTTAGTGTAGGGACATCTCCGTAGTGTAGGGACATCTTCTTAGTGTAGGGACAGCTCCTTAGTGTAGGGACATCTCCCTAATCATAATGCTTGCCAATAAGAGTACTCTTTCTACATGGGGCTGTAACAACTTCTGTTTTCTTTGGAGTTCTGTACTACATTACAGTAATTTCACTAAGTAAACTGTTAATCATATTTCAGAATGAAAAAAATAGTTTGTTATAACCAAGTTTATACCAAGAGCACTTCGTTTTAACCAAGTTACTTTACTATAGAAATGTATGGATGAAAATCGGGACCAAGCATAATGTTTGTTGTAACCAAAATTCGTTGTAGGGAAGTTTGTTGTAACCAAGTTTCACTGTATTAAGTATGTACATATTATACATCTGCTTAAGGCCACTCAAAAAAACCTTATAAATTCATTACCGTGCACATCATAAAATTGTGATTTGGGGAAACTTTTTTTTTTTTACAATTTTGATAAAAAATTTGCTAAAATTGACGAAATATTGGCAAGTTTGGTACCAATAAAAGCTTATGCTGTCTGTAATGCAGTCAGCTAGGAATAAATTGCATTATAACAACCTTAGGGGACCTATAAACACTGAATTACTAAAATATAAAAATTTATCATGAAAAGTCTTAATTTTCCTATATATCTAGGCTCCAAGCAAAAATATTAAGCACATTATGAGTGGATTATTATATTTAGTATTGAATTGATATCAAATCATTGCTTTGATAAAATCTGACATATTAGGCATCATTGGATCAGAATAATTTTATTCAACAGGTTTATTGATACAATAGTCTAGCTGTAGTATTATGGAATGCAAATATCATGAGAATAGTACAAGAACATTCTTTTTAAGGTTTTTGAATTATAAACAGACAATTTTCATATAAAGGGTACATAATAATTATGTTTTTTTTAATTCCCACTTAATATTTATGTCAATACCTTATTGGATTTCATCATATATGGAGGCAATAAGGTAGCCATATGTCAGTCAAAATCCTTAAAAAAAATGTTTTTGATCTATTTTCACCCCACTTCATTCCATTACACCAATATCCAAAGATCCTACCCAGAAATCTGTTTAATAAAAAGAATCCAAACTAAATATGTCTTATATGTGAAAATCTCTTAAGGCAATGATTAAATACTAAATTAATACCAAAATTGATTGTTATTTACCCTAAAACCTTACCTTAAAAAGGGCCCCAAATATCTGTTGGTTCCCCCCCCCTCAAATCCGCCAATGACCCCCACCCCTGTTGTTCAAAAAATAAGCACTCCCATAGTGCCACCCCAAAAATATTTGTCAAACAAATGGATTACTGGGATATACGAGAGAGCACCAGCCAATCTATATATTATTACATATATGCGTGTGAGCTAAAATTGGAATAAACTGTTGCATAAGTTATACACTGTGTTTTTTTTGGTGAATTCTTTTCTATATATATTCACCTGAAGAAGGCCCATCCGGCCGGAACTGTAGTGACGGTTTATCTGAATAAAATGTTTACTTCTGTCATCCTGAAAACTAGTTTTCCTGTTTATTGATCAATTCATCATTGGTATAATAAATTTATCTCTCTATATTTTCTATATAGCCTTTTCACACTTTGAATACTAATTAATCATCAGCCAGAATATAAATAATTCAGCAATATATGTGACATGGTCCAGGAAAAAGGAAACTTAATGAACCCTGTAATAAGGCCCCTTTTCACATAACATCCCACATATGGCTAGCAAGGAAAGTGGATAATTGTCTGGTAAACAACAAGGAAAAATCATTATAACGGTGAATCTCTGCCGTAAGAACCGGGACCTCGTTGAACAGACATGGATTTACCGTAAAATCATGTTAAATATTAGTCACATCATGTGGAAACAAAACGCTGATTCATTGTAGTTTTTCGATAAAACAGTGAATAACTGTATATTAAAACATTAAGTTACCGTAATACCACTGCTAAATAAACACAGAATCTCTGTAAATTGAGAACGCTGAATCTCCGTCAAATTAACGGTGACAGTTCCCCGTAAAAAAAACGCTGAAAGCGATGTCCCGAAAGTTGCCGGTGATTCACCGTCATTTTGACGACATTTTTTTTACAGTGTAGACAAAGGGTTTTCAAAGGGTTGCATGTTATATTATAACATCCTTATATAATATGACATGCTATATTCCTCCTATAAAACTGACTTGCAAAATACAGGACAGCTGTCCAGGAGCTAGGTAGTTTACCTCTAGCAGATCACACAATCTCTTAATTACACCCTTTTCAGCCATTCGATTGGAGGTGTGAAATATACAACGTCAGTTTTGGTCATGTCTGTGCTGGTATCACCTCCAATGGAATAATATATCTGATACTACTACGGGGTAGGGAGTAGGGGTAGTGTAAAGTTGGCCAGATCCGCTCAGTGCTTGGACTATGGCCCCCTTGTCAATAACCGGTAATTAGGACAGTGCAGCAGCCCTGTACTAACCCCCTGTAGCACCCTGACGTGACTGGCCAGATTACAGCCAACAGTCCGTTAATGCACACTGGCACTGAGTACTGTTTGTCTGTGAGTAGGGCGCTGGAGGAAGGGCAGCAGCACATTCCCTGACTACCGTTGACACGCAGCCCTTAATGGGCACCAGCTAGCGCCCCTCCAGGTGAAACCTCCAGGTGGTGCTTTAAACCGGCAGGCGCCGTGCTGTATGAGGCTTTGATGACCACCTCACACCAGACACTGTGGTGCTGTGTTAAGGGTTGGTTTGAGGCAGGTGGGCTGACTGGGATTTCACACGGAAGGTGTGGGCCTGGAGGTAATGAGTGGCTACAGCCTCATTATAGGGACCAAGGTAGCACCTGCCAGATGGCAGCTAATCCTTGTAGTGGGAGTGGCTCACAGGGGGGTTATAACAAGGCAATGGCAGCACGGGTAATTGCTTGTCATTGAGTTAGGATGTGGGCTGTACGATGCAGGTGGAGCTGGGGATCTAACAAGTTTTTTTGGCATCAGTTCTGGGACAGGTGTAATTTGGGCTAATGCTTGGGGTGAGAATTTGAACATGAAGATATTTATAAGTGTTTTAAAAGCGCACTTTCCATATACTACTCACTGTTTTTATTTGTTCAGTGTAATATCCATTCTATAGCGCTGAAGCGGGAGGAAACTTGTTTCCGTGATCAGCACATACATGCCCGCTGGCACATCAGTTCTCATGAGATTTTGGTTCCGCTCTCGGAACGTCACTTGTTAATAGGGACCTTTAGCAACCACGTAAAAGCTCATTAAACGCAGACGTAGCAGTGCTGAAAGGATATGATACGTCTGCGTTTAATGAGCTACGTCGGGTTTGCTAAAGGTCCCTATTGACATTGTGCGTGTGAGTGTGGTAATTGCCTAAAGCTCACAGAACATTCTGAGAACAGAACTAACATGGCCGCGCATATGGAGCCACCAGAGTATGAAAGTTACGGACAGAAGGGTCAGCCCAAACAATCATGTAGCTTTCTACAGACCACATTACTTAATCAAGACAGGTCATGAGTGGTTGTTAAAAATATTCAGGGTTTTAATTGGGTGAGGTGAAATGGACAAATATGTAATTATAGTTGTGTCTAGACTAGTCAATAGTTAGTTTCGGGGGTCTGAAAACCGTATCATTGTACATGCACCAAACCATAATGTAATGCCGTGTGCAGCATACCTTGTTTTCTAATCGTGGACGTCAAGTATGGAGGTCTCTGTTATAATGTATTGTCATCAAGATTACTACCAAATAGTGACGAGTTGTCAAGCAGCACTGCTCTTCTACTTCTATTGACGCACATCGAGTCATAACTCTTTTGACCGCGGAGGCAGGTGCAACGATAGCAGACGACCTTTTTAGGGTCCCCACCCAACACACTCCAACGTAGCCATAAATTTATATTCACATTTTATCACTATGAGTGATGAGTGACTTTACCTCTTTCTCTCTGTGATTTCCCCTCCACCAGAATTGAACGACTTCTAAGGTCGGTTCTAAAGGGGCGGAAAACGTACAATGGGGACTTACATGTAAGCAATCGATATTAGAGCACTCCCCATGATCTATATTCTCCCGACTGCAGAGAGCTATTTTGAAACGGAAAAATGTTGTATACAACTTGAATATGATCTATTGTACTTTTGTGCTGACGTTTCATGGTGAAGTACTGGTATCGATGTGACGGTGGTAGACTGGAATAGGGTAGATTCACCTGGAGTCGGACACATGCCTTAAAACGGACGCTTTATTTTGTGGTTATTCAATCATTTTAACCCATTTATTTGTGAATAATATTAAGTGTTATTACCCCCCCCCCCCCCCACCCAAAAGGAAAAAAACACACACACACTAAAATATCATAGATAACCTCAAATGTCACTGTCCGTCTCAGGGTACGTGTCCGACCCATGGTGAATCTACCCTAGACAGACCGCCTCCACATGCCATGACAACATGAAGTGATACGTCAGTGCTTTTCGTGATGGCACACTACTCAGCACACTATCAGCTTCACCTGAATGTTACTTTTCTGTTAGTATTGAAAGTATTGCATGACTGGTCTTTCTTTGGAGCCCATTAGGCGAAGTGCGTATTATCGTGTGGACGATACCAGAATAGATATAGATATATATCTGAACTATTAAACACCTCAGGTCGTCTATAATATATAAGACACTTAATACCAGTCACTGCCCCACTCCGACTTTTACTAAAGGGGTACCACAACTTGGGGATTTAAAGACCTAAATAGTGGTACCCCTACGGCAACAGTCGATCGAAGTTGAGCCAGGACAGCGACTCAGCCCTAAATATAGGGTGGGTGAGGTTTAAGGGCCCCAGACATTTGGATAGAACAGAGGCGCTATTTGTGAACAATTGTAGCCCAACTATAATCCCATGCAACCTTAGAATAGACACTGCATGTGGGTAGGAATACCACAATGTCGTATTTAAACTGCATACCGTATAGTATAAGCTGGGACCCACTACCCGGTGTTATCGTTAGATCGGAGCTATTCCCACAAATCAGACCCAAACAGATATGAAAAAAAACTCCATATACAAACAAAGCCTAACATCTGATCATCCATGTTACCATGATCTGACAGATTTACTTTCTTGAGAATGCACCAGAAAATCGGTTACATTCACAATGTAACATATTAGGTGCTGGCCATTCTAATTTCTCTGCATATGTATAGGTATATACTGAATATACTGTACAGCAACACAAAGTGAGTGCGCGTGAGTATGTGGATCCCTATCGTATTGTTACCCGCACTAAATAGCACTAAGTGATAGATCTTGGCTGGGCCAGGGTCGGGCTTGGCGGCGAGTGAGCTGTGGGACATGTATGGGGATTTATACAAACTGCATTCAGGAATACTTTTTTGGGGGTAGGGAGTTAGAAAAGGTCAAAGTCATCATTATTTCAGCACCATCTGTCCGCGCCCGGTCGGATACCGCCCCCTCCCCAGTAACCGGACCCTTAGCACGTTAATATTAACGTTACTTCGCCCGTCTGCCCCGATACCCGCCCATCCATAATACATAAATGTCACCCAAGCCATTTCCCTACGTATACACCGCCTAATGAACGGACCGACGCTAGGTCTTGGGTCGGCCATCTGTAGGCGTCGGCACTACAGGCGCAGATGGTGGGATCTCGTGAGCAATAGCGCCACAGTTTGATATGCAGGCCCCTAATATAATATGGAAACATTGCCGTGAATTGTTCTCAAACTGGAAACCCAGGGAATACGGTATCTTATCAGTTGTTCCATGATAAGCAAAGATATGATATTGTTGATATGTTCTGTGATAATTATGGCATAGTGCCATTTAACCCGGTCGCGCATTTTGGCCGAAGCAATACATCTGGACTCGGCAGCACATTTATAATAATTCCCGATATAACAACATTTAGGCTGTGCAGCACAGTTCTCAATCTAAGACACAATAAATGTACATGATTTCTTCTAAGCCGGACACTGATTCTACTTGTATTAACCATTGTGTCCTAACCACTAAACATGAACACAAGTAAACGAACGTGTGATTATAATGCAACTTGGTAGATACTTTGACAAGTGACACCCAGTTTACATCTGACATCTGGAAACACTGGCATAAGGCACTTTACATACATGTTTATGGTTGATATCCGGCAAATACTTGAAATAGTTTGCCGGTGAATATATTGTATACCGTATATATATATATATTTTTTGCTATATAACCTATGGACCTTTGTACTTCAAATGAGTTTGAAATAAAGAATTAAATTGAATTGAATATAACATCACAATTGACTCAGGGCCTGGGTGGCTAAATGATTGAATCTGTATAGGCCCTGCTCCTCCTGTGTTCGGCAGTCAGTGCAGCCCTAGCTGACTTGTGTTAGGCTTATTTATTCCATTCAAATCATATCAGATTCAAGCATACCTGCCGTTTCCCAGAGAGAGACTTAATTAGACTTACTGTGTGTAATTAAACCTTAGGTTCCGACAATATAGAATATACATTTACTTCACACTTGGAAACTGTGTCTTACTTGGCATTACCCAAACCACCACAACTCTAATGATTAAAATGTAAAATGCGATATCAAAAACTAAATGTCCACACCCATGCATCTATGTCCATGCCCATGCGAATGAATCCAATGTACCATGTTTAGTTGGCCTGCTGTCTTTATTTATTCCATATAGATATCTGGTAACATATTTCCAATGTCCATTGGTACCTTGGTATATACTATTGTTCCATGCCATAGGTCGACACCATAGATGTGCAAGTTTCATTCTCCAGAACCCAGAGGCATAGATGAAGAGTTTGGTTCCAAAAGGCAATAAGCGCCAAAATACAAAATCGGGAGAAATAGCTCAAGGGTATTGGGTAGCGTAAATTGAAAAACATTGTGAAAAGAAATTGTTTAAAAAAAATCATCTAATATATAGGGCCTGTCAAAAATTCAGGTTTTTTTTTGCAAAACGCAATAAATCCAAAAACAGTTTAAATCCACCTTACCAAACATGGTTTTTGTATGTATGACTGTTTATTCCGTTATGTGTATGGTCTAAATAAGGCTTTATAATGATTTCAAAAATCGATTTCTAAGTATCTTATTTATGGTACATTAGGTAATCATTAATTATTAAAGATCAAAATCAAAAATACATTATTATCTCAAAACTCATAAAATGGATCACAAGATTGCAAAATATTTGCCCTCTGCAGTCACGATTTAAAAAAAAAGAGGACCTTTCAGGTCACTCAAAAAAAGTTGTTTCTCATCACCCAGCAGTAAAAAATATGACGAGGGCGTTTTTCATTTTACCTTTTTTTCTTTTACTCAGTGCACAAATGTATAGGGAAATTAAGACTTTTCGCAGATGATTTTTACATTTTTAGTAGGGTATTTAAGAGTTTAGTGATCTACAAAATGTGTTATATTGTAAGTTATTCATAGCTCACTGCATTACTGACTGTCTAAGATTTAATTTGATACCAAATATGCCTATATTTGTTCACTTTTTGACACATTTTTCATTAAAATTCTTTAAAAAAAAAAATTTCCCCCCAAAAACACAATTTTCTTGATGCGCGCGGTGATGAGAAACCAGTTTATTTTTTTGAGTGGCCTTACACCCACCCAGGGGTAAAAGGCCCACTTTCAAAATATAAAACATGGTTAAATGGTTTTATTTTGTTGACGAAATTAATAATGGAAACAAATAGTGTTAACTTGTGAAGGAGGTTAACCCTTTAAGGACGACATAATGCCTTAATGCATCATGCCTTGGTCGTCATGATGCATGAATGCAGCCTTAGCGCGTAACTCGCCAGGGCTGCATTTAAGCACAATGCTGACCCTATGGGATTAAGACGCTCCCGAGAGTAGGCATGATGGGGGTCTGGATGGGGGGGTCCCAATTTCCCATGTCGATTTTAAGAAATGACAATGTCGCCTTGTCGATTTTAAGAAATAGCCATGTCACCATGTCGATTTTAAGAAATGTCTATGTCCCATGTCACTATCTCTAATATCCCTCATGTCACATGTCGATAGGCCCAAAAACGGCCATGTCGCCATGTCGAATTTAGTGGTCCACACCCATCATGATGCACCAATGCAGCACTGGTGGTCAGCGAGTTACTCGCCAGGGCTACATTGGTGCATCATGACGACAAATGTCATCCTCAAGTGGCATGTGTCCTCAAAGGGTTAATAGGCCTCTCTACTGTATAAGGGCTCTCCAAATCCTTTAGTTTCCACCCCGGTTAAAATTCCACCCTCATAAGATCTTTGTACTCGGCCCATGTCCACTCCGACGCGCGGGAACGCCCCTCTCTGCCTTGGGACGCGGTGCTTTGTGGTTTCCTTTCCATAACATTTAGTGTAGCTCAGGAGGCCAGTGTAGCTACGAAAACTACTGCTACGCCATCTGTTGTGTTAAAGCTGCGCTACAGCGACACCCGCTGGTACTTGGTGTGATAGCCTGCCCGCATCTTATACCAACAGCCAATCGCGGCTCTAGGCTGGGCACCTGCGAACCAAAGCGCGGGTGACCTACTTAAATTTAAATCGCCAACTGCTTGCCGAAGTCTATGAGAGAAGCAGAAGGATTTTACCCTTTTGCGTGATAAATCTGTGATCTAAGGACCAAAGAAGTGGACCACCAGCTATAAACAAGATGGGCATCAAAATAGCAAACGGAAAGTCTCAACAGAGTGTGGCGGACATGGTTAATGGAGCTCTAAAGTTTCTGAACAGTCGACAGGGAACGTCCCTCGCCGCCATTAAAAAACATATGGCTGCCGTCCACAACATTGATCCGGCCAAACTTGCCTCCCACATCAAACGTTTCATCAAGTCAGCAATCGAGAAGGGGACACTGATACAGACCAAGGGGAAGGGAGCATCCGGATCCTTCAAGCTGAACAAGGAACACAAGGAGAACAAGGCAAAGAAGACGCCCAAAGCCAAGAACAAGAAGGTGAAGCCACGTACTCCGGCCCGCAAAGCGCTCTTCCAGACACCGCAGCCCGGGCGGCCCAAGCCCAAAGCCCGGGACCTGGGTGCCCTGCCGCTACAGAACCTAGACGGATGAACCGCCGATGGTCACCACCCATCACCAACCCCAGGCCCTTCTCAGGGCCACCAATTTATCAGAAAAGTTTTCAACATCTCAATTTTAGGGAGTGATCATTTATTATCAACAGGGGGGGGGTGGTGGGTTTGGGGGGGGGGGGGCAAAAAAATTTGGACCCCTTGACCGGGGGGGGGCAAAAAAATTTGGACCCCTCTTGGGGGGGGGGGGGCAAAAAAATTTGACCTGTTTTGAGCCAAAAAGCCCGCGCGTTACTATGCTTCAAAGGGCCCGCGCGCGAGCCGATTTTCGACCCTAAGGGGGGGGGGGTAAAAAATTCTGACCCCTTGACCGGGGGGGGTGTAAAAAATTTCGCGCGCTCCGCGCGGAAACCCACCACCCCCCCCCTGTTGTTAAAAAATGATCACTCCCTAATACCATTTTTAGGTACCTATTTACAGACGGGGAGCACCCTTGAGTCTTGTCAAGACAAGAGTCTTGAATTTATACCTAAGGCCATGGCATGGGAATGAAAGTTAAGGTTTACCGTCCAGGACTTTTGGAAAACAGATGCGGCCTTTTTTCATTATTCATTTTTCATTATTATGGATCTCCCTAAAAGGCTGGATTTTCGGAGTTTTCTGGGGCATAATTTTTTTGAAAATTGTAAAATATTGTTCAGATCTTTGAAGAAATAAAAATAATGAAAATTTACATTAATAATGAACTTTTCATGCGGCCCCTTTGAAGGCATGCGGGCGGTGGACGGTAAACTCTCTCTTTCATTCTGATGGCCTAATAATTATGGATAGACTAGCCTACACTACCGTAGACTGGCGTAGTGACTAGGCCTATCATTTGATGAAATTCCGCCAGAAAGCAGAATTGGCAAAAATGTAAAACTCGTCCTCTTTTTAATAATAATAGCGCAGTCTTGTGACTCCAATCCCAGATCAGACGTGTAATAGTACTATTCAGTCTATTGCCAGTATTGGGCAATAGTTTTATACACATAGTCATAGGGGCCTACACTTATTTGGACCAAAGGGGTAGATATTAATATGGGGCTACTGTGTAATTAACACATACCGGTATACTTTACAAAGATGTGTATTAGGGGCCGTCCATAAAGTATGTCACACCCGAGGGGGTGGGGGGGTCTTTTTGTTGTGTGACGAAGCGTGACATGGGGGTGGGGGGGTCTATTGACTTGTGTGACGTCACACTTTCAGAATTTTGTAAAGAATACAATAACTGCTGTATAAATTAGTGACATCTCCAAGTTAAATACATGTTGGTGGTTGTAGCAGATCTACAGCCCCACCTTTAACTTCACACAAGTCAAAACCCCAGGTATAACAAAATCATCAGCTGTGTGATAGATCCATTTATTTATGCAAACTTGGATGCACGTTTGATAGTCACTTATGCCCCAAATAAAGGCAAAAACAAACAGGACGCGTTTTCTACGGACGGACGGAAGTTGCTATGGTGACGGGCGCATAGAGCGTGAGAAATGCCCTTTGAGGCGTCAGACGTTTACGCGTCCTGTTTGTTTCCGCCTTAAGAGTGCATTTAACAGGGGGAGCTGAGGATGCTTTCTCAAGGAAGGGCCATGGATCCAGAGCTAGAAAAGAAAGACTTTGCACATACTTGAAATGTTTTGGCCAAAGTTTTGTCACAGACCATGATAGATAAATACCAAAGAAAAGGGCCATAATACCATGTACTCGGTTCAGCCAAAACTGAAAGGAGTGACAATGAGGAAAAAGCTAAAACGAGCAGAACAAGTGAGATTAAACCGTCTAAGGATCGGTCACACTAAACTGACACACGAGTACAGACTGAATGGTGAATATGAACCAAGATGTCAAGACTGCAGTACCCGCCTGACAGTGGAGCATCTTCTACTCCACTGTAGAAGGACTGCAGAAAGTAGAAGAAAACATCTTGCAGACACAACATCTATGTACAGTGTTTTCAACACCACTAATGACGAAAATGTATTAAAATTCTTAAAGGAAACCCAACTATGGGACAAAATATGAAATGGAAAATTAAAAAATAAATAAAATAAAAAATACAAAAAAATACAAAAAATGGAAAAAATGGAAAAAAAAAAATGGGGGAGACTAGTTTGGCGAGTCGGGATGTATCACTCCAGACTGATGGCACACAGTTTGTATCAGCTTGGAGTTTTCATTGCTTCCCGACTATACCTATGGCTGCTCTTTCCCATGCTGTGGTAGACTTACAGCATAACAAAGGCCTGTCCCTCTCACACCATGTCTATGTGGTGTCGGAGGTTAAAGAACCCTTGCTTCGGTAAATGTGTAGGAGCGGGATTTCTATCTTTTGGCTCATCGCATAGATTCGATCATCCTGGATACGATCATCGGAGGTAGGCCTTCGGCCTACCTTCTTACTTGTGAAAAACTGAAACTTGAGTAAGTCTCACCTGCATAGTCAGTGGGACGTTAAACTACACAAACAAACAAACCAAGTGGTTGCAGAGTATAAAGAAGATATAGAAGAAATACATATGAGGGGAAGCTATTATTTCCTGCAGATTGTAAAGTTTCCAGACAAAAAACATTGCTCGAATCCAAGGAGCTCTTGATATCAGGGATGTAAGTCTTCATGTTTTCACAGGATTTCATGTTTTTCAGAACATTCTCAAAAATGGAAAATATATGAATGGAAAAGCAGATCAGTAGCATTAATTTATAAAACACCTCCTGTCCCTTTCATACCTTGCAATCCATACACTACTCCTGGTACATCTTATCCCCTCCCACACACTACACACACTCCCATCCATTCCTCATCCGACTGCTCCCAACCAGCAGGACGACTCAGGCCAGCTTAGAAGGGACCCTGCTCTGCCCCCACACTTTGCCTACCCTCCCTGCAGTGTCTCCCGTGAGGTCCACTCACTGGGCCTGCCTCCCCACCCTCATGTCACATCCTGTTTCTGCCTGTTTCTGCCACAAACCAAAAGACATGAAGAGGGCAGAATGCCCAAGATGATACTGGCAGCTGATTGGACAAAAATGAAATCAGCTGGAGCTGGTTCCCCCATGTGCCTTCTCAGACTCACCAGTGAGTCACTGACTGACCAGCACCAGCAGACACCAACTCACCCTTGCACTCACCCTGCACACGTGGTGGGCACACACTGGTCAGCACACAGGTCCTGGGGCTGGGTACTGGAGGAGGCACCAGTCAGTGGCTGGTGTGTGTGTGTGGGGCACGCTCCTCCTGTGTGTTGGGTCCGGTGTAGGCTGTATGAGTACTGGAGTACACCCATAGAGGGCACACCATGGGTTTCACGCCATGCACGTCCACTGACTCTCCAGTGATACTAAATTACACATACTGCAGCTTCCGACCACCACATAAAAACAAACCACTGTAAGGGGAGGTGAGGTGGGGGGGGGGGGGGGGGCAGGGGTGTAAAGGGGTGTAAGATTTAAAGGTATCCCTGTGCATATATCGCACTGATGTGACTTCCTGTTTTTTTCCCTCTCCCGACTTACATCCCTGTCTTATATGGACAGGGACATGTTCTTATGAGTACCATTGGCTTTTGTCCACCCAGCAGCAGCCAACGATGGCTTGCCGGTGAAACTAGATGGGTCAGGGAACTACCTCTCAGTATTTATTCGCCTTGCACCCAGGAAAGATATTCTCCCAAGATCTGCAATAAGACAATAACCCAAAAGGGTCTGCCCCATTACTTTGCATGTCCTGGTGTACAGGATGCGGCATCTATATGAATCAAGGAATGTGGATTATACATAACATCCATTAAGTCAGTCACTTGACATCCAAAAACATCTGGCCAAAGTAAGAGTAAAGGAGAGAAATCGAAAGAAAGTTCTTCCAGCATTACCTACAATCTGCTTCTAGTACATATGCATCCAGTATGTATTGCTGCTAAGCAACAATGCAAACTTGTGTATGCTATCAAGAACATGAACCATGAAGATATGGTGAGGATAGAGCAAGGGTGGACCCAGGGGGAGGGTGGGGGGACTCAGGGGGGGGGGGGGTTGGCATCCCCCCTTTTTGCTCTAGATTTTAATGTAAATGGATCCAATGCCATCAGAACATTGCCTATATATCACGCTCAGTACATTGCCTTTATCACGCCCCCTCCTTCTCAAATTTCTGAATCCGGCCCTGCCACAGGTCAAATTTCTGAATCCGGCCCTGCCACAGGCCACAACACCTGTTATTCCTGTGAATACTGTCAAGAATCCATGGATTAAGGATACCTCAGCCTCAAAGATTTACAGTGGCATGGCTAACGGTGTGAACATGATAACAGTACTGCCAATTTGGACATTTGTAATTAAAGGGGTCTAGTCAATAACATCCATTAACATTGGCTCTAAAGATTTGACTGATGTCATACCTTCACTCATTTTTATAACTAATCTAATCTAATTGTAATAAACCTTATAAACAAATACTGGGTTAAGATTATACATGTAATTATTGTATGCTCTTTTATGTCACTTAGATTGATAAATACCTGACTATATGCAGAGGGGGGGGGGGGTGTCAGCGGATTTGTGACATACTTTTCTAGGGGGTGTCGGAAAAAGTGTGACAAAATGTGACATGGGGATGGGGGGGGGGGGTGTTCAAAATGGCCCAAAAAAGCGTGACATACTTTATGGACAGCCCCTTAGGTTAGGATGACAGCCTGCTCCTACTCCTAGGCTATATCCATCTGGTAGGATAGACGCTGGCCTTTTAATAATAGTGGAATACCGGTACCCTAAATCAAAATTGTTAAATTTAAACCCCTTTGTACTGCGGGATACCCCCTAAATTGGCAAAAATAAGACCCCTTTTACTAAAAGTTTTAGCGGCCCAAAACTTGAGAGGCTCCATGAGTCAAATGTTCCACCAGGGCCTGCATCAACATTGGTTCATGTATGGGGTGTCCACATGGGGTGAATATCTGCATAGGCCACTCTAACTGACCAGTGATGCCACTGATGGAGCATTTCAAATTTAACTTCGTCACATGGCAGCATTCGTGCGGGTCTCGTCCAGTTGTGGTAGAGACTGACTGGGACAGAGGCATGAAAGCTAAGCTCCAACATCACGTTTCTTGTGTTAACTGTAATCTTTGGAACGGCATCTTTTATATTCTTAGCAATCGCCTTCGCTTTATCTTTTAAATTCTTCATTTTAGTAGGCGTAACTTTTGCCGTAGGGGAAACTTTGTCTTTTGTGCTATCCTTTTGCAAAGGAGGAGACTTAGGTGTCGAAACTGCCATAACTGGGTTTTCAACCCGCTGTCAGACGACCCTCGTAGAAATATTCAGCGCCGATCTGTTCCAAAAACAGAAAGGCTGATTAGTATAAACAAAGTATGTTTACATACTTAAATTATATACCAAAATGATCTATATCCTACTTGCAACAACTTTGTCGCGAGTGTAAAGTTATGAAACAACTTTAAAACGTAGAAAAGATGATTTTTAACCGCTCTTACTTACCTACGTCCAAACGCTTCAAATACGTCTACACGAACTGACGTCACTAGCGCATGCGCTCTTCCTTCTCGTGTACTTCCGGAACACTTTAAGGTTGCCGGAGGTAAAACTGTAATCTATGCACCAGTCCCAGTAAGATGGCAGTTACCAGTGGGGATTGAGGTAAGGACCATATATATCAGCATCTTAGGGCTGGCATATTACCGGTACTTCGTACAGGGATGGGGAGTAGGTACATGTTTATTTTTCAGTTACTCAACTTATAAACCCAAACTATCTACTTCAGCATTCGGTGATAGTCAATCAATTTGATCACTAAGATATTTTGACCTGAAGTCAATTGTGATGTAAATCACACGTTCAAACATACATCTTTGTTTCATTTACCATAAATTCTTTCGATGGGTCCATGGCTTGTATAAGGGCGCAGCTTATAAGTTTCTTTTTTTCACAAACTAGGGGGGCACTTATTCAAGGGTTTTTATATGTTTACTGCAGTTCGAAAGTGGCCAAAATCAGACCCCAGGTGCAGGACAGAGGTTTCTTCCAGGTTGGACTCGGAGTGCGGCTTATACACAAGAATTTACGACAATAACTTTATGATTTGTCTTTTTTGATTGAAGAAACAATTCCACATGTAATAATTGTCATTTTATTCCACCATATATTTAAATAGTTCTGATTATAATAACATCAATTCTACGCAACATGAAGGTGGCCATTGGTCTGTATGGAAAGAGGTCATTGATGAACCTAAATTTTTATAATCTTTTAGTGTTATAGACCAAACAGATGAACATAGGGTACCAATAAATAAACTCCTGTGCTAAAGCCATACATATCCAACGGCTTTAGACATATCTGTAATATTTTAATAGGGCTTTGCTTATACACCAAAGCGAGTGCAGTGCAGTCCAGGTCTCCAAAACAGAGGATGAGAGTTTTCAGAAAATTGCTGGCTTCCACAATACATGTCCGGACAAGCTATACATTAGTAGGACAATCGTAGGTGTTGGCATACTCGCAATGTGTCAGGCTCTGTTTGCAGTTTTGTTAAATAGAATCATCACTGATTCTATCCTATAGTAGTAACGGGAATTAGACTACACATGAAATTTAAGAAGTAGAAAAGAAAGACATCAAAATAAGTGCCCTCTATAACGGTTATAGTGCTTCCTTGTCTTGTTTAAGTATAGAGAAATAATATATTTATGTGTATATAGTTTCAGTTCAATTTCTCGTTGAACACCGAAAAAACATAATCTATCCATACACGTGCATCCTCATTCAGTCTCCAGTCACAAGTTCCTTGCTTCAATCCAGCAGACAGTGTGCGGGTATAGGAATATGGAACCTGACATGTACACACTATGTACCGTTTACTGTCCACATATCAGTCACAGTATCACACTAAGCCTGTAGATACCCACACACTGGAGTCTGCTCCTCACACCTTCTGCTTCCATGTAGATCTAACTGTACAGATCATCGTCCTGGTCTTCTTGGAACTGGCTGCCTCCACTGCCTGCTGGGGGGTTTCCTCCTGTGCCTGCGGCACCGGGCTGGCCAGGGAATCTATCAAAAGAAACCAACCATTTAATATCGAGTATAAAATCTCTTGAGCAGAACCACTTAAGAAAAGATACATATTTATGAAGTAAAACTGGGAGAATAGAAAATGTTTCCTAAATTCTTAATCTCTTTTTCGCAAAATAATGTATAAAGTCTCGGTTATTTGTTATCTTCACAAGGAATCCTTGTGTATAATATATAATTTTAAGTTGTGATGCTTGACAATCTGGAACATCTACGATCATTTAGTTTTCAAATGCTATAATACACAATATTATATTTTGTTTAATACATCGGGGTTCATTTAATAGTGTGGACTACTGACCTGAAGTTTCCACCAAAGCCTCTGCTTTGTTGTAGTGTCTGTGCGAACATCTCATACTTCCGGATGTCATTGTCTGACACAGACCGCCGAGCGAACTTCATTGACTCTTCGAAGTGGTCGCGTCTGATTTCGGGCACAGGGTCGTAGTCGTCATCCTACAAGATGGAGTAATTGGTTTTTATTTCATGTACATCAGTCACAATTGACTACACTCACTTTGGGAGAAGGTATCATCATACTTAGGGACGTGCAAACGACAAATAGATGTAATCTGGTTGGTGGTTTGATATGAGGGCAATATTTTCCCCTTTTTAACATTATCATCTATTAAATATGCGTCTCACATTTTCCTCTGAATAATAATACATTTTTTTACCATGAATTTGTCAGTCCATGAAAACAACTTTTGATAGCTCATCAAATTGATTCAATACAAATGCACTTCCTGATTTGTATTATTTTTCACGCTTCAGATATTTAGAAGGATTGTCGGACTGTTTAAATAGCATACTGCTTGAAGTTTTAACTCTCTTTGTACTTACCATATCTACGTCAGCCTTTTCTGCTTGTTCCCGTTCACGGCGGATCTCCTGTTCGATGCACTCTCTGATGGCCATCTTACAGGCACGTTGGCAGATCTCTGTCAAATCAGCACCGCTGAAGCCATGTGTCACCTTGGACAGGTATTCCAGATCCACATCCTTGGACACTGGGGACTTCCTCATGCTGGCCTTGAGGATGTTAATACGTGACTTCTCGTCAGGGAGTGGGATGTAGATGAGCTGGTCAAGACGGCCTGGACGCAGGATGGCGGGATCAATGATGTCCGGTCTGGAGGTGGGGAGAAATTATGTCATCTTAGAGCTTTGTACACAGTAGGAGTATACCAGAAACAAACATCTAGCCTTGCACTTCAAGGGTCGGATAGTGCCTTGATGTATCATGCCCTTTATCGTCATGATGCAGCATTTGCGAGTAACCCGCCTGTGCTGTTTTGTCGACCATACAAGGTTTATACACTTCCGACGATTTGGCATGATTCTTGAATGCACCAGAGTGTGGTTACTCGCCAGGGCTGCATTCATGTATCATGACGATGATATGTCCATAATTAAGTCGGGAAGACTTGAAGTTGAAGTAAATGCTCAACTATTAACAAGCTATAGAATCACCCGCAGTTGTCAATCAACATGCCAATGTCAGTGACTACTGTCCACACTTTACCCCAGAAATAACATTGGAAATGAATTTCCTGAGAGTGTAAAATGATATCTTTTTAATTTCAATAAGGAGTATCATTGAAAAGGCAGTGCCTACCTGTTGGTGGCGCCGATGATGAAGACGTTCTTCTTGGAGCTCATGCCGTCCATCTCAGTCAGCAGCTGGTTAATGACTCGGTCAGCTGCGCCGCCACCATCACCCGCGTTACCACCACGAGCCTTAGCAATGGAGTCCAACTCATCAAAGAACAGCACGCATGGAGCAGCTGAACGTGCCTGCAAAACATTGAACACATATACATGAGAAAACTGTGCAACCATTGAGTAATACGTGTACATGTAGACCTAGTAGGATAGGCAAGAACTCGGGAGACGAGTATCACAGGCCCAATTGCAAGCACTTTAAGGGATGAATGAACATCAGGGTTCCCACGATTTTAGTTACAGTTTTAACGTATGTTGGGATTGGGGGCGTTTCAGCTTAGTCTAGAAACAGGGTCTTGTCATTTTAGAACATTCCTCAAGTATTGCGTGTTAAGTGTGTTTTCATGTGATCCCAAGTGCTGCGTATCCTGTGCTATGTGGTGCCTTTACAGGGTTAATATTTATTATTTGTGATGGTTTCTCGAGCTAATTCCATCATCAGATGAGCTCTAAATGACATTGGAAAAGTACAGTATGCAATTTGACCGGAAATACTTTAGAGAACTATTTAAAGTTCCTATTTGAAGAGTCTTATTGTAATATCATCGCATGTTACACCCCAACATAGAAGAATTTGAACACAGCATCTTTGCTACTCACCTTGTCGAAGATGTCTCTGACGTTGGCTTCTGATTCACCAAACCACATGGTGAGCAGCTCAGGGCCCTTGATGGAGATGAAGTTGGCCTGGCACTCGTTAGCGATGGCCTTGGCCAATAGTGTCTTACCACAACCGGGTGGGCCGTAGAAGAGGACACCTTTAGATGGTGTCATACCGAACTTGAGGAATTTGTCTGGGTGTTCCACGGGGTACTGCACCAACTCCTGCAGTTCCTTCTTGACGTTCTCCAGACCGCCAATGTCCTCCCAGCTGACGTTGGGTACCTCGACTGATGTCTCGCGCAGAGCACTTGGGTTGCTCTTGCCAAGAGCCCACTGCAAGGAATACAGAGAAATCAGTATGAGTAAGCTTTTAAACCTATTAACATTCAAAGTTGTCAGCGTTAGCATATGGACACTGTGGTTGCTATTTCTATGAGTGACAATGAGCAAATGAGATTTACATGTAACTTCAGTCTATTAATGCTGATGTAACATAAGTTGCTGCATTCTCTATGTTAAAATTCTCTTTTTTCTCTGAAAAAGAGGACGAAGCAGCTTACCCTGAAGTTCTCCTGAGTGACCGCCAGAGAGTCAAGTACTTCGGCATCAATCTGTTCATCTTCCAGGTCGATAAGGTCCATTTTCTCACGGATTTGTTGGAGGGCAGCCTCCGAGCAGAGCGCTGCCAAGTCAGCTCCGACGTGGCCGTGGGTCTCTGCGGCAACACGCTCCAAGTCAACATCGTCCGCCAGCTTCATGTTCTTTGTGTGGATGCGGAGGATCTCCAACCGTCCGGTGGCATCGGGGATGCCAATGTCCACCTCACGATCGAAACGTCCTGAAATGGGAAGGGAGCATTATAACTTGAGGTCTTTATTCACCGTTCATCCAATTTTAAATAGTACAATAAAGTGATAAGAGGTGTTCAAATTGTTTTGGAATCTCATCTTTCAAGTTTTTAAGTACTTCTCATACATGAATGTCTATAGGAACATTTCATCAACTTCTTAATGCTGTATTATTGATACTACATTGAAATGATAAAAATCCAATTCTTACCGAATCGACGCAGGGCTGGGTCAATGCTGTTGGGTCGGTTGGTGGCAGCCATGACAATGACATGGGCACGTTGTTTCAAGCCATCCATAAGAGTGAGGAGCTGTGAGACAATACGCCTCTCTACCTCACCATGCGTCTTCTCCCTTTTAGGTGCAATGGCGTCCAACTCATCAATGAAGATGATGGCAGGGGAGTTCTTCTCAGCCTCTTCGAAGGCTTTGCGAAGGTTACTCTCGGATTCTCCGGCCAGCTTGCTCATAATCTCTGGGCCGTTGATTAGGAAGAAGAAGGCTCCAGTCTCATTGGCTACAGCACGGGCAATCAGGGTCTTACCTGTTCCAGGTGGGCCATACAACAAGATTCCACGTGGAGGCTACAAGAAAGAACAGTGTCTGTGTGAATGCAAGTGCTAAACTACAATTCACTGTTTCAGTTATTTCTTAAATTTCTAATTTCCCTTCTAAGAAACTCTTCACATCAATTGGTATTGTACCAGAGTTTTTAACACTGTCAGGGTACCCACACAAATTTCATTTTCAAATTCCATGTGTTTTCCCTGAGCCACGGCAGAATTTCCCTGTGCTGTTTGCTTTGGAACTGTTATTAATATTCATAATTGGGTAGTCTGTCAGGAGTCAAAATTTTGGAAATCTAGAAGCCAAGTAGTGCATTCTCGTGCTTTTTGAGAATAGATCGTACCACCACCACCATTATGGTTTCAAAATGTTTTTCCCTGTGTGCAAAAATATTTTTCCATGTGTTTTCCCTGTGTTTTGGAAACATTTTCAAATTCCATGTGTTTCACTGACAGGGAATCGATTTTTCCACTTTCCCTGTTATTCCATGTTTTCCCTGTTTGTGGGTACCCTGACTGTACTTTGATCATTGGGTTATGATATTTACCTTCACACCAATAGCCTTGAACAACTGTGGGTGGCGGAGTGGCAGCTCTACCATCTCCTTGATCTGAGCCAACTGTTTGCGACATCCTCCAATATCGTCATAACCAACTTCATTCAGCGCTTCCTCCTCTTCCTAGAATGGAACAGGTGAATTGTTGCAAATATGAACATAGATTGACATATTTTGAGAATTCAGTGTTCCCAGGATTTTGCTGATAAAGAAATACATTTTATTTCATGGTGAATACGGACTGTCAAGGTTAAAGCTATGGGAGGACCGTTCCCCCTGTGTGCGTGCAATAACCCTAGGTCGTATTGCACGCTGTGGCCGTATTGCACGCTCCCAAGTGTCACGTGACCTGTGCGAAATTCAAAATGGCGGCCGGTGGATGTAAACAAACGCCGCAGATGTAATTAAACATCGTGGAAGTAAACAAACATGGTTGTTTGCTAACTATTTACTGTAAATACCCTGAAATAAATACAGAGCGTCACTTAAAAGTGCCCTCGTCAGTGTTTATTGCACTCGTGGTGCTTGGGTCGTATTGCACTCGGCCTACGGCCCAATACGACCCAAGCACCACTCATGCAATAACCACTGACTCAGTCACATAGCGTGCAGCTCTGTCTATGTACTTATAATACCTGTATATACCAAACAGTTATCCTCCTGCAATGGCATTAACTTTGAGTGTCTACGTGTATAGTTTTGAAGTTCCCAAGAAAGATATCAGAATGCTTGCTCTGTTTGGCATGACGACATATCTATTTGGGATAGGGCCTATCAATAACGGGAGATTTTGTTTGCCATGAGAATCTAATTCCTTAATAAATCTTCGAGAACCACAGAGGTCACTCTTTTGCCTGCTTGTGATTAACATTGAATTTGAAAAGACAAGTCATTTTTACCTCACGCTTCACTGGCTCTCCCTCGCAATGGATGACAGTGTCTGGGGCAACAATACAGTATGGTGATGGGTCAGTCTCGATGACCTTGAACTCCACTCCACGCATTCCTCCTCTGACAAGGAAGATGTCGCCTTTCCTGACTGGGCGATATGCCTCCATGAAGTAAGGCTTAAGGTAAACCTCAAACAGGTTCCTGCAAATTAAATGCAAAACTTACATCACTTGGTTGATTAGAGCTTTGAAAATTAGGCTAAAATCACACAACACCGAAGCAGAAGAGACTGAATAAGACAATTTGATGCCACAGAATCCGCATGACTTTGTAAGCTACCATAACTTTTAAGTACCGATATTAACTGTAACCTACCCTGTGAGTCCCTCGACTGTATCATCAATGGGCAGGACATGGACCCTCTTGCCATACTTCACATCTGGACAGGCCTGGATACTGGATAAAAGAAGTACATGCATGTACATACCATACATCATTTCAGTGAGAAAGTTACTAAGGAAACCCACATTACTAAATGCAATTCAATGTTTCAATAGAAATTCTTATTTTCTTAAGTTAAATAATGGATCCCCCCCCTCCACCAACATATATGATAATGTATGTTCATATAATTTTTTTTATGGAATGGCTAGATCTACACATTACCAAAACCAAAAGTTAATATGGACTGATGCTGACCAATCTACTCAACAACATACCTGACAATGTCTCCAAGGCGCACTCGCAGGTTGTTTCGCACACATCTGTTGATTCTGATCTTGTCATTTGTAACTGTGTCATCAGATAGAACGATGCACACTGTCTCACGACGTCTTTTGCCCTTCAATAAAACTGTATCTCCACGGAACAACTGAAGTTCGTCCATCTTTGCCTGTAAAAGTCATCAAAATAAATCGTAATCATAAAACTGAATACTTTTAAGCAAACACAAACCAATGCCACGCCCCTCTATTCAAAGCCATCATCTTATATATTTATACGGCCGAATAAAAATACATTTTTTCTAGATTCTATGTGGCACATTTCTATAGTAAAATCAAAGTGTTTCCAGTTGTTGAAAAGACATTTCCCTGTTATCAAATCTATTGATTTATGAACTAAATACATGTTGTATGCCCGAAATATGAAGAGAATAACTTACCTGGGAGAGTGACACGACTGAGTTATCTTCATTGACAGCCTCTTCAACGCAAAGGCGGTTGGGCCGCTCTTTGCGTCTAAGGATGGCTGTAGCCAGGTCCTCTTGGCTGAAAACATAGTAAGGAATCTCATAAGAACAGAAATCAATGTACTGAAAATGTTACAAATGTGTTTTCAAGAACCTTACACAATGAGACTTATTAACAAAGATGGCTTTCTCAACTGAACTCGTAATATCTGTCATCTCTGTTTAAAATTTAGCTATTAGACTGAATGAAGTGTAGACTCTGGTGCTATCTCATTCTCCCCATGTCCTCTACCACTTCTGTGGAGGATATGAAAATAAGATATAAACCCTTCTTCCTTAATTTCAATCCTCAAAATATCAAAACAAGAGACCAAACTTAGCAGTTTACCTTTCATCCTCAATTGTTCTACGTTGGTTCTGAACCATGTTCTCGTTCTCAAGTTACATAAACTAAGTGCTGTGTATTTACAGTTTTTTACAATCCGTGTACAAATGTGACAAGTCTGTGTTCAACACAACTGCAGATAGTCGACTGGATCCCCTGGATGCAGCACAGTTAGTTATATACTGCTAAGCTGTATTGTTATGACTCATCAGTCATCTCCTACAAATAGCACAACATCATAGTGCCCCGCATGACAAATGGGTTTCTGGAGTCCCCAATATATAACTATTAAAGAAGTCTAGCCGTCAGCTTGCAGTCTATTTTATAGTGCCGGTAGTATGTCACAACCCCTGCTCAACACCTCTCTCGTCACGATCCACTGGTATAAGGCCACGTGTGTTATGTTTATATCACATGTCATCGTGACGTCATTCAAGCTGCGACCTAGGCTAAAGGCTCAACTGGTATATCCATCTACCCTCAAAATAAAAAGGCCTAGTCACTGACCCAGAACCTTCCTGCATCCACGTAGGCATTGTTCAATTTACTCAGGATCTTACTTTGAGACCTTGAACCTTGAAATGCTAGGCGTTATGCTACTTTATGGCTTCATCGAATATTTACGAACTTGTCAAAACATTCGATTCTAGCCTAATTTTCAATATTCAAATTCGATTTACACTCTGCCTGTTTAGTCTATTGGTCATCATACTCATAACGGTCATGCAGTTCATCAAATCTAGACCCTGAACAGTAGTTGAGTGAAACGAAGGAAGTTCTGCTTCCATTTAAAGAGTTTAAAGGTCCACTCAAAACGCTGTGTGAACTACGATGACAAGTCAAACGCAGGGACAAAGAAGTCGCACAAAACAATGCACCTCACCTAGGCCTATATTTACAGAGAAATAAAACTGAATTCAGTACTTCCCATGATCTCCACTGACTGTACTTTACAACGTACACTGTAATTCTTAATTTACAAACCTTTAAATGTCATACAGAACCCGTAAACCCAGGAAAACTAGAAACAGCTGAGGTTGGAAAGCCCCGGCTCGAAGCGGAGCATGACACAGGGAAATTGAGAGGTTCTACAGAGGTGATGGAACAAACAGATTTTATCAGGTTTAATGTTGAAGTAGGAACCTCAAAATAACTGGAAAGATCCGAATATGAAAGGTTGATACTTACGCTGCCTGATCTGCCATTGTGTTACTTCTTTACGCAATTACTTGAAGGAAAATACCCGGAGCTTTTGAGGATGACGAAGCCGGTTGTCGTCAACTTGCAATATGGCCGATATGAGCACAACTTTTCATGACGTCACTGTTATTGGGTTTCGATATCGCATTTATTTGAAAACGCTCTAAAATCATCATATTTTAGCATGAGAATGATAAATAGATCCCAATAGCAAGATCAGTGAATTTTTACTAAATAACGATTCCATTTCTAGGCGAAAATGACAGAAGAGGCGAAGGTATTAGTTTCAAGATTAGAAACTAGAGGACGCCACAGGTGCTTGTTTTCCATTTATAACACCAGGTGGCGAAAAAACTTTCGCGCCAGACTTCAGACACCACACAGCAACTGCTGTCGAGCTGGGATCAGTGTGCTCAGACACCTCACATGTGTATCATTTGCTCCAAAAAGGACTCTCAAGCGCTCAGTTAAAGGTATCATTTGCCCCATTGCGTCATTTTCATAAACACTCTAATTAGGCCTACCCCCATTTTAGCCTGAGAGCTTTAGAGTCTAAAGCTCTCAGGCTAAAATGGGGGTAGGCCTAGGCCGAGACCCAAAGAGCAAGAGGATAAGATTCCTCTCTGGTACACCCCTAAAATTCAAAACAACAATATGGCATTTTGGAGGTCTTTCTTAAAAGCGACATGGAAAATGAGGCCTTGTGACATTGGACATGACCCAGCCAGCAAAGATACGTTGCCAACGTTGGCACAACGTCAGCCAATGTTGGCATGACTTTGTACATTAACGTTGTCACAACTGCCTTTTGGCCGGCAATTTCTACTATTTGACTGTCAATAATCATCATTTTAATGACAGACATTTCTGTTTTTGCATTTCATTTTCATCATAAAGAAGTGATACAATGCCTCCCGTGCTTTAGAACTTATATACCGTAAAACCTTGCGTATAAGCCTAACTCGCGTATAAGCCGCACCCCTAACTTTGACAGATTATATAAGCCGCAGAGGGAGTCTGAAAATTGTTAATTTGGTACTTAAGTAGGCCTATACATATAAAAACTCTCGTATAAGCCGCACCCTATATAGGCATGTTTGGTATCAAAAGAAAGCTGAGTCTGACTCGCGTACTAGCCGCGGCTTATACGCGAGGTTTTACGGTAGCAACCATTACCTACAAAAGGGTGTCCTCATTCCAATATGATCATCATTTTATTAAATCTAGGAAAGCTGGTAATTATGCACCAATTAACTTATCAATGGAATTTCCCTGTATTTAAAAGCCACTTATATCCCACATAGAGCCTAATTAAATTGCCAATGATAAGGATAAATGAAGGATTTGCTGGTCAAAGTATCTCCATACAACCTTCAATGCCCTCTGGTGGTGGTTGCAGATTCAGTGTTGGGCTAATGTTGGCATAACCTGAATTATCTGACATTGTACCAACGTTGGCATAACACTGGGAGTGTTCCCAACGTTTGTACAACATAAATGTATCAATGTTGTACCAACGTTGGCCCAACGTATCCTTGCGTGCTGGGGAGGCTTATAAAGATAGGGACAGGAGACATGGGCATTTCTTTAAAAAATCAACATGGAACAAGAGCATTTACGACATGGCCACTTCTTAAAATTGACATGCGGCATGGGACCCCATAGGCCTATCCTTTGGCAATTCAATTCAATTTTGTTCATTCACATCCTCGTGAGAGGTAAAGGAAAGAAACTAATAAGAGAGAAAATCAGCTTCAGTCGATTAGTTACAATGGCCTCTCTGATGTACAAAGTTATGGTACAAAGTTATGAGGTTTATGATATACCTGTGTTATGCATAGATCTACATAATAGACACTGAGAGTTTGCAAACTCTATATTTGACTAGGCAAAATTAACAGAACTGGCAAGTTAGTAGCTATACAACATTCCACCTTTTAATCCGGTAGAGTAAGCCAGGTACATCTGGCAGCACCAATAAATATAGAGATTCTCTGTCTTTTTCAGCACCAATGAGCACCAGGTTGACTAGTAAGGGTCCGAAGACAGCGTGGTTCAATGAAAACAAAGAGATAATAATTAAGAGATAATAGCACCACTCTTATCATTTAATTAACCAGGATTGGCAGAGCTTTAATTTAGTGCAGTCTTCTTGTGCTTAGATCTTTTAATCTTTGACCTGTCCTTTTTCATAAGTGGTATCCTTTTTGTGGGTTTAATTTTTTCCATAACTGTAGCATTTTGATAGGTTACTTAGGACAATGGGGTCTTTGTTATTGAAGAGATTAGCCATGGTTACAGTGCTTGGATGGGATGGTATGTTGTTGGCGAGAAGGATTGATCGGTCGTGATCAAAGGCGCTGCTGCACAGCACTGAAAAGGCAGATGAAGGTTCCTAGTCATTATGACGACCTAGGTTGTCATAATGACTAATGGAAAGTGCTCTGGAGAATGGTGTATGAATATAGTCTCTAATAAGTTTACCTCGTAATGAGAGGCATCCCTTTCACATATTTGGTTTACTCTTGATTGAACTAAGTAGCTTTACTTGATATAGATAAGTTGTGTATGGGTGAGAATGATGGCCTTGAAGGTATAGAGACTACCCTGCTCCCTGTCACCAGTTTATATATGACAGAAAATTTACTTCAATCCATTTCCCCTGGGTGACAGCACGTGGCAGGGCATGTGCCATGTCCAACACCCAGATATACCCTAGGTTGTCCCAATGACTACTCGATAGTGTTGAGAGTTGTCATTACTGATGACTTTAGGTCTTCAAATTTACAATACCTAAAACAACAACCTTAAGGTAGTCATTCTGACTACCCAATCCATGTGACTACCTAAGGTCGTCATTATGACAACTTTGGTCTATATGGATCAGATATGACTACCTTAGGTTGTCATAATGACGACCTAAGGTCGTCACCTGGACCACCTAAAGTTGTCAATTTTGGTATTGTCAAAATGACGACCCTGGGGTTTTCAGTGAGTGAAAGATGTAATGAAATTCATCTCCTATGTCACCACTCTTACATAAAGGGCACTTTCTCTCCGAATGCTCAACTCAGCTATACCTTCCCGTTACTATTGGGTGACTGTGGTTCCCACACCTGAATCTGCTCAGACGTGTTCTATTTGTGGCATTAAGATTGACTAGATATGTGTCAAGGTTTAGCTCATTCTTAAATATTTGAGTTATAACAGTGGCCAGAGTCCATAACAGTACTTCACTGAAAACCTCAGGGTCGTCATTTTGACAATACCTAAATTGACAACTTTGGATAGTCAAGGTGATGACCTTGGGTCATCATTTTGATGACCTAAGGTAGTCACATCTGATCCATTCAAGACAAAGTTGTCATAATGACGACCTTAGGTAGTCACATTAATTGGGTAGTCAGAATGACTACCTCAAGGTTGTTGATTTAGGTATTGTCAGCCTGAAGACCTAAAGTCATCAGTATTGACAACTCTCAAGTCCTAGGTTGTTCCAATGACTACCCCATGCTACCCCATGCTATTGCACACAAAATGTGCAGTGGCACAGAACTGCCACCCTGTGTTAACATCTGTGTTAACACTGGGTGGCAGTGCATAACTATTTCAATCACAAACTATAAACCAGTGATAGGGAGCAGAGTGGTCTCTATACCTTTGGGGCCATCATTCTCATCCATTGGTAACTTATTTATAACAAGTAATGCTACTTAGTTCAATCAAGGGTACACCAAATATGTGAAAGAGATGCATCTCATTAAGAGGTGAACTAATTAGAGACTATATTCATATGCCATTTCACAGAGCACATGCCATTATTCATTATGACAACCTAGGTCGTCATAATGACTAGGCTCCGGCTTCCGGATTTTCAGTGTTTGGCAAATTACGTCATTTCCATGAACTAAAAAAGGCACAGCCAATATTTATTTTTACGTATATATATATATATATATATATATATATATATATATATCAGCAGGGATACAGGAGCAAACCTAGAACTCTATGGAGCAAAGTATTTCAGGGGAGGGGGCAGACTTTAAAGTTCTAGGAGTAAAGGGGGTGTCAGAGGTATAGGGCATGCCCTTGCGGCGGTAGGCCTAAATGTGTAGGAGTAGGGTTTTGTCGTCAGCACATCTAAGTCATAGATTTGGTTATCCTGGATAGCCTACTTTTACTTGTGAAAAACTTTAACTTGAGAAAGTCTCTTCTGCAGTAGTCAATGGCACTTTAAACTACATAAACAAACAAACATGCAGGCCTTCCCAGCTAACAAGAAAACGTTATTTCACGTCGAAACAACGTTTTATAACTTTATGCCATAGTAAGGAGCCTTGGAGAAACGTTACATACCGTTTTATGTTGTATAAGGTTTTTGTTTACTGGGTTGTGACTGAACCTAAACTAAAGCTACAACTCCACCCCTTTTCAGCGAAAAAGCCCGCATGTACCCAGTAAACAAAAGAAAACGTTATACAACGTGATACAACGTGATATAACGTTTCTCTATGGCTCTTAATCATAACGTTATATAACTTTAAAAACGTTATTTTGACGTAAAATAACGTACTTTTGTTAGCTGGGTTACAATAATTCAAAGGGGGGGGGGGGGGGGTGGGAGGGAGGGGGCAGATCAATTCTGACGCACCTCGAGGGGGTTGGGGGGCATAACTATTTTGACACGTCTCTGGAGGGGGGATACATCCCCACTCATTATTGTTAAATAATCACTTCTCCCTAGGGGCATCGTTTGGAAACCAAAGGAATTCGAAATGGTAGAATTTTTACCACTACACCACAAGGGTTTCGTGAATCAATCTGATCGAGATATAGACCTAGATGTACAAAAGTGGTCTTTGATTTGTACTTCACGCATTTTCCAATTGTGACGTGATAGATAATGAAATTAAGTAGGGCCTATACATGTACACAGACAAAAAAAAAAAGACTTTATATCCCATAAGGTACCGCTATCAGGTAGTTAGTTATCTGGCCCTTATAGCAATTAACAAGAATGAACTGACTGAGGGAGTCGAGACTACAATTATAGCATTGAATCTGCAATAGCCATGTTGACAATTATTAGACTCTATCCAGCCTTATCTCTGAAAGAAAGTCTCCTTTGGCTCTTGAATGAAAAATCTTCTGTGTTATTTGTGATTCTTCAGCCAATAAAAATATAAACAACAACATAGCAGAACAGAACAGAATCTAAAAAGTACAATTTACTATTTTTTTCTGTATTGTAAGTGAGCAATACTATCTACTTGCGCACTTTTGATTAATGTTGGGGATTTTTGATGAAATAAAAATCATCAAATTACGGGCATACTTTTTGAACCAACTTGACACCTAATGTACTGTATCAGTATCCACACCATTGTCTATGAATCCACTATCTTATGCATAAATTCTCATGGTCAACCCACTAGGCTTACACATTCCGTTGATATGACAGAATAAGGAATAGACCTACCTGTATAACTATACTATATGGATGTTTATTTCATTAGTGGTTTATGACTTCGATATTTTCAGTAGCAACTGATCTACATCGTTATAACTAATCATAGAAACCCATGATACCCGAGTGAATCCACTTGTGCCCTTTCATTATACAAATCGGATTTTATTTAATATTTCCCCCATATCCCATCTGAAAGGGTGATCCATATTAAAGATCCTGTTACTCATTAGCAACAAACCCCTACTACACATGTATCTGATCCGGTATTCCCGCGGATCGGCAATGTCTGGAAACGAGTCTACTAAGGTCCCGTTTCAGAGACCGTGTCACTGATGTTGAACTAGGCCTACCAAAGTAGGACTTAGACAATGTGCCCTTCTTTTGCCACTGTACATAGACTATTATCTAACATTACTTATCATCGTGCAAAAGAATGGACATACAGTGCATTTAGCTTATAGGGGCCTACATTTACCATATTGATTTATTCTCAAACTCTTATGCCCATTTATTCGTTTTTCTACCTATTACCACTGTGAATATCTGTATGCATGTTTCCTGAGATTGACATTAATATATGGATGCAGTCTGTAAGATAAGGACTACGGCTGTTATGAGTGGATATCAGGATGCAGTCTGTGAGATTGACATTAAAATGAATTTATTTTTCATGAATGCTATTCCTCATGTAACAGTGGCGGATCCAGGATTTTCCAGAGGGGGGGGGGGCAAACCTGGCCAACCATGGGGTGACTGCTTGTTCCCGCGCACAGCGCAAGTGAAGCATGCCCCACCAAGAAAATGCTGATGGTTTGTGTCTATATATGGTATTGTCCTCTTCTCTCTTTTTCCCCTCTTTTCTCCTCTCTTCTTCCCCTCTTTTTAAAATTTCTTTTAATTTTTTAATTTAATTTAATTTTTTTTTTTTTGGGGGGGGGGGGGGGGCAGGGCCCGTCGGGCCACCCCCCCTGGATCCGCCAATGCATGTACGACATTGGACAATATGCCTATGTTTGGATTCTTTATGGCAATAACAGATAAATAAATCTAAAACAAGTAAACCGAATCAACCAGTTAGGATGTTTATAGCTACATATCAACGGAATGATTATCTAATTCATAGAACTTCTTATTCTGATTTTAGACGAGACGGCATTCAATAGTGGAATCCAGGGTCTAGACATTTTGAATAGAAAATAAATGATTGAGGTCAAAGTACAAAATATGCGCTACAACCCTTGGGCTATAGTATCGGGAACAAAATAAATATTGGTGGCGACTTGCCATCTGCATTGAGTATATCTAAAAGGGTATTTTCTTGTATGACAGAGAACAGCCATTGGACGGAAGAGGAACCTTGTTGCAATCCCCTATATAACCCTCACGTAACCGCACCCAGGTCAGGGTACGCCCCCGTCAACTGGCGCTCCCCATGTATAGATGGTCGTGTCACTCCTACTGTACTTTGACAATGTAGGCGACTCCTCCAACATCCAATTCCACAGTGTCAACATGGTCTGACGACAGAAGTATCCGACAGGTGTGTGCCTAGGTACAACATAGCCCACCCCTCTGTAAGGGTATATAGCGTCAAAGGGGGGCAGGGCACAGGAAAGGGCTCAACCAGATTTCTTCTATATCACACCATCGAAATAGCACTCACTGTAAGAACTGTACATCCTCTCCTTTTTCTAAAGAGGAATTATATTCGGATGCAATATGCATTTTCCCAAACCCAGAGAGATAAAGTGTGTTAAAAGAGAGAAAGCGGCAGAGAGAGACAGACAGAGAAAAAGAGAGACAGACAGATCGAGACAGACAGAGCTAGGGAGTAGTATAGTATGTATCGGAACGGGACTATGGTTAACTACTGTTTATTACTCAATCGATATGCAGCCAATCAGAGGCCGCCATTTGGTCACGTGACCCGTTGCCATGGTAACGTGACCTACTTAGGGCTCTCAGCCAATCAGAAGCCAGCATTCTGGGTGACCTTCTGACCTACTTAGAAGCTCTCAGCCAATCAGAGGCCGGCATTCTGGTAACCATGGTAACGTGACCTACTTACGTCACGTGACCTACTTAGGCTCAGCCAATCAGAAGCCGGCATTTTGGTAACTAGGGTAACGTGACCTACTTAGGGTTTGTTTGTAAACAACACCACGTGGCTCTCTTGTTTGTAAACAACACCACGTGACACGTGACTGTTTGTAAACAAACAACTTATATATAGAAAATAAACACAACAAGTTCCATGTTATGCTAAAATTATATTTTCAAAAAAAAGCACATCTGTTACAGCGTCTATGTGTAACTACGCGCGTTCTCATTCAAACACTATAACACTATTATACCGTAGCAGCAGCAGGTAGGACCGGAAGAAAAGCAAGCGCACGAGCAGAAGCGACGACACCATTTGCACCATCCGGCCGTCGCGTTGGTAGCCCTACTACCCGTCGCGCGTTCAACTGGAGGTTTAAGAGTGACAAATGACGATTCTTTGTCGACGCGACTGCTAACATCAGCAGCATCAGCAGCAGCATCAGCAGCAGCGGCAGCAGCCTCGGCAGCAGCGGTAGCAGCAGCAGCAGCAGCGGCAGCAGCAGTAGGGTGAGCATTAGCAACAACAGCAGCAGCGACAGTAGCAAGGGCAGCAGAGCGTGCACTAGCAGCGTTATCAGCGGCGACATCGGCAGCCGCAACAGCATCAGCAGCAGCAGCGTCGGCATCGGCGGCATGAGTAGCTGCATCGGCGGCAGCAACAGCAGCAGTCACAGCCGCAGCGGCAACAACAACAACGTCATCACAACCAGCGTCACTAACAGCCGCAGTAAATGCAGCAGTAGCACGATGAGCGGCACTAGCAGCAGCAGCAGCAGAGGCTAAAGCATCAGCTTCACATTCGCGCGCCGCTTCGTCATACCGCTTCATGTCACGGTCGCAACTTTTCATCATGGGGATCTGCAAATTGAGGCGTGGTGCTGGTGGTGGTGGTAGTAGTAGTAGTAGTAGAGTGAATGATGATTGACGATGACGAATACGGTTTCACTCCCCCTTATATACCCTTACTCCCCCCTTTTTTCAAGCCGCCGGCCAGCTGCCCACTCACGGCAGGTCTTTAGATTAGCCTTAAGTCGCTTACTACGCGCTCATCATCCCTCTAATCGCATTTTCCAGCCGCCGGCCAGCTGACTGCTGACGACAGGAGAGGGTGATTTTTTTTCTTTAGATTTAAGCCGCTTACCACACGCGCGCCCTCTAGTCACAGACACCGCCTGCAGTCACCGCCATCACGCCAGCAGGGAATTTCGAGCTGAGTCTGCTAATTGCTTATTTTTTTTCTTTGAGCTTTTTGTTTTTTAAAATTTTTATTTTCACTTTTTTGTTTCGGAGGAAAGAAATATGGCGCCGCAGAGGGCGCGAGTTTCTAAAAGACGGACACGTGAAAAAATCTACGCCCATCAAAAAAAAGAGATGCGTCTTGGTACAAGAGGGAGGTTTCCTCATTCCGGCTCTCATAGGGATGGCCTTACCGCTTATAAAGAGCATTCTCCGTATATGAGACACCTCATTCGACACCTACTCGCCGACAGTACCACCACTACCGCCACCGCCAGCGTCATCGCCACCGTCGTCCCCATGACGGACTCAGAGCAGCAACAACACTACAAACGCTTAGCGCTCGTGGATCCTGAGACGCTCTACAAATCATCACGAGCAGGTCTACTTCATCATGTGCCCGCTGCTGCTACTACTAGCGCTGCTACTACTGCAGTCGCTGCTGCTAGTACTTCTACTGCTCCAAACCTTCCTCCTCTTCCTGATGAGCGTACTGAAAAGAACGAGAGTTCCGCCCCTGCCACCGCCGCCCGCCTACCTGCCGATATGGCCTATTACCACAAGCAGGCAGAACAGTCCCTTCATCCCGACGCGGCCTTGCACCAGGTGCTACAGTTTATCTACAGGGACTTGGACTTAGTGTTGAACGATCCCACTTTGGAATCGCGCGAGAAAATGTTGAAATACCGAAGGTTGTTGAATAGATTGCAATTTTTTCTCGCGAATCCCAACAACAGCAACATCTCTTCGTCCTACACTTCTTCGCCCCCGGCTCACCTCCGTCAGTCTGCTGAAGAAGCCAGCGCGTCCCTACTTGAGCGGTGGTCGAACCAAGTTCCCAAGAGGAATCGCATCCGGACAGTGACGCTGTACAAACAATTGGAGAAATCCGGTGTGGTCAAGTGGAACGAGGACGGTGCGGTGCGCGAGATGTCGGGTCGGAGAATACCACCTGAGCATCGCATCAACATAGTGGACTTACTGAACGCCGCCGCCAGGTTCAGGAAGACGGCGCCCAGACCGGCGGGCTACTCTCCGTTCACAAAAGCGCTGCGCGAAGCAGTTCCCACAGACTCCTTTATCGGAAACCATCTGTATAAAGCGAGCGGACCTGGCCAAAGCTTGGACACACAGCTTGCTGACAGAGGTCGGAAACGACCGAGCTTCGACTCGGAAGAAGGAGAAGCAGCAGCAGCAGCAGCAGCAGCAGCAGCAGCAGTAGCAGCAGCAGACTCTTCTCTCCAGGTGGACGATCAATCCTCTGACGACGAGGAGGGCAGTGAACTTTTCCAAACTCCGACTTCCTATAGGAGCGCGGCGAGTAAGAAAAGGAAAGGGCGCAACCGCCTAGCGGCGGCGGCGTCATTCACGCCCCCAACAGGCCGACGATGGGAAAACCAGTGAAGAGACTGACCAAGAAGGAAAAAGAAAAGAAGCGCGTAGTAGCTAGATATACCGACGTCAAAGCGCCCTCCAGTTTCACTAGCGTGACTAAACTCCAGAAACATCATTTTCGCCACCTAAACCCGGCCGTCATCCGAGATGCTTTAGTGTCGCTGGACGCCTACACTAAACATAAACCCTTTCGGAGAAAATTCGCAAGGAACAAGACTATAACCGGTGCAATCGATCAGCAGTGGCAGATAGATCTGATGGACATGCAGGCTTTGGCGTCTCACAATGACCGCTTCCGGTACGTGGTGACGGCGATCGACGTTTTCTCTAGGTACGCGTGGGCCGTTCCCATTAAATCCAAGAGCGGCGCTGATGTTACCGAGGCCTTCCGAAAGATGACAGACACTGGCGAGAGACGACCGCGCACTGTTCAGACAGACAAGGGGAAAGAGTTTTTGAACAAGATCTTTCAAGATCACTTGAAGAGCGAGGGCATAGAGTTTTTCACTGGCGAGAACGACGACATCAAAGCTAGTCTAGTGGAGCGCTTGAACCGCAGTCTGAAGGAGAAGCTGTGGCGTTATTTCACACACAAGCGCACGTATCGCTACGTAGACGTACTGCACCATGTAGTGTCTTCTTACAATCGCACTCACCACAAGACGTTGAAAATGGCGCCGGCTCAAGTCAGCTCCGAAAACAGCGAAACAGTTTTCTACCGACAAGATCTCCCAACTGACAAACAAATAGACGAAATATGGAAAAAGAAGAAAAAAACAAAGACGTCCGCTGTCGACGTCATCGCTCCGGGTGACAGAGTGAGGATGTTGAGAACTAAAGGCGCCTTCGACAAAGGGTACGAGGGAAACTGGCGCGAGGAAGTGGTCGACGTTGCTAAGACGTTGGGAAGCAGAGGGTTCGAGCTGAAAGACGACAAGGGCGAGGAGATAAAAGGCGTCTTCTACCCGGAAGAGGTTCAGAAGGTGTACAAGAGTCGTTACGACAACAACTACCTGATAGACGAGGTGTTGCGCTGCAAGACCGTCGACGGTAAAGAGTTAGCTTTCGTACGTTGGTTAGGTTACGACGACAAATTCAACGAGTGGATCCCCGTCAAAAAAATAACGTAGAAAAAAAAAAAAAAAAAATGAACATCACCCTACCTAGCAACAGCTCTATGGAGTATTATCCTGACAACAGCTTGACGTCTTTCCGAACTCACTTCGACTCGCCGCTCCTTCTGCCCGAAGCGTACGAAGCGGCTCTGACTGAGATCATCCTCCCTACAGAATGGACTAACGTGCATGACGACGACTTGATCATCGTTGTTCCTCTGCGCACCAAGGGTTCGCTAGAGGAGGCGATCAACGTTTTAAAAGACACTATATTCGCCGAAGGAAGAAGACCGCAGGTAGACTGGAAGAGAATGAAAAACGCGAACGGTCTGAGCAAGCTAACGTTCAGCTCAAAATACCCGCTGAGCTGGAAGGAAGCGAGCTATGTAACGGTGGAAGAGATATCAGACACGTCGGAAGAGCAGCGATTGAAACCGGAAACAAAAAGGTTCAAGAGAGAGGTCGACTTGAGACAGACGAATGCCGTATACAAGCAGTTCTTGTCCCCGGCGGTGAAGAAGAAGGCGATCAGCGATCAAGCAAGACAGATGATCGAAAAGATGGAGAAAGACATGGGAGTGCGCAGTTTCATGCCAAACATATTCCAGATACCTCCTATTTTCACCGGCAGCAACCACACCCTTCTCGAGCGCTTGAGTGAGACGTTGCGAGATGACAGACTAGAGGGCGCTAGCTTCTTGCTCAAACCGATGCGGATCTTATCGTACAACGCCAAGACGAAACGCGTCACCATCAAACCGCCGAGACACTGTGCTGTCCTGCTGACTCAGCATCTCGCATGCGTTCTAGGCTTCGGAGAGAAGACGTGTTTCGCGTCGCCCACTACCGGCGCCTACTCGATGGATGTTTACGGGGACGTGCACTCTGTGTACATATACACCGACATGATCCAGGAGAGACGTGTGGGCGACATGCAAGTGCCGCTGTTGCGCTGCGTCGCGGTGGACAGAGGCGGAAAGCGTCGAGGTGGCGTGCAAGCTATCAGTTTTCCCCATTTGGATTATTTCCCCTTGAAATCCAAGAGGTTTACCGAGGTCGGCATCTATTTAAGAGACCGATCCGGCCATTCCATCCCATTTGGTAGAGGCGAGGTGACCGTGACACTTCATCTGAGACCTATTGAGCGCTGAAAGAGAAAAAAATGATGCGTCAACGCGTTCCATACTTTCCACCCAGGCGCACCGTCGGCAGAGGGTACAGCGATTACTACAACGCGCAGCTGGGCAACGGCATCAACGTGTACAGCGGGCGCTCTTTCCAGAGCGGGCACGGTTTGGGCGGCGCTCTGTTAGGTCTGATGCGCTCGGCTACCCCGCTATTGAAGTCAGTGGGAAAAACGCTGCTCCGCGCCGGTGTGGGCGTAGCTAAAGATGTGCTGGCGGGTCGGACTTTAAAGAGCAGCGTGAAAGACCGAGGCGCAGGCGCTCTGAAGAGACTGGCGAGTACGGCGTTCTCGGGAGGAAAGACGACTGTCGTGTCTAAGAAAGGGTCGAAACGTCGCCGGCATTCTCCTCAGACCGGCGGTGGCTCTTGCAAGAGACGTAGAGGGGATGTATTCGACCTGTAAGCGCCTAGGCGCTCAGGTATAAATAAAAAGACTGGAGGCGGCCGGCGTCAGTCTGTCGTCCGCGTGAAGAGAGAACACAATGGCTTACGTACACGAGAGCAGTAACGAGTGCGCGCTCTCTGAGCTCGACCTGCACACCGTAGTGCCGACTCAGACTACTATCTTAAAGTCGTCTTTCCTCGGGATAGAAACAAAAAACTCTTTAGAGGATGGAGGTAACATAAATTTCACCATCAACAAGTCGCAAGAGTACACAGACCTGAACGAGAATTACCTTCATCTGGAATGTCAAGTGCTGAAAGCGAGCGGAGCGGCGCTCGAGGACACCGACGCGGTAGCTCCGCTGAACAACTTGGCTCACTCGCTCTTCAAAGACGTCCAAGTCTCCATCGGCGGTTTCAAAGTGTCTGGCAACACCGAGACCTACCCTTACCGAGCTTACTTGGAAGGGTTACTCAACTACAACAAAGATGTGAAGGACGGCGTCATGAGCGCCCAGGGGTGGCATGAAGATACGCCTGGTCACTTTGACGCGTTGACTAACGCGAATGCGGGGTACAAAGCGCGTAGGAAGCTAATCTCCAACAAGCGCTTTTTGCTGATGGCGCGACTGCACTTTGACCTGGCTCATCAACCGAAGCTCATCGTTGGAGAGACAGAAATCAATCTCACTCTGAAACAGGCAGCGCCCTCTTTCTATCTGATGTGCGCCGCTGACGCAGGCTACAGCTTGAAGATCTACAAAGCAAAGCTCTACGTGCGACGCGTGTTGGTGGCGGACGCTGTAGCGGAAACGAACGAGAGAGCGGTGATAGAACACGGCCCCTTCGACTACCCGGTGAAGGTGACGACGTACGCCATCCCTCAAGGTAACAGAGATCACAGCTACACGCACTCCAACACAGGCCAGCTTCCCAAGTCGATGATGATTTGCTTCCTGGACCACGACGCCTTCAACGGTAGCTACACCAAGAACCCGTTCGAGATGAAGCATTACGACATCAGCTCGCTTCAAGTGATAGTGAACGATCAGAAAGTGCCGAACGACGCCTACGTGCCCAACTTTAACACCAAAGCGGCCGTGAGAGAGTACTTGGCGCTACACACGGAAACGGGGATGTACGAGGGCGCGCGCTCCTGTGGTATTTCATACGATCAATTCCTGAACGGTTACACGGTGTTCCCCCTCGATTTAACCCCAGACAGATCGCACGACGGGTGTCGCGTGAACCTTATAAGAGCGAGTCAGCTGAGGGTGAAAGTCAGTTTCCGCTCGGCGCTACAAGCGACAACAACCGTGCTACTCTACTTGGTGTACGACAACGTCGTCTAGCTGACCCGAGATCGACACCCCATCACCGACTACCACAGGAACTGAAGACAAGACAGCGGTACTTAGCGTATCGTATGAACACGCTTGAAATAAGCAGAGTGTTGAAGGAAAACGTTCACACAAAACATCGTTTCCTAGGTGTTTTCTCTTGTGACACTATTCCGAAGCACCCTATCAAAGACACTTGTTTCGTGAGCAACACAGATCCGCAACATTTACCAGGTCAGCATTGGGTGGCGTTTTACGTGTCGAGCACGGGTGAAGTGTACTACTTTGATTCCTTCGGCTTACCGCCGCTGAGTGCGGAGTTCTTGTTCTGCTCCGTTCAAGTGGCAAAGAAACCGCGTTCAACTACAAGACACTTCTGCTGACACCTGTGGACCTCATTGCGTTCATTTCCTAATTGAAGCATGTCGAACAAGAAACCCCAAGAAGTGCGTCATGCGCATGAGCAAAATCCCAAAGCTGAGCGACCGGACAGTGAGTCAGAAGCTATCGATGATGCTGTTGTGACAGGTTGTTGCGATGGCGGACGTTTCATGGAGGCAAAGATTCTCTGCCTTGCCGAAATGGTGTTGGATTTATCCAAAGTCGTGCAATGTCTATTAGAGAGAGGCCGTCCGGGGTGCGGTGCGAGTGACGGCGGCGTGAGACTTTGCGGCCTGTTGGGTTGTTGCAAATCGAAGAAGCAAGCTAAAAAAGCATAAACTTGTGTGTTTTTTTGATTGAAATGAAAATAAAGAATAAAATGAAAAAAAAAGAAATTATCTTGTTGTGTTTTTATTTCTATATATAAGTTACATAACTTTTTTGTTTGTTTGTTTACAAACAGTCACGTGTCACGTGGTGTTGTTTACAAACAAGAGAGCCACGTGGTGTTGTTTACAAACAAACCCTAAGTAGGTCACGTTACCCTAGTTACCAGAATGCCGGCTTCTGATTGGCTGAGCCTAAGTAGGTCACGTGACGTAAGTAGGTCACATTACCATGGTTACCAGAATGCCGGCCTCTGATTGGCTGAGAGCTTCTAAGTAGGTCAGTAGGTCACCCAGAATGCTGGCTTCTGATTGGCTGAGAGCCCTAAGTAGGTCACGTTACCATGGCAACGGGTCACGTGACCAAATGGCGGCCTCTGATTGGCTGCATATCGATTGAGTAATAAACAGTAGTTAACCATAGTCCCGTTCCGATACATACTATACTACTCTAGGGTATCTGGGTCGTCGAGAGAGAACGAATAGGCTATTCAGACAGTGTCAGAAAAATAGGACTAACTAATTGGTACCCCATAATATATATTAGCAACACAATGACAACAATTATGATTCAGCAATAAACTTCAATACATTTTTTTGACATGAGATATATGTGGGTAGACCTGTAGTTTTAGTGGGAAATCCCATGTAATTTAGAAGGGATAAATAGTTTCCGTGGCAACCGGAACGTACCAAAATATGCCCACTTTCCATAGAAATAAAATTCTAAACAAGAAGACTATTGTATTCTATATCAAACAGTCTAGCCTATATTGTATTCCATATCAAACATTTCTCTCGGGCAGTTTGGGGTGGCATTTCACCTTTCTGAGACGGTACATGTACCACCCTCGGGTGGGTCTAAAACAATGTTAAGAACCCTCGAGGAGGCTGGTGATCACTTGGCTGGTGTCCACTTGTTGAAATACTATTATGCAGTTGCCACGTAGGCAATGCCTGGGAGAGGCAATTAATGTTTGCCATTTTACACTATTAACAGTGAATAAAGTGATGCGCAGGTGCTGAAAAAAACAACACTTTTCTAGCACCAAAATACCTTTACTAGGGCCTATGTGTGTAGAATAGGACCCCCTTGTCTAGATAAATACCACCATAATACAACATAAAACATTCATATGACTACAAGGGCCCTCTCAAGGGCCCTTTAAGAATAAACACACCAAAAACATATATGTCTCAGCTTTCCACACCCCACCTAGAAGAAGACTCCACTAAGTACTTCCCCTGGATTTACGTTTAGAAATGTTAAGGAAATACAGACCAATGCGGCGCCATCTACGAATGGACAATATGGGGACCCAAGGGAGCCCCCCTCCCCCCGTTGTCAAAAAATGACCCCCCAATATTCTGCATGTATCTGGTACATCTGAGCGCTTAAAACAATAAGTGTTACACTGAAAACCTATGCCTATATGACTCACTACAGAAGACTTAGGGTGATCATGCCCAATAAATTATTGATCACCATAGGTCATCAGAGTGATGTACTAAGATGATCATTTTAATAGAGGACTTTTATTTTAATGGAATATGGCAGAGCCATTGCTTTAATTAACCAAGGACGCGTATTGCACCAACCCCCCGAGAAAAAAAACTATTTTAGGCTCCCTATCATTGTTTTGGCATTTTGAATAAAAAATAGACACAAAGGAACACTCATTTAGGTCTGTAGACCTGGTTATTGCACTTACAGACCTGCAGGTTTAGTGCAATACGGCCCACAGGTCTGCTCGTGCAATAACCAGCTCTTCAGACCTAAACTTGTGAACCTTTATCTATTTATTTTGCCACTAGGGGGACCTACTATATATAACAATTTAACACATAACCCCTGCTCCATATGTGATCTATTGACTAACAACTATAGTAATATTGGTCATAGATGTTTACAAATTTTATGATGAATATCATCACAGTAGAAACTCAAGTGATCTGAAAGAAAATAAGGGCACACTTTTCTAAACTATAGCTATGTATACACAAAGACACCCATTCTGTGTCTGAGACGAAAGTTAGCAGTGTTAGGATTGACAGTCATCTGTCTTGTTATGCCTGTCATGAGGACTAAGAAATACTATTGGAAAAGGCTGAATGATTGAAATTGATTGCTTGTAGGGGGCTAATCATAATATTATGTGTACATTTTGTCATTACATATTTATTATATATTATTGCATCACTTTTACAAGGTAGGGTTTTCTGTATGTGTATGTCTTGTCTACATTTATACTTCAATGTACAACTGTACAACCATGTTGGCCTTGCAACTGTCAATGTGACCACATCGATTCGTATTTCACGTAGATTGTATACAAGTCATAGACCGTTATTAATTCAATTGTATATTCCCCAGCCAATTTTCTCCTAGTGACAATGTGGAATATATGAACTTTATGCCGAAACTCATAAAGTGGTAGACTTAGCCAAATGTCATGAGAGAACTCAAGCAGTCCAGGAATGTTAGTTACTGTTTCCATGGCAGCCATTATCCCATTTCCTCAAATACATAAATATACCAGAATAGTTCAATTCATCAGAATAGAATCTACATCTAATTTACATGAACTTACTCGATTCAGAGATCCTGCTGAGGATGTTTGTTGTAATTTGATGGCCGGATCTTTTTTTCTGGTAAAAGACATGTCTGTAGGGTCTTATAATTTATATGGGTGGAATCGGCAGTGAACCAGGAAGTTTGGATCTATATAATGCTCTTCATCACATCCATCCTTAAAGCTATGACTATAGTTAAGTAACCTCTCTATGCCTACCATTGTTTTTGACATAGCCTTGCACTCAGGTAAATTGAAATAAGTAGGGACACGCATTATGACAGTACTGATCCCAAACATGGACCCTTTCTCACACACTTTAGACTTTAAAAGTGGGGGAAAAACACAGCTTGTGGTGCCACATATTTGCTGGTTTCTATGACCCGTTGACGCCTCGGCCTCATGTTACATGTTGGCTTGTCCTCCACTGCCGCCTTTTCATGTCGTGTCAGCAAACAGTCTGTGTTCTAGATCGGGGTGTTCAGTTTTTCGATGTAGCGCCATACTGCCTATACTACAACTGGTATCCCACACCAGTTTCCAACGTGTGTGTCTAAGGAGATTATCAACATACGTATGTATGATTAAAACGACACCTTGAAAAGAAAAATATTAAAATGACCATAGGTCTACACTTTGTGAAGGGTGTCCGTCGTCACACCCATATCAGAGGCATATATTTATCAGCATATTCTAGAAAACACTGCTTGCTACACTGTCTTGTATCCTACGCCTTTAATATACTTCGTTTGCTTTTATTTCATCCGATTTATTCCTAGATCCAAAGACCAAATCTGAATGAGGTTTTCCAAACCCTGACCAAAGTACTTTCCTAGATTTCTTAAGGCACTACGTAGCAATTGTTACCCCCATTAATTTACATGAATTAAGAAACAAGAAGGAGTGTGGTACATACACATTGAGAGATACAGTAGATTATTACACAGTAGTAGCAGCAGCTGTGGACAGATTGATATGTCTGATCCTTACATGTTTTAGGCCCGTGTCCACTAGGATATAACACCGTTTCTCCGCCGAAAACACGTTTTGGCGCCGAGAAACTCGGTCGGCGCCAAAATTAGTTTGTCGGCGCCAAAACGACTTCTTCGGCAACAAAACAGTGTTATATATTCTATGGGACACAGGCCTATCATAACGAAGCTATTCAAGACGTTTTTGCTTAAAATTCAATAAATTATTACTACTGTAGGGGTTGCAAAAGTATGACGCGAACACAAGTTCCAATTCGGTTTGAATGCAACAGGTTTTTATTCAGTCTCACAATTACGGCCTCGAAGGTAGGATTCAGTGTCGTACAGTTTTATCAGCAAACAAGGTTCAAAGTGTACAGGTAGCATTCTAGCTTAGTTTGAAATCAGCAGAGCTGGATGGTCTGGTCTCGTTTCAGCGAAGCTGGTGCAAGAGCCAGAGAGTGAGAGGGGTGTAGGTGCCTCGTGATCGAAAGTATCGAAGGTATCGAAGGGTGTGGGTTTGAGCTCGTCCTGGGACGAACTCCCAGAGGTAGCCAACCTCGGCCTCTTATACCCAGGACGCGTACCAAGCAGTGTCGACGTGGCACTCCACCGGCGCGCCATCTGGGGTGCCCTGCCTGGCTCCGCTACCGGGTAATCGAACAAGGACATGAGTACGAACCCATGTTTACACATATTACTCGTGCCCCTACACTACCAAAGTCAAAGCAGGCCGGGTGGTAGGCGGAAGCTAGCTAGAATTGATAGATCTATAATTTGCTATGGAATTTTGCTTGTGCTATCGTCCAAATATAATGTTACGATACATTTTTAAAATTATAACAACCATTTATTTGGTATTTAGATAAGGTAATGTCAATACTACTAGTGGGTGTTTATCTAACTGAAGTAATCGCCCTAGCACAATGCAGTATGTGCATTAACAAATAATAAAACCAATGGGGATATAAGTGATGGGAGATGATGAGGGGTATACCTACAAATGATGATAAAACCTAGTAACATGTGACTATGCCACATATTTGACCCCCAAAGAGTATAATACCTTAGTCACATATAAGTCAAAGTACACGCCCGACAGAATATATGCTTTACCACAGTTGTCATTCACATGCAGATAGTGCCCTACATGGCTGTCATAGATTGCAGAGCCCATGAAGCAATATCCATATTCCATTTCCCCATCACCAACTATAGTTTTAGCGATATCCCTACCGCACCACTCAATACACTGACCACTATGTACCACCGCCTATCATTTTGATCGCGCTGTAATTGGAAATAGCGAGAATGATCTGTTCTATAGAAGGTCACTCGTCATTATGTGGACCAATCCGATCTGCTCTGAGCTGCTCTGAGTGGTGAAATATGCTCTACAACACGCTATGTGTATACTGTGGACATCCTCCATATATTGCGTTTTAGGGTATCCCTACTGAGGACAGAGCATATACAGTATACACAGACTTGTGTACCAACTACAAAACCCAACACTGGAACCCTACCTTCTTGGCAACGCATACATCAGTCATATTTCATCTCAGTCACAAGCTTTGTTGGACCAGGAAGACAGACAATAGGAATCTATTGATTTCATTTTAGTGGTTTTAGACATTAGGTCCACTTTCATTCCGGTACATTCAAAAGCCATTAGCACACCCATTAATGTGTGATCGCTGCAGAGACTGGTTTCCATAGACTGGGGACTCTCAATGACAGCTAAGCCAACACAGGATTAATCTTTTATTCGATGCCTATAGAGCCACTAAGAAGGTTGGTTTCCAGGTACCAGTGGGTACCGGACCGGGTGTAGCAAAACATGGCTGACCTCAAAGCTTTTATCTATCCGGCGCTATATCCCCTTTTTTTACGGTTCGTCATTCCATTCAGATAATTATTAAGGATTCTAGTGCAAAAACTGTAAAACAATAAAAGTTGTCATAGGCCTATTTGGCCCACAACAATAGTTTATATGCATATTGTATCATATACATGTAAAAAAACACAGCGTATGTGTATTATGGATGAGAGAAACATTTACCCTTCTAAGCAGCAAAGTAAGGGGAAACCCCCCAAAAATACCCCCCTCCCCTCAAAAAAGAAGAAACCCACCAAAAAATGACGTGCCGGGTATGTCTCTCAGGCCATGTTACTGGAAACCAACACTCTTTTCTGGCCCAAGGCCAGCTAGAGTAGCTCAGTCCCCCACAGGGGCTCCCCAACACAGGACGTAGGCAGTGAGACTCTTAAGTTCTAACCTCAGCAGCCATGGACTCTTTATTCAGGAGATACACCAACACAGGCCTCTTCAAGGCTCTGTCTCCCATCTTTCTGCTCATGAAACTGTGTGGCCTTTATTTCACCAAATGCTATGAGAAGCAAAGAGGGGGAAACTGCCGCCGCCGCGTCACCCTCTCACAGTTATTCTCCACCTTTGTGCTGGTTCTTCACTGGTTGAACTTTGGGCGTCACTTCACAATCTTTAGCAGAGAGGATGAGTTTGGTGCCAGGTTGTGTTTAAAAGTGATCTTCTTTGCCTATTCCTTAATAGTGGCCGTGAATGCTACATGCTGCTACCAGGCTTGCTGCAGGGCCGACCTGATGCCACATGTCTTCCTCTCCTGGGCCTCCATGTCCAAGTGTGACGAAGCTGTCTGTGTTGGGTACGTCAGGAGGAAGGCTCTCCTCCTGTCCACCGTCTCTGCCTTCTTTATGTTCGTCCTCCACGGCACCTTAACCTGGCGCTACTTCTCCTCCAACAGCTACGACGACAGGTTTGCACCTTTCACCGAGGGACACCCCCTCTTCATGGCTGCCAAGGTGACCTTCTGTGTGTTCGACCTCTTCATGAACGCTGCCTGGGTGCTGCCTATGGTGAAGTTCTGTGGTCTGGCTGCAGTAATTGTGGCTGAATATAATGCTATAAACACAGACCTGGCTCGGGTTATTTCCGATGAGGTCGTCCTGAAGAGGGAGCTGCCGGTGCTCCGAGCCCGTCACCAGGCAGTATGTGAGCTGGTGGAGTTGGTGGACAGTTTTGTGAGTGTGTGGCTGGCCACCAGCTTTGTGTACTGTGTTGTTGAGATGTGTGTCATGGCGTACGTGATAGCCTGTGTGCCTGGGCTCCAGAATGATCCCATGCTGCTTTTCCTGACCATCTTCTGGATGCTGTCCAGTGCTGTCTACATCAGCATTTGCTGTAGTGTGGCCTCTTATGTTAACTCTAAGGTAGGTGTATATGGATATGGGTGGTTATCCCAACAAAGATATCTATTTCCAAATGAAATAAAATGTCCATGGGACATTGTTATTATTACATCATATATTTGGCTAGCCAATTTACCAGGTAAGCTGCTCAAGCACAGGTATGTAGGTAGGTGTATATGGGTAAGGGTGGTTATGCCAGAAATATACCAACAGATATAAGTATCTAAGTGTTCTATTTCACAGGCGCATGCTGCTTTTGGGATTCTACACAGGATGAACATCTCCGATGCTACTGAAGCATTTTCACTGCAGGTATTGTCGATTCAACATTTCGATATGTTGCATTGTGTGTAGGAATCACTTTATTTATTAACTTTTATTTCAAGTAGGGGATGGAATATAACAGTAGCTTCGCAGACAGCATGTGTTACTTCAGGCCCATATGTGTTTTACTTGGGGCAGCTGCAGCTATGGAATCAACTGGCATTGACTCCCATCTTACGGGAGTCATGACCTGGAGGACTCCATATGGGGGAGTCAAAACATTATAGGGAGTCATACATAGCCACCTCCCCTTTGATTTCCTTAGCTGTCCTGGCTCTTTAACTTAAACATTCAATATATCACCAGTCCTTAGCTCTTCCACTAGAGGGCCTCACAATGTAATTTGTAGAGTTTTTCTCAACACAGTGCCTTTCATAATGGTTTTAAAATGGCCCTATTAATCTGATCAAGTCAGAACTAATACTCATGCTAATAGTAGGAATCTCTGATAATAAGTACATGGACTAAGGAAAATACTATTTCATTCTGTGAAATAGACCAAAATAATGTACAGCAGAAGCATAGACACAATTTCTGTGGGTAAATGTTTATGGTAAAGCATTTTCACTGTTTCATCTATACCCTACCACACTCCGTGTTATCGTAAGGCACAGGTTCAAAATTCCACAATAGTCAATAAACTAGTCCAACCATCCACCGCCTCTCCTCTCTCCTTTAAAATTCGAGGTTTCCCCAGTTTTAGCCAGACCCTTATTTTGGCATACACTGTAAAAAGTTGTTGTTCCTGAACAGCAATATGTGCTGTAACTATACAGTACTATAGCTGTAAAAGATAATACAGCAACTTTTGCTGTACATATACAATTCTGTTACTGTAGATGCAGGTTCGAATCCCATAACCAGCAACCAGAGGGAGAGAGAGTAGAGAGGTTGGAGGGAGTACCATACTCCACAGCTCAAATATGACCTGATCTTTTCAAAAGCCCAATGATGCAGGCTACATAGTGACTGCCCCTCTAGCTCAGTCGGTAGAGCCGTGGGAGATGTAGTCTGAGGGTCAGCGGTTCCAGTCCCGGCAGGAAACTCTCACACAAACTACATTTCTCCTGATGCAATTCTAAGTATAATATATTTTGGTACACTGAAATGTTACTATTGAAAATATGCAGAGGATAAGACCAATGTATCTCAACAATCTGCATGAAAGATAGTAAAATTTACTTTGAAAAACATCTGTAGGCCATCAACTTCAACTAATGGTAGTTCAGTCCTTATTAGTACATTACTGCAATAGGGTAATTTTCATATTATCCCTTAAGACATGAACAGTCTAGTTCTAAAATTGTCCCCAGGGATCCTGTGTTGACCTCATTACCATTCACACATAAGTAGGAGGCGTTTCAATGCACCTGACATGCAGGATTCACTGGCGTAGTGGTCATGGTTCAGGACTATGGATTGGAACCTGGGGGTTCAAATCTCCAAGATGTTGAATATGTGAGCCTTTTTAGAACTCAGGTCTGCGTCTACAGTAGATTCTACTGTAGGTCTACAGCAGAATTTACTGGAACCAAAGTTGCCCCCAATAGTTGCTGTACAGGAACACTACTTACTTCTAACAGTGTAGCCTTCGCGGCGATATACGCCGGCCGGCCTTTCGGGCCGGAATGAAACGCAAGAAGAGGAAGATATCTATATACATTGAATATTTAAGCTTGATGGCTGAGATCAAGTTAATAAATTCTCTGCATCTTTCATTCTGGTGCATTTCTCCCACCATTCAGGTTGATATAAATGATGAAACCAATGATTAAGAACTTGTTAAGATTTCCTTGCATGAACCATTTTGACTCCCACAATAATAGTGTCAAACAGATTTGACCCCTGTTTTTTATGAAGTTATCCAATTTTGACTTTCAACTGCATAGTTACATCCTGTTGACCCTCCTCTGAATAGAGTCAGACTCTCAGGACGTTTGTCTCTGTATGCGAAGGGAGTCAGCACACTTAGACTCCCTAATGATAAGGAGTCACTTTAGAGTTGTGGGGAGAGTTACCACAGTGATCGGGTCCGGACTCACATTTGAGAGACACTGTGATTCTACTTCTTTTCTATGTGTACCCTTTTATAGTTTATGATAAATCTGAGCTTGAGCTGGACAATATAAATCTGGGCTAACCCATAATAATCATGTGCTCCCACTTATAGTCCTGGACAAAAAGCTGAAAAGGACCATAACCCAGATATGGGCAAATAAGCTTACCCAAGTAAAAACGCATATGGGTCCCACTAAGCAATGTTGGCTGGGTTGTAGTCATGACTCGATATGACATTATTTTGTACTAGAATATGAAATTTGTTACAAATATATTTATCATATGATTCTTTTATAGGTCAATTTGTTTATGGGGAGAATCACAGGAGATCCGATTGGCTTCTCTGTATCAACGTTGTTTGTTATCGACAAGGCGAGCTTTCTCACGGTGAGACGGGTGACAAACTCATGTATTGGGTTCTCACATAACATTAATCATTGTAAAACTGATGGCTCTATCCTACACACCCTGAGAATCATAAGTAGATGTCCTCACATATAATTGATATAATTATCAACGAAATGTGTGCTGCCTTAATAGTATTTATAGTTGCTTTTTACCAACATGTGGGCCTATACTGCATGAACACACTACTTTCGATACGGTTTTTCTGAACATGCTTTAATGTGGGTGGATACTGGTTTTATGCTTGCAGGTGACGGGTGCCCTAACCACATACTTCCTTCTCCTCCTCCAGTTTAATCCATCCAGTGCACCAGCTCCAGCGTGTGATTGCTCCAGCTGGATCTCAAACACCTCCATGGTCCCCCTTAACATGACTAATCACACACAGGAGCTGTAATCATTAACAAAGGATCCACCACACATGATTGTTCCGAATCAAATTATATGAGTTTTATATCTAAATCTGAATAATGATCTACCCTCTCTTATATGAATGAGTGACTACACTATAAAAATGTGTATAAAAACACTTGTAATTTTAAACACAACCCCTGTTGCGTACATGTAGACTATCTTTTCATAGAGATGTTTAGGTCAATAATGTTATTAGGTAGATTGATTAGAATGAATTTAAGGTACTTTAGCCTCGACGTGTTATCGTTTGTTCCAAGTATATTGTGTTTACATCGCTAACATGATTAAACATTCCATAATCGGTTGTCTATGTAGCAACTGCTTCCTTATTGCACTTTAGAAAAACTGGGTCTGTTTTAGTAATGCCATGCAAACTGCAGATGGCACCTAGCTCATGCAAGTGCACGGACAAATGTTTTGAGTGAGTCTTTATCAAATGTTAATAAGTCTTAATCTTAAAGTCTTAACAATACTCACTAAGAGCAGAGTAAGACTGCAGATATAGTGGTGCCATCTATATTTGGTGAGTATTATCAAGACTTTAAGATTAAGACCTATTAAGATTTGATTAAGACTTACTCAAAAGTTTGTCCATACACTTGTGTGAGCTAGGCCTGTAGGGCTGCAAAACTAGGTTTCAGTTATTAGAGACATCGGTGAGAATGCTGTCACTGCAATAACAAGACTGTCTCTGGTTTATCTGTGTACCAAATAACAGTTATCAGCTGCGATATCATATAGATCAGGACCACATGTATTCACATCGATATGCCATGCCGCAATAAGAATCAGGGATGCTGCATTAAAAAAAAAAGAAAAAAAAGACTGCATACCTCCCCACACAATATTTTATCAATTTCTCCAGGTTCAGGCCTAATTTTCTCCTTTTTCATGGCACAGCGCTGTATTGACAGTGCAGATATAGCACACTATATATGATACCTTCTCGCAAACACTGTCATGTATTAGGACATGGAGATGTATCACATGCCATTTGAGGTCATGCTGTTAAAATATATGTCAATCCCATGGAGAAAATGCTATACTGGTATTGGAAGGGATGTATGAATTAACATTGAAGCATCTCGAAACCATGCAATGGATTTGCTCCCCATTCAGATATGACTAATCCAATATAACTGGGTGTGAATCTCCATTTTCAATAAGGTGTGAATTCCTCAGATGTTAACTTCCATAAGGAGGGCGGGGACCCATATGGCAACAATTGCAGATTTAGGATACATATATTTGCACAAGGTGGTGGGAGCGAAAGTGGGATATCCTGAAGAATACCATCGCAAATAATGTTGCACCTTTTCATTTGCGGAGCAGGGATAGGTTTTTGGACATGCAACGAAGTTATAGGTGTGTCATATAACGATGTTAGCCACCAGTAAGCAGTGTAAACAAAGTAACATAAACTCCTACCAGACTGAGTATAAGAAATAATCAATGTTTGATATGCATTGAATGCAGTAAGCTAGTTCTTTTTGGGTGCTTACTATAAACAAGTATTGTGCCGAAATCACTAAAGAAAATTATAATTATATTGAAGCTATTGCATGCACAGAACATACGTGTACGTATTATGGCATCAGGAAACGTTTCAGTTGCAATGGCGAGGGTCTGGACCTTGTAGAACAAGTGCATTTTATCAATGTGTCAGTATTCTTACAGTCTTTCCTTACAACAGAAAAACAATATGAAGTTCTAAACATGAAATCAACCGACATCGGTTGAGGCCTAGGCCTAGATATTGCACATTCTGGGTCTATACAAAAAGTAAAATTAAGTTACAGATAGGCTACTATTTGATCCTCTTCTTCTAGATGTTTGCTCTCTTGGATACAGGTTAGTAGGTGTAGGCCCATGTCTGCTGTTAGCTAGGGGATCTGGCCAAGTAGCAGGAGACGGGATGAGCAGAGGGCTGGTTTGTTTGGTCTTACATGGGGGACCGGGTGCAGCTAAACTTCCAGAGGGTGGTGGGTGCCCTTGAATATGCGGGTGGGGGTTATTCCAATACCCCCACCCCACCCTAGTTGTTACCCCCTATCCAGGTGAGATATGGGAGGGGTTGCTGCACTCCACCCCAGAGAATCGTGTAGGGCGGGTCGCCTTTCCTGACGCCGTCACGTCGCCGTCACGTCACCACCAGCGACAAAAAGGAGGGCGTCATCTGAAGACGTCAAGGACGTTGCACATGCAAGCTTCCTGCTGTCTCAGAAGAACCACGGCCGTCGAAGATTCATGATGGAAGAAGATATGAGTGTGGTTTTGACTGAAAAGGGAGTGTAAGGGCAAAGAAGGCATCAGGCAGAAGTGTGGGTGCATTGGATTAACGCGAAGTTTAATGAATTATCGTCTTATTGGAGTTACCATTTTCTCATGCCCCCCCCTACATCGTGGAGACCCTGGAGGAGATACATTCTGACTTAACCATAGGAAGATACATGTATATGTCTTTACATGAACCAGTCATTGCAGAGCTGCCACAATGCAACATCCAATAAACAGTTGAAACTTGTGCTCTGGTATTTAAACAGCATGTATAGCTTTGTAAAGTAAATCCTCACAGGAGGATAACAAATCCTTGAAATAGAAATATTCAAACGTGGGAGCTGTTATTTCCAATAGGGGCTATTCTGATAGATATAGGATAAGCCGAGGCTAACCCACGGACTCTGGAGTTAAATTGTTCGGCAAATACTTGGAAGTTTCCGATCCTGTCCTCTAGGCACTAGCATGGACGACACAATGTCGTGAGGTGGTGAGGAGGTATAGATATAGGTGTTTCACTACCAGGGATACGTGTCTTCAAGGCGTTTTTTACCACCTGAGGAGCCATCTTGCAGGGGTAGTCTCTCGCACCCTCCTGTGTACTGAGGGCGTACCTGTCAGGGCACCAACGTGACCAAACTCCAGACCAGACGCCCTGGCAAGGGTGGGCAACATTGCCACCCCAGTATATCCATTAGATACCTGAGAACAGAGGAGGTCTCTGATAATCTGCTATCTGAAGGGTATGTAACCTCCAGCAAACACATGCACTTTCAGGTGGATTACCCTGCCGAGTGGGAAGAGCCAGTACAACCGGGATGGTGGTAGGTATAGATATAGGCTCATGGTCGTACAGGGCCAGAACTAATGTTGTAAGCCCTTTGATAATATAGTTCCCTCCGATAGTTCCAAATTCCTCTAGAACGGAACCTTTTCTACCCACCCACTGTTCTCATGTAATCTCCATTTATCAACGACCTACCGGTACCCTACCTTGCAACTCACCTAACACCCAGCAACCAATACCTGGAATCACTCCTGGTTAGACATTCAATAATGGTCTCCTCTTCACACTACTCCTATTATCGTTACTGTATCACTTGCGCTATTTCCTGCTTGTTTAATGCTGTTTAGTCTGATCCCACTTGCTTCCAGAAAATCTGAACAATCATAGCCATTCATATCTCGTCATTGCCCTACCCCTCATTAGGCCCCTCAAAAAAGCTTGTCTCTCATCTCCATGCGCATTATAAAAATCGTGATTTGGTGAATTCATTTTTTCTTCTTTTAAAATAAAACATTTTTGATGGAATATCTGTTTAAAATGGACAAATATTGACATATTTGGTATCAAATTAAAGCCTAAGCTGTCCATAAGGCAGTGGGTTAGGAATAACATTGATTTTCCCAAATTTTATTGATACATATTATCCCTAGAAAGTCTAAACTTTCCCATACATTTTGGCCCCAGAGTAAAAAAAAAAGAATGAAATAAAAAAACGCCCTCGTCATATATTTCAATGCTTTGTGATCAATAAGAAACCATATTTGAGTGACCTTATATGGAAGTATTTAAGTAAAAAGGAATTTTAGAAACGTCCCTGTCGTTTCTAGTATTGAGCAGTGCAGTATTGTCACCTCGCATGGGGTCATGCTAACCTACTGATACCCCATAGATTAGGATCAGTTTCAAAAGTTGTGCACCTGACAATTCGGGCTTGTGGGGAGCATTTTCAAAAGGATGCACAAGAATCCTGGATTATGGGAACGTTCTGACTGGCAGGTATTCCTATATCCCGCGCAACACTGAAAACCCAGAGGAAGGAGCCTAGTCATTCTGACGACGTAGGTTGTCATAATGACAAATGGAAAATGCTCTGGAGAATGGTGTATGAATATAGTTCCTAATTAGTTCAGCTCCTAACAAGAGGCATCCCTTTCACATATTTGGTGTACTCTTGATTGAACTAAGTAGCTTTACTTGTTATAAATAAGTTGCGAATGGGTGAGAATGATGGCCCTTAAGGTATAGAGACCACTCTGCTCCCTGTCACCAGTTTATGTCTCATGCTAGAAAATTTACATCATTCAATTAACACTGGAAGACAGCATGTGCCAGGAAAGGTCCCATGTGCAACAACCAGATATGCCCTATAGGTTGTCCCAATGACTACCCAATGGTGATGACTTTAGGTCTTCAAATTGACAATACCTAAATCAAAAACCTTAAGGTAGTCATTCTGACTACCCAATCCATGTGACTACCTAAGGTCATCATTATGACAACTGTGGTCTATATGGATCAGATAAGACTACCTTAGGTCGTCACAATGATGACCAAAGGTAGTCACCTTGACGACCTAAAGTTGTCAATTTTGGTATTGTCAATATGACGACCCTGAGGTTTACAGTGAAGGGAGGGGGGTATGGCGTAGGAATCATGATGCCCGCCCTATAATCAATAAATTTATTTGACATGAGTTTATTCTGTAATTTCAAAAAATATAAAAATACAAGGCAATCATATTTGTTTCCATTGAATCACAGAAGAAGTTGATACTTATAGTGAAAAACAATATTATATCAGCATTATGATTACTACACCTTCATTTCATTTCTACAGTATGACGACTTATCAAGAAAGTCAACCATTATGATATTACTTGGGTATAGGGTCGGGGGGGGGGTAGGGGAATGACGAACATGTGATGCTACCAAATTAATATAGACTATATTCATATTATACGCATATTCAGTGCTTATGATTACAAAGTATGAATAACCAAGTCAAATTATCCATCTACGACTATAATACAGTCGGCCACAACTCTGAAAGTTGACTTTCTGACTTTCATTTATGAGTTGGAGTATTTTCATGATACATGAATATGATGTAAAAAGGTGCGACACTAGGACCATAATTACTAGTTAATACGATACAGAGACCTTATAAAGTTGTTGTTTTTTCTCTCATTTAATTGCCCTTCGAGTTGAATAGATTCAACGTAAAGTTTTTCTGTTCAATAGGATGCACATTAATTGTAGATTGTGGGGACATGCTGACCATTCTGTCTGGCAGACCTTTATCACCACACTTCGCTGTGGCTTAGCAGGGAAAGCTCACATTGACCAAGGATCTGCCTGTGTGGATTTCAAGGTTATGACGATAAAACGATATGCCATAAATTATGTACGATTAGTCAGATTTGTGAGCATAGCGCCGATTTTACATAAAAATCGGGTAGTGGAGCCTCACCTTATGTGTGACTCTGAGTCTGGTACCTGCCTAAATTTAGCAAGATGGCATGCCAGGATGCCTGTCCATACAAAAGGAGCAGATATATCATTATAGAGGCAGGTTGGTTGGTGAGAGTACATTGGGTTCTGGGTTATGACAGGGATGCCGTATTAATCATTATATATGCTGAACAGGCGTTGTATGCCATGGAGTCTCCAATGCTATATTTGTGAGAACTGTAGATGTAGTTTCCTGACAACCAGCCATGTGTCGGGTTTGTCAACAATTTAGGGCCCTTCTCAAATACAAATATATATTCTGAGCAAATATTTCTACATGCTAAACCGCGTTTTTAAAAAAAATTGTACATTACTGTTATATCTCCCTGTAACAGTAACATACACGGTCAGGCTGATGTAGATTTATAGCATAACGATTTGATGGAATAGGGAATCAATCGAATCTGATATCCTGGCATCCACGTAGCTTATTATCATTCTACTTGTGTAAAGGACAATAAACTATGCATTCCGAAAAGTGAAAATGAAAGTAAGAAGACCGAATAAAGTCTCAACGTTGATATAGCCATGCATTTACATGGTATAGTCATTACATCAAATAGATGACTTTTATATAGTAGCTGGTGTATTGAGATAATGCCAGAATTAGGACTGGGTGTAGAACTGATATTCCATATAAAGGGATAATATAATACTTGGCGCTGCACACGGGAAGACAGAGTGCTCATAGCAACCGTGCTCAAACACAGATATTAGGCCTAGTCGTCTAACCTGAATCAAACACAACCACTAACCTATGTGCACGTACCACCCTCCCCACTTTATCCGGCCTACTCACTACTGGGTCATCCTTAATATGGAGTAGTTACTATAGTCCAGTTAAATTCTGGATGTAAGTCCTTAGACTTAGTCCTTCTCCATCACCATGGGCCAAAGATGGGCTGTTACAGATCACATGCGTTTACCGGGTTTACCGCAGCAACCCCAAGCTTTGGCGTCGGTTTGTGAGTTTGTGTATAGACTGTAGTAAGTAGCGAAACCAAAAATATGTCCTTTTATACCGTAAACCAAAAGTCGATTTTACGGCCCATGTACACTGATATTATTATATCAGCCATGTAAAACGACAGTAGATTTTACTGTACAGCTACATTTACAATGTAGGGTATATGTTTCAGAGTTAACATAATCTATTTTCCTAAAAAGAAACACACTTCCCTATCACATAATTATCACAGAAAATACTGCACTGCCATTACATACAAACTCAGGCTATACACATATTTAATCTGAGGTCAATATCATGGTCAGAAAAGGTTGCAAAGTGTTAAAATGGAACATAAAAGCCCAGACTCCACTAGGGCGGCACAGTGTTCTGCGAAACGGAGCGATCTTTTTTTATGTTTTGATTTGCACATTTTGCTTCATTTCGCCTCATTTCGCTTGGTTTCGCGGCAGTTTCGCGGCAGTTTCGCGGCAGTTTCGCCCTGCTACTGGCGTCACATAGGGCGACACTGTGGCGAAATGAAGCGAAATGAAGCGAAATGAAGCGAAATGAAGCGAAATGAAGCGAAATGAAGCGAAATAAAGGAAAATGTGAAAATCAAAACATGAAAAAAGATCGCATCGTTTCGCAGGTAGGTGTGTCGCCCCAGTGGAGCCCGGGCTTAGACTGACATCCAGTTCTCCCTGACCTGCTGCAGTGGGTCATTTTAGAACTACTGTGTAAGCCAGGTTCACTTCACATTGACTCAATCCGGTGTCAATATGGAGGGATACTTTGATACTACAAACTTTTTTTTCTACTAGGAATATGTTGTACCTTTTGAATAATTGGTTTGGCAATAATGAAACACCATTCTTTATGATGAATAAACCACAAAAGTATAAGTAGAACCACCATCCTGGAACTGGACCCACGTGACATGAACCAGACGTTTATATAAAATACACACTGTGCAGTGAATGATATTCGTTTTTCTTGACAAATGGGATGAGGGCAGAGAAGGTAAATTTAGAAGCACTTACAAATATCTGCTATCACAGCATAGAAACGAACATGGGTCCATCTTCTTTTTTTGTTCCAATGATACTCGAGTATGTGAGAGACAGTATGTGATTCTTTTGGGAAAAGAGAACTTCACCGTTGAGACATGCATATTCAAAAAGTATAGTTTAGGACATGCCTATACTACCTTATGAGTCAAAAGATGTATGTTCTGATCATTGAATATTTTTTATATAAAAAACACAAATTCACCCCTACTTCGACCAACTCCCTATTGCGATCACCCATTGAGATCACCACTCTATTCTGAATTTGCAGATCCCCCACTGTGCAGGGCCTGTAATTCCGCTTTGGGCTACGAGATAAGCACTGATTAGAAGTATCATAAGGGGCATCATTTGAACCATAAAATTATCAAGTACATAGACAACCCCACGTAAAAATAACGTTTTAAAACTTTATATAACGTTATACCATAGTATTATGCCATAATTTTGAAAACCAACTGTGGTGTTAGCTTCCGCGTCCTTAGCAACGTTACACACCTGCCCCAGGTGAGAGAACCAAGAACCAAACCACGACCCCGGCGCAGCGGCGTCCTATGAAAGGGGGCGCGGCACATATACTACACAATATACACACATAACCGCCAAGGCTCTTATATAGACAATAACGTTTTTAGCTTACTGGGAAAGGTTCATGAGTTTTAGTCTTTTGTGTATGCTATTTCACGTGTTGACCTCGGGCAGTATTTCACGAGGCCGTAGGCCAAGTGAACTGCGGCACAATAGTTGAAAAGTGAAATGACCCACCCAAATACTCAAAAGAGTGTTCCTTTGTGTGTTTTAAAAAAAATTCAAAATACCAAAATTGTGATAGGGGGAAGCTAAAATCGCTTGTTTCTACTTTGTCCATGTGTAAACAAACCGCGATTTTCATGATGTCACAGGGATGTGAAATACGAGCATGGGTTATTTCTCGGGTGTGTGAAATATGACATTCTTTGGCTAAGTCAATAGGGCTACCGTAAACCATAAGAAATAAAATGTGCATTGTCTTTTTGGGTATAAACCATAACCCACCATGGGCTATTGTAACCATCCTTCTTCTGTAACCACTTCTCTAATGCAAGTAATCCTCTAATGCAGCCAATCCCATAGGCTTTGCAGCCACTATTTAATCACATGTCATACAAAGTCTAGAGAAAGTGATCCCCTTTTGATTATGCAGCAATCTCACCAATGTGGCCCTCTTCTGATAGCTCCAGAAACGCTTCAGAGTTTACCCTTCTAAAACCTCAGCGTATCCTTTCTTGAGGAATCGCATCATTTAATTTGAAGATATGATATCATTCATCAATTTCAAGGAAAGAAACGCCACAATTCAAACGGATTCTGGCGGAATTCACATCCTAGCTGATACAGGGGTAGAACCAAACCACCACTGGTATCAAAACAAATTGATGTAATCGAAAGACCGAGACCAAGAGACTTGAAATACATTTGATATGAATGATATGCATAGAATGGAGTTGTGGTGAAAGAGGTTTGATATCGTAGTTTGTTTTTTGGAACTGGGGATAAGGAAGCTTTAAAGAGAGCAGTAGGTATACATCAAGAGAAACGAAATTGAATAGTCATATTTAATGGAAATAACATAGCAGTCATCTTGGAAAACAGCCATCAAATTGATTTGAAGGTGATAGATAGGGGCCTTAAGACATTCTTCATGCCAGGTGTCATTTTATCACAACTTGCGCGGTGGAATTAAACAATCTGTATCCATGCTCTGAAGAATTCTAATAACTTTTATGGAAAATAGGGGTGCACTATTGTCATGTCATGTTTCTACCTGTACTGAAGAGAATCCTTCATGTGATGTACTTAATACACCAAGAGGTAATTATTCGTTTTAAAACGCGTAGCATTGGTTAGGCACACAATGCCACTTATTAGGGTACGCCAAAATGTGAGACCAATTTAAAAGGCATTGCCATTCTTGTTGGGTTGACACCCACATAGTAGTAGATTAACTCAAGTACAATGTACCTGGCAGGCGACTATGTTCTGCTTTGATTGAAATGGGTGATATATGAGAGGATGAAGTTAAGCAATGATAAAATTCGATTCTTTATAGTCATTTTTCATTAACGGTGTATAGCAATGCGCTTTCTATTACAGATCCTGGACCCTATCCCAAATATGGCAAAGCACATACTTATACAAGAAAAACGATGGGCCAGCATGAAAGGGAGACGAAAACGAAATTATGGAGTTCTAAGTCAGATAGTAACTATATTCACAATGTCTATATTACTGCAAGATTTATGTGCAGGATTAGTTATTCCCGGCGCTCCCGCTGACGCTGTGGAAATGACAACAGTACAGGAAACCTCAGCTGCAACACAGACCACTGTGGAACAAACAACAGTACAGGAAACCTCAGCTGCCACACAGACCACTGTGGAACCAACAACGGTACAGGAAACCTCAGCTGCCACACAGACCACTGTGGAACCAACAACGGTACAGGAAACCTCAGCTGCCACACAGACCACTGTGGAACCGACAACAGTACAGGAAACCTCAGCTGCCACACAGACCACTGTGGAACCAACAACGGTACAGGAAACCTCAGCTGCAACACAGACCACTGTAGAACCAACAACGGTACAGGAGACCTCAGCTGCCACACAGACCACTGTAGAACCAACAACGGTACAGGAGACCTCAGCTGCCACACAGACCACTGTGGAACCAACAACAGTACAGGAAACCTCAGCTGCCACACAGACCACTGTGGAACAAACTACAGGACAGGAAACCTCAGCTGCCACACAAACCACTGTGGAACAAACAACAGTTCAAGAAACCTCAGCTGTCACACAGACCACTGTGGAGCAAACAACTGTACAGGAAACGTCAGCTGCCACACAGACCACTGTGGAACAAACTACGGGACAGGAAACCTCAGCTGCCACACAGACCACTGTGGAACCAACAACAGTACAGGAAACCTCAGCTGCCACACAAACCACTGTGGAACCAACAACAGTTCAAGAAACCTCAGCTGTCACACAGACCACTGTGGAACAAACAACAGTGCAGGAAACCTCAGCTGCCACACAGACCACTGTGGAACCAACAACGGTACAGGAAACCTCAGCTGCAACACAGACCACTGTGGAGCAAACAACAGTACAGGAAACCTCAGCTGCCACACAGACTACTGTGGTACAAACTACAGGACAGGAAACCTCAGCTGTCACACAGACCACTGTGGAACCAACAACAGCATTGGAAACCTCAGCTGCCACACAAACCACTTTGGAACCAACAACAGTACAGGAAACCTCAGCTGCCACACAGACCACTGTGGAACCAACAACAGCTCAAGAAACCTCAGCTGTCACACAGACCACTGTGGAGCAAACAACTGTACAGGAAACCTCAGCTGCCACACAGACCACTGTGGAACAATCTACAGGACAAGAAACCTCAGCTGCCACACAAACCACCGTGGAACCAACAACAGTACAGGAAACCTCAGCTGCCACACAGACCACTGTGGAACAAACTACAGGACAAGAAACCTCAGCTGCCACACAGACCACTGTGGAACCAACAACAGTACAGGAAACCTCAGCTGCCACACAAACCACTGTGGAACCAACAACAGTTCAAGAAACCTCAGCTGCCACACAGACCACTTTGGAACCAACAACAGTACAGGAAACCTCAGCTGTCACACAGACCACTGTGGAACCAACAACAGTACAGGAAACCTCAGCTGCCACACAGACCACTGTAGAAGCAACAACAGTACAGGAAACCTCAGCTGCAACACAGACCACTGTAGAACCAACAACAGTACAGGAGACCTCAGCTGCCACACAGACCACTGTAGAACCAACAACGGTACAGGAAACCTCAGCTGCAACACAGACCACTGTGGAACAAACAACAGTACAGGAGACCTCAGCTGCTACACAGTCTACTGTGGAACCAACAACGGTACAGGAAACCTCAGCTGCAACACAGACCACTGTAGAACAAACAACAGTACAGGAAACCTCAGCTGCCACACAGACCACCATGCAACAAACAACGGGACAGGAAGCAACATCAGTGCAAACTACTGCACAACAACAACTGAATGTAGAGATAACCACAGGAACAGCAACTACACCAGGTCCCCAAACCACAGGAACAGTAACCACACAAGGTCCACAAACCACTGGTACAGCAACTACACCAGGTCCCCAAACCACAGGAACTGAAACCACACCTGGTCTGCAAACCACGGGTACTGCAACTACACCAGAACCCCAAACCACAGGTACTGCAACTACACCAGGTCCCCAAACCACAGGAACTGAAACCACACAAGGTCCGCAAACTACAGGTACGGCAACTACACCAGGTCCCCAAACCACAGGAACTGAAACCACACCAGGTCCGCAAACCACAGGTACGGCAACTACACCAGGACCTCAAACCACAGGTACAGCAACTACACCAGGACCCCAAACCACAGGAACAGCAACTTCACCAGGTCCCCAAACCACAGGAACTGAAACTACACCAGGATCCCAAACCACCGGTACGGCAACTACACCAGAACCCCAAACCACAGGTACGGCAACTACACCAGGACCCCAAACCACAGGAACGGCAACTTCACCAGGTCCCCAAACTACAGTACAGCAAACGACAGTTCTACCAACAACTATACAGCAAACCACCGAAAGCCAAACCACAGTCCAGCCAACAACTGTACAGCCAACCACCAAAAGCCAAACCACAGTTCAGCCAACAACTGTACAGCCAACCACTGAAAGTCAAACCACAGTACAGCCTACATCTGTACAGCCGACCACTGAAACCCAAACCACAGTTCAGCCAACTACTGTACAGCCAACCACTGAAACTCAAACGACAGTTCAGCCAACTACTGAAACGCAAACCACAGTTCAGCCAACAACTGCAAAGCCAACCACTGAAACTCAAACCACAGTTCAGCCAACAACTGCAAATCCAACCACTGAAACTCAAACCACAGTGCAGCCAACAACTGCAAATCCAACCACTGAAACTCAAACCACAGTGCAGCCAACAACTGTGCAGCAAAGCACAGGAACAGGAACTGCACCTACAGCCAAAAGCACAGTTCAACAAAGCACTTCTGCAGCTATCACTTCAGTAGCACAAACTCCCGAAATACGAACTACAACTGCAGGAGTTCCAAGCACCGATTCACCTACTACCATCACAACTACCACTACAGCTGCACCTTGCTCAAATGGCGGTAAGTACCTACCTACCGTTATCTAATGCTAATGTTATGTTAACTCATGTGTTAAATGAAAAACTATTTCCATAATCAACAAAGGCAAACATGAAAAATATATTATGGTGGTGCAGGCGGATACCTAGTCTACACATGTTAGACCAGTATTGGAATAAAGGAACTATAGATATAGTTTGTTGTTGAAAGCTTTGCAGAAATCATTCAATGTTTGGTATAATCTGAAAACATCCATGGTTAAACCACGGCCAGGTTGTGATAAATCAGTGGGGACTCTGTGTTCATGATGAGACAAAGGTCCAATGACCAAAATTGCATTGTTAATTAACTTGAGCACAGCACAGAGATGTGCATGGCCCTGCATCATCAGAACATATCAATGCTCGTGTATTGTCCTGTGCAAATAAAAACATAGAGTCCCCTGAGATGAGATGACATGAGATGAGATGACATGACAGGATTATAGCATACAATGTAGGTACCCTTGTAGCAAGCCCACAAGGGGCCGATCCGATATTAGGTTGCCTGTTTGAAGTTGGGTAAAACTGAGCTGGGTTTCATATTGGACTGCTGGATGGGCTGAAGTGTGGGCCCCAACTGGGCAGAAAAAAATAGTTTTACCTTATTAAGGTCTCATAATAACTAGTTTTACATTATTCGTACATGAATCATATATGTTCTCACAATACTCTGATTCAAACTCCTTTAGCGGGCACGTATCGCTCGGGCCAGCCCGAGCGTGTGTGGAGAGCGCATTGCCCGCCTGTGGTAGCTCAAGTACCGTAGCAGAGCAGTGGAGAAGCAGCTAGCCCTGTGGTGTAGAGGTAGGATTCTCAACTCCCGAGCGGAGGGGCCGGGGTTCGATCCCCCATGGGGCTGTCACGTTTTCCGCTGCCTGTTACACTGGTGCCGTGACCAGGATGGTCTTAACCTGGGTTGGGTACTTGAGCGGTTTCAGCTTCTGCTGGGTCGACTTAGCACCAGTGGTCGAACCTAGCAAAAGTCTGAAGGGGAGTAATGTAGCGGGCACGCATCGCTTGGGGCAGCCCGAGCATGGGTGGAGAGCGCATTGCCCGCCTGTGGTAGCTCAAGTACCGTAGCAGAGTGGTGGAGAAGCAGCTAGCCCTGTGGTGTAGCGGTAGCATTCTTAACTCAGGAGCGGAGGGGCCGGGGTTCGATCCCCCGTGGGGCTGTCATGTGCCTGTTACACTCCCATGAAATAATTATTTTCATGTGTAGCCTATATTGGGAATACAGTGGGTTCTGGTTGGGTAAATTAAGCCCAATTCTGGCTGCCTAATTTGGGCTCAGATTAGTTTCAAAGTGGGCTGCCTAATTTGGGATGAGGTTGGGTTTGGACAGGATAAGCTGGTCTGGAAGTTCGGCTCAGTGAAACTAGATGACACTACTATACCTTAAGTAGAGTTTTCCAACAAAACATTATGAACTTGCTTTATATTATTATATTATGAAACAGGAATAGGTTAAGGTGATGTAGAATATGAAACAATAAACAAACGTTCTCACAAGTTTCGGGATAAGGTAGACTATACATTTTGAATGATGAAAAGCAGGAGCTATCCACTGTAGACACTATTTTTGTTTGATTTCAACTTGCTTAACTATGGACACATGCTTAAAGTAGTTAATTATTTACCCAAGGAGGGGGGGGTTGGTGGTTGGGGGCAAAAAACGTTCGACCCCTCTAGAGGTGGGAGTCCAAAAAATGTCGACCCTTCCACATAACTTTAGTTGAAAGAGGGGGGGGGGATAAATTCTGACCCATCTCGATGGGGGTGCCAGAAAAATTCTTACTAGGGGGGGGTAACATTTTCACTTGCACGAAAATCCACCAATCCTCCCCTAATGACAACTTCCTTAGCAACTATGAAATTGAAGGCCAATGTGTAGCTAAACCAAATAAGAGTGACTTCTCCAAACTGCATATATGGCTTATACCTGATGATCATTAGCCTGGCTGATATACTTATCCATACTTGGATAGAAAGAGGATGGTTGTGCCTTGGGTGGGGTATTAAGCAGCCTCTAAGATATCTTAATCATGCAAAAATTGCAAGAAAACACCGGGAATTGTCTGAATAAAAGCTAAAATCCCATAATTAGCCTAGGTGGTCCCTAATTGGGTAGACCATCTTAAACCTGAGGGCAAAGGGGGCAGCCTATGCAAAAACCGATCTGTGCCCAATTTGGGCTAACCTACATACACATGGGGCCACATCTGTACATCTGGAAACACGGTTTGCTAAGTGCTGGGGTAGCTGTCTCAGCATCTAACTCTTTACAAAGAGCTTCCATTTAATTTTTATAATTATCTATATTATATATGTTTGTCTTGAAACCTGTAAATTTGATGTCAATTATGCACTGTTGAAGCTCAATTATCATGGGTAATCCTTGCCGGACCTGCACTTAAATACAGCAGGAATGTTTATTTGTTTATCAACCTAGAGCAGACTATGAATGCAGGGAACATTTGACCTTCTTAGTTTCAGGAGAATGCACAACAACTTTTCTTAACACAGAAAGACAAAACACTGTAGTAGAAACCACGACACAATATCAAACGACAAATGAATACCAAACCACACTGTCCTCTCCATCACAAATAAATCAAACACAAACAATTATATTGAGCAAACTAGTCCAGAGACCACCGTAAAACAAACAACATTAGGGCACAAAACACCAGAAACAACCTCAGAATCACAGACCACAGTAGGGCAAATCACTGGAACAGAAACAACACCATCAACTCAAACTGCAGATCCGCAAACAACAGGATCAGTATCTGAAACTACAGGACAGAGAAACACAGCAGCAACCCAGACTACTGTCAAACAAAAATGGGACAGGAAACCACAGCTGTATCAGAGACCACTGTCGAAAAGACAACAGGACAGGACACCTCTGCAGTAACCCAGACCACTGTCCAACAAACCACAAGACAGGACACCTCAGCGGTAACACAGAACACTGTCCAACAGACCACAGCACAGGACACCTCAGCAGTAACCCAGACCACTGTCCAACAAACCACAGGACAGGACACCTCAGCGGGAACCCCCCTAGTAGCAAGGTTTTAGCTCGGATTGGCTGTTTGAAGTCGGGCAAAACTGAGCTGGGTTTCATGTTGGGCAGATGGCTGGGCTGAAGTGTGGCCCCGATCGGGCTGCCCATTTTGGGCTCAGATCAGTTTCAAAGCGGGCTGCCCGATTTGGGCTCAGATCAGTTTCAAAGAGGGCTACCCGCTTTGGGTTCATGTTGGCCAGATGACAGGAAACCCGTCCAAAACCCGTTCTGAGCCCAATTCGGGCAGCCAACTTGGGGCCACACCAAAACCCAGTGCCCTAAACCAACGGGCACCCGTCGGTTAGCCCACTCCGGGCCGATGACGGCTGAGGTTGGGTTTGGGCAGGGCAACTGGTCTAATAGTTCTGATGATTGACACCAGATGTCACTACTATACAATATCTAGAGTTTTCCAACAAAGCCAGATGAAATTGACATTATATAATAATACAATAAAAGTGATGTAGAATAGGAAACAATTAATAGATGTTCTCACAGTTTAAACATAAGATAGAATATATATTTGAATGATGAAAAAGGAGGTTCTCTAAGCAGCTATCCAGTGTAAACACTAGTTCTGTGGCATTACAATCTTAATACAAGACTCATGTGCCCCATGTAGGTATGAACTATGGCTTTGAAGGCCAATGTGCACCATAGACACTTGTCTATGCTGCATGTGGCTCAAACCTGATGGTAATAGGCCTGCTTGATACTTCCATTATTGGGTAGGAAGAGTATGATTATGCCTTGGGTTGATTAGCAGGACCTAGGATATCTGGTTCAACAAATACAAAAAATCATTGGAGAATGATTGAATAGATTCTAAAAAGCCATAATTATCCAATCTTAGCCCGCTTTCAACCCGTCCAAAAACCGATCTAAGCCCGCTTTCAACCCGTCCTAAAACCGATCTGAACCCACTTTCAGCCCGTCCAAAAACCAATCTGAGCCCAAAGTGGGAAGCCCGTCCAAAAACTGATCTGAGCCCAAAGTGGGCTTCCCGACCAAAACCTGATCTGCGCCCAACATGGGAAGCCCGCACGGGGCCAGACCAAAGCCCAGTGCCCTAAACCGACGGGAGCCCGTCGGTTAGCCCACTCCGGGCCAGACTTGCAAACACAGTCTGGCCCCGTCCGGGGCCACAGTGTGTTTGCTACTAGGGCCAGACCACTGTCCAACAAACAACAGGACAGGACACCTCTGCAGTAACCAAGACCACTGTCCAACAAAAAACAGGACAGGACACCTCTGCAGTAGCCAAGACCACTGTCCAACAACAACGGGACAGGAAACCACAGTTGTATCAGAGACTACTGTCCAGCAAGCAACGGGACTGGACATCTCAGCCAAAACCCAGACTACTGTCCAGCAAGCAACGGGACTGGACACCTCAGCCAAAACCCAGACCACTGTCCAACAAACCACAGGACAGGATACCTCAGTAGCCCAAACTACACCACAGCATGTATCATTTCAGTCCACAAAAGATGAAACCACGACTCCACAAGCAACAAGGTCAGAAACAACATCACAATTCTATACCACAGTACAGCACACCACAGGGTCTGTGACAACACTAGAATCTCAGACCACACCTCAGCAAACAGATACAACCACAGATGTAAACAGCACACCATTAACTCACACCACAGAAAGACAAGTAGGCGAAATGACTACTTTTGGGGAAACGACAGTACCAGAACAAACCAATAAAATTCAAATCAGTACAATACCAACCGATATATCAGAAAGCACCACACCAGAACACACTACTATACCCTTCAGTTTCAGAGTAGTACTCCGCAGTGATATAGCCCAGTGAATAGGGTGAGGGGTGAGGTACAGTTGATTGGCTATTCACAACCTGTACATAATGTACCTAGTATTGGGGATAAGTTGCCGGGCAAGTTGATTGTTATGGTGTTAGGGGGCCCAAGGATCTATGCATACATTAACCGCTAGTGGTTAGCTACCCAAAATGCAAAGAGTGAATTGTCAGTGAGACATACAATGTACCCAGCTAGCAAAACTCGTAGTAAATCACATCATCTCTACATCTTTTCTCAACAGATATTTACTACATTTGGTTACGTCGTATTCTTGGCCTCATGACGTCTTATATGCAAATGGTTTAGACATCATTCTTCAGACATCTTTTTGATGTAATATAATAATATTAATATGACCTGCTTTGAAAGATTTGAAAGACATCAGGAAGATGCGATATAATGATGTAAGTAAGTGGAATAATTGTAACATTGTGTGAGGTGGGTATATTCCAAAATCATTTTAATTGTGATATAAATTTATTTCATAAACAAGATGCCAGATGAAAACACATTTTAGACATCACGAAAAGACATGTATCTAACGTCTACCCTACACCTAGAGTAAGACTTCTCCATCAGAAATAGGTGACATCGAAGGCAATCAGTGTATTTTGCCTGTAGACATCACCGATATTCCTGTAGAGACTTAGCACATTGATCCTAGCAAATTGGCCAAGATGTGATGCCAGCTAATGGTCAGTATTTTGATTTGAATAGTTGTAGCAACCACAGAAAAGGTGTGCTCATACTAATCTCCTGGTTCTCCCTTAAACAATCATTCTGCAGGAACAAAAATAACATATCATACATTCCAGACAAAAGTTGTTCAAATTTCATCTTCTTTGGAAATTCATTGTGTTGAATAAATACTCATTCATGGTTAAAGTATTGCCAATGTAGATTGGATTCTATTGATATTGGTTAAGAGAGACATCTTGTGTTAAAAGAGTGAACCACTTGAAAGGTAAAGTACAGATGTGTTATAGACGTCATAATCTGACCAGATAAGGATGTACCACATATATAAACTATACGGAATATTGATGTCAAATCTATCCCATCTTTTTAGCATGCACCTTAAGTCATGAATTTAACATCAATGTATTACGTGTACAATTTCTCCAAAAAAAGATGTAATATTCTGATCAAGATTTAACCACTTGTTATGCTAAATAGTGACCACATTCAAACGTATGGATGATATCAAATGACTTATGTCTCTTTCACATGGCCATTTAGATGTAAATTATACGTAAGTTTCTTGTCAAACCACCATGTAAAATGATTTACTCCCTCAAGATGTCATTATGGGGTCATTTTTACGTATCAACGTGAATATGACCAGTAAAAGACGTACTTTTTACATAAGGTGCTAGCTGGGTAATGTCTCACTAGTCAGTATGACACTAGAGCAGCTGAACAGACGACTGTACTCCAAACAACCGACCAGCCCTCTACTGCTCAGACCACAGCAAATGGACAGACTACTGGCACATCTAGCTCTAACCAGGTTACATCTGTGTCAGCGACCAAGCCCCCACCATGTGTTGGGAATAGTATATTATTTTATATGAATAGATAAAGTCCTCTGTCTTGACTATATCGACAGTGCTTAAAAGATGCAGTGCTTAAATTGTGATGGCAAAATGTAGAACCTTATAAGCATGCATGCTTGTGAATTATGTTGTGTATCATGCGATGCACCAGAAGCTAGCCTATTGGCCATAGATGGTGTACATTTGAAACACTGCTGCAAAAACTCTTTCTGCTCATCCAACCAGCATTTGACATTTACGTCTGGATGCATTGTGCACTAGAAGAAACAGTATAATTATGTTAAAATGGAAATGCCCCAAATTCTACTTTCACATGATATTGATGATGACAACCACCACTTTGCCTAGAAGCTCCGTGTATCCTCAAGTTTCCAACATACATTTATCGGACACGCAGTGATTAGATTATTTTCTTAACGCTCCCTATATCCCAGTAAACACGCTACGTATCCCCAACGTAGCTCAGAGGTTTCCCTAGGTTTCTTTCCAACCAAAGGTCTGAGCTACGTTTTTTTGCAAGGTTTCTCAACGTCAAAACGTTATGGTTTATTTACGTTCAACCAACGTCTATGTCTGATTTACGTTTATTTATGTTGTATAGACGTAATTAAACGTAGTAAATCTACGTCATAAATACGTTGAATTACGTAGTGAGATAATCACAGAATATCTCTAAGTATTTAGGGACCCTTGGCAATTAAGTTTCGTTTTCCAATTATCAGAATATTACTGCACCATGAAGCGATTACAGCACATGGCCTGCTAGCTCATACAGTAGAGATTGGGACTTTGGATCTGAAGGTTGAGAGTTCAAGCCTGCAGGCATGAGGACAAATTCGTAAATGCTTGGAGTTATGTTGATGTATTGCGTTAATACATGATACACTGGAATGTAAGGGAATTTTTGTGGTGTATTTGAAACCATTTCCAAATATTTCATTATAGTCTAAAGTATTATTATCAGACTATTTATTTACGTTGATAAACGTTAATCAAACCTGTAGGTTTGTGACAGGTAAATACACCTTAATGGTCTGACGTTCATAAACCTTGTATAACTACGTAGTTCAGACCCCAACAGAACGTAGATTTATGTCTGAGCTACGTTGGTGTGTTTACTGGGATGATAATAAGCAACAGCAAGGGAAATATTTGAACCACATGCATCTAGGCTAAGTTGATACATGTTAATCTAGGAGAGACACATCCCACACTTAGGTCGTTTTTGTGAACTCCCCCCACACTCATGTTGTTTTTGTGAACTCTGTGACCTGATATCACTGACCCAGCCAATGGGAGTGCATTGCTTTGCATGCTTATTTATGTAAGGTACAGCACACCACCATATTCAGCCAGCATTCCCAAATAGCACCATTTGAGTTTCAGGCTTGATTAATTGACAGAAAATAATTGTATACTTGTACTATATGAATATGTTATTTGAGACAAACCCAACTATTGCAGGACTACCAATAGTCAGCGCTTTGCTGACATTTGTTTCTGAACTTTGTTTATAGAAGCGCCAGTGCAGCTTTAAAAGCAATTTGCAGGCTATGTGACTATATTATAGAGTATTATGAGAATTTCCATTTCCATTATGAGGCTATTCAAGTATGACATCGTCGATAAGGGGTAGGGGGTATATGGAGACTGATGACATGGCCATGCTGTTCCTATACTAAATGATGACAATGGTGGGGGGGATGCCTGAGAAGTGATGACGTCATACTTGAATGGCCCCTATATTTACAAAATCATGGAACTTTTACAAGGTAAAGATATACACTTGGTCTATTGAATAAGACATTTTCGTTTTGGACTTTGTTTCAACTACTCTTCGTTGTTGGTATAACACTCTTGAATAACATATTGATAATGAGTATCATCTATTTCAGTGGCCTACTACAACATTACAATAACAGGGACATCATCTGACCCAAGCATCACTACTGCGGTGCGTAATCAGCATCATTTATATTGTCACTTTGCATATAATTATATTATTTATGTACACCTGTGAATTTCTTGCCCAAGAGCACAACATAAGCTGGGCACATGTAAGAATGTCCAATAACCAGGTTTGGGAAATCATGAGTTTCTCAGGTTGCAGTGAGAAAGCACAATGACGTGAGATCTCACTGCTAAATTGGGGGTTATCACACAGCACTGTGAGATCTCATCCCCACTGATGGAAACCACATTGATGCTATATCTAGCAAATAGAACCATAGGGAATACAACATTTTAGCTTGATTATTAATTATTTCACATGAAATACACATTTGCTATAGAATCCCATTGAGATATACTTAGCTGATGACATAATACATCATTGTAGGCATTCATTTTCTAGAGCAAATGATGGCAAGCCTACAGTAAATTGGGATTTCTCAATAGCATTTTCTAGCTTTGTATGAAAATCGTCCTTTTTTATCCACACAATGAGATAATTAGAGTGAATGTTGAGAAAACAATTATGTGCCCACTTATACATAATCTTGATCTTTGTTTGAAATTGACGGAAATCCTTGAAAAATGTGAAAATGTGAAGGTTTATAATATGGGTGTGGTTTCCAACAGGGGGGGGGGGGGGTGAGATCTCACATCACTGTGTGATAACCCAACAATTTAGCAGCGAGATCTCATGTCATTGTGCTTTGTCACTGCAAGGTGAGAAACCCATGGTATTCTTAGCCTGATAACTACACATTACAGTATACTTTGTCAATGAAAACATTGACATGTTATCATTGCACTACGAAGAAAACATCCCAGTAAACAAGAACGTTATACAACATTTTATAACGTTATATAACGTTTCTCTAAGGCTCCTCACTATGGCATAATGTTTCAAAACGTTATTTTGACGTAAAATAACGTTTTTATTGTTATAGTTGGGATGGTGCCCTTACATTATGTTTGTGGACAATGGACCTGTTTAACAGCTCCTTGACACTAAGTGATCGGAGGTCTTTAGAGCCACTCATGATATAACATAAACTATGAGTATTGACACTTGAACTGGAGATTCATTGAACTTGTGATTCATCGTAAACATAGTAGGCTACCACCTTAGCCTTATCTGAAAAACGCCCATTGTATGTGAACGCATATTGCCAAATAAAAATCTAAACTCAAACTCAATATGGATAAATCTCTGATTGCAAAGACCTTTACATGTAGGAGACAAGCTATTTAGAATATATCAGTGCATGCTGAAAAGCTATATATCATATCATTCTACTCTTACTCTCACAAGGACCAGTTTATGACATGTCTACTGATGGAGACAGAGGATCAGACTAATAGGAGATAATAAGTACATATTCAAACATATCTGTATGAGGAAAAATATGTACATGCCTTGTAGCACACTGATAATAGATGTTATTGATGGCCAACTCATGGTACCAATGGCCTGGTGCCCATCTTAGGGTTACGTTATCCTCCATCATTAATTTACAGGTTACACACAAATGAGATGGCGGCAGGACTTGGAGACATTAAATTTATTATTTTATGATTAATAATAACAGTTGAGATGTATATGGTATTTAAGTAAAACATGCGATATAATAGAATATATGTAAAGTAAATGATAATACATGTAGTATACATTATTGAGATTTATAAATATAGTACGGTAGTGAATAGGAAATGGAAGAATATGTAAAATAGGTGTGGGTGGGTGGGAAGTGTGGTATGTAGGAGGTGTGGAGTCGACGGTGTGTGAGAGACAAGTGGCCTGGGTGCTGCAACCAGGCAAGGCCGGGCGACACAAATTGCTAGACACGGGCAGGCCAGTTTGTGGGCGCTGGCCAAGAATGGGAGAGGTGACGGGAAATGACACCAGGTGGGGTATGAGTAGGTAGAGTGGATTTGGCGCCACCAGAAATCAATGACCCCTCCTAGCTGTATACATAGTGATGGGGAACCCATTTTGCATTTCTGTTTCCCGAGCCTGCCTCCATTCCACTAAGTGGTTATCATTTACGATTAATATGGGTAGAATATTTATGTCATGTTTTCCCCCCTTAGAACATGACGTATGCCGGTGTTGTGCCATGTGGATCGAGCTCTAGGTAAGGATCTTGATAATCAGCTTATATCTCTGACACTCAACAATAGATTGAGTATCACCTTTTGGTGAAAATTTCTCTAATTTCTGATGTCTACCTCCCTTTCATGGTATTTGGTATATGATATATACTATATTATAGTATTCAACAATAAACACAGTAAATTTAACTCATCAATATTCCTACATATTGTATGAATAACTTTATCAAATCATGAATAGCACTTTGGTCCGAAGGTTCAAGTTATATGAATTGAAAGTAGCATGTAACATTAAACAGTGGTCACGCTCACTTCTGACTAGATTAACCATAATTTTCAGTATTTATGATTGACATACGATGCCGTTTATATTTATTAGTGACCTGTCCGATGGCTTATACACGGACCTGGACGGTACCTTGTTGGATGATACGTCAGCCATGAATGTCACAGCCTTTACTTACCAATTTTACGTGACTCAAACCACAGGCCTGACAAAGGAGCAACTAATAGATCGAATATTGCAGGTAATCACTTCGCAGTGTCAGTATTGTATCATTACATGAAATAATATATATATTGTAACCACTTATATCAACTGATAAAAAAATCTCCTAGTTGATTTACATACACCGTATGTTTAAACCAGAATATAGCAATAATATAAATCTATCATACATTCTGATGCCACATCTATTAAGCCCCAATTACACAGGTTTACAACCACTGTGGCTGGGCCTTTAGGCACACAAAAGTGCAAGAAGAGTGCGTTTTCATTTCTCCTAATAACCAGATAACCTGTCATTTGACTGGAAAAGTGGAAAATGAAAACGATGGCATGTGTTTCTCCTTTTAGAGTTATGTCAACCCAACGTCAGGCACCGTTATCAATATGATATCAATTGTCGATTCCAATACAGGGGCGGTGACAGGTAAGCACGATGTGTTTTTATCACTTGAACTCATATCGGGTAATCTAACATGGGGGACTTTCATTTTATGATTCAAAAGTAGATATCATTATTCGGAACTATGCTATGTTTCTGTCACAGCTGAAATGTTAAATCAAGGACTGCTTTCACGGGGGAAGCACTGACATGATAACTGATTGGAACCATTTCCATATTAGTTTCAGCCCCCCCCCTCTTCCCAAGGTTATACTCCTATACTCCTAGCAAAATGACTATTAACCATTGATTCTATTATTCCACTTTTGAGAATTATTTATACATATTCAACTTCAGATACTTGGTCTCAGTACATGTTTGTACCATTTCTCCTATTAGAATAACAATGCCACTTTGCTTTATTGCTACAGTTTACACTCCAACTGCCCGATGTGCAGCTACAAATAATATGGTGTGCCTGAACGGTGCTACGTGTAGCATTGTGGCCGGTGTAATCATGTGCAGGTGAGTTATTTATTCACTGCAGGGCTACAAGCCCATATCTTGACCCATGTCATATAGAAATAAGAAAAAAAGAAGATGATTGAAACATAATTTATATACATAATATTACAAGCTTTGCCTCCTTCATCAGTTATCAGGGGTTCTATTGTATAGACACTTAGAACTCATGAAAATAAAAGTTTATGTGAAATGTGCATAATGTTAACTACACGTTGATGTATACTGCTGCCACTTTCACCACTTTTGAATGACATTTGGATGGCATTTGCATGTTAAATGACATGCAAATGCCATTTTATATACAAGCAGTGCCAGTGTGTAGCATTAGGTTTTCATTACAAATTATTGATCCACGAGAAGGAACCTTGGCGCGTACCGCTATAGATGATATCACACATGCATATTGAAACCGTAAAATACGTTCATTAACAGCTTTTATTATTATTATTATTTTATTATTATTATTATTATCAAACTCTCATTGATGTTATTGACAGTTCGACCTGGTAATGACAGGAATAGTTCCTCCTATGATTTAAAAGAAATAGGCACTTCTCAAATGATATAGCCACAACCTTCCGCTAATATTGGAATTACAAACTTACACAAATTCAGCCAAACTACCGTAATACAAACTACAACTGCAGCAGAACCAACTACAGATTCACCCACCACAGAGACATTGACCACTGCTGCTACGACAGCACGACCTTGCATGGCTACTGGTAAGTACATGCCAGCTATTATGGTATGGCTGATGCTGTTAGACTTTAAATTACCTATTTTATTGTGAATCTATAACTGATAGAAGCAATTGGGGGAGCCAACTGCCCGCTGTATTGTTTTTATAAACATGATAAAAGAAACATTAATATCACAAGTATTTTAAAATGTAAACCTGTGGATGCCGAATCATTGATACATCTAGAGCAAATTAATAAAGAATGCTGTTTATCGGCTAGTTTACTTTTAGAAGTTAATACCCAATAAAACAGTTTAACCTGCTACATAATTATTTTCATCGTAGCTCAGAGGTTTCTTAAGGTTTGTTCTCAACCAATGGTCTGCATTACATGTTTTGTAAGGCTTACCTCAAAACGTGATTCTATTTACGTTCAACAGACATAGACGTCTGATTTACATTTTGCTACGTCAAGCCATATCTAAAGTTTTGATCCTTCCCACTGATTTATACCCTATTTTCGAGCCTCTGTACATCAAGAATTAACACAAGGGTACATGGTTTCATATTTTTTCCCTGATCTCTACTGTTAGTGTGTAATGACACATGAACCTGTAACTCTGACAGTTTTCTCATAGCAGTCCTCTGAAATGGATTGAAATGAGGTTTTCCCTAACAGGGCAGACAGCTGGCCGTGATTGAGCTAGACTATGTGGAATTTTGATTAGAAATCTTTGGGGAGCGTTATGGACACATATGGCAACCAGAAAAGAAAAATAACATGGAAATTGGAGATGGTCACACGGGAAGATCTTAAAATTTTCGTAGAACTGACATGGAATCAGCCATACACTAATTCTGTCTGCAGTGGCTTTGGTCTCGTTTTCATGTTAAGTGGCCATACTGTAGAGCATTATGAAAATTCCATTTCTATTTTATTTACAAAATGATGGATTTCTTGCAATTTATTATATGCACGCGGGTCTATTGAGTTAGACATCAACTATGTGTCAACATGCTTTGTTGATTATATGTTTAGATATTACAATGTTGATATATTAAATATGTATGATGATAAAATACACATATGTTTCAGCTCACTATTATAGTGTAACGGTAACCGGGATAACTGAAGACCCAGGCCTTACAAATTCGGTAAGTATTAAGTATCAAATAAAATCAGTTGAATCTGAAGATTATCACAACGCACATAATGCATATCTGTGGATTCCTCACACAAATACACACCCAAAGCTACACACATATAAATTATGCAGGCTAAGAAGGTCCCACACTTATTACAGCAGGCATCTTTAGTGTTGAATGGTTTTCTAGAATAAAATACAAGTATTCAAATGAGCCAAAAAAAGGTGTGTTTCAGGTTACATGGTCTGAAAATCTAGGGTAAGTAGGTTGAATTTTTTTTGGTACCCAGAGATCAACTCATAAACTTCAATGCTGACGCCGACGACTGTCTCGACTCGTAAACTATCAAATCAACCCTTAAATAGCCCCAAAATACCTAAAATGTAATTATTTTTTTTTAAATTGCATAAGCATTTCTAGGGTCGGCCCTGTTATGCTAGGTAGGGTGGGGTAACCTGAAACACACCTTTTTTTAAATTTGGCCTTATGAGGTCATAATACATAAAAGATGGTATTACACGCGGCATCAGATGGCGCCGACTGCTTTCTTTAACGTTTGGTCACAGCTTACAGACCACACACTATGTTGTCGGATGACGTACTAATGTTGCTTGTGCCAATGTCACTAAGTGGTTATCGGTAAGGATTAATACTGTTAAGAATTTGATGTTAATGTCAAGCTTTTTTCCCTTTAGAGTCGTCCCTATACCAATGTACAGATATGTCATCCAGCCACGGGTTCAAGGTATGTATCTCAATAATCCCTCTTCTTCATTTAGCAATACTCTTTAAAGGAAACAAGAATACTACATGGTTTTAGAAAGAAATTCAGGCTTCAGAAATGTGATACTTATAGACTTATTTACACTTATAGAGCCCTCCCTGCAAACAAGATCTCAGGCAGAACTCGTGCGGTTCTTGAGTCACAACTCGGGATCCCTGTGAGAATTGTGCACGTATCTGGCACGAGAATATGTGAACAGGCTTTGACTGTGTCATATTCTGTGGAATTCCACGTTATTTATATCAAACAGAACTTGGGAATTGAACGTTCTCAACTGGGTAGAATCCGGGTAGGTCACAATGGATTCTACCCAGTTGTGAACGTTCAATTCCCGTGCCTTTCTTGTGTCATTGTGACCTACCCGGATTCTACCCAGTTGTGAACGTTCAATTCTGAAGTTCTGTTTGGAGGGCTCCCAGTGTACCTTTCTAAGCATAGTACCAGTGCATATATTACTGATAGACTTCCAACAAGGGGATAATGTTATTTTTCTTCTGTTGAAGTGAAGGGGAATGGAGTGAACAACAAAAGGGAATACTATACAGGCTAGCATGATACAAAGGTTCATTTAACATGGTCATAATACGCCAGCTAACAAAAATACGTTATGTTACGTCAAAATAACTTTTTAAATGTTATATAACGTTATACCACAATAAGGAGCAATAGAGAAGCTTTATATAACGCAATGGGATTTGGCCATTCTCGTAGGACAATAAAGGGAACGTAGAAGCTTATACATTGTATTCAACATCATGGATGGTTGTAAAGATAATTCTGGGGTGCTGCATGTTCTTTTGGATACATTTTGTACTGCTTTTTCATTTACTAAATTGAAATGTTCAAGAAAAAAAAGAACTGATTATTCTCTCTCTCATCTCTCTTGTTTATTGTTTGACACATTGATATTATTTCACATAAATGTACCGTCACTGTCCATGGAGACTTCGTCAGAGGATTGTGTCATCTGATCTGAGATGGTGTCAATGCATGTATATATATTTTTTCTTAAAACAACTTTGATGTTTATATTTATCAGTGACCTGTCTGAAACGTCCGAGGGATTGTCCTTATACAATGATCCGTATGGTACATTGTTGGATGATACGATAAACAATGGAACTGGTTCTGGAAGTATGCTCTTTTATCACAACTTCATAGTAGCTAAAGTACCAGGCCTGACAGCGCAGCAACTGGTTGATCAGCTTTTGCAGGTAACCACTATAAAGTGTCAGAATTATATTGTTTGCAACTCACGTTCTGGCAATATGCTTATAATATATATATATATATATATATATATATATATATATATATATATATATATATATATATATATTTATATAATATATATATATATATATATATATATATATATATATATATATATATATATATATATATATATATATATATATATATATATATATATTATACATATATGATATATATATATATATATATTATATATATATATATATATATATATATATATATATATAAAAAGGCTGAAACCACCTTATATTCCTGCATGTAGCAGCACTTCGTATGCTTAACCTTTAATATTGCAATAAAGCAGCTATACACTATAGGTTCACACATAATATTGCAATAAGGGGAGATTTCTCCTGATTACCAGTTAAGTTTTCACCTCATGAGAAAAATGGAAAATGATAAAGCATGCGTTTTCTTTTTGCAGGCTCATGCCAATCCAGCGTATAACACCGTTATCAATATGATAACAATAATTGATTCTGCCACAGGGATGGCCACAGGTAAATATAATTCACTATTTTTCTTGGTATGGCTATACTTGTGATGTGATTTAAATAGGTTTATTGACACATCTAATTTACATGCTCCTCTGGGGATATCATGGGATAAAAGAAATTATATACAATTATATTTGTCGTCTTGTATTTAGATCGTGATAGTATTCAGATAATGTTCATCGGCCTGCTAAGCCGTTCATTCTTTTAGGACACACGGTTGGCATCCTAGCCTCATGATAAGTTCTGTCCTTAGATAAATTTGCGTTTTGGACGTAGTATTTACAATGTACATATAACACCGATTTAAAGCTAGACTGTCATGGTTGAAGTGAGGCCAAAAGCACTTTTGCAATATAGTTCAGTTTTCATTCACAAGAGGGCTCTTAAGGGCTGCACTGAAAACCCAGAACAAGGAGCCTAGTCATTATGACGACCTAGGTAGTCATAATGAATAATGACAGATGGAGTGGAGAATGGTGTATGAATATAGTCTCTAATTAGTTCACTTCGGGGCCGTCCATAAATTACATACGCATCAAGAGGGGGTGGGGGGTCAGGCCAAATGCGTACAGATGCGTACAGGGGGGTGGGGGGGTCGAGGCCCATTTTGGCATACGCATTGTGTACGCATGAGGGCCAATTTTCTGGTGATTTTGGACCGAAATTGGTACTTTTTTAGGTCCAAATATCCAATCAAATTTTGAAAATTTTCTTGGAGAAAACGACCATAACTTAAACTTTGTAACCGCCCAGTCATATATTAGCCCCAGTTAACTGAAATAAATCACAACCCAAGCCCTTCCCATAAGTTCTGCTCTTGTAAAGTGCCCCCCCCCCCACCAAAAAATGCATACATGGTGGTGGAATGATGTATGGTCATGAGTACGTAAATAGACCATGCCTAGTATGATACCCTCCTCCATTATGGAGTCTTCTTTGGATTCCTGATTTATAAAAAAGAGGAATTTTTGTGGGGATTTGCTGTTTTATAAACGTTGGTGTATACAGTGTGTGTGTACATGTATTGTACTACCAGTCTTTGCGAAAACATGCAGGACAGTGGCAATGTCCTTCTAAAATGCCACCGGTCCAGCAGATTTACAAGACTTAGTGTAGCAGGACCTAATTTCCAGTCGCATGTTGGGCTTGTCAGAACGAGAAGAATTCAGTTGGGCTACTAAAGTTGAAATATGTATGTCAATATACTGTGTAAAACTATATATCTATCCTGATTTGGCCATAAATAACTACCAATATAATGTATTATTAATGGTCAAAACTCTTTTATACTTAAAATTCAGAAATCATCAGATATGTGGCTATCCGGTCCTCCAAAAATGTAGCCGGTCCTTCAACATTGGAAATTTGCAGGGGGATGAAAAAAGTTTTCGCAAAGACTGCCTGGTACTAAACATGCAATTTTTTTTGTGAGGGGAGGGGGGCATTTCTCAGTATCAAGGGGGTGGGTCTAGATTGCTTTAAGCTTATTGATGGTGGGGAGGGTCAGATCAAAATAACGGGACAGATCCCAAAAAAGTTCCGACACCAATTAAGCCTACATGTTCCTCTGTACATTTTATGATACCTCTTTATTTCATCAGTGTGTGTTTGTGTGGGGGGGGGGGGGGGTCAAAGTGAAATGAGTATGTACGCATGGGGGGGGGGGGTAGTCCAAATGCGTACATGGTGCAACAGGGGGGGTGGGGGGGTCCATTTTGGGCAAAAATGTGCGTATGTAATTAATGGATGGCCCCTTCTTGATGAGAGACATCCTTTTCACATATTTGGTGTAGTCTTGATTGAACTAAGTAGCATTACTTGTTATAAATAAGTTGCCAATGGGTGAGAATGATGGCCCCAAAGGTATAGAGACCACTCTGCTCCCTGTCACCAGTGTATATCTCATGACAGATAATAGTTATGCAAATGTTAAAACCAGGTGGCAGTAGTGTGCCATAAGTACCAAGAGAGGAATAGAATATGTACCATAGGGTAGTCATTGGGACAACCTAGGACTTGAGAGTTGTCATTACTGATGACTTTAGGTCTTCAAATGGACAATACCTAAATTAACAACCATAAGGTAGTCATTCTGACTACCTAATTATTGTGACTACCTAAGGTCGTCATTATGACAACTTTGGTCTGAATGGCTCAGATGGGTAGTCACAATGACGACCTAAGGTGGTCACTTTGACTACCTAAAGTTGTCAGTTTTGGCATTGTCAAAATGACGACCCTGAGGTTCTCAGTGTGGCAGCTCAGCTCTTACGGGCACAAGATAGGGTGAATATTTTGTAGCTGGACAAGGCTCATGATCCCCTGTTCAATCACTGCTGCCCTCTGGTGGAACTGTTATTTTAGTCCATGTATGGAAATGCTGAACTTATTCCCTGACGGTCCAGCTTTAATACAACTATGTAATGTAGACAGAGCGGGTGCTTTAGTCCAAGCCGTGTGGCTTTATCACCATTGTCTTTCTAAAGACATGGTAATTGTTTGTGTATGCTGAGTCTCATTCATAAATTATTCCTATCAATATAATTATATAGCGTATAGAAGATATAGAGCAAATATGGAATAACACTGGCACTTCTGGCGGCAAGTACAAAAATTTGTCCATAGGGACTTTTCTGAATATATTCCTATGTAACAAACATCATTTTTCAATTGATGTGTTATCTGAAGACACCTAGACTGATGCTGCAATATTCATATTGTTTCCTTGGGTATAACTGACATAATTTGCATCGTATCTTATACAATTTTACTTAGGTAGCCCTACCTACGAAATCAGTGTTTTCTATATCGATTGTCCACAGGACTCTGTCTTAGGATCGAGGGCATGAAAGGGGCTCCTATATCATCCACTCTCAACATCAATTTAGATGTTTTTCATCAATTTCCTTGTCCTTCCATATAATGTTATCTACTACAGATTACAGATATTTGCTGTCGGAGGTGCTAATGTTGGCTCCCTCTCTGCTGTACGATATATTTAGAGTTACATGAATAGAATGCTGGCGAGTTAGAAATGTACATATTTATCTGACGACAATTGCCCACATTATATATAATAACCATGTTGAACAATAGAGCTGTACCGTGATTTACATTAATTTCATAAAGACAACACAACAATTTAATCGTTGTTTCCTCATTATAGTTTACACTCCGAGTGGCCGATGTGCTGCTCCAGATAACAAGGTGTGCCCAAATGCAGCTAAATGTGAGATCGTCGATGGGGTAATTCAATGCATGTGAGTTTCCAATTGATCTATACATGACAACAACCATATAATTATCTTGATTGACGACGAATATGATTAAAGTGGCGGATAGTGGTGAGGATAAATAGAACAATCTTTACTGCTTTTTGAATAAGTTTATTTGGGGTTCTTCAAATTATTGACACGTCTCTGTTATGAGAATTATAATAGACTTTTTAAATAGTTTCATTGACAGATATCATGCAATTTACCTGCTTCTCCGAGGGTGTCTTGTGATGATGACAGACGATGAAATAATATACAAATAGATACAGTCAAAGTTTAATTACTAAACTACTGATACATCCACAAAATAGCATTATTAAGTACTACTTTGGATCTGTTTGATGAGGGTGTATCGGCCGATGATGTACCCAAATCGGCCAGTAAGTTTCCAGTTTTACAGCATCCTCTGTAGTTTTACACACAGACTGGAAAACTACAGTCGATTCAACTGTATACTACACTAACTGAAATTAACCCTTTACAGTGAGGACACTGAGCCAGGCGCGAGTCTGCTCATTGCCCTGGTGGCCATCATCCCGCTGGGTATCGGTTTGGGATTCCTCATCTGGAAGATGTTCTTGTGGAACAGTGCTGCAGGGGCAGCTACTGGAGTTGCAGCTGCAGGGGTACCACCTCCTCCAGTGTACTCTTATCCTGCACGCCCGCCCATGCTGCCCCGACCGCGGCTCATTCCCCGATGGCCATACCGTCCACGTCCAATCCCACAACAACGGTACTCACCAGCCCCTATATGTCGGTCACTGCCTCCGGAATCAGTGTCATCAGAGTCAGAAAGCGAATGTTCGGACATTGGACAAGTGCCACATACCGCGTGAGTACCTGCGTTCTGTTTTTGTTGTGTAATCATGTTTTCCATAATTCCTTCCACTGTCCAATGTTCCTCCCCAGTGGGCACACAATTCGGTTCAATGTTGAATCAACGATGCATAGACATTGGATCAACATTTACAACCATTTATCAATGTTGATTCAATGTTCTGTGCCCGGCTCTGTGTCTTCTGTGTAATGTACCAAATCTCTCCAATTATTTTCCATGTTTCTTTCATTGCAGAACTCGTCTTGTCCCCTTCTACCTTTCTTACATGGTAAAACCAGTGGGTGAGGCTGAGGTCTATGGTTCCTCAATCAGAGACTCTCGGTCGTTAGGATACTCCGAGGGACCACGGCCATTGCCTTACCTACAGCAGAGAAACAGGTAATGTGCACATCTGCAGGCCCATAATAAAATAACGCTATTGACAGTGCGAACTGTCAATAGTATAACCGTAATATTCGTACTGCACTGAAAACCTCAGGGTCGTCATTTTGACAATGCCAAAACTGACAACTTTACGTAGTCAAAGTGACCACCTTAGGTCGTCATTGTGACTACCCATCTGAGCCATTTAGACCAAAGTTGTCACAATGACGACCTTAGGTAGTCACAATAATTAGGTAGTCAGAATGACTACCTTAAGGTTGTTAATTAAGGTATTGTCCATTTGAAGACCTAAAGTCATCAGTAATGACAACTCTCAAGTCCTAGGTTGTCCAAATGACTACCCTATGGTACATAATTCTATTCCTCACTTGCTACTTATGGCACACTACTGCCACCTGGTTTTTCATATTTGCATAACTATATCTGTCGTGAGATATACACTGGTGACAGGGAGCAGAGTGGTCTCTATACCTTTGGGGCCATCATTCTCACCCATTGGCAACTTATTTATAACAAGTAATGCTACTTAGTTCAATAAAGACTACACCAAATATGTGAAAAGGATGTCTCTCATTAAGAAGTGAACTAATTAGAGACTATATTCATACACCATTCTCCACTCCATCTGCCATTATTCATTATGACTACCTAGGTCGTCATAATGACTAGGCTCCTTGCTCTGGGTTTTCAGTGTGGCAGTTCAAACTGTCAGTACCAGAATAAGTTTCTCTTACTAACAGTTCGAACTGTCAACACCAGGATACAATCATATCTTATTGGCAGTTTACACTGGCAACATTGATATCATTTACTTTTTCTTATGGACAGTTTCCACTTTTGAAACTGACAATAAGACTCAACAGAGTATTTTTCTGTCATTGATAGTTGAAACTGTCAATAAGATAATTCTTTCCTGGTATTGTCAGTTCGAACTGTCGATAAATGAATATTTTTGTGTTCTAGACAGTTGGAGCTGTCTAATCACAATACCTTAGTATAATCACTACATGTAGTACCCTCCTTAGGGGAAAGACGAAAATGTACAGTCAGAATGGTGTAGCGTTTTACTTTTAGTCCATATCGCCAGAACTATAGTATATAATATACCTTCCATACGCTTGCCCCCTAAAAATGTTGTACATTGAGATTTGTATGGAGATTACATTTTCGAACATTGAAGTCCTCTCTTCTGTCACCCATGTATGTCATCTTGAACAGAACAATGGGACTTGACACCTTGTATATACATATAAATGTATAGGCAAAATGGGAGACTTCTTACATAACCTTTTTATACACGTATGCATTGTTGCTATTTTATAGTCTTGCTGTGCGGACCAACCCAGATGAAGTATACGGCCAGTTACCACAAAGGCAACAGGCAAGCCCAGGTACACAACAGTTGTTACTTCTAAAATTGAAAACATAAATGTTGGCAATTAGATGAACACATAATGTATTTCACTGTAACAGCCCAAACAGATATTGCCACCAGGTTTCACTGACAAATTATCGAATCGCATTAAAGGCTCTTCTTTTATGACATGTGATATGTACTGGGAAAAGGGACCTTAATGCACCATGTACTATGATCCCTTTTCGAAAATCGTGGCACATAATTATATATAGAACTACAAAATGTAAAGATATAACTATAACTTATGTTACCTCGAAAATATTTCAGTTCCGCCAGAATTCTTTCAACCGAAGTTCAATTGGAATAGTGTACGATCACGGCGGCGGGTACGTATGTTTTTGCTAGTAATGCAGTATGCCTCTGAGTCATTTTGTTGTCAGATCGGGGATGTTATCACAAATCGGATGCCCTGATGCAAACATTAACAATCCCTAACATAAACGACCGTTTATCTTATGGTTATGTTACCATGATCTAGCAGGTTTACTTTCGTGAGAATGGTCTAGAAAATCGGTTAGTGGAACCCAGCAAAAGTGTGTGTGTGTGTCGGAAGGGGGGAGGGGGCAAATAGTTTCACGCAACCAACTCAAATTAAGATACTATGAATCATGAGGAACACGAATTTAGCAAATGTTTTAAAATTTCAGATGCCTATAGCCACCCTCGTCCCCGTAAGCCTGCTTCAAAGTTAGAGAGTAGATATTTATTTATTCTTAATTTGATAGTATTTCAGTCCTGTAGGTACGTATTGGATACAAAATGACTTTCAGGGGGAATATAGAGATACCACTGCACTAAATTGAGATATTTTGAAAGTATACAAAAACCAAAGATGGCTCACAGAATTGGTTGTAGGTATTGTGTAGACACATTTCACCCCCCTCCCCTTCTCTCAGAATTATCCTGGTATACACTTATATGTAAAGAAAAGGGCCATCAAACACCATTCCATTGGTCAGTAAACGACTCGTTTGTTCTGGCAGCTGATGAACTATACTCCTTACATAACTTCAGGAGCTGATAGGACAGTCGTTCACTGGCAGATGTTGTGTTTTATTTGAGTAAATGATACAATTATAATTGGAAAGTGATATGCATATGCTATGTGTAATTCGTAATATTATTTACCTAAATAATACACTACAAAAAAACCACGGCCAACAAAATCCATTTCATCGGCCAGTGGACAAATGGATTTAATGGGCAATCCACGTTAATCCTTTTTTGAAAGGTTAGACCTCAAAACATACGTCCTTTTTCCATTTTCATGCTTTTCATGGACTGGCGATTGAATGTTATATGCTGTTCGATTTCGTTTCCAAGTGTTTTACTTGGGCAAATAATTATTATTAGAGTACATTAGGATTGCAATATGCATATGCTAGGTTTACTCCATTATTTATGTAAATGTACTATTTACCCAAATAAAAAACACATCTAAAGAAAATGTAAAGGCTGACAAATACTATTCCATCAGCCAGTAAACATCCCGGTTTATATAACGTTAACCACATGAACTTTATGTAGAAGGATGATATGTAAAAGCTGGTATGACCATTTCGTTGCAGTCCTCCGTTTCACAGTTTGATATGGGATCGACGTATGGGAAGTCTTGGTCATGGGATGACACCTCAGTGTGATTCTTACATTTCACACTAGGTGGCACGTCTGTAACAATCTGTCACAGTAGGCGCCACTTGTCCAAGGCACTGTCGCACCAGGAGACACTTGTCCCGACTCAGTCCAGACTCGGTCGCACCACATGGCACTGTCGCACCGGGTGACACTTATGTGACAGCTCTACAACAACGTGTCACGGCATGCGACATGTCATCCTCAACGGGCCATATCACACAGAACAGTTCACACTATATATAATATTATGGAAATCATGTATGATGATTAGAATGGACCCCTTACCTGGAGAAAGGGTTATTTGGGGGACCTTTTGAAAAAGGTTGATTTGGTGAAACCAGTCTGGCAATGATGAAACATAAATACATGACATGGAGCATTAGCTGTAAAATTATGGGTAAGATATTGTCGCCGTGTTCCTGTAAGCACAAAGAAGTAGAGCAGACGGAAATTTACGCTGGTTTTAGGACACTACTATTTCCCAAGGTTAATCAACGTCAAAACGCTAAGGTTTTGTTATGTCTAACAGACGTAGGTGTCTAAATTACCTCACCTTATCTTACCCCATTTGAACGTAAAAGCACATAAGTGGAGGTAAATAATAGTGTTTTATTGTCTCCTAAAATAACTATGAGATGCACTGGTATTCGATTGTATATTGGTTATATTTCATCTTATATCAGATAAGTAAATTCCCTAATACACATATATTACATGCACATTTTTCATCTACTCTCCTATGCATGCGTGTCCAACGAGTTGTGGCTAACTATAAAATCATAATCATTAGGAATTAACTACTTTGTATGTGGTAGATTTCTCCAGGTGTTGCAGAAATCCTTTCCATACTTGATAGTACTGGCACCTAGTATTATATTGGGGAGGTATAGTCATATGAATGAGAAGCAAGGCAACGAATTTTACGTCTGAAATACGTATTTTAACGTAGATTGATTACGTTCATTTACGTCTAAATGAGGTAAAAAACGTGTTTCAGACATAAACGCCCGTTGCACGTGAGTAAACCTCAAAGTATAGGCATCTAGTATTATATTGGGGAGGTATAGTCATATGAATGAGAAGCATGACAACGAATTTTACGTCTGAAATACGTATTTTAGCGTAGATTGATTACGTTCATTTACGTCTAAATGAGGTTAAGAAACGTGTTTCAGACATAAACGCCCGTTGCACGTGAGTGAACCTCAAAGTTTTGACGTCCACAAACCTTCCAGAATTACGTAGCTCAAACCTTTGGTTGAATAGCTACCAAAAGAGCCCTCTGCGCTACGTCGAAATTACGTAGTGTCTTTACAGGGGTGTTCTTCAAAGTAAACAAGGGAAAAGGACAACACAAAATTTGTAAGTCTCAGTATTCTGTAGGCGTATCTCAATAACATCTGAAAAGAGATGCTTTGCACTGAAAAGCAGACGAATTAATATACCAGTACGGCGTTTGTGTTAATCCCTTGTTATCAGTATAAATGATGAACTCAAACGGACCTGATGTCACACAATGTATCATTATACTAATCAAGTATATTTTATAAAAGAACATACTGTATCGTTTCATATAACAGTAACGGCATTATCAGCGGTGGTATATGAGTAACTTGTTACACTTGGCTCTTTGATAAGAGTTAAAGGGATGATTATATTGCACTGCGGGCCCTAAAGGGGCCTTGGGTGATGACCATATTATATTACAGTAATAGTAATGCCATGATGGTCTATGTGATCCCATAACACTGCAGAATCGATATATTAAATGTATAGATCTAACTGTAAATATCATACTAGGTTGTATATAAATGAAGCCGCTAAAGAGGGTATCATAGACATTTTCTGACGAATCGACTCTGGAAATATCCTTCATTAATGGCTAAATAAATAAGAACTATTAATGTTACATATGTTATCGTTGTATTCAAGACTTCATTTTCTATGAGCTTCATTAGGTGGGCATCTGTTCAAAGCAACTTACTTTCTTGTCCAGGGGAATCTTGTTTTCTTTTTCCAAAGCAATCACTCTCATATGAATACACACCTTGTTGGAGTAAATACAAATGTCCCTCATGTTTAAATGGCGATGTATATCACTGCACAAAGGCGAGGAAAACAAATACAGTCTGTGCCTCTCACTAAAACCCATCTAAAGCCAGTTTTGATAGTTACAGGACCAAGAGAGTCTTTCAGAACAACTGACGTGGTCGTAGGCAAATGGTGACGTGACGATACCTGTTTGACGACCACCAGTAAAACGTGTTTCAGAAGATGTGATAGTCAAAAAAGATAATAGTTCATGTCTGCCATATTTTGTCAATGAAAATACCTTTGTGACACATATAATAACATGCATATACATGTGTATATATATAGGTATATATGTATAGTTTCTGAAATGGTCCCAGAATTCATTTGACGACCATTTCAGATCCATACATTTGCCATTGTCGTCAGCACCTAAAATCACACTAGGGACACGTTTTGACGAAATGTCCAATTATGACAATTGACGAGTCCGTTCTGAAGGAGCCTCCAAGGCTCCCGCGCACAGGTAGTACAATTGCCATTAAAATTCATATCGTTTATCATAATCATGAAACGTAGGAACATAATTATAATCCTTGCTTTTCCCTGGCATTTTCCACAAGACATAAAGGATTCGGGGCGCCCCCGGGGATCATCCTTTCTGCTTGACTGTCCATCGAGTCCCCTTAGCCTATGTAGATCACAATAGCTGACCAATATAATCTGACCTAAAAAAAGAATTATTACAGAATATCGGTCATGGCTAGAATGTCGGTTTCATCGTGTATGCACTTTGGTGTGTAATCACATATTGCGAAAGATACACAGACTAATACACACACAGACACTTGACACAGAACCCTCATTAAGGTAACATATCGCATCTCTATCAAAATGGGTCTGTCACTTACTGATATGTACCGTAAATGGGTTAATCTGTACCTCCATATACAGCTGTCATCCTATCTACAGTGTCCAAGCGACACACGTGATGCGAAGAGTGTGTAGTGGGTCTGCCGGTTTACATATGTAAGCCTCTATGGAAAGTCCCACTATGTTGTGCCGTAAATAAAAATATAACGTTTAAAAATACTGTAATGACCATGCACGTCCGTTAAGTGAAGGGGTTAATTGTTTCATACACTATGCATTGTGTGTGTTAATCTATGTATTTTGACCGCAATTAGAATGAAAGGAAGCACAATTAGTTGTCTTATTTCGTGCATTTTGACAGAGAGTTAAACTCAGCTAACAAAAAAAAAGAAGCTTTCCAAGTGTTACCAATCATTTTAAAACGGTCGGCTGAAAATGTTTTTTAAGTTTCGTATCTGAAAAATGTTTTTGGGAAACGTTTTATTTTGTTAGCTGGGAATTAGGGCATCAGGGATTCAATACACATGAAGGACAACACACTGAGACTATTTCATAAGGATCTATCAATTACACAAACATACAAGTACACAATATGTTCCCATATCTTTAACAATAAAATGAATATCATACCAATTGGCAGCTGACCAGGGGAAATGGTATCTTTATCTATATCGGTCAGTCTGGGTACATAGTGATGTAGTGCCAGGTGACCTGGTTGACCTACCTGGTGGCAATGAACTGCCCGACTGGAGATTAGAGATTAGAGAAATAAGACAACCTGGAGTTCATAAAGGAGGAAACACCACAAACACACTCAATACCCCTCTGCACCTCCTGGAGTGAACACTATAGGATTAACACTCTCAATTACATGGTAGGTGTCTACACGGTGTTGCTTTAAACCATTAAATGGAAATTTTCCATTGATTAAGATTTTGTCTGAACGTATTACATACTATACTTATCATAGTATAATATATTGAATGTGTTTTGTATTCCTATTTTCTACTTATGAAAACTGTATTGTCTCATATACACGCGTGGAGATAATTTTTAGAGATGATGTATTTGAGTATCCCCTAATGACTTAGACACGACGCCATTTCATATGAAACACCTGTGCTTTACCGTTTATATTCCGAGGATATAATATAACTAAATACTGTGCATTCTTTTTCCTACAGGCTTAATGCTACGAGATGAACTTTTCGGAATTATACATCAACATTTTCTATGACTATTTGTATCAGACCTGCGGTGAGATCTTCCCTATGTAATATTCTACAGCTGACCGGACTCCCCACCTTATGCCTGCAGCTACCATACTACTTATAAGTAGTATAGTATAAATGAGATAAGTCGGTACACTCAAAAGCACATAGGAACCATGGATATATTCTCAGTCACAACATCATCCATAGACGTTACGTCAGGCGTCTTTTCGACGTCTGACGCCATGACGACGACAACGACGACGGAGCTGCCGTGTGACAACGGCAGTGCGATCAGCCTTCAGCCCATCCAGGCCGTTGTGCTCTTCGCTGTAGCCTTTGGTATTGGTGTCTTCCTGGCTCTTATAGTCCACTTTCGGACCCTAGTCGGTATGGTATGTCGGCGACGGGTGAACGGCGTGGATGGGGACACAGATGATGACACCTATGAGGGGGATACTAGTAGAGTGGAGGAGCGGAGGCCGAGTGATCCTCCTTGCTATGAGATAGCACTGACCATGCCCCGCCCAGCCCCCCGCCCGGGCCGGAGCTGTTATACGACCACACCAGTGTTGGTGTTGTCTGATAGGGCCGGGTGTACAGGGGAATGTGTAGCATCAGGGAGTCGGCAGGATCCACCCCCATACGACCTGGTGGTACATCAAATAGGGGTGAGCAGTACATCTCAAACCTCTACCTCGTTACCCTCACATGAGGTGCTCTTTAGACGATCTCCTTCTCCGCGAGTTTCTCCCTCCTGTAGCGCTCGTCGCGCCCCCTGTACGGCAAGAGCCACACTACAAGAAACCAGCCTGCACTTGGCGCCCCCTGGGTGTGGGAGCATGCACCTCACCGACCTGCCCCCTAGTGTGCATAGGAGGCAACATCAGATACTGCGTCGTCCTGTGGTACAGGCCGGACATAATCATAATAACCAGAATGCATCACAGATAGACATGTTGGCCATGACGTGGTTCTGAGACGTGCCCCCTCCTTTCTCATTCAGTCATTTTTTATTATCATTCACGTTTTCGTCCATACACTTTCGTATCACAGCATTTTGTGATTTAAACACTTTAAAAAAGCAATTCACCCGTGGCATTCAGTGAGGGTAGTAACATGTGTATCACCAGTGAGCATATGACATTATCGCTTCAATAACAAGGAAAGATGATTCTTCACAATAAAACAAGGAAGAAACACTATTTACAAGAAACCACTCATCCTGTTCACCTACAAAGTAGGAGCAAACGGGAGGAACCGTATTTCTCATGTTACACAGTACTGCTAGTTTGTGAGAAAACAAATACATCTGATGTAAAGCCAGCAGAACAACAACAATGTGATATGAATACGTATTAAATGATAGAGGAACTCCTAAAATATGAGAGACTCATTTGATTAATCAATCGTGATACGCAAAGGGCCGTATAATATATATACGTAACATGAATACTCAGGAATAATCTTCATTCAGCCAGATTAAGGACAATGAAGATTATGCCCTAATGTAGAAGTCTATGTATGTTTCCTTGCTGAGACCTTCATCACAGGATTCTTCTCGACATTTTGCAAGTTATGAATCCTAGCAAAGACAAGTTGTGTATCATCTGCATAGAAATTGTAAACAGAAACGACAAACATGTATACATATAATATCTTATTCAGAATACTCATTTATTTCCGCCAGGTTGTATGAACTGAGATGATAACTGTCATAGTACACAACATGACCGAGCTCGCATGCTAGGTTCTATATCGAATACCATACATATTCTGTTTAAATAACTCGTATTGACATTTTAAAATTCACATTTTGATCTCATCACTTTCTTGAATGAGCAGTGTGATATGTTGAGCATTGGATGTCTGTACTTTTTGCATACACGAGTACATTTAAACCATTTGTCATGCAAGATAAGGGTCACTACTGTAGTGTATTCTGCAACCATTGAAACACAATATTATACCACTCATGTAAGGTGAGGCCGAATAAATGATAAATCTACCAAAAAGAAAAATTCACATGCTTCCAAAAGCACACGGTCGGTAAAAGGTGTCATATACATCGACAACATAGTGGCTACATGTATCAGGCACAGACCTCTCAATTTCATGATGGTTATTAGTTTGCTGCATGTATCCATGTATGAACAGTTTTCCTGCAGAATTATATGTATAAGCTATAATATATGACATATATACATATATAGTATTAAAAGAATAACAAAAACATGTCTTGCTTATTGGACATCAAACCATAACTGATATAAAAAGCAGGTCCATTTTTTCCCCAAGTCATTTGTCCGTTGTATTTTACAACGTACGCAGTTGTGTATATTACTGACGTTGTTAACGTTCTTGTGAATGGTGCTATTATTAAAGAAAATAAATCCATTTCTATTGGACAATAAAAGAAATGAATTTATGACAAAAATTAGGTAAGAAATGAACATCTGAGTATATTCATCACTGATTTGCACGGACAGCTTCCATTCTCTGCTTGCTGGAGCGATCCATCCTAGTACATTCTGACAGTGCTAGGAAGACACTACCCTCAGAATAAGGGCCTGGCTTAAAAATAATTTCAAACTAAATTCTCACTGTCAAACCAGTTATCCTGCATGAGTCGTCGCCAATCGCGCCCACTGCGTTCGCTGAAAGTGAAGCTACTATTAGCGCGTGAACCGGCTCAGAAAATCGACCCAGGGAATGGGAGCGAATTGTTTCACAGATTACAGGTCTGCCCCGGGCAGGCTGAGAGTGGAAGGGGATGAGTGGGTAGGAGCTGGAGGAGGGGAGATGGGGGTGGAAGATGGGTTAGTCTGACTAGGACTGAGTGGCCTAATCTGTTTTCAGAAAAGGCATCAAACTTTGCCCCAATCGCCACTGCAAGCACCAACCCTATCCCCACGCCTGCATGCGTCTCTTATATTTGTTTTCTAATATTTCCTATAACTTCCGAGAGAGGCCAGCAATCGTCCCGGCAATAGTATAATAGAAAGCCCATCCTCAGAGATTTGTCTCATCATTTAGGTCATTAGGTACTATGGGATTATTATGTGGACCATCATTGCGACACATGACCCACTGGCCAACATGTTTTGTCTCTGCTACCACTCATAGTACGTTCCACAATTCCCCCTGTGCGTTATCAGCATAACTATTTTTGTAACCCCTTCCCCCATCTGCCCATGGTACTTCCGGAAACTCTCAGCACCGTCCGTTGGTGGCGCCCCGGTCGCTGTTTCGAGACCCGGATGACCGGTAGGGGGCAGTGCGATCGATGCGGTTTCGACGTGTGCGCATGCGTAGTCAGTCGTTCTTTGATCTCGTGAAATGGCGCAGAACGAGATAGTTCTGATCCTCTCCACCGGGCGGCGCATCAGGATGGCGGCGGCCATTTTGTCGGTTACGTGCCAAATAGCCGCTGGTTCCCGCCGAGTGCCGTGACAAAGGCGGGTCAGTGGGCAGTTCGCAGGGTACAAGCGGATTGGGAGCAGCTTAGTGTGAGCAGAGTGTGACCCAGGATCGTGACACCCATAAAGAGAGTATCCGCATTATACGTAGGGCATTAGGATAAGCAGGGGAATCTGATATTTAAGGCAGACTCTCTGATAGGCTGGAGGCCCAGTCATGCTTAAAGGGGGGCTAGCACGGATCGTAGCAAAGATGGGTACCTGCCCATAAAGCGCAGCAAAACGGACGGGAACTAGCGGACCATTAGCGGCGCCCTGATTGGTCAATCGGTGGTCACGTGACTTGCTAAGGCGGGTAGTCTTAGCGGTGCTAGCCGCCCTTTAATGTCGTGAAAGTGTTTTTCCATGGTGTAGGGAGAAACTTTTTATGGTACCGGGTAATGTTCATAAAGAAGACGTACAAAAAGTGGAATGTTGTATCTACGTTAACACCTATATGTACTGGGGTATCAAATGATATTGCATTGTTCCAATTCAATGTGTTGTGTTTTATGAATGCAAAGTTGACGGGCATTAGGTTACTTTTATATCACTGAACAAACTGCATGCTATATGTATAAGCCTTCAATGTCCCGGACAAAGACCCATGGGGGTGATATGAATAAGGACACAAATACGGATTGTGCACATCCCGCACATCGTATCACAGATACATATTCGTATCGTGACGTCCAATTGCCAATTGCAACTTGCTATAGTTGATGCTACATCTATTCCTATAGTAAGCGTAATTGCTGCACGGTGCCGCCTTCAGTGCTTTTAACAGTGAGAAGAATGATAAACCACAGAGACTATAGAGACACAATGAACACACCTCCATGTAGACTATATTTCATCTTGAAGCATTGTTTGTGATGGATAGGTATATATGAAGGCACACATTTATTCATTATCTTTTCCATTACTTTGAACAACGACATAAAGATGGTTAGGTCTAATACCCGAGTTGCAGCCGAGGGAATTGCATGACATAGGAATACTGTACAAAGTCAATGTAACAAGAGTTATGAGCAAAATAACTTGATACATATCAATTTCACCCTACAAAACAAAACAGAAATAAAACTGTTTACTGGTTACTTTTAGATGAATAACAGGATTAAACCTGACCAAAGCATAATTTATAGATAATATACTACCCCACATCATAATACATTTTCAAAGGGCTTCCAAAAAGTTCTGTCCCTTTTTTGACATTTTTCCTGACGAAGTATTCATTATTTAACATACAATACCCTGCATCCTCATCTTGTTTCTCCAATATATAATACGGACACACGTTTCCCTTCACTCTGGGTGTCGGTAAATGCAGCAGATAACATTGTTTATGGTGGCATTACGACTTTCATTAAGACCCGCACGTGAGTGGCATACTGGTCTGAAGTTGGCTAGGACAGTCTTACACTTACAGCGGCCAGGAGGGGTGGCGGGGATTAGAACTAAGTAGTATAGGGAATCACGGCCCTGCATCAGGCACCTCTAAGGTCGCCGGGGCAGCGGTCTGCAAGACCTAATGTCTGGACACCGTGTAAGACCGGATCCGGAAGGCTTAGTGATTTACCACATGGGTCAAGGCATCTTAACGCTGCTGTCTAGATTTAACCTATACACGGTCCGGAGTATATACTGCGTGTGGGATCGGGGGGAGGAGGGGGGCTCATGAATAAAATGAGTGTGGGCCACTAAATTTGAAACGGCGACATGGCCGTGTTTGGGCCTAGTGACATGTGACATGAGGAATATCAGAGATAGTGACATGGGACATGGACATTTCTTAAAATCGACAGGGTGACATGGCAACTTCTTAAAATCGACGGAGCGACATGGCCATTTCTTAAAATCGACGTGGGAAATAAAGACCCCTCATCCAGACCCACTATAAAGGCACATGAAACAGGCTGACACAGAAATAAGCTATTTTACCTCAAAATAGGGATTACACATTATACAACGTTTGGCTATGATGAAGAGCCATAGTGAACCATTCTGAAACGTTGTACTATATCATTTTTGTATACTGAGTATTATTCTGTAATTCACATTATAAGCTGGTTTTCTGTGCATTTCTATATGCAATGTATTTCTACATGAAAGACTCAAACGTGCAGACCCAAACATCAAAAGGTGCAGTACACAGGGTCAGCTGTAACCAAGTAGGTTTATACATGTGGGGTATACTGCTGAATACAGGTGAGAATTTCCGACGTAGTAATCAACGCTGCTCGAAGTTGTAAGACACTCACTGCAGGGTGCTCGGATGCTACATCAAAGCAAATCAATGGTTTAGGGGTTAATATGTCTTCAACACGAATCAGACCGGTACACTGGGCTTACATTTAGGTTGATTCATATATATACTGGCTAACTGTTTCAGTGCTACACATAGACTAGCAGAACATAAGACATAGTATTTCAGATCCCCACTACCTATAAAGATGGGCTTGACATGGATCGGACTGAGATCTCTTCAGCACCCGCGGACACTGGGCGACTTTAGACATGTGGTCTCTGGTGATTCATGGAGGCGACCTTTCATTGGTTGCTGCCTAGCTGGGATATATTGAGGCCTCTCCCCCCTCCCCACCTCCCATCCAGTCATCCCCTTATGTTACCCGCTCCCCCTCCCCAAAGGTTGGGTGTTATTGGCCGTCTTGGCTAGACCTGATACTGTCTCCGACCCCCTGGTGCCCGTGTGGACTCACGTCCGGATTTGTTGGGAATAAAACGATTTGGTGCGGCCGCACCCCCAACCCGGGGTCTCAGCCTTTGCCCCCCTGCCGAAAATGAGAACACATGCCGGGCGGATCGGAGCCACGGAGAGGATTGCCAGCGATTTATTCCCTCAGATGTTTATTCATGAGATTACTCGCTCGTGTGTCGCCATGCCGTTTGGCAATTTAGCGGCGCTGATACGTGGGCTAGCTGCTCTGGGCTGGGGTGAGGGCGGCAGATTCTAACACCCCATCCCGGCTCGCCATGCCCTGTCCCCACGCGATCATATTCCCTGACATTTATTGGTCAATAACGCGCGGCCTGGCGGGGTCGGCCGTCGGGCCGTTAGCGGCAAATCAGAGCAACTCACTATGGCTCAGTGGTTGGCGGGGAGCAGCTCGGGGTCGATCTTATAACCCTCAGCTTCCCTTCCTACCCACTACTCCCCTCCAGATCCCACCCATCCTAACACTATTTTAGATCCCACCCCTGTTCTACCCATGTCCTTCCACCTCATTACCCTGCATGTGCACCCTCTACCCCTTCTACCCCTTGCACAACCTTTTACATCCCTGTCTAAATCGTGCATTCGCTCATCCCATCATTCCTCTACTGGGATTAAAAAAAAGAATTGCTTTGAATTTCTTGGGTGTCAGTCTGTATCCAAACGCTCTTATACCCCCCCCCCCCCCCGGCCCTCGACAAAGGTATATTATTCATGGGGGTAACAGATATATGTATGGGAAAAGTTATCAAATACTGATGTCCCGACTTTCCCATGCATTCCATACAGTATATACACATGGAAGGTATCCACCTTCAATACTACCCAACCCGCCATCTACATGTAAATCTGCCACTATACTCATGCCGCCACATCCATGATGTCATCCCCCCGTCCCATCACTTCTAAGTCCCACCTCCCTCCTTGAGGCGCCTCTGTCCGGCCTGGTGCGGACTTTACGGCCATGTACACGGGCCCCAGTGGACAGTCACGTGTTAACGGTCGTACACATGGTCATGTGACCCGTACTTCTGATGACATCCACCAGGGGCTGCCTTGACGTGCCTTGACGTTATGTTTTCGCCCTCGGCTCCCAGGGGGCAGCACTTAGCATTGACCCCTTGCGGGACGCTCTGCGGTCACGGCGTGATTTGTCGCCATTAAAACTGGCCACATGAACGGGCATCAATAGATTTCTTATCCCTGTGTAAAGTCCGTCTCGATATAGGTCTTTCTATTAACTCTTCTGGAAATGACAGGACCTCACACAGGGATTGCACGAAGCCGTATAATTATATTCTCATGGGATATATCATTATAGGTACTGGATATACTCCTGGGGGTTGAGAGGCAATATCATTGATATAAGCCAAGGCCGAAGGCCGAGGCTTATATCAATGATATTGACTCGAGAAAAAAAAGAAGAAAAAAAACGGGGGTGCGGGGCGAATTATATAACAGTAGCACTAACTAAACAGTACTCTTAACTTTGTCTAATGGGACAATGCCCTAGTTATTCCCTATACTACTTAGTTGGCTATTCTGATATTTCAAGAGAAAAAAAGAAGCCCCCGATTTATACAACAGCAGCACCCACTAAACAGCACTCTTAACTTTGTCTAATGGGACAATGCCTCACGAACATAATCCTTAGTTAACAGGCTCAAACACATGTGGCTGTGTGGTCCTGCTGCTAGAGCCCCTCAACATTTTCAAATAGCATTACTCATTGGGCTCAAAAGGCAGAAGCAGTACATATACTATTGGGTGATGAGTATCATGGCAGGAGTCCCGATGGAGCAGCTGGTTAGCTGGTGGGCTCAATAGTTCTGAGGTTGTGGGTACGGATCCTGCTAGATACCCGGACTCCCAAAGAGAAAAAGAGCTCTTAAATATAACCACCTCCTAGGGGTGTATAGTCTATAACTTACAAGTGGGCAGGTGGGGGAAAACGCGCCTCCGAGGGAGATTTCTAGATCCACCTAAATAATTCTATCTTTGGTGCGAGGGTTCTAAATTTGGAAATGTAAATGAAACGTTTGCTATTGAAAGTTGGCACATATAGCACATACTAGTGCCATGGAAGCTATTCCATTATTCTAAATGCTTAGTTTAGACTGGGATATCATGGTTCATCATATATTAAAAAGCTAAAAAAATATAATAGTAAGTACACACCACAATATATAATAAGGTCTATACATTATTATCTTCTCGACAGCTGATATCTTGTTAGCCGCGTGCTCGTGTTCCATGAGACGTGTCTAACTGCGGGGCCGGGCTCGTCCCCTGCCTGGGATTTTCATTACCGTACTGCGAGCCCGCCGGACGTCAACCACCAGAGCCTCTTCTCCCCGCGGCCCTGTGCAATTAAACCCACCGCCTCCAGTACCAGGACGACCCACTAGGGGGAGGCTGCTGGAGATTTTCTACTGGTACTTGTGGGACGATCAACTTTCTGTCGGGAGGCGTGGGCCGAGCCGCCTGTTGGGGTATCGGACCGGAAAATATTGAAATACTACCTCATCCCCCAAGTAACCCCCCTCTTCTACACCCCCTCCTTCTCCCCCTTGTGTACACGTCTGATTTCTTGCCCCAGATTGCGAGCAGGGGGTTGTTTGGAGTGGATCCCCTCAGTAGCACGCACCACCCCACACTCCAGGTTCCCCCTCCATCTCCCAATGCAGGAGCGAGGAGGCTAAGAGGCGCGAGCACAGCTTCCTTCTGGAGGAGGATCACTTAAGTTCGATCAGTAACAAGTTAAAGGAGGTGAGACTGTGGGTGGCTGTAGTGCAGGAGAGGTATATCCTGGAGGAGGAGGCAGAGGGGGAAGACTACCCCCATCCATCACATCACTGTCAGGCTGTTCAGGAAACCCAAACGTGGTACCCGGCTGTAGCGGCACCATATATATAGTGACGTCACACATATAGGTCTGCTGCGTTCCACCAGGGGGCCTGTAGACTCGTGTGCGCATGCTCGGCAAGAAGTCTGGAACAACAGACGCCGACTCTCAGCACCTCCCACGGCACATATGTACATATATCTCCTTCATCATCGTCTACCCCCACCTTACCCTTACACCCAATAGACACGATACACTTCCTGACCACTTCCCTTGGCTTATCACCACACTAACACAACGCCACCATACGTTTATCCAATATGGAACATGACCCTTTTGGCAATTGTACATATCGAAATACCCACGCACTCTCACAGCGTTTGCTCCAATACTATTGTTTTACAAGCATACAGCAGTGTATTTAAGTTGTTCTAACATAGCCTACCAAGTGTTTAGCATTTTTAGTTTATGCATTCAATGGAGAATGATTGCATGCCAACAGCAATCTTTATGTTGGTGTATATTGTGCAGGACTCGTGCCACATGTTGTGGTTTTTGTCCCTGGATCTCCCACCCAGTGCTACCATGACTGGCCTGCATGTCCCCTACTTATTCCACCCCTTATTAGATATTAATAAAACCAACAATTGTTTTCAGCCGGCGACCGGCCCTTGCGTGTGGGTGACAGACAGGCTGATGGATGGAGGTACACGGCGGAGGCGGCCATGTTTCCAGCCTTATAACCCTTCCAGGACCGCATAGTGCTTTAATGTGCTATGCCCTTGGTCGTCATGATAACCTCAATGCAGACATGGCGAGTAACCCGCCAGTGCTGTGCATCATGTCAACACTTCAGAAGTGTATCAGCCCCGTAGGGTCGTCATGATGTCTGAATGCAGCCATAGCGAATAGACTAGGCATGTATTCATGCATCATGACGATAAAGGGTACAATGCATTAATACACCATGTGGTCCTTTCAGGGTTTGCTAACAAGCCTCCTTAGGCCGGTGTTATAGGCGGGTCTCAGCGCGCCCATAGGCGGCCCTCCACGGGCAGCAGACGACAAACAATGCCTTGCGCGCTGACAATTGAAGCCTTTCCCGCGCGCGCCACCAGAGACAGGCGCAGACGACGCTGTCATCATTATACGTGCTGGTCGTGCCGAGTTAACCCTCACCGGGGTCAGGGTGATCAATATCCATCATTGTGACAGCGTAATGCAGGCACCGCCGCGCTGAGACAAAAGTTACCTCTGCTGTCTAATCAAAGCGATCCGACAGCAGATAAAAGACGCAATCGATAATATAGGAAGGGTAGAATAGCTTCTGCGGGCTTTATCGCTGTGCGCGCAGTCCTGCCATGACAACTCAGCCTTGTCTTCTGGGAGGTGGGAGGCAGGGGTGGGGCTGCATGGGGAAACCATCAGATTATGATATTTAGAATGACGACCCTTTGTAAACCATTGCTGTGTGCCATATATACCCCAGAGAAATGTCCCCTCTCTAGTACGCTATGGGGGAGAACGTGCTGTTCTGTTCACTCACATATAGGATGTGTACTATCAGCAAGGACCCCGGGGACAGGCATCCTTCCGTCCGTCCCGGTACACTATTGTGTGTAGTTCCTCTGTTATGGTCCATGTTATCATTAAATTCGCTGATAAATTTTGATTTATTGGTAAAATGTGATAAAACATTCCGTTGGTGTTGTCCTGGGCTGAGCCTCGCACCATGTAGAAAACCGAAAAAGTGTGTACTATGTTCTAATTAACAGGGCATAGTATGAACAACTTCTGTCTCGTGGCATGGTGTGGCTACGCCTAGCTAGCTAACTTACGTAATTATATTCCACATTCATGAATTATCTATCCATTTCTGCACATGTATAAATTCCTACATAAATTACTGTCTCACCTGACACTGATACCTGTCGTAGGAAAGAAAACGATCTGTTGCCTTTTATGCGATTTATGCTGGAAATCTTCTGCAAATCTGTTGCGGATTGAAGCCCTGTCTAATCCCCAATCCAACACAATATACCAAAGTCGCAGAGCTCTCGGAGCCAAAAGACGCATCGGGGGATTTGAGCTCTACTGTAAAACTATGTTGCCGAGAAGATTCCACCTAGGGAGCACACAATATAAGGTCGATCTACAGGTCCGAGCAGCTCTGAGCAGCTCAGGCAGGAGGTGTGCTGCTCAATATGCTACACCCAGACAGGACGGGGCCCTTTGTCCCACCAGGGCAAAGGTCTGCGTAGCCAAAGCCAATATATCCGCAAGATGCTCTGTCTTGAGCTGGTGTTTGTTTGGACAGTGGTCAGGATTGCCTACTTGTGTGCCACTAAAAGGTCAACGGCCTTCTTCAAGGAGGCCCAATAAACCCTGTACAGGAGGGGGGTGCTTGACCGGTGCCACCCTGATAGGTTCACTAGGAGTAATCCAAGGATCCAGCACTGACTCTTATTAAGTTCTCCTCTGCATGGCTATGCGTATTTATGGTTGTCTTCACAGTCAAAATATACATTTTACAATGTTAGTAGTAAATTCGCTGAGCAGTAGAATCTACTGTAGTTTTACATGCAGTATATAAACTATTTTATTTCATGGTGAATACGGCACTCCCATTGACTTAACCAAGGAAGGCCGTATTTAACACCCCCCGTGAAATAACCCTGGTCCGTATTTCACGGCCTGTCAAATGATCAAAATCGTTAATTTAACCACTATAAATTAGCTTTTTCAGAGTATTTATGTGGAATTCTGACTACTATTATTAATAATGGCATGAAATAAACACAAAGGAGCACTCGTAGAGTTCCCCACTGAGGGTTATTTCACTCGGCTTCGCCTCGTGAAATAACCCTCAGTGAGGAACTCTACTCGTGCACCTTTGTCTATGTATTAGTGTGCATGGGCACTAAAATAAACTGTTGGTTTACAGTATACGAGGACGTATTTTTGGGTTTACTATGTACTGGATATACTCCTGGGGGTCGAGAGGCAATATCATTGATATAAGCCAAGGCCGAAGGCCGAGGCTTATATCAATGATATTGACTTGAGACTTGAGAGAGCGAGAGAGCGAGAGAGCGAGAGAGCGAGAGAGCGAGAGAGCGAGAGAGCGAGAGAGCGAGAGTGCGAGAGTGCGAGAGTGCGAGAGAGCGAGAGAGTGAGAGAGCAAGAGAGCAAGAGAGCAAGAGAGCAAGAGAGCAAGAGAGCGAGAGAGCGAGAGAGAGAGAAAGAAAAGGGCAATATGAAAATGGATATTCACCTAGCGCAACGTGAATCAAACAACATAGAATCTGATGTAAATGCAGTAAAGGACAACGACCTGCCAACCATAATCTCTCCCTGACATTAATCATGTGCAATCGGAAGCAGATAAGGCCTGAGACGGAGGCAAATGATTATTTCCGGTTGACATTTTCTACGACCATTATTCGACGGTGTAACTCCTTGTGCTACAGCTACCACTAGTGATAGGAGATGCATGGATGTCCAAAAGTAGAAGGTCTCTCCCAAACCTACCCCTACGCAAGAGGATTTCCATCTCCTAAAGCCTTAAGGACCCTGGTCACCCATTTCAACAACACTGTCCTCTTGACGCACGGCCTTCTGGGATTAATGACCGGATATCCGGGACACCACGTGACCAGCGGAGCGCCCTCTTACGGATTGTTCCACATCTATAATGGTCAGTGATTCCGACTGTTGTCCACTATCCACGACCTTAGGACTTTAGGCACTGGTATAACTATTTAGCCAGGCACCCCCGTGAGACAACTATGGTCTCTGGAAAGGGTGCGGGTTGTGTATGTTTATGGATAATAGTGTTAAAATTTGATACTTCTTTCTTAATACTTTAGAATATTTAAGTTTAATTTTCCAAAAGAATTATCAACTTTGTGAGTTACAACATTTTCCAGGCGTAGCATGATGAAATCTCAAACCGATGGAAAATAATAACCAAGGCGGGAAGAATGTCCTCTCTTTATGGCTCACCCAGTGTGACAGTGAAACTATAGATAAATATGACGGGTGCCCGTAGATTGTGAGAGTGACTTGGGCTTCCCTACTTTATGCTATTCTAAGACCAGACATTGCATGAGGGATTCATTTAACACCAGATCTTTTTCCGTGTCGCATGAAAGGTAACCCCCCCCCCCAAAAAAAAAGTGGCTAAATGTTGCCAGATCCCTTCATAATTCAGTGAAGGATGACTTGTGGATTGTATTACGTTCACCCACCCACACACACAGCCTTCTAACTATGTCTATGTCCGACTATGACGTGTTATGACGACATTCTACAGCGCTACCATGCGACCTCCTTGTGAAGCTAACCGTGTCCATTGTTACAGATCTAGGGACTTTTTTTTGTCAAATCTATTTCATTTCAGGCACATGGATTTGATACCCCTTATTACCGTACCTACAGTCCCATTCTTACTTCCCAATTAAATGGGGGCCCGAGGCATTCAGTTTTATGCAACATGTAATGTATCCCACCGTTTGATGGTAACCGGATCGGCAAACTATCCTCTCAAAAAAAGTTTTCGAAAAAGTCACAATACTCGGCTGTGCAAGATATGAAGAAGACACAGTTTGAGATGGGTTTACCGGTATGAGTTTTATTGAACCTCACAATCAGACTAATACAGTCAAATCGATATGGTTGGTTAAAGATTTGATTTTGACGAGCTCGTGACGTGTTCTGAAAGACCACCATGGGCGATGAAAAGTCCCCCTTGATAAATACTATGCGACGCCAATGCCCAGACATATTGAAGGGAATACCATTATTGTATCTGACACTTTTCCTATTTTGCTGACCATGAGCATTCTAAATACTGAGCTAATCACAACTGCGCTGCTCAATGATACAAAGACAACAATATTGTATTTGCTTAGTACAGACTTGGCCGGCGGTAATAATGTAGGACAAACTCCCTCCTTTTGTGCAGGGCACTGGGCCCTCTGTGCCCCCTGAGGTAAATAAGCAATGTTAACAGTCGGCGACACGGAGAGAAGCCCACCATCCCCCTGCGACCACTCTCATAAAAATCATGTCTCACTCAGTCCCCAAATAATTCACAAGCCTAACCACTCGGCACACGCCATACAACGGGTGACCAGGCAGGGAGATTGGTGTAGATAGATGGGTTAGTGGGAGGGAGAAGATATACAAGGGTTTAACAGGTTGTGTAAACTGCTATCATCCTATTGGCTAGTGCCCGCACTAGTATATGGGATAGTGAATGGTCTGCTGCTGCCAGGATATATGGTGTACTGGAGATGAACAGTGTAAAGGGGGAGTATGAGTAGGCTACATGTAGCACAATGTAAGGAATGCGTGGCAGGCAGGTGCAAGTAGCATATGGGAAGTGGAGCGCACACACAAGGCAGATGTAAGACACATTCCCACTAGGTGTTTTGTACATCCTATCAGACCATTGATCCACAGCAACCTGCTGGAAATCCACCTTTGGTAGAGTGGTTGTTGTATTGTGGGTCCATCGGCCGATAGAATCTACAGATCGGCTAATGGGAAATGGGCCCAAGTAGTATATGGAAAGTGGAGTATATGCACAGACTTGCATATGATTTGTAAGTAATTATATGAAAAGTGGAGAGAGAGAGAGAGAGAGAGAGAGTATGCACAGAAGGCTTTCGTAAATAATATATGACAAGTAGAGCATGCACAGAAGGCCGATGTAAGTAGTATACACAGAGGATGAATGTAAGTAGTATATGTAAAGTGGTGCATGCACCGAAGGTACATGTAAGCAGTAGTTGACGACTGGACCATGCACAGAAGGCAGTTGTAAGTAGCATATGACGAGTGGACCATGCACAGAAGGCAGTGGTAAGTAGTATTATACTGTATATGACGAGTGGACCATGCACATAATGCAGTTGTAAGTAGTATATGACGAGTGAACCATGCACAGAAGGCAGCTGTAAGTAGTATATGGCGACTGGACCATGCACAGAAGGCAGTTGTAAGTAGCATATGACGAGTGGACCATGCACAGAAGGCAGTGGTAAGTAGTATTATACTGTATATGACGAGTGGACCATGCACATAATGCAGTTGTAAGTAGTATATGACGAGTGAACCATGCACAGAAGGCAGCTGTAAGTAGTATATGGCGACTGGACCATGCACAGAAGGCAGTTGTAAGTAGTATATGACGAGTGGACCCAGCACAGAAGGCAGTTACAAGTAGTATATGAAAGGTGGAGCATACACAGAGATGGATGTAAGTAGTATTATGGAAGGTGGCGTATGCACAGAAGTTAGATATAAGTGGAATATGAACAGTGAAGCAGCGGCAGTTGTAAATAGTATATGACGAGTGGAGCATGCACAGAAGGCAGATGTAAGTAGTATAAATAATGACGAGTGGGACATACACAGAAGGTAGATGTAAGTAGTATATGGAAAGTGGCATATGCACAGAAGGCAGATGTAAGTAGTATATGGAAAGTGGCATATGCACAGAAGGCAGATGTAAGTAGTATATGGAAAGTGGCATATGCACAGAAGGTGGATGTAAGTAGTATATGGAAAGTGGCATATGCACAGAAGGTAGATGTAAGTAGTATGTGGAAAGTAGTTTATGAAGAGGGTTAGCAATACGTTACAAAGATGTAACTATTATCTGTAACAAATACAAGGAACCAAGGAGGATCACGATTTATAGACCTTTCGAGGTGGACGGGCATAAGAGTAGTATAGGCGGGACGGCCCATCTAGTACATCCCTCCAGTGTAAAGAAGAAAACAATTTACTGATGACCTCGGCCTGGACGGCGGATGGAACTAATCTGTCCCGGATATTGTTATTGTTTTAGTCCGGGTCCGGAATGCTACAGCCGGATGGCTATTACCCGGACAGCAGGATGGCTCCAGCGGCCTGCGGCAACGTGCTGGGGGTCTGTGATACAGCTTAACGTCCAGTCCCAGTAATAGACGGGCCCAGTTTAAGCCGGCTATACGGTCTCCTCAGTCTCCCCATCGGCCTTGGAGGTAATAAAGAGTCGTGACTGCATGGGGGAGGGGAATAGATGGTTATTTGGCGGATGTTTTAACGAGACGCGGCCCCCACAGCCGCAGGCGGAGAAATACGCGGGAACAGCAGACGACATTGAGAGGGCCTGGCACAGCTGGGTGCGGCCTCTGTGAGGGAACACTGGGGAGGCCGACGGCCACGGCCGGCTTTAGACCGCTGTCTTTGTGTAGTACCAGAGCAGTCAAAAGACTCAGGTGCCAAGAAAGCCGCACGCACACCTGGGCGTCTGGAGGCATGCCACAAGCCACCATCCCCCAACTGAACACAGCAGGACCCAACCCACCCTCCCCCGTCCACACCTTTACACACAAAGCGTGGTCTACCACACACAACAGGCCTTTGCACATGTGGGTAGAGTCAGTTTTCCTTAAGCCCTATATCCGCCTTATCTGCTTATAACTCACGCCTCCTTTGAGCATCCAACGATCATCCTCACATTGGAGGCCATCTCAACAAAGCCCAGACGCACATAAAGAAAAAGAACATAATGTCATCTGATAGGGATTATGGAAAAAGCTGAATTTACTCATTTTAGGTGCAGCAGAATGGATTCTTCACCCCTCCCCACCACCACCGCCGTTGTATCCGACGGGTAAGGCTTCCCTCCATGAGTGACGTTAATACCATCGAGTAGGCAGTGCAACAGCTTTCTTAAAGCCATACTCCCTTCTCGCCCAGGGAAAAATAGAGACATGAGAAAAAGAGAAATCCCCTGCGGTATAGATAAAAGGTGACGCCAGAATGGGTTGTATTTTCAATGAGTTGCATGATACTCGTCTGAACATACCGCAGTGTATATAGTAAGAAGAATATGCTACAGCTCATTTTTTTTCATACATTGGATTTTACCCCCATATATGTCCATATATACAGGAGGCCATTTGCTCACGGTGCACAAAGTGTAAAAGCCACCTCCAACATGTAGTGCCAGTGGCCTGTACGTAGGTATAACCTCATTTTGACCGTCGTAAATATCTTATAAGGTACGACTAAAATAAATGTATAAAAACAGTCATGAGATGTAATCATCCTGCCGAATCCCTCCCGGGGTAAATGAGATGTTGTTTTTTGTTGCAGCCTGACTCTTATTTCTATGGACCACACTGTTGGCGTTATGATCAAGGCGCCGTCAGTCCCGCGCGGGCCAGACGCCATTAGTGGGGATCGGGCCGCACGCGTTTTTCTTGTTATTGGCGGCGTAAAAAGCTGCCGTCGTTTTAGTTGGTATGCATTGAACAATGACAGGTTGCGGGCCGCCGGCACCTACACGCAGCCCCTACACTGTGTACGTCCTCCTCTCCGTGTTTGTTCCACGTGGGAAGCTGGAAATAGAGACCACACCCGAGGTATTACTCCTGCAGGTTCAGAATATTACATCTACTACCCAATCAATGGAACTTTGACCACTGTCATAGCTGTTATCCTACTTACCTATGGCGGAAAAATATTCACATGAAGTGTATCTTGCTATAAATTAGTATTCTAGTAATTAACTCTAACGCGTCTCCTTCAAAGCGCGCATAAACACAGTACCTTATATAATAACAAAACTGAAGGAGAAGTGCATACCCCAAGGGCAATCCCTCAAGTTCATGCACAAACATGCCTTTATTACAAATCCTATGTCCTGACAGTGTGCCCACTGCAATAAGAAACGCGACCCAAGTGTTCATATGTTATATATGCATAGCACCTACATAAGAGACACAGGCAATGTAAGTAAAACAATGCTCATATCCGGTTACCTTAATAATGCTAATAATAAATGTACAGGCCATAGAAAGAAAACAAAATGTGACATAGAGAGACGGAGAGAGACAGACAGACAGACAGACAGAGAGAGAGACACACACACAGACAGAGATAGAGAGAGACAGACAGATATATAGAGAGAGCGAGAGGGTGTATGCCTATTGGGATGGGGAAACAGGTGTAGACAGGAAAGAACAAATGGAGAGGACAGTGAGAATGATAGACAATAACAGATAGTGGTGTAGCTGCAGCTAGTAGTGGGTGAGAGGTAGGAGACAGGACGACCTGTCTAGTGGAGATAAACAGTGTGTGAGCACAGTAGGAGCAGACCCAACACGGAGAGGGCTGTCAGTATTTGTCCAATGCCCGACCTACACGTGGCAAAGGTTGGCTGACGGTGTTTTCTGTGCTTCCATCCATCATCCCAGCCGTCCAGTGGTCACACCACCGCCAGCCACCAAATCTACAACTCGGGAAGGCAATGCGGCCTTCCTGCCCATCAATAATGTACATATAGGTCTCTGGCCACTCACCTACTGCCCTGTGGGGTGAAATACGACGGCATTATTTAGTACAGCTCTAATGCAGCCTCTACCAGCCCTCCTGTATACTGTTTGTTCCACTTTAAAACATACAACCTCAACTTTTCGTGTAGGGTCTGCGTGTAATGCAAGTGGTAGCCTTCACAGACGGTGTAGAACTTGTGGGAACTATAAGTGGGCTGAGGCTGGGTATGTAAAGAAGGTACGGGTGGCGCCGGGTATGTAAGGCAATCCTTTTAGTCTAAATGACGAATGAGAGCCTACTGACGTCCGTGTCAATTCTGCAGCGGCAGGATACATGGTTTGTCAATGAGTTTGGGGGTACACTGCACGGTACAGCCATCTCAATCTAGACCACTCAGAACTCAACAAAATACAATCCTAAGGTCGATATATGCATAGTGGTTTAGTGTGTATAAATGTAAATTTCCTTTTCTGTGACCAGTGGTAACAGAATGTAATGTAAATGTTCAAATTGGACTACTTGTCAGCAACCCTTTGAAATATAATTAATTGTACAGGGCGTTTTTTTTGTGTATGGCTAATTATACCATCTTCTGTCTATCAATACATATATACCTAAACCCTCAAGATGAAAAAAGATCTTGCTCAATATGGTCTCCTGCACATACCAGTTTATTCGCTCAAGTTATAACACAAGTACTTCTAAATATTGGGTTTGCCAGACACCTTTCATCTCTCAGTCCAGGTAGAGGGACACTATATAGAATAGTGAAAGCAGAGCCATGGACGGCGGCATCTTGACGGCTCGTCTTTCCGACGTGCATCCAAGGCTTTGGTGTACAGGAGGAATTCACTTTGTAATCGATTTAAACAACCCCTTGCCTCTCCTCCCCACACTTTGTGCTCCTTGTTCCTAGTGGTAGTCACACACACAGACCTGTCACCGATCTCTGAGGGGTGAACTGTCGTCAGACCCCCTCTATGATGTCTGTGTGGAGCTGTGCGTGTTTTGCAGTGGCCGCGGGCGGCAGACGCGCCCTGGCTTTGCCTTGCTTTGTCAACCGTGGTTATCACAGCCGAGCGTTGCGTGCAGGCGGGGGAGGACTGGGGGAGTAGCTCTACCCGAACACATGCCTACCCAGTGAGCTGCTTGTCCTATCTGTGCCCTTTAGAGCTGCTCCAAAATTGTGTTTTTCTCGGCGTCACCCCGCCTTGTGATGTGGGCGGGCATGGGGCATCTCGGCGTATCGCCTTACTGTCCGTTTTTACCCCTCCTCCTCCAGCACTTCCCCCTACACACGTCACAGGTATTAAGCCCACAATGCCCAAACACGGCCTCCCTGACCGTAGTTGAGTGCCTGGGAAGGCTGGCAACAATGAGAACTATTTACCATGGTCCTCTTAAAAGAAACATTCAGGATTGCTTTGGAGAGTTTCATGACCGGCTCACGACAGACTTGGTTTTGTCTAAACCCTCTCTGGCCGGAGGCATTCAAGAGTCTGGGGAGCTGGGGAGCTGCTCATAACTAGTCTTAAGGCACTTTGTGTACAGTCATATACACCCCAGAAACCACTGAAGTACTTCATATATATGAGCTCACATACAACACACTGAAGCTTTAATATTCAGTTTCCTCTTCATATTACTTGGCAATGCAATATTCAGCGGCTTGACGTCTTTAGAGGTATTCTGGTAACATTTAGGCTTTTGTATAATGAGGTGAGAACTGGTTATGAGGGAATCTAAATATGGCATCATCGTAAATATACCTAATTACGTTCGTGATTCTACTAACAATAGGCCCATACTTCACAGGTGATTGTCTTTAAATGGACGGAGGCCCGTGACAAATTACTCTCAATGTGAACTGTCTAGATGGATCCGGTTATACCACAAATAAGGCACAAGTCAGTCAAACAGTAGGTACACATTGAACATGAAAGCTTCACATTCAATACAGTAGACAATAATGAAGCACGATTACCATTGTCAAATTGGAACCTGTTTTACCCTACTCGCCGCTGATTGAAAAGGACTTGTAATAAAATTGTTGAAATAGCCTATTACTTAGAGCAAACTATCCGACAATTGCCTCATGAATTTCTGATGGCCTCATTTAGGTTTTTCCCTTGCTAGATTCTGCTGCCAAAAGAAACGCGTGAAGAAATGGGTCAAACTAAATGAACTGCAATATCAAATATCCTTGATTTTAGTATGAGGCCCTTGTTTTTTTATGAGGCTGATTCAGACCTCTGGATGGGCTGATTTATGACTCGTTAAGGGGGTAGAAGCGGATGCTGCTTGTCGGGCCGACAGTTAACCCAGCCTTCTCATTAAGCTGGCGTTCATTTACTGCCTGTGCATGTCGCCCTCCAGGCTGAAATCACAGCCTGAGTAGTAATCAGCCCACCTGTAGGCGCAGCCACCTTCCACACCCACATGCGATACCAGCATTAGAAACACCAAAGTGCAGCGGGCGTGTCGACTACAGGACCTCTCCAGGGGCTAGCTGCAGGAGCAGGAAGAGGATGCTGGTGCTGGTGGTAGTGGTGTAATGTGGCTAATGGTCGATGTTGGGAGAGGGGCTGGAGTGGCTGCTGTAAGGATGGGTTTGTGTGAATTACTAAATTGAACGGTTGAGATCGGCGTCTTAATGTAGAGATTTAATTTGGCGCAGCACATCGTGTTCTCAGACTGAAAATGATCCGTTGGCTCAAGTAGAAGGTGTTACATCGTCACTTCTTCTTAAGGTGGGGGAGGGACACGGAGATGATCTATGCTCCTGGGAAAGAAAGGGCTGTGTTTACACCGATCATCTGCTAATCATGTATAGATATCCCATTACACAACGTTACATAGCGTTTCCTTATGGCTCCTTATTGTAGCAAAATGTTATATAGCGTTTAAAACGTTACCCGGTAATATATTGCATGCCTAACCATTGCCCAGTGGATACACAATTCAGTTCGGCGATGAATAAACGTTCAATCAACAGTGAATCAACATTGAATCAACCCTAAACAGTTATTAAGGTTGATTCAATGTCATGTTGAATTTGATTTGATTTGAAGATATTTATTGGCAGGAAATTTCAGTAATTGTCAAATATATATTGTATTGATAAAGGAGTACGTTGACTATGTGATGTGAATACCTCGACTATAATATCCAGATCTTACACATGAGTAAATGTTTTGTATGGGCTTTAGTAATAACATACGATATAGCTTGTTATACCATAAACGATGACAGTGTACTATCATGTGCAAAATATCAGCATCGGGTGGTTTGTGTCTCCCCTTGATAGAACACACGACATGGTCCTGCCAGGGTGGCCCACGTGTCGTGTGACCTGATGAACAATAACATGCCTGTGTAGCAGGGTGCATGTCTGTGTGGTTTACTGGTGTGAGCTGGACGTGATGCTGATTGTCAGCTGAGTGTGAATCCTGACCCCTCCCTGACCTCCTGACCCTGACAGTTCACCCCCAGGGTGTCAGCAATCTGCTGCGGGCACTGACCACTGAGTGGACATTGATCGTCATCTGGCACTCCCCTCCCCTCCGACCCCCACCCCCTGCTGCTCCTCCCCTCTCCCTGCTCCCCGCTGCTCCCCCACCCCCTGATGCTGGCTGGTCCTACTCTGGCACTTCCTACTACCCCCTGGAGGGAGGGATGGGTGTGAGCGGGTCAGCGGTGACCCTCCCCATGCCAACATGTGACTAGGGGGTAGTTCACAGCAGCGTGAGGACGGCAGGATTTCTTCCTGGTGCCAGTACAGTCACACCAGTGGCAGTATCACAGCTGCCAAACCCCACCCCAACTGTATAAAGGATCAAAAAGAATCCCCAATCTATCTCCAGAAGCACTGAACACCACGCAGAAAAACTGCATTAATTAGTGGGGGAACCTGGCCGTAAGAAACTTCATCTTGGCCTGGTATCTTTACCTGATGAGTAACATAGGGTAATTTTCTTGATCCGATCTAAGAGGGACTATCAATCACTAGTGCACGTTTTTATATAATATGGTACCCCTCAACATAACTGTCGTTCAGTTATAGGTTACCAACTAATGGCGTGGGCTGATATTGTGGCATATCATACGCATCTCCATGGACTCTCTATAATTAAGGCATGTCTATCATGTCAGTATTTGGCGACCTCATGATATGCCCTGAAGACAAAAACACAAAGCCGCGTTCATCAATACGATATGCATCCTTTGACGTCAACCACAGGGTAGGGCGGAGACATGTCCTGTGCCCATTAATCTCATACGTCTTTGGGTATTGTCTTGACAGGCATTATGGTGGTGGGAGATAAGGAATAGGATCGTGGTATGGATAGTAAACATTATAGTTCCTCATGATTCGGCTTAATTTCAGAGTGGTCATGGTGGTTATCCAGGGTCGGTGCTCTGATCTTGAAATATGGACACATGTATGATATACTGTACATATATATAGATATTGGAGGGGCTGTGGAGCAACCACCTACACAGAGAAAAGAAACAGCGTCAAAAGGGAGTGCGGTTTTCCTCCAGAATGACTCCCCTCTGTTTGGGAGTCCAGGCCCTTATTCAACCCCTTTATGTGAGTGAGGGAGCTATTGACTCCCGTAGATGACTCCCCTATGTCAGCCAGGGAGTCACTTAGGCTCTCTTAGGCAGCCTGGGCTCCCCTACAGAGGGGAGTCATTCTGGAGGCAACTTGGACTCCCTTTTTCCTCTCTCTGTGTATGCAGGCCTATACGGAAACACACTAGGGTAAAGGAACCCTGAGTCGGACAGACACCTTGAGTCGGACATCATTGGCTTTCAATTACATAAATGATATGGACAATTCACATATCATGCGACCTAAAAATGAAAATTCAGGTCTTCTTTCTTCTAATGAATACAGCAGACCACGTGTGACTTACTGCCTACATAGTTCTATTAAGGCTTGAACATAGGGTGTTTTTGCAATATTCTCAACATAAAATCAAAGAGGAAATCGGAAAATTGGTTTCCATAGTGTGTCTGTTATGGCTTTCCTGTTATATTTACATCATTCCTAAGAATAATATTGACAATGTATGTATCTTTTGCAAAGGTTCACGTCAATAAATATATATGCATTACCCACAATCCTTTGTGACAGGGGGCTTTACAGTAGCATCAAATTGCACCTAAAGTCGGACACCCAGACTCAGACGCTATATGCTATAGTAACAGTTCATGTCATATGGGCTTGTCAGGCATCAAAGCGGAGAATAACAGGGGCTTTTGCTCCTTCCAAAGTTCCATCACGATTTTAGCAGAAAAAGAAGACTTTGCCTGTCTAAAAGTGTAAAAGATATCAATGATATAATTGTAGACCATATAATTGTACAGGTATATATGTGAGTGAACGTTCCTTATATAACATACTTATATGCGGATTTTCCCACCTCTCTCCAACCCGTGAATCCTCCTCCCTAACACATACACACTCATATTGCAAGTACAGCCAAAGAAAACTATCAAATCAGTGGAAGCACAAAGTGTCCGACTCTAGGATCATTTCTTGCATAAGGTGTCCGACTTTAGGTGCATTTTGATGTTTTAAAATCAACATATTGGGCAGAGATTTAGTTACACTTAGATGGTGATATTTACTGCAATTCTCTCTGAAATAGAAACTCCCATCACAGATGAATCCAATGGTGCATACTATATTATATTTTGTACCCGTTAAAGGTATATATTTTAACACTCAAAAGTGGTCACCTCTTCCTTGTCCAGGAGCGTCCGCAATGGGTGCCTTTACCCTAATAGTATCTGACACATTTGTCATAGGGTATCTAGGGCATCGTGTATATTGATGAACACTATATATATATACGCGTATACATACATGACTGCAGTAAGCCGCTATTATGACATATAGAGACGTCATCATTGCAGTTTTATCTTTGCAGTTACATTTCTCTTGTATGTTTAAGTCAAGTCATCCAATACACTAGTACATGTATTTCGTGATCAATAAGCTATACAAAATAATATGTTTGATACCGTCTATGGATATTGATAGTTAAAACATTGCATATTGCCATTGTAGGAGTGCACGGCAAAAATCATTATTGGCAAGGTCTGGCAGGCTAAACCCAATATAATTTGATATACTGTATATATACCATGTGGGTAACGTGACAGTGGTATGCCCCAGGACGAACTCAGGTCCGGTATAATATACCAGTGCGTGGAACTGTAGAGGCATCCGACACAGGTATCTGAGTTCAGTAGTGCCAGTATCATGTGATATAACACAATGCTCTTTGGTGCTAGAACTGGAAATGAGACAATCGGTGCCTGAATGGCGGTTTTTATATTTCATGATGTCTGACTGAGACATAAAAGAAACATGGCAGACAACCTGAAAATGAGACCGGAAGTAATGATATGGTTGGCACAATGACCGTTAGGGGGCCTCCTCAATCACACACGTCGGACAGCGCATGCGCGGTTTACATTGAAGAGCCATCTCGCGGCCATTTAGTACAATCAGGTCTGGACAGGGACGGGGCCAGGTACAGGAGGGGTATGGTGATAAATAACACTACATCATTCCTACTGTCACCTGGGACACGGCGTGTCACCAATAGTCAATGAGCGACCTGCTTCCACCAGCCCACACCCAGTAACGTGTTGGTACGACCCCAATACACCCTATCACCCCCACCTCCCGTCCACCACCACCACCACCCCTCATCCCCTCCAAGCACATCCCCGACGTGTGCCACGGCGTCCGGCGGCAGGAGGCGCAATTGCAATTATTCCTCGCTGCAATCTGGCTCAATTTGGGAGAAGAACTGCAGCAAATTGAAAGCTATTAGCCAGGCGGGGGCCAGTAGGATTGGGCGGCAGGCGGGCGGGGAGACAGGACAATATTACCGGCTGGTAGTTCTGCTCTGGAGCAGCTCAGGAGGGGGACAATGAATTGAGCACTGAGACAAAGGGGTGAGGTCAAGGGCGGGCTGGGGATGTGAGGGGGAGGGGAGGAGTGGCCACTAGTGACTTGAACACGCAGGGATTGGAAGTAATTTCTGTGGCTAAATATTGGCAGAGGACCAACTGCCACAGTGTTGGCAAAGTGTAAGTGAGGGTTAGTTGCTACATTTTGGACTTTGGAACTGGTTGAGTTTTTCAAGGGATCTCATCATGAACTTCATTGGCAAATTTTCTCGTTTTTCTCAGGATAGGATGTGCACTTAAACAATGGTAGCAGACTAATGTTGAATATTTTTTCATATGTATTTAACGGGGTTCATGTATGTGGAAGGACAGCTGATGTTTATAGGATCAAAGCAGAGATCCAGTGAAAATAATTATCTTATGTATGAGTCATGCAGCTGATTGAATGTGTTGGTGTGCAGTTGAAGTGTATGTGCTGTTATCTACATGGTACACGGCTTAATATCAAAATGTGTGTATTATATGGAGCTAGCTCGGTGATATGGAACACTGACCGAAATAATGAAACAGTTGTTCATTTGGGAATGTATAGGTGTACATTGAAGGTACACTGATGTTTCAATGCTTTTTTTTATCAGGCCTGTATGTATATGTGTTCTCCAGTGGTTGTGAGAACTTAATATATTTCTCCATGGATAGTATTTCTTTAATTACCTGGACGAATGAATGGTGGGCTATATTTATAAGCATTCAGTGATGTATGTGTGTGGTGAGATGATATGTGATGTAGACGGGGCAGTGATTACTTGCCACTATATTTATATCCACATTGTCCTCAGCTGCAAGCACCCGTTAATAAACCTGGTTAGATTGACACTGTGCATGTTTGTGAGGCTCAAGTGAGTGTTATTGGTAGTAAAGAAAGGACGAACAGATAGCTAGAGGTACGTTTAATTAAAGAATATATAAAGCTTTCCTTGTGTCGAGACTAGGTTATAGTGCAACAGACAAAAAAGGAAGGAGAGCTTTCTATATAAATTGGTTACAGACACTAAAGGATATAAAATAACATGGACATGTTTGAAACAAGAAGATGGACTACAGAATATGACACAGTTATTGTCTGTTGGCCTAGCCGTGTGGTAGAGCCTGGGAGAAGTGACCTTGCGTGCGTCAAAGTGTAAAAGTGGATGCTGAGCAATGTCAGTCAAGCTGTAAACAGGTAAAGGGCATGTCTGTTGAACACACATTACTTTTTTTCTTTTTTTTAAATTACGTGTTTTTCTGGAGTGGTCTTCGTTACGAAAATTATGTTAGGTGCAATTGTCTGAATTGAAAACGATTAAACAGTCCAACTGGAAACGTTAACAAACTGGCAAAAAGCGTCAGCAAGCTGACAGAGTGTATGGAAACATTTTATGACGACAATAGATAGTTCTTTCCTCACATCTTGGCTGTTTGTAGGCCTATAGTGCACTGGAGTCCCGATCGACACAAAAGTTCGCGACCATCATGCATTTAACTTATAACCCAACAGACAGGCTCGACGTCGATGTGATGAAGATTGCCATCTCTGAAAAGCACATGATGGTTGTGCGTCATTATACGACTCGGAACCGGAAGAATGAGCTTTCCGTTTTCTTTATAAAAATGGTTAAATTCATGATTTTTGCCGTTGATTGGTTGTTTAATGGTGATGAGTCTGGTGTACATTACTGAACAAACAGGGTCATTATAATCATGTCTAGACCAATCAAGGCCGTAGCATGACCTTACTCAGGGTGCACTGGGGTACTGTATCTCACGCAAAGGCACTTATATGCTATAACAAACTGCTTACCATTTTATTATACAGTATAGCGATGTACCTGGAAGGTGTTTCAAAAGGGCGCTTTTAGAACAGAATAAAACAAAGTGTTTCTAAAACGGCTTCACTAGTAACAAATTCCTACTAGTGATCAGAAGGCGCACTGCTCGTAAGTATATTCCTCACTCATAAGTAGGTTTAAAACAAAGTGTTTCACAAGGATTTACTAGCGATAAGTACTTGCGGTGACTGCAATCCAACGCAACTTACGAGTGAAAATAAAGTGTTGAAAAGGCCCCAAACGTGTGGAGCTATATACATCACACATTTTTTCTTTATTTTTGCACATTTTAAAATTTATTTTCCCCAGTATGGTAGCGTATATACATGTATATATAAGTACCACTGTAAAATTTGACCAGAAAATATACACTATTTAGTAAAGAAAATTTATGCGAAACAGTAAAGTTATTCTTACATGGTATGGTTTATAATTCCTTGTACAGGCAAACCGCTTGTATATATCTCGTCTTGTTCCAAGAATCTATATATGGAGAATTTTGGTGGTTATCCCTGTACTAGTCTATTGGTCTGTGTGCTCAGTGCTATTCCTACCTACACACCGTTCCCTCTTTGAGGCTACAAAATCTTAGGTTGACTAATGTTGACTGGGTCCATGGAGAATATTATTTCTGGAATATTCCACATTCCTACGAGCGCTGAATAAGTTGCGGAATAGAACAGAAAAACCACTATTAACAAAGTGTTTCCCAAAGAATATTCTAATAGTGGTATTACGAGTGACGAAAAGTCAATGAAATAGAACAGACTTGTGAAACACTTTGTTAATAGTGGTTTTTCTGTTCTATTCCGCGCTCTTATTCAGCGCTCATAGGAACGTGGAATATTCCAGAAATAATATTCCTTTTGAAACACCTTCCAGGAGCGGCCTTGTTCCCACGACCACCCTGTTTACACTGACACCGGCAATCTGGTGATATCTTGGTTCTGCTCTCTCAATGAAGCCTGTTCCTGGAAAGCTATCTTGTGTTGGTGTCTAGGCACTGTCTAAATCTCACGAGAGATTCAGACCTCAGAACTAATATGGCCTCGCACATGGAGCCAGCCGAATTATCGCTATTCCGCATTAGCAACATGATCACTGAACCACACCATTTTGTCTGGTACCAGTGCTCTTTCCTCCTCTAACTATAGCAGCAGCTGATTTACCCTCGTTCCCAAATCCTTCCGAAGGAAGGCTCTTGTAACAACCAAATGACCTTGACCTTGGGATTTTGCTGGGTCTGGGCAACCCATGCTGGTAGCCTGGAACCAGTGGACAGGAATAGGAAATGGAACTAGAAAGTCTGATGGTAAAATACAGTAAAACTACCATCATACATTCTGGTTCCTGTCCACTGGTTCCAGGCTACCAGCAGGGGTTGCCCAGATCCAGCAAAATCCCAAGGTCAAGGTCATTTGGCTGTTACCAGAGCCTTCCTTCGGAAGGATTTGGGAACGAGAGTACAGCTGATTAAGCTAGAGTTGGTTCCTGTCATGTCTGAAATTTTAGGAGCCATAAACCTTTCAGTTACAGCCTCTATTGTCGGTCCTTATTGTCATCTGTTCAGATTAGAGATGGGTTCGAAGTCATGACCTCTAGATTGGTAGGCCAGTGTCCCAACCACTCCCCCAAACTGGACAGGTAACATAAGACATATATTCAACTACCAATCATTCAAACGGTTATGACCCCTACAACGGCTGATTTTGGACGTGCAAGGAACCAGCTTCAGCTGTAGGTCTCACAAGGTAGAATCACTGCATTCCGCTAGTGCGGAATATATTAGGTATGTTTAGCCTGCCATGTTGAATCTAGTACCACGAAACGAGTACAAAGTGGTATCCGTCCGCCATCTTGTCACAACTGATCGTAGAGTCACCTTGTGTAGGCGATCCCCGACACTTTCCGTGACGTTATTGATAAGGGAGCACCCTAGCGGGGACCCATTGGTTCTCAATGCCCCCAGTCCCACTAAGACGGTAGCAATTTCCTCCAACCTGAGTATATTGGCGCCCTGCCCCGCCACCCCCCATCACCCTGAGTCCTACTCCCTTTTCCACCCAAACAAGTCTATGCCCATGTCGCAACCTCCTGCGCAGTCGGAAGGATGGCTATAGAGACTCGAAACATACTTTCCATTTACTCCCCACTACCCTTTCCAAGTTGCTGTTCTCTGGTCGATTCCTCCACAGTCCAATAACTCCCAGCACCAATTTCAGATGCCATCACCAGATCATCACCATTCAAATCATGCCCGCGATGATATTGGTTGAATTACCACTCATCGCAAGCGTCGCACCTCAGTCTAGGCACTAGCTGTTTGTTTTTGCTTGAAATAGAGGATGCTTACTTACTACAGAGGGATCTCTAAAATCCGCCATACTTCCTTGCTGGCTTCCATTGGTCAGATGTTACTGATGATGTCACCCTGTAATCAATGCATGTTATCTGTTTGTTCTGGTCCTCCACCACCTTTATATTAGAGAGTTTTCACCCATATATGGTGCAGTTTACTCAAGCCATACATTAGAGTAATAATTTATTGTGTTTTACTTACCTCCATTTTACACGTGTCTATAAATCCTACTATCATTGCTAACCCTCCCAATCTTGCCCAGCGAGGATGTGTGTAGAATATATCCCATTTATTTCTCCCCCTCCTTTCCCTTCCCACGCTCTCTGCCTCCAATTGGCTATGGCCCTACCTTGCCATGTCCATCTATTAAAGAGGCCGAGTCGTCTCGGGGTGGCGGCGGCTAAGCGCTGGAGTATTACGGGGTCTTGGCGGCGTTTTACACTCATTGTTGTGCTGGCGGCACGGTTCTGACCTTCTGTTGCCGGCAATTAATGTGTCCTTACCGGGCATTACGGCCGGTGGGGGCCGGGCGTGTCACGGAGACCGGCAGTAATTGGATCTCTGACAGCCCAAAGCCCTTTCCATTCGTCATGAGCAGCTCGGAGCAGCTCACGGGTCGACGAGTAACTCGCGGTCTGCTCACCCCGCATCACCCCTCTGCCCGCCACAGATCTGACCCCCTCCCCGCCCAACCTCGATCCCTCCCTGCTCATTCAGGGCTACCTTTTTTGTGTACATGACATACTGAACCACATCTAGAGTGATGTTATTTTTGTCAGCTAACTGCTGTCGGATGTCCGGCTGTTTTTAGGAGTGTGTGTACAGCGTGTGATTAGGGGAAACCTACTGATTATTTGTAGGGTCTTAAATAATGACCATTGCCATCCAATTTCCGCCTCTAATTATCAAGCAGGAAACAGATGAAGGCAGAAAACACAATAGGTCAAAGGGAACACATGGGCGAAAACACCCTCATATAGAACAATTGGTGCTATTTTGCCAAATGACCCGGACAAAAAAGTCATATACAGGAGACACTAAAAGGATAAGGTCAAATACATCTAATAAAACAAGCATAAGAACAACACAAATGATGACGAGATCAGTCTGGTGGCCGCGTTTCATGGGCGGAACAGTGTATGGACATGCACGGTGCACTACATGTGAATGATCTACCCATCCCATTATAAAGAAATTCGAAAGTGCACTTTATTGAGCATGGTGAGATTGTGAATCCCAATGTGTGATATATTCGTGGTGGTTGAATGCCCTGCCCCATTCCACTTATAACATTAAACCTCGCCTCCATGCTAACTTCCTATGCTACACTATTGATGTACACTGCCCCTCATTCCACATAGAAACTGCTAAATGGAGAATGACTAAGTTTGCTGTATGCTTACAGTTAAGAACTATGGTGACGACGCCCCTTTGAGACAGTGGAGACACTGCCTGTGGCAAGGGAGGGGGGTCTTCTCAAGTCATTGTTGGAGGACAGATACCTTGATAAAACAAATCCTTTGAGTAGCTTTGAGCTCAAGACAGAAGAGGGAACATGTATTGTATCTATACAGGAGGCAATAACTATGCGAGCGTTGAGTGAGTTGGGGGTGGGGGAGAATGTGGGAGAATGGGGGTCGGGCGTGGAGAGGGCGTGGATAGATCTAAGATAGATAGCAGTTGAAGGAGGTGGCATGGATAGGTGCGATGTGGACAGGAGGGGCGATACTGTTAGAATAAATGAGAAGCAATTTAGAAATCAAAGAGAAACTATGAAATACACAAGGACAGTGATATGACTTAAAGGATGGAGGATGGATGAGGAATGGGAGCGGACAGGAATGACAAGGAGGATGGGGATAGGGAAAGGATGAAGATAGTGATGGGGGATTTCTTTGTGATGCAGGGCATAGGGGATTTGGCAGTCTGAGAGATGTGGTGTATAGCAGGAGAAGAGAAGGCAAAGGAGTAGTTAAAAGAGAATGGGGCTGTAGGAGGGGGATAAGAAGAAGCAGGGGAGAGGGTGTAAGACGGGGGCGGGAGATAGGGGTGGGTGAAAGCCTAGCAGCGGATTAAGGCCGCGTATACCGGCAACTCCCCGTCCGCTCAGCCCGGTTTGAATAGCATATCGATTCGGTAGGAATGCAAAAAGACGATCTGCGCGGGAAGACGGTATTGTCAATCTAGATCGGATTACCTTCGCTCAAAAGGCGACGCAGGGACATAGCGTACAGACCGGGGGTGGCTCCCACGGCGGGGTGTGTGTTGGTGGTGGGGTGGGGGTGGTTACAGGGGGTTCTTAGGGGTGGGGATCCTGCTTACTGCTACCAGATCACCTTACGTCATGGCGAGGTTTTAACAGTCTCTCCGCGCGCGCAGTAATGGTCGCACAGATCAGGTTTCGCCCCGAAGTGTTTTTTCACTGAGATCCCGCCCCGAGCCGAACACTACAAATCCCGAGTAGGCACCGACGTCTTTGTGTACATCTGTTTCCATGGTAACCCGCTTCTGTAGGGGTAAACCGACATGCCAACTAACACCCTCCCCTTTGAGTACCCTCAATAGGGTAAAAAACGTGCCTGGATCATTCTACCCCCTGAGGTTATATGCCATATTCTACGTGAGAGAGAGAGAGAGGGAGAGAGAGAGGAGAAAATAATGACAGCTTTTCTTCTACACAGGTACAAAGTCAAACATCCATATCCACCAGTCTTTACGAAACATATCCTTGAATTACCTAGCATTGTAAGGAAAGTGTGGGACAAATGTGCATGCAATATAATATAAGTAGTGGCTTCATAAGAAGCAGCCACCCAGAGAAGGCAGGTACAATGGATTAGAAGCCTGGCTTAGACGTTTAAGTGGGCCAATGGTTTCATTTCTATTGGCAGGTGCATTGGCCCTTTGGGCATCTCCTGACTCATTATTTCAAATGGCACAAGAACTATAAGTCAGTGTAAGACATGACATTTTCGAAAAGAAACATGTTTAATGTACAGCACACCCTTTATTGTGTAATAAACAATTCATGCATGTGATCTACTGTTGCATGCAATCTCGAGTTAAAAATATATTTACATAGATCTGGTTGGAATATTCAGGCCAAGGATACAATAGAGGTTAAAGCACTCCCCCCCCCCCCCGATGGTACATAGCTTCATCGGTTCTGTGTTAGGCGAGTCAGAATGACATCCTCCAAGGTCTAGTGTTATTTTGGAGGGTACATGAGTGCGGTGAGATCAATGCAATTAATCTATATGTACAGGAGGAGAACAGGAAATATCGTATTTGCCTCAAGGCCCACATGTGACTGGTGCTCCAATCATAAACTGTTTTCTAGTGCACACATGCGACTGGATCACCACCAACATTCAGAATGGAGCGCGGACGGGTACTCAAACTTTTTATACACAAGGCACCGCTTTGACCAAATGTAATCTTAACTGAGGGTGAATGGACGTTTTTTCCCAAGTGTGTGATTATTCTAGATACAATTCAATTCAAAGTTTTTTTTATCATTCTCAATCATAAACTGTTTTTTGGTACGATATACTTTCTTATTCAGTATTAATCTTGACGCTAACGAAATGAAAACCTCATTTTAATACACCCCCCCACGACTGACTACACAATTTATCGGTACATATAAAGAAAACGTCCATTGCCTCGGGGAGAGAATACACGTAGAACATGTGTAATAAGGCTAGAAGCCTATCCAGTGCTACATGTATACATTGTCGTATAGTTTTAATCCCCCCCCCCTCCTACTCCCCACCCCTGATAACATGTTACATGGTCCCATGGGTTGTAGACATGTCACACCGTGTGATTTACACGTGACGTATCATGTTCAGTTGGCCAACGTCTCCCTGGTGTAATGTTCGTATCCAGGCTTCCATCTGAATACATATTTCACTATTACGGCCTAGTATCAGATGGTGGGTGTAGGGTTGAGCCACTATCGCCCCTAGTATAATACCAAACACAGCCGCTTGGATGCTGGTATCATCGGATGTGCATCGTGTGTTCCGTTTGTCACGATGTCACCGTCGGCGAATTGATCGTCGTATCGGACACGGATACCCCCTCCCCCCACCACAACCCCCACCACCATCACCCACCACGCTCCCTCACTCCCTCCCCCCGACCCATTCACCTCTCCCACCCCAATCCTTACCGGCCATGCCCCAGGCTGCCCCTCCCAACACGGACACCCGGAAACCCCGCTGCCCGCTATACGCCATGTCGGGCCACCCTAAAACACCGCCAGGCGGGCTTTTAGTAAAACGGCGGATTATCTGATTCTATTAGTAACAGTCACGTCCCGCCGGATCGGATTCACGGCCTGCCTCTGCCAGCCCAGGGGTAGGGGATTTGCTGGTGGGGAGGGGATGAGAGTGGATCGGCGGGCGGCTGGCCAGGAAGGAGGGTATAAGGGGAGGGGGCGAGGAGGGTGGCCATATTTACACGGGAGGCGCAGGGCTTGGTGTCCAAGAGGTGATTCATCAACGTTACCACAGACAGGTTTCCGTTCAGATGTTCCTGCAACCCCACATGTACACTGAGCTGCTCCCCACACACACTGAGCTGCTCCCCTCCACGACCTGCCTTGTTCTCGCTATATATACCATAAGCGGCTTTCCCCATAACCCAAGCTCTGAGATGTTGTATCCCCCCTTCCCACAGTGTGAAAGACATTCCAAGTTTTATCTGACACCATGTGCTGTACTACAACCTAATCTGCTCTCTCAAACCTGAGCTGCTTCCTTCGCATTGAGCTGCTCCCCTCCCCCCTACTAAAACGGGTCTTTTTGTACTCGTGCATGCACTCCCCCTTTAACATCAATGCACTCGCTCATATCGAGCTGGCCTCTTACTCTGCCCCACATAGTCTGTGCCTATTTAGGCGATCAAGGTGAACGTAACACCTCATCATCACGGTGGTCAGGATAGAAGGGTGAGGTTCACGGGAAACAGAAAAAAGGGGTCGATGGTTTACTTAACACTGCCATGCCGGCATCTTAGTAGTATATACAGAGTAGGCAGGTGGTGAAATGATGAAGGGAGGGCGGGGGGTAGTGAGAGGGGGGCTCCTAGGTGCGATGTTCTTAGGAGGAAGTGTCACCTTGTGGGGGAGTTATCGTGTTGCCTTTTCTTCTCAGAGGACGTCTGCTACCTGTAAAAACACATCAAAGCACCCACTATTCACTGGCAGTGTAGTGCAGACATCCAAGTTCATATATTACACACACAAACCATGCACCAATACAACAATAAAGGTGAGGTGTATATTCATACCAGATTGTATATTTTGTAAATGGAATAAATGTCGCTCTTTTCAAGAGACCAGGGCAATTTACTGATTAAGCATGGGTGCAATCAAACACCTATCGTCTCTGACACCACCTTATTAACTCCAAGTTTGCCTTTGCACTACAATCTATTGTATAATCTAATTTCCTACGATGGTACAGAGGGACATCATAGAACTAATATTGGTAAAATTATAAAATTTAAAAATAATGCCAAGCTAAAAATGTGATAGTTACACTACGTTATATAGGGTATTTAGTACAATGTTGACTGCCTGTGTAACATGGCACAAGGGTTACTATGTGCATACAATATACATGTAAAATATCAGTATAATCCTTTTATTTCAACCGAAAGCTAATTTCCATGCCGGCATTTCTGAACCGCTCGGATGTGAACAAAAAACTATGCAAATGATGGATCTGTCACGCCCCATGGACCCTGTTGAGTCTGGGGACAACTAGGGCGTGCTTCTAATCCCCAAGGTGGCTGCCAATCTGGAGTTGACCCCCCCCCCCCCCCCACACACACACCCAACACTCACGTGCAATATGTGTACTAACCATATCCTCAGGGACCCCCGACACTGTTGTCTTACAGTGAGGGGGGGGGGGGAGGAGAAGACTGAGAGGACAGTGTGGAATCGGGTGGATGGAGGTAAAGTGACAGAATGAAGGGCTGGACTGGAGGAATACAACGAATGTGTAGAGAAGCGATGATTTAAGGTTTTCTGAATCTCTAATTGGCTCATCACCCTCTCACTTTAAAATGCATCACCCTACACCTTTCCTAATTTCTTAATAGTGGAAAATGTCAGACTCGTTTTGTACAAGAGGAGTGTCATTTGTAGGATAGAATATGCTGCTGAATACGCTGATTTATATGATAGTGAGTGATTCACCTAGTGAGCACAGAACGTTGAATCAAACAATTGGCAAAGGGTTGATGGAAATTGATCATCCAGTTTTCAACGTTGATCTACTGTTCTGTGCCCTGTGGGATGGATCCGTTGTAGCTGTGTTATACATGTGCTGACTTGGTGGTCGCCCGTCGTGTGGTGGCGCTGGTACTAGCGCATGGCGGCCGTTGACGGTGGCGCCCCTCCGCGGCTGGCAACGCTATAAAGACTCAGGTCTGGTCGGCGAGTGGCTCACTACAGCTCAGACCGCCGCATGCCGCACGTCGCGCAAAGCTTACACCCACTGAGCCTGAAGCACTGAGTCGGCGCGAGTCGTTGGGGAGTAGCTCTCACCCTGCTGAGTGGATAGCGTGACGGACCCTGACATTAGGATGGATTACTGAGACCAGAAGGTGGCCTTGAGGTGCTCTGAGCAGCTCCCCCACATAGACGGATTACAGCGAGCAGCTCAGCCCTTCTCTTAGCTTACTTACACCCGGCTACTGGATCTGCCATGTGGACAGGCAGGAGGTGGTCAGGGAGATCTACTTGAAAGGACCTCCATGTATTTGATACTACAGTGACCTGTCTCGTCTAGAGTGATCACATATATAATATAACACAGGTCGTGTTCTTTCTCTGTGATATACAAGCACCCAGACTTACCTAGAGCCATGGATAACTCACGGTGTTCTTCTTACCAACAGTCTACAACATCCTGGTTGTGTATTGGAGTACTGGTCACAATCCTTGCCTTTTTACCTGAAACGTCCTCCTCCCCTGCACCTACCATACACATGTCTACAGGTGAGTCCTAGATTATATTGTCTCCTGTTCTAGTACATGTCTAGTTTGTTAAAATTTTGCAGACAAAAAATGAGAAATGCTAGACATCATAAAGGCTGATGGCTGGCTACTGATTAGTAGAATAGGATCTCATGTTGAGTTTTAATTGGTTGTGGTTGTTCTATACAGTTGCTCCTGTCCCTTGAGTGGTGGCGGCAGTGGAGAAGTAGGCGTGTTTGTTTGCTGGGGGCTTTCACGCTAACATGGCCGCGCACGCCGATTTATCTTACACATAATTGCACAGAGGTAATTGGTTAAAGAAAACTCGGCCGACCTGTCTGTCAATTATCCCCCACCAGCTTTGTTAATGGTGTCGTTTTTCAGCGCGTTTTTACAGCGTCTTCGCCGAGAGCGTTTCAACGACAGCTCCGTCTTAATTACATCCAGTACTTTTTTGAGGGTTTTTCAAAATTTGATTAATTCATTAGATTCGTTCTCCATAGGGGGCGTTATCCATCTTGTGTCAATTACAAACGATTGTTAGCGTACACACGATACGTCGCAACTATTGATTCCTCTTTAATTACGTCGCTGAAAGCAGTCGTAGAGCGGAGACACTTTAAGTGATTTCCATCCTTTGTTTCCTATCTACCACAACGGGGGGAGGGTGGCTTTTGAAAAGTGATATAACAATCCTAGCTTCGTCATCCGGAAAGTTAGAGCGCTTCAAAAACAAAGTCTCCTTCATCAGAGATTGTATCAGGAAAACAGAAATGAAAGACAATCTCTTTTTCTGTCATGTGTTTTAGTCAGTGCCCCTTTAGCTGTCGATGGCGTCCGGAAATAATGCATAGGACATAAGAGGGAACATTGCCAAGGGGAGGTTATTCCATACTTCACATGTCTGTGCGTTAAAAGAGACAGGAGGCCGTTTTATGTAACATGGAATTGGCCATGCCCAAATAAGGGGGGTGAGATGTGCACTGGGTTAGAGTTTGACTGCCTATGTGGTTAGGCATCGGAGAGAAGGGAGGAGATAGTGTGTAGATGAGATCAGGATACATAAGGAACATTAGGACAAGGGTAGCTATACATGTACATGTATATATGTAGGAAGCAGTAGGCAGAGGTGTGGGGCAGGAGTAGGCCAGTAGGTGGGAGGGAGAGATGGGGGAAGGCAGGCAGGCGGGCGGGCGGGCGGGAGGGTGGGAGGGTGGGTGGGCTGCAGAGCAGGGGGTGGGGGAGAGGTCGGAGGAGCTGGAGATGGTGGAACAGGGCAAACAGTGTGTAATCAATGTCAATCCCACTCCATCTTGCCCATTTAACCCGGACCGGTAGAGGCCGCCGCCCCCGGCACCCGGCGACCCGAGCTGCTCACCGCACCACTCTGCAATATTGCCGCCCGTCGTCGGCTTAGCGCGGTGTAAAGGGTCGTCACGACCCCTCGTCGTCAAGACCTCCCCAACCATCCTTCTCACCAATCCGGACCCCATTCCAGACGCCTCCAGGAGGGGTGGAGATAAACAGACTCAGGCCGCCCTCAACACCTGCGGCTCCCAATCAGGGCCGCCCTGAGACCTGCTCATTGCAGGGGAGGTGGCCCCGGCCAGCTCAGAGCAACTCGTTGAGCTGCTCTGGGAGCCTGACTGCTCTCCACAGGACTGAACACCAATAGGGCCTTGGTGTAAAAGTTTATATCAGAGCCCCAGCAGTGGGAGGAAAAGTTAATGACAAGCTCCCCAGCAACAGAGGGCATCTCAATATTTGTTTTTGCCAATTCAATTTAAAGTAGTATGTCAGTTTGCTTTGGAACTTTTGGTCGACTGCACATGTTTATTAAGCTTTAAGCATTGCGCCAGAAAAAAGAGCTTGCCTATTTAGATACACTCTATCTATGGCTTTCATTAAAAACCTATATCGCCAGTCCTTTCATAGCAAGGTAGTTTAAAAACCTACAGCACCAGTGCTTTCATATCGGTAGCTGTTTTATAACTACAAAAACAATGTGGTCCGTCCTAGATCCCTGCCTGGTCTATAATGAGTTCTGATGGACGTTTGAAAGCTGCTGTCAAAGAGTTCTGTCTCTGCGCGGAGTAATCCGCTGCCGGTGACGGGGAAATAGGAGCGGATGGAGACGACGGTGACAGCGAGTACCCGGCGCTAAGTCCGCTTTTAGTCAGCTCCCACGCGGCTCGTCCAATCTTATTTCGGAATTACCCCACTCCCCATATCCCACCCGCTCCCCCCCACCCCGTCGTCTATAGACGCGCGTTAAAACTCCCATTTTCTTATCCCTCTCACTCCTGCTCCTGCCACTGTTCCCCATTTACATAATTGAAACTTGGCGTTGTCATGGCGAGCGCGTACTGCGCGTGCGCAGACCTAGCGCATTGTTCGTCACAATCAGGGCGTATTCCGCACTTAGGGGTTGCGTATCAGACTGAAATTACATCACCACGTCGCATGTGCGCCTTGTTGGGGACCCTCCTCCATCATTCACTACCGTCTGCCATGCTGACATGTCCCTTAAACCATCACCCTCCCCCCTCTTCTCTCCTCCCCAACACTGGCATCTGACGTGTCCCCAAAAGCTAGCCCCTTACCCTTTATGGGCCGCATACTGCTTTAATGTCCTTAGTCGTTATGATGCATGAATGTAGCCACGGTGAGTAACTAGCCAGTGCTATATGAATGCATCATGCCGATCCTCCGGGGTGTATTACTGGCTAAATCCATGCATCACTAGGACAAGGGCCATAGTGTATTGATACACTATGCACCCCTTAAAGGGTTAACTTAAACGACACATGACCGACATCTATACACAGGCAGTGCCTGGGCCATGTCCGGGCCGGCTGTAATTGGGAGATGTGTGTCTGGTCGTTATAGCGAGGAGGAGGAGGAGGTACCCCACACAGCGCATTGCGTGTTGGTATCAGCAGGACACGTCCTCCCTGAGATTATCCACCATCTGTGAGCGCCGCCTTAAAGCCAGGGATTAGCCCGGAGAGGTTTCAGGATTAGCCCGGATCCAGGCCAGGCAAACACAGGAAGTCCCCGGTCACCGCGCTACTTGACTTCAGTCCCCTCCAGGGGGAGATACCGCGGGCAAATTGTTATATCTGGCCGACGGCCGAGGACGGAGACAGATTGACCCCGACCCTCCAGGGAGGGGTGGGCGGGATAAGCGGGCGATAAGTTGATATTATTAGCAAGGCGGTGCAGAGGACGGCCACTGATTGCCAGGCAGATTGTTCTTTGTCCGCCCATAGCGCGTTATCGTCGTCAACAAGCGGGGACAGCGCTCCCCGGGGGAGGGGTGTGTGTTAGAGAGGGTGGGGCTCAGGAAGGGGGGGGGGGGGGTTAGAAGGGAACTGCAGGGACAGGGGTAGGTCAGCACTGGCAGTCAACCCCACACACAGTAGGATCTTCTCAAAGGAACCCATTCCACATAGCAGGAAAAGAACTCGGAGATTAAATTGATCGGTTGATAGTGTGGACCCGAAGAAAAATAAGCGAATGAAAACAGAAAAAGAACGGGGAGATAAGAGGAAGAAGGGCCGGGAGTAACACGGACATGTCCAATAGAGATGAGAGGAACCGTCCTCACGCTGGGACATGCGCAATACGTCCATGCCGGGACCACTTCCGGTAAAGAGAACTCTGGGAAATATCCAGGAGCAGCGTCCGGCAGAGATGTGCCGGAAGTCCCCAGAGACTGCCCTTAGTCCTCACCTCACCCCATCTCTCCCCTCTCCAAGGCGGCTGCCGATGACAACCATATTGGGAATCTCCAAGGGCCAGGAGCCACTTCCGGTTTCTCACGTGACCTGTGATGAACCAATCGGCTCGTGTGTTTTGTCTTGGCGCCAGTCTCGTGGGTGCCATTGCCCAGGCCCGGCCTCATGCCCTCCTCAGAATGCCTCTTAACCCCCGTCCAACGTCTCCCTCAAACTCCCCATACACGGGACTGCATATATACACGCACAGACAGCGGACTATCTAGCTTCATGGCCAGTCAGTTTCAGTCCCCCAATCCCTGCCCTCCCCCATCCCCTCTCACTCTCCATACCCCAGGTCGTCACAAGAAGGCCGTGCGGCCAAGTGTCTTCAGAGATAGCGAATAGCCAGTTGTAAGGCTTCTCTCCACGTGTGTCCCCAGCTGATAGGGCTTAGTCTATTGAAACGTGCACACTATGGCTGACCTGCACTGGACGAGCAAGCAACTCGTCCTTCTGTCCAATGATGCTAGGCGTTGCTTAGGCAGGCATCATCATATATAATGCATACCCGCATTGTATCTGCAGTTATATGGAAGTACTATTGGACACATATCCTCGGACCCATCTGGTCGAGGGCCAACTATATTGAAATTAAAGATGATCATCCAATACAGTCTCTGGAAGGTGTCTCACAAGGGGTGAAATAGATCAATCTTTGTATCGAAGTGTTTCTTACGCTGAAGCATTAGTATATTTTACTTACAAGCATTCTTTGGTCAAACTGGTCATAGGTATAATGATCAGCCTTAAGGGGAATATAAAACAAGTATTTCAAGAAGACTTGCAAGTGATTTCCACGAGTGATGACATTTTCAAAAGCTGTAAACAATGGGAGGTAATAACATTTCCTATATTCCCAAGAAATTAATATTGCAGTGCTCTTATTATTCCTACGTATACCTCAAGTGCATATGTCAAATATGATATGTACTTTTGGGGGCTTTCTTCCGCCACAAATAAGCATTGCATTGTGACTGCAGGAAATGTTTTTATTCCTTTTGAGTTTGGATCAATCCAATATCGGTGAGGTAGTATACCATTCACACTTTTTTGTGGATATATTCAAATTTTCACATGTCATCTTACATCCATATATGGCCAGTGCATGTATTATATGATAACATGTACGATTTTGGTGCAACCCCTTTTGTCAATAAGTGCAGTTAAGGATTCGTCTTTGGTCTCTATGAGTAATGCTTTTAGAATGGCATTTGAGCGAATATTGCAGATGTTTTTCAAAGGAATCAATCTCTTCTGTAGTGCATGCATCAGTCATAAGTCCATTCTTAGCACTTATGAGCGCCACAGAATAGATCAATCCTTTTGAAATACGTACTATTGTGCTAAGATTGCATTTCAAAACCATCACTTGTATACACTAGAGATCAATTCCTTAAATTGTATTCCTTTTGAAACCTGTACAGTTTCTTTCACAATAAGTACCCATGACCAATACCAATATAATTATACCAATATAATAATAACTCCATCTTCATCATCTAATTAGCACCATAAATTTTGACTTTACCTTTCTCCTTGTATCTATTGATTTCCCATAGTTTACCTACCGGTATTCTATCCAATAGCACTACCCAGATGTACTGGCAATTTCCACCAACTAATATAAACCTGCTATACATCTGGTGCTTCCTATAATCCCACCCTCCTGCCCAAACAACTGATGATCCTGTCACCCTGTGTTGCCCGTGGTTTGCTGACCCTGTATCCAGCCCCCACATATGGGTACTTCATCTCCCAGCCACAGTCAATTTCCTATCGATACCCTTCCTTGCGTGGCAGCTGTTTCGTCACCAGTTGGCTCATTGCCGCTGCTGGCTGGTGGGTGCTGGAGAACAATAGTCTCTCTCCCTGCCGACAGGGCGCAGATGGTAGCAGGGTGGTTTTCATAAGGTGGGCGTCTCTTGGAGGGGTTGTGGGCCCTGTTAATACTTACCCAGGTCACACTGAGGTATAATCAGATTACTAAAAGGAGGTGATATAGTGGTCGGCCTCGCCGCCTATATCCTGACAAGGACGGCAGAACCCCGCCTCGTCCCCTTCTTAAAGACGGCAACATGTAGGTTTTATACACATACAACAAAGGGTCTGCTTTTGTTACCACTAATCAGAACAAATAAAAAAAACAGCAGTTCTGCCTGGAGGGTGTTTTATTTTGTGTATGATAAAGATACAGCATATTAGCTTCTGCTTTCCATATCGCCCCTGGCTTTTATAGTGCATTTACCTATGTTTTACCATTAGAGGATATATAAACGAAAGAAACAATAAATCTTATTTGGCAGGGGCAAAGAAGACGCTTATATCCACCAGACCGCGTTAGTAGTTTCTTTCTAATGACCCTGGTGTATATGGGGTATCGCTTTACCTTAGGAATCAATAACAGATAGCAAACGCGGTTCTTTCATTTCAGATTGAAACATAATAAGGGCCTTTGTTTGCACTCTACATACTATTTCTTAGCTCCTTTCATATATAAATCAGACAGTTTATGATACTGCAAACTCTCTCAACATACCCATCCATGTATCATGTAGTAAATCGGCCTATATAGCGTGGCCTAAGAAAACCATGTCCGACGTGAACATAATACAATTTGCCGTTTGCGACGTGGATACTAAATCTACTTCTGAGCATCCGGGAAGATACTATAAACTACCCCCACCCACATCCCCTTTATGCCACCCCTCCCCCCTTTCAGTAAGGCCCTTATAGAAGGAGACTGTCAGAGGAGACCAGGTAGCTTTGTGATGGCCACTTCCTCATGGTCACGCTAGGAAGAGGTAACCACCTTAGCGTGCTGTGGGTTGGGATATATTTGACTCCTCCATTCTCTGTTGGGAGGAGGGGGAAGGATGGGGTTGTAGTAGGGGGAGTATATCGGACCCCTCTCCACCCAGACCTCCATCTGACCCGTGCAGTATACATTTACGGGCTGGGTAGAGGCTGACCTGCTCCTGGGTAACTAGATCTGCTCGCGAGCTGCTCCAGCCTCCTCCGCTCGAGTAACTCGATCGGCCCTGCGTGGTCATGCAAATCCGAGCTGCTCTCTCTCCTCCACGTTCCGTGCGGGCCCGCAGAACTTGGTCTACACGTGGTCTACACCCCAAGTCCCACGAGGCAGCTGCCAGCCCAAGTCGGGCAGTACATCATTGGTGTGGCGTGTGTGCATGCCTGCTACACACAACTGCATGCATAACCAACCAGTCTAATGCTTTCTAATCAACCGAACAGGGCTAACGCCAGTAATGTCAGCCCGGGAGCTAAATTCTCAAAGCAGTCTAGGAATATGTACCAATAAATACTATCTTGACAAAGTCTAAAAGGGGCGTCAGTTTGAAGAACAATTACTTTAAATACAGCAAAAAGATGGGTTGTAGAAGCCAATATACATGTACCAGTACCTATATAATGACAGAGACCCAATAAATAATATCAGAACGATACTCGGAGGAGACTAACATGGTTGGCCTCAGGTTCCGGTCACAAGATCCAAGAGGAGTTCGAAATATTAAACGGTCTGAGCAATAATCACATTCTAATAATTCAGGCAGACCTGCGAATGGGAAAGGGAATCGGAGCCTCGCGTAATTACAGATTCCCCAGCTTAAGTTGGTTATCATGATGCAAACATTATAACCATCGAACAATTTGATTAAATTAACAGTTCATTTCTTGTCACAGGATAAGGTGTTTCCCAATTCCATAGTGATAACACATGCTTCCGTCCCTCTTATACCGTATTTGACTGCCACTGTAAAATCATACAACTGGAAACACTGCTGATTATTTAGAATTGATACCTGTCCATGATAATATTACAATGCCCCTCACCTCATCACAAAGGTTTCATAGAAAAGTAGTGTCAACCCTTTCTTGTATGGAGCAGTGTGTCGAAGAAGTGCAGAGTGTGTAAGCCGTGTTCTGTGCAATACCATGACACAATTATTTAGTGTTCCATGATATTACAGACTTGGATACTACCACAGAGGAGCACACACACAGTGCTGACACAAGGTAGATGAGGTGATGGGGCCATGCAGGACCAGTGACAGCCAATCTCTCCATGCCTTCATAGAATGTCTAGGTTGTACGAAAGTCTGAGGGGGCTCCCATATTAAATTCAAATATATAAGACCAACTGTTTTATGTCACTAATTTTTAAACAATTATCTAAATGCCTCCCCCCCCCTTCCCTATAATCAACAGTAATAAAGTAACAGAATAGCATGGCAATGTCATCAACACCCATATGACCCGGTGTCCTTGTCAATGACATAATACTTGATTAACGCTTAATAATGTACACTTTACTACTCTTTTGATCTTATAGAAGTCTATTGCCTTGGAAATATTACCAAAGCCCTTTAAAGTTTTAAGTATTTTACATATCCACATTTTCCATGGCCTTCAGTCGCTGACAAAAGAAGTTCTACACCCGCGTTTTATCTAGGTAGTTTTTCTTTGAGTTTAATGGGCTTAACGTGTATAGAAATTGAGTGTTGATGAAAAGATACTCCACATCTATACAGTGCGCCGCTATGATACAGAAAAACTGACTGTTGTTGGCACCAGGGTAGAGTCACACATGTCTCTGTTCCCACTGCCACACGTTACATCCGTTGTTGGCGCTACGCCCGCACGCAATACCAAAGACACTTTGGCGTGGCCTCTAACAGATTGTTACCCTCTGCGTTACAGTTCTACTCTCAGATGCTATCCTCCGAATTACAGTTCTATGCTACATAATAACAAGCACATGGGGAAAAGTTTATGATCTATTCAGGCAATATCTACATGTATACTGGGAATCTCCCATACAACTAGTTTCACTGCATTTGGTTACTATCCTGTATAGATCTACACACACGGTACTATAACCATCTGTATATTATTTGCTTGCCCTCTGATATTATGTTCCACTTTTCTAACTTCAGCAACACTTCCCTACATTCTGTCCGAGGGGTCTGCGATATTCAGAATAATGTCCCCAAAATCTTGCAGCCTCACGCTGTGACTATCTATATCTGGCCAGACTCCAAATGCCGAGTATTTTTCTCCGGCAGCGTCCGCCATGCGGTGATACCGGGGGGGGGGGGCACTACTGTGGGGCTGGGCCTTCATTAGGTGACCGGGGGTCAGTGGGGTGTGAGCTGCTCCCCAGCCATTTGTGAGTCAGATGAGGCTGGGCGAGCAGCTCGTGGCGAGCAGCTCAGAGTGGGACCATTCAGCTCAGGGCATTGTCGACACGGACGCTTGATCTCTGTGCCCGGAGTTAACTTGGCCCTATAGCCGCAGGGGGTGGGGCGGTGTGCTGTGTGTAGGGGTGGGTGACATGGAGGCGTGGTGACAGTGGGGTGCTGACTGATTAGAAGGTAGCCGGGGCCTGGCTGAGGTCAGGAGTTGCAGACCGGGGGTTGGGGGTGAGGAGGGGGCAGACAGACGGCGGGCCTCATTACATGAGCCGCCCAGCAGGGCGTGAGGCCGCCCCAGGGCCAGGCCACCCGCCGGTATGATCTCCTCACCTCACCACCTCCACACAATGAGGCTAGGTCGATGCATGATGAACTGACGCCACCTCCTACCCTGTCGGCAATCATCCTACCTCTCCAGCCACTCCTCCTCTACTCCAATATACAACCCTCCTCACTGTACCCTCTCATCCTCATGCTGCTCCTCACCCCCTCCTTCTATTTCTAGCCTCTCAGATTATGTGTTACCCCAAACTATCCTAGACATCTACTAATGTAACCCAACCTGTGAATGCGCCTGCCAAGTAGTATATTGAAATAGACATTGTCATCAGGAATTACTATATTCAGACTAGTGTGTTTATATCTGTAGATTTATCCTTCCATGTCTCCACATCACTAAATCCTGTCATGGTCTATATCTATAGATTTATCCCTCCATCACTAAACCCTGCCATGGTTTATTTCTGGGTGACCCATATCAAGGACAGGGTAGATACCTGTCGTTCTTCTCTTTATACTATTCACTATACTATCTATACCAACCTTACAGTTACACTGCTAGAGACTCACCCTCTCCCTCTCTACCCGTATCCAACAAGCCCAACCCCAGCCTTACTAGCAGTGTCGTGTATCTAGTACCAACCCCACCTCACCCCACCACCCCTTGCCCCACCCAGCCCGGCCCTTACACCTACCCGCTGCTATTTTCTCAGCAAACCAGGCGAGCTGTGTGCCCTATTCTATAGTAGCCTGGCCCTGTCCTTGGCACGTCCTCCGCCTTCTGTTAATGAGTACCTCCACGGTCTGGCCTTGTGCCGAGCAGCTCAGAACAACTCGGTCAGGGCCTGGAAAGGGCCAAGGGACCTCTCAGGCTAGTTAGGGAGCAGTAACAAAAGGAAATAATCATTGCCAGTGTTGGCGATGGAAGTTGTGACAATGTCACACAAGTGAGAAGTGATCGATGGTTCAATCGATGCAGGAAAGTACGACACATGTTTAGTAACTCTCTGGAGAGTATCTGCATGGCTATGGTTAATTCTTATTTGCTATGGAGAATATAACTACAATGCATACATACTAGTAGTGTTTTGATTCAAACCATATCTACTACTCAGAAATTATACCATATGGCGCCCACATTTAGCAACACTGTAAACAGTGAACCCCAAAATACGTTCTGTCATAACCACCAGTTAATCTACTGCCCATGTACGCTGAGACCGTATGATATACTGTAAAGCTACAGTAGATTCTACTGCTCAGCTGCATTTACCTGTAATAGTGTACATGTGTTTTTTTAAGTATGCGCCAACAAAATACACACCCAGACAGGCCTTATATCATACACATGCCCCAGCAGATATATGGCAAATGAATACATGCTTGTATATACCAACTTACGTACCTTAGTAAAAATAGGACTATCCACATATTGTACTTAACCTTAATGTTACCTTGCACCTTTCTTTGAATCTTCCTTATCGACTGGTTCAACTGATGCATGCACGTGGGGGGATGGGTGCGTGCAAGCAAGGGAGGTGGACACAGACCCATTACCCCATGCTGTAACTATTAATCCGGCCATTAACTTCCACACGTTGGGTCAACGTCCACATGGACCTCTGAGTCATGTTCACCATAACACTGATGGGAGCCAGGTAGTATATGGTTGTAGGTGTGCGTTGATAGATCTACCCATCCATAACACTGCTTAGGAACGTGTGTGAGTAATAGTATAGGTGTTTTGAGGAGGGCACACCTGCAACTGCATTACGACAGATGTGTAAGTGTGCAATTTATGGGCACGGTATATTGGAGGAGAGTAGACTTATGTTAGGAAGCCCACCTGCACTGTTAACATAGTACAACATACCCTTTTAATTTTTATCCTTTCCTTTATTGGGATGCAGAATGATAAATAAGGACAACAACAACACATTAGTATAATCTAGGTAGGTGTATTGAGAAAGTGTGGGGTTGCTACTATTTACTATTGGCTTACTAGTAGCAAGGTGTAGCAGTGGAGTGGGTTGACTATGTAGGAAGAAGGGACTTGCAGGTCTGTGTGGGGGCTGCTGTGCTCGGTAGGCGTGGGGGTACGGGGACAGAGGAGGAGAGAGGTGTGTGTGTCAGGGTGGCCTGAGGACAATAACCCTGGAGTAGGTGAGGGGTGAAGTAGGGGTCGTGGAGGCGCTCTGCACGGGCAGGATGGGGCGGGGAGCAGCTCGGCGAGGTGAATTGCATCAGGAGCAGCTCGGTGTGCCGAGGAGCAGCTCTCAGTGAGGGAGAGAGGGGGATTGACACAGTAATCCGGCGGCCAATCACGCCGGGCCAGCCGCAGAATTACGTTACGCCGCTCCCCCAGGGTCACAATTGGATCGGGGCGGCCCCACGCCCGCCGAGCGCCTCCCGTCAACTGCTCGCCGTGACCTAATTGCCCGCTCTGCCGCCGGCTTTTAAACCCAATTGCTCGCGGGACAAGCGCGGAGATGATCTCCGGATGAATACGGTAAAGATGCGTTGTAAAGATTGCCGGGCTTGCAGGCAGTGCGCTGGGGTTGGGAGAGTGAGGGTCCTGCTCCCTCCATGCCCCCTGTTCTTCTCCAACGCCGGCCACTGCTATTTGTAACCCGCCCGTGTTGTGGGGAGACAGTGGAGGACACTGAGACCACTTCACTCAGGAAATTGCTCTGAGTAGATGCGAGCGGCTGCGAGCACTTCTTGTGGCAAATGGGGGAGGCCGGCGGCGAATCGATCTCGCGCCAAGCGGAAACGAACGACAGACACAGGAGCAAAACTGCCCCAACCCCCGACCCCCTAGAAAGGTCCCTTCATCAAGCAAGGGGCTGTGGGCGAGGCAATGTTCTGATGCGGTTATAGTTTTGTCCTCAGCTGCTGTTTATCTATTTGAAGGGAGTCTAACTTCCGTGAGCGGCTGCTTCGCGTAGAACTAGGGGTCTGGTAAAAGGTGGTCAATTCATGGTTAGGAATGGGCGATGGGTGGTAGGTGGGCGGTAAGGGTGGCAGGTGGGTGATCGAGGGCTTTGTAAAAGCAAATAGTACTCTCCGCCTTTGCTAAACTAGTTACAACACATCCCGACACCTTCTCCACTTTCCCTATACTACTTACGTTGTATCCCGACATCTACTCCACCTTCTATATACCGGTATATACTACTAAATTTGTATTCCCACATCTATGGCCCCTTCCATGTACTACTCATTTTATATCCCGGCCCCGTCTTCTCTATATCACATACTCGCCGTATTGTCCATCGAGGCGTACATGAATCAGAAATATGGAAAACAAGTTTGTTGACAAAGAGAACACAAAGGTTTAAACATTCCCAAATGCATACTCATTGTAGAAAGTGATGGACCATACCAGTGAGTACTGTGCAAGAGCTAGGAGCTCGGACACTGGGAGGGCGTGAATTAGGTGGTAGTGTGAGGTCGGGAAGTGGTTGAGACAGCAGTCTATGTGGTGGTGGTGAGCAGGTAAGAGCAGGAGGCAGGGGTTGTGGCCAGTTGGTGGGCAGGTCAGTTGGCGTGTGGTCCCTGGCCTGCATTATTAAAGGGGTTTCACTTCTGCCGCCAAGTGACATGCTGTTTTAGGGCGGACTGACGTGCTCGTGTCATGTTGCCGACCAGTTTTCGCGTTACAGGCAGAACACTACACGCACGATAGTGTTAGAAAAAGGTGCTTTTTGAATTAATGAAATGAACCCTTTTTGTGACGGCCAGGTACCCATGCTCACGTCTGAATGGACAAACAATACTCCTCGTCTTACCTAAAGGTGAACAAAAACTCATGCAAAATGACCCCTACCCTTTTTGATTAGACGGCGAAATGCTTGTCTTTCTTTTTAAAGCTTTTCCAACCAGGACTCTCAAAGGGAACTTCAGTATGAATCATTTCCATTTGCCATCACCCCAAACACTTTTAATGAATACTGACAATGGGAGGCACAGTGCAGAGATTGCACGGTAGTTCAGCAATGGGCAAATACATTGATCTAGAACTGGTTTCATTCAGAGCAAATGTGGTTACATTCTACACCAATGGCATACAGATGCCTAGGGTATAATGCCATATTAATATAGAAGCGACATCAAGGAATGAATACGTCCTTAGAACCTCATAGCAGAGGCACATTGCATACAGGTACTGCCACAATTAAGTAAAATATCTAAAGGCATGCTGTCGGTTGCAGAACATGCGGGTATGCTAGTATGCTAAATTATTTGGGATGGTATTAGTTATGTCTACACGCGTCCTATACCATACCATACATGATGTAACTGTAAGCTGCTAGGTATTTATGTAATAGATAGACAATGGTTATTAGAAGGTATGTAGAATTAACCACAGCTTGCTGGTGGGGGCCAGACGAGGGCGAAGCCCAAGTCGCCCTACTAGCAAGCTGTGGTTAATCTACATACCTTCTCATAACCATTGTCTATCTGTTCTAAACCAGGGTATGCAGTATAACCAAGGTGCGAACTATATTGTTCTGCCCCACCACCGTGGTTTAAAACACTTGAATACATAAATAGACATGCAGCAAATCATACATACATAGATAACTGATATCACACCCTTTCTTTTCTCTTGATACAGGTATAAAGGAATACTGCCACGTGGACGTTTTTAACGCCACGTGTGGACCTGACCGTGTGATAGTGATGGAGATGGCGAGGTACGGCCGTATGAAGGTGGGCCGCTGTGTAAGGCGAAACCTTGGTTACCTGGGCTGTTCTGTGGATGTACTCAGGTACCTGGACTTTAAGTGTTCAGGGAGACACACCTGTAAACTCAACATAGTGGACCTCACCAAGCGGGGCATCAAACCCTGTCCTGATGATGTCACTTCCTACCTAGAGGCCAGCTATAAGTGTGTTGAAGGTAAGATGGCTTTCATTAACCATTGTCATTTTTGTTAATTATTCTGCATTCATGATTCCTGTTGCTCTCCCCAGAAAAATCATGCTGAATGAGTTCGAATCCTTGTATGGTAAATAGTGGTACATCCCTATGACGCTCCCCAGGTTCATAAAATACTTAACTCGATACGGTATCCTTTAAATCTAAGACAGAAGAAGGCATTTGTGTACGCATGCGATTTTTGGACCATTTACTTTCGGGGGCGCTTGTATGGATTCATAATCTTTTCAAAAAAATGTTTTATATAGGAATGACTTTTGGGCATGTCACTTTATGAACCAATATGCGAAGGTGTATAAAACGTTATCAAAACAGTCGCCTTAGAAATACACTACTCGAGATCCCTAATTCAACAAAAGTCTTTCCATTATTCTCACATTCTCTCTGATTACCCAATGTAACATATTTCTATTTCTAAAAGCTAGCCTCGGGGATATTTGCACTGCCAATTCCCATGTAAAGGTTTATGTACTTTGCAGTGAATACCATCTGTCATTTGATTTTTGTCACCCTGAATCAAGTTCAAATTGGAAATCACATGTGCACACAGAAGTGCATATTTGAGCTTATTGAACCTTTAGTTTAAAAATATTCCTTTGAAAAATAAAAAACCTTATTGAATTACACATGTCCCTGGGGAAAGTTCCCTTTGTGAACAGCCACGCGAGGCGCAAACAACACAAAAGAGGTGAAAAAGTGTCATGATTGCGTAATGAAGACCACCTAGGTGGGTGGCACAAAACATCCAGTATGCCGCGTGAGGTAGAGCCGATAAAAACGCTGCAGGCCAAGGGACGACTGGTTCCGAGCTCAGTGTCCAATGTAAAAGTCTACCATGGACTGATCGGCAACTAATCACCCCCTGCTTGTGTCAGGACAAAGGCCTTCACATAACACAGATCTATATCGTCGTCAATAATGCAAACACTCAAACCACCGCAGGCCATACCTGGGCCGAAACTGGGAACTGGGTCTACAAAAAAACGACCAGAAAATTGCCGCCTGTGTTTTAAACCCCGCGGCGTTTATGGGATTCAATACTGGGGGGGGGGGGGGGTATTGGCGGCGCTTGTGCGTTATGCATGACGCGTTCTGCGTGCTACAATGCGTGGTGCGTCATTAATGTTTAAGTTGGCTCTGATTAAAAGCTGCCCAGGAGGGAGGATGCTGTTGCCTCCCTGGGGGTGGGTCCCTGGTGGGTAGGACTAACACCTCACCGTGGAGGATCTACACAGATGGACACGGATGTGCTTTTTTTCTCATCTGGCACGCCACCAGACTAATTCTGCGGAAAGATGAACACACTGAGAGTGGGCTGTAGGTGATTACGGTTTGGCCTATACCCAGAGACAACATGGTCCAATATTCCAATATTAGTCTACCCTAGACCCCAGTTGGTCTTGCCGGTTTTCATGGCTGCACTAGTTCCCATTCTATGGCTGAGCTACAGATATGGCACCTTTGGGCATGAACATGTGCCTTATTTAGTTGTATATGGCATTGGGATGGGACAGAAATAACTACATACGGTTAGCTCCAGGCTGTTATGTACATAGATCTGTGTTCTAAAACAATATGCTATATATTCCCAAGACGATGATAAGTATAGTTATTACAATGTCTGGAAATAATGCATTTGGAGGTCATTTTGCCTTGACAAGTTTAATTATCATCACATGTGGCGGCAACAACGACAGCCATCTCCAACCAGACCTTTCCATCGACCCTTTCCATCGACCCTTTCCATCTACCTTAGCAATCACCAACAAGCATAGGCCTACAGTCTACTATAGCCTATATTGCCCACTAGACCGCCACTGATGCTTGCCCTTTTGCATGCCTGGGCGGCTGGCATAAAGCAGAAGGAAGGCTGCCTCTTTTGGTCTCTGTGGCTGGCCTCCCCTTTGAGACTCATTATGAAGGAGAGGGCTGGCTGAGACTCCCTGGCCTGGCTCTGGTCAAGGCCTCCCAGGGACAAACCAAAGGTCGGCCAGCGAGAGGTTTGTGTGCGGGATCACGTCCTATCGGGGAGGCTCACAATGGGAGGCGGCCTTGGTCTTCTGTCACAAAGCAGACACCCGGGTAGGGAGAGACAGGGTTCTGTTTTATGTGGTCTTAGGTAGATCAATGCCTTATATCTGGGTAACATAATGGACGGGGAGACTGGATCTGGGCACTGGCAGAACCCAATACTGTGGCCCCCTGTGGTGGGTTTAGGCGAGCCGGAAAAGATCACTTCTCATGCTAGATACATATAACACAGTGGGAGATTCTGTTGTATGAAAGGGTAAACATGAAACGAATCTCCTCGGCTACTTGTAACCGATACAAGACGCGAATATCATATAAGGTACAATATGCAGTTTCATGCCAGATATTTTATACCCTATTGTCACCGATCTGTTCCTCGTGCCATCCACTCAGACGAGCTTGTCTTACTGTTATCTGTGTTACTATTATCTGAAGGACAAGTATCAGTTGTATGCTATACAATAATGGTGGATGCGACCGTATGTATACATACGGTCGCATCCACCATTATTGTATAGCATATGAAGGTTAGCAATGAGGCTATAATTATATAGATAAACTTCAATGAACTCTCCTGAGAGTCCCCAATATTGCAATACAGTGGGTTAATAGGTCTGTGGTCCATATGCGGGTAAATTTGTGAGACATTTTTAAAGCTACTAAATCAATATAGATGGCTTCACTGTGTCCCCCTTTTTCACCTGTACCATTAGTCATATGTAATAATCTCAAAGTTTAGATGATGCTCTGTAGCAGGCATTCAGACGAGGACAAATAACAAGAGGAGAATGCATCCTCTCAGACGTTGAAGAGCCACAATCCTAAAGGCTCAGAGTCACTCAACGGCACTTAACTTTTTTTTAATTTCCATCTCACACAATATGCAATGTCTTACACACTCAAAACAAAATACAACCCTCTAATGCATCTGTTTGCAACCTCAAGGAGGGTGAATGACGCTAGTAATACTAAGGCAGCATATGAACTACACTGAATGCAGTACACACAATTACAAGCTCCGGGACATGATATGGGTGACATGATATGAAATACAGTTACATTTTAAGATTCAGGAGGAAAGTGACACTCACAGTTTATGTTTGATTCTTAAATATAAATCAGGGGACATGGAGAGAGACACCCACATAATCAATCCCACATAGGACACTGTCACATGGTACCTGATGAAAAACGACCGCGGAGATATTTCCATTAGCTGCAGAGGACAAAACTCGTGCGTTCCACTGGCGTCCATTAAGGCGCACAGATACGGGGTTCTCAGTTACACCTGCACGGCTTCCCGCCGGCCACTTTGAGCGCGATAAGACGGTATTTGATCCGGGATGTCGTGTGGGCCGAGGAGGGCATGCGTTTTAGGTAATTACCCCCGATCGTGTTAACGCCGTGGGGGTGACCAGTGTGTGTGTGTCGGTGGGATGGGGGGGGGGTGGTGGCAGCGCTGGCCTCTTGGCCTGCCTGTTTTATCACGACACCTGGCCGTCTGCCCCCAGGTTGCTTTTTTCCCACTCCCTCCCACTCCCTCACCATCCCAACACCTCCAGTTCCCTGCTTCATTCCCAGTTCTGTTCCTACCCATTTCTCCCTAGTTCCTATCTCCCTTCCCTATTCTCCACCCCACCCCGCTCCCTCTGTGACATCTATTTACTGAGGCTCACAAGGCCTGTCACGGCAGCCTTTCCGCCTCGTCGTCGTGACGTGAGGTGGATGGGGGGCAATTAATCAGGTTTGCAGGTGGGGTGACCCTACCACAGGACCACCACCCGACCAGCGGCTCCTCCAGCGTGTGACTCTGCCATCCTGCCTATGCTTCACAGCCGTCACATGCCTCCTCCTCCAGGGCATGTCAGCATCCAGGAGTGACCAGCGGTACACGGTCACAGGAGGACAGTCTCATACCTCTTATTAGACCCCTCCCACCCCAACACCCAACCCCTTTATCTTCACCACACACACACCTTCACACACTGGCACATGGCAGTGGTAAGGGCTGTAAGAGAACATCTCCCGTCAGCCTTTTGATGTCCTGCCAGTCCTGCCGGCCTCCCAACACCCCCCTCCCTCCACCTCCCCCCCCCCCCCCCACACACACAGACCCGCACAAAGGCTTTTTGGAGACGCGAGTAAATTTGCCCGGCGCTTTGTGCCGGGTCCAAGTGCCAAGGATCCAATGATTACACTTCTGACCGAATCCCCTTCAACCCTCCCATCCTCCTGCCCCACCCCATCCCGCTCCCCTGACCCCATTCTTCTTCATGTCCCCCTCCCCCACCTCATCCACTCACTGAGACCTGTTCAACACACAACCTGCCATCCACACCTATCGCCCGATGTACCCGAGCTTCCACCCCCAAACATCACAGTACGCACCTCACTCAGCCAACACCACCGCACCCTTCCAGCATTACCCCCTTCTCCCTTCCCCCCGCCAAACACCTCCCCCCCCTCAACCCCATGCCAACAAGCAATATGCTGCAGTCAGGGTGGATCTGTGTCACTTTCTGCCCTTTTCTGCCGCTCCTTCCCATTAGGGGGCAATGCAGCTCACCACGATAAGAGGCTCCTTTTGAACCCTATCCCTTCCCCCAGCTTCCAGCACCTTCCTGCCCTCAGAGGGACTGGTGATGGGGCAGGCTGACAAAGACAGTCCTGACCCCCTCAGGGATGTCCGCATTTTGGAGGCCCATCAAGTGCATAGGCCAGCGTACTTAAAGGGGCTTAGCTGACGAATGTAGGTGTGTGTAGACATTATAACGACACTAGGAAGGGCTGGGACCCGATGTGTATGGACACCTACCAGAGGTAACATGCAATCAAACAGACATACCAGTAAAAAAGAGGTAGATGGTATAGGAAAAGAGTAGTAGGTGCTGGGATTGAACGTAAACAGTTATAGGGAAGGTGGAGTAGGTGTCAGGGGTGTAAAGATACACGGTAAATAGTACAGGGGGAGTAGGACAGGTTCCGCGGAACAAATTACCTAGCATAGCGAATGTGGAGTAGAAGGATGCAAGGTCAGTAGTATAATGAAAGTGGAGTTATAGGGAAAGGGGAACCAGTAGTGCATAGAGAGTGGACTTGGTGTCAGGATATATCACAAGTAGTATATGGGGAGTGCACCAAATGTCAGGATACATAGGATACTATTTATTGGGAGTGGAATGGGTGTCAGGATAAGGAATAAGTAGTATATGGTGAGTGAACTGGGTGTCAGGATACGGAGTAGGTAGTATACAGGAAGTGGACTAGATGTCAGAATATGGAGTAAGTAGTATATGGTGAGTGAACTGGGTGTCAGGATACGGAGTAAGTAGTATACAGGAAGTGGACTAGATGTCAGGATATGGAATGAGTAGGATATGGTGAGTGAACTGGGTGTCAGGATACGGAGTAAGTAGTATACAGGGAGTGGACTAGATGTCAGGATATGGAATAAGTAGTATACAGGGTGTGAATTAGATGTCAGGATTCACAGTAAGTATTATATGGAGAGTGGATTAGATGTCAGGATACGAAATAAGTAGCATATATATTACGGGGAGTTGGACGGATGTCAGGATACAGAGGAAATGACAATGATATAGGGAGTGAACTAGATGGCAGGATGGGGAAAGGGACAAGGTGTATGCACGTACTCCTTACATAAAACTACTGTTAGGAGAAGGGGAATACTTAGCAGGTGATAAAGAGGGGTCTATATGGACAAGGTTGAGCGTGTTGATAACAAGTGTATAACATGAAATATATCAGTGTCACAAAAGACTTGGATGTAAATGGGCATTCAGGCAAAGGGCACCATGAGAGAAAACTTAGCAGCATAATATATAGATACTGCACATTCTATTCATGTCAGCCTTGCCTTCTGTAAAGCAGTATATATGTGTATGGGGTTCAACGTGAGGCCTTCTGCATTAATGGGTGCTCGTTCCATTGGCTGTTGTTACCTAAAGGGGTTGTTTATGGCCCTGTGTGTCAATAAACCTGGTTTTATGGGGATATCAATCACTACTTAATTATCTGAAATGTGATGAATAACAACACACACTTGTACTGCCTGAATTCTGATGGTCAGTATGCAATTAATGATGGTGAATTTTATGATGTCATGATCAAATATATACGTGTTAAATTAGTATCTGTAATTGGTTGAGCAGAACGAGTTATATAAAATATGGGTATGAAAACAAAAACACGTTATTTTACGTCAGAATAACGTTTCTAACGTTATATAACGTTTTGTCACAATAAGGAGCCATACAGAAACGTAATATAAAGTTGTTTAACTTTTTTTTAACTTGGTGTTCCTTTCCCCACAGAAAACCCAATATGTTGAGGCTGTGGGCTAGGAGTGTATGGTATCAGTGAGTATAGAGTACCCACGATGACTGTACTTCCATAGTACTTCTACCCACAATGGCTGATACAATGGGTAATACTTGAGGCAGCTCTAATGACGACCCTCACCAGGCACACAATAGAGCCCCCTTACAGTCCCGATCACCGCCACTCGAGTCTAATGGATCCAGACAATTGACAGTGTCCATACAGACCCCTCAACATTGGGTGATCTATCAAACCGCTATCGACTCCTCTTTCAAATCTTAAAAGTATACGCCCGTTTTGTGACGTGAGATGTGGGTGAGAGTCACGCCAGCAAGGCCTATTTCACGTACACATTTTTCATCAAAGCCATAAAAGACAACTTCCCCCTCCACCTCTCGTAAAATCTCGTCTTGGAAATGGAGGCTACTATTTATAAAGAGTCGCGTGTGGATGGTAAAAAGCTCCCCCAGACGACCGTTTTTCGGTACGTTTCATTCCCACTGAGGGACTTTCACTTGAACATATCCGGACTAAGAGGGGCCCACTGTTTACTTGAAAAAAACCGACAGGTTTTATCATGGTATATTTCTCATTATACCATAAGCCAACCTTCTACTTAAATTAGTTTAGGATCCATTAATAGTGACTTTGTCATTGGTCTGGTTTTCATGGAAGGATATAAACAGTTATATATGCCTTGTATCTGACCGTGAATTAGTCTGAGCGTGAAAACACTGGTCCTTGATCAGACCAACCCTTACATGATCAAGCAGCTATGTATGGTGGATACTACAATATTACGAGGGCCATTACCATAAGTACCACAGGGATTAAGGTCATATGACACATGGCATGCCGTAACCTTGACAACGGCAAGATAACTGTGGTACCCACGTGACAGGTGGTAACTGTCATAAGTGACGTTAATGTGGTAGCACTCAGCCATGCAATGTGCCTCTGTCATCTCACTGCATTGACTTACACAGGACTAGCAGTGATAGCATTAATGCATGACACTTATATGTACACGCACAAATGTCAAAGTAGAGTGCATTGCACTGCATGTACATAATCTCAGGTTAGCCGACGTCTCACGGTAAACGTCCATGCCCAGCCATAGTACATGCATAATTGTAATAAAATAGAAAATGTGTATACATCTGTGGATTTGCTAGTATTCAGACGGGAAAAGGGGACTTATTGTCTCAACTGTCCACTACCACTGAATGCCTGTCCACAGGACCTCCAACAGTGCAGGCCCAGTGGGCGCAGAACATTGGATTGACATTGAGAACTGGTTGTCAATGTTTATTCAAAGTGTATTCAACGCTGATTCAACATTGAACTGAATAATGTACCCACTTATGGTATCATGGTTATACTCTGGCTCTGACCTATGAGACAATGAATTTGTCAGAACACTGTATATACAGTTTTCTTGAGGAATTTTCAGATAAGTACTACATTCTGGTTCATGATGAGACTCCTACCCTTCTAACCATATACTATGGTACATTCAAATAGATTGCAATATGGTGATCATTCATTGTCTGGCATGGCTTCTGTAGACAGGTAAATGATTATTCACTCAGGAGAGGGTCAGATGTCACTAATTGTGCTCCAGGTGGCACATTAGTATGTTACATAACCAGGTATTAGGAGGGGTTCAGGTGTTAGTGCTGCTGATAGCTGCTGATGAGTGCTATTCACAGGTCCACCCCTGCTCCACCCACCCAGCCGGCACAGGTCTTTGTGTGTTCTAATACACCTATCCTACCTTAGTATATTATATGAACTGAGAAACAAGGCATTGTATTCGTAGACCTTTACAGTGGTCTGCAAAGCCATGTTCTACTCTATAGTATCGATGCAAACGTATGTTACAATAGTATATATATACATGTATTCAATCCTGGCCGATACTGTCATTTAACAACCATAGTTCCATTGATAATCTGCTTGACTGCTTTGTTGGATGATCTAATATTTATTATAAACAATCCACCTTAAAGATTATTTGTTGCGGATCAGCCACAATAGTAAACGATCCCAGGGTTGACACTTCCATATTTCGGTCTTTTTTTTCCCACATTAAGTTATCATCTTGTGGCTTGCTATTTCACACGAACACTTCTTACCCTTTCAACCTTCATTTAAGATTTCAATATTGTCCATACACAAGGACATGAAATGTCAACTGCAATCCTCCCCAACCGTACCAATAAACTTTTAATTGTTTCCAACACGTCCCTGAAATCAGTCATGTTTTGTGTCATTTCCCTTTAACTTATTGTCTCTAAACCGTTGTCTCTTTTTAGTGCGGACCGGAAGTCGGCAAGAGTGTCAGCAGCAGCGGTCGGTTCCGGTTCCGGCGTCGCGGGGGTACTTGGCGTCGGTGACGGCGGCTGAGTACGGGTACGGGGCGCCGCGCTGCCCATGGCTGATCGCCGCGCGGCCAGGTCAGCAAATCAACATCACCCTCCATAACTTCGCCAGGTTCCACGACGAGAACAACGCGGACGGGGCTCACTCGCGGCCGGACGCGTGTTACGAGTTCGCACTCCTCAAGGACGGTACGTCCAAGAAGAATATCGTGGGGTGTGTTGGAGAGACGCGTCACACCCATATCTACACCTCAGTGGGGCGGAGTGTGGAGATACATGTATTGGACCGTATCATCGCCACTAATACCGTCCACTTCATGATCGAGTACAATGGTGAGCATTCTTTGCCATTATCTGGGATTTATTAAAGGGCTCACTGCCTTTTTTCTCTGGGATGAAGGACGGGGGGAATGGAAAGTCGGTCTGTCCTGCCTTTTATTCATTTCAGTGGCATTTGACAAAAAGTGAATGCTTAAGTAGGTGGAAGCGAAAAAGTGCCTATGTTGGCCGGCACAAAAAGTATTCATGAGAATGCATGCTTCATTATCTTCCCTTTCATATCCATTGAAATGACTCGCCTGGAAAAGCTCCTTAAAGGACAATGGTAACACCGGGCTTACCTAAGCATTAAAGAAAACACCCGGGCGGAAACTCATAACAGATCTCTCCTGTAAATGACGACTTAATCCGGGCGGAGGAAAAGCAGGTGTTTTTTACAGCGTGTTAAGGCGTCCTAGGCTTTATCTGACCAGGGGCCGGCCTGCCAGAGGAATGTAAAGCAGGGCTAATTAACATGCGTCTGCAGCTATAGGCAGAGTTACATAAGTGAGGGTCATATCTATATGGGCTGGATGACATTGACGAGTTGCTGTAGGGAAAGACGATGAGAACAGTCTGTATTAGTAGGGGAAATATTATGGTAAATATTATGGGGAGATGAGGGGCCACTTAGCAAAATTGGGCTAGCTTGTGTAAGCTGTGTGTATACCCATATACCAAACCAATTTGGTACCCTTGGGCATACACAAGGTTTGTGCAATTTCTCTCTATTTTGCTGATTATGCATACATCTTACAGAGGTGGCCTTGCTGTCGGTTTCCTCAGGACTATGTAGTAAGAGGTTCAAGGAGGTAGATAAAAAGAAGTGGGCGTAAGTCCAGGGATGTAGCCGGTTCAGCAGTACCAACGTGAGGGCGGATGCTTGGATACTAACTAACCACGTCGTGGCCATATTGCGGGCCGCAGCTGCGACGGACGTAACCGAGCTTGACAATCGTCTTAGCACCGGGAGATGAGAAAGTAAATGAGTCTCGAGTTCGGTCCCGCCTTCCATTCTGCGCATGCGTGGCTATTAGAGCAGCTGGGGGTGACTCATTGAAATGATGGCCGCGTCATTGTGTAACGACGGCCAGGCATCGTCCTATTACAATGCACTGTGTGCCAACGAGCAGCTCAGGAATATATGAGCTGCTCACACGGCTCAGAACTCCTCTTCGTATTCCTTATCCCTCCTTAACCCAATCTGCTCCGCCCCCATCTTCTTAGGAGAAAGATACGATGTTACTGCTATATTCACATTATATATCCATTCAGCCCATCGTCCTCAGTGGTCCTGACTTATCTGTACTTCTCCCCCTCACCACAACTCCCCAAGACCCGTTCACTGACATAATACACCAACGTATCTTATGTATCCTGCATGTCGCAGACAGCATGCATGTTATGCATATTATACATGTATCATATGAACCTCATATCTGACATGGATCTTACACATGCGGTACGTTATGCATATAGTCGTTATAGATAACATATGCATGTGGAGTTTCATCTTACGTAACCTATCATGTGCTACATGCGTAGAATACTGCAGGCGGCTTCTCACAAACACCGTGAATATAAGAATACAAGAGTACATTTGTATAAAACATGTATATGTACACCAGGATGACCCACTTATCATTTACACTTTGTTAACTATAGAATATGTGGCAAAATGTATGTCGAAATGTACAGATGAAAGTAAACTATATTTCTGAATGAAAGAAACAAGTTGTAGTATAATGTAATTTTTTTGTGGAGAACCAAGTTGTAGTGTAATGTAATATTTTTGTGTAGAATTACTATATATAATATTCCTCGTGGATATTCATGTGACTACCCAGTCTTCAAACAGTGCTTGACATACTAAATATATAGTAGTATGTTTGGCAATAAGGCGGCGCAGTATGTCCTACTGACTGCCATGTGGGTCTGTCTCCGGCTTACACCTAAGACGTTGCACCTAACGGTTGGCGGCGGCAGATAACGGGGAGATGACAGGAGTTGCTGGGAGAGAAGAGCGGATTAACTGCCTTGTGGAGACATTTAATCCAATTCCCGTACGGCGAACGCACCACAGCGCACCCACCATCAACAATCCCTATCCCTCCCGCCCCGCGGCGTCCTGTGACGTCGCGACGTAACGTCGTTACGTGATTCACGTCGTGCTGACGCGCTACTCGTCGCGCGTAGCAGTGTCGGGAAGGCTGATATCAGACTCCCCATCCCTTAGCCCCTCCCCCTCCCTAACCACCCACCAACTCTCACGCTCCCCCAACCCAACACTCTCCACAGTGGAGAGCTGATGAGCGAAGTAATTCTCAGAATTAGCCAGCCCCGGCGCCCAATTCACTCAGCCCGCGATAAGCTGTGCCCGCCGCCACGCGTCTCCCCCTTTCCCTCACATCCACCTGTACCAGGCATCTCCCTCCTGGAGGCTATTCTCCCCTTCATCCAAATCCCCCTCCATCCCCTCCCGTCCCCCACGGTACCCACGCGTTACAGGGTGGTATGCCGTCATTATAATGGCAAATAGAAAATTTGAATTGTCGAATTGTCGGCCCCTGATCAGATTTTCTGCCGCCTACACGCCCTACTTCCCTGCATCCCAACCACCATTGACGGAGCCTTTGGTTTGGCGCTTGGCAGATAGTAGTGTTAGATTGGTTGTGGTTGACAGGATTGGAGGAGTACTATAGTATGCACTATCCTAGCACAACTAAATGTATACTATAGCTATAGACTGTAACAGTCAGAAAGTGAAGCTTGGAATTTCACATTTTAACATATTCCATACTGTCAGACTAAACTTTAAATTAGAATAATGACCAACATGACTTTCACTTCTGGGTTCATCGCGTTACCATCTTTCAATTTCATTGTCCTTGTTCACTAGCTTTCTCCCTTCCTGCCATATGTAGTTCATAATAAACATTTGTACCGAGCGGAGTAAAGACCGGAGTACCGGTACCCCCTTCATCCCAACTCTTGCTGCAGTAGGGACGGCAAAAATTGGAGATTTGGGCATTAGCACCCTATATCTACCATATATATGTCCTGGTGAATTGCTACCAAGTACTATTACAGAGGCTTTGAAAGTACGTTTTATTGGGGTCCCTTGCTTTGGTAGGGGGGGGGGGTAGAATTTTATATAGGCTTATATATATGGTACCATTTAATCATTGGGCAGACCCGCGTCCACACACACACCCGCTCTCTTTTTTTCTTATGCCACTGATTATTCAGAAGAGCTAGAAGATATTCCGGTAACCTTGCTAACCTTTTCGAAAGCCATGTGTGTGTCAGGCATGAAGTCACCGACAATGCGGTAATCCGGTATCACCGTATGTAGATGACATTACCAACATCTCGCAGACTCCCGTCCGTCACATCTCGTGCACGTGAGACCCCTGCACCCCTGCCTGGGTACGACACGGAACATGGCGTGTATCAGGATAAGGTTAGCCTCCCGTTTAAAGGCCGACATCGCATTCCATACACAATCAGACGCAACTGTCTTAAACACATTTATACCTCCTACTCGTGAGATCAAAGAGACCACTTTTTGCCTTGTGAGCGCCCCTTTTTAACCTGCACTTTAGTCTGTGCTGTGGGCAGGACTGAGATAAAAGACGTGGCGTGGTCTGTCACGGCCGGTTTGTACATGATGGATGCTCCAGGGGGCCCAGACAGGGCTATCCTAACCCTTTGGGGACAGCGTATTGCATTGCAGCAAAATTTGTCATCAGGGTATGATACAGTGAAGCAGGAACTCGCCGGCACTACATTGGTGCATCATGCGGACCCTTCAGCAGTGTATCAACCCCATAGGTTCGACATGATGCATGAATGCACCACTGGTGAGTTACTCGCCAGGGCTGCATTCATGTATCATGACGACAAAGGGCATAGCACTATACCTTCAGTAAAGGGTGAACCTACAGTGCCTGGTATCAGGTGACAACCCGCTCTACTACTCACGGAATCCATCTTAAGACTCTCTGTGTCTTTTCCCCTTTAACGCTAGGAACCTCATGACAATGACTGAGCATAATCAAACAAAGCAACAATTGGGATTTTTGTCAGTGGTAGCGTTTTCGTCCTTGAGTATCGGTTAGATCCCAGTAGCTGTAATTCATACAGGCAATTACCCAATTAACTTAATTGAATCCGCTCACTGGACTGAACAGCCGATCGTTCAAAGCTAAAAGAGTGTACAAGGGTATTCGGTTTTTGATCAGAGTGAAGTTACATGGAGGAAATTGTCAACTTCTGTGTTAATTCGGTTGTCATTAGAGCCATAGGTTGGAATGCCAGGTTTAGAATCTAGTTTACAATGCAGAGATTCTCAGAACACTGTAATTGCTTGAAGTAGAAAAAATAAACTACGAACGGACTACTGCCTCATGACAAATTGAGCTCACTCCATTTACATCGTTAGCTGTAGTTCCTTGCCTTACACCCACACATACCTTTTATGTGTAACAATGACCTTACGTCTATTTCTAGACCAGATTTATGAACATACTACAACTGATATATTGATCTTGTTATGCAGTCATACTATGCCCTCTATCTAATCTTATCTGCAGTCTATGCCTACACGTGCGAGCAATAATACAAACTGATACGCCATTTTTGAAGTCATAAGTTATCCTTTATTCGACCATGTTTGTCATGTTTGCACTGTATGCATATACATGTGTCACATATATTATGTATTATAAGCCAAAGCAAAGCTCTTGTCATGCAGTCATAATTATAATGTCCTCTACTTGACCATGTCTATACTCACCTGTGTCCTATACTATAAGCTAACTAACTGTTGTTGTCTTGCAGTCATAGGATCTCCTCTATCTGACCATGTATATATACTCTATGCCTACACATGTGCCTTATAAGCTAACATATACTGTGCTTGTCTTGCAGTCATAGGATGTCCGTCGATCCCCCCGCCTCCTGGTGGCACTGTGCGGCGTGAGGGTCAGCACGTGACCGTCAGGTGTAACCGGACAGAGGAGATCTGGTACCTCACCTGCAGAGATAACACCTGGATCGGCGAGCAGGGCAACTGTAGCCTAGGTAGGACGTCAGATTTATCAGCAACTGAAGGTTCGCTACCATTACCTTGGTCTCCCACCTGTAGGTAGTGAAAGCTCACTCAGTTTGCCACTCATTCCTCTACACCAGCCTCCATAGGGATTTCTTTTTATTTTGTGTATTTATATCCTAGCTAGTATAGGCCCACATGGTTGTGTTTTTCCCACATGGATGAGGACCTAGTTACGTTGATATATATGTAGTCGCTGCTGTAGGCCACACCTCGTACACTTAAAATGCTATGCTGCAAGGGGCTCTAGTGTAGATGTGAATATTGATTGGGTTATTGATAAAAGATTATTCACTACATTACAGCTTTTTGGAATGTGAGGTTTTGTCTCAGGGTTATTGCATATTCTTGTTTTATTGTTATCTGATAAGAACACTGACCTAGACACTCATGACTACTCCAGTATGATGCTATTATTGTCTAGCTTCACATAATATATAGAAAACCCACATCTAAGAGACCTATCTGAGACTCCTGCTTTGATCACCAGTCTTATGGAGATATATTTAAGGTAGAGAGTACTCAAAGCTCTCTACAACACAAGACTCTGCTCCAACCTCCCTCTCCGTCATGCACAAGTGGTGCATAGTGATTCCCGCCGGGACCAAGCTCTCGCCCACGTGACCTTTGCCGGCTATTGATTGGTTGTCTGTCCGCATATGTCTCCACGTCATTCATGTTGCCGGGCCAGGGTCGGGTGCCGGGGAGGGGATGGAGGGGTTCAATTGCAGCTTCTGTTGAGAGGAGGGCAGCGTTTGACCCGGCTTGAGAGATGCTGCTTTGTGCAGGATAATAACGGCAAGAGTCGTCCAGACGACCCGAGCCCATTAGCGCGGTGTCACCTGGGTAATGCTGCCGTGACGTCACGGCGTTCGTCATCTAGACGCCTCCTAGCGGGGAGCGGCGGAACCCCGGCCCATCCGTCACTCTATGTCAATGGAGGCTCCCCCTAGCGGGACGTGCGGCAACCAGCGCGTAATTAGTTCTACCGTCCGGGGAACTCTCCTGCCAATGGAGCTGTCTGTCACAGACCAGGCTTCATTTCAAACAGATGGGTCCTCCTATCCCCTTTCTGTCCTCTTATCTGTCCATATACAATGGAAGAATACACTAGAAAGACCCACCCTTTCCTCTATCCATGCAGGGAGCCCCAGGTCGAGTATCAAATGAAATCTCGATTTCAAATCATAAAGGGGCTTCTGCACTTCTTCTTGTGTCTTAACATATATATGACACTAGATTACCAGCTACATATATCTGCTGTGGCACATGTGTGTCTTCCTTGCTGGTTTTGCGACCCTTTAGTTGACAGCATATCCAATGGTATTAGAGGATCACTATGTATGAGCCGTGTTGCATGGTACTTATATGGCCCTCCAAGCCCACTCAGTCTCCTTTGTGGTTTGCCTTCATCAAATTGGCCGCCCATTTACCACATTTACAAGTCTAGCGCACTCTTATAAGTACCAGGGTATTCTAGCGAGTGGAGGCTCCAGTGAACCAATTTGACTTTGATAGTAATTGAGGAAATACGAGTAGAATATCATAGCTGGAGCTTTCTTCTACAGTGGACAGATCCTTCTGGGATGAAATTGTGACAGTTTCATCAATGTTATAATGGGAAATAGTCCCGTTAAACTACTCCAATATGAGTGAGTTATAGAGTCTGTGGCTGCGATTCGATTCTATCTATCTACAAGATAAGGATGTTTGCAGGCTCTGTCCCATGCAATTGTTTTCCTTTCTGTTGGTGACTATCTATTATCCTGCCCCTCTCGGGCAGTCTGCTGCAGGCTCCTTCCTTCCCTATTTTTGCCAGTCCATTCTTCTCACCCTGGCCGCTCTAGCCCAGATACACTGAGGCAAAGCAGATCCACAAGCAGCACACCACCCCCTGGCATCCACATTCACAGATTGATTATAGAGATGGTGCCATCCTCCTTGCACCAAGCCATGGCTCTTGTATCCTGCTTCAAGTGGTTTCCTCCCTCAGTCCCTAGTGGTTGTATATGGGGCAGCCTTGGAGAATTATTGTCCATGAAGCTTGTTTAAGTGTTATGGATGGTAGATGCCCTGGTTTAGTCCAAAGCTGATGTATTGTGGCAGTCGGTGGGTGACCATGAATTGAAGCTGACAGGGCCTAGATATGCGGTTATATATCGGGGCGGTGAAGTCAGGGTGCCATGCATTTTGTATGACCTCCAATATTTCAAGCATAATATATTTTGAAGGGGAAGGATTCGCCACACAGTATACATCTGTGTAATTGGGCTTTCTACAGTCTAAACCAAACATGATGTCTGTGGATATGAACATTTAATATCTTAATGCATGACATATTGAGGGTCGCCCAATAACATTTTTGTTTTTATCTACTCGCTATAATTATGAGGTACTCTTCACTGTTTACGACTGTCTGGTAACAATAGCATGTATGGCTAGTGACTTAATAATGTCATGGCCCTGTAGCACTGGGGGCTGCCAGCTGTGGTTATCAATAGGCACCATGCTATAGTCAGTGCCAGCCCCAGATTGTATCGGCATGGGGTAAATGTGACCACAACCAGTGTTGGTGATGGATAGCGACTCCCCAGTCTACCCAGCCCATGTACTGCCGCTTGGGGCAGTGGTGTCTGGGTGGGGGGCGTCCTATCTATGACCTGGTATTGACACAGTGAACAGCCTCTAAACACACTCCACTGTAACTGATCACCCTGCCTATAGACCACCATCATTTGCCTCAGCAGATTGGTTAATATAGGATTTCCGGCCAGAAAATGGCATGTTTTGCCAGCTAGAGGGCACAGTGCAATGAAATAGAGGCCATGTGAGCAATCTCGGTCTTTTCTGATCTGTATCTACCTATAGATACTTAACCGGACGGGTTTACTGCTACTAGTTGTTTAGATAAAAGACCAAGGGCCCACCTTGCCATGGTGTATCAAATAGAGCCCCCAGTGTAACTGTCATTAAATGAGCCACTAATATGTGAGATTAATTATAGATACAGTGTTTATCTATCTGCTAGTTTTACTGGGGTAACCCCCGTGGTCAGTGCACAGCCCAATAGGTTGAATCATCGGAACAATTGGGACTATCTCTTTTGCAACATGGCCATTAGTATAATTATCTAATCACGGACGGTAAAGCACTGCTCCTCAAAGAACCACTATCTCTACCAAATAATTTGCCTGTCACAATACTGCTATATCATTACCATGGCTCAGTAACTGTATTATCTATTGAAATTATCCCTTCACTCCAACACAGGCACCCAGTTAACCAAAATACGTTGTTTTACGTCAAAATAACGTTTTAACAATATATATAACACGTTTGCTACAATAAATAGCCATAGAGAAACGTTATATGACGTTGTATAACGTCTTTTGTTTACTGGGCAGCTCATGTATAGATACCCTCTATCAGAGAAGGGTCATTGATGCCAGTGGTTTGACAATTCATATTATATATATACTCATTAAGATTGTTGGTCAGAAGATTACATGTTTTCAAGACGGTGCGGGAGAATAGAGGCCATGTAGTGGTGGGGAATGTCCTGCTGTTTCCAATCTGTATCTACATATAACCGGGCGGGTATACTGCTAAAGACAAAAGACTAAGGGTCCATCTTGCCAATGTATATCCCATACTGTCACACTGTAATATTCAGCCGAAGCAGGTGCAAATCTGTAAGATTAAACGAAGACTACAAATGCACTTTATATCAATTTGCCTGGTTGTTGTCGTAGCCCCCATGGTCATTGTACAAACTCGATGATACCTATCAAATTACGAGTTGGACCATTGGAATACCGGTACTTGAAAATAGTACATCTAATCACGAACCGTAAAGCAACGCTCCCCGAAGTACTAGCATCTCTACATAACTATATACATGTATATCTGCTATTGTCCTACTATACATCGCAATATAATATAACATATCGCCCCACCCGATACACAGCCTCTTGTCAAGAGACCCACCAACAGAGAAAGGCTATAGTTGCGACTGGTTTGCCGTCTTTTTGCGGGTAAACCCAATAAGATTTCTGGCCAGAAAATGACATGTTTTGCCAGCAGGAGGAGACGGTGCGAGGAAATAGAGGCCACGTGAGCAATTTCCCGCCCTTTCCGATCTGTATGTATACCTAACCGGACGGGTTTACTGCTATAGACAAAAGACTAAGGGGCCCATCGTGCCAAGGTTTATCCTGTCCCTAAACGTCTTGTTTTGTCTGCAGATTGCATCTGGTTTCCCAAAGTCATCCAGACGGAAATTTTCCAATTACGGTCTTGATTAAAGTGCCGGTGGCGCCCCCAGGCGGCTGCCGCATTATTTCCTCCCAGAATTAATGTTGTGTACACGACGCTACACTGGTTCCCGGATCGTGCTCGTCCTACGCGCGCCTTCTGCATATAAAACAGCCGGAATCACATTTCCCCCGCAAACTCATTTTTATCTACCCCAAAAGATCCTGCCAGCGTGTATCTAATGACATGACAAAAGCGGTCACGGGCGTCTCTCAGTGTTTTGTCCCACACCACTGTTTATGCAGCGTGCAGAGAAGGCAGCCAAGAAAGCGAGGCAAAACCGAGGTCAGCGTCTTTTAGAAGCAGACGACAATCGTTTCAGGCAGTCAACATTTTCACTGCATCTCCAATTGTAACAATAGAACTAGCGCCTCATGGAGAATGTCCAACAGAACCCCCCCCCCCCCCCACACACACACGCACACTTGTTCACTCCAGATAACAATAAAGAAAAGGCAATGCTGGAAGGATACAGTTCTATGCTGGAAGGCCATGGATACTCTATTCTCTGCCAATGTATTGTTTTAACGGAGGCACCACTGTCTTTGATGATATGCATCAGTGCTAATTGATAGGTTGGCTAAGTGTTGAGATGTAAGAAGGCAGGGTGCCTTGTCTCTGAAGACAAACGGCGGCCAGGGGGTGTTTAGTGAACCTATAGTAAGACAGGTCAGGTGAGCAGGGAGCAATGGTTACCATTAGTGTCACTTCTTACATGTCAAGTGAGGCGGAACCTGACTCAGCAGTACAAAGGTACCACCACCCAGGCCCCACTTGTACGGCACGGTTAGAATAACAGCACTCATTATCATCCAGTACACTTTATCTGACATGTCACTTTACAACATCATGTACACATCAAACAAAGAGACTGTGGTGAATTACAGGGAATATGATTTATGGGATTTGTTTTCCACCCAAAATGGCATAACAATAACTAAGGCAGTAACAGACCGTGCTGTGAATACATGCAGGTGGCATTGGCAGAAACATTGGTCTAGTGTTGGGGCCAATATGGGTCGGCTTGTTATAGATACCCCAGGAGGATGGACACATGGGTGGTATATATATGTAAGGCTAAAGCGAGGGGGTATGCGATGATGTATCCGCTGAGGTTCTGAAAGCTAAACCCAGAGCATCCATATTTGCACTGACACGAGGGAGACGAAGTGCTCCCAACTCCATGCATCTGGGATGGCAGGGTATCACAAGGGATTTCCTGTCAAACTTTACAATTCCACTGATTTACATTCGTTGAAGGATAGAGTGGGCTTAGGTCAAATCAGGCAAAACCTTATACTTTAAATTGGGGAATTCCAATGGCATTTTCATGCTGGTGAGCAACAGCAACACTATGGCGAGACTTTTGGGAATATAGGAAAGCTTTAACTATGAATTATTGATACGACTATGTGAGTAAGTGGCAAATTATTCAAATACTGCTCAGCTGCCATGTTGTGAACCCTCACATGGTGGTGCTGAGAGGGGGATTTGGGAACACAACTGACAGGGACGACAACCACCGCAGCGCCGCCTGGTGTCTTCTAATTTGTGACGTCATCAGGCGCATGTGCAGAGTCATCAGCATCATGGTGGGACTAAGTGGAGGGTGGGAGGGTGTGTGGTGGGGAGGGGTATATGGGGAGGAAGGGGGTTGGGTATGTGGGCTAAGGTCTCATTCCCGTGGAGGCGCGGGATTAGGGAAAGCTGCCTGCACACCTTCTTGTCGGTGTCTCAGCCAATATTTGCCAACGCCAAAGTCACCGGGGTAAAGCGTCGACAGGCGGCAGCACCGGCGTCAATAATATCTAATGGCGCCCCCGTCCACCTACACCTCCCCCCATACACTACCTTCCTACCCTGAGTTGGGTGGGGGTGGGGGTAACATGTGTTGATGTCTGACGGCGAGCAGTGTCCGCCTTCCCCAGGGAGGAGAGCCCACAGGACGGCTAGCTGCGGCAACTGTCAATTAAATCAACGTAGTACAGCCCCCTCCTCCCTTCCCCCCAATATCGCCCACCCCCATTACTCCCTCACTGCATAGCCCACTGCTGGAGATATTGGGGATAATAATAACTCGGCCGGGAGGACAACATGCCTTAAGAGAATACGCCTGTGTATATTGGCCCTGCACCCCCACCCCCAACACACACACACACCATCTACTTTCCCTTCATGAAGTCAGGGAGGGCGTCCCACTCCTAATAATGACGGCGTGCTCCCCCTGGGTACCTTCCCACCGCGCCCATAGCATGTAGAACATGACAGGCGAGCAACAGGGACATCGAAAATGGTGGTTGGGAACTAGAATTTAAGCCAAACTGACGATGCATGCACCTTGCCTATTCCCACTAAAAGAAAACACAACATCTGGTCTGTTTCTTCTTCATGGTGAAATTGAGCCTGCTCGTGACCAGCATTGTTTTTCCATTTAAAAAGATGTTTAAATTCTAAACAAAGGTTTCAAACTGAAAAAATAAGCAGTGACTGAGAATGCTGGCCATGGTAAGCCGACTCCCCCTGGAGGGTTGAATGGTACAGGTCCCTGGTCACCATGTGCATGAGATAAGGATAACGTGTTATTATGGCCACCCTGATAACTGCAGATTACTACTTGACCAGGTTCTGGATGATTCACCGAGAGTGGATGATATGAGAAGGTGTTCCTAATCCATACTATCGGAAATAGGGGTATTTGCTTTAAACAGATTTCATGCATTTTCGTGTGGACAAACTGGGTGCGTTCATGTTAGTCCTAAAGTTGAGTCATTCAGCGTTGGAAGACAGTAGAGAATATTAGTGACAAAACACACTTTATTTTATTTTATCAAGTTTCTAGTATTCAGAGTCAGGCTCATAATAAGATGCTATCAGTTCATTTCATTTATTCACTGAACATTATTGCTTTCTCTGTAATATACCACTGTAGACCTGTTACCAATATGTTAAAATGTCAAGGCAACCGTCAAGTCAACATATTTTATGCAACTAAACAATCCGAAAACTGATCATCTTTAGGCTTTAAGAGAGCAAGTAATTTGTTTTGCATAGAATAACTAGTATTCTCTGAATTTGTATTAAAGGTATTTGCATACTATATTTAAATGACACTTTCTGGTAGGATACATTACGATCTATAGGTCCATGGACTACCTCTCAGAATTACTATGTAAGCTAGATGAGCTCAGATTTGTTTGTGACTACTCAGTACTACTTGTGACTTTTCGAAACAGTATGGAGTAGCTCCGAGCAGCTCGCATGTTACTGTTTTGGCGCCATCTTATTGATCCCCCTGTTTGCTTCCATTGTAGCTGGCACGTGGAATATCGGCACAATATTCGGGACGACAACGTCATTTCCTTACGGTAAGTGGACACGCCAGAGTCGGAAGTCACCCCGACCTTGGCACAGGCGCACTGCGATCCGAGTTATGGATGAGAAAAACGTATAGCGTTCCTGTTTATGACGTCATAGAACCATGTGACTTTTACTGCCGGATTGTATTTCAGCCAGAGGCATCTATAGGCATCCAATACCTTATTTCCTTTTTATTCATACGGTATTATCACTTTGGGCAAGATATGGGCTAGACTGAAAGTTAGTCGATTTTGAATTATATGTTTGTGGAAGAATATCTGATATTATATTTTAGAATTGCAAGATTTATGTAAGTACAGTAAGAAGCTGGTGAGGGCTGGCATTATAAGCCTAACTGAAATGTGTATGGACATCAGGCTTTTAAACTATACGTACACCTCGATCAAAACACTCACTAAGGCTTCGACATTAAACCGTCTCGTAATCAGCAAAAGCACCAGCTTGTCAAATGGAATACCAACAAATGCTACTTCCCATAGCTTGCCATATACCGAAATACCTCGTAGATGAAATCTCTCACTGAAACTAGATTTAAAGATTAGCAACTGAAGCACATAATATGATTTCTGATAATGTAGGAATGTTTAGAATAAATAAAAGCAATTCTGTACAATTCCTGTATTCTCCGGATGTGGCGCTTCCCATGGGAATAATCTCACAGATTAACTGATATGGACTATACAGGAACTGCAAAAAATGTTCAGTGAAGTTATTGACAGTATTAAATTCTGAGCTTAATCCCATTCCATATTCACCACAAACATTATCAAGCATGTTTCCCTACTAGTATATAGCGTCGCAAAGGGCGCCATTGATGATAACATAAGGAATTCTATTATGACTATCAGCCAATGGGCATCTCTAGATCATCTAAATCATCTGATACTTGAGTATACTATTGGGATCGTTTTCAGTAGAGATTTGTGCGGTCTTGCAAAGGATCTGCGAGCTACTCAGTAATGCAGTGTCCATATGGTGTGATGGCACTGTGAGCAACTCTTATCTGTGGTGGTGCCACCTGGTGTTGAACCGCGCAGCTTGCCAGCCATGCTGATCAAGCAATAAATGTACCAAAGCTATCTAAGGTAGTTCAAGCCTTCTGCCGAGACAATATTCCTCCGGCACAATTTTGGTACTGGACTATTGCAGGTTTAGATACATTATTGCATCTATCTTCCTTTGGTAGATATAATGAAGTTAAATGTACAGAGACGTATGTGCTCCATGGTTCCATCTAATGTCTCGTAATATAATACCAACCTTATTAATATGCTATTCAATATAAGTCTTATAATCCAGGCTTTATGGTACGTACCGCAATACCTACAGCTAATAATACATGTTAAGTACAATGATACACAAGCAAAATATGATAGCAAAGTACATCATTTTTATTAAGAGTGCGTATGTTCCTGTGAATATAGGAATACATGCTGTGAACGACAGAATCGTTCAATATGCTTGGTGAGTTTAGTGTCTTGTGAACACGCTAGGTGGCAGCAGTGCTCCAGAGTGGAAGGTTGCGTGAGTCACTCACCAAACACTGCACGAGCTCACCATGACTCACACTGTCTCCCTCTTCTGGAAGAGCTCTGTACTAACAGCTATATTTTATTTTCAGGTATTCTCGTGGTAGTGGCGATTGGCGTCGCGTTAGGAGTTTTCTTTGGAGGATTATTGCTATTTGGAATAAATATTTACATGAAAAGGTAAGTAATGTCGCAGTACGACACATGTCGAGTTTCTTATGATAATCCCGTTTAAAAGAGGTATTTAAAGTAAAATGAAGTTAAAGCTCACTTGATCAGTATACGACAACTCTTGGTAAGTATACGATGTAGTACAAGACAACATCATTCCATGTCAATTACTCTGCACAGAGAAAGGAAAGGGTATCACAACATGTCGCCAAAATATCTCGCTCCATCTGCTCTGGATTGCCCGGCCTGGACTCCCTTTGGGGAAGTACCGGACTCTCCCTCTAGAGTCAGGTATCCCCTGACTTCCTCCCCAAGGGGGATCAGGAAAGGTTGGATATTACCCCCCCCCCCCCCGACCCGTTTTGGCGACATCTCTTGTCCGCGTATACATATAAGAACCGCCTAACGAGTGCGAATAACCTGATAATATACAAAGTAAATGAAGTATGTATAATATAAAGATAAAGTGTCTAGGCGGTATAGCGCTCTGAAAGTCGTATAGGAAAAGTATGATTTAAGCCTGGATTATGTGTCGGTGATTCCTTTTAGCAGGGGACAGGCACACAACGCCAAATAAGGAAAACCTGGCTCAGTCAGAAAGTAGTATATGAAGAAGGGCATTTGAGCATGGGTATAGTCACCGAGCGAAGTGAGTAATATATGGAAATGGACATGGAATACGGGCAAACCATGAATACAATTATTTCAACTTAGTATCAATAGCCTTACTTGTCCACATTTCTAGCGTCACAGCACGCAACATGTTAATACCTGTGCACCACGGTAGTATTGTTAAGAAGATGATTCCCTATTCCAAAATTAACTACCATAAAACCTGTGGATCAAAGACATAACATTCCTTAAATATACGTGTAACTGTATATGCTGTGGGAGGTAACCGTTTGGGGAGCTTGCATGTGTCTGGTTGCTGAGATCAAAAGGAAAGTGTACAGAGCGAACATTGTGAATATGAATAAATAATGACACCAACATGCATTATTGGTGAGCAAAACGTGCGCAAAGAACAAATACAATATCCGCCCAGGCACATGCACACTCCAGATGACAATGCCTGCCCAGATTTAGATCAATATTCATCATCCAATCAGCCTGGTAGGGTTGGAGGGAATCGATGCCGTATATCACAGGTGGATGGGGGGGGGGGGGAGACAATTGTGTATATCACATGAGGGAAAATGCAACCAGGTGATGTTCTTAAAGCTGCTATACCAGTTGGCACACTTAAATCTACATTTTCTTCGTTTGTATCGCAGATGGTTGTTTAACCCTTTCTGCCATTGGCAAGAGATTCTTAATATGTGCAGTACAATACTCCAATTTCAACTATTATTTATATTCTGGTGGGGTTTGATTATTTAGTGTTGACAGAAGCCATCATGTGGCAGTACTGAGTGGAGAGGAGCTTGGACGTTTTCCATTGCTCAACTCACAAACACATTCTTTCTGATCTATATCTTTACATTTAGCACAGATAACAGTCACATATCAGAAGTACATTGCACCAAGGACACCCTGTATAAACATGCAGAAAGTGAACTATCTATCTTATCTGACTCATTCTGAGGTGGTATAGCAGCTTTAAAGGCCAACTACGTCCCTGTGGTGAGGCGGCACAGTGGTGGCTATCAAGGGGTATTATAGAGAAGGATAGGGGTGGTAGGACATGACAGGTAAATGCCTTGATCGCTCTGATGTACACGGGTCAAAAGGAGGCTCTGACCACAATATCCGGTGTCTCGCATTCATTGCTTACCACCCGGCGACACTGTCCAAATCCTCCTCTTAAAGACCTTTGACCAGTAGCTCCTATATTACCTTCTGATAGCAAATAGAATCCCTTGCAAATGTGTGCTTCTTCTATTACTGTAATAATGTCGGTGATTATTATGCCTATAAAGAAAGAGTAGTGTTCAGGTTACCCGACGAACCAACACTTTCTGGCGCTAGCAAAATCGGTAAATCAACTGTAAACTGTACTAAATTCACCGAATCATCCTAGAAAAGAATTGTTAAAAAGAAATCGACCTACCTAGCCTAATTCTATTTGGTCATGCTACCTGAATACAAAATGGCCTCATTTGTATGTGATTGGTGAACCGAGTCACGCATGGGGGTTAACCATATTCCAACATCACCCTTTTGCAATAAGAGTAGGCATAACTCCTCAGATGGCTGCATAGATAAGACACATGCTATCATCAGTTCCTACATGAGACGCTAAGGGGATACCACACACCGGTCTCAGATATAGCACCCAGCGGTCACGTGCACCGACCGACGTCTGGAGCCATGACCTCCGACGTGACGTCACCAGCCACGCATGCGCTGCTCTGCTGTATGGTGGCCGTCACGGGTGACTGACCTCGGGGGACGGAAGGAGACGGGAGGGGGCGGCACCGTCTTTGTTGTACTCAGTTAGGGGAGGGTGAAGGTGATACCATTGTTCATGTCTTGCCAACAATCAGCTCCCCCCCCCCTCCCCCACCACTTGCTGATGCTCACAAGAATAATTGATGTATAGGATGTTGTATGGGTGATGGTGTGTATGTAGTCTGTCCCAGATACTGTATATGTGTGTACGGAGGGGATATAAAGGCAAGCCTTGATCTCAGCCTTTGGACAGGTTGAGGCGGGGTCGGCCCTGTATGAAGGGTCGGCCTTGATTTTCTTACATCAGTCCGCTTTGTAGGGTCCATGCCTGACTGATCTCCTCCGACTGTGTCTACCCCATAGTTCTATAGGGTTACCTTAGTTCAGACTTAGCTGCACCACTCGTTTTAACCGACTTGCAAGTCGACCCGGTTTCAATGATCGAGTCGGGGCAATAGTATACCTGAGTAAGAGGGCGCGGCCCCAGGGTCGTGACCACGGTCTGAAGATAGAGGTTATAGGATGTTATATGTTCTAATTAGTAAGAAACTGGATATGTATAAAATAAAGCAATAACCATGCAACAGATTAACGTGGCCACCAGGCTACACGATGTTTGTTCCGCTACCATACATGTACTATGGCTCAGGTCTTAACCTGTCTTTTATTTTCTCCTCCAGGGCGCGGCGTAGTCCTTCACCCCCCAGCACCAGGACGATAGAGGAGGTCGCGGGCAGTGACAAGTTAATGGGTCCTCCCCTGGAGGGCGGCTACAACGTAGAGGTTATGATGAAGGGTAGGAACAGTAGCCTAGTTAGTCCTCCCATGTCTCCTTACGACGAGGATACAATGAGTGTCAGAGAATACAAGAGTCGGGCAGGGGCTGAGATGGCCCATGTACACGTCACGTCGACTGGTACATACGGGAGGGGAGGTACGATGCCACACACGTATCCTACGGGCACCATTGGGCGCCAACCGTCACATCTCTACGAGAGTCCAAAGTTCTCATGATGGCCTCCACGCGGAACCCGTACTGCACGACCCACTAAGTATACTAACGACACCTCAGCACAGCTCAACGACTACCACTCCCAGCCCGACCCAGCCGCCGCAGGGAACGCCCGACATGACGTAAAACGTGACGTAAACAAGCAACGTGACGTTAAACGTCAAAATATCGATACATCACCTAGTGTCGTATACCAGAACTCCGACACTGTGAGATACACCGTGGGACGGCGTCGTGACAAGCAAATATGTCAAGACATTGTCATGGACGATACGTCTACGTCACGCACGTCTGACGAAAATGACGCCATATGTCACATGGGAAATGACGCTGGAGAAGGGTCGGTTTCATCACCTTCCCTTTACCAGAATGTATCTGGTGACGCTAACAACGTCACGAAAATAATTGACGTCAATGACGTCACCGCTGGGAATGAACAGGATGACGGGACGTACGAGATTCTACGAGATGCTCCGTGACTGAGTTTATCCATGTTATCTGTGTTGTGGTGACTTGAGTAAAATCCGGAGTATTTACGTGAACTCCCGCCCTGAGGATTTCTGTGTGTGAGGAGTTCGTGGAGAGCTGCATTATATGTGTCTATACGGTAATCATTCAGTCGGGATCCGCTATAAAATAGACATGTCTATATATTACTTGTAAACACGATGGATTAATTGTACAATATTATTATGCTCTATTTAAAGACTTCATGTATACATCCAACGAGTATGTGAGACTGATCCAATAGGATAACTTATTATTGTACTTGGATATTGTATATGCAAGTCTACAATACACTATTGTTGCCACGACATAATACCGGTGGTCATAACATGATTAATGTTAAAATGTGTTCAATGCCATTGAAATGCTGCAATATAAACTTCAAATATTGCCGGTGGATTAAACATGTTCTGAATGGCATTGAAATGTGAATGTTCAATTGGACACTGGATAAGCATCTTGTGATGCAATGGTGTCAGCTTTCTAAAGGACATCACAAATAACGGATATCTATGTGTGTTCTTAACGCATGGTACACTATATATACATCACTGCGTGCAGCAATGGTACCATATTACAATTCTAAAACTAAAATGGGCTACCACAAAACACGTGGCAGTACACCCTACTTAGTACGACTGGATTCTGAATTCACAGAGCTTGTATATTTATGGGACTGCTGGACACTACATCTACAATGTGTGGATACCAAAGTACTACCTTACAGAGACCTGGGGAGCTTTATGTGCCAACTAGGCGCCCCACGGGTGTGATTGGCCGCTCGAGCTGCTCCCTGGCTTCACATCGAGTTACTCGGGCCAGCCGCAGGCCTGCTTGTCCATAACATAATTACACCCGTCTCTGGGAAATCAAGCCGCCAGGAAATAAAGCCTGCCACTGACCAGCTGCTACTGCCCCTGCCCTACAGAGGGCAGTGGTATCGAGCAGCTCGTGTGGGGTGGAAGCAGCTCGGGTGGGTATCTCCCTGCGCAATATGCTCCGAATGCGGGGCCGTGGCCGTCTTGGGAATCAGGGTTACGCGGGCCGCCCCATCCATCACCGACCTGGCCGGTTATCATTTAATGAAGGATTCGACCAGTACGCGGCGCCACCGGTCCTCTATTCCCAACTGCACCTCAATTACCACCGTAGGGGGCGCCAGCAGCGCTCCTACCCTCACTATGAGCATACACTTACAGATAGTACCCCCGTGTGGGGACCTCCTCCCCCAAGTACTGGCCCCACTACAGGATGTTTGTACGTTCTCTGTGTGTATATATAAAACACATACAAGCCATTGTAAATGTAACCACCATGCCCGCTTTTACACAAGTGCAGGCTGATGATACTACTTTTGAGGACTGTGCTTTGCATTGTATACATTCTATTTTTGTGAGCGAAGTTCAGTATTGATATTTCAAACCAAAGTTTGGAGGCTTATCCTCCCACTGTCTCTAAGACAACAAAGTGGGGGTTCCTATTCTTTGTATTATTGAAATGAGAACACAGACACACTGTGATGTGTATGCACTGGCCGGCTGTGTGTAGGACATTAAATACAAACCTCACAGACCAAAGTATTGGTGATGCCGCTCCTTGTGATGTAAAACGCTGCGCCCTAAGTGGCATTCCTTCTGAGTCACTCACATACATCTGCTCCTCTGTAAATAGAAGTGTAAGCGAGCAGCTCCCACCAGCCCACTCCAGACAGACACTGCGCCTTTTGCGGTCAATACAAGATATACGGTTCATGATAAGCACATTGTACAGTTCACCAGAAATAAAATTTGTGATGAAATTCATCCCCTTTTGTTTCAATTTCAATTGCCTACTCCCAACATCACCTGCCATATAGAATAGCTAACGTGCGTTAACAGTGGGGTTTATTCCCTAGAGTCTTCCCCTCTGTCTTCTTCCATTAACAGTTACAGTAAGCAGAACTGTGGGTTGGATATCGTATGTAGCTCACAACTGCATTTGAGTCTATCTGGAAGTCTATTTATGTGGGCTAATGCTACCTCTGTTGTATGTCACTTCCAAACATGAATGTGGTTCCTGGCACCATTAATGGTGAACAAAAACAGTACAATACGTATTAAAATACCTATAGATGCCATAATGATGCGTTGGAATAATTAACAGTATGGCAGTACTACTACTGGCGACCAAATGAGGGTAGTTAATCAAGAATGAATGCAGATCTATAATAACCTCATAATAGCCTAGATACAATGAAGGTTTCCCCTATGCCCCTTTTGATGACATTTTAATCTAGAAAAAATGCATAATGGTACATACAATAGACATCATGGTATTTATATTGAGTAGACAATGATGTTTGCCTCCATATGGGAAGGAGGGTCAAATGCTGTGGCACACACTGTTAGTTGTAATGCTAGTGGATGACCTGCTCCTCTCGGCCGAGTTGCTCCCCACCCCCTTACACAAACACGTTCTGTGACTGGGCTGCCGGTCGTATGACGTGACCCCACAATAGAGACGTGATTTGGATCGTGCTGGGTCGGCGGGCAGCCGAATGGGTCGGGGCATCTTAAACAAATAGGATGAACTTGGGGCCTGACCCCCCCCCCCCCCCCCATGCACACCCTACTCCTACCCTCACTCTCACTACCCCCCCCCCCCCCCGTCTTCCTGACCTGCCGCCTCCATCACAACAACACATCAGAATATCCATATGCTTATATAAAGCCTATCCCTGCTATGATGGGTCAATTCAGGAATAGATAATATTATAGGATCGTGCACAGAGCAGTTAAGTAGAATAACAGAGTGATCTGGTTGAGGGGGGGGGGGGGGGAGCTTGAGCGCCATGTCTAATTTATTGATCAGTGGTTAGGGTTATGTAGTCTGATGCGTTAAGATATGGCTACAAATCTGTCATACATTAAACAAATAATACACTATATAGTATGTGCAGGACCGAAGTATAACTGCAATCTTTACGTTGACTGCCGAGTCTGAGTACTTCTCGTAATCTGCTAATCTGATCAATGATATTAACAAGCAAGCTACCAAATGTGTTTAGCCCTATAATGGCCCGTTGGCATAGAGCGAATCAAATGATTATCAATAAACTAACAATACATTTATAAGACCTACCAGTCTTGAAATGATAACGAAGAGACGGACAACCTCTTCTTATGTTTATACCTGACCCAAACCCCATGGTTATACTACTGCCTGCTATCTCTAACATTATAAAGTGCATTTAGACCTACTACTATGTCCGTGCTTATTGATAATGTGGATACAAGCTGCTGAACATGGACACATCTACTTTAAAATGTCCCACCTTAATCGTAACATGATATGAAGGAAGGTGTATGATATTCACTGTAGGCCTATCCTTCATTCGCAGGGAGAAGCATGCATGAATTTGGGAAAGTGGGGGCGTTATATTGGCAATGTACTGAAGATATTGAAACCATTTAGGCCGACGTTAAAATATATAGCAGGGACCACAGCAAGGTCGTTCAGTAGGTCCAAGTGTACATGTACAGGGTTGCTATCTGTGTATGTGAGGAGGTCGGGTGGTGGTGTGGGGTAGTAGTATAGCAATACATGATTAGCAACGGGCTATATATAGTGTAGTGTTGGCAGTATTATTTTCCATTAATAATTTAGAGTAGGATACAGTGTATCTTCCTGTGCCAATGCTGTGTTATAGCTGAATCATTAAGGTAGGGCACGCCATTTGTATATGACTATAGATTATCCATTCGCCCAAAAGCTAGTATATAAGTTAAAGAGGTGTAAACATTTACTCCATCTGGAATGTCTAAGGAGGGAATGTGCCAGTTATCAATATTTATAGACCAAGGGTGCAGTATGGATGAAGTGATAGTGTTGTTTTAACAGCTTGCAGGGGCGTCCGAGGGGAGGGGTTATGACCATGGACTGATTGGGGTCGGGGAGGGGGAAGCAGTAGGGGCTGGCCTCAAATGTTTGCTTACTCAGAACGCAAGACCTCCCTTATGAGGATGTCACGAACCTTGACATCCGGTCTAATCACCGCGCATGCGCCGAGGACGGCACTGGGTGGCGGTCTGCTTAAAGATGGCGGCTAATTGATAAATTGGAAACGACGGGGTCCGATCATAATCTCCGACGTGCATGGAGAAAATGCGAGCTGCCAGAAGCAGTGAGTAATCCCGGCGGTGAGAGAGGCCACGGGCTCCGTGTGTCGCCCCCAGCTTGACCGCTGACCCGCCCCGCGCCCCGGGGTGACGGTCAACAAGGGCCGGGGCCGTCAGGGGACTGACCTGCCGCCTCCTCCACAGCTGACCCGGCCACGGCCCCGCCCGTCATAACACGAGAAGGCCATTTCGGACATTGGGGTCAAATTTCTAATCCACGATAAGATTCTTTCTATTAAGGGGGGCAGGTTGGGGGGGTGCTGGAGGTCAGTGTCGGCCATGATGGCCGTCTGACCTCGATGTCAGGACTGCGGCCAATAGTCTCCTCTTACTCCTCCTACCCCTCTCCCCACACACACAATCCCACCTCCATCTCGTCCTCACATCCTCCTTCTCATCCTCCTATACTCGTTGGGCCCAGCCAGGCTGGGTTTTAAAATGAACGCCGTCCATTTGAATCGCCTCTAGATCAGTCCCGCGTTTCATCTCGCCGGGGTAGACCCTCGGGATGCAAAAAGCCATTATCCGCCCGCCGATTGATCTCTAAGACAAATCGGGGCGGCCGGAAGTCGCTGCGCGCGTGCGCCGCGGGACCCGTTTCTAACTCGACAGCGTTCCGCGAGGTGGCGTGGGGTAGATTTCAAACTGATAAATCTGACAGCTCAGGGTGTGACGAGGGGAAAAGGAAAAACCATTAGCAGGCTCATTACCGTACCCACGCGGGGTGAAAAGCTCATTATAACTTATCTCATTTGCAATTTGATATCAACAGCGAATATCTCCGCAAGGGAAGCTTTAGGAATGAGCGTTGCTAAATGGGTTGGGGGATTCCCATTGGAGGAGGGCGTTGGGAACTGAGGAGGAAACGATTGTTGTATGCCACTGGGTGCATGGTTTGGTAATTGAACTTCGGGGTGTGGATTGTTGTCTGAGGCCTGGGCATTGTTTGTGGGGTTGACGTACCGAGACTGCGGTAACGTGTTTTGTGCAATAATGAGCGTGTATGATAGCAATGGGATGCTTCAATTGTAGTCTGTGTTCAGGAACAAGGGTTGTACTGTTACCTTATAATAGGGCCTAGAGAGAGCATATATACTCAATATGTATATACCACGCGCACCCTTTTCGTATACTACTTACAGACGGTACATTTACCTGAATCAAATTAACATTTCCATATACTACTAGCAATACCCGGAGAACCCTTGTATGAAGTCTTCAGAATGACGTCTCTCTGAGTTAATTGCAATTACGGAATTGGGGCTTGATATTGTTATGACACGGCTTCAGATTCTTCCAGATTTAACTTGTGGAAAGACAGATGTTTAAGATGCTTTTATGGACCTGGCTCAGAGTTTCACGACAGGTAATTGGACTTTGGATTGGGCTGTGTCAGTAGTTGTTTGGCGAGTTTGGAGAGGTACGCGCATTAGTCTGAGTTAGCGGTTTGGTGGTTAGGTGTTAAAGGGCAAGTCTCTTCCGGTGACTCTAGATTAGAGGGGGACAGGTCGTTGGTTACTTGTCGTTTGATACGAATTGAAGGTCAGCGAACTCGTTATAAACGTGTTGCAGTGGGCCAAGACCAAAGGCAGAGTTGCTGCAGGCTAAGAGGCGGGGGCCGCTGTCAAGGATTTGGTCAGTGGTTTGTGGTTGTGGACATGCATTGTTGTATGGCGCTTTTTTTCAGGGGTGAGTGCGGGTTAAAGGGGTTAGGTCTGTTGTTCAGATGTCCGTCCCTTTGTAGCGGCCCGTAATGGGCCGAGATTCATCAGCCAGTCGACACGGACACAAAGAACAGCCTCACTGGGGATGCCTTCTTTTAAAGTCTTTGAAGGAGCAGAATCAAAGCCTCGGCTGGGAGTCTGTGCCGGCTCCTGCTCAGTACCGCCATCTGGCGGTTGGGTGGTTGTGTAGGGTGAGCAGCTCGTATAGTGGACACGGTACAGGGGGGAACAGCTCGCGAGCAGGTCATCATCTGGGCCTTTTCGGCCTAATACCATCAGGCTAATCAGGTCTGAATGAGAGCCGGTCCATCCAACCCCCGCCTGCCCGCCGCCCACCACGTCCATCTTCAAAAGGCCTGAGCTGCTCTCAGCCGGCCCGAGCTGCTCGGACGATGGCGGGCAGCGCTAACTGAAAGTAATGACTCATTTCCCGGCCGCGCGCCGCTTCCTCCTCTTGTCTTCCTCCTACTTCGGGGCGGCCTAATGACAACGCGTGTTGTGGTCAGCCTGAACCCAACCCTCAGCTGCGTGAGTGCGCCGGGGGATGTGGGGTGGGGGTGTAGGGTGGCTATTATGGACACAAGACACCAGGTGGATGTATAGAAGGGAGTTTCGGATATGCTGGGAGAGAGTGGACTAGACAAAATAGGTTTGGAAAGCTGGGTAAAACGCTGGAAACTAGCAGAATCAGAGTGGGTGGCCATAGTTGACCATGGGTAGACTGCATAGATTGGTTGGCAAGGTATCGGCTAAAAGGGGGTGGGGGGGGGATCTGGAGAGTTATTATGACTTGACCCTGATATATCCCCTGTAAATGTCCAATACATAGAGACAACATAATTAACACAAGAAAAACTGAAAGTATCACACTGCACTCAGTCATGATACTAGGGTTATATCCCATTGGGCACAGACCATTGAATTAACGTTGATAAATGGTTGTTAATGTTGACTCAATATTGATCCAATGTTGATTTAATGGTTAACTGAAGCTTGTGCCCACTAGGATTGGCCGTGGTGGCTGCTGTAGAGGAAAAAACATGGTGGTGGACATGGAGGTGGAAGAGCCCATGTGTTAATGACAGGCCATAGGACGACTTAAATGTGTGCAGCACGACGTAAAGGTTGGGGGGGGGGGAAGGACTGCTGGGTCCATCCTGTGTAGACCTTCCTCACTTCCCACCCACCATTCCGGCCACAGCACTTCCTCCTTCCTGTTTCCCACTGGAAGTTCTCCCTCTCCACCCCCGCCAAGGCTCCTTCCTTCCTCCTCACTCTGCCTCAGTTAGTGTTACCTGTTCTATTAAACCTCCCCCCCTACCACCACCACCCTGTACCACACACAGAGACCACCTTCATCAGAGTCTACCGCCCCCCCCCCCCCCCGCTATTACCACACACCCATTTGCCTTGTTATACTGCTTCTGTACACTGATCATCTGAATGCTCCGGAATGCTGAATGTAGTGGCTATCCCAGATTAGTCATAGGGACATTTGCCAGTACTGACTAAGTGATATTGAAAAAGTGACCGAGGCAAAACAAAATTAAGCATTATTCAAAAAAGACCCATAGAAATGGAAAAACTAAGGTGAGTTGACCAGGACTGAGCAATCTAATATTAGTAACTAACCTAGGTTGGTCGCATAGGGAGCCAAAAAAAGACTAACTAGGTTAATTACTATAGTGACTGAGTTGTAAGCCGGTACTGACTAAGGTCAGAATATCAGTGTGCTGCTCTCCCACGGAGGTATGAATAAATATTCACCCGACCAGCAATAACTGACCGGTCACAACAAAGTACAGACAACTCCTCAGCCATTAAACGAACCCATTGCCCTGCAATCATCGTGTGCAAAGGCTGAAAGCCTACCTGAAAAATAAGGGGCAGCTTGTATCATTGCCTGCGATCCGATCTTAGTTTGATATGGCAGCCGGGTGTCGGCATTCTGCGGCTAATTTGTGTGGAGTTGAAAGAAGGTGTCGGATAAGGTGGGGGTTAAGGTGGAGACAATGTGGGGACAAGGTGTGGAGTACACAAGCTATCATCTCAGTACATGGTGCTAATACCTATCCCATCGGTAAACTAATCACCTAGTGTATTACTTGTCACACTTGATGATATGTGGGGAACTAAGACGTATTACAGTCCTTATCTTGTCGACCAAGACTTTCTCTTTAAGCATTGGTTCTACCAAAACGTATTGCTCGTTTGGTGATGTTGTATTGTGTATTATGTCCATAGAATCTAGGGAAGGTCCCAGTAAAGCTGCTGAAAATGTTTCTTCTGATCCCAACCTTTCTTGTAAACATGAGGATACCAGAAAGATGGGACTTTTGTCAAGAATCCCATGCGTTAACCATCAGATTTAATATAACTTGATCAAAATTAGAGCTTAGACGGGTGACATGAGATATGTGTCTCCTTATTTGATAAATGGTCAACTAAAATAATTGATAACTGAGGCGAGCATATCAATTACTGGCTGTTATGGAGAGATGCTCCTGGTGATACTACTGAGTTTCTCTGTATCCATTCAGTCATTGCCATTCACATAGTTCAGGAAGACAAAGCGAGCCTGTTTCATTGCACAATTACCTCAGTGCATCGGTCAGTCAAGCCGTGGGGTATAAAAAGAACCTAGTACGATGAATGATAGTCGGTGAGTCAGTCATGAATGAATTCCAATTGGGAGCAGCTCAGTTGGCCTTGAGCCACTCGCGTTTGTCACACAAGGCGCAGGTAGACATGAGTTGGGGGGATTGGTGGGAGTGGTGATCCACCCTGAGTATGGACCAACCCTTGCGTGTGCTAGATGGCAGGGGGCTGATGGACGCAAGGTGAAGGGCCGAGTAGGGTGGAGGAGGGAATTGAGCCGCCCTCACTGCATCTCCGTCTCGGGTCGTGCAGCCATTCGGAAGATGAAGCCCAGACCGTGATGGGCGGTGGCCGATTGTGGGCCCGGCAGTGGTGTATATTGTGATTAATGAGCTGCTCATGGTAAATAGCCTACTCGTCGAGCAACTCGGACTGGGCACGGTTATACATCAAGACCTACAGAGACAGAAGGGGACCTCCCACTCACGACCAGCATTGGGTAGAGGTGGGGGAGGAGGATATCATATTAGGGGGAGACTCGTGAGTAGTCCTCAGGATCCCAGCGCGGTGGGAGGTCGGGTGGGGGTCGGGGAGTCGAGGGGCTCGGGCCGATCATCTCAAGACTCGTCTCGATGATTTACGATGTCGACTCCATGTCGATGATCGATCAAAGACGCACCGTGTGCCGACTAGAAGATACCCCTGCCCGCTGGTCAGGGAGCAGCAGAAAGGGGAGGGTGAGAGACAGGAGAATATAGGGGGAACGGGAGGAAGGGGATTCTGGGGTTATGTTTCTGGAGGGGGTGGTAAGGGATTGGGAATGGCTGGTCCTGCTGGCTCTAGCCCCCCTGTGAGGGCGTCGTGGGAGGAGGAGGCTTCTCTCACCCCATCACCAACTCGGCCTCCTACCGGCTGATGCCGACCTCTCTGTGCCGTGAAGACGCGCCTTAATGGCAGGCATTCAACCACCCAGGGCCCCAAGGCTGCTACGCCAGGGTAAGTGATCTACGGACCATCGTCCCACAAAGCGGCTTCAGGTTACAGGACGACAGAGAGGCCGTCCGGCGACACCCGGCCGCCAGGGGAAGGGGTGTGTAATAGATGGAGCAGGAGATGTGTAGTCGGCAGGCCAGCATGAGGGAGGGAGTAGTGATAGCAAGGGTAAGGGGCCATGTATGTTTGATGCCCTCTCCCGGCTGACCTAGGAGGGGCAGGTGCCACTGAGGAGTAGGCGGTGGTGATGGCCCCAAAGATATAAGATGTTAGCTGAAGAGAGATGTTGGCCTTGGTGAGGCCGATCTAGTGATATAGGCTAACATGGTCACTTATACAGTTGCAAAGGGGCCTAGTAAAACCTAGCCCTACGGTAAAGTATTATCAATGTAGATAGATACCCTGTATGAAAGCTCATACTATGTGTCTAGATGTCTGAACTGTAAATAGTGAATCTAAAAATACGTCCTTTTAATTTACAAATACTGTAGATCGACAGTATGTTCTACTGCCTATGTACAATAACACCGTAGTATATACTGTAAAACTATACAGTAGATTCTGCTGCTCAGCTACATTAACTTCTAACAGTGTACGTGTAGACTCCGTTTTGAGGAGTAGAACACATCCATGGATGGGGGCGGAGATGTAATATATGAGTGTTTGTGATGAAATATAAGGACACTGTGGTGGGAGGCAGGAAATACCACAAGACAATCCGCCCACGACACTGGCCAAGATGCCGAGCACGAGCCCCGCCCTCAGAACTGTAAAACACTAACTTATAACACGAATATGAATATCCTTTCACATCTAACACATTTGTATAGCACAGTATATATACAGGCTGTGTTATAAATTAAGTGCCATTTTACTATAGAATGATGGTTTTGTCATTGGCGCACTGAACCTTGCACTTTGGGTGTACAATGTATAGGGCTTTGAGAGAATGATGGCCATGACAACAGACAGAGGCTTTCCCATGAAAGGGAATGGGGCTGTTCTACAGACTGCGACTCTGTGAAAAAATAGCCTCATCCTTGTCAGAAGGTATATGCATTATGGAAGCACCGTCTAGCTGTGTAGCTGACACTGACATTTAAAAAGTAGCTAAAGGGGGGAGATCAGATACGGAGGGCCGCTTCACCACTTTGAAACACAAACACCGCGCCCCCATTCCACTCACACGCTTGATAAGAAATAATATACCAGGTAATTGCTAATCGTTCCTAAATTTCCCTTTGATAAGAATATACGACACAAGTGGATCTATGTGGCTCTAATGTTTCATCGCTCTGAAGACTGCTATGGTTAATGCATACGCCGTATAGTGTTTCAGAGACACTGATCCTCAGAAATGAGGAGGCTGACCTTTGTCAGTCATCGAGAGAAGGTCAAAGGAAACGGGAGTTACCTGACGCCCATCTCTCTTTCCATGTACTACTTACGGCTTACTCAGTATTGGGTACAGGGGAAACTTCAAGTCTAGTGTCGATTCGAAGTTGTAGGCGGATGTTGTGATTTTCTTTGGGTATGGTGAGCAAATTTTAGGTTCAATATTTACGAGGTTATTTATGAATCTAGCTGCTTTTTAATCGGCGGGATCGAATATATATATGGAGAATTGTGTTCATAAACAGCAGCATAACGGGTATTGCCGAGCCCAGAGGGAGATTATGTATTTACATAATAACTGTATACCTTAATAAAACACTTTTTTTTAAAGAACAAGATTTCAATCTAACTATACGTGAAATCCTATTCAAGACAGACATCTCAACATGTGCGACCACTTAACCTTTTAAGTAAGGAGACCGCTCACAATTTTAGACGACACTTTAGATAATAGGTAACATAAACGTTTTTAATATACATGTAAATAGTACAACCCCCTAGTTTAATAAGTCTTAAAATGGCCCCGTCGATTTCATGACAGTGTTTAAACAGCGTAAATCAAGATGTTTTACTTGATAAGGATGCATAGCTAGGGATCACTATATGGATACACCGTTGTACACAGCGGGTCCACATCCATCATTACGATACTAATAGTACCCTCTGCCCCTTTGCTGCCTTGAGTCAGTATAGGGAGTAGTTCATCTAGTGACCATCCCTGATAATCTTGGCTAGTCCCGCCCCTGGTGGCAGTAACCCAGGTGGTGCCGGTGGTGGGGGCAGATACCTTCCGGTAGGCCAGGCTCATCGTTAATTGTCGCCATGTCTGACAACTGGCGACCCAGAAGCCACCAGACTTGTAGAATATCCGGCCGTCCTTTTTTGTCGTTGACCTCGACACCGCCATTGCCATGAACTGGTCAAGCTGTGGCACTGGTGGGTGGGGGTGATATAGAGCATTGAATGGGGGTCAAAGTCTGATTGGGATGGTGCCTGGATGGGGTGGTTGTGGTAGGAGATAATGCTGGTCAGCGCCAACTGGGCAGAAGGAGGCGTAGACTAGCTGCAGTCTTTAAGGTTATTTTACAACCATAGGCTATATACATGTACCATAGTGGCTGAGTAAGGTTATCTTACAACCATAGGCTATACACCACAGTGGCTGAATACACCCGTCTTCGACTCAGGATCAGCCTTGACTGAAGCCAATATAATGCATACAGCGCTCCCCCCTTCCTATACATATATCTAGCACCCGAAGCCATAGATAACAGGATATCATGGAACTTAATGCCCTTGTTGAGCAGACTAAACCTACACGTATCTAGTTGGACCGTTTAAGGTAAATGCAATATGCCAAACCCATACTATTATTTGGATAAAACCTCACATTGAGGGTTGCATAATTGACCACAACTGCATTGCAGACTTGGCCACAGCTATACATTGGTGGTTGCAGGGGTCCTGGAGGTGTGGTGAGGTGATGTCGGAGGGGATGTTGTGTGACATGGACGTCAGCGCCGTCACGCAGGGGTCATGTCCGCGTGTCAAAGACGCTGACACCGCCATTACTACGGCAAGGGATTACCCGTCCTCCAGTACATGGCCACACGCAGGAGGAACACACGCCACCTTAATACACACTGTACCATGATATAGCCAATATCGCATTGCCTCTAGTCACACAGTATACAGTGCACATATCCCAGTGTAGTAAACAATATCCCGTGATATAGCCAATACTTTATGACGTAGCCACAAGCCAGATAAAAGCATACAGGAAACACCATCCCATAATGCAGCCAATATACCTGGCTCCACACCCAAAAGTAGAACATCATGACTACAGGCTGAAAGCTGACAGGATATACGTATATGAAGCCATCCATAAATCAGTGAACAACAGTACATATTACCACAATAAATGTATTTCAGTAAGCATTGATCATTAGTATTTTCAACATGTATTCCGAGAAATTAAACCTATTCATGGGTGTTCAGTGGGTGAGTACTGGCAGGATCACTCATAAAGTGATCACAGTCAAAGATAACTTTCTTGTATTGAGAAAATAACATTTATCTTCAGTAGGATTTATTATTGGTTGACTTGCAATGTTTGTAGAGCAAAAGAAACCCCACCATCAAAGAATAAATCAATAACATCCTAGCACATCGTACTCTCAATGATAATACATACTGTAGGTTCTTATTGGACTAGCATGGAACCAACATGGCAGACGTAATGTTTATGAGCACCCCGATACTCCCGCTGACAAGAGGATTCATTGGTAACCCCAATCACAGTTTGTCCCTTTCTACTTGCACAGAAGCATGCCTCTAAGAATTCGGCTTCTGGGAACCACAGTGGATATAGCCATGGCCAGGAGGGGATAGATGACCATTTGTTACATGATATTATGTAATGGGGTTAGATGTCTGGGCGGTAGAAGAACGGGGATAGAGGTAGAATTCATAGGGGATAAGGGCCCAAGGGCCTTAGTACACACTGAAAAAATAAACGTGTCTGCAAACTCTTTTAAGTGACAAGGAAAGAGGTCTTTTAGCTGTAATCAGATAGAAGACCCACTTGACAATTACCAGCCCTAAACCCGACGTTTGCCAGCTCCCCACTTGGCGCTGCACCAACCCTAATATTTCAAAACGGTCAGCCGGATGTATAAATGCAGGCTCAGCAAATAAACTTGCCAGGGCTACATTCATATATCATGCTGACAAAATGTATAAAGCACATTTATAGTGGTATGTTGCCGTTTTTGTAAAGGTTTTCCAGGATTTTGGATTTGACGACCCTAAACTTGTAATTTGGAGTGGGCCACTGCCTGGGCTAACATTGTCAGTCAGGTGAGCCTAGTGTCGTCTTGTGGGATGGTAGACTATTTGACAACTTAAGATGCTTTGATTTTATCAGTGCACTACAAGACATGTCAACGGGATTGTAACGTATGTGATCACACTATAATACACACTAATGGTCAAGGGTAGAAATATATTCAACCAAGTAAACCAGCATTTTCATCCATATGAACTTATTTCGTAATTCCCATTAATCCCATAGCAATAATGGTTATCATGAATGACAACCCCAGATGAAGGGGAATGGGTCAGGTTAATGGGAAGATTTTCTATTGCCATATCCCTCATGGAACATTTCCGCCATTATCACAGCAACCCCTCCAACTAAACCTCCAGCTTTGACACTCTTGTGCATTCCCACAACACTACTGATTGTTTACAAACCATGCTTAGGAAGTGTGATTCAAAAAGAAAACAGAAACCTCTAATGCGATTAAATAGAAGCACCGCCCGTCTCACTGCATGGCAACCAGCTTCCACAAAGCCCCCCTCCCCTTCCCCTGCTGCAGCCCCCCCCCCAACTACTTCCGTGGAGACGCCATGAATGCAGCTTTGATTGGCATTCATGGAAGGCAGCAATATGGCGGCAGCTGGCCTCAACCACTGACGGGCGGACGGCGGGCAGACTTCAATTTGAAGAAGGGTGTCGCAATCTGACCGACAAATTACTGCTTTCCATGAGGCTCTGATGAGCAGAGAACAGTGAGCTCACTTCCACCCTATCCTGTCCCCTCCCCCTCCCATTTCCCACCTCTCCGCTGATCACTGCTTCAGGAGTGTGACAAAGAAAAGCAGACATTTACTTCTGCTCACTTTCACATACAACGCAATAACCAAGATAGGCGGCAGGCAGCAGATGAATGGGCTCTCATATCACTGTATGCATTCCGGAAGGTCTATTCACCATGGGGTGTCTATATAGGGGCAGGAGGAGGCGGTGGCGCACCGGTTTATATGAATCCACCATCTATAAATCATTTGTTTGTATAGATGTGCTATTGATACCATTTTGCAGCGTTAGGTTCAAAGGCCCATTTCTCTCGCTTCTGAGTACAAATCTATACTTTGAGTTGGTTTATGTCAACAGATACAGGGGAGAGGGGGTGTTTCCTGGCCATTGGTGCGACGTCTGCTGTGAGAAAAGACGCAGGAAATAGGTTGGAGATTACCCAAAGAAAGTGAATATTATCTGAAGATTTGATATCATATATGTGAGGAAACCTGGGAAATCGTAACATTAGGGGGAATAGCCATAAATGCTCTAAACCTGATATTTCAGGCAATATAGCTAAAAATGTGAATACTTAAGAGAAATTTACCTTAGACCAACTTTTCCCCAGGAATCTTTTTAAGCTTTTATCAAAATTCTATTTTCATTCTAAATTGATCTTGTTTGGAATGTAAACGGATTTTTTTAACCATTTTTAGCCCATTTGTTGACATTTGGTTGCCATGGCAACCATCAATTCATTTTTTTGGAATAAAAATTATCCCCATCCAATTGCCCCATCCATGAGGATTTCAGAACTGAAAACAGAATGCCAATATTCCTACCAGATCCAAATCTATGTACAATAATATGCATTTATTGGTTTAATCTTTAATAATTATGATTTACATAGATTATTTGAAAATAGATTGATATGTGATCGAATTGCAGTCTATTATGAGATGTGTTTGAGATGTCATTTCTCAGCAACTATCTCAAATATATTGATGCTTGAAGCATCAAATTGTAGCTAAAGACATGAACTTAAATAAAGGTGTTTTCCCCTAATGTCATGTTTTCCCACGTTTTGTCACATATTTGATATATAAAACTCTTGACCGTAATGGGTGAGCTATCAGTTGTGGAGTAGACCTGAGCAGTGCTGAGTTGACGATTGAGAAATGAGCGATGCACAAGGCGTTTTAAAATTAGATGGTCTGGAAGTTGAATTTTGGAGGAGGAATGCATTTGGGGATTAGTCAGTGCGGGGAATATATAGAATTTACATAAGTGAAAGAATTCCATCAGGGGAGGGGCTAAAATAGTAACTCTTTGGAGCAAAGGGAGGGATTTTTTAGTTGTAGTTCTAAATGTTGAGGACAGTTAGGGGTGCACAGGTAGCAGTGAGGCCAACTAGCTAGGACTGAGGAGCTTGCTGTGGAGATCAGAGAGGTAGAAAATGGCGGGGGTTGGATAGCGGAAGTAAACAGCCCAGTGTTTGATCTATGCGTTCGGCCACTTTCCCTTCGCTTTGCCCTCAGTCCGCGTGGAGCAGGGGTGCATTAGGAGCAGCTCAGGTGAGCAGTAGTCCTTTCAGAGCTGCTCCCCTCATTCATTCATTGACCTGCCCGCTCTCCCCTTGGCCTGCTGCGCGCGGGTGGCCCCGGCGTGCAAACTCCTTAATACCCAGCCCGCCCATTGGACATCTCAAAGTGGCGGGGATCTCCGTCTCGACTGCCGTGTAATTCAATTAGGGTGGCGGGTATTTATGGGCATCTTTGACCCCGGCCACCCACATCTCATGGCCGTTTGTCACCGTTTGTCCCCCCATGATCCCCCGTCCTCAGACAAGCTAAAGGAGGCGTCAGTGCACACGGAGGGATAGATGTAGAGAAAGGGGATCTGTAAATAATATATACTCGCTATGTGTGAGAGGTGTAGGATGTTTGAAGTATATAGAGGCTCGATGGTTAGGGGAATCCTATCATGGTAGTATCGTTCATTTTGAAATCTGCAGGAAGAATTGGGATATAGACAGGACAAATTCTAGGGCTATATGTATTAAATGTTTCTCATCAAAGTAAATGGTGGTTGTGCCCTGGGGTACAGAGGTTAACCCTTTAGGGCCGAGCATCGACTATAGTTGATGCCATGGCTGGCCGAGCATCGACTATAGTCGACGCCATGGCTGGCCGAGCATCGACTATAGTCGACATAACTCTATGGGAAGCATCAAAGGCTCGGCCCTGGAGAAGTTCCTGTCAAAATGTCTCGCCCCCCACACCAGAAAATAATATTTTGGTCGGCCTTAAAGGGTTAAGTAAATATTGATGTCCCGTGCGTGGACGGAGGCACAGATTTCAGGAAAGGATTTGAAGCTGAGGTAGGACCTGGAGGAAGGTTAATGAGGTTGAGAAGTGGATAACATGAGGAGAGGGACGGGAGGATGTAGGGGAGGGGCTCAGGGGAAGCCAGTGGCCCCTAAAAGGAGGACAGCGAGCAGTATCAGACAAAAATAGGACTTCAGTAATAAATAAAGGGTAGTAAAAAGTACATTGCATCCGAACATGAAATCCATTTCGCCTTCCCCTTAATTCGTTCAACTTCGAAATTAATTCGCTTGTTTTGCAGAAACAAATACTTTAATTGGCGAAATTGAAGAGTTTCTGATAAAACGACTGGCTTTGTAATTCCCCATCGCTAAAAAAGAAGACATGACCAAATAACCGTGTCTGAATAATATATTATTTGTTATAGGATTTCCTTGTCATGTCCTTGAAAGCATTTTAACTCCATTTCAAATTGAATAGTCACTAATAACATTGTGAAGAACAATGTGTATAATATTATGATGAAACCTGTCTCCTGACCAGTTGCTGATTGATAATTGACAGTGTTGGATCCGGATAGCAAAGGAGCTATCAGATATGGGCTGGTTAAGGCATTGCGGGAGCTACCGGTAGTTATATTTCATGTGGTGAAACAAATTCACCATGATCAAGAACCTATATTTTCCACAGACCCATGGAGAAACTGATTCTCGTTTTGCACGAGACGTTTCTCACATGTGAGGTCAACAAAATAGGAAATCCCTTAGAAGTATGTGAAATAAATCCAGAGATTCAAATGAAAAGTTGCTTCACTTGGTAAGAAACAGTCAGTTTGGATAGATTTTCGTGGACCTCTGTCTTCATGGAAAGATTGATGAGCAGGCTCTTTATCGGATCTGTGGCCACCAGACCACCAATAAGGCTTGTGGTATCGGTTTGGGGGACTCTGGAATGACGTAAGGTGTGATAAGGATGTGGATGGAGCCTTTATTGAATGCCGTGTAATGTACTGTGCAAGTGGCGCTTACATACATTGTATATCTGTTATCTAGTTTACGTATACAATTGAGACCCAAACTGCACCCTGAAGAACTCTACTAGAGGCTCATTTCCACATGGATCGATCTATACATATGGGAAAAGACCACACTGTGCATTCAATGGCCAAACCGTATGCAGTTAATGCTTCAATAACAAGATAGAGGTGTTCATATTGTAGGTTAGTGAAGGGTGAAAATTAATGCTGAATTGGGGGGCTTGTAAATGCACCATGGTAGTACATAGCAGCATCGAGCACATCTATCGAGTCAGGATCTGCAGAAAATATAGGTTAAGGTCATGGATATAATTATTGGCTCTATATGAGTTGAGAGGGGGATATACATGTCTTCCAGTAGGGTAAGTAAGGGCTTTGGGAGGGGCGCTATAATGTCAATGAGAAAGCCCTGAGGACTCTGCCTATCTAGGTGTGCCATAACACAAATTGACCAGCGACGCCAAATTGAATTCCCTCCCATGTCTTTCTGTTTCTAACAAATTCACCGCCGCTAGCTGCTCCTAAGAAGATTAAAACCCACCTGAAGCTGAACGCCCATCAGATGTCAGACAGCATCAATGTCATTTATAAATTCAAATATGATACTCTGATCGAAAAAATAGATATGAACAGAGAAAATTCCGGTTGGTACTTGATAAGTTCCCGTATGTAGCAGGAGACGACATTTGTATAAAGGTGTCTGCACTCAGGCTGTAGTATCTTCTTCATTGTATATTCCATGCTAATTGAGAGACAGTCCCTCTAATTCAATATATACAGTAGAATGGAAGACAGAACAGACCGTTTACATTATATATGGAGGCTTGTTATATAGGAATAGGTCTTTCTGTTAAAGAGTATCCCAAATGAAAAAAAAAGAGAAGGAATAGCTAATTATCGCAAACATGAGTTGTACCAATGAGCTTGGTCCCCTAATCTAACTTCAGGTTTATTCATCTGGAAAGTGTTATCCGTCAGATCGGTAGATGTTTATGTAGACGGTGCCTGATAATCCCCTGGGGATTAGCAGCCTAGCCCTATACATCAATGTCTGTAAACTAAGATGGCTGTCAAAAGAACCATAGCAAAACATGACTCAGCTGGTAAACTACTTATGCAAAATAGCTTTCAATGAAATTGAAAACCTCACAGCAAACACATATTTCCACAAAAGGTTTTGGGGAACCTACTAGAATATAATTACCTGGGAATATTAAACTGAACATCATTCATTCAACCAGAAATAGAACTGTAGTGTATAAATACCACGTCATCACAATAGGAGTGGTTTAGCTCGCTTGATAAGCTTCTAGAGGTCACGGCACTTGCTACTTTGAGTAGTCTTGATTGTCTCAATTTAATGAACGGCAAACTAAATTGTTTCGGGCGTCATTAGGTTGTTCTAAGACGATCTGACACGTGTTCTCAATATCGACAAGTCATAGCTAATATCTGGGGGAAACCATTTTATTCCTTCCTATGGTCTGAAGTTGTACTCGATCTCAAAGTTAACCCTATAATGTTGAGAATGCATACCCTGTAAACAACCAGAGATAAAAACATAGCTTTGTATCTCGAGGGGAATATGATACAGTGCTTATTCACTTAGAGATGGTAGATCATCTCTGATACAAGATCCATCTGAACTTAAACCTGTTCACAGGAGTTTAGACGAAGTCCTTGTGTTTCATTGTGTAAACCCCAAGGAGCTAACTCAGCGATATGAAATCTCCATAGTCTGAATACTGAATACACGTGATATATGACACTATATATTACATAATGCCAAGTGTATTTATAAATGGATATTCATGAGAATATTAGATTCATTAGCACATTGCCTTCTCAAAGTATTACATTTCAATTTCATTATATCCTGAACAATGGATGATGCAGTTGGGAAGTCCACGACTGGAAATAACTGCGGCCATGGACAAAGCATGATGCTAATTGCATTTCAGAAGAAACCGTTCTGTAGCAGTAACAAATGGTTTCATTTTCACGCCAATTCTACAGGTACACTAGGTAGAGAAGAGTATACAACAGATTATACAATTTGTCCCTAATTGGGAGTCTACCATAGTCGATCACAGGTGGGTGGTATTGATGAGATGGCTTTAGGATGATGGAAATAAAACAGCAGTACAATGCTGTGAAAACGGATACTCTTCTCACCTTATTCTGTGACAACAGGGAACAAAAGGTGACAGGTAACCTGACCTGTCTCACACCTGAAGAACTACCTGAGCTGAACAGAACACACAGATCTACATTTTGGCTGATGTCAGTCACCAGGTGTCCATGTGCTGGATGGAAAGAATGATGCAGTGATAAGAAATGTACAGTTATACCTTTCCTGAAAGAACCATTGTTATCCTCCAACAAGGATTGGGAACAGTTGAGCCATTTCTAGCTCATCTGTATTGGTGAAGTATGACTCCGGTTGACTAGCGTAACACTAGAGTATACAAAACCTCCACCAGTTTATTAAAACAAGAGCAATTTTAGATTAGTTTTGTCCATGAGCATGCCTGATTAAAAGAAAACAGCATTCAGACCAAATATAAACAACTAGAAATTATCAATGTCTGTTTAAATGCTGTTTATGTCAATGAATAAGTATCACATACATTATTATCCCGGTATAACATCAAATGCCTGTCTGGAGGGCTATGGCATAGGAATACAAGAGGAAGCTATCTGGGGAAGACCTACCCCTGCTGGTGCATATCCACCTCCCTTCCCATGATGATGTTATCAAACAAAGTCTAGCCTTAATACCCAGCTGATACCAACAAACTGTTCAACACCAGCCACACCATATCTATATGCTATAGTATGATATATGGATATAATATGTTTGTATAGTAATATTATAGATTATGACCAATCTAGGGTTATCTGTAGGTATAATAGATGTATAGATGTATACTATTATGTCGGTGAAAGGATGCAGCTATGTACTAGGGTAGATGGAATAGATCGATGTTTGCGTAACGGTTTAGTTAGGATGAGTGTGTAAAGCGTCAATATTAGGCGAGAGTGATGGTAATGAAGCTGACATTCCGAATAGGATATTTGTATGTGTCTTGATTAAATATGAATAAAGGATAAGGCACAGAGGTATAATACACTGTAGTCTGTAGGCCAGCCTTGTAACTTGCAAGTTGTCCTTTTAACCAGGCAAGTATACGAGGGATGCATGTAAACGGGCTGGGTTAATATGAAAATAATTCCCTCATGAAAAGATGACTTAATATATACCTCATAAATAAATACCTTATGTATAGAAAGTATGGCCCGGAGGCCACCAACAGTGAACTGTGTTATAACAATTGTCCGCTCTGCAAAGACTGAGTGAAATATTTAAATTATAATGAAATTATGGGAATTTCATCTGACCCACAGCTATAGCGTGAGGCTTGTTTTGGAGGTTAATGATTATTAAACAGCACAAGTAGTTAGGCGTAGCTAGCTAGCGTCTATCAGGATCTATAATGGAATGTTCAACAATCGTGTCACTCTTTTGGACATTTTTAAGACCTACCCACCCCTTTGTCACAGTTTCAAACAGCATTAGACCAAAAGATCCAACCCCTGGTAGCAGTAACATTGTTTTCTTCCGTTAGACATCATATTATATACATGTGACTATAGGTATAAGCGTGTACCTTGTATCACTCACTGATTTATTATATAGGTGAGCAGCTCGGTGTGCTGCTCGGACTCTGACCCCGTGAGCTGCTCTCTGTTCATCTGGGGCAGCCTCTGACCAGGTTTGTCTCTGGTTGTAATTACGAGTGGCCCACTTGACGAGCACAAGTGGAATTAGGACTGACTCATCGCTCTGATACCTAGATAAGGCGCCATGCCCAGATTGGTTTGCTTTGCCTGGAGTACCTTCAGTACACAGTAACAACGACTCTCAGCCATACGTCTGATGGCAATCAATGAAATTAGCCAGAATGGCGGTGCACTAGCCCAGACTCTGTCAGATAAATGAGCGATCACAGCCTGTTGGAGCTGTCACCCTCCACTGTCACCATCGTTACTAGGCAATCAGCCAGAGTAGACAATCAGTGTGTAATTATGGGTGCGCTGACAAGGTAATATATCTTACATACTAGACAGCTAAGATGGAATCATGGCCATAATTACAGAATAGTGTGTATGCATACTAGACACATTATAAGCTGTAGTGTCCTTACATATATGACTGTACTCATGTAATACATTTTGGATACAGATGTTTAAGTTGATTTATTGTTCCTTCCATGAAATGAAATACCAGTAAAGGCATATTCTAAACATTTGGAGACAGTCATAATCATAGTCATCATATATATTGAACTGGTGTGGGGAGTGAAATACTTCTTTGTACCACGATGTTATAATGATAATACATGTCATACATACCAGCCAGCTATATAAGGTTGTTGACATTTAGAATCGAAATGAAGGGAAATTAATGAGAGAATATGAGATCTGGAGGTATGATATATCGTCGTGGATGGATAATCAATCTGAGTCAAATACAGAATAATCATAAACATAGATTTGACTTTATCATTCTACTAAAAAGACATGTGTATCAAAATGACGTGACATAGTTCTTCCTCCGTTAGTCGACTATGTTAATGAGACGTCATTACTGTCAATGCACCACGGCAACAAATGAATGGAAAAAAGGTTGAACAGTTGCTTAGGTATTGGAATACATTGTCCTCTCAGAGCAAAGGGTGATACAGCTATTAACTCTTGTGGCCATTGATATATGAAAGAGACGCTTTGCAATACTAACATGAGCTTGCACGGTTGGTAACATTGACAGGTATATGAGCGGTTTAAGTGTGACAGATAATCCCATATCATCTACGGCTCCATTGCTTCATTGCAGCCATACATCACGATAATGATTTGACACTGTACATACTTAAGGATATATGTAAAATGATAAATGAAGGTGGCATGGATACTACAGTAATAACTGTAGGATATGAATTGTCTTAAACATGACACTTCCCGCTTACATAGGAAAATAGTATTTCTATTCGGACCGATTTGATTCTAGGTCCTGATTATTTAAGATGAGCAATAGATGAAATAGCTGTGAAATCGTCTCTATTGTCTAACTACCAATAGTAAAATAATGTTGCAAAATATTGCCATAGGTAAATATCACAAGTCTAATAGCAATAATTATATGCATGTAATGGTAATCCTTCAACCAACGGTTTAACCATTTCTAGTTCATCTGTATTGGTGAAGTTTGGCTAGCGTAACACTAGAGTATACAACGCCTCCATCAGTTTATTAAAACAAGAGTAATTTCAGAATAACACTGCCCATGAGCATTCCTGATTAAAGAAAAACATCATTCAAACCAAAAATAAACAACCGCAGCAAAATAATCGATGTCTCTTTAACTGTTGTTTAGGCTAATGGGTAAGTATCACATGAGTATTATCTTGGTATGAAATATCTGTCTGGAGCAGTGTGACTAAGGAGTATAAGAGGAAGCCATCGGGGGAAAATGCAGCGATACAGTTTAGTGTCTGGATATGTTATAGGTGAGCGTCGGACATATCTCTATCAGTCGGGAGTGATGGTAATTCCGTGGCATTCCTCATGGATCAGGTCGATGTATCTTGATTATATGTATCAATATTGCAGTAACAATTTTATTGTATCAATTTGTTTAAACACAATTCTTCCTTCTTACATAGTAAAGTAATTTATCCATTTGAACCAATTTTGTTTATAGCGCACGATTATTTAGGATGATAGTAAAATGCACACAGTTCCGCAATTTTATTCGCTACAAATATGGCTTTGTGGCAGATGTAGACTGAGAAGCATTATAGTATACTTGAGAAAGAGGGGTGAATGCCTTCTCTGCAATATTTAACCTGAAAATACCACACACTATAGCAAACTCTCAAATCGATAACCAGACATAACCACAACCCTCTTCAAAGATAGTGTAATATGAAGTGTTTGGCACGTGCTACAGGGTGTGATGACCCTGGGTTAATCAGTAAGAGTCAGGTGAGGCGAATCTTATACCTGCAACCCACCAGCCCCCCTTCCCCTTCTCCCCTTTCAGTCTCCCCGACTCCCCACATCACAGGCTGTAGCGGCCAGACGGAAGGACGGGTTGGAGAGGGAGAAGAGAGGGCTGGTCGCCCATCATTAGTCTTTGTGTTTATAGTAGGCGGCTTTGATTGCCAGTAGCATCCATTGATCACGGCCAGCTCGTCCCTGCCCTCACCCCTCACCCGGCTACAGAGCCCTCTGTCTTACTGGCCTTGGGCGTGAATTCCTCTGTCCTCCCCGCACGACTGGGGACTAGGGAGCAGAGAAAGGGGGCGGGGTAGGCGGTAAATCAACCAGGAGCACTCAGGCCAACCCAAGGCCGAGACATGACCCGATCATAATAGGCCTGAGTTTCTAAGTCTATATATAGCGGAGGTGGTCGGCTGGTCCTCACCCCCAACTTACCCCTCCCCTCCCCACCACCGATGCATGCTCCCCTGCCACGCCCATGGGGGTCAAACAAGCCCTCCTACTAATAGGATGACAATGCAGAGAGCTGTCAAATCCACAATTTTCTCAAAGAAATATGCATCATATCATCTGAGATGGGTAGTAGTGATAGTACTATCATGCACAGTTCATCTGATGCTATAATTTTAGCCATTGTTTTAAGGAATTATAACTCATATGGATAATATTATACATTGAAGGACAATGTACATGTATGATAATACCCTCCCCCCTACCCCCCACATTTTAATGTTCTCACTAATTTTGGTAAGATGAATGTTAGATGGTAAAAACTAAAAATACTTATATTATAGTATGATGTGGTAATTGAATACATTGGAAACGTACTGGGGTAGGCACATGCACAACTTGCAAGTGGTCCCAGGATAGTTAATTTGGGTCAAAATTTAAAATTCCTTCGATGGGAAGGACTCTTATTGTATTATCTATCATCCCCTATAAGCATATCAATTAAATCTGTTTGATACCATAGTTTTGAGAGTTTTTCCTCTCACATTCCTGAATAAAGTGAGCTGCTCAGTGCATTGCCTATGGGGAATCTGTCCCTGGGGCTCTGAGACTGACCCCCAACCTGCCCCCAAACTGCCCCCACACCCCTACAGGGGTAATTAAGACACCCTCCTCTTTGAAGAAGATAAGAGAGGTGCCGACCCCTGGCCGCCGATGTTTATGGCTTAACGACCTGCTCGCCAACAGACCTATATATGGAGTTAGCCGGTTAGGGTTATTCGGGTGTGCAGTGGAGTGCGCCGCGCAAGGAATAACGTCCGCCAGGCTAGGCCTATTACGTTTTCTGGGCCTATTACGTTTTCTTTTACGATGGTTGCCACTGTAAACGCCTGCGGGTCGGCCTCAGCACGGCTCTGTGTTTGGCCGATGGGGAGCGCCGGGCAGTGAGTAGCTCTGAGTCGGAAAGAGCTGCTCGGCTAAGCTCAGCCGTCTCATCGTGCCGTGTCGTCTTCCATCTACGTCAAGAGCGTCTCCAGCATCACGTGTCATCACCGCCGCCATGAGCATGCGCACTGCGACCGGTGCCGCCTCCCGCTTCCGGTGGAGAGGAAGCTTGCGGCCGGTCAGTCTGGGTTTGATTGCCTTTGTCTGCAGCCTGAACCCCAGCCCATCCTGTCCGTATGTGGTGCTTTTAGTACCCATAGTCTCTAGTCTATAGTAATAGTACACTCTAATGTATCCGCACTGCCATATACCTTACTAAATAATTCCTCCTATTTGGCCTCTCTCATCTCTCCACAGCCAACCCCCTTTGCAATATATGTAGCTCAGTGTTGTAATTAACTCATAGGATTCTTGTCATAAGACGGCTAATATCATCGATAGCCTGGAGCCATTAAAGAGAGCCCATCATCTTCAGACTCTGGCGGAAGAATCCAGTATTACTATACGCCCTTACAGTCTGTGACGGCTACTCTCATCTTGTGAGTCTAGCATTGCCCGATTCTTGACCCTTGAAACACTGAATTTAGTCTCGTTTTGGAGGCATTGCGATCGATAGGCTGGCCCTCATCATATTCCCCTGGATAGATCACAGTCCCGTTAGTAGCCTCACCACAACCACTTCACCTGTTTACGGCCTGATTCAAGAGTCTTTATCTCCGGGCTTCTTCTACGCCAGGTCACCTCATCTTTGTTCCGGCAGCGGATGTGGCATTGTCATGGATAGATAGGTGGTACAGCCGGCCTCAGCAGGGCGGGAAGACAGTCTGGTCTTTGTAGGAATAGGCAGCTGACACCTTCTGTCATCTGTCAATACAAACAGGCCACAGCCAACTGTCAGACGCTGTCAGAACCATGGATAATACCGCTTTTTTAGTCTGTTATACATGGTCAGGGAAGGAATATGGGTTTGATAGTTAAATAAGTTTTCATGGTAGGCCTAAGTAAATCAGAGTTACTGACACCTCTAAATATGTTTGCCTTTATCCGTAGAAACAGGCATGGGATTCAATATCAGACAAAATGATTCAGGTTTTGGGTCAGATTTCCATTCCAACAGATATGGTATTACATCTATTTTCGAACCAAGTACAATTTCCAATTTCAACCATCAAAGAGCCGTATTCTTCCGAATGCCTTCAGCCATGAGCCATATTAAATGGATCATCCCATCTGCTTACATCCCCGAGGTACATATCAAAATAGGCAACTGTCACACCCTCCAGCCATTACACACACTAGCCTTTCCTCCCATTTCCTCCTATGGAAATACCAGATGCATGATTTCACCCTTATGGTGGCCCACAATGCCTATGGGCGGACTTGCTACCCGCCACGGAGAGCTATATTTATTTGGTATAGCTCATTCTATTCTACTTTTACAACCTACAACTGCGATTCGACATTTTACACTTGGGAAGTCTTGTATCTCATGACCACCTACAAGACTTTAAACTTGGTCCAACCATCAGTGTCACCGGCCTCTTCTGGCAGTGTGGCGTGCTCATGCGGGGGCTGGCGTACTCACAGTCCTTGTTCAGGGGAGGAGATCACGTCAAGTGGTAGGAAAAAATTCTTATTGGAGGCGGTGCTGGTTGCTGGTGGCCGTGGCTGATGGGGTTGTGGAGAACCCCTCTGAGATCTAATGACCGGGGTCGGGTGACAGGCGCTGGTAATTTGATTTGTTCTCACCCGGAGCCATCCTCCAGGCAGCCCACCAGGCCTGCCTCAAGTGCCACCAGGACCCCCGGCAACTGCAGAGACCCCAGTCTTCACTCTCTGTCACTTGTGTGGAGCCCCCTCCTCCTCCCCCCCCCCCACCTCCCACCTATAGGGTGTAATCTGTCAGCACTCTTAGCTATGCCTTCACCTTTGCACGCTCTGCCCTGCCCCTCACCTCTATTAAACTGTACACAGCTCTACATCCCTACACTATACTTTCTGTCGATTCTCTTCCTCCGACATGAAGTCATTCCCTTTCTTTTACCCTATTTCTATCCTTAATACAATTTATTATTGAGACTTTCTTTCCAAGCTCGGTTTCATTTCCCTCAATATACCAATGTCTCATTGAATCACCTATTGTACGATTTCCAGCCTTTATCGACTAATGTATGTCTAGATATGAGTTTTCTCACCTCTATCCCACCTTTTCTATATATGTATCTACCCCGTTCGGTGGCTTGGCCATTAAAGCATATCGAACCCACGCTGAGATGTGAGTACATGTACTAGAAGCATCCCCCAATGTCCTTTTGGTCCAAGGCCTCCGTCCCTCACCCTCTATCCCCACCCCCAGTCCAACATCCATATCCGCCCCCACACCCAGGAAGACCTGACTCACGCCTGGTCAGGGGCCCGCAGGACGTTTTCCCTGATTCCACGTTTTGCCGCCAGCCAAAAACTCCAGCCACCTCACTTCCCGGAATTAGTTTCGTCAGCACGGCGGTCCGTGTGAAATTGGCAGAAAAAGACCGCGGCTTGATTGACACGCTTCATCGATAGGGAGTGGAGGGGTGCTGAGGGAAGGCAGAGGGGGGCAGGTATGGCCGGGGGCGTACGGATCAATGCGGTGTAAGGAATGGGCGTATCAGATTATTGCAGGTAGGCCTAATTTATTGATGAGGCCCGGGTTTGTGTTGTTTGGGGCCGGGTTAGTGTCATCGATCCCCTTGCTTCCCGGCGAGTGGTACCAGGAGGAGGGGAGGGGGTAAACGTGAAGGGTCCTGATGGTAGAATCCATCGGTTCTAAGCTCCCTCTCTTTAAAGGTGTCTCTAGTAGATAACAACTAAGTTACCGCATGCAGGTACACCAGCTTTGGGCCAGGTTTAGAAACTCTTGGTATGCAAGTAACTTATCATATGGCAATTCGGGTATGAGTGTTGTCGAATGTTACAACAGAGATGATTTGATACTAGGACTTTTGTATGCTGGGTATAAGGAGGGTAAATAGGGGCTGCCCCCTCCTTATGGGGTGTGGTAGAGTCCGAGTGGCTCAGGCAAGGGTTGGAAGCAGTTCCAAGAGGGGGTTGCAGCTGCTAGGAGCAGGTCAAGCAGCGCCCTAAGGAGGGTCAGGCAGCACTCCCACATACTTATGTAGCGGCCCGGCAGTTCCAGTTTGCCCAATCGTATTCATTCAGATATCAGTTCAGGTCATCTGATAATGATAACGTATAAACTTAGGGGTATGAGGGGTATTATTTGAATACTGCGAAGTATACCTCTGAAATCAGCAATTAGTATGGAGCACATTCTAGATTGGTTAGAGAGTGATTTAGAGCAACTCGAATATGGCATAGATCTCAGCCCATGGCAGCTGTAGTCAGCTCCTGGAGGTGGGTTCAGATAAAAAGTTACAGGAAAGATGGGTTAGAAGTTCTAACTTTCTCAGGAAAGCAGTTGGGAGAACTGTCCAAATGAGTTCCGATAGTAGGTAATAGTACCCCACAGGATAGGTTTGTTTATTAGGGAAGTAAAGTACTAGTAACCTAGATAACGGTTTAGGTAAAATTAACGGTATATATATAAGGCAAGCCGGTCTCAAAAGGCTGTTCACTTCAACACCAAACTTGTCAATGGGTATTGGCATATATCACAGCAGGCATCGTAGCCGTATAGAACGCGAATCAGTTGGGGGAGCAGATTGGGGTGCAACGCCTGTCACTCCTGAGAGCAATTCCCGAGTTATTTGCCGCAAAGCAAAGTCATTACATGGCCAGTAATGGTCGTCCGTTATGAGCAAACCGTGCTGGAGTAGCTGGGGGAGGAGATGGGGTGGGGCCTGGTGGCCTGGAGAGGTGGTCAGGAGGGAGTGGCTGGAGTTATACGAGTGCGCCATCATGCTCAGCATTCAGACATTCGCCTCGTTTTTCTCCCAGCTACCCTTCACGGTCACAGCCCTACCCCAAGCCCGAACCAACAGCACACCCCACCACGCAAACCAAACTCGTTCCCAATCACCGACCACTACCACTCTCAGCATACAACCACAATTCACTCCCCAGCCTCAGTAGGCGCGATCAGAATTCCCGACCACATCGCGTCCCTTTTATTTGCCTCCTGCGGCCTGCTCTTCCTGTCGCTAGTTCCTGATTCTGGCTGTAGGCGGCGCGGTGGTGGCTCCCCGCAGGCGCGGATAGGCGCGTTTGGTCGGGCGTCTGTTCACTTGGCGCGACTCTAGTCCCCAGACCACACGGCATTGAGTGGAGCAGCTCAGCAGGCGGAGTGTACCCGGACCGAGCAGCTCACGGACCCTATAACCTCGTCATACCCAGGGGACCTACTCCATACTTCAGCGTCAACTAAATTCAGGAGAACCTGCCTAGTTAAACCATTTAGTCAAGTTACTCTCCTTGTTTTCCCCACTTCTGGACGTACCTCCGTTCACCCTCCTTATAATACAGGGAGTAGCAGTAGTCTTGTGACTGCGTGTGAAAAGTTTCACGTCATGGATAACGGCGCGGCGTGCGGCGGGGCTGCCTGGATGGTACGTCAACGAGGTGTGCTGTATGGAATACTTATCGTCCTCCTGCACCTGATGGACGCCGTCTCACCTGACAATGTTAACCTAGGTAAGTCAACACCTACCTGTCCCCACCCTCACCTATCAATGTTCACCCCCAATCTGCTCCCCATGTCAGCCACATCCCCAGCAGTTTTACATTTTGGCTGGGGAATAATCAATTTGGCCGTTTAATTCCCTCTTACCTTGTCGCCAGGAAAGCCCTTATGACGGATACGTTTTGTAATTGCTGCAAAACGTGCTGTTGGCCGCGGGCGTCGTTGATTATTTATCACTACTCAGCCTGGGAAAGGGGAACTTTAATTGAATTCTTCATGATGCCACTTTCACTTTTTGACAAAATTATCATCTTTGGGCTCGTGTCTTTATGCCTTGTTTGTCGACATGAGTTCCTCTGAGATATCCATGTTTATGTAAGCCCAGTCGAGGATTGATATAAACTGAATACCTGCCCTGTAAGCGATGTAAACTTTAATCTTGCAACGGTTGCTTATTATATTATTACCACGTAAAATGTATTATTCAGGAGATTTGTAGATTTTCAGCTAACACAGTTGTTGGTATTATGCCCCCTCTCCCAACCTTAGTATGTACACAGTTAGTGCTCCCATACATTTCTATACGTGTTAGCCCTATCCAGACAGTTTCACACTTGACATTCTTGGCATCAAAGATTCATGCCAACACCATTTAGCTGGTTAGATACTTAGATAGTTAGATACAGGAGTGACCTTGGAAACTCCTTGAGTCAGTGGTGGGGGAGATTTATGAGCTGATCCAAACACGCGGACCTCACAGACCAACACGCCCCAACGTGTTACTAGCAGCTCACCGCCTAAACCACTGGCACAAGTGCGCAGCCAGTATAGTGGCTGTGAGTAGATCTTAGCTGCTCGGAACTGCTCGTCCGGTGGCTGAGTTACTCCAGGCAGGTAGTTCCACTGCCTGATGGTGGATCCCAGACACTGCCGAGCATCCGGGGCGCGCTGGAGGGGGTGGTGTGGAGAGGGAGGGGATGTGGTGAGGAAACCCCTGGAGAGGGCAGTGAGTAGGTGGAGTGTGGTGTTATAGCTTGCTGCTTCAAGGCAGGGTATAGCTCCAAAAGGTGGTGAGGTAAATGAAATAAAAGGTGTGTTTCAAGTTACAGGGCCTGACAATCAAAGTTCTGTAGTTAGGATTTTTAAAAGCGTGCTCTTGTTATTTATATAACCCACATAAGGGCCCAGACAACACTCACAGAGTAGACTCATATGGATCCAAATATCGACTCACAGATTGCCCTGCCAACTCATGAATCGCCTTATTGATTATAGAAACGCTTAAAACTAACCTGAAATATGATTTCCATTACAGGATAAGAAATAAGTAGTGTGAACCCTGTTTGCCTGGTATAGGGTCAGGTAAACCGAAACATAATATTTCTGTTAGCCTAAAAGCTGAGGAGTATAAAAGTCAGTCGTGGCGGATCCAGCAGCAGTTAGTGGAGCTACAGCCCTCTTCCCCCTATACTTTGTCATCTCAAAAATCGTATTGGCAATAGTAATACATTTGTTAGCATATTGCTATTAGAATGGTAGGTGGTGGATGGTAGATGATAGTACTTATAGACATCCCAATATCAATAGTGAATAATGGTATAGTATAGGAAAATGGAGGTGGCCAGTGCTTCTGGTATTGGGCCCCAGGGGATTAGTAGACTAACCCCATGGTAGTAGTACTAGAGGGTAAGGTGGTGGGAGTTGGTACCCGCAGGGGGTACGTAAAATAACCCCCCAGTGGATCCAATCTGGCCATGCCTGGTAGCAACGCTGCTAATGGCGAGATGAATGTAGCACGGGCGGTGGGTGTAGGCCCCAGGGGCCGATGTGCCGTCTGTGTAAAGGGGAGGGGCTGTGAGGGTCAGAAATTGATAAAGGAGTGCCCCTCTCTCACCCCCCCCCACCCTTATGGGTTCACCTAGCTGCAGGTAGCCCCGACAGGTGCTTACCCCACCCCACACACTGCCTGCCCCCTATGGTGGTAGTGGTAGTGGTAGGGGTTGGGGGTGGGGTGGGGGAACACGTGCGCACGGGTTGAGCAGGGAATGCCAGAGTAAGCTGGGGATGAGAGAAGATGGTGGCCAGCTGGGCGCCAACATCTCTACAGTGGTGGTAGTGGTGGTGGGTCGGGTGGTGCTGGTGGTGCTAAAGGGCTTACCTTGCTATTTGGTGAAGGTTCAGAGGCACCGAATTTATGGTTTCATGTGATAGACGTACTGTAAGAGGAATAGCTCAATAGGTATCCTTGAACTTAATCATTCACAGGCTAAGGCATTGGTTGTGTTAATATTCTATTACCAGCTGTATGCTACAGTATTGATGGTGTGCCTTGTAGTCATTGTCCACTTGATCGATACCAATTCAAATGGCATTATGATTTGTACCATACTCTATTGATCCAGGGATGCGGTGCCAACGACACTTTCCCTCTCCTGGTTAGATCTTCTTATTTTGTACTGGTTTTACCTTTGGTCATCATAGCCATTGGTATATGAATATTCGAAGATGAAATGATAGGTTACAACCATTTCTTTTTAATGTCGTTGCTCGTTGCGTAAGGTTTTGGAGTACAAGTGATTTCTTTTTTCAAATGGTGTCTATAATAGTGTAGCTACTTTGGGTGGCTGTAAGGTTGGTATTCGCTATAAAGCATAGACCCCCATGGGGGGTTGACTCCCTATACTCCACTATCTATCATGCCACAAACAGCAGGTCTGCTGACGTAGGGATGCATAAAGAGGGCTGATCATCTCTCACTGCTCCTCGTTCCCTGCATTCCTCCTGTTCCAGCACCGACTGCAGCAGCTGTACTACCTCACCCCCCCCCCCCCCCCACACACACACAAAGTGAGTTCTGCTCGCAGACTGCCCTACTACGAGCTGCTCCACACCACTACAGGCTGCTCCACCACTACCACACCCCATTCCTACCCCCAGCACCACTGAGCACTGCTGACCCACACTACGGTACCTCCAAGCAGCTCCCCAACCTTTACTTGCCTATAGTCCCACTTGCAGCCCTACCCTACTCCCCTACTCTATGCCCACCCCCTGCATGCCGCCTGTTGATGTTCCTTGCTCGCTACCCGTCTGTGATAACAACTGGACTTGTTTTGGAACCAATGATTGGCACATCTAAATCCTCCTCACACAGATTCTGGATGGAATATGGATGAGTGAAACTCCAGTTGGGAAGCTAATAAAACTATCCACAATATGCTCTTTTTTTTATATACGATAACATCAATGTTAAGAGAATGGGGGGGGGGGTATCTCTTTGTGTCAGACTTTTTTTTTAGAGGCTTCTGTATACATAGCTGATGCCGACTTGCGATTAAAAGGCGTGTCTAATGCATTCTAACTCTCGATCCCCCTGATACCGAACATCAGGCACTGACCCCCAGCACGGTCTCAATCTAATGGCACGTACTAATGGTAACGGGACGTGAACTCCTTGAATATTTCACGGACACTGATGGGATATGTCGTCATGTCGCCGCCTTTTGGGGGCATTAATATTACACCAGGGCAATCTGTCATCAATATTACACACGTGGCCAATCTGTCATTAATATTGCACGAGGGCGGTCTGTCAGCCCTGCGCATCGTATTGGGATCAACCCATGGATCAGAACATCAGGTGACACCATTAGTAGAGGGGGAGGTATGGGTTGAGGGGAGGGGGCTCCCCATCCCCCCTCACACACACACCAAACCCCCTAGGAGTTACAGGCCGTAATGGGAGCCCGTGGTCTATGGGATAATTTCCCTCATGCGGGCTATTATATGTAAACATGACGGGTGGGAATTGGGTTGCGGCCTGCGGGCAGGCAGCGCGGCTACAAGTGTCTATACCGACCCTGCATGGTACTACCAAGAGGGAGAAAAAACGTATTACAGGCAATTATTATTTCATTGTGTGGTGATGATGGCTCCATAAAACAGCACAGCACCGTGTCTAGGGATGTATTTATGATTCATAATTATGATGATTGCTAGTCGTATTCGCACTGAGAAAGAGCCTGCGGTTTTAAATGGCCAGCATCTGAACACTATATCTCTACTCGGCGCGTTATTATTCACAATTTCTCCTTTAACTTTGTCACTGTCAAGTACACAAAGGGTACATGAGACGTGCAAATGCACCGTATGTATTATAGAGGACGTGATGAGTTATATTATGTTATTAAGCCGGCGTGTGGGGCAAACAATGCGGGTTATATTGATGTCAGAGGGTTACAGGTCCATTATTCACTGGTGTCAGAGAGAGTGCATAACGTACAACTTTAACAGCCTTGCGTGTCGGGATGTCGGTTCTGGCCCCAAACTTATACTTTATTCAGTATCCCTCAGTACATGTTTTGTACTTTACGGCACAGACCAAGAAGATATAATAAATAAGAAAGTTAGAATTACTTTCTGTTGATGTTTAATTCAGACAATTCTGATTCCCCGTCCCCTGACTTCATTGTGATATTTTCAGACAAAAAACAACTATCTTTAGCATACTGTTCGGAAAAGTTAAACTTTAGCATATCAACTAATAGACAACACCTGATCATCGACCTTTGGTAATGAACGAAGTGTGTCCCTATTTAATCATCTACACGTGGTTCAAATGCCATTCTGGTTAGAATGCAACGGAAGAACATCAAATTTCACACATTAGTCTGGTGATAACTGCAGAATCAGCGATGAAACCATTCTAAAAACAGTAGCAGAAGAACCACAAAGATTACTTGAGGGGATTTACGTGATGCTCATCCGTAAGTTCAAAAGACGTTGGACACACTTGCGTCATGTATTCTGTGGGGTATTACTTGCTAGGCAAATCGGCTGAGGGTAACCAATGATAATTCAAGACACCTTGGGGGACTAACCACCTCCGCTAAATGACAAAAGAGGTTGGAAATTAACTTTGTGTTTAGGATTTTCCCTTCAGAATTATGATCATTGAGTCATTAAGCTCAAAATTGCTGTACTTTGCTAGGTTTTGCTAGGATGTAAGAGGAATCAGAGCCAGATTCTCAGCTTTACTTATGAACCTTAGCCAGAATTTCATGGCCAATTTATGCCCTCTGTCTGCTAGAACAGTTATTTCTGAACTGATCTCAATGCCCCCAAGATGACAAGGATACCAACAGATTTGTACTGCCGTCATCCCATCTAGTTAAGATAAACATGATACGAATCAGTTATAGATTCTTCCTTTGATTCCTTCATGGATGACACACAATTATATGTCCCCAACATGGCCAGTTGATAATTTTGTAAAACAATGGCCTTTTCTAAGGAAAGCATAAGGGTGTCAATAATACCCGCAGCCTTGCCAGTAATACCAACACAATCCTGAATCATTCCAACAAAGGTATTTATATTACAATATATATTATTTCCCCATAACTGATGCAAATGTAATGAAGACCTTACTCCACGCATGGTCAAAGAAATTCTCCAAAACTCACAGAAATTACACCACAAGGAAAAAACCCTTAGGGTGTCAGTAATACCCCACGGTACTCTAAGGGACGCCCACATGATGTGTATAATCATATCAAAACAGCTGGCATTGTCGATATCATTTCCATCACCTTAAAATGAGAGTAAGAAACATCTAAAATAAAGAATAGAATGTCGTAATATATATATATATCGTTCAACGGGTCAGGTATACCAAGATGTCGATCAATAAGTTTTACCATCTTTATAAAATGCTGTACATAACAATGTCAATATGTATTTAAACCCATAAAAGGCTGTGCCTTCCAGTTGGCACAAACACCTACATAAAAGGTAGCCCTGGATCAATGTACCTTGATACATTACCCTGGCACTACAGTAACATGAATACAGGCTTAGGGGGAAAAACTCCTCAAAAATACGTAATGCAGGGGTATTACGTCTATTGGTGCCTGGTAGTTTTTCTCACAGTTCGAATACTTCAAGGCTGTAATTGCATGCTCGGTCATCAAACACCTGGAGGATTAGCCTAGATCATGGCGGCTGTATAAGACCTCCATTAGGATATTAGAATTACAAAGTTTTTACAAAGTGTCTCGTCTTTGTGGCAGGAGGGAGTTTTGTCTAAGCCGATTGTCGGGTCTTAAAACGTTTTGTCCCTGTGTAAGGCCCGGGAGAGGAGCTCCGTCCCTCACCCCTCGACACCCCGGTAAAAAACAGTCACGCCTCATGGTAAAAAGCTCCACGTCGCCAACACCAGATCCTCTTATCATCTGCCTTTGATTATACATCTCCGTTGTGTATGATGATTGTAAGTACCTAAATGAGACACCATGATGATTGATCTGGCCTTTGAAACCTACTACTGCCTAATGTAGTCTATATAAACCCACAAAGAACAGGATACCATAAGCTGACTATCGGTTGTATTCATATTATTCACTAACATGTGAAAGGTTTGTTCCCCTATCCCGTAATAGTATCTTGGCTTAAATTTAAACCTGCTTTGGTTCTTTAAGTACATTGCACATGGATATTCAAACATTCGTTTTGCAGACACAAAAGGATGAGAAGGTTGCACCATGTAAGGGATAAAGCCAACATGGGAACAATGGAAGAGTTTAATAATACTATCACCCACATATAGCCCTCTTTTTATTCCCAACTCGTCATATCAATCAAAATATTGCTCCAAACAACACGTTCCCATTGTTGGAACAGATCGAACACGGTGGGACTTTTGTTCCTAATTACCTAGTCTTCAGTTTAATGAGCTGGCACGAAAACAGGAAACTCCTGGCGGAAGTCACTCCTTCTTTGGGCTTCTGTCAGGTGAAATGTGATAAACCAGTCAGGTGCAAACCAATATATCTTGCCAGGAAATTACAGTCAAAATTCCCTACATACTTTTTCTGATATAAGTAGGTCATTATCACAAGAAACAATTCCCTATCCCAAATAATAATACCTGGCTATGCAAGATTATCATTGACCAGGGAGGGTATTATGATTCAGATCATACATGTATATGGGCGTTCTATGCACTACACCATCGCAGGTATGCGGGAATCGTTATGGCTGGTGATTCCAAACGTTGTCGTCAGTTACGCCCTGATACACCATAGCCCGATTCTACTACCCCACGTGTTGGAGAGGCTAATTGCGGTTTCAATTAGCCGCTGATACCGGCTCTCGGCTCGCCTAGTGCCGCCAGGTGAGAGCTGCTCCGTGACTCCCGGCACACGCCATGATTAAAGCGAGCAGCTCGCGGAGCCGCTCACTGCTAAGTATAGGTAAGGGGCCAGCAGGCCTTGCAGCGCCCGCCACGCCGACTGACGGCTGGGTATGATCCCTGTCAGAACAGGTGACAACCTGGTGGGAGGGGAGGGGTGCCGGTAGATACAGAGCAGGGCATGACATGGCAGAACAGAGAAGGACAGACCAAGCTGAAAAGCATACACAGAAGGAAAACTGGTCTTTGTAGAGGATCAAATTCATTGGAGATGTTGCGGGTGACGTGAAGGGACTGATTTGAAGGGTAGGAGCCCCCAACTCACAAACCACCTCCCTGTAGACCGTCACCTGGTCATGTTTGACGAGACAACTTGTCAACCGACCAACGCCACCTTCCGGTGGAGGTGACAGCAGTCACACCTAACCAGACAGAGTCATGTCTTCTGGAGGCCAGCTCGGCGTCCAACCAATTCCACCTTCAGCCATATTCTAAAGCTCAATACCACTGCCACATGTCTCTGTCAAGTACCCTGAGCTCATCCGTCTCAAACCGTGTAACATCTCTAAAGGTCCAGTCCATCTTCTGCGCGTCGTGCCCCAATCCATTGACAGTATACCACACAGTTACCTCGAAGTTTTTGAGTCACAACCAATATTTGATAACACCGTTGCCTCCTCAAATACCCTATTCGACTTTACTAACAATGTATCTACATTGGCTGTACCGTTGTCAGATGGTCGTACACATATCATCATTGGTAGTAGATGAGCTTATACTACATATGTTCCATGTCTCCCAATTTGGGGTTTGCACTCAATGCATAACCTTTCCCTCTAAAACCTGTCCATCACATTTTAACCATTTCCTTAGTTACTTCCTCACAAGTCCTCTCTCAGTACACACTACCCATTCACTTTCACATCCCGTCCAAACCTTCCTATATGGAGGGTCCCTCGACCCCTCTTGCTACCTGTTTCCTCTTTTTTAACCAGACCTTCCGGGTCCCGTTAGCCAGAAACGACTCCAGCGCAGCCGCATTACCTACTTCATCCAGCCACTTCCCCTGGTTGACACACAGGGACACGCCCTCTGTCCATGTCCAAACGTCACCCACCGAACCCAAGGTGTATTGATGTCGTACTAGCTCAGCGGTCGTGACACACAAATTAGCGTTCCTCATTAACACGTCACTAGTGACCTCCGGTGCCAGGTACTTCATTAGCACCACACCCTTTTATGGTAGTAACAAACATAGCTCTAGTGTTTCCTCCGGTGAGGAATTGTATCTGTCATGTTAAGATTGAAAAGGGTTCATTTATTTAACCAACAATATTTTTACTTAGAGTATCAATGTCTGACCGTAAGTCATTATTTATATCACCCTCTGCACCCCAGAGAGAGAGAGAGAGAGAGAGAGAGAGAGAGAGAGAGGGAGAGAGAGAGAGAGAGAGAGAGAGAGAGAGAGAGAGGGAGAGAGAGAGAGAGAGAGGGAGAGAGAGAGAGAGAGAGAGAGAGAGAGAGAGAGAGAGAGAGAGAGAGAGAGAGAGAGATAGAGAGAGATGGAGAGGGATAGGGAGATGGAGAGAGAGAGTAGAATGAGATCCACAGAAGAGACGCATCACTAGAAGTGGGGTGGGACTGGCTTGTATCTGTATGTTTTCAGATCATGCAGATGATATTTGTTGTCAACTTGCTGTGCCCATACAGGTGGCCAGCAGTGTCAATAACGCCTCTTGTATTTTGAATATAAAGGCTGCAAGCCAGAATAATAATTCCGATCAATGTCCTCCCATGTAGCAGAGAGTGATGGGTTTTGGACCCTTGTTGGTGGTAGTGGTGATCAATCTTAGTGGGTTCGTGTACCGGCTACCACTACGCTGCAGACAGGCCGTCCAGGACTAGGTCCGGTAGACATTGATTTAGTAATTGTTGGGTAGGAACAGGTGAGAGGAGGGCGGTCTGCCATTTACAGGCGAGGTGCGCCGCAGGTGGGATTGAAGGGTGCGCGTGTCACGCGCGTTAAAAACCGACACACAGCACTTTGGACAGATCCCAAGCACGTGGACGAAAACCTGTCATCAAAGTAAACAGCAGCGATCGCTATCTGTGTGGACTAGGGGTAGACTGGGTATGAAGGCCGATGGTGGAGGGGAGAACTGGGTTGGTCGTGGTATGGAACCCCTCCATAGCCAATACAGACCAACAGAAACTAGCTGCCCACCATTATGGCAGTGAGGCCAATTATAGACATACATTAGCGGTTGGATTTCCGGGCCGTGGAAGCACATAGCGGAATAGTTCACAAATGATTTTATCTTTCCGCCCAACTTCCCCTGACTCGGCGGTGTCCGCACGCGGCATTGAATTTAACAGCTATGATTTTGCCGGCCGCCTCCCTCCCCGCCTGCCATTACTTCTGCCGCGTCAAAAACAATCATGGCGTCGTCCCTGCCGTCAGTCGATACTGCCTTTGTGCAGTGGGCGCGTCCCCCCTGCCGCCACCCCCAGCGGCTTTTTGAAACAAACGCGCCGTGCTGCGTCCACAGCTGACTGACTTAATTAGGGTATCAGAACGAGGCGTCCGAATGCGCCTTGTCAACCGAGCTGTCAGACTCTTCCCCGACTCGTCCCCGACCGTCGGCGATCCTGGGAGCGATGCTTCATGTGTTCATAAATGCTGCAGGATCATGTGCTACGATCCTGTCTGCTATGCTTCATGTATAGATTTTGCTGCAGGATCATGTGCTATACGGTCCTGTGAGCGATGCTTCATGTACAAAATGTATTCATTTTGCGGCAGGATCATGTGCTACGGCCCTTTAACTAGTTTAAGCAATATTTCATGATTGTATACATACATTTTGCTGCAGGATCATGTGCTACGATCCATTGTGCGATACTTCATGATTGTATACATATATATTTTTCTGCATGATCATGCACTTTATGGTCCTGTGAGCGATAATTCATGTATACATTTTGCTGCTCGACCATGTGCTACGATCCTGTGTGCGATGTTTCATGTAGGGTATTCATTTGCTGCATGGTCAGGTGCTACGATCCTTTGGGTAATGCTTCATGATTGTAGACATATATTATACGGTCAAGTCAACGTTTTGATGCATACTTAGGGTTTCTGCGACACATACATATTATGACTTTATTCTTTAATTCCACCTCATCTTAAGTCCCATATAAATTCCTGTGTACACAACGGAAATTTAGGCTTGCATTCTTGCTACATACTTCTTGAATAATGGAGCCTCTATCATATCACACATTCTAATGTGACAGACTGTCATGCTTTTCCCGATACTAACCATGTCCACAACATTTTGTGTCACTAGTGATACTGTGAAGTCGGCTCTCACAGTGCCGAGCTGCCATAACCGATCAGACAATAGAGCATCAGCCTCGGCAATTAACGACAAATAGACGCCATTACAGTCAATGATACTGCCGGGGGAGTAAAGCAGCGGTCCGAGTTTTATTGTTTGCAGTGCTGCAGAAGCTGTCTTAGCTGTCTGAATATTCTTGCCCAGTAATTCCCAAAGGCCCTTATATATGACTCTGGAATAGATGTGTTCAGAGATATTACTGTGTAGCGTGTGTTATACATGCACGCTTTTTCACACAATAAACCACTTTATAGTGGCACATTGTAATACATTTTGGCGGATAATTATAGGGTGGCCTCAGTGAAATATAGAACAATGTCACTGGCGATAACCAGTAGTACGACCACAATGGTGTTACATTTTAAAAAGCAATCGCCAAGTCATCATTCAGACTAGCTATAGCAGCCAGCAGAAATGAGAATCCATTATACAGCAATCATCAAGCTGTGTGCCAGTGAAACATAGTCCGTCCCATGTAAAAACACACCTATTATCATGTCGATTCCCTCTCTGGATGGAAAATGCAAGTCAGCCTCAAAAACCTAGTTCTCAGGCTTCAATAATGACGCTAGGGACGATGTCTGATATGATATTGCGGATAATTTCCTGTAAAAAAGCTTCTGTTGCTTGCATAGGGCGCAGAATACAGAGCATTGTTTCTTAACGTGAGGGAGGACAGCGAATAGGATGGATCAGGTTGCAATTATCACCAATCCCCCTGTTTCTGTTTTATAACTGCTGCTCTCTCTAAGTATGCATTGCCTAGTGCACGGTCCTCTGCCGCTGGCGCCTGAGCGAGGCGTGGTGGTGTCAAAAAAGAAAATCTAAAGAAGGCTTTATCCGCCTATTTACATTTTTTAAGCATCAAATCCCTGGAAAAAACTGAATGTGCATCGATGCTTGGAGATGGAATCCTGATTTAATGTGGGTTGGCGGACTGGGGGAATACAAATCGCTTTGCATTCTGCAATCAGTGTTTTTTGTCAAACACAGAATGGCGTCTATAGGAGAAGGTTGATGTGCAACTCGTGCACTTAGTGGGCACTCATCACAACGATCGATGTGTAAGATGTGTTGGCAGAACGTGCAAACATCCCCTCCATCCATGAATATGGAGATACACACGATCAATAAGACTGGTAAAAAGTTACGTCGGACTTGAATATACTGACTCGGTAACCAGTTTGAAACACGGGCATTACGACCACATACATTTTCCTTTTACAATGATTTAATAGCAGGTAATAATCAGTGAGAACACTTCATGTCCACATTAGGCAAATGGTCTTTGATTCTCAGCCCGGGAAAGGTAATGCTGCAATGTTACTGAAGGAGTGACAGTTGGTGAATTGTAGAATATGGCGGGCAAATTTAGAGGTTGCTATATAACCAGTACAATTTTGAAGGTAATTATGATACCACACGTTAGAATGCAGACAAGAAATGCCATTGCCTACAAAATCCCACTGGTTGAGTATGGAAATAAGAAATACCCTTGACCTTTGAATATTGGTCTTCATTAGAGACATTTCTAACCATTGTGTGTTTACTCTGCAGGTGTTCAGGAGTACTGCCAGCTAGATTCCTTCTCAGCTAGCTGTAACCCAGGAGAAGTGGTTATCATGACTAGCGCACAGTATGGACGCATGCGGCTAGGAAAGTGCCTCAAGATCAACTATGGCTCGCTAGGCTGCGCTGCTGATGTACTTCCGGAGGTCGACCGGAAGTGTTCGGGCCGCCAAGAATGTGAATTTCCGGTGGCCTCCCTGCATGGCCGCCAGCCATGTCCAGGTGACCTGACACCGTTCTTAGAGGCCAGCTACACCTGTATGAAAGGTAGGTGATATAGACGACCTGTTAGCTATGTTCACCTTTTTGTATTATGTTCCATCGAGCCTACGTCACTCATCATGACGTCTTTATACATTATAATATTCCTTTATATGCAATTCTATACCTATATTATATGCAATTCTGATCTTAGGTCAGAGCCAGGTGTATATGTGACGGTAAAAGGGAAAACAGTCCTAATAACAATACAATTGATGTTCTCCTTTACAGTCAAATATGATGAATTTGTATTATATCTTTAAATGCCATCGTCCTTTCACTCGGTTGCCCATTGACATTCCGCCATATTCAGCCTTTGTGAAAACAATATGCAATTATAAAAAGATCTGGGTACATGGCCTGCATACCAAGGGCCTACTTTAGCACGTCATATGATTGTGGTCCCGGTGTCTGGAGCCTAGACAGCCATGGAACCACGACTCAAAGACTTTCTAATTATGTCAGGCTTGGACTGTTACTATATACAGCTGTTCTAGACACAGCTTCAGCCCTTTTCAGCTGTATAGCGGAACTATCTTGCATGATTCATTGCTCCTTGCTTCTATACAACAGGCTATGCTTCGCCCATCAAAGGTCGTGTATAAATATGTTGCTGTTGTTCTTTAGAGACAGATCCTATTATTCTAGCCTGTTCCAATTTCTCTCTAAACGCGTCCACATTATGTCTTAGCTCTGCCTATATATTGTTTGCCATTATCCCAACCAAATATCTAGGGATTTGAAAGTAAGGGCGAATAGACTGTATGCATTAGCACAAAAGGAGGCAGAGACGACCAAGTTCCTAAATATGTCTCTGCATTGGTGAACCATTGTCAAGTCTTAATTTAGGACGATGATATTTGTGGCTGTGTTGTGCCCCAGGCCGACAGCTAGCCCTCAGCTATCGCCAGCAAATTGAATGACCCAATCCTTAGGTCCGGCATAGTATACACGGCGATCCATCTCAATCCGTCCCTGGCACGTCCACTCACCCTTTGCTGTGGATGACAGACGGGTATCCGTCACCTCCACACTGAAGATGACGGACGGTAGCTGCATACACTTGGCACACATTAATCCGCACCAGTGAATTCCGCCAGTCGCGCCCTGTCGGCGAGCGCCACAACTAATTGTGATTGAGGGCGACGCAAAGTGAAATTTCCATCTTGTCTCGCGGGGAGTATCCAGAAAAAAAGAACCCACACAATATCTAATCACTGTCGGCAAATTGTGGATATGGAGTGAGAAAAAGAACAGAAGGACTAAAGAGACTGGGTAATGGCGTTTCCGACGTGGCACCATATCCCAAGTAAATAAAGCCCTTCGCATTGATTCTGCGATGCACGTCAGATAAAATGCGCTCATTATATTTCAGCGAAACGCTCGATCCGGATTTACATTTTCAAGACGGGGGGCTGAATCAATAGAGGCGTTTGTTTGAAGCGGGGCTGTGGCCTGGGAATGATGAGCGGTTCTAGCTGTAAACGACGCGCTTTGAAGTGGCTCGGGAAAGAGACAACTGGGGACGGGCTGATGGATGGTGCGAAATGCAAGATGGCAGCTTGTCCAGTCCTTGTCAATCAGAGGCTTTTGAGAGACGATTGGAGGCAGTGGCATTTTGGGCTGTATCAGCTTATTATGAACCATTCAGAAATGGCTGTCAAAAGCAATACACAGTGTTGACTAAGCATGGCTGCCGCTTGTATTGTTTCATTCAAAGGAACACGTGCTCTCTTCACCAACCCAATCACCCACGTCTCCTGGTCGTGGTGACCAGCAAAGAAGTAAAAGTAGAAAGCCATTTAAAGAATCTATTGCAAGTCAATTCCGCTTACGCACAGAAGCGACAGCAATATGCCATAGTGTTTCATTGTTATCTTTCAAAGTCCCTCTATATATAAGGACAAGCATTCCACGCCAATATTGACCATCCTAAAAGCAGACACCATCTCAACACCCCAGGGTCTCTCCTTTCTGAACCACCCTCTTACAACGCCCAAATTGATCAACAATAAAAAAGCTCACCGTGGTGATATATTTGCGGTGATCACCCTGAGCAGTGCTTGCCCATATATAGGCGGCTCGTCCACGTGCCTCGTGGAGGGATGTGTGGCTGGCATGCTGATAACGGGCAGATGAGATGGGTGTGAGCTGGTGGTGAGGGCCTGGAGGTAAGGCGATACCATTGATCTTCAACACGCCTCTAATGAATATTTCACTGGTGGCTTTTCCCCGCCGTCATTTGATACCGATACGCGGACACTCCCACCACTCAGCGAACCCAGGCCAGCAAATCAGGGAAAACCGATATCGACCTGCTCTTACTGGTCCCCCGTCCTCTGCCACTGGAAGCTCCACACAAATATCCCCACCTCTCCACACTCCCCCTCCTCCCCCTTTACTCTCCGATCCGCCCGGGCCCCTGGTCGCTGCTGGTATGGCGAGTTGGGAGTGCTGACATTGTTTAATGCCCACACCCCGTCCTCCCAGCACACTTCCTGTAGACGGAATGGGTCCCACCGAGTCTGCCCAGCTCACGGTCTGTGGTGACAAGCGTCGTGAACAGGGCACGATTTATTGTCAATTGGCGGTTCTGTATTAAAAGTCGATGGCACTTTGGACGCCATCAATTACCTTGTGTGTGTGTGTGACTGGAGAGGGGTGTTTTAAGAGCGGTGTGGCCGCGGGTATTGATCACACACACAATGTGATTGCATTATACCTGCGTCGGTGCCGGCCAGGTAAACCAGAGCCGTGTTTGTCCCAATCTGCAGGTATTTACACACTGTGCCGTCACATCGATGTCCTCAAATTAGGCTTTGTGGGCCTCCCCGAGATCCCTTTTCACAGCCTTTAAGATCATACACAAACATCACTCCTGTTTCTTACCCAACACGTTTGTGGGGAGATGAATGCAGCCCGCAACTGCCGTCGGCACAATACGACAATTTTAACGCAGGTCTTTTACCACAACATACGACATCAACTGTTTTTTCCACGGGCTACACAGATGAAAGGCTTGGCTAGAATCCCCTCTTCCTAGGGATATGTATCGTATTTTTGCTTTGGCTTCGAATCAAAGGCCAATGAGGCCTCATCCTGAGGCCTTGCATAGACCATTCATTTTTAATAGGCAGGGAATAGCAGTGGCCTTGTTTGATAGTCAATACCGCAGAGGTTGTATCCCTTGAACGAGAAAAAATGTCACATTTGCTCAAAGCGGCTGAATCATCGAACTTTATTGAGCGTGGAGCAGCTTGCGAAGGGAAGCAGCGATCTGGGCCAGCAGGCAGGCAGTCATGTTATAGTATTGAGGTTATAATTTGAGGTACAGTTGGGTATAGTAACCCTTGAGCAACTCGATATGGGGACATTTAACATTGGCGAGCAACTCAGCGGCAGCTCGGGTAAGGGGTGCGGCTCTCGAGGCTGTATTCAGCAACTCGCCCCTTGTGGCTCAGTCCCTCATCTTACAGCCGGTCGTCGCTTTGATGTCACTCGGCTTTAAGGCACCGCAAGAAAAATATCCGCGCTTGGTTGGCTCATCTACATCTATTCCGTTTTACCGCGTGAGTCCCTGCGAGCAGTTCCAGACGGGATGGGAGCAACTCGGTCGCCGCAAGGCGGCGCATTGCACCGCGTGCGTCCGTGGGGACTTGCAGGGTGGGGATGTTTTGCTTTGCTTAATATTTGATCCTACAGAATCGCTGAGAGCCGAGCACGGGGAAGCCAGCCAGCGGCGGGAATTCCTGAGTCGGTCGGACCACCTGGCCGCACGGAGAACGGTCTATTTCCGGTGGTCGGAGGCAGGCAAACATGGGCAGGAAGCTGCTGGAGGGTACTGGATGACCTATAGGCAGGAGAGGATGGGGAGGGAGGCAGCCATGGGCCAGACCACCAGGCTTGTGGTGTTTGCATGGGCAGCGACCACTCCCACCCGTACTCTGGTCCGTCCTAAAAGCAATGTTTGACCACTAAAGCTTCTATTGCTTTTCTTTACCTTGTACAGGCCACTGCATGCAGTGACTCCCCTCCTACTCCCCACAGGGCCCTGCTATCCCAACACCACCTCTAGATCGACACCATCAGCTATGACCCACCATCCAGCGCCCTCTTGCGCTCGTTACTACTGCATCTATCCCTGATATCACAATCATTAAGTATTGCACTCACAGGTCGTTGAGGGCAACAGTACCAATGATGTGCATAGCTGAATCTCACTCTGTCCCTCATTATCGCGATCATCTTCCCAAATATAAACTGGACTCCTACCCACCGACCCACACTCTACACAGCATTCACATCTATAGCATCAGCATTCCACAGAACCATCTCCCAATACCCAGCACCACACAACACCCATTCACTACCCCACCCCTGTGCAGCCCGCCACTCTGCCCTGCCCCAGCCAGACCAATGCTTGACCAATAGCGTCTATTGCCTTTCCTACTCTCATCTCCTCCCCAAGCCCCCAACCCAAACCCACACGCACACCTCCAAGCTTCACCACCACAACGCCCCCATACCCAGCCCTTCACCTTCCGAGACCCCGCGCCGGCCGGCTGCTCTTGGTTTGGTCTCGGTTTTTCCAAATCTATTTTCCAATTTACATCGATCTCGGCAGTGTTGCGGGCCGCGTGTTGGGCTACGCTTAATCCCCACGATCCGCGTTGGCGGTCACTACATCCCCGACACCCTCCTCCTCCCGGGGCTGGGAGTGAGGAGAGCCAGTCTATTGGATCGCGCTGATTGGATCTCAGTTGTAAATTGATCTCTATAACCCGCCGTGACTATTGACTGTGGCCATGCCGTGACGGTGTAGACTCGGCGACGGTCCCTGCTCGCCTGACGAACCTCCATCTGATATTGCCCCCCACCATCCCAACCACGTGACCAGCTGCCGACAGTCGCCACCAGGGGCGCGGTGAGTGTCGTTGCCCGATACGTGCGTATCGGGATCTACGGCCAGTCCGATTGGGGATCGGAGACTGATTGTTTGGCCGTCCACAGATAGGAGTCTATATAGACAGACCAATATAGGCAAACTGATGTACATACCACCATCTGGTCCCCAAAGCCGATTCCCATACCTCTAGATCTGTATACAGTTGTGAATCAAGACTGCTCACATTGTATATAAATGTAAATCATACATGCAGCGCTGTGGGTGCTAGGAGTGCTCACCGGTAGGCGATATATGGACCAGTGACTGTGTATTGAAAGCTTTGTCTCTTGCTGGAGCTCAGCAGTGAATATAATCGATATGGGAGACAATAAAACAAAGGAATTCCTTCTTCTGTGTTGATCTTCTCAGAGATTACCCCAGTAACCAGAATGTGTGGCGGCTAAGTAAAGTAAGACCCATGCCTTTATCTCCCGACGCGTCTCTTGTGTAAATCTGCGGCAGAACGCGCCGCATGAGGCAGAATCACACCCGACCATCTGCCCAGCCAACAGGACCCCCTCCGTCTCCCAGCTATACCGCAGTAAACATTGATCCAACTGGATTAGAACCAACACAGACTCCCACAGCAAGAACATCTTCAAAGCAAGAGGGGAGGAATTTTTAAGCAGCCTTTCTTCAAAGCTAACCAGTATCTGTTTCGATTTTAAGATTACCAGTCAATTAGCGTGGTGTCGTGCCGCGCGGCTGGGTGCCGCTCATGGATTGCCGTTCTCTGCATTGATGTCTCCCTCCGTAATAACCCGCGCATGCCGATCCTTTTAACGCGGCACGCCCCGCTCCCAGTTCCCTCCTCCACGGTCTGGGATTATTCCCTGGTTCTGTAATCGTTAATTAAATTAAATAGCCCGAGTGGGAGACCAACCTAGACGGATTATGAAAGATTTGAGTCCTATTTGGTTGACTGAGCCACTCCGCCAATTCAAACTCCTTTTCATCTCTGTCGGCAAAGCCAATTTAGATCTGGTTTTTGGCTGTTGGCGTTTTTGCTCGTCTCGTTTGTCCCTCTCCATTTTATTGCTAAGCTAAACATTGTCTTTGCTCATGAATTTCACGAGGACCATGCCAGCTGCCTCTTTTTTGGTTTCCCTTTTTGTTTATCTAATTTGTTTTAATCCTCTATTGGTAATCGGTATGGGTGTATTTTTTGTGGTGTATTCTTTCGTATGGAGGATAAAAGCCTCTCTCCTCACGAGGCGCATGAGCCATTCTGCCGACTGAAACCACCGAAAGCCCACCACAATACTACTTTTTATTAGCATATTGAAACAGTGACAATTACTCTCAGGCCCAAGTGCACTATTAAACAAATGCCAACAAATCTTTAAGCTCGTTAGTTGTGCCTTCTGTTAACAACAGCAAGGCACAACCTAGTTCAAATTAATGAATGAAATACAGGTGGTAGAATTACGCTATTAAAAGGGGGAATCGATCTCAAAGGACACTGGCCCACAAAACCTAGTTTTAACAAGCAGACAACGTGGCCGATTATGGAATAGTCTCTGGATCTTATTGAACCAATTATGTTCTTGTATAATGACTTCTCGATATAATATGTATAACACGCGCATAACTAGTCTCATCCCATTTCCCAATTTGGAGAATCAGGTCTTTAGTACTTAGACGTGATCCTCCGCAGCAAATATAATTATGCTAAAGGTGCGCACATCCTGTGCTGCAGTATATAAATCTATATACACTCATCGTTAACCCATAATTGTGATAGTTTTATGTACAACAGGAGTCCCTGTCAATTTTGTGTATCTTCATGATCACTAATGATTTGAATGCTTCTTTTCCTCTTTGCAGTGACAACACCGGGAGTGTCAGGCTGTGTGCCGGGTGAGGGTGTGGTCCTCTCCGGTCCCAGTGGCATCATCGCCAGCTCCTTATCAGAAAGCAGTGAGTACGGCTCCGACCTCTGTCCCTGGTCCATCCGGGCCCGACCTGGCCAGTTCATCAACGTCACGCTCATCAATTTTGCTCGCGCCCCTAACCCGATGGGTGATGAGGATGATAAGAATGCCGGGAGTAGTGATACATTTGTAGCTGCTGGACCCAGGATTTGTTATCAGTTTGCCGTGCTCAGAGAGGGGGAGGCTCGCAGGTCGGTGACTGAGTGTGAGGGAGGGCCAAGGGAAGTTAAGGCCTACGTGTCCACAACTCACCAAGTGGACGTCACTGTGCTTAGCAGAAAGTCATCTGATACTTACTTCCTACTCAAATATGAAGGTAAGTAACCGCAAGATACTTGTAGAGTACAATTGGTGTTACATGTAATGAACTGAAGATGTCTGAAGATGCAAAGATGAAAAGCAGTGTTGAACAGTAAGGACACAGTTTTATTCCTGCTTTGAAATAGGGAATATTAAAAAAGAGAAATTAAACTTGTGCATAGAAAAGACAAAGATATGGGACGATATGTGTGTGGAAAGGTTATCGAGGACTGTACAGTGTGACCTCGATAATCCGATAGTTAGTCGGCTGCTTTGTCATGGACAGTTAGGCATATGAACATGCTTCAATAATCCAGATTTAATATCCGGTCAGGTTTCTCCTTCAACGGGGGTGGTCGGATTATCGAGGTCTCAGTATGGTATACTGCGAAGGGAAGTGAGATGGGGGAAAGGTGAGAGTTGGGGCAAGGCTGACTGACGGCATCCACACTGTGTATAAAATATGTATGACATGGGGAGACTGCCTTCAGCATGATATACCCTTACTCTCCAACTACTATATACTACATGACATACTCCAGCATACTTCAAGGTACTGACTCACTCTGTGTGTCTAATGTCAGGCTGATATACATGCATATACGATGTTTGTGTTGGCAGTCCTAGATTTGTTTTTTTGTCAATATTCTTTTTATATTTCAGCCACTTTGTTTTGACATGGGTATTATATTTGAGTAGGGAGTGGTATTTTACATTATTGCTTAAGGATTGGTAGTGATAAGTAGACATTGATGGGAGGCAATAGGCAGAGTATATGAGCGTGTTGGTGTGCTTTAAGTTCAATATGTTACAGCATTATATGCATTGATGTGACATGTTGTTGGCTCATAATGATGGTAAATCCTTGGAGACAGCCTTGAGGTCTGAATAAATCCAACTTTTCATCTTTTAGATATGTATATACACGATACGCTGTCATCCCAATAACTGCCTTATGAGTAATACAAATTTAAAAAGCCTATCGCATGTCTCTTTGGCAATATCCGGGTCATCAAACAGAATTCTGCGACTTTCTGTTTGCATCTAATATTGGATGATGTTGAAATTCGGAGCCCTCCTTAAAAGAAATCCAGGGCTGAAAAACTAAACACGCGCGGAAACCGCATTTATAGTAATCAGTATAGACACGCACCTCCACAGTCCCGCCACACAGCAGCATAGCATTCCCCTCTCATCTCCCCCTACTCACTGTCATTACCATTAATTTCAGTCAATTGTCTGACAACGTCGATTTCTTTTAAAACCCTAGACTGGCACTGACAGCTGTACCCTATATTCAGATGGCGGGAATATGCTTAGTGAAACGGTCCCAGGGGCAAAAGAAATGAGACCGTGACTCAGCGTGCTTTTATAAAAAAAGATGAAATCGGGGCGGGGTTTGAAAAAAAGACAAATCAAAGCCTCAATCACGGGGACGTATCGCCTAAGAAAGGCCCCGTTTCTTCCCACGCTTGGCTTGTGTTGGGCGAGGCGGCCCTGAGGGGGTGATAGGGCTGTTGCACCCACTGACTCCCGCACCCCGAGCTGCTCGGTTTGGGGGAGAACTGCTCGGTCCGGACCGTGTCTACTGTTCGCCGCTAATCAAAAAGGCAAAAACTCCTGCAGGTGTAACGCACGCAACGGGGCGGACACCGACCAGAGCAGGCTGGTCTGCAACATGCCGCTTATGGCCAGTTTCTCTGCCCTAAAACCAGAGAAAGTGATTTAATTCGTGAGAAGAGCTCAGACTCCTGAGCAACTGCAAATACTGCAGGAGCGGCTCCGACCATAGGCGATCCACTAATGAGCAGGAACTGCCTCAAGAGTCTGTAGGTTTTTAAACGTGTGGATCAGGTTCCAGGAACGAGGGCTATTCAAAGGAAGTGGCCACTGCACACATGGGTTTCTAATTGGTTTCCAATTCGGAATATTACTCCTGGTTAGTTTCTGAAGCATCGGACCTGATTAAATGGCTGCCTTGAAAAATGGGGGTTCTAAAACCTGATGTACAATGCAAGGGTCAAGAAGTAGGCAAGTGTATTTAATGTAGTCGATACATTCTAAAAGTAGTGCAGAAGCGAGTATATATCACAGTCATGTACGCAGATTGCAGGCACGGTATTCCTATGTAATTCAAACATGTGGGTAACCGTCAAACATGGTTGCTCATGCGAGCACCTGTATATATTATCAGGTTTTCTGCTCGGCGATTTCGAGCTGCTCCTGGACTTGTGGCTGCGAGCTTCTCAAAGCTCTACTGCTGAGAGTTGAACATGCACACAGGCTTCCCACATTGTCTATAGACCAGCGCTTGGCTCTGAGCGATCCGCCAATAGAATAAGGATCACAGTACACTAGTTGTATATACGGGGGCGGCTGGGGCTGTAGATATGACACAGGGTGAGTAATGGGACAGCTATTGGGGCGGGCAAGGCCTCACGGCCTGTGCGCAGCCGTCGCCAACATTCGACCATAAATCGTTCTCAAGGCTTTCAATTATTCGGGGGTGTCCGACGGAAATGGTAATTATCATGGAAATTCGGCAGGCGTATGATGGATGCTCCTACAGTGTGCTTGTTCCGTCGGCGGCCGGGCCGAGCAGCTCAGAGCAGTTCCGAGCAGTTCCTTCATTCTTTATCTCTCACAGAGGGCGGTACTGGAGGGGTGGGTCGGGTCTGAATGCGGGTGGTGGGCCGGCAGGTGGTCGCACTGAGCCGGCCTAACCCTCACCCCACCCCTTCCCGGCCATGCCTCCTCCAGTGCCCAAATCCCGGCCCCTCATAGCCTGATTACATCGGGCAGGCCGGTAACGCGCAATTCGTATGTAAATGACTCAAATGAGCATTAAGCCGAGGCACCGCGAACCACGACCCTTCCTTACCCTTCTCTCCGCCTCCCCTTCTCCTCCACCCTCCCTCCCACATCCCACATCTCGGACACATCCTTCAAGGATCCAAACCTAGATCCGACAGGATCTTACCTAGGATCCAACAAGATCCTCTCCTGCACCTTCTGCCGCGGCCTCACCCAGTGTTCGGGGATTACCTCACGCTGTATGGCGGGCTGCGGTCTGGGTGAGCTGCTCAGCTGACCCTAATGTTAACCATGAGCTGCAAACCTGGTTATCATACAAGCAGGGAGCTGTATACAGGCCTCCTCCTGTTTACAGCAGGCTGGTGTCTGGGCCAAGGTAGCTATAGTTACCAGCTGTTCAATTGACCACCATGATAAGGTCGTACACTATGGTACCTGCTGCAATGGAGCAATTATATACTACTCACACTTGGACTCTATTTGCAATATATCTATGTATCTTGCCCTTAGCTGTCTAGGGTCCCAGACTCCCAGTATAATCATACGATACATGGTAATGAGATTGACTCCAGGCATGACACACAGAGTTATACTGCAATTGTAGCAGGCCTAAAATAGGACAGCCATGTGCGTTAATCAACTGAAAGGGTATATGCCTTTGTTGAATATATCATTGTAGCCTGCAAAGAGCAGTTTGCTGTCTATTCATCTTGGGCTAATATAAGGGGAGATGGTATCACTGATCATGACTGTGGTATGGTTCACAATAGTGGAGTTCTCCTCTGTGTATATGGTGGTGGTTATTGGCTGATTGGTGCTGCTGGGTAGTGGTTATTTTAATTGTGAAGCACTTTAGATGTGATGGCGTGCATTTACTGGTGTATAGACGAATGGCTAATGTGTGTGCGCCTTTTGTGTATGGGGAATGGGTTGATTGCGTGGTGTCATGTCCTGACATGGATATATAGACGTGTATCCATGTTGTGGTGATTATAGGTCGTGGTGTCAGACCCCCTCCCTCCTCCCAACCATGATCATTCCTCCTGGAGGCATGAAGATGTCATTAGGAGAAGAGGAGGTGGAGGAGGGAAGCAGGAGGAGGAGACACCTGCCTTGTCCGACAGCTACTTGGTCACACATCGCCTCAGGCATACGTTACATCATGGCCACACAAGACCCTTCCCACCTCACCCTTCAAATATCCCTCTTCCACCCGCAACCTCGTCCCCAATCCCTGCAGGCCCAGTGAGCCTCGTCAGCGCCCAATCCCCTCACATCCCCCGCACACCATGACCCTTCCACCCCTCCATCCATCCCTATAAGACGTGATTGCAGATCAGAGCGGCGTCTGGAGGCAGGGGGCAACCCCGCCTCCGAACCGACCACCATTGTTGCCGATTAATTAAACAAGTGGGCAGTCGTCAATTAATCATGTCCCAATTGAGATTGGCGAGGGGTAGGAGGGCTGGGATGGGGGGTATTGTATTGGTGAGTATACAGAGTCCTACCCCCTCCCTTTCCCTGCTCAGGGCCCACCTGGATTGATCAGGTTAACAACAAAGCTGAAAGTGATCAGACAAACACGCAACGCTCCCGTGGGGCGCTTTTTATTATTTCAGCTTTCTGTGATTGCAGTGAGGGGAGCGGGGGTGTTGATGAGGGGCTGGGTCGGGTCGGGTTGGCTGGTGATTAGGAGTAGGGGGTGGGAGTATGAGACTGTGATATGACAGCGTGCTTGGCAGGTGATTGCATACTCCCCCAATGCGTGCCGACCTTCCCCAGCCACACCTGCCTCCAGGGTCTCTGCCCTGGATACCCAGGTGAAAACATGTAGCCCGGCGCAGCCATGCTACATTCTTGGCACCTAAGTGATTACTTTACAGGTCGTCAGGGGAGTCCCATAGGAACTGTAAGCCGCTAGTAAGGACTGCACCAACCAACCCACCCTCAGGGAACTTACCTGGGCCTGAGGGATAGAATGAAAAAAGTCAGAGCACGAATCAATTTGCAATCAGGAAAATAGAAGGCTCGGTGTAAGTCAGTCTACTACTTATGCGTTGTGAGTTACTCCGAGCTACTCCGAGCTAACCCGAGCTCCTCCTGGGCGTGGTGCGGCACTGTTCGCGACCCCTCTAGTCCAGTTGCAACATGTTATGGTCCTTCTGGGAGAAGCTGGGACAATTAAACTACTCTGGGACGCAATGTGAGTTGCTCGTATCATCCTAAACCGCTCTACCAGGGGTTGAGCAGATCAATGTCGCCAGGCGCCTTTAGGACGCGGTGACGTGAGCAATAAACGAGCGCACCGAGATATTAGAGATGGTTAGACTGAGATAAGACAGACCCTGGGCAAAGTAAAGTCAGACAGAATTGATTCTATTGACCCACTTCCCCTTTCAAATCATAGAGGTCCCTTCATCAATATGCACTTTACCATTTTAAATGGAAGTCTGTTTGTTTAATTCCGTACTTCATTTAAGGAAAGATCATTGGTAGCAATGTTGATAAGAATGTCAATAAATCAATTTCAAATGACCTGCCTAAGTTTTAAACTGAAAATGACGAATGAGCTAGATGAATGTGTGAATGGAGATAATTGTGAAGAGATATCATGCATCCGCTTTGTCATTTGCAGGCATCGTATATGTATGTGTGCATGTAGATTTCCATTGGACACGAATACTTATCACGACCCAATAGTCATACATATCTGTATAAATAGAGAATGTAGATGGAAAATGAAAAATCTAAAGAGTGTTTTTGTCTGTATTCTTCCAGTGCTTGGCTGCCCTAACCCACCTGCACCCCGCGGAGGACACCTGAGGCGGGTGGGGAACAACCTGGTGCTCAAGTGTAACTTCACAGATGAGACGTGGTACCTTACCTGCAAAGGTAACAGGTGGTCTGGAGAGTCCGGCAACTGCAGTAAAGGTAAGTCTCCTTGCGGTGGCAAATCAGCCAAACTGTGCGATAATCAGCTATTCTATTCAACCAATTCCATATTTACACACTGCCCTGAACCATAAAAATACAGCAGGTCAACTTGAGATATAGGGGAAATAGAAAAGTGGTTAGCGAGGGACGTAGATCTATATGGGCTTGCTTGATTATTGGACTGTATAGATGCAGTTTGTACGTCCAGTAGCTTGTTGGCCATTTAGCTGGTTGATTGTGCACTCACCTAGTATTAGTTCAGCTCCTATAGTCAGGTTGGTCCATTTCCCAGCTCATCAATATCCCATTGTCCGAGTGTTAGTTGGCTGAGATTCGATTTACCAAGTACCCAGGTGAGCTGATGTCTAGCTAGCCAAACACCATGTAGCTGGTACACCGAGTTGAATGCTTTCCAAGGCGGGGCTATGGGGAAGGTAAATAAAATGCCAATGCTGATAGGGATCTTTTGATTGCCAAATTGATCTTTGGGTTTTACTTTCAACAGTTCTATTAAGCTGCACCACACATGCTTCCAGACTGCCACCATTTACAGAGCATAATGTATAGACCATATTGCATATATATATATATATTCCCAGCCACTGATAACATTTGCATGTATATTTAAGTATAAGCTACCACTTGATTTCTGGGTGTCGAATTAAGAAACATCTGCTCTATCGTTAGCAAGGTTTCGGATCAGATCCTTAATGTGAAACCGTGCACCAGGTGCAAACTACTAGCGAGCCCGTAAATTAAGCACCAAGTAGGAGGGAGGCGAGAGGAGGGGGTGTGGCAGCCTTCAGGTACAAGGTGATGTTACCTTTTGAACGGCCTCAGGTATCAAAGATCCACCAGGTCTCCCAATCCCCACCACTCCATGCCATACACCCCACACCCTGCTGCGTGATTCAGCCACCTCACTAGTAGGAACCTGGAGATAAAACGAGCAGTTCCATCGGGTCATCTTTCAATTATATTCAAATATAAAATCATTGAATATAAAACCCTGTTTATTTGGAGGGATAAATCATCCTAGATTAGATTTAAATGTTAGTGTTTGGTTCAAAGGAAAGAATTCTTGGAAGGGATGAGCCACTAGGTAGACACATTTAAAATTGAATTCGCGGAAAGTTGAGTTTATCAGGAGTGGGTGTGGCAAAGTGCCTACCGGAAGCTGTTAAGTGGTCGTCAGAACTTTGAAACCTGGCCGCCTCTACCCCAGACAAGCGTCATCCTATACCGGGCCTGACGCCGGAGAAGATTTTATGTGTCTCTGAACTTACCTGGCACGTGAGCAGCTCGAGCCAGGAACCGAGGAAAGCGCGAGCAATTCTAACAAAGAGAATCACTCAGAGCCTCACCACAAATATAGATCAATGCAACAGTCATGCTGATGACGATCTATGTCCAATAGCACTATTCCAAATGAAATTTTATGTTGCACGCTTTGTTATTTTGTCTTCGGGAATCTAAATGTGTGACTCGGTGGGTGATTACGCGCCCTCTCTGTTTCTTTAAGCATCCGAATTTGCTGCGTTTTCGCCACCCCGGGGGCACCATAATAGCCAAATAAATATCCTAAGACATTTTAAGGGTATTGTTTTTAAATTGAGAATATAATACTTCTCCTGCTATACCTGTTACTAGTGTCAGTTATTTGATGACAGTGGTTATGATCTCTTGAAAATCAGATCGACAGCTCAAACCTGAAAACGGCCCTAGATAGATCTAAGTTAATTTATCGGACAAACTTAATTGGATACGGTGGATGTAGAGGATATTTACCATTAGTATATTTATATAAACCCTCTGAGAAAAATAATTCCCTCAAAACTACAAGGGACATTTTAGCTCATTTCAAATATCCTGAAACAGATTTCAAGATTCCCCCCAAATATTCCTTTGCACCTCTCTGGTCACATTCGTAAATTATGAAGTACCAGTCTGAGTATATGAATCATACATCCCGCCATAGTGACTCAATAAAGTGCAGCTAGTTACTGGTCACTCACAAAAGGAAATATGAAGTTGATGTGACCATAATCGTACGGTCTAACGCAGACAATGTGGTACATATAGTAGGTGATTCCCGCGGCTCTCATATGGTAATTATCATCGACACATAGTTAAATTGGAACCTTATAAATATCGGTAATTAATGTAGACCGAAACATTAATAGACAGACCCTTCCTGGTCCATAAATAAAACACTAACTAACACAACTAATGAACACTGGAGGTATGATGCACATAACCAAATTAGAATCACCATGTTATTAATAGATTTCGAGCTGGACTCCCATTATGGCCATATGGCATGGTTATTTCTAAGGCAGTTAATTGCAAATTCGGCTCGCTCCATCGCTCCCATTGAGAAAACTGGCCTGTGTGGTCGTCAGTAGGTGTGGTCAGTTGGCTATTTGTAAAAATCAGTCTGTGGGAAGTGCTCGGAGCTGCTCAGGCCATTGGTCATCGTGTAGTGACATTTGGTCATTTTGCCGGACACGGCACACCCGGCTCGTTGCGACCACCGTGATGACGGGATTAGGCTGATGAGGCCCATTGTTACGTCTTGTTTAGGTGTTTGTTACTGCTGATAAGTGGCCACCAGCCCACTGACGGCCACCTCTGGACGCCGCCCTGATCACGTATTATCCTATTCATCCGGCTCTCACAATACACCAATAACAACCGGGGAGGCTCATTTATATTACCGGCATGATGCAGTCAGTGCCGGGGGTGGGGTGGGTGGGGACTACCTCACTACATGGGCATGAACAATAAAGGCGTGAAACAGAGTGTGAGGGGGCAAGTTTGTGAACTTTATGCATCATGCTGCTATTCCTGTATAACTTGAAATTTACATTTTTGGGTGAAAGTTATAATACTGACACGGACTATTTGTTAATGGCACCTTATAATACATCATGTTTGACTTGTTTTTTTGGGCATAGAGTTAGAATCTACGGAATTCTTAGACAAATACGTTATTTTGCGACACATATGTAGCAGTAGTTTCAGTCAATATGTACGAGACATCTTCTGGACCTCTCAGTACATCAACAGTATGAAACTTGCACAAATTATTACAAAAATAGTTGTCTGTGTTTGCATTTCGTGAGAGGGAATTACACAATTACATTCTGCGACAGACTTTGACATTTCAATATAAGTGATAAGGATAATAAGTCCCTATGCAATATGCGGGGATGGAATGAGCCGACCCCTGCTTGATGCAAAGTCATTATCTCAGCACAGTCTAAGGTGCATTAAGTCAGATGCCGCCAATGTTATGAGAGCGTCAGTCTCGTAGAAAACGAGGAACCGCGAGACATAATTGTCAGATTAGGCCGTGTGGATGACTGTGACGTCACGCGCACGCGCAGATATCTGTGAGAAAAAGCGGTGTGTTTGTGAGTTAGACTCAGATGTGTGGAGGTTGTATAAAATCGCCTCTTTTTAAAGCCTGACAGCGTGATTCATTGTGGCACTAAGGCGGCACTAAGGGCATCCCCTAACCCTGATGGGCGCGTCGTGGCTGTGCTGGGATGGAGAGGGGAGTGAGGGGTGATGGAAGGTGCTGTTATGTTGGTGTAAGAGGTTAGGACGTAAGGACCTGCAATACCTGCATCTTACAGTACTTGAGTTTCTATGAACCAGCTAAAGTTGATAAGAATATCTAAGGCAAATCCTACATATTGTTTTGCACATTTCTAATGGTTGCTTTGTTAGTTAATGGATATCAACCTCTGCTGGGAGTTAGTTGTTAGTTTGCATGGAATGATCCTGCTTGTAGCTGCTGCAGGACGTAAAATAGCGCTGATTCCCACCTTCTCACCAAATCACGTGACAAACGAGGCCACTCGGTCGTTGTTTATCTTCAAATCAATCACGTGTCATTCCCACAATCCCCTGCTCTTCCGATCACTCCTAAACACCCTGAAATTTCCAGCTGGCTTTTTGTCCGTCTCTCCGGCCTCAGGCCCGTGAGCTGCTCCAACCTTCCCAGTGAGCCACTCCGTCATGATCAGGGCGCCACCACGCGGCGCCCACCCACACTAAACACGTCACATATCCCTCCGCGCCGAGGACTGCTTTCCAGTTTTAATGAGCACTTCTAGGTCTTTGGCAACGAGGTGGTTCCATTCACATTTGAGGTGAATGTGAATTAAAAGTAGGCCTACCGCGTGGCGATGATGACGGGGGCTGGTCGGATGCGGGCAGAGAAGGGGTTGGGTGTGACGGGTGGGTATTGGGGAAGGGGCTCGTATTTCAAAATTGTGAAAAAAAATTAAATGACTTGGCATAGGAGCTGAGGTGAGCGGTGGTTATGGGTGTGAGGTGGGGGAAGTATGGAAGTGTCTTAAGTGCTAGAATTCATCATCTAGAGTGAGAGGTGTATGGGTTGTGCCAGTTCTGTCTACTGCAGTGGTCGGCTCCGACATTGTAATAGAGGTTTTGAGAGGGAGGGGCAGCGCAAGGGGCTAATGGAGTTTGGGAAAGGCAGATCTACGACATCATGAAGCCTCGCCTTACTCCCCTACCTATAAGACTTCACCATACAGCACTCAGCTTTTCATGTTTCCCCAGTCAAATAAATTAGTCATAAAAATGGTTTTTAAAAAGATACAGGGCGTATTCCCCACAAGACTGGAATCGCGTGACAGCGGCCATGTTGTCAGAGACGCTGAATCCGTATTTTACAAACACGCGATTGCATGATCTTCATTACAAACCTTCGAGGCACCTCGACGTGGGGCGGATTATGTTTCAGATTTACTAAAAAGTCATTAGAATTTTCTCGGCTTAATTGAAATTCCATCTGTAATCGTTCGGGGGAGTCCAATTAGGGCCGGGCGAGGCGGGAGGGGACTGGGAGCGCTGGCTTTTATAGAACTTCCATATCAATTTTATCCCGGACTGTTTATTTTGGCGCCGCCTCACGCACGTGTGGGGCCTTTATCCCACAAAATGTCCTTTATCCCACAAAAGACTATAGTTTTGTTAGATAAAGGCTGACCACGGGCCTTTATCCCACAAAATTGGCGTTAAAGCACAAAAGCCTTTATCCAACATAAAAAATGCCTTTATCCCACAAAAGCCTTTATATCACAAAACCTATGTAATAATCATCTCAACTGGCCTCTATATCACAAAACCTATGTAATTATGATATCAACCCGCCTTTATCTCACAAAACCTATGTAATGTTCATATCAACTGGCCTTTATATCACAAAACCTATATATACCCAATTTCCCTCAAATAACTACTCTCCTCACATACCAACTTGCCTTTATATCACAAAACCCATATATATTGGTCTCAAATACTGAATTTCCCTGGAATATCAACTATTCACCTCATATATCAAGTTGCCTTTATATCACAAAAGCTATATATATACTACTCTAACATGTCAAATTGCCTTAAAGTGGGTATGTCCGTTTTTTGCCAAATTCTAAATCCTACATAAATGTGTTCCAAATACTGTAAAAGTGTATTATTTATGGGTTGGAGTACATTAAAATGGTGTCCATGGGCAGTTATAGCTCAGAAAGTCGGTCCCATGGGATCCAATCGTGGTATTTTTTAGTGTATTTTCCATGGGGTATTAAAATCGTGCACGATTTTATTCAAAAATGACCATATTTAAGGAAATAAAATAAGATTAAAGCAATATCGGTGGGAATGAGGGGTAATTGAGTGGATAGGAAATTAAGTATGATATTTGGGAACATCCTGACTGATTATTGGATAAATTAATTTTTTTGTCTCACACATCGGATGTACTAACTTTAATAACTCCTCTGGCCTCTATATAACAAAACCTACATAACCAGCCTTTATCTCACAAAAGATTTATAAAAATCATTTCAACTGGCCTTTATATCACAAAACCTATATATAATGGTTGGATTTACTGAATCAACCTATATAAACTACTCCAATGTATCAAATTGCTCTTGAATTTTCTTCTGGGCGCTATATCACAAAGCCTTTGTGATAATCATACCAACTGGCCTTTATATCACAAAACCTATGTAATAATCATGTCAACTTGCCTTTATGTCACAAAACCTATATACTGGCCTCATATACTGAACTACCCCAAATATAAGCTATTTTTCTTACATTTCAACTAGTCTTTATATCACAAAACCTATATATACTACTCCAATGTATCAAATTGCTCTTGAATTTCTTCTGGGCTCTTTATCTCAAAGCCTCTGTAATAATCATACCAACTGTCCTTTATATCACAAAACCTATGTAATAATCATATCAACTTGACTTAATGTCACAAAACCTATATACTGGCCTCATATACTGAACCACCCCCAAATATAAGCAATTTTCCTTACATTTCAACTGGCCTTTATATCACAAAACCTATAAACTACTCCAATGTATCAACTTGATCTTGAATTTATTCTGGGCTCTATATCACAGAGCCTCTGTAATAATCATACCAACTGGCCTTTATATCACAAAACCTATGTAATAATCATATCATCTTGCCTTTATATCACAAAACCCATATATACTGGTCTCATATACTGAACTACCCCCAAATATAAGCTTTTTTTCTTATATATCAACTCGCCTTTATATCACAAAAGCTATATATACTACTCTAACATGTCAAATTGCCCTAATATCCCCTCTTTCCTCTATATAACAAAACCTACATAACCAGCCTTTATCTCGCAAAAGCTATATAATAATCATTTCAACTGATATAAAGGCAAGATGATATGATTAGTACATAGGTTTTGTGATATAAAGGCCAGTTGGTATGATTATTACAGAGGCTTTGTGATATAGAGCCCAGAAGAAATTCAAGAGCAATTTGATACATTGGAGTAGTATATATAGGTTTTGTGATATAAAGGCCAGTTGAAATGTAAGAAAAATTGCTTATATTTGGGGGTAGTTCAGTATACGAGAAGGGAATATAGGTTTTGTGACATAAAGGCAAGTTGATATGATTAGTATATAGGTTTTGTAATATAAAGGCCCGTTGGTATGATTATTACAGAGGCTTTGTGATATAGAGCCTAGGAGAAATTCAAGAGCAATTTGATACATTGGAGTAGTATAGGTTTTGTGATATAAAGGCCAGTTGAAATGTAAAAAAAATTGCTTATATTTGGGGGTAGTTCAGTATACGAGAAGGGTATATAGGTTTTGTGACATAAAGGCAAGTTGATATGATTAGTATATAGGTTTTGTAATATAAAGGCCCGTTGGTATGATTATTACAGAGGCTTTGTGATATAGAGCCCAGGAGAAATTCAAGAGCAATTTGATACATTGGAGTAGTATATATAGGTTTTGTGATATAAAGGCTAGTTGAAATGTAAGAAAAATAGCTTAAATTTGGGGGTAGTTCAGTATATGAGGCCAGTATATAGGTTTTGCGACATAAAGGCAAGTTGACATGATAATAACATAGGTTTTGTGATATGAAGGCCAGTTGAAATGATTATTATATAGCTTTTGTGAGATAAAGGCTGGTTATGTAGGTTTTGTTATATAGAGGCAAGAGGGGATATTAGGGCAATTTGACATGTTAGAGTAGTATATATAGCTTTTGTGATATAAAGGCAAGTTGATATATGAGAAAAAAAGGTAGGTTTTGTTATATAGAGGCAAGAGGGGATATTAGGGCAATTTGACATGTTAGAGTAGTATAGCTTTTATGATATAAAGGCAAGTTGATATATGAGAAAAAAAAGCTTATATTTGGGGGTAGTTCAGTATATGAGGCCAGTATATAGGTTTTGTGACATAAAGGCAAGTTGACATGATTATTACATAGGTTTTGTGATATAAAGGCCAGTTGGTATGATTATCACAGAGGCTTTGTGATATAGCGCCCAGAAGAAAATTCAAGAGCTATTTGATACATTGGAGTAGTATATATAGGTTAATTCAGCATATCCAACCATTATATATAGGTTTTGTGATATAAAGGCCAGTTGAAATGATTATTATATAGCTTTTGTGAGATAAAGGCTGGTTATGTAGGTTTTGTTATATAGAGGCCAGAGGAGTTATTAGGGCAATTTGACATGTTAGAGTAGTATATATATAGCTTTTGTGATATAAAGGCAACTTGATATATGAGGTGAATAGTTGATATTCCAGGGAAATTCAGTATTTGAGACCAATATATATGGGTTTTGTGATATAAAGGCAAGTTGGTATGTGAGGAGAGTAGTTATTTGAGGGAAATTCGGTATATATAGGTTTTGTGATATAAAGGCCAGTTGATATGAACATTACATAGGTTTTGTGAGATAAAGGCCGGTTGATATTATTATTACATAGGTTTTGTGATATAGAGGCCAGTTGAGATGATTATTACATAGGTTTTGTGATATAAAGGCTTTTGTGGGATAAAGGCATTTTTTATGTGGGATAAAGGCTTTTGTGCTTTAACGCCAATTTTGTGGGATAAAGGCCCGTGGTCAGCCTTTATCTAACAAAACTATAGTCTTTTGTGGGATAAAGGACATTTTGTGGGATAAAGGCCCCACAGCACGTCTGAGGTTTTCACGACCATACTTGTCAGTGCCGAGGTCGCGCCTAGAAGCGGTGACTTGTCGTCATACCTCCGTCAAACAACTATCTATTTAAAACTTAGGGCCCACTCGCTTGTGGTAAATAGGATGATTGCAAAATTGGTTTAGATTCATTATAGTATTTGCTGTGTGGAATCGTTGCTAACGAGTTATTTCTTTTCTTATTGCAGTGACCGACGGGTCTAGTGCCCTCTTCCCTAATGATGGGAACTTCCCATATGGTAAGTTGTATTTGATGATTACATACGCGATAGTACATTTCCTGCCCCGCTTTGGTCCATAGTTAAGTTATTGGCAACCAATCAAACACTTTTTTAATTTTTGCAATTCTTATGTTCTTGTGTTTCAAAGTATGCATCAAGACTAAGGCCCGACTTCACCAAAAGACAAGGCTTCATGAAAATAATCAGAAGCGAGGTGCTTTGAATCATATTAGTGATGTTTGTTCCATAATGAATTCAACTCGAAATGCCACATAACCAGGAGGCTCATTCAGAACGACTGACGTGGTCGTAGGCAAATGATGACGAGACAAACCCTGTTTGACGACCACTAGTAAAATTTCTTTCACAAGATTTCATATAGAAATGTAAAGAAAATTAATGTAAATATCACATTTTGCCAGCTGCAAATACTCTCGTCAATTGCAAATATTGCAATATTGACGAAAATCGCAATATGACGACTGACGAGTCTGTTCTGAAAGAGCCTCCAGATCTGATAGTATTGTCCTGACAAGTGTTTTGCTATACACAGTACTATTGGCCTTAATACTTGTCTGAAGTATATAGGAATAGCTAGGTTCCCATGGTGCCTGGAATGCTGTCATTAATGATATTGTGGAAGCCATGCGGATGGTATTATACGACATCAGGGTATACACATGCAGAGAGTTCTGATATCACCACAAATACCATACCATACATTAACTATATAGACTGACACTCCCACTGTCTGTCGGATAGTATCCTTATCCGGCCACTGATTCGGTCGTCTACACTGAGGTCTATCACTCTATGTGATATTGGCTATCAGGTGATATTTCATCTAGCCAAGTAAATGATTTATAACATATACATCGACCATGTGGGCTTATTGCTACGGTATGGGTATATAGAAATTTGACTCCTGCCACAGATTTAATCATTTTAGAACATACTTTCCTTCGGCCATACAGAAATATTTTGATACTGTCCAGTGATATCCTATCAGGGAAATGATTCAATGTAATCTGAGCAGATAACAGCTTGTCAGATGTGTCCGTCTATGGTTACTGTCAAGCACATTATAGCAAGCTGAACGTTTTTCCTATATACTAATCGTCGTATCGTCCGATTCCCATCTCGAAATCTCATCTCAGCATCCCAATACCCCTCATCCGGCACCCTCCCTAAAATAGGAGAATAAAAAACTGCTTGCTATCTGACAGGGGCTTCTAGTGGGAGTGATGACCAATCAATGGGAGGCCCTCCTCGCCTCCAGGCTGAATTCAGGCTGTTACCGACCCAACACTCCACTTTTTATCTGTTTTTCACATTCAAATGGGGGAGGGGTGCCAGTGCTATCAACCTGGTTGGAAGAGGTGTGAGTTCTGGTTTGTGTTAGGGTCTAGTCGTTTATAACGCAGGGCAGGGTGCTGACGTGCCTTGTAAACCTGCCCCGACATTAAACCCACATTAATATTTATCCCAAGAAAACCAGCAAGATAAACAAGGCGGACTATAAACAAAAAAAAAATCAGTTCACAAAAAAAACATCTAGAGAAAAAGCTGACTCTGAGCTCCTCATTTACATCCGTTTGGGAGTAAATCCTATCTAGGCTGCGGCCCGAGCTGCTCCCATGCAGTAACGAGCTGTTCTAATTTACCAATGTCAACTGCATGACGTCACGTCATAAATGACGATGCCAATGATAACAGCGCCACTTCTAACAACGACGCTAATAACTCGGTCTTTAATTCTAGCGATTTGCGTGTTGGTTCTCCAAAGAGCCGCATAAAATTATCTCATAGATTTTGATGGAGATATTTACTTTGCTAACAAGCTAACTAAAATTCCGATATAAAAATATACTCTCCACGAGCGCCACCGTCACCTCAGTAGCAGTAGCTATGGCAAAAATAGTATTTCCCTAAAAGGAAAGACGGTTAGATGAGCGTCTTTTAGGGGGGGCAGGCATCGTTACGCAACGTGACAGGTAGTCAGCCATTTATTATTTCCCCATGCCGCCCCGCCCAGTCCGTCACCCATCATGTCGCTGATAGCTTTCAAGACGTCAGCTTAGGCCGGGATTAGGCGGGAAATAACTGTCACATTGCCAGAGACGTATTGACGGCTCCTTTCTCCCTCACTCGGCGCTCGCCACCCGCCCCTTCTCCTCCAATGATGAATGGTGGCCAAAATTTTAACTGGGTTTTAGAGAGAAATTTACGACGCTATCCTAATTAACGTCGCTGAGTGCCTCGGAGCTGCTCCGTGAGCTGCTGGCACGGGAGGTGCTGCCACCTGGTTGCAGGGTGTAGAATGACGGTAGAAAAAATGTCCCCATGTGGGTTTTTTGTTGGGTGGGACAGGGTATCGATGTACGCATGTGGGTGATGTAATAGGATAGGGACCAGGCATCATTACACGTGATTACACGGGAATTCACGTGATTACACGTGTGTGAAACAAAGCACTGTCATCCTGACAAGCAGAGTGGTCTAAGTTTACTGAAAAAGATAATTCATACCCTAAACACGTGCACTACACAGCCATCGATCTAGTTTGTCCCCGAGTTTCAACATACATACTTCAATAGCATAGCTAATGTCGACCCCTCAAAGCCTAACTAATGCACGGCCTCTTTGGGTATAGCTGTGGAAAAACTCGTTCTTTGATAACACATCACCCTCTATAGTTGGGATACAGTTGTGACCTGAACTGTTTTCTTACTATTGATTGCCCCTACATCTGTATAATGAGTGTGGTCTTTGAAGTGGTGCTGTCAGCCGCGATGAGCAATGTGATAAATTCATAATCTGATGATGAGAAAATGTGAAGTATGTATAATCTAATTTGTGCACTTTCCTCCTACAGGCATACTCATCGTGGTGGCTATTGGTGTAGCACTTGGGGTGTTCTTCGGTGGGATCCTACTTACACTGGCCTCCTTCTACATGAGGAGGTAAGGACGGCTTAATTAGTCACTGCTTCAACACTTGAAGTTCCATTGAATAATATAGAGTTACATTGAAAGCTTCAGATTTGAAATATCACCATGCAAGGCATACTCCAGTAATCAGTGTATTCTGAATGTAAATTATGAGCTGCAAATTGCTCCCCAATGTGCTAGTAAATCAAAACCTATGATTAAAATGTATAGTCTTCCCTGTAATAATTATCACTTGTGTTATAATTATTCTGCATGGTAAAACTACTACATTTTCTATACAAGTGTGTTTTAATACTTAGAAATGGCTTTATTCAGATGTTATTCTGTACATAATATAGCTTCCTACATAGATGCATGTACATGAAACATTGAATTTAAGAAACTTAAACCCTTCTTTATAGATGATAACATGAAGGGATTAATAGTTTAAGAATCAATTATCGTATACAAAAGCCCGACTTCAACTGGAAGTTATACACTTTGGTTAAGTTGACTAGGTTGTATTCTCTCTGCCTTTTGTTATCCAACTTGCTTTGTTCTAACCGTGAAGGTCGACTCACAGTGTATCCTATCTAGACCTCTCAACTATACACATTGGTTAGTTCTACTGTCCCTCGCTAACCACCCCTTGCCCTTCCTGAAGGCATCCATTAATGAAGGACCTTGTTGGTTGTTGTTGCTTACAGGAAGAGGAAGGACGAGGTTCCTCCTGTGCTGCCTGCCGACGAGCGCATCTATAACTTTAACGAGGCGGACAAGAGGATGGCCATAGCGGGCGGGGCGCCGGGCACCCTCCCCCACGGCACGGGGCACGGCGGGGGTCGTGTCGGCATCGGGATGGAGGCGCAGGTGAAGGATTACCTGGCAGAGCAGCAGTACCACCAGTATGGCTACACAGACACGGGGGACTCGGGCTATAAGGGCATGCCTTCTTCAGCTCACATCTACGAGAGCCCTAAGTTTGGCCGCAAACACCAAAATGTCTAATAAGGAACTCTTCCATGGTGTTAACTATGGACATTGACATGAATATGATATAAAAAGGACAAGGAAGTTTCCTTTGTGTATACGTAAGCGTCCTGACTGTGATACATAACTATTTACAAGTCTGATATTCTATATCATCCAAACTAAGATATTGATATATATGTAGAGAGAGAGAGAGCGTGTATTGAACCCTTCTTACTAATGTAAGATGGTGCTCTTATACACTTGGATTGATTCAGCCTGGAGTCTGGTGGATGTATCTTTGGATGTATAGGAATCACAGACAAGCTGCTTCTTATTGCATGTATGTGTTTGTGCCACGAGGAAATATAGATATATTTATTTATTTGCATACATGTGTTACATGGATTTAAGACAAGGAACAAAGGAGGCTGAGCCTTCAAGTGGAATAACCATCCACGCTCCGATCATTTAAGGATAAGGGCAAACTGTAAATATCACAACTCCACTATGGACTCCCATCATAGACCGGTGCTAACGGGAGACTATACGACGTGACAGATGGCATAGATAGCGTTGGCCTATGGCCAAACAACTGGTTGCATCGTTTTAGAATAGGATGTGCAGCCAAGGCATGCAAAGAAATTGGCAGTTGAAATGGAAATACTGTGTCAATGGAATTTAGATAAGAAATTGGACATGGGAATACATACCCGCTGCCATTTGAAGGATATATACCGGAAGTAACACAACCCCGGCTTCCGCTGACCATAAGGGCACACTCCCAGCGGCAAGATCTGTGACAAACCTGGTCTTCACGTCGTATAGGATTGACCTATTGACCTTTCGAGGCATATGCCTTATCATGAGTCCCTGTAAAGGCTCTTGTACAAATAGAAACACCTAGTGTAACCCCTGATCATTTTTCTACCACGGAAAATAATAACAAACCTATGGGATCAATAATTGTTCCCTATATTGCAAACATTACCTGATATCTAGTCAAAAAGCTGTGTTGTAGGAAGGTATTGCGCCTACGGAACAATGAATGTAGCCACACGCACTGTACATATATGTTATATTGTGTTCATAGAACGTTTGTACAATGTATACACACCTACTTAATGAAGGTACATTAACAATAGTTTCCAAGACCATACATACACATGGTTAGCATTATCATTTCTAAACTTAAGGGACCAAGATCCTGCACCTTCAATTCATTTATATATTGGTAAATTGATGATGACTGCATTTATTTCCAGTGAAAATGGTTTGTCATATTGAAAAAAATAATAAAGTGCTTTTGTGAAACACCTTGTCGTTTTCTTTTGTATAGCAGTTGAACGTTTAATTAGTCCTATCTGTCAACATACCATAAAGTCCCAATGGAGTAAACGAAACTCCCCGAACAGAACTGTCCTATCAACTGCTGGCATATTGGCTCAGTTTTGAAGTTCTATAACGTTGTTTTCAATACAAATACTATTTCTATTGGGCATGTATTATGTATAATTTGCATCGGTAACAGCCCTAGTAGCAAGCCCGCACGGGGCCAATTTGGTTTTAGCTCGGATTGGCTGTTTGAAGTCGGGCAAAACTGAGCTGGGTTTCATGTTGGGCAGATGGCTGGGCTGAAGTGTGGCCCCAATCGGGCTGCCCATTTTGGGCTCAGATCATTTTCAAAGTGGGCTGCCCAATTTGGGCTCAGATCAGTTTCAAAGTGGGATGCCCGCTTTGGTTTCATGTTGGGCAGATTACAGGAAGCCCGTTCAAAACCCGATCTGAGCCCTATTCGGGCAGCCCACTTGGGGCCACACCAAAGCCCAGTGCCCTAAACCAACGGGCGCCCATCCGTTAGCCCACTCCGGGCCAATGAGGGCTGAGGTTGGGTTTAAACAGGGCAACTGGTGTAGTAGTTCTGATGATTGACACCAGATGTCACTACTATACAATATATAGAGTTTTCCAACAAAGCCAGATGAAATTGACATTATACAATAATACAATAAAATGTTAAAGTGATGTAGAATAGGAAACAATAAACAGATGCTCTCACAGTTTGGAAAACCGATCTGAACCCGCTTTCAGCCTGTCCAAAAACTGATCTGAGCCCAAATAGGGCTTCCCGTCCAAAACCTCATCTGCGCCCAACATAGGCAGCCCGCACGGGGCCAGACCAAAGCCCAGTGCACTAAACCGACGGGAGCCCTTCAGTTAGCCCACTCCGAGCCAGATTTGCAAACACAGTCTGGCCCCGTCCGGGGCCACAGTGTGTTTGCTACTAGGGAGAGTGTCACGTCGGATGAAAGTAGATGGCAATGTAATCCAGTAAACAAAAACGTTATACATGTACAACCTCATAGAACCTTTCTCTATGGCTTTTTATTGTGACCACACGTTGTATGACGTTAACGTAAAAAGACGTATTTTTGTCAGCTGGGAAGTTAAAGAATTCTAAATATAACCTGGGCCATACATTCACCTAGTTACAGAAGGAGGTTCACTGTAAAGCTTTATAATGTGCATTATAGTGTTCATTACATTCATATATACCACCTCTTACTTGATATGGAAATATATAGCCACAGCCAGCACATTTGCACCAGTAGATCCTGCTGTATATATATATATATATATATATATATATATATATATATATATATATATATATATATATACAGCAACATAAACAGCAGAATACTTAGTGTTGGTGAAGATGCACAGCAACATCCATCGTAAATGTACAGGAACATTAACTCTATATTTGTTCCAATAGAATTCCTTTTAGATATTATAGTTTAGGGCATGCACGGACACATCTTTAATCACAATTTATAGTACAGTATCAACCCGGTTCACCCCATCGATTTGAGAAGGGACAATACAGTATGGGAAAGACATAGAACAACATAATTAACCCATCCATCCTTTGAAACATTTGAGGAAGTTTGATGTAATAGATCAAGCGGTACCTTTAGTCTTGAAATGCAGTCCTCTGGATGTCCATTCATCTATCTGTCTGTATCAACAGTGTACCAGCAGGGTGGAGGCATTGTCCAGCCACACTGGGAGACAGGGATGCTCAGAAGTGCCTTCAAATGACGGCACCAAGGGGGTTATCGTGATCTTTGAGCTTTATCATGAAGCAAATGAGCTTGTAGGATGTACACTATACAGATCTATGGGTAACATTCAAACTGATCTGCTGGTAGTTTAAGCTGATAATTAAATCTTCAATAAAGACTCAGCATTTAGATATAACACAAAGTCATTCAGGTGAAATGCACCTACAGGTAAAGTGCTTGTCACATTGTTTGAAATAATAAAGCCCTATTTATGAAGCTGGAAGTCTGTGTGCACCTGTCATTTAGCCCTTTAAGGGTTGCATACTGCTTTGCTGTCCTTGGTCACCACAATGCACGAATACAACCATGGCGAGTAACTCGCCGGTACTGCATTTGTGCATCATGCCAACTCTTCGGTAGTGTATCGCTCCCGCAGGGTCGGCATCAGTGCAGCACTGGTGAGTTACTTGCCCGGTTTACATTCATGCATCATGACGACAAGGTGCATTTAGGCACTATGCGGCCTTTAGAAGTGCAGTTTCTGGTCTTTATTATTCACTCTAAAGTCAACATGTCAGGATGACAAGAATCGGGGAGTTTGGAGCTGACAGGACACCTTAATTTGTAAGAGGTCACATTTCTGCCTGATTTTACAACATCATTTGAACGCGACTGTTTTAGTTGACTCGGCAATCTCAAATAATTCTTAACAGGAACTGGTACATGTATTTGAATCGGCATTTTCTTGTGGATTTTCCGCCCAAATAGTTTGATTTCAATTTCTCAATTTCAGATGAAAAATGAAAAAAGAACATAAAGCTGTGACGCACAAGTGCATGCGTCTTTATCAAACATGTGTTATTGCATTAATTGGAGAATAACTACCACCACCTAATCTTTCTGCTCGTAATGAGATAAAGCCAGAGAGATATTGGTAATGAAGGCTATACAGTTGTAGATGCCGGTCTGGCCAAATGAGATACAACGTGCAGAAACATTATTTATCAAATGTAGAAATATTCTATTTTAAGGTTTCGTGGATACAGTAATACACCCGGATAAACCCATAATGGTAATAATTTCAGGGATGACAAAGGTAAACCACAGAATCAATGGAGATGTGCATTATCGATTAGGCACCATAGGTGCTGCCACCTAGTAGAAAGAGACTCAGGCAACATCAGGGGGAAGGGGGGAGGGGTGCCCTACCGGATACTATGCGAAGCACTGCAATGAGTTGCACTGAGTAGTATATACAGATAGGTATTCAACGCCGGCATCAAACACGACTATCCCTTTATCAAAGACCGAGCAGTGTTTCGTGGCTATAGTGCAATTTTCAACTACGAACATGATTATCGACATATACAACTTACTGCTTTTCATCTTAAGTCAGTAGTATAAGGAGAGGTCTGTGGAACATGACTGTATCTGGAGATATAAAGCATACTGTTGAAATGATATTATAGTGCTATTACTGCAGGGTAACCGATGGTTATGGAATGATCACAGTACTCGACACATAATTGCCCCGGGAGTGTCTTGCAACTTCTGATGGCACATCTAAACATGTTCACCCTAGCCAAGGAAATGGCTGTCATTTGTCATCCCATTTTTTCAGGCCATTAGAAAGAGCACCTGCAACTTTTGATGGCATATCTAAACCTTTTCACCCTAGCCAGGCAAAGGGCTGTCATTTGTCATCACAGTTTTGTCTGACCCTTAGAAAGAGCACTCATTCTATTAAACCTGCGTAATTCTTACACGGTTCTTAAGTCATTTTGACTAATCATATAATATGATTCATCATTTTCCATTTGGATTTAGGTATATCGATTGTTATGTCCTTTTTAATGTTAACAGACACACAGCAGTCTTTCTTTTGGGGATCACATCAAATGCTTCACATCACTTATATTTACATTTCATAAGTAAGGTTACTCTGGGATTAGTAAAACGCAGCATTTTTAGGAGTGTGCATGTTATGTGTATTACATATACCACATAACAGGCGTAAAGATCCCTTCTTGAATTCATTAGACGAAATTAAGTTAAGCTAGCTTGAATAATTCCGATATTTTCTGTGTTGCTTCTATTGGCCCCTAATAGAACATGTTTTATCACATAGTTATAAAGAAAAGAGCATAATAGCATTGGTAAGTAGTTATGTAATAGATAGACTTTGGTTATGAGAGGCTAACTCAAAATAACCACAGTAAACTGGCTGACACCCTTATAGGGTGCCTGCCACTCTACAGTAGTCATATTTTGAGTTAGCCTCACATAACCATTGTCTATCTGTTTTAAACCACAGCTGTAAGGTTATGTGAGTCTCCACAGAAATAGCCAAGGTGTGAACTCCTTTGTCTTAGCCCTCCGCTGTGATTTAAACTGTAGTAACACATATAATGTGCAATACATGTACATGTGCCAACAAAGTTAATTGATAAATCACAAGGTATTGGAAAAGGGCAAGGCATAACTCTACATCACCTGACAAAATGTGTACACATCTCCCAAACGCCACCTACTGGGTACCAATGACAACTAATCTAACAACCAATTCTTCAATGTAGCCAGAGCAGCAAGTGGAACCCAACATTATCTACTCTTTATCTCTGTTAGCTTTGCTTATCTGCTGTCTAGGTGGTGCCAGCCATCAACATTACCCCACTGTCGAAGATGCTCATTGACAACATCATTTCATTTGTTCTCCCTTACTAACAGCACATTTATGCGTAGGTTTGGCCACTTCCACTGACTTAGTTTTTCTACTGGATTCCACTCTATGTCTCTTCTTGAGAAATAGAAGTTCTATTTTTGTTTTGGAACTGCGTGACTTTTGTCCAGATTTATAAAATATCTAAGCTAGAAGTCACTGAGAAGATCAGTTATTTTTTCAAAGTCTAAAAGCTTTAAGGTCTTGGAGCTAAATCATAATGGTGCCAACATTTGGAGTATATGCTGGTGTATTTTTCACATAAACATTTCTGTACGTACCAAAAATAGATATAATTATTGTACAACTTTGGTTGTAGTGGTAACCAAAGAGACCAAGTACACACAAAATCTAACAGTATTTCAAAGTGCCTACAATATAAAACCTATTAATCCCAATTTATTAAAGAAATACCAAGATGGTGGAGACATCTAGCTTTTCAATTGAGTTGTTTAGCATTCGGAGACATACAGGCCTAGGAACGCCATCCTTGATTGTCCTACATATTTGTACATCTGGACGACATCGACAAGAAATAACCAAATGAATTATAATTTATATTACCTTTTGGAGAGATGCCTAGTTTAGTTTATCGATGAACTACTAGATGTCGCCAATGGCATTCTTGTCCTTTCTAATCACGAGTGTCATCTGGTATAATTACCGTAGTGTGACCTTCTCTAAGCCTCCTCTGTTACTGATTTGATTTTAAAATGTCGTTATCTATTGGATCAAAAGGGTACTGCGTACCTATTTACAAACTTCCCGTGTATATTATCAACTCTTCCGCTGTTCAAGGCAACAGGCTAGCAAAAGTACATATATCTTATCCCAATGGCTCCCAAAAAATACTTATAGCAAAGACTGCAGTACCTCACTCTCACCAATACCCCGTTATCAACATTCCAGACACTGTGATTGCATCTGGTAAAATTTTCTTATCGTCGATATTGTTAGTTTTGATCAAAGTACTAGAGCTTCTGTCCCAATAAAACCCAATCTTCTTAAACCACCAATACATTTGTGTTTATTGAAACCTATTGTGCAATGGTGACATATTTAGATGTTAACCCTTTTCTTTACATAAAAATAGTCTTTTCAATTAGTTGACGTGCTCGGCAAGCAAATGATTGACTTTCACCATGGAATAGGGGTTGATAATAATGGAAACTATTCGCTCTGCATACTGCAGTTTAGTTCATTTGAACTGCACTAGACAGCGCCTCCGTTGTTAAAGTGCTCCTGTGTGAATCATAACGGCCGCGTGATGAATTGGTACGCCTGTCATCCTCCCACACTCAAGTGGGGGCTGGAAAACTGATAATCAGGGAAACTGCGTGGATTCAGACCCCGTGGCATAAGAAGAGGGAACCAAATTAACAGTCTCAGACCAGGTTCCAGTTACCTTTAGCAATAATTCAGCCCTAGACCTTTTGAAAACATGACCTTGTTCCTGGAATTAATTCCGCGCCAGAATAAGAGGGAATCCTCGAATTCCCATTAAGAGTGGGAGGTGGAATTTGACGTCAGTGGATTGAAAGATAGAATTGATAACAGACAGATAGGAGTTATCAGCGCGCTCTGATACGAGTCAGCGTTTGGTAAAATCGTTGGATTCCAAACTAGAGGGGGAAGGGCTTGGTTTGTTGAGACCTGAGAGAGTGGAAGGTGATTTAAAATGTGCATTATGCTGCATGTTACGATTCAGTGGACACTGGAGAATGCTGCTGAATAAGACGCCACTTCTAACTGCCGCCTAGACCAATCAGCAACTGATTATCTTTCCGCAGACTTGGTTCTATCCACCCATCAGATCAGCTCCAATGTGCTGCTCGGTACAGCTCGGGGCTGCTCGGGGCTGCTCGGGGCTGCTCGGGGACAGTGGGCTCGTCGCAGGTCTACTCGGGTGATTCCGCGGAGCCATATTGAACTGCTCACAAACACTCGGAGCGCCTCCTTGAGACAGCGAAGGCCTCATTAGAGTTCCTGGCAATTAAAAGCCAGTTGGGGGTACATGAGGTGGTGCAGTTGCTGGATGTGGGGGCAGAGGTGTATGGGGGCTATGCATGTAGACTAATTTAAATGGTCATTATTCTAATAGGACCCCGGGGCTGACTAACTGACCACTGTAACTATTGTGGACAGGATCTCCAGTGTATTACTGACCCCCGCACTGACCACTACACCCCTTTGTCCTCAGAACACTGACCACACGTGACATCCCCAAAGGAACCCACTGGCCAGCCTGCAACCCCCACCTCAAGGTCAATGAGCACACGGCAAGGTGACCAGTGGTCAGTATCCAACCCGTCAACTCCGACCTTGACCTTGCCCTTGGGTTTGACCCCGCTAACCTCTCCAGACCATCACACCCCGGTTCAAAAGGGCGCCCTTGAGGCCCGACCTTGACCCTGGCCTATGACCTTGGGGGTAATGTGAAGGTCAATAGATTGCCTTGTTTGACAGGGGTGGGGTGGTCACGGCATCTGCTTGTCTGACGCGGGAACTCTCCAGGGTGTGGACGGTGTGAGTGATGGTACCTTGGTCGGTATCATACACAGTGAGGACAATGCGTCACGCCGGGACGAGATGACAGAATAATCTTGATCAGCGACGCGTAACGCCTCACCCTGAAACATTACCCCACAGCTATACCACGACTCCCCCAGGATCGCCCCTCTCCCCCTCTCTCCCCAACCCCACGCCGTGCCCATGGCACATAAACTGCTGGTGGAGATTTATTCACGACCCCCTGGAGGGACAGGCAGCAAGGAAAAAAGCGGGGCCGACTGTCATAATACGTGCAAATATATGTAAATCAAAACAGGGACATAGCCGGCTGATATAATCTAGCCGCTTTGCAGAACGTTTTGTTAATGGCATCTTTCAGAAGCTGCCCCCCTAGCTCCATGAGAGGCAGATTAATCGGCGGCTCTCGTCGATCGCCCTCGGGATTTGAATGAATTCACGACACCCGGAGGGAAGTGGGGCCATCTTTGATTCAGCCTGGTGCAATAAGCGACTTAATGAGCAACAATCAACCAGGACCAGCTTAGAGAGTATCTCACAGAGCAGCTCACTTATCAGTCTAGGGCAGTTTACACAGCAGCTCAAGCAGCGGTTCACACAGCAGCTCACACAGCAGCTCACACAGCAGCTCACACAGCAGCTCATACACAGCTCACACAGCAGATCTAAGGGCAGCCCACACAGCAGATCTAAGATCAGCTCCCAGTGCAGCTCACACACCAATTCACACAGTAGCCCAAAAATAGCAACTCACACAGCAGCTCACACCATCTCACACAGGAGCTCACAGCTCTACTTCCTTCTGGACATTATAGCTTGGTTTAAAGGAAGAATCTATACGACCCCTCTCCCCGTGTCTCACATATCAGTCTAGAGCAGCTCACACAGCGGTTCACACAGCAGCTTACACAGCAGCTCCCACAGCAGCTCACACAGCAGCTCACAAACAGCTCACACACAGCTCACACAGCAGATCTAAGAGCAGCTCACAGTGCAGCTCACACAGCAATTCACACACGAGCCCAAATAGCAACTCACACAGCAGCTCACACCACCTCACACAGCAGGTCACAGCCCTACTTCCTTCTGGACATTATGGCTTGATGGAATAAAAAAAGAATCCATACGGCCCCCTCTCCTCGTGTCTATCCCTCTCGCTATCTCCTCCTTCCAACATCGTGTAACCACGACCTACAAAGTTAATATCTGTACACAGACAAAGCTGACATAGAACCGGAAAATGGAGCTCACGTAACAGTGTAGATGGGCCTGCCAATGGGTCGATGTCTGCAGTGATACAGTCTCTTCTGGGATGTTATACCCATTCCTATGGGTCTATCTGCAACTAAACACGATGGTCATACGTCAGTAATCAGGTAGAGATCGTGAGGCTTTGTCACGCCATTAATGCCATTACATTGTGGCATATCGACTGACATATCCCTGTTCGATGTAGCCAGACTTGTGTTCGACGGGGTTTATGCAGGGCTATAGCTAAAGAGACTCCAGGGAAATTATCGTGTAGAACAAGGAAGGAATAGATTATTGTTGCTCAGATGGGAATTTCTTGCAATCAAATTAATTTAAGGTGAGAAACGGTCGACATGGCTGAACAAGTGCCCGAACATACATTAGTTAAAATCCATTGAGTGTATTTTGCAATCATCAACTCGCTTTCATACTATCTTGTCTGGCCAGGTGTGTGAGTATACTTATCTACCCATCCCCAATGTATCCCTGACCGATGTCCATTAGGTTATACTTTGAATATGAACTCTGGACTTTTTATGTCCACTGCCTAAAGACATTATCCACGACAGTAGTGCAGGCATATCCACAAAACCTAACCTTTAGCATTGATCAGTATGTATACTCTCCCACATTACCCAAAGTATCTTTTGAGTTCATGGATGCTAACTTTTTAATCTACTGTACCTATACACAGTACTTAGTAGACGTTATTTTGAAGTAAAATTTTAGTTTCTTATTTATTCCCAAGGGACCCTGTTATCCCTTACCAACCCCCTCTCCTGACGCCTCTAGTCGGGGAAGACTGGATGCCGAGAGAGTGATTTAGGACTCGGTTTTGTATGTGGAACTGTGTTGTGTAATTATGAATGAAAAGTAAAACTTCCCTGAATTATCTCTACTATGATCCATTCACGCTCCATGTTACCAAACAGATATTATGCTGGCAGTTGACAGCAACCAATACATGTGAACTAAAGTCGAATTATTTGACTGTCTGAAGGCATTGGAAATTAAGTTAGATGCTATGAAATGGTGTAGATGTACATAAAGTAATGATGAATAATGTATACTCTGCACCACTCGTGGTGCCCTCGGCAAAATTATAATCAAAGTTCGCTAGTTCAGTATCAACAGCAATATACGTAGCTGACACACACTAGGTGCGAGAAGAGATAATAACTTCTTCAGTAATTGTTAGCACGTATTCATTCATAACAAATGAATGCTACCATTGTGTTAAATTGAGACAAGTGAACACCATCAATAAACCCCAGTACACTACAACCGCTAACTCTGAATGTATCACTAGCATCATTTATTAACCTTTGTTTTGTAGAGCCAAAAGGATGGGTTATATTTATTATCAATTTGTGCTCATTGTCGATTCCATTTATTTCATCACTACATCAATTGCATGGTGCGAGGTGCGAACTCACTATTATCCTGAGGGTATGCATGTGTCGAGCCAGTATTACACGTTAATTAAAATGATGTATATCGATGTCTGAAAAGATCAGCATTCCCTAACCAAAAGTTACAAAATGACAATAAACCTGACCTAGTACTCCTCCTAAATACCTGTCAGCACACGTGTAGTATGTGACACCTTTGTGTAGGTATCCACCTCCGGCCATCCCCTGTTGTTGCAGCCCCCTCTAGGCTAGAATCATGGCTACCTGTTTATTATTAATTCATCAAAGGAAACCTACATAGGTTCGATCACTACTGTAGCATGACTGCCAAACACTGTATATCACTCTCTATGTGATATATAGTACACTTAAGCTTAGTGAGGAATTAAGGTAGTTTATAATAAAGGCAATTATACTCTGGAGCAAAAGCTGTGGTTCTTCCTACTAGTGTGTATTGAACTCATTTGGACGTGCTAATCTTCACTCCTATCCCCGCACACTTCGAATACAACCAAGTGCCCTGATTACATACATAAAGCGTTGCCCTTTATTAAGCTGCTAGTAAGCTAAACACAACTGCGCCTCATTTACGATTGGCATTTATATCCCCAAATTATTTTTCCCACGTCTAGTTAATCACCAATGGTGCCCCATTGAGGGAACCTGATTAACCACTTCACCAATAAGCTGGGAAAGCTCACTTCTCGTTGTATAAGGTATACTTCTTAAGTAGACCTCAACTCCAACAATATAATCTTGTCCATATCATATACAGGGCTTATTATATATACAATGCTAGATCAATTAGATAATTGCCTGGCAATTGCTCTGGTACCCCTCAGGTGTCTGGGGTACCCATTCTGAATATTGGTGCTTAACTCGCCACACCCAGCATGTTATAGCTATAGTGCATGTGACCTCTGGAACATGTCGATGTTGTGTACAGAACAGGTATACTTGCGAATCATGGATATGGAATGTCTATAATTCAAGGTAGACACAGGTACACTATGAAGAATAAATACGGACAGGGTGTTCTTGAATTGAATCAGATTTCAGACTGACACACGCAACCTCTGTGTGATGATATGGAATTAACTGTCACGAGAAAAGTTGTAAAAACAGAACATAAAGCAGCAGGGGAACGGTGCAATGTCGGTTACTTGCTACGATTACTCACTCTCTAAATTTACAAAATAAGTTCTATATTGAAAGAATTTGTATACCTATTGCGTGCTGAAGCGCCTTTAATCCTGATACGTCTTGTTGACATATTCTGGTCGCTTTCATTAGGGCCTGCTCTTACTCATGAGGGGTGTCGTGATATCCATTTAATGAACAAATTAGCCGTTCCATTTAGAACATTAGGCGTAAAACTGTGATGTATACCGAAAGTGCCTGCATGCGATGGAGCCTCACCGATGATTAATACCATCACGACGCAATGGAACAAAAACAAAACATTTAATCAACAATTGGATTAGATCAAATCACATGTACACGTAGCTCTCTAATAAGCGGGTTTTAAGTTTAAGTGAAACAGCGATGCATTACTACCGATCGTGTATTCGAAAGCTGATCTTTCCAAATGTAATCGACTACATTCAGCTGTATGGAGAGGCAATAACCTATGTGACACTCAACAAAATTAGGTTGCCAATTCACCATAGTGATACAGTAAAACGGTTACACACGGAAATGTCAGACAGCCTTCAATATTGAGAATTTTATCCCAACACAACGCTTCATAATTCAACTACACTAAAATGTGTTTCGCAATATTACAAAATTTAAAGATTCCTCCCCTACATTTTATGAATAAATTATATTTCAACTTCGGAATAATTGGTACAGAACGACAATAATGTTTTACAATGAATTCAGTGATTAGCATGACGTGATTCTTAAGGCCATAGATGGATTCACTGCCATTAAGACCTAGTATCATCAGATACTGATTTCTGAACCACCCTACCTCTAACACTGCAGGCAATGTCATTTGACACTGGCACAAATGTGTTTCATCGCCTCCTTAATTATTGTCATTACCAGGGGAGTATTTTAGACGAACCAACTCATCTCTAACTGACAGCTCATCCACCAAAGCTGAAAAGTGTTTAAATTGCAGTATTAGAAGTCTGGGTGTTTCTATGGTGAACTTGAGGTCTGCCAATATTACAGTCACCACAAAGAGAGGCAAGCTTTGGTGCATGTATCTCAAGGACATCGATGAACAAAGGTGCATGCTCTTGACCTAACAATAACCAAAAAAACTGCACGTAGGCAGATCTATGCATTCATTACCTTAAGAACCCCCTGCATATTCCAGCTGAGAAATTAAAACTTGTAATTAGCAAATTGCGAGCTGGGAGATTCTCCTGCCATACGTTAGTGATGAATACGCATGTTTTTAAGCAAATGGAACTGCTTTTTGCCTTTTTAATCAATTGATACATTCCATTTCATCTGATTGCGGTAGCGCCGTTGGTCGCTTTTTATGGAGCGATGGAAATCATACCTGCTCTCTACTGTCTCAGGAAACAGCTGCTTATGTTTATCCATTAACTTATTGTTGGCTTTCTATATAGAAAATACAAACATTATACACTGTTCTCACATAACTCATAAATATCTTCCCCTACATTGCTCTCACACAACTCTAAAATATCACATAAATACCTGGTACGTATTATGTGGATACCATAGGATCTAATATCAATACCGCCAGCAAAGCGGGCAAAGGGATATTTCTTATTGCAGTTGTGGGTAGGGTGCTTCGCTACCATAGTCACACAATGCGTTGGCATGTTTATATTCTGGCCCGACCTCCCCCGTCAAAGCCCACCTATTTGGGTCTACCCCTACAAGCGGGTGAAGGTGGATAGTGGTTGGGCTGAGAGATGCTGGTCACTTCTCCCCCAATGTCCGCCCGGCCATACACACTGCCCTGACCACCCTGACCCGCCCTGATTTACACCCACAGGAGGAGGGGTTATTGTGGACCTCCAGGGGCATACACCAGCCATGAGTGTATGTGTAGTGGTGTCGGGCATGTTCCACACTTCACCTTGAAAGCCATGATTGATGGGTCTGACCATACCGCCAATACAGGGGAGGCTGATGGGGGCCGTGGCCGTAAAGCAATAATGTAGACATTGACCCTGTGAAAGAAGTGGCTTATAGAAGCCGTGGCTTATGGAAGTAAAAAGATAGTTCAAACTACCAGTACCCCGGCTAGCCACACTGAGCACACAATGTGAGTGGGTGGTAGCCTGAAGGGACTGCGATCATTCTTAGCACGTTTTAGTAATGATGACCTAAGGACATAAGGCATCATGTAATGTGAGCGAGGGAGGAGGTGGTTGTAAGGTCGGTGAATAGTAGCTAGGACACATTGTGTTCCCTACATTAGGGTCGTTATGTGTTCATTGCCTAGGTCAACTGACTGAATAGGAAACGCCCCCGGCCCAGGGCACGTACTCTCTAACCACATATACCACTAACGTAGTTCCCCCACCCTACAAACCCGATCCCGCCCGTGCAACTTCTACTATGGCCAACCATTGTCGGAATACAACACCAACCACACACTACTCACAGAACCTCTCATATGCTAAAATGTTGTCATTTGATGTGTTTTACTCTCTTGAATAGTTGCCTGAGCCGGACTTTGACCAATGTTTCTTTTTCGAATTTGAGCCTGGCGTTTGGTACTGTTTCACTATACTACTTACCTGGAAAGAAATCGCCTATACTACGTGGTCGCGTTATCATACTTCTAGAGCTCTTACTACCTGCTATATTACACCTTAGTCAGCTTACTATAGTCTAGGGCTGAGGAATGTTGCTGTCGTATACTGAGGCTGTCCATACTAACCTTTGTATACTGCTACATATCATGTACATCTCGTGTATTATCATCTGGTCATGTCATTGTCAGGAGGGTCAGCAGCTGGTCAGTGTGAGAAAGGTGAAGGCTGCCTCATCCTATAATCCTATTCGTCCTCCTGGTGTGAACATGTAACAACCTTGACTCTGAAGACACCATGTAGGATGGGGAGGATCATCCATACGACTATAACCAACTGAACGGACAAAACCTGATATAATTCTCGCACATTCATCCTTAACTTTCCCACAGTTGACATCGGTTTATGCCATCAGATAAGATATATTTCCATATCGCAGTTGAAACTGTGATTCTAATGAGCATGTTGACCTAAAGATTATGCGCTTTCTTAGCAAGCTAGTCGGTCACACATCTTGAAGACATCTGATTTAAAGTGATTATGCATATTTTGGTCAACTATTTGCAGGAAATTAACATAATTCGATACAGGTATCGTGGCATCACTAGACTAAGAGTGACACTTAAATTGCACTTTTATAGAGAAACAGAAGGACTAACATATGCTTGCATCACTACAAATTAAAGCGTTCGACTCAAGGTATATATATATATATGTAATCGACTCTAAAGCGTGTATTCCACCAACGTTGGGCGGCCGAGATTTTGTCATACTAAAGTGAATCAACCCTGATAGCCAGGTGCGAATGGCAAGTGAGATACTGAAGCTCTAACATGTATTTCTTAAATCACCGGCGTTACATCGGGGTTGATAACTAGTTCAACGTCTCCTAGTCAGTGAACTTCTAATTCTACCTAATCACTTTTCCCTCTAGCTACATTTTATGTTCAAGTCCTCTAATGACGTCCTAATAGACCTAATTGCAACGCAGCATGTACACCCACTGAGAGAATACCTTGTAAACAGAGCTGCAACGAATCTAATTATACTTGTTCTTAGCGTGTTTTCGCCGATCGTGAACCTTGAACCTCTCTATTCAAAACTGAATTCAATTCTATGTGGCAAAGACTACATTCGGTTGTCTTTGGGATTTGGCAAGTGAACACGATGCAATATTTACGGACTGGACGTCTGCAATCACAAAGTAAATACTTTGGAAGCATTGTAATTCTAGTTGATATTAGTGTCTAGATACACTGTGTTGTGAATATAAATAAAATCATGGGACTCTCATTGCAATAGCTCTGTTTGCATCTGAGTTACAATGAAGACTCCATTGCTCAATTGGGAAAAGAATTGCAGAGCTAGCTGGCCTTTATCATATACCGATATGCATATCTCCACTCCTGGGACTCCACTACCCCTACAACGGCCACAGCATTTGAGCATTTCTATGCTATTTATGATCAGTTGTCATCATTCCATTCCCACAACAGTTTCAGCAATCACTTGTTGTTCACTTTGTGGGCATTGGCTGTGTCAGCGATCCTCCAGGGCCCTAATGTCAGCCTAAAAGCTAGCCTAAAAGCGATCTGAAACAGGCCTAAAAGCTGGCCATGTTTTGACGCTCAGCCCTGGCAGACAGACATGACGCATGCCAAAACACCTATTCAGGTTCCACCAACGATACCAAAAAAACCTCAACTGGGTCCCTCTAAAACGACTCATCATCAGAGAGCAGCTCACCCACCAGGAAGGAGCAGCTCATGGTGGTGGAGAACGCCCCCACCCCCCGCGGCCTGGGCCGGACGTCGCGGGGGGCCGTGACCGACGTCGGTGGTGCTGGGGGACGTGGATAGCAACGGTTGTCTTAAGGGGGAGTGGGTCGCGCTTCATGGCTGTCGTCCATCACCAGAGTCACAAAACACGGCCGGCAAAGGTCGGCGGTTGGGAGCAGGTAAAGAGGCCACTTGTCTGCTTCTAACCTTTTCTGTAACTGCCTCTATTTGTCTGCGAGTCCTCAGAAGCCGAGAGTTAAAAACGTCTCTTCAAACCGCGCCCAGTGTGTTGGGATCTATACACGAAGAGGGGACAAGCCATTAAACCAGGCCAAATGTTGACTCTTTTTTTGAAAACGTCATCACCACTTGCTGAAATAGAACACAGACCCAAATATGTGACGGATATAGACAGCCTGTTCTATTTATACCCCGACCAGCTCCCAAAATATCTATGCGGTATGATCATAGTCTACAGGCCATTCCTTTTAAAGCCAATAGACCACAGATGTATTTCTTCCTTATTGGGGGGCACGTTGGGCGTCATGATGTGCTCCCGAGCCTGTTCCAGTGTTTTCCCATAGATGGCAGGGCAGTGGGTCGGACAGGGGGTGTTATCAGCGTGGTCAACACAGGGCTGGGTAAGGTGTGTGTGCTGGGTTGGGGCGGGGGTGGTGGTGGAGGGGTCGAGGATCAGGCGCGGTACATGTAGGGCGGGTGATTGGGTCGGCCCAAAGATAATCTCACATCACAGAGCGGGTAATTTGATCGGGGCCGATGGCGCGTGACCAGCACCCTAATCTCCTGGCGTAGGCCACTTAAATAAGTACTGGTTGGCGTACTATGTGCGGCGTATGCGACATATATACTGGCTGGCGTGGAATTTTTGGCGCATAGCATACACCACCTTCTATACACCATACCTGTGTTGCAAACAGGGACCATCTTTATTTCAGGCATATATAAACCACCTAGGTACACACTGTTGTGGGTGGTGGTTGCTGTTGGCAGAGCCTACTTCCCTCTGTCCATATTGGCAGTGTACCGATCGGATCTCACCCGGATTAGCAGAAAAGGCCATGGGATGGAACATGCGGCCGGATCGGAGAGTGTCCAGAACAGTCTCCGGGGCGAGTATTATAGGGGATGGATGGACAATGGGTGACAATATAGGCTGCTGGCTACACAAGGGCCGGGGGATGGACCCAAGGTGTGTGGCATAAGAAGGAGGTGTCATACAAGGAATCCCCTTAGTTGGGAGATCCCTTTAATATGATATGAGGTAAGTTGACTAAGTCTTGAGGTCTTGTAGTATAGTTGGTATTTATTACAAGTTGACAGCAACAGTACAGTAGTACAATGTAGGTTCCACTCAGTTACACCTATCCACACAATAATATAGGTCTTGGTAAATATACCTAATAACCCTGAGGTTAGTACTGGACTAGAGCCAAGGGGGTCCTACACCATGTCTGATAGTTGGGCCTAGTAGGGCATAGCCTATAGCCTTGTTCTCAGTCAGTGGAGAGGTCCTTGCTCTGTGGTGTCCAAGTGTAGAGTGAGGATGGAGATGCCCAGTGCTGGGACCTGACCCTATTTAAGGGGGCCAGGCCACCAGCATGGCATCTTGAGTGTTAGTGTCAGTTGACAGTGGTTGGAGGGTTGTAACAGTCAGAGAGACAGTCACACAATACCCCTCCATAGTTTGTCTACCCCTGTTAGTGTACATCAAAGGGGTGACCCTTATGCTGGTCTGTGGGAAACAATGTGCGGGATGAGCGTCGCCTGGCGGCGGCGGGAGTGCCGACTGGAGCGCCGCCTATGCGGGCCGGCGCGCGCCTGCGTGTGCCGGCGGCGGGAGTAGCGTCTCCCGCCGTCGGCTTGAACACGCGGGCGCCCGCAGCGCCGGGCTCGCCGGGCTCGCCGGTCATACCTGACAGGTGCCTCCCCCTCGGGAAAAAGGACAACTCTCCGTCAGTTGTCATTCCATCTAAAAATTTGGGGTGAATTTTGGAATTTTATCCACAATTTTTGGTGGCAAATAGAATTTACCTTTTGTTTTTGATTTTTTTTTTTTTTTTTTTTTTTTTGTAGTGAAGTACACTTTTTTTTTTGTAATATAGATGATGTGAGAGTATGTAAATACCAAAGGTCTGGGGAGAATTTTGGTTTTGTGCTTGGCTAGTCATCTACATTATATACAGTGTAACTTAACTATAAGGTATGTAAACCTTCTTTGTACCAATTTGGTACTTTCTTAATCACATATTATACAGTGTAGTAATACATTGTGTCTTTATCTGACACTTTTCAAATCATTGTTTGAATTATATACACAGCATGGTACATCTTTGTCTTAATTCTAAAACATGATGAAAAATGTGTTATCAAGTAATAGGCTGTCTTTGGTGAAATAGGTGCTTTGTGGAACTGAGTGGATTTTGATATATCAATGTTCACATGTGAATACAAATATACAGAGTATAATGCAAATTATGCAAAATCTTATGATAATCTTTTTACAAACTTTTTTGTTTGATACCAAAAAAACCAAGGCCACTTTTATATAAAAGTAGGCCAACCGGCTTGAAGTTTGTTTTCTTATTTCTAGATAGCGCTTATCTTTGGATTTGCGTGATATAGCCATCAGTAATGTACATTTTATGCATAGTTATGTGCTTGTCCGGTGGCGGATAAGTGTTCATAATTGTGTCATCTGACATTTTGCATTACTTAAGTTTGTAAGTTTGTATGTACAAATACAGTCCTTTTTATGCAGATATTTTGTCCTTATCCGGTGGAGGGTAAGTGTTCATAATGTCATACAAATGACTTGGTATCTTGTTTCTGCAATGATAGTTGAATCTTACAAGATTCTTGGTGTTGGCAATTTGCAACTTGTGGATCTACACTTTGATCAGAAATGTCTTTGCAGTGGGCCGCTGCTGTGAGATTTAAGTCTTTTGTGTAGTATCCTAGGGTTAGTCAGCGGACTATCTCCCTTTTTGCTTCATGTTTTTCTGTAAATAGTCTTACATAATACAAAGGTATACAGTGTAAAATACAGTGCAAATACAGTGTTATATACAAACATGTTTGATTAGCAATTTAGATTGTAAATAATACAATTTCATACATATATATGCATGTTTGAGCAAGTTTGACATGGTTAAGAGTACGCAATTGTTTTTGTAAAACTTCAATTTTTCAAAAATTGGCTGTTTCATTTTGGGATACCTTAAAATTGATTTCCTGATACTACTGACACACACTGAGACCTTGCTTTGACCTTGGGATTGTGAGAGTTTGAAAATTTTGCACCTTGAGCAGATTTTTGAGTGGCACCTTGAGGCTATTGTGTCATGCGGCGCAAGATGCGTCGTGTGCCGCGGTGACACCGGTGGTTGACACCTTTTGGTGAGCAGATCATGTGCCTTCTCATGGACTTGTCACCTGAAGTGAGGGGATCACTTCAGAGGGTGAACAGTGTCATTTGGGGGTGGGGAGGGGTTATAAAGGCTGTGTAGACCACAGTAGGATCACTTTATTCCTTGAGTACCCTTGAGATAACACAGTATGGCGCATATGGCAATTTTGGAGGACGAGTTGGAGGCTGTACCTGAGGTACTTGCATATCTCCCTGAGGCCTGGCTGCAGGGTGACATGCAGGCCTTAGACCTGTGGTTAGGTGATCAAAACACCTTGGAGGGGCTGACTCCTGGTACTCCTTTTAGGAGTATTTTGAGTCGGTATGACTCAGTAAGGACGCGATGGTTGCATAAAGTCCGGCACGACATTGCCAGTTTTGGTGATGTTTTGGTGTGCCGTCATCACGGCTGGTACTTCCTTGGTGCTGGCGGGATTTCCATGCGCAGGGCGGCATCTCTGGAGCTGTTGGCTCAGGCCCTACGTGATCTGGATGGATATGACCCGCGACTGCTTTTCACCAGAAATGATGGGGTCATCTGGGACTTCCTATTGGCTGTCGGCCTATGTGCTTACACGGTGACAGGTGATGCTGCAGACAGCGCTGAGCATGCTTTGTCTACTTTGGAGGCACGTTTTGTCCAGTGGAGGGAGGAGAACGAGTGGCTCTTCAGTGAAGATACGTGGATTGGATCTCCTGCCGCTGCCGAGTTGGCCGAGTCCTGGGAGGCCTTGGGATGGGGGGACTATAACAACTAGTGGGTGGCATCTATAAATGTCAATATAAACGGTCCTTTTCAGGGCCAACCAACTTTTCACAAAAGTTTTGGTCAATCTCACTCCTGTATAATTGTGTTATTCTTCCCCATGTACTTTCTCACTAGTTACAGCTGTAGGTGGTTGGGTGAGTATGGTGAGTACATTTTTGAATGTATTGGTGCTCTCTCTTTGGTCGTCAATTATGATGTTTTCCAGCTTTGACTCATGGGTATCCATGGTAACGGGCTGGGGTGAAATGTCATTTTGTAGTAACATGGCAAAATCTAGATTGGGTTCCCTGAGCGCTGGTATTATGCTGAACCTGGCACGCCATGGTAGATTGATAGTTTCTGGCAGTAAATATGCGGTCTCTCCTTTCTTTGTAGTAATTACTACTGGTCCATTCCATTCAAATACTAGTTTTGGGAGAGGGTACATTTTGATAATCATATCTCTGTATGTTGGGGCTGAAGCTTTTATAATTGTATCGAACTCATGTGGCACTGGACGCAAGGGGAAGGAGAAGTTGGTGTCTCCTTTGTAGACTTTTAGTACTACTGTGGGATTTGTCCTCTTGGTGACTTTTCCCTTTCCACAGTGCTTGGTTGCCATACTCTTTAAATATTTGGTCAGCCTGTAGGCTGAGTAAATAGTGAGTGTGAATAGTATGGCTATGATAAGAGTATGGGTCTCCTGGATAGTTAGAATAGGGGTGGGGCCCTGTTCTATTGGTGCCGTGGTGGTGTCCTTCTTGTATAGGGTTTCGAAGGCTTTTTCCATAGGCTTCTCTGTGACAAATCTATATGCTTTTGCAGTTGGCATATAAGCTAGTAGTGTGGATCCTCTGTGCATTTTGAATAGGGTGTAGGTGGCCAAAATTGTAGCTATAACCGAAAGTATCATTGGTATGATAGATGCTGCTGGATGCCGTGCAAATTTGTATAGATAGGACTCTATTAGTCTATTTTCCAGTGGCTTAGCCAGGCTGGAGGCATCATCTAGCAGGGTTTTTGCGAATGGGTTTAGGTCTAGTAATGTTGATTCATCAATATTACTTGATTTTCTTAACATATCCAGTGTCCTGGATAGGTTGACCTTTGGAAAAGGTGGCAGATTTGCCTTGGAGTCTGGTCCAATTTCTTTGATTTCATTTAGAGCCGCGAGAAAAGGTAGGTTTATAGTCTCCAAAGCATAGTGAAATGAAATTGTAGTGTTGCATGGCAACCTAGAATTTGGTAGTGAATAGTGATCTATATTCACTGTACATAGGCATGGTACACCTATGATTGAGTGTGATGGTGCTTTGTGAGTAGTAGCTGGTTTCCCATGACACGTAACTGTGTAGGTGGGAGAATTTGTGGTCACTAGATATTCATCTTGTGAAATGGCTACAGCGTGTGAGATAGGTCTCTTCAAGGGTGAGATAGTAAATTAGCACATTTCCTTGACTTGCTGAGCTTGGTTCAAATAAATTGCTACTGTGCATGTAGGTACATGTCTATGGATTCTCGGGCTAGTTTTGGTACAAATTTTGATCTTAGTTCCTGGACAGGTTAGCATATCTGCATTTGTTAGTTCAATAAATAGTGAACCATCTTCAGAGATAGCCAAAAATTTGACATCAGTAATTAATTGGGTTACTCCCTTTGTAGGTGTCTCCTTGGTGTTGATTGGTACTGGTGTAGTTACCAGTTGAAATACTCTGAAGGTGGAGACAGTGGATGCTACAATGATATCCAGGTGGATGTATATGTGCCGTTCCGAATAGGTGTAGGATATCATTCTTTGGGAATAATAGTAGTCAAGGTCAGTTATGGCGACCTTTGATCCTGGTGAGTGTATTCTGAGTGTCATGTCCAGATCATTCAGATGCTCCGTTAGTTCAGCTGGTGGTACTATGTCAGCAGTCATAATGCCTGCTGATAGCATCCTGAGTGCTGATGTGGTGCGCTGCAATGCTTGCAGATAGTTCATTCTTGCTACAATAATGGTGAGTGCATCAGTTAAAATTTGGATCTTCCTTCTTTGTGTGTGCTCGTGATTTGCATAAGTGTTCAGAGATGTGGTCATATTTTGAGCCCATAAATTCATATTTTGGCCTAGAGTGTTCATGGTTTGGTCTAGCATACTTTTATCCTTAACATACGCCTTGACAAATTTGTCTTGGCGTTGGGTGACCTTATCAATTAATATAGCTGCTTCTTTGTCTTGCTTGGAAAAAGCTTCTAGAATGCCGTCTATGTTCTTTATCTGGTCCATGACCTCTTTGACGTCATCTAGTGTGGCAAGACCTATTGCTCCTCTGAAGAGTGGGGCTAGGAACCCAAGTGGTGCTCTTCTGTACCTTCCTTGACTGTTAATTGGATTTGATAGGAACAAATGGATGGATGCTAAGGTAGAGTTAATTTCCTTGTCTGTTATGTCTATTAACAGATCTAGTTCCCTTGCCTGCTGTAATATCTGACTGGTAGAACTGTCGTCATGCAAGGTAGGAAATGTTAGTGCCATAACCTGGTCCAGTATTTTGGTTTCGGTCTCTGGTGGAGCAGGTATATGGTATGGTATTGCCAATATCATGGTTGTGGTATCGTGCCCATTGACCAATGGTTCAGGTAATGGCTCATATATGGCTCCAACGTTCTGTCTAACGGTGGGCACATATGTGATGGCTTGAGAAGTGGCCATCATCACTAGTAGTAGGATTGGCTTTAGCATGCCTGAAATATAAAATATATTCTATGTCTTAGTAAGACTTCTACTAGTGTTTTTTTGCAATATACTTAGGTTTAAATTGGTTTGCTGATTTTGTGAGCTATCCTTTTTGCTTATGTGAAGTATCCACTTGGCGCTGCCTCTGTGTACATAGTTTTGAGAGCAGAAATCCTGGTTGGTCCCAATAGTAATATAATAATCAATGTAGTGTTTGAACTGTACCTTTTTCCATGATCAAGCTAGTGTTGGCTTAATGTCCAATCTGTGCTAGAGTCCTTTCCCAAGATTGTAGTAACTGGGTATGATATTGTAGAGTGGGTGTGGTCTGCTTTCTGACAGAGTCCCTCCTGCTATAGGAGAACTGGTATGGCTAGGACCAGCTGGTGTGTACCTGACTGCTGCAGGAGTAGAACTGGTGAGTTGGCTATGGAGTCAGGGCCTCTTATGTAGCCCACCCTACCCTCATCCATTGAGGGCCTGGCTTTGTTTCCCTGGTGGCTGTTAACTGCCATCAGTGTTAGCTTGTCTGACTGGGGTAATTATGTCTGGGGTAATTAGTGTGGACTACCTGCATCTGTGGGGGTTTGAATGCCCTGGCAGGTGTGTGGGTCCTTTGAAGGGTAAGGGTGTGTCTAGACAGTAGTCTCTTGGCATAGCACGCTCTGTTTCATGTACTTTACAGGATTTAGGTTCAAACATTTCCATTGTTGCATTCTTTCAAGGATGCTAGCCTTTGATGCAAAAGTATGATAATTGTGGTTTCTTCAAGCTTGGGTTGCTAATCCCTTTAGGTAGTCTCTTTTGGCTTTTTGTGTGTAGCCTTTTGGGTTTCAGACTTCAACCCTGTAGTAATCTGTCCTTTGATTCTACTTTGTGTGCACATTGTTTTGTAACCTATATAGTGTATATTGTCTTTTTCTGTCCTTTGTGTGGGTTCATATCCTATGCTGATATGAAAATTCCTACTTATCATTCTTGATTTGGACAGTTGTTGGAAATTTAATTTCCTTCATATAGAGTGTATATACTTATTTGACTATTATTCATAGTCTGTGGGTATAGATATTCCATATGATCATGTCAATATATAAAAGTAATTTACTTAGATATTCTCCCTTGCCTGGAGTTTCTTTTCACCTTGTGGTGGGCTGGTCTGGGTACTATTTGGTTTAGACCAACTGACTCTTTGGTGAGCGTGATTTGGGATTTATCCCTTGTTATCCTGTGGATAAACTTTGAGGTGTGGGGAATGAGTCTGTGTGCAAACTCATTTTTCCTCAGTGTTGTGACCTTTTTGAGCCTATCAATATGTACTGGTCTGGGGACTAGTAGGTTATTTGATAGGTTCTTCAACCTTGCGCTGGTTGGAGTTGGTCTTTCTGCAACAACATATGGTCCCATGAATAGGGGTTGAAGCTTCTTTGAATCTGTGGTCAACAGAATTCTGGGAATGTTGATATATACAATATCTAGTGGAAGTATAGCTTGTGGTGTAAGCTTTTTGTCATATCTTGACTTCCTTCCTTGTTGTAGCTTTTTGACTCTGTCTATTGCCTTTCTTCTAGACTCATCTTGAGACAGTATCATTCCAGATACATGCTCTGCTACTGTTTTGATTTCTTCCTCTATGTTTAGGGCAGTTTCTACAATGGTTTGAGGGTTTCTGCCATGAAGTAGGAAGAATGGTGTGTAACCTGTTGTCTGGGACTCTGTGTTGTTCAATGCAAATGTAATTGATTCTATATACAGGTCCCATGTTTTCTGATTCTGAGAACAGAAAGTCCTTAATGCTGTTCCTATACTGGCATTGAATCTTTCCACTAATCCATTTGATTGTGGTCTATATGGACTTGACAGGTCGTGTCTTATCTTCTGGGTGTTCATCAGTTTCTTAAAATTGCTGCCTGTGTAGCAGGTGCCATTGTCAGTTTGAACTGAAGTTGGTACACCTTGCTGACATATGACGTTCTTGTAGAACTCATGTTGTGTGGTTTCTGCTGTGAGATCCTTTGTGGCATATGCTATGACATATCTAGTTGAATAATCTATGCAAACTTGTATGTGTTTGTTTTTCCTGGCTGTTTCTGGGAGTGGTCCCACAGCATCTAAGTTCAGGTGCTTCATGGGGGTTGGCATATAGTCCCTTACAGTCATTGGTGTTTTGTGGGTGTGCACTGCCCTTTTTGCTTTTAGGCAGGTGTCACATGTTGACACATACTGATTGGCATCAGCCATCATAGATTTCCAATATACCCTAGGTATGAGAGAAGACATCATTTTTGAAGTACCTACATGACCTGCCATTGGTGAGTCATGGAAGTGTTGCAGTATGTTTTCAACCCAAGTTTTTGGGACTACAACTTGTAGTGGTACTGTGTCTGTTTTTCTCCATGATGTAGGGGATATGTGTACTAGAATGTTGTCTAGGAGTAGGTAATGCTGAGCATTATTCCTAATCCTTGTTGCTTCAGTGCTTTTTACAGGTAGGTCACCTTTCTCTAGGTAGTCTATAATGGGTATTAGTCCAGTGTCCTTCCTTTGTTCTTCTTTCAACAGTGTGGAGTTGATTGAACTGTCTGGGATTTGGTCTAACATCTGGTCTAATTCCATTATATGCTGTGCCAGCCTTTCTTTGTCTTTCTCTGCCTGGATTGTTTCAGGAGATTTTGGGGCAGGTCTGGTCTTTGTCTGTTTCTTTGGTTGTTCAACTGCTATGTCTGTGTTGACTGTCTGCTCCTTTGAACTGGCTGCTCCTCTGTTTGTGCTGGTGGAGGCGGCCTTTGTTCTTTTGGGATGGGGGTCAGATTTGCTTTTGTGAGCCTTCTGTGCAGTACCTGCTCTGTCTGAGTGCTTCTGCAAATTGGCTGTGGGTGTGCTGGGTGTTGAAATGGGGGATTTAGTAGGGAAAGAGGATTTGGTTGACACTTTGTTCTTTTTGGCTTTTAGGCCTAATTGCTGAGGGTGGTCATTAGACCTTGTATCCTCTGCAACCGACCGTTTTGCTTTTGAACGTGTGGTGACAACACAAATGTCTCTGTCCTGTTCTTCCTCCATATCCAGCTGTTCTTCTGCAAATCTGACTACCTTGGTGATTGAAGCAATTTTATGCAGTTTTTCTTCCAACTGATTTTCTGATGCACTGTGTGGTGGTTCACGAGGTGTGGTTTTCACCATCTGTGCAATCCTGTTGGTCTCAACCGGGGTAAAACAGTTTTCTGGATACTCTTCACAGTATTCCCTTTCACAATGACAGAACACATAATGGGTGGTCTCTTTTAAGATACCTCTGATCACTGGTTTTGGTCTGTCAATTGCTTTTGGTGGGTCATCTCTGTTGAATGGTATCTTGGTTTGGATTTTAGAGAATTTGGTTCTGGTGGCTGCCCTTTTCCTTCTTGGAGGTGGTGGGGGGTTGGTCATTGGTGGTGCATCTGGATATTCTCTTCTTGACATCACATCTGGAGGAATGTTGTCATCTCCTTTTACGTGTTGTATTGTGAATGCAAATTGTTGGATATCCAGTGCCCATCTGGCCCACCTGTGGGTCAAACCTGTGTTTGTGAGGAGTGGTATTAGAGCTGCATGATCTGTGTACAACTGAAAGTGTCTACTTTCTAAGTAGTGCCTAAAATGTAGTATCCCATATACTACACCTAGTAGCTCTCTTTCTGTTGTGTTGTAGTTTCTTTCATGCTTTGATAGTGTTCTACCTGCGAAGGCTACTGGTCTCAGTACTCCTTCACTACTGCGTTGTGATAGAACAGCTCCTAGGCTCACATTTGAAGCATCTGTTGCTAGACTGAATTCTTTGTCATAGTCTGGGTATCTCAATAGTGCATGGGTACAGAGTGCATGTTTCAATGTTTTGAAAGCATTGTCTGCATCCTCATTCCATTTGAAAACCTTTAGGTTTGTTTGTAGGTCGTACAGTGGCCTAGCAATATTGGCATAGTCTTTGATGAACTTTTTGAAGTATTGGCATAGTCCTGTGAATGATCTGACTTGTTTCACGGATTTTGGGGTGGGAAAAGTTTTGACACTTTCCACCTTTTCTGGGGATGGTTGTAAACCATCTGGTGTGACACGCATTCCTAGAAAATCTATCCTATCTGTGAAGTATTCACATTTTGATTTCTTTAGCTTGAGTTTCCCAATTCTCAGGCTTTTGAAGACATCTTCAAGGTCTGAAAAATGTCGTTCTACATCTGGTGATAGGACTAGAATGTCGTCTAGGTATGGTAGGGCACATTTGTATTTCAGTTTGTTGAGAATTAGAGTTACCAGATGGCAAAATCCTGCCGGCGCGGTAGCCAAACCCATCGGCATCTTTTGATAGACATACTTTTTGTCATTTGCTATGAAAGCAGTTTTGTGTTGATCCTCCCTTCTTATGGGAATTTGGAAAAACCCTTGTTGCGCATCTAGTTTACTGAAAACAGTAGGTTTGAGTGACCCTATCATGTCTAGTGTGTCGTCTGCACGTGGCGTTGATAAAGCTTGGTTTATCATATTAGCATTGACGTGGCGTAGGTCTGTGACTAGACGTTGGCCTCCAGATGCTTTCTGTACTAAAAATGATCTGGATGCCCAGGGTCCCTCTGCACATTCTCTGAGGATGCCCTGTCTGACTAGGTCTTCACAGACTTCTCCCATCTTAGCTTGCTTCTCAGGCGTCTGCCTGTATGGTAGGTAGTGGCATGGTACTGCATCTGGTTTGATGTGAATTGAATGTGTATATAGGTGGGTTGTACCTATGTCATTGTCTTTTCCTACAAATACATCTTGATACTTGTGGAGTAACTTTTGGAGTCTCTCTTGTCCAATATCTGTTAGTACACATTTGGGTGGCACATTTTCCATTATGTCTGGCATAATGTCATGAGCCTCACTGTGAATTGTGGCCAATTCATCATCAGTGTCATCTCCACGGTTTGTATCTGGATCTGCATATACTGAGGCACAGTCTGACTCTGTGTCACTACAATTCTCTTCAGTGTCTAGCACTTGTAGTGTGGGTTCCTCAGTAGGGATGTCAGTATCTGGTTGATGTAACTCAGAGGGATCTACCTCTGTGAATAGGGCTATTATATCACCCTTCCTCACCTTGTATGGTCGGTGGCTTGTATTGAGCAGTATGATTGGGTGCCTGTTCATTTCTGAGGGTGTTACTACTCCCTTTTGAACTAGGTATGGAACTCTGTTGTTCCTCTGCAAATTGTCTAATGTGCCTACACATCCTTCTAAACATTTGAGGGATGTGACTTGTCCTAGAACTGCTAGTTCTGTGAAAGGAAGGATTGTAGCCTCCCTAACAGCTCGGACTGGCTTGACTTGTAGCTCTGGGTCTACATTGAATTCGATCTGTGATCGTGTTGCTTTTAAGAAATCTGTGCCTAGGACAACTGGCTTTGTGAGATTTGGAATAATTGAGAATGGGAATTCGAATCTGGTACCATGAATTTTGAATTTCAATACTGCTGCTTGTCTTACATGGCATATGGATCCGTCTGCTAAGTGTACATTGAACTTTCTCTTTTTGATTTCTACATCTCGAGATTTCTGAATTTCCCTAAGAAAAGTATCCCTGACACAGGTGATAGTGGCACCGGTGTCAACTAAACAAGGTATTTCAGTGTGTTCATAGAATCTTGCATTTAAACAGCCATTTTTAAGAAGTTCAACAGAAATTTTGGTACTCTCACCCATTTCCTTTTGCGATGCATCTTGTTGAGGTGTGATGTGAATCACTGATGGTCGGCTTGATTTCCCAGTGTGCATCTGGGGGATTGTCTCTGCTATACTAGCAATTGTCTTTGGTTGTCCTAGGGATTGTTGATCTTGGATCTTGATGGGGGGTTGGAGAGGCTCACAACGCACTGGCCCAGCGGCGCTGTGGGTCTCTAGTTTCCCGAGTTTGAAGATCCTAGTAGCTGCTTGATCTGTTGAAGCACGTCAGGCTGGATAGCTTGAGGTGGCTGTTGGGGCTGCTGTTGGGGGTTGTAGCCTTGTGTGTTGGATCTGTAGCCATTGTAGCTGTCTCGACCTCTGCTGTTGTCACGACTGCGGTTGTAGTCATGCTGTCTGTCACGACTATTGCTGTAGTCACGACGGTTTTGATCCCGACCTCTGTTGTAGTCACGATCTCTGCTCTGGTCACGACGGTGGTAATCACGGTCTCTGCTGTTATCACGGCGATTGTAGTCGCGATTTCTGCTACTATCACGGTGTCTGCTGTTGTCACGACTTCTGCTGTTATCTCTACGGCTGGTGTCCTGACTGTTGCTTTGGTGATCTCGGCTGTTATTTTGGCTGTATCCACCTCTGCCTCGTTGTCCTCCTCTGTTGCTATTTCTGAAGTTTGGGTCAAAGTTTTTGCCTCGGTAGCCTCCTCTGTTATTTCCAGAGTTCCTTTGTTGGCTGTTGTTGGGTTTACCTTGATCCTTCAGTGCCCTTTGTTCTTGCCTCCTCACATGTTCATTTGACATGAGGTTTAGGCTTTGATCTTCATCCTCTGATGAGTGATCCATTTGAACTGTCTTTGGGTCTGATTTGGCTTTCTTTGAGGGGTTTCCATTTTTCTGTGACTTTGTTTGCTTCACAATCATAGAGTTTACATGTGTCACAGACTTCAGTTGTGCCTGCATGGATTCTATTGTTTCCTGTAGCTCTGAGCCTAATTCTGCTTTTATCTCGTCTTTAATGTTACCAGTGGAGACTGTTTGTTGGTTCTCATACTCCTCTGCAACTTCAAGTATTTTATCCCATGTAGTTGCTTCCCTGTGGATGACTACTGCACTGATGTCGTCCCTTAGACCATGTAGCAGGGCTTCCCTTGTTCTCTCCTCAGACTTGTTGTGAGCTGTGGCCATCTTTTGTAAGGCCATGGCATAGTCTGATACAGATTCTTTTGGATTTTGCTTCCTCAATGCCTTAGCATCAAATCTGTCGTCCTCCTTCTTGAAGTATTTCAGAAAAGCTGCCTTCATTTCTTCATAGTCTGCTGTTGGATGGGCTGTCCTATAGGCTTTGTACCAAATTTTTGCCTTACCATCTAGGTAGTTTGAGAAATACTTGATTCTGTTACTGGGATGGTACCCATATCTGGAATCAAAGTATTGTTCATAGTCTGTGCAGTGCCTCCTGGCGGATTGTGTGAGAGAGGACTGTGAAAACTTTTCTGGCTGTAGAATATCACAGTATTTTTCCTCTTTGTCCCGTTTTAGCTGGTCCCTTAACCCACTGAAAGATGCCTCCCTTGCAACTCTTTCCTCTTTCAAGGCATCTAGGAGTGCTGAGGAGGTGTCAGTGTTAGTCAGGTTCATTCCTTGGGTATTGGGTGCACCTGACTTGAGTGAGGCTAGGGCCTCAGCTAGCTGGTTTTTCATTGTCACTTGTAGATGAGCTTGCATATCAAGTAGTGCTTGAGCGGCTTCAGCTTTTTGGGTCTCCATAGAGTTCTTCAGTGCCTGGTTGGCTTGTCTGAGTAATATTAATTCCTTCTCTTGTTCCTCTTTGGCCTTCCTTAAGGCTCGGCTGGTGCTTTCCTCATGTGTGGTGTGTAGGGCTGTTAGTTCAGGCCTAAGTGTCTTATCCACATGAGTTTCTACATTCTGGGCTATGAGTAGAAGTGCCTCAGCCTCCTCTTTGGCTGCCTGGCCTGGGGGTACTGTCTCATCGTCACTCATACCTGATCCTGGGGTATGCTGGCCGTTTGAGAACAAGTCACTCTGTGTGTCCTGGATACTGTCCAGGGCAGCTAGGGTGTCCAGGTGAAGCTTGCCTTGGAAGTCACTCTCTTGAGTGGTGTGGTGTGGTGAAGCTGAGGGTGTTGGAGTGGAGCTCCTGGATGACTCCTTGGAGCTGGGTCTCCTCCTCCTGCTGGGTAGAGATCCAGGGGTAGCTGGTCCTTTGCTGCGGAGGTGAGTCTTGGTAGTCTGTGCTGCCAGCTTGTGGGATCTTGTTAGGACTTCTCCACCACTTTGTCATACAAGGAATCCCCTTAGTTGGGAGATCCCTTTAATATGATATGAGGTAAGTTGACTAAGTCTTGAGGTCTTGTAGTATAGTTGGTATTTATTACAAGTTGACAGCAACAGTACAGTAGTACAATGTAGGTTCCACTCAGTTACACCTATCCACACAATAATATAGGTCTTGGTAAATATACCTAATAACCCTGAGGTTAGTACTGGACTAGAGCCAAGGGGGTCCTACACCATGTCTGATAGTTGGGCCTAGTAGGGCATAGCCTATAGCCTTGTTCTCAGTCAGTGGAGAGGTCCTTGCTCTGTGGTGTCCAAGTGTAGAGTGAGGATGGAGATGCCCAGTGCTGGGACCTGACCCTATTTAAGGGGGCCAGGCCACCAGCATGGCATCTTGAGTGTTAGTGTCAGTTGACAGTGGTTGGAGGGTTGTAACAGTCAGAGAGACAGTCACACAATACCCCTCCATAGTTTGTCTACCCCTGTTAGTGTACATCAAAGGGGTGACCCTTATGCTGGTCTGTGGGAAACAATGTGCGGGATGAGCGTCGCCTGGCGGCGGCGGGAGTGCCGACTGGAGCGCCGCCTATGCGGGCCGGCGCGCGCCTGCGTGTGCCGGCGGCGGGAGTAGCGTCTCCCGCCGTCGGCTTGAACACGCGGGCGCCCGCAGCGCCGGGCTCGCCGGGCTCGCCGGTCATACCTGACAGAGGCAGTCTGAATGGCAGACTTCAGGGTGGATACAGTGCTTGATTGGGTATTGGGTACTTATTGTGTGAAGGAACAGACTGCGATCAGGGTGTCAATGAGTGGCTTTAATGATGCCTGAGGTGAGATGCCCTCAGGCCTGAGGGGCGGGGACAGGGGTAGGGGCAGGGGTTGGGGGGAGAGGTCAGCCCCTTTGTTACCCTAGGTTATGGAGGGGTTACTCAGGGGTGAGGTGGCAAGACCCGAGAGGTGGTCAGTCCACTGGTCACTCCCACCCACCCACCAGTAACCAGCAACGACAAAGGGAAGGTCACGTGTCCATGAGTCACGACCCCAGGTGGGTCAGGGTTCACATGGGTCGCCCCAAACACCCAGGTGGGCCAAAGGTCAACTTAAAGCCCCATCCCGCGGGGGCCTTAGGGTCGGTGTGGGCAGGGCAGAGGGTAACCTACGTCATCATTCGGTCATGGACATCTAACAAACTCCCATCAGCATCTAACAAACCCCCATCAGCTCAGCCCTCACCTCCCTGACCCCTGCTCTGTCCCCAGGGCGCCCCCAATTTAAGACGCGTTACTAACACAATGAGGCGTCCTGATGACCCCCGACCCCTACGCCGCCTGGTGGCCGACCAACGCGACCCCTACCGGCTCAGATGTCCCCTACAAGGGGCACTAAGGGCACAGGAGGAGCTGACCCTTAGACCTTGGTGTAATATTTGAGGGGGGACTCCTCTTCCCCCTACCCCTTACCAGCCGCAATATTATTGAGACAAACTGCTCTCAGGCTCGTCGTAATATTTGTGGGACAAACAGCAGCCGCTCCGTCAGATGAGCAGCTCGGGGGTACTTGACTCCTGACCAACCTGCTCACCCTGAGTAACCCCGGGTCGAGCAGGTCTTGAACTGCTCAATGCCTAGTTGCCTCCCACCAGTGGCCATGAGGGCCCTTTCATATTAATGAACAAATCTGTATTATCATGATAAGGTGTAATTTCCACTCGGGAAAAGCAGTCAGAGTGGTTTCAATGTACGGAATATATTGTTTGTAAGTGTGGATCCGGGGCAGAGTGTTTTAGGGCCGTCTTCAGACATAGGAGCATCTCTGTCCGTCTATCCGGCTGTCTATATCTGTCAGTCTCTGTCACTGTGCCACTCTCTCTCTCTCTCTCTCTCTCTCTCTCTCTCTCTCTCTCTCTCTCTCTCTCTCTCTCTCTCTCTCTCTCTCTCTCTCTCTCTCTCTCTCTCTCTCTCTCTCTCTCTCTCTCTCGCTTTGTTGCTTTACGGTCCCCAGAATGTGTATACATACGTGTACAAGTGTATGCCCATTTCTCTTAGATTCACCCCCGGGATTCACCTCTCCTGCCTTACGAGCTGCTCTCTGTTGTTCCATACGCTCAGCATGTTACCCTTTGACCTGCTCAGTAAGCTGCTCTGTGAGCTGCTCCATCTCCTCTAAGCGCCTCGTGTCAACCCAGAGCTGCTTGGCTGCATGCTGATGAGGATCAATGTGCTGGCAGAACAAACCAGGTCGTCGGAAGCATACTACCAATAAGGTAGCTTGGGGTCGTTGATGCTTTAGTGATACCTGAGGGGTATTTGTCACAACGTCTCGCACTGTTTGCTACTCTTAGCTCAGGACCTGAACTGTGTTGCCAGTAACCTTTAGGGAGGCTAAAACAAAAGTGTATTTTGAAGTTTTGTGCAAAGCTCTAATCTGAATATGTCATTACATTGATGTAATATCATGTACATGTATATCTGTCTGGTCGAATTAAGAGTGTAATAAAGTTTTTTCTTATGATTTTACTCGGTAGTTTGCAGCAGCGTGAATGTCAAATAGAAGGTGGGTGAATTTAACAACACCCAATGTTCAACGTGCGTTCGCACTGCCATTACTGCCATTATGATATTCAGAGGTTTCCAACACCCCATGTAAATGACAAGGGCAGCAGTTACACCGTTACTTTAATAACTCCCACACACGCGGGCTACTCAACTCAACAATCACATCCGTTCGGCACAGGTTCTTTTCGGAGAACTCCAAGCATTACTGACTGTGCATGGCACTTCCATTATCATTACCTCGCCGCTGGGACTGCGCTATGCAAGTTCCCCTTTCCACATTTCCATACTGTCTCTCACCTATTGTGCTTAGTATGAATGGTCTCATATGCTATACTCCCAACATTTGAGAGCACCGCCAGCATTACCTGCTCGTCCACTCTGGAATTCTGTAGATTGGAGGCCATGGGGAAGACGCCAGCACTGCCTGTGGGCGTACATCTGAGACCCTGCTAACAGTGAAGTAATCAACCCGACCAAGGGGGCGGCATCATCAGCAATGAATGGGTTCAGAGCTCACATTACACTTGCAGTCTCAAAAATGAATTAAAATGCTATTGGAGAAGTAGAAATTACGAATACCGCCTGATGCCAGATATCATGTTTGGGATTATTGTGAGGTAGTGGTTGGTGGCGGAGATGGGCAAGGCCTGCATGTCTGGTGTGTGTGGGTTTTGGAAGTTCCTGACTCAATGAAGGGACTGTATACAATAGCGCTGTGGGAAACATCCCTTCCCTCGTGTATTATTACCTCCATGTAATAGATACTCCAGTCCTAAATCGAACCTTATAGAATAGGGATCGACTGAGTATGTCATTCAATTTATTTCAGATGGTTTGATTATGTATTCATGTCAAAGCACAAAGCACCTCATGCACCTCATGCGAAATGTGTTATCTTGTACTAAGAGGAATAGAGAGTATTATGATAGCATCCAAAATTAACTGTTGGTTGAATCAATCATTTCAGACATACGTTAAACAATGTATTGTGGCTGAATGTTATAGAAAATATTGTCTCTTTTTATGCAGAAGGTTTTAGTACTGGGTAAACTAACTACAGTATGTTAATCAGTTTACATGGTATTTCTTAGCACTTATGCATGTGTTGATGAATTTGTATAATCATCAAACCTTCTAGAGTACATTTTAAGAATTCATTCACACGGATGTGCGCAGAAAGGTGTGTTCCCTGATCCAACCTGGCCAAACAGGGCAGACACAGGACATCTTTAGCCTACTATTTGTGAGTAGAGTAACGTTGTGAATATCTTTTGACAGCATATCATTAGCAAAATTAGCAAAATGAAGCATTTGAATACTGTTGAAGCAGTTTGCTTACTAGGCAATGGGCAAGGGGCAATTGTGATCGGGCAAGTCTGGATGATAGATTACTTTAGAGCTTCATATCCATGGGTGAAATCCCTCATATGATACAAGCCCATTAGGATATTCCATTGAACAAAGTTCGAAAACAATGTGCCCCTCTCTATCAATTATTCTAAGCAGAGTGCATCAAAGTGAAAAGTGATGTGAACACAACAGTACTTGTGATCGGAATGGTATAAACATAACACCATTATCAGAATGTAAAGTGCTCCCTATTCATGGATACCACAATATGGACATCAATTCTACTCTGGGCACATTCCCATTCTTCTCTACCATAATGGTATGAACATATCGTATTGAGAGATAGAGGAGGTTCGATATTAGATAATCACTCATCAACATGACACCATCACAGAGGGGGGCTTCATATTAAGTTGGTACGTGGCAGGGGTTTCAATTTAAATTATACACAACGGCGTAGCATATAACTCATAGTATTTGAAATGGAACAAAGCTTCCCACTTATCCTACATTAACGTGGGAGATCATCGAGCATCCAGGCCTGCATTTTACATCATTAATGGCCGAGTAAATGTTACTGTGAATGCGGGATGCGGGGGTTAAAAACCCCTACAAAGCTAAAGGGGGTATTAGAACTAGTTCAGTAGCAGTGTGTGCTCTAGTGAGCACATATAGCCCCATTTTCGGGGATCTCCTATGTTAAGTGTAATAAAACTTGCCTATTCAGTGGAAGTGACCTTTTTTCTAAATTCCCCAGGCACCACTTCCATCGGAGTATGTAGGCAATTGCTATAGGTCGCTTCAGACTGACATTATCAGCTTCATTACGGAATACTGCCCCGGTTTTGTCTACCTAAAGATCTCTAGATTCGTGTGCTGTAGCGAAATATTTAAGGGAAGATGAGCATGAATAAAACATCACATACATGTATACATATTGATAATGAAGGTAAACTAGCTTGGCAGCAAGGGAAAATGTTCAGAGTGAGGTTAACTGTTCAATCCCCCCCCCCGCTATTACAATGTAGAACGCTATTAATAAATAACAGTGCGATCGCAATTCCATAAATGATATAAAATGATAACATTCATACTAAATTAAAGGGGCATTCACTACACCCTTACTTACCCTTAAATCCAACGTTGCAAATTATGCTTGAGAGTTTCTGCAATTATGGATTCTGTTGCAATATAGGGACCTCCTTCTGAATTGCAACAGATATAAGTGATACAGGGAGCTATAACTGCTAAGGATCTGTTGTGATCTGGGCCTACTCTAACACCTAGATATTTAGATATTTCCCCTTGCTCATGTGAAAAGTTTCTGCAATTTGGCAATTTCTCTTGCAATTTGAGCATATTCACATGAAAGCATGGGCATATTGCAATGCATATTCCCCCCACTGTCTATATTGCAACATATATGCCCCAATAGCAGAGATGCAGTGCAACATACATTGTACAGTGGGATTTGGAATCTAAAGAAAATGCAAGGCTCCCAAATTGCAAAGAGCCTCAATTGCAGAGGTTTGGGAGGCATAGAAAGCATCGTGGGATTTGAGCTTAAAGGTGAGTATGCCATATGATTATGGTTGGTAAATAATCTAAATGATGAGCCAGGATGTACATGGAGACCATACTTCCTTTGCTACCTACTTCATATAATACCATGCCAATATTTTACCTATGTTTTGTGCAATGTGCTACTTTTGTACTGCATGTATACTTTAATTCCACCTATTGAACATACACTGTAAGAGACCATGACTGTGGCCCATAGGACATACTTTTACTACCCATTGATAACCTTGTACCCAATTCCCGAAATATTTTATCATTATTTGAGCGATCATGAAAAGATCCGAAGACAGCCTCACCATTCTAAGGTGTTTTCAGTAGGCTATGAACAAGATAATTTATATGTACATACACAATAAAGTATAATATATTTCACATTTAATTACCGACATCGCAATAAACTTATGCCATGGGTATGCAACTATTTTTCTTGACTGCTCCTCGATGAATCTAACAGTTGGAATGCTGACCCCAGGCTAGAATTCGTGGATACGTCATTAAGAATCTAATAAATTCTAGATCCCAAATAATATATGCGTTGTTCTGACCAGCTGAATAAATACACTAGGTCTATCACAAGAGCCTTATATGAGAGACCACAGGACCAAGACCACACATCCTCAACCTCAACTATGTGGCATTGAACGGCTGGTGTTGCTAACTCTTGTCTCCAAGCAGAACTTTGTGGTCAGGGCTCAAAAAGTTCTAAGACGAAGCACATGCCTGGAACCAGTTCATACGCCATGAGCTGCTTACCGGCAACTACAATTAGAAATGCGGCCTCCCGCTGGGTACTTTCGACGTCTTATGGTCTTACTGTAACCAGCGCCCCGTGACAGTTAGATCAATATGAACCGAACTGATCGATAACTATTGGAGCGAAAAACACACCACCCTATTTCTAATCAATGGTAGTTTAAGTAAAAAACTAGAACAGTTATTTCAGACACAACCAGTCAGTTGGAAACTAGCCCCTCTCGTGACATCATTGAATAAGGATAGCGTTACCCTGTGTTTTAAAGTGATTGTCGCTTAATATAGCCTCCCTGGGTCAGTGGACCCTGTAGGCATCACAACTACAATATACAACCTATAAAACTCAGACAAATACCATCCAACCTAGATGATATGGTCCACATTTAGAGGAGTAACCTTGACTGTTCAATTTTGAAGGACTGGAAGAAGCTTAGGAGGCATAGGGATTTGATGTTATGGGTCAGGGAGTTTGAAATAACATGCAATTTGGGTCAGCACACTGATCTCTGCATATCTTTAAGGGCTATATATATAGGGCTTAGTTTACCCAGAATATACTGAGTAGATTGTCAGTGTCTCACTAAAAACATGTATGTTTTACAAAGACAGCGTCAGCGTGATAGCTGGAACTATGGTCAATCTAATCATTCAATCACAGAGGTCAATAGATACATAAAGAAATGGCAATCTTGGTATCTCAAGATATCTCATGTAACTTGTTTACATAGAAAACATGAACTTGTGCCTCATCAAAAATATTGGTAACAGTCACGATGTGCCCCATATCCCCAGGGAGGTTCTGTGAAAATAGCTGTTGAACGTCAGCAGTAATTTGCAGTCAGCCCTGGTATAATTCTGCACACAAAGCAGGGCTGTGACCCGGGTAGTTACCCAGGGACCACGTACAGTGGGTATCGATGTGTTCCCCGCTGATCGCTGCAAGTATCATGACGGAGTAATTGGCCGTTTGGGCAAGACGCCCAGCGGCGGTTACTTGGGGCTGGTATATTGTGGTGGTAGGGGCAGCAGGACGACGTTGGGGAGGTGGCAAGGACAGGGTTGTCGGGGTTGTGGACTGGTTAAAGCAGGGGGCGGGGGTGAAGAGTGCCTTCGAGAAGGCACAGGTTAAAGAATGTTCAGTCAATTTAGAATATAATTATTGATAATTGTTAGTGTCAACGTGGTGTAGGGCTAGCATATGTGATGGTGTAGTAAGCGAACACGCAGGAGGGAACCAGCCTAAATCTCCCATTGAAGGAATTCCGAGCAGCACAGAGCTAATATGACCGCGCCTGTGGAGAATTATCACTATATGATACAGTGTATGTATACGTGACAGGCGATGTGTGTCGATGGAACAGCCCTTTGTGTCAACCAGTAGAGTTTGAAAGTCATTTCCCAGGCTCCTTACGAAGCGTGTCAAACTGCCTACACTAGCCTGCCCCGCGGGTGGACGCGTGTGCCCGGTCTATATGTTATTTATGAGCTAGTGGGGCGCGTGGCGGTAATTTAGGCGTTATTTAGGCAGCACGCTGCCTGACTCATGGGGTAGTTATTATGTAGAGCACTATGTCAGTCATGACCTCCAGGTCCCACTTAAAGTGAGGGGACGATGGCTCACTTAATGGAGTGTGGAGATAGATCTGTGCTCGATGTTGTTATTTTCTTTTTTTTTAGTTTTCCTCTTGTTTATTTTATTCTTTGACTGCATTTTCTATGTAATTTTCCATATTACTCCGTCTATATACATTATATGTACATACTTATGTTGTTTTTCTCTAGCTTATACAGAGGGATACAAAAGCGAGAAAATCCATGTTTTTGTATAAACTGTTATTTTAATATGTGTCCAAAGATTTGAATCTCAAATTCCGTGAGATATAACGTGTTTTGTTGAGTGATTCCAAACACTGTTTGTCCTGACCACATTGTTGGCTTAACCTATAATTCACTGTTATATATTATATCAAAATACCATACACTAATTCTCTTCCCAAAGCCCTTCTTTATACCCCCCATTGAACCCCACTCTATTTATCCTACCCCTCTCTGTATTCTAAAGGAGTAACCGAGTGACTCTTTATTTCCGCACCACAGGTCGTTGGCGTCGTGAGCCGCTCATGACGTTATTACACGTGTTTAATGAAGTGCTCTCTCCTATGGCTGAGCCGCTCGGCGCGGGTTCACGTGCTTCGTTGTTCCACTATGAGCTGCTCCCACCAACCTCCATACATCAGCATTGGGGTGACAGGCGGCGTGCCACACCTTCCCAATCACCCCTCCTCGCCCGTTTGTCATTTACTGCCCTCCCTGCTGTTGACGCTTTAATGTGGCGCCTACCTCCCGGTCATACCGCACTAATCTCCAGTTTGTCAGGAATTTACACCCTGGAGGTTTTATCATCTCTATTAGGTCTTGCATACCAAGGTGCGCGGCCAGTCTCCTCCCAATGACATTCCCTTCTTTTGATATTGGTGACGTCGGGTGTATAGCCCCTTACATTGACTAAGTCTGTGCACTTGGGGCCCCATTCCTTTGGAATGGTTCATTGGAATATGTCAGATGGACAATGTATAGACGGGATACTAAAGGAAAATATTTGTTTATCAATTAATATTAGGTAGGAATACTAGATATGTGCCAAAGGGGGAAATGGACAAGACCAATATAAAGTGTCGTCGTTGTTGGTGCTGCTGCTGCTGTTGCTGTTGCTGCTGTTGTTGTGTTGGTATACTATCTAGTGATTTTCTCATTGTGAGGATAATATTGATATCACCAAGGGGGAATTGTACATTTACATTGCAGTTGTGTTCTGGGTACTCGTGTGGGTATAGCCATCAGAGAGGTAAAGTGGCAGAATGGTGGGGTGAACGGCAAGAGTGGGGTCTGTTTGTGTGTCTGTGACGAGGAGGTGGGGATAAAACCCCTTGAGATTGGCCTCACTTCCAGACGACAGGACCAGAACCGTCTAATCTCTTTTGGCTGGGTGGCCAGCCTGTTCTTTGCAGCCAGATGCCCCTTTCCTTCTTCAAGAGAGAGAGGGGGGCAGTGTATGGTGCTTATGTCCTTCCTTACCCCCTTCCATACTCCTCCCTTATCGTAACGACACCGGGGAAGGGGAACTGCGTGCGCACCCCACCTATCACGTGACCACCTCACCTCCACCCTTAGTGACGACCCCTACTGTGGGAAAAATCCCCAGTGTGACAAGTGGCGCCACATAACGACGGCATGAGGCTCTATTAAAGTGTCATGAACCACTGACGTCACCCATACCACAGTGTCACTGCCAGAAACACACCAAACAACCTGTTTTAGGCGCCGCTGTGAATAAATAACATTTATTATTACCATAAAGATTAATGATGTGGCAGGACAAAAGTCAAGTGGTGGCACGGTAGTGGTCATTAACGTGTTGTTGTGCACTAGGTGAGGTCTATTTCAGTGACTGGCCGTGACTATGGGCCATATTGGTGACCATTGCGGTTGTAAGGATAATGAAGATTAGCATAAAAAAATGAGCGGATGAAAAGAAAGTCGACCGTGGGCGACCAGACCCGAGCTTCATCAGTACCCACATGTAATGCACACTCACCTTACAAGGTACCTTTTTAACTTAGTAATCAAAATTCACAGCCTATCTAAGGCTGTTAGTGATTACCTAAAATATAACGTGAACGTTTAACATTTGGTCAATTGTGTTCTGGACGCAGACAAAAAGCTAATTATCCAATATATTTTGCCAGTAGTGCAACTCGATCCTCCATAGTGAGCAGCAAAAGTCCACACTGCACCCTCCAAGGGACAACATGAGGATAGTTCAAACATTGAAAAAGTATGCCTTTGAATTGGAAATACCACCCTGGGTTCCGAAGAACAATAAGGAAAAACTAGACAGCTTGGTGACATTTAATAAGGTAGGGTCGATGTATTGAGATAGAGGGGGTGGAGAAGCGCAGCCAGGGTAAAGCAGATGTGGTCCACAGGGCCACCGGGTCATTGCAGCAATGATTAAACATTTAAAAGATGTCAAATGGTCCCATATTTTTTATATAAGGATAGGACCATAAATCTGCATTATTCCCAAGTGTGTTTGCTCCTGAAAATGTCTGCTTGATCCCTCTCAGTCCCTTCTGAGCTACCCTATTTCCCTTCCCCAACCCTTCGACGCCTACAATACTTTTCTCCCTTCCAGCCCCTCCTTGCCCTAGATCCACCCCACGACTCCTTGCTAACATGGGATCTTCCACTTCCTGTGACTGTCCATATTTCATACCCACCGCCCGACCCCCGCGGAGATGATATGGTGTTCAGGAAGGGCGGTGGTCATCAAAGATCAAAGAGACCGACATGTCCCCTCCCCTCTCCCCCTGCTCTGCCCCCGAGATGACTTCGATCGTCGTCTACCTCCCCGGACTGTGGACCAATGAGGGTTTGGAGGGTTGAAGGTGGACTAAACCCTGAGGTAATGGACAGGAGGCGGAGCGGACGGCACGGACGCTGCTCTGCCCGGCAAAGCTCATTTACCGCAGATTTCCTTCATCCAATTCGCTTTGGGCTGGGCGCAAGAAAAGAAGCTTTGGCTGGAAGGTGGGTGGCGGGTAGGGGGAGGGGCAAGGCCAAAGGTCGTATGTAGGTAAAGGTCATTGGCAGTAAGGATTGGCGCGGTGCTCCACTGGAGGGCGCCCCAGGAGGGGCCTGGAGGAGGGGGCTGGAGGGGGCAGTATGGCAGGAAGGGGCCAGGTACGCAGACCCAATTAGAATGGTCGAGGGTCGACCTTCAAGGTGCTCCAACTCCAGGGCCGTCAGCCGACAACAGCCATACACCAGTATCCGGCCAGTACCCTGTCCCCTTACCTCCTGTTTACGGGGCATGCCCGATTACTACGTCACGTGAACACAATATATATTATGTTTATATACGTTATAACTTACAGCATTTCCCTTAGGGTAGATTCATCATGAGTCCGACACATACCCCGAGAGTGAAATTTGAGGTTATTCATGTATAGTACGTACGACTTCTAGTGCTTGCTTTCTGGAAAGAATAACACTGACAGTTTACCATATTCATTACCAATTATGAGCCTAAAATGCTTGAATAACCACCACAAAATCAAGTGTCCGTCTCAAGGTATGTGTCCGACTGCAGGTGAATCTACCCTGTAGCCTATGTCCTATGGAAAATACCATAGTCGTGTACCCGCTATGTCGAAGCTCTACTCTGCATGGGGCACAGTCTTAAGCTTGCTCTGCCAATCCCACCCCCGCCCTTGTCTCATCTGACATGCACATCGCCTGCTCTCCTTGTTTGTCAAATACTGCGAGTCTGACTCTCAATAAATGTACAGTCAACACCCCTGAATTACCAGAAGAAAAACACGACATTGTATTGACCAGAGTAAGTGAGTCATAACGTCGCCAATACAAGTATTGAATGTAGTATTGGTCTGAAAAGGTTTAAAGTCTAGACGCTTGCTGCCCCTCCAGTAACAATCGGAGCTGAGCCAGCACCGGTACTCCAGGCCTTAAAAGAGGAGGTGGGGGTTTAACATGGAGGTGCGCGAGGGGGTTAGTGAGGGGAGGACGTAGGAGGGGGTCGTAGGAGGGGATTAGTAGGTAATAATAAGCAGTAACCAAGGCTTACACGGGCAGCGATCAAGCTCGCCTGTTCTAGTTGTGGCCTCAAAAAGACCATGTTACCCGTCCGGACCTGCCTCCTGTAATCTCCCTGAGTATAATAACCGGTAATTACCACCGAAACGCCCCTGCCGAGTAACGAACGGGCACGCTAGGTAAATAGTCCGGCAGCCATTACCTCTACGGGGGGGGGGGGGGCAGGAGGAGGGAAGGGGGGGGGGGTAGCTGGGGAGGTGTTGGTGTGGACAGGAGTAAGTAGTATAGAAGCGGGGGCAGGAGTAGCAGGCGTTACTATGCGCTTGTTTTGCTGATGTATACATGTATACAGCAGTGGGATGTCGATCGTGTCGGATACTAAATGTCAGCCGCACATTGTTGGTTGAATGGTATCATTAAGAGGTATCAGATAACCGTTATAATGATGGATGCCGATGGGCTTCTGGGGGAGAAGGCTATGTCAATGCGTCTCTGTTAGAGGCTATAGAAATGGGCATTAATATGAAGGGGTAAATGCGTCCATTTTCATGGGAAAACTGGATAAGTGCTAATGGTGTAGAGGGCTATGCCCACACTATTACTTATGGTATCAGGACGGGGAGGTATTGGCATCTAGGGTTAACTGTATGTTAGGCAGCTGTAAATCGAACTGCGACCCAGATTTTAGTGGGCATGTGAGCATGAGATTATACAGTATTTGTATACAGATTGTATGGTGGTATGCAGGGCAGCAGTGGATATGAACCCGGTTATGCAGAGGAGTGTGTAATAAGAGTATGCCAGTGTGATATTGTGTTTAGAGCTCAGGGGCGGGTCACGGGTATATGGGCCATATAGACGTAGGCGTAGTGAGGGTATATACACCCATGTATGCCGACTCGGTTCAGTTTATGTGTAGACCCAGCTGATCACGACCACCCTCTCTATATCCTGACCGGTCTGAGCACACCCCGCCCCCTTCCCGCCTCCAGGCCGGGTCGATCCAGGCGGCGCCGACCGTGGAGGGATCCATACTCCACACTGCACCACGCGATAAATTTCAATTACGACTCAGGGGTGTGCATTCTGATACGGTTGGAGGGGCTTGCCTCATATCCCCCATCCCTAATACTGCCTGCTACAGGGCGGGGCCGAGCCGATACGTAATTATGAGGCAGCCCGATATGAACATGTTTTGGTCGGACTGAGTGGTAGGGCCCGCACCATTGACGCTGGTGGCTGGGCGGGAGGCAGGAGGAGTAGGAGCTTATGGAGGAGGAGGATGAGGAGGACGCACACGTTACACTCTCTGACGTGGGACAGACGGCCTTTCCAGCTCCTCTCTCCTCGATAACACCGTCCACACGGCCTCGGCCTGATCACTCCCTCCCCACACGGCGCCTGGCGCACGTCGGCTCATCTCTCTGTCTGCTCCTATCTCCTGTAGCCGCGGCCACAAACTGCCACAACTCACAGCACAGCGCCTTGTCGGTATACAGGGGTGTTATACAGGGGTGTGCAATGCAGAGAGGTTGGTAAGCGGGTACCACATACCTCCAGCAGGGGGTTGTATAGCTGATCTTTAACCCAGCTTTAAGGCTTAAGGGTGCAGGGATTTGGTATGCAATACATATGCCAGTAAGCTTTGCAGGCACTAATAGGTGCGATAGGGTACCAGCATCTGGGAATTTGACTCCCATGTCATATTCACGTTTTCCATGAGCCATATATGCCCGATACACATCAGTACCTGATCAGTGGGTAGTGGTATACATGGTTCGACTCATTCTCTCCCACTCTGACGGCGAGCACGTGTCTGTTGTCGGCGCTGGTGCCGCACGGCTACACAGGCGCACGTCAATGGGAGCCAGGGACCAGCGGTGCTGAGACCCGGATGAGGGAATAGAGACGCTGGGCCTGCCCTCTGTAGCCAGTTTACAGAAGCTCAGTGTGCAGCGAGACGCCGAGCGGAGCGGACGTGTTTCTCCCAGCAGTGCAGGGATAGAACGGGCCGGCCGTAGGACCACGCTATAACAGAGACCCCCATCATACACAGAGCAACTGTAAACCAGTCCACCCTACATGTATACCAGGACATTGTCTTCCACCAGCACCGACATAGCTATACTCTCACCCTACTCACCCATACAGTGAGCTGCTGACATAGACTCAGACTTTAAGATAAGAACATCATAGGACGTGACCACGTGGGGAAGGACCCTTAAGTTTGTAGCAGCAGACAGCGTGTGGACCTGCTAACAGTACAGAATGGAGTCGAGAGGAGGGCCCGTGTGTTACCTGAGTGCAATACTCACCATACTGGTCTTTGTCAGTGTAGAAGCCAACGGTAAGACACTCCTTTTATTACAGCATAATAATATGTTTCTTTTGAGTTTGAATTTCGAGTTTGAGTTCGTCTTTATTTCATTGAAATAGCACAGTTTACAATCAGAATTGGTATCTTTTGACCTAGCCAGAAAGACAGGTCGCTTCTTAGCTAATACTAAACTCAGCGACCTTTATTATTATAATTGAAATTTTAAAATTTTAGTCATTATCCCATACTTTGAAATTAATTGAAAATAATTGACGTTGGTAGCATATCATTTTCTTTGAGACAAGATGTTGTTCGCAGCCCTGCATGCTAATCGTTCAACTGGTTCTATTTACAAACCTTTACAAAATGTCTGTACACCTTCCAACTATTCAAGTATCTTCAAGTACGCAAGTTGTCCGTATGTTGTCTTAGAGTCTTAGACGTGTTTCACTCAGCATCGATCGAATTCACTTTGATATACATAAACCCGTCTGTGTCTACCTACATCAATGCCTTTGTCAGAGGCGACTTTGGCAACAGAGTAGGATGTTCTGATCTCTGGGGAGATATTCTCATCCTTGGTCATGAATGATGTGTAGAGCTTTAACTTTTAATGCCCTTCTTAAAACCACTTTTAAATGCCACTTTTAAGCCGATGTTTCCGAATTAGGAGAAAATACCCAAAGTAGTTAGCGTCAATCGCATTAGCGGCAAAACTCAATCAGGTATCCTCAAAGCCGCTCTGGAGGAAGTAGGAAGGGACTAATTGTCTTCCCTTAGATTAACATTAGCTATATTCAAGCAGTCTCCAATGGTGCAGGTAATGGGAGTTGGATGAGCAGCTCAGGGAGGGAATTAGGGCAAGGCGAGCTGCTCATTGTGAGAGTTAATCAGGAAGGAGAAGTGTCCTTTTCTACTCGGAGAATGGCCACTCCACACCCCGCTGTGCCATAATGGTCTGTGAAATTTCATCAAGACTTTAATGGGACTTAACTCACCTACCACTTTCCAGGCAGACACTGGAGGAGTCCTCACTTATTGTGAAGGGTGGGGGGACGGTAGGTGGTAGCATTAGGATAAGAGTGAGTGACAGCTCTGCGTACGTCTCGGGCCTGATAACGGCAATTACAGGCAGTTTGAACATTGGGAAAGAAAAAATGGTTAACATGATGGACAGAGATGTAGGAAGCAGGATGGTCATCGGGTAGGGGATGTGGGAGGGTAACAGGCATAGGGGAATGAGTATAGTTGCGCTAGATATTACATACTCTATCTATAGGCAGTGATGGGATATATATGTGACTGGGACACAGTCTGATCTGACAGGCGTCTAAATGGAACCACATAAGGATGGACGTCGAAAGTAAGAAAGAGTTTAGGCGGCCAGCTGCAGGGAAAGAGATACTCCAAGAGGAGTGACTTTTCAAACGGAGCGGTCTGCATATCTGGATCGTCCAGATGTTGACTGCAGCGGGCGATGGGCGGTAATCAATAGGCTGTATACCACCCCGTCCCTCCCCCTCCCCGTGTGCACCCTGCCACATTGATCCCATCTTTGTGACGGCCGTATTTACGACCGGAGACGGACAACGGTCCCACCGCCACCGGATATCAACGCTAAATGAGGTCCGTATGGGGCCTGGGGTGAGTCAATGACAATTACTGCTCGGAAATACTCGGAATTGCCCGGAATCATTCCGAATTACTCGGAGCAGCTTGGTGGTGGGATAACAGGTTGTCCTAGCACCATCGTCTTTTGTGGGCCGCAGGTCGATTGCTCAGATTAAGGGGGCACTTCTGTATACAGTCTCTCTGAAAACGTCTTCAATTGCAGCCTAACGTCCAATTGCGGCCAAATGCCCATTCCGTGCCGAAAGACTGATGGGAGGACAAAAAACATAACTGGTACATTCTATCAATGTACACTTTTTTGGAAGGAGTAAACATTGGAAGGAGGCAGTAGAAGAAAGTGTTGTTGTTCAACCTCCCTTGCTCCCATTCGCCTACATACATATAAGGCATGTAAGGCCATTTGAAGAGGGTATGGCCATTTGAAGAAGAAAATGCCTCGTCTTCAAAAATGAAATACAAGAAAACCTGAATATAGCTGTTTGAGAAATACTCATTCCTAGATACCCTCAAACCTATCTTCAATGTATCTTCAATTTTGCTGATGTTTGATAGCAGTACAACTACAACTGTGAATAATGCCACAGGTGTCGACTATATAGCCATCACATTAGCAGCATGTATACAAACAGAGTGCCTTACCCATCTCTAATGGGTCAGGGCGGAGACAGATCCAGGCACTGTCTTCACTTCCACACCTGGTTAGACACTAACATACACCTTCCCTCCTGCCCTTTGCCAAACATCCCACCCTTCCGGACTGTCGGGGCAGAACGGCAGGGTTACTTCCCGCGTAGACCTGAGCAATTACCGCCCTGAGTGCTCCTTTACCTGAGCCGAGCTTCTCCCGAGTTGCTGTCTACCACAGCAGCAGCTGGGCTGCGCTACCTGTATATCACCCAAGGTGCTATCCGTTACATCCCAGTGTCTGCGCCTCACCAGAGCTGCTCCTTTAAGTCAATTCTACGCTCTGTCTTGGCGAGGTTTATTATCTGCCCCGAAGCTATATTGGTTTCACACTACTCCCCAAAGGGGGCTTCTCCCCGGTGCACCATAGTCTGTCAAGTATATATTCCCAATGGGGAGAATTACTCCACTACCTGCTCTACACCTTCTACTGTTTCATCCCTAAACTGCTCCCTCCCCGACGAGCTGCTCGCCTTCAAGCTGCTCACTCTTGGTACTAGCCTCATGTCTAGATGTTATCAGAGATAACCATACTAGTGTGTCTCCATAGGGGAGGCCAGACAGTGGTTTCCTTCTATTCTCTATACTATTGATGCTGTCCCAGGAGATGTGCGCCTGGCATTGCCTCAGTGGATCCCCTGGAGAGAACAAAAAAGGCAGTCACTTCAGAAGGCCACACATCAGTCATCACTTCTACCTGTTTCATCGGCAATAATTAGATCACAAGCCAGGCCCTGTCCTTAGTGGGTTTTAACTTGTAATCCCATGGCCGCGCCTGGTGAAGAGGCAACCCAAGATAATAATTGCAGATCAAAAGCCGTGTGTTCTGTTTTTAAGACGTGGCTCGATCAGTCTGCAGAACCCTGGCGATGGCCAGAGCAGCCTTTGACGATTGACCATGGCCGCCCAGGGACCATTCGTCAGAAATACCACAATCAGTCAGCGATAACAATGCGTCAGACCAAACTACATCCAAAACACTTCACTGACTTTTTGGTTGTGTGCGCTTTGGTGTTTCGGTTTTTAATGCCATCCCTTAAAAGATGCAATTAGTGGTTAAGCCAACGTTTTCAATTAAATAACTGACTATCTGTACGATTCTCATTTACAATAATTGTTCAGATACAGTAAATTATTAGCCTTCTGGTTCAAATCTTTAGCATAAGAAAATGCAAGCATACACAATGATTATTTAAAAGATATAAACCGATTCGAGAAATATCCAAAAATGTATGTGTTAGCATTGATGATTGATGACTGTACCAGCCGCTGTGTACAGAGATTTTTCTGAGCTAGGCCCAATAAAGTTACAAGGTAAATATAGCATTACGTGGAATAACCGTCGGTACCAAATCCATTTAACGACGCAGTTCTAAGCCATAATCCTGGATTAATAAGACCCTACCCCGTCTCGCTGCACTGTTTATGTATGGTATCTGCCCAGGCCTTACTCCTTTGAACTCGTTAACTGGTGCTGTTATTGTAAGCATTTGAATTACCCCAGTCGAAAGAATCAACACGTTTATATTTCCGATAATCCTTTGATCTCCTTCCTTGTGAAGGAATCTAATTTGTTATATGATTCCACCTATATTCAGCAAACCCAAGTAAGGGAAGATACAGATTCCTTACAGAAACTATGGGAATTCCTCTTTTATTTGATGATAATAACTGTCAGAACAGTTGAAAGAGCATGGACTGTATATTCAGAATGTGTAGGTGAAGTTAGGTGGATGTTATATGCATTGCAGGTCATTTCTTAGTCATTCTTAGAATCAGATCGAGGCAGTTACACAAATATTCAATACTGTGCGTGAAACTAGACTTGTATCAAAGGCCGTTCATGTTTTGATGCCGGATTAGGATCTGTATGTGCCCGGTATACGAAACCCCTCATATGCCACATATATGTTTACATAAGCAGGTATACTTGTGTACATATTGTACATGGTAAATAAACAGCGGTATTAAATCGTTGAACTATTTGGAACTCACATTTTGTTTAACTATGCACCTTTCGTTGAGAACGATCCCAAGTTGAAGTTAGGCTATCTAGGAGATGAAATATCCGACCTAATGCCCAAATGCTATATTCAAGCAATACATCCTAAAGTCACTAAAGTGATCTGCTTTAATGCAATTATCAGGTATTGTAGCCCATTAGGTGGATGTTAACAAGCATCCACCAATGATTTTAAAACACAAATGGACAGGAAGCAGTGTCTCGCATCACTTTGAAGTGTATTAACATGAATTAAGTATAGCAATGAAGGCTGTTCCCCAAGTTGAAATATGGAAAGAAGTGATACATTAGGCAAGCACCTAGCTCATACATGTACACGTATAATCATATCTTAGCTACAATGGCTTTAGGTTGCTCATAGTATCACAGTTTTTGCTCTATAGTTACACTAAGAGAAAAGACAAAGGGCATTGATGACAGTGTGCAGAGATGCTTAATGTACTGCCTTATCAGACATTATGTTTGTTACATTCATGCAAACAGCGTAGACTATGAAATTATAAGCACTATCTTTTGAATCATAAAGATAATGCCATCTATATATGCAAATGCAAGGCATATTTGCATATTGAAGACCCATAATATATCATTGCCTTTTGCATCTTATTGTCCCGGGCAGGATTATATTGTTCACACAGAGAATGGAGTCATAGCACAGCTGCTATATTATTCCACCACGTGTACTATGCCATGTCGCTAATGAGATACGGAGATAAGTTTTAATGATTCCACCGTATGTTTTATTATGGAATTAACGTCCCGCAGTGTAAGTAGTGCAGGGAAATGTCAGCCTGCAGCAGGAGCACGGCCAGTATCACTAATGAAGTCTCGCCAAAAGCAATCAGACATTGTTTCTTCTCTTACAGCAGAGACGATGAGAAATGTTTGAAGCCAAGATTTTTTTCTTTTCTTTGCATTGTTTTCTTGGTATGGACATTCCATCCCCACATTCCCGCATTCTACATGTATATCAATCCCTACCCGCTACTCGGTGTTATACAGAAATTCAAATGTTAAGGCTCATGGGGGGATCTGTACACTTGCTATAGCAATGCAAGGAAATGTCAGCCTATAACATACACATTTTCTAGCACGTTATACCCAGCTTGCAGGTAATACCTGTACGGTACACTGCTAAACGCCCCTGGCAAACACGCCAGTGGTCCCTGTGTATACAGCATGGTATACAGGGTATACATACAGATGGTTTAGTCAGGAGAGGCCGCTCTTAAATGTGATCATACATATTCATAGGACTGCTGTAATTATACAAACATGGATGTCGATTACTCCTGAAGCCCTTCCTCGTGACCTCTCTCCTCCCGTCGCCCTTGGTTACTATGTATTCACCGTCACGTACGTTGGCGGCGGTATATAGCTGGTCGCCGTAGCCGTTTATTACTACATCAAAGGCCGATATGATGGGAATCCTGCCACCCTGGGTTACTGCTGCTACTGCTTCCTGCCTTTCTGCACCCATGACAACATGGCATAGCTGTCTGTGTATGTGGAGGCCGAGTAATGAGGGGAAATAAGAAGACTCCGCCTCACACCTCACAGAATTACCTAGACTGGCATAGCTCTAACATTGTATAACAGTGCTGATACAGCCGCTTGGGACATCAGAGATGGATAGGGGGATTTGTGGCGTATACGAGACAGGCTTTTGACTAAGATATCACTCTCTTGGATTTAAAAGTCCTTCTATACATTAGGCATTCACATTAGGGGACTTCCTGATATGGCTCGACAGATCTCTCTTGTGATGTTAGACATGGCGGCAATAATGTAAATGGAGTGGATATAAAGAAAATAGATATAAAGTTTAGATATTTGGAGACACATGATATAAGCATAGGTTTTATAGATGGATGATGAACATATATACATCCCAGCTGCAATCAGGTGATTGGCACCAAGTCGGAGTTCGGTGGGTCTGTTTCCCTCTGAAAGCCCTAACATGGTACTTGGAAGCATTACCCGATGCAATATCTCTATCTATGTATAAGCATGATGATGGAGGTGGGATCCCCAGCCTCCATGTAGCGGAGGGTGGAGTTTCTGGGGTTATGACACCACCACATCTACATGGTAATTACATAGACAGACCAGCCGCCCGACCCGCGCCCACTAATCACCGCGCCGCGCCGGGGTTATCCCCACTTCCATTAACTTTTAATTAATAAAGACGTCAAGATGGCGCCGACTGCATTACCATTGGCCCCTTCTAACCTGGAGACCGGTCTGCGTCGGGTATTACACTGGGGACATGCCCCGACCAGGCTTGCCGCCGCTCGGCGCTCAGCTTCCTGCTGTGACGGCGCTGTAACAGTCTGAAAAGACGCCAGTCTCAGAAGACGTGCAGGTTGATAAATAAAGCACAATGAGCTGATGTCTTAGCCTATATAAGTGCAGGGTTGTTTGTTTTTGCCAATCAATATAATGTACATTCATGTAGGCCTATATATAATAGTTTCACCAATCACTTAGGATATAATCTGTATCAAACATACATGTAGATGTAAACATAGTGGCCCAAAAGATATGTCAAAAATAATTGGAATTACAATCCAAAATTCATTCAGATGATTCTAGATATAGCTGAGATCAAAATATCTGGAGACAATTTGAACATATATATAACGGTCATAAGGAATGGGTGGTTAGATATCCACCTCCCAAGGGCCTGCAGAGACCGTGCACATGACCCTGCTGTACCGGGGTCATGGGTGGCTGAGCACGGCGTCCTGTGTGGCTAGAGGCGGCCTCTGTACGGGAGGAGCCATCTGAGCACGGGAGCCTTCTGAGAACGCGACAGCGCCCGTCCAACCTCGCCCCTAATGCAGGGCGCGGCGCCCAAATGAGTTTTTTGCGTAATGACGCGCGGCTGGTGCGAGCTGGTGTTAGGGTGAGGGTCCTCCTGCTCTTGCACTTCCTCCAGGCCGGGCGTCCTCCACGTGACAATCATCATCGCCGACAGGGGATGCGACGAGTGCCAGCAGGAGGGCATGGTATGAGGGGACACTAAGGGAGGGGGGAGCTGGCCTGGAGGGTCGTATTGTCCTCTGTCGGCGCCGCCCAGACTCGCCTCTAACATGCCTGCCCTACTCCCCACCTTCTCCAGTACCACGCCGCCTGCAGCCCCTATGCCCACCCTTCAACCCGCAGCCAGACGTTTTTATTAGAATTCCGCCTGTAAAGTGTCATCAGGCACTATGGTACGACGACAGCTTCACGCCTCCCCCATATCCTCCCTACCCCGCCCCCTCCCCCGACACTGCCACCATACCCCCATGTCCCTGCCGCTGGCTGCAGGCGGCTGTCAGGGCGGATCGCCGACGTGGTCGGGCGCGGATCATTTGATCAATCGTACATGATATTGTCCGGCGGTGTGGAGCCGGCGGCCGCTGTCGGGGCGTGGGTCTGAGCGACATGCAGGGGGATTACTGCCGCCCGGCCGGGTCTCGGGAGTCAATGATTACATGTCCTACAGCCTAATCATGGCCGATTAGGCCGGAGACATGACGCGACCATGTTGTCGTGAAGGGCGGAAGGCGCTATAGAGAGCCATGCCGCAGGGTATGTTTGAGTCGGCGCCTCACTTACCAGACATAGCGAGACGTAGTCAGCCGTTATAAGCCCTTGTGAGCAGCTCTGAGCTGCTGCGAGCAGATGATGGCACTCAAGCCGCAGGCGGCTGTATGTAGGTGAGGGCGAACCGAGGCAGGCAATCTGTTGGTGCTGTCACATTAAGGGCGAGGTGCGGGGTGGGCGGGTGTGAGTGGCATATGGCACACGTGGGGAATATTCAGGGAGCAGCTCCCTAGACGCCATGAGCAGCTCGATCACATGACTACTGCCTCTGGGGTGCCGCACGTGTTTCACAGCCCAGTGCCACTGTCTGCTAAGGGCTGCTGACCTTCCTGGAGTCCCTGGGATGGGAGCCTCATAGCTTATAACGCTGCTACTGGCCAGGGTGTCCATACTACTCTAGAATGCAGGGGCAGCTCTAGCCACTCCAGGGTGCTCGGCTGCTACTGGTCTGGCTACTTCTGAGTGTCTGAACTCATGGTTGGCTGACAAACAGCATAGCCATTCATTGTAAAGGCAAGCTAATGCCATAGCCACTTCCGTATATCTACTTCTACACTGTTCAACTGTTCTTTCTTCCATTTGAACTCATGTATCTATCGATACCCCGATGATATCTCTATGGATATGTATACAAAGGTATTTCATTCCATCTTGTAATACCATTCCAACCCATACAGTCACTTCATGTTTTTCATGTACTATCTATTCTTTCATTATGATATCCCTACAAACACCCTCTCCATATTACAACGTACAATTTAATTTCAAGTAGTAAGGCTGCCATGGAAGCCTGAGCCCCCATGTAGTTTGAGTTGGGGAAGCAAAGTCAGGCCCATGGGGATGGGATGTACGAGTTAGGACGTGGATGCTGGAAGAAGTAGCTTCCCCAAGAGTACACACACCGGAGAGAAAAGCTATGTTGAAGGTTAGACCAAAATATATTAAGACTCCTCCACTGGGTGTCTTCCCTGAGTCCGTGGAGAGGCACTCTCATCAATTATGCCACCGGGAGCAGCTCGAGAGGCGCTCAGAACACGGGGCAGGGTCCTGCCGCCCGGCATTGTCGGCTCATCAATATGCGCCGTAGTTATGCAGAATTACCGCCTCCGTCCACCTACAGACCCGCCGCCCGATCCACTCAGCGGAAGCTTTTGGCAGCGGCGGCGCTGGTGGCGATGATAAAGCCCTAGAGCCGGGTTTGTCTTCTGGACGTATGCACACTTGTCTGGATCAACATTGTCAGCCAGGGACGAGCGGACCGGAAAACGTAGCCGTCCGTTTTACGCCCACTGCTCAAACGGGCTGTCCTCAGGGTCAGATCGGCCACCGTTACCAAGCAGCAAACGAGCGTTAGCGTGTGGTTTTAACCTCCGAAGTGAAAACACCCTATCGCCGCCCATTTACCAAACCCTACAAATATTTACGCCGAGGCGTCATCGATTTTTGTGCAGGGGTGTAGAGGAGGTAAAACTTTGGAGGTCGTGTGGAGAGAGCATGCCACGATCAAGACGCCCAATCCATAATTCGACGTCATATCGACAAGCCTGAGTCTCCCCCCCCCCGACCACTACAGCCCCCACTACTCCCATACGCCGCCAAATTAGATTTTCCACTCGTCCGTCCCCATGCCGCGGCGCTGTACACTGCCGGAATCGGAAGCCCTCATGATGCGCGCGCACGTCCCGTCTATACATCACCCATAGAGGGCGCGTCAAGCGGCGTTGCAGCCCCGTTCGGTGCCCATTGTAAACCACGTATCAATACTCCGATTCCATGAAGGCGTTTTTGAAAGAAACTCCACGAGGCAACATAAACCCTGATCGATCATGATTCTCCCCCCTCCTCCTCCTGGTCCCCGACCATCGACCGGCGGCGTGTCCGGGCTGCGGGTCGTCTTACGACGTGGTCTGTGCAGGTGATATTACAGCCAGGAGGGAGGGCCCTCTCCCTATGTCAATACCACACAAACCTCTCCCTACCCCACCTTCACAACCCATCCGTCTATTTACCTCACACTCCAGCCGCCCTTCAGATACCAGTCGCCACCAGCAGTATAGAGGCTTTTGGCGGCTGATCGTGGTTTGTTTCTTTTTTTTTGTCAGTTTATTACTCCTCCTGAACATTTTCTATTGCTACTCCTGTCCGCTGCCGCTGCCCTGACGGATTATTGGCCGTAGATTCGGGGCGGGGCAGGTGTGGAGGATCATCCTTGCTCCAGGGAGTTAGATTGTGTGTGTGTGTGTGGGGGGGGGGGCGTTACATGGCCACAATGTGCCGCATTGATTAGTTGGCGGGCTATCAGGCAGATGGACCTTTAAGACAAAGCCTTAGCCAGCGACAAGTGCCCCCTCCCTCCCTTCTCTCTCCCTCTCTCTCCCAACATCTACCGGCTCGTCTCTATCTTATTGGCTACACGCCCGTACCATCCCAAATCAATGCACCCTCCCCATATTCACCGGCAGTAGACTCAACCCCCCACCCCACTCTGCAGCCTTCTTTGATGCCTGTCGGGATCAGAGGGCCTCCCCTCACTTTACATAGCTTTACTTTGGTGGCGACAGGAACCCTCGGCGCCCCGCCCGATCTGAGGCCATCCACAAACCCGATACAACCCCCTCCCCTCCTCATCCGTTCATAGACACACACACACATGCAGCTACCATGGCCACCTGTTCTTCAGGGCGGTGGCGCAACTGGTTACTCTGATACGCTACTTGTCGATTTTTGTGGGAAAGGGAAGTAGCTTTATAAGGCTATATAGAGCTACTTTAAGAGAGATCCAATTGGCGCTAAGAGTTAATAATGATTCAGCTGTCAGGATGAGTAATCAATAGACAGAGCACGGGATGATGTCAACACAATGGCATTATCCGTGAGAGTCGATGAATGGATGCATGACCATTGATGTCATTTATGGCTATTACCGCCTGCCGTAAATGCCTCTAATTGGGAGCGCACAAATTTGCGTCCGCTCCACAAAAAATGTGAACTTCTAAAGGGAGGCGTTGGAGAAAAAGCCAGCGCCGTTACTGATCCGTTGAGCTAGGGAGAACTTTTAGTGCTGATGCCGACGAGTCTTTTAATTCCAGCGAACAATTAAAAGGACTGCCATTTCAGCAGCGTGAAGCCACAGTGCCGTTCCTAAACCACTGTAAACCCACGTAAAGGCTGTGTTCTGGTTATATTCAGGTTGAAGGCAAGCCCTGGAGTGACGTAAGGTGGTGGGAATGGAGCCTGGTTGTGTATAGGCCGCGTGTTTGAGCCTCTCACGTCATTTTCCCACGGTTAACAATGTAAGAGCCGCTGCAGACCCACCCCCTCCCTACCCACTCCCTCCATTCACCACTCTACCACTCCCATACCCAGCCCTACCTTTCCTACCCCCCCCCCCCCGCCAATCTAGCGCCAGGCAGCCTGGTTGCAGGTGATCATTGATCTAAAGGTAGGGCCTAATTATCATCATTACCTGCTGCCTCCATTAAACACCCGCTATTGTCTGCCCTACCCCCTACCCCGCCACCCATGTGTTAGCACACTAGGCGTTGAATATTTAATACACGTCAGCCTTGTGAAACCATAACCGATTCCCTCCCTAGCTGAGGATCAAACCGAGGGATTTCCGCGCCACTGGTACTGGTGATGTAAGGGTTGCCGGGCCGGGTGTAAAGCGCCCTGAACTGAGATCCGGCCGAGCAGAAAGCCACCCGCCGCACCAAGGGACCCTTCTGGTCGGCCGCCCCTCCCCTCATCCCTACATCCCCATCTCCACCCTGACTATAGCTGGAGATAAGGTGCTTATTCCAGAGACAGACGGGGGCACAATAGTGAACGCCAACTCATCCTACAGGATAATAGAAGGACAGGGGGATGACCTTGACTGGAAAACTTCTCCTCTGAGCTTTATATAGGCGGGCAACATAACCCCCGAAGTGCACTGGGATTGGAGATTCAGTCGTTTAGCTGTTTATTTGGTTTATAGCAACCCCAACCGTTAAGCCTTGCCAGCAGGCTAGACAGTATTGAGACATCAAGCCATGTAGGGATGAGAAATTCACCATATGAACCATGCAACATTATGGAACGTTTCCTCTGTGTGGGTTCCAGGGCTAAGCCAGTTCTGTTGTTGAGCCAAAACCATTTGGTTCCAAGCTGAAAGAGGGCTGGAAAGGACATCCCTTTTAAAAGTCACATGTGCAACCCTGACCATGAACCCCTGGCTACATATAATTCATGCGACCGGTTAACTTCCAGCTCCTTCCCTTTGAGTGTTATCAGCTGGTTATGTGGTAGGAGAACTCTGAAAGAAGAAGGACATGTATACGTCTTTGTACATTATATGTGAAGGGTAACTAAGAGCTAGATTGAAAATGATACATTCAGGGGGGCTTTTGAGATTTCCACAATAAAGCCACTTCCCTTATAAAAGTCTGTAAGTTTTTGTTTTCTTTCAAATCAGATGCAGCGGTAACATAAATATATTTGGTAGTTGCAAACCCTTTTTTTGGGAGGCATGCACCAGAATTCCCATGCCTAGGTTCGCAATACCAAGCACCTGGCACGTGTGGGATATATGGCGATTTAAACCGCACTTTAAGCCAGGGGGTGGAAGGATTTTCGCATGGATTATCACGGTAGTAGGTCCGGGTTTAAAGCCAGGATTCTTACTCTTGAGTGGGTGACCAGTTTATGGGCAACGGCAAAGGCTTTGTGTCCGGGGTCAACATCTGATAATGGTTAGGGAGTAGCTTGGTAAGGAGGGAGGAGGAGCCACCGTCCACACCTGTGAGAGTGCATATTAAAAAGCAGCAGTTTCCAAGTAAATGAATCAGCAGCTCTAAGATCTACACAGACCTTAAAGCTATTGCAACTGACCTGTCGCCTCGACCTCCTCTCCACACACCTTTCCCATTGCTTCTGTGCCACTACAACCCCTCACCCCGCCACTTAGCTCCTGTCCCAGTACAGGTACAAAAATCTGATACCCTCTCAGAGGAACGTGTGAGCACGTTCTGAGTACAGAGGAAATCTACTCTGCTGATATCTGCAGTCAGAGCCCTCTACACACCCCATCCACACGCAAACACACCTATTGATCCCCAGGGGGTTGTGAGTTTGGCATTAATGTGACTACTGGAGAAGCGCCAACATGCATGCAAGGTCTCCTCAAGTCAAAGCTACACTCCGTCAGACATCTCCAAGGTTCTGAAAGCAACAACTCCTCCTCAACACAACCCTCTGGTATAACGATTCACGCGTACCTTCACTCTGACATGTCCTGTTCGCACATGTCAGTCGTAGGCCTATGGTTCTCATGACCAATTACTCCCAACCATCCCCTTCCTCCTCCAGTCCAAAGCCACATACTTTAGAACTACTCATTCCAGACCATTCAACTCCTCTATAGGGGATGGGGACGGGGTCTTATACATGTACAGGTATGTGGAGCCACCGCCTTCCAAATACACCTAAGCAGTTCAGGCTACACTGGAAACGAGCCAAATGTGCGTCAATGATAGTCTCATGCTTGTAAACCTACAGAATTATAACCAGCAAATCACGATAACTCTGCACACCTGAGTCAGAGGGATACCAAGAGAGCTGCCTGTTTAACTGTGTGAGAAAGATTGAGCAGCTCATGGGTGTAGATAACGCAGCAGCACGAGTAGCTCACATCTACCTGATACTCCCACCCACACCCCTACGGTGATGGATGTGGAGGTTGGGGTAGGGAGGCTGGCCGTCCCTTTGGATCCCGGCATCTTAATGAGACAAGGCCGGGCCAGGTCACGTATAGAGAGGGGCGTCCACTGTCTGTACACACTGGTATTAAACACTCTGCCTGAACCCGACAAGACACCATTAAAACCTCCTACATACCTCTGCCCCCACCCCTACCCCACCCGTCTTCATAAATACACCATGCCTCCTAGATGGGGACTTACACCTCGCCGTGTCCTTAAAGCCGAATCCTTATAGCTGTTCTCCTAAACACACTAACAATTCCAACTAGTACATTATGTATGGTGTGAATTATACACAGGAACTTATTTTTGTTCTCGTGCGTGAATAGTTATTGCACCGATATATTTCAAAGGGGAATACATCTTCAACAGGCACACGCAGACACCATAAAGAAAGGGTACCATCCATCACATTTATTTCTTTTCACTCCAACCTGAAGTCGTATTTTTAAGGAATGTAAATCTGTCTCAGGGCCAAAATTGCTCGTGGTATCAGCTGCCATACGCCTATCTATCAGGTTAAAACAGGCATCAAATGCTCGGTTCTGGCAATATCAGCTGAAATACCCAATTTACGTTTAACATCCACATGATCATAGCTCTAACTTAAGGGGAAGCCACTAACGACCGGGGACTTGACACCTCCTCAAGTAGAACCCATTGGTATGGATTTCCGTATAGCTATGGGTTTAAGGGTGAATGCAGCACAGAATTCTTGTGAGTGCTCACTTTTAAGTGCATACTGAAGGTCCTCATTTCTCCTTGTTATCTAGGACATCAAAGGGGGATTCATGTCTAATACCGATGTGAAAAGGAGGGGTTTAGCTGAGGTTCCCTGTATCTATTATAAGAATTATGGCACACTGCCAATCAGGTAGGATCACGATGTGGGACTTGCTTTTTTGACAGAAAGGACGAAGCAAACTTCTCATGCAATACTCCAATGACCTGTACGTCATTGAAAGTGACTTGCCATGGAGAAGGTGGGACCAGTAGGCACCAGATGGGGTGCAGGCGTGACACGTAGGTTGTCTAACCGTATAGTGGGATGGGTTGGTTGCAGGCAGTTGGCAACTGGTAGGATGGCTGATGATAATGATCAAGAAATAGTATGACGAATGGGAAATGATAGCAACTTGTTTCAAAGGAAGATATGAACAGCAGTAAACTGCAAGAGACAGTTTTAAAAATGTATAAGAAAGTACAAATTATCCAGATGATCCAAGAGAAGGACACGCAGCCATCCATGAGCAGCATTCCACGGGGTGGCCAGAACAGCTGTCTATAAAGTGGCTGTAGGCAGTTGCAGGCTTGCAGGTGTGCAGATGTTAGGGAAGGTGCCTGGTATGTTAGCAGGTGTCGGGCAGGAGGCTGGGGGTAATCCTTAGAAGACCCAGAGGCTGCTGCCGACGGCTGGTACATTTGGTCTTCTGGCAGTCGTCCCGGAGCGTGTCTCCCGGCGGGCGGCCTGAGGCGGCGTGTGAAAGTGGCTTCTTTAAAAACCCTGTACAGCTCTTTGCAGGGGGTCCCGCCCTGGGGGGTATCGGGCCGCGGCCCTTTGATCCCGAGCGGCAGTGGCTTTGATTTGGTTGACAGTGGCATGCACACTCACCGCACCAAGCCCTCCGGCACACGTTTTTACCTCCCCCAACCTCACCTCCCCCCTGCATCACCTGCTTGCCCCAACCGCAGGCCTATACCTCCCACCTCCCTCTTCCCCTCCCTCCCCAATCAACTCTCAGGGCCTGAGTGGACCTGTCCATTGAAGTCGGCGTGGCCAGAACGCGAGGCCACTCCAGCAGATGGGGCAGGCGTCTTTCCTAATGGACCTCCGCTTCTCACACCTGATACACGCGCCCTGTTAATGACGCTCTCTCCACCCTGACCGTGTTTTATACAGAGGAGCTGGTCCCAGGCCAAACCTCAACTGCTCACGGCTGCTCACAGAGATGAGTATCCTAACACAGTTCTGCTCTGTACAGCCCCAGGGCATGATAACTCACCTATTGTTTTACCTGACAGAAGTATGGATCTTTGATATCTAATAGCTGCACTCACACCGTGTATATATATATATATATATATATATATATATATATATATATATATATATATATATATATATATATATATATATATATTTATATATATATATATATATATATATATATATATATATATATATATTTATATATATATATGAGCAGATATATATCCCTTCTTGTTATTTACACAACATTTCTCATCCCATCTCCGGCAGTCTATATCCCACATACTGATCCAGTTCCTGTACATGTTCCTAAGAATAGTTCATCCTAGAAGCATATATGGAAACAGCTATTGCCTCATCCCTGATCTTTCACCTACTAGTATGTGTTAAGTATATGTACACGTCCTTGTCAACTAAAAATATATCAGTTCCAATGTGTTCCACGTATAACCTCTCTTCACGATTCTCATCAGCCAAAAATATCCTCAATGGTACCTCTAGGTACCCACATACCTTCACACTGGATAGCAACACCTTTCGCCCACCACCTCCCCCTCCATCCCCCACCCTCCCTTGGCCTTACAAACAGACATCCTTGGGGAGTGGAGCTGGGTTCTTTTGCCAACACCGGATATCTATGGTGAACAGCGTTTCACCATTTGTGCTGGGCCTTTGTCAGAGGAGGAGCCCTTACAGCCGGCCAGCCTAGGGGTAGTTGAGGGGAGGGGAGGGGTTTGCCCTCTCTACCAGCTGGTGGGGGCTGGGCTGGGGGGGGGGGGGGTAGATCTTCCACCGCTGGAGGTAAAGGATCCCTGCTTGCTTCATCTCTCTTCCCCGCCTGGAGAGATATCAGCAGCAGTCTGCTGGTCGTCTTCAATACCACCCCTTTTCTCCAAACCTTAGCCCCCCCCCCCATACAACACACATACATTTATCCCCACCCAGCTGCAGAAGCCAGAAGATGGGGGAGGATCGCTTAGTGGGATTTAAGATAAACGACGTCGGTAGTCGTGGCAGTGATGTATGGTCTGATGATTGGGAAGTTGATTGCCGCATCTACAACCCCCTCCCCCGTGTATCCCATGTACTTAGATATTCAGATTCATGGGCCCAACGTGAAGCCTTGTATGGATAGCCATTCCTTGAATTCCTATGATTGTTTCAGGACCCGGTCTGACCCCAGTCCTCCCATCACATAGCACGACACTACAGATGAAGATTGAGTGTATGTCATAAGGCTGAGTTTGGAGACAGATAGGGCCCCTCCTCAATTGACAGCATGGCAGGGCAATTCTCGTTGAAAGTCATCTCAACAACCTTGTCTACTTAAGAAAGCTGTATTATTTCATAAGCATTCAGGTCTTTGAGTGGTACGTTTTAAAATGTGCTAATACCTCCTCCATCTTAGTCAAAACACACCTTGCCTTTTTTCTTATCAAATTCTCCGTAGAATAGCATTTACAGTCAAATGGAAGTCACTGTCCCTGTTATTAAAACAGAGTAGGCTAACATCTTACTCTTATTCTCGTCCCATATTTATCTCATAGACTTATTTTACACATTGTATGTCTATAAGAGGTATGTATAGAGTGCTATTGCTGCCAGTATGAGACTAACATTGATGAACCTTTTCTACTTTCAGATATCAAGGACTACTGTCAGTTTGAGACTTTTAACGCCACATGTGGACAGGACGAGGTGGTGGTCATGGAATCAGCCACATATGGACGTATGCGATTTGGTCGCTGTGTGGACCGTGACTATGGCTATGTGGGGTGTTCTGCCGATGTCCTCCTGCAGGTTGACAAACGCTGCTCAGGGAAGCACTCCTGTACCATAGCCGTGCCAGACTCAGACCTACACAGCAGACACCCCTGTCCAAAAGATCTCACCTCCTACTTTGAGGCCAGCTACAGATGCGAAAAAAGTAAGTACACTGTGGTTGGATTTATAGCAATAATATCAATAAATATTTCCAGCTTTGTTTCTGTCTTTTCCCAATTATATTGCAATATCATTTCTGATTCCTCTAATTCATATGTTGTATATCATAATGTAGGTGTACTTAGAACTAGGTTCATCACCATCTTCCAAATCACGGACATAGGGAAATTGCTTACATTGATGGTGTATATGGATGGTAAGCCTACCATAGTATAAGGATAGGGACTGACGATGAATGGAAATGGTTTTGAAGTATACATTTCCGTAACAATGTGGTCTACCAGATACCATCATGAACAAAGGAAAAAAATGCAATATCATTGTTATAGTGAACATATCAGATTAGGTCGGTAATAGTAGGAAGAAAGAAGAAGTAAGGGGTCCCAAACAAGGTCAACATCAAAGGACAGAGGGCGAGGTTAACACAAAAAGTTACATTTATCGACCTTGCCTTTTGAGATCATGTTTCCTTGTTTTAGCGCGTCGTTTGAAACCAGAAACAAGCGTCTGAAAGCCAGCTACATTTTTATAATGAATTTTCATCCCCAAACCTCGCACATTGCTGGCTCGTTTATGGGTGCTTAACGCAGGCTGCAGGATGAGTTCCAGCCTATTAGGACAAACACTAAATCACTTCCCAAACCACTGGTGCTGGTTGCCGCTGCGTGTTGCTAATTTGCCATGTGATAACCGACGTGATTCACCTCTGAGTCTCTTTGAGAGCAGCGTGAGCAGGGAGAAGGCTGAGGAGTGGGGGCATCATTAGCAGTGTTTCTACTGGTTGTGTCCTCGCCCATTGTCATCTGTCTTATCTAAGGCTGGCCATGGCGCCCGAACATCGATCTTACAGTAGCGGCTTCCTCGTCGCTGGTCGATGGCCCCTCAATGGCTCCTTCACAACCCCCACCCCCCATCCCCTGCAGGACCTCCTCCCAGAACCCCCTCCCCCAAGCTCCTATATCTACTCCCTCCCCTCAACCCCCCCCCCCTTCGCCTTCCTGCACTGACCACCAATCACTAGCCACAGATAATCAATATCCCATAACGCCACCAGGGGGAGTTATCTGCAGACGCCCGGATGTGGGTCATTTCCGGTGGTGGATGTGAATGACAGGTGGATTTGTTCTGGGTGTGGTTTCCAGGCCTCGTCTAACTTACATCAGTATTAACGTCACAGTGGAGGTTTTATTCCTCTGACCGCCTCACGTACTGCCCAGCCTGGTTTAAGATGTCTCCATTTACATGTATCTAGCCACATGAAGGATATGGGCGCCTCCTGTTTCAGACATGTAAACGTGACATTGTTCAACTGATCTTAAATCAAGAGGCCTTCTCTGTGGGAGAATTGTTAAAATGCATGACAGTCATGCTTCTTATTCTCCCTTTCATTTTTCATCTCACTCGCATTCAACTCCAATTTATCTCTCTATATAGGGCGTCTGTCCTTGGACCATCCATTTGTGCACATCTAGAGATCAGCAGTGCTACAAATCCTTTGGTCTTAGATCTAATGAATCTTTCAGATAGTTTCTTTTCAGTCGGGTGTGAAGCATTGTAGAATGATTAACAAGGATGAATTTGGCATGTACAATGGTAAACACGGTCTGGCCCTCTCCATTGATTTGTGATAAGGCCCCCTAACAGAGCAGCCATCTATAATGGATCAGACAGTAATACTAGCCGGGAGTTGGGGATTTGTTCTCTACAGACCGATGCTGGTGTAACACACAATGCTGTGAAATCCATCCATGGCGTGGTTTAAGGCCATTGCCAAATGGCATTTGCAATGATATAACCTATTAGAGAGCCGTTCCCCTTACTTTTCACAAGTTGATACTGACCTCTCACATCCAGCCACACTGCGTCTATACATGTATATATCGTCGCCTCAGTATACAAAGGTCGTAAGTGAAAAAGCCATGTTTTGAGATACAAGCAAAATAAGAAAAAACACTTTAGTCTATCTGCTATATATTTCTTATTACTTCTTATATAGATGGGACAACTTCCCACAAAGTTTCCTATATGTATACTATATTAGATAAATTCGAGTCATATTTAAAATTCTTTACTCTTTTACCTAATTTCTTAGCCACTATGGCAATAATGAGGGAAAAATCAGGTCACTTACGACCTTTGTATACTGAAATTCATGTATATTTTGTTCAGTAAACAAAGGTCGTAAGTGATTTCTTTAGTACACTATGATTAGGCCTTAAATATATATGTTAATGCAATGTTATGTAGCCCCAATGGTCACTACACAAACCAATTAATTTTTACCTACTTATATTACACGAAAATAGAATACAGGTAGTGTTGTTGCCTAGCAACAGTGGGATTTTCTGTAAAAATGAGTGATTTCAGCCATTTCCCCCTTTTAATCACCCCCTTAACTCTTCAAAATGACCATAATTCTGTAAAAAGATGTAAATGGTCATATGCAATCACGATTACATGAAATACTTAGAATAAAAAGAAAAAAATATATTATTTTATCAAAAAATATATTTGGAAAAACTTCCTGACCTCACTTACGACCTTTGTATACTGAAAAGAAATGCATCAAATCAGTTACGCCCTTTGTATACTGAGCTATAACTTTCCAAAAAATGGTCAAATCCGAAAAATTCCAAAAATTGTGGAAAAATCTTTGGATAAAGAAAAAAATTAAAGAATTAAAAAAAAATCGTTTTTTCTCACTTACGACCTTTGTATACTGAGGCGATTATATGCATGTATTCACCTAGAGAATACTTATGGGTGGTAGCCAACAGTCTATTATGACTATTACCATGTCGAACAAAGAGAATTATTTCCATGGCGACTACTGTAGTATGGTAATCAATATAGCCTACAGAAGGACCAGAATCAGCATAAGTGCACACTGATTGGGAATTCCCTTCAGAAGTGGTTTACCACACCCTACATTCAAAGGCCCCTTAGTTATAATGCATTTATCTAAATAACAAAACACTATTCTGTTATCACGTTTTGTGTGAGACAGCGGCTATCTGTTACCTGTGCCATGTCACCCTTTCCATATATTACTTGGTATTTACTGTACGAGCTCTTGTGATAAGCACTGCTGGTAACACAGTGCAGTAATGCCCAGCCATACATCGCTGAGATCTTCCATACATTAAATGTGCTACAGTGGAGAACTATATGAAATGAATGCTGTCTCACTGAAACACAGTTCTCCATGCATACCATAGGTTAAAAGAAAGGTTTGATTTCAGTCACGCGATTGAGTCTAGAAAAACAGTGCCTACGCAACCTCCCCCCGTTTCCCACCTGTCGGCTTTTACTGTTCCCCAATCAGACAGGTATAAGGGCGAAAACCCTATAACCTGGGTCTAAAACTGGTCAAAGCAAAAATAATTTGATGGTACTGGAAACCAACCTCCTTTTATGGCCCAAATACATGTACAAGCGGATGACCTAGGTGTGTGTCTATGAGCGCATATCCGGGTATAACCGAGAAGCAGCCGTCCTGTTCATCCTAACTCTGGTTATTGAATCACAGACATAATAGATCTATACATCAATCTTCCCATTCTCCTCACCACGACAATCACATAATTGCGTGTAGGACACATGCGGTGCCCCGCCTTTTGACGACCGATAACTCCGTCACTGATCCCTAATATTGATCCCACTACCAAAACACTGCGCTCGGTGCATGTTTAAAGGACACTCCACCCATAGACTAACAACAACAGCACGAACACTGGGCCCGGCTCCTCCACGTCCTGTCCGGACATGAACCAGCACGTCACTCCTTACTCATTCACCCTTTGTCTCCGTAACGGGACAAGCACGGCCGTTTGTTGCCATGGGTGGGGTGGTTGGGTGGGGGAGGGCTGGAGGTAGGAGGTGGTGGACTGAGAGAGATAGAGAGGGAGGGGCGCGATGCCCAAGGCCAACCTGTTCGTCACCATCCGATGGGTGTTTATGTTCCCGCGAGGTACCTCATCTCTGGGTAGGGGAGTACAGGCGTGGTGTAGTCCGGTGCACATGGAGACGAGTATAGGAATCTGGAGCTATACCCAGTGGGTCCGCCATTTTAAATTTCGCTGGTTACGGTTAAAGCCACTGATAAGACATCCCACTATGGGGACAATTAGGGGACAAACAGGGGACAGGCTAGTAACAGTCTTATCAGCTCTTATCAGTGCTGCCTGCCGCAACCAGCTCCAGTCCCGACTAGACCCTATAGCGCTGTGCGGGGAGTGGTGGAAGGTGGGGATAGATAAGAGGGTTGCATTGAACATTAGGGTGAACATACTTGAAGGAGTAACGTGAACTAAACAGGTTAGAGGAGAGTGACATACTAATATATGGGTACGTGTATGTTTTAATGCTATAGATAGGGATACTATAAGACACTGCAATATGTTTACAGTTTGGGAGCATGAGCGGAAAGACGTGAAATATGGCGGGGTGTGGAGGAGCAGGTGGGTCACTTTGGGTATGGGTGGGTGTGGGGGGGGGGGGGGGGGTCTTAAGAGCGGTGCCCGCCGGAACGGGATATGGGGGCGGCAGGTGGGCAGGGTGATGGGGTATTTGGTGGTCGAGGATGTACTGGTCCGGTCACAGGAGGAAGATGCCACATCCATATACTATATGGGTGTGGGAGGGGGGGGGGAGTCGCTTGTTCCCGTTGCTCTGCTAGACAACACAGTGTCTGTACAGGCGGGCTAAATACAACGCATTGCCTTGCCCTGTACATGCAATATGGCCGTTATTTACTGATGTGGGCCTCACAGTAACGACGGGAGGCTGATAAGAGGTGAGATTAACACCTATTAACACGTATTGATGCACTGATTTGACACACACTGTAAAAAGTTGTTGTTCGTGAACAGTAATATGTGCTGTAACTATACAGTACTTTAGCTGTAAAAGATAATACAGCAACTTTTGCTGTACACATACAATTCTGTTACTGTAGATGCAGGTTCGAATCCCATAACCAGCAACCAGAGGGAGAGAGAGCAGAGAGGTTGGAGGGAGTACCATACTCCACAGCTCAAATATGACCTGATCTTTTCAAAAGCCTATTGATGCAGACTACATATAAGTGATTGCCCCTCTAGCTCAGTTGGTAGAGCAGTGGGAGATGTAGTCTGAGGGTCAGCAGTTCCAGCCCGGCAGGAAACTCTCATACAAACTACATTTCTCCTGATGCAATTCTAAAGTATAATATATTTTGGTACACTGAAATGTTACTATTGAAAATATGCAGAGAATAAAACCAATGTATCTCTACAATCTGCATGAAAGATAGTAAAATTTGCTTTGAAAAACACCTATAGGCCATCAAGATTACACTCTAATACTAATGGTAGTTCAGTACTTATTAGTACATTACTGCTATAGGGTAATTTTCATATTAACTGTTAAGACCTGGACAGTCTAGTTCTAAAAGTGTCCCCGGGGATCCTGTGTTGACCTCTTTACCATTCACACATAAGTAGGAGGTGTTTCAATGCACCTGACATGCAGGATTCACTGGTGTAGTGGTCATGGTTCAGGACTATGGATTGGAACCTGGGGGTTCAAATCTCCAAGATGTTGAATATGTGAGCATTTTTAGAACTCAAGTCTGCGTCTACAGTAGATTCTACTGTAGGTCTACAGCAGAATTTACTGGAACCAAAGTTGCCCCCAATAGTTGCTGTACAGGAACACTACTTACTTCTAACAGTGCAGATGTGTGGTTTATATAGGTACATGAACTGCTATGACAGGTGCCAAAAATGATTAAGCTAGCAATCATTGTAATATCATGTGCATCGTGTGCATAGACCAGATGTATCTGGTCATAACATTTATCATTGAAACAGGTGTTGTACTGATCATTATTATAGACAACTCTACTGCTGTGACATTATGGGAGGAGTTGATGGACACCACGCAAGTGGTTCCAGCCTATTGGCGCGACAGGGCAACGTTTATTGAATCGACACTGAGTGCTTTATTGACAGAGCAGGACCATCCAACGCTGCTGTGGCCGCCATTATGGGCACCCTCAGCAGCAGTTACCCAAAACGTTATGAGCAGCCGACTCGGCCCTGAGCGACACTAGTTTAATACATTAGTTACTGCCCCCTCCCTTCATCCCTCCAAGCCCTGTCCACCAGCCTCGCCGCTCGCCGAACACGCAGGCCAGGCGGGTCCGTTCGGCCGTCCCTTCCTAATCGGATCGTGCCGAGATGACGGACGGTGGCGGGAAACAAGCTGCAGAACGAGGCTAAGAACTGTAATCAGGGCCAAAAGTCGTCTGCTCCCAGTTCCCAAAACCCCCGCCGTGCCGCGCCGTGTGTCGTCGATCTAACGCTGACCGATTACTCCATTATGCCAGGCTTCGATCAGGCCACGCACCGGCGCCAATTCATTGTGGCAGGCGGAGCGGAAAACGCCGGCCGTGATAAATACAAATTTCCAATTAATTCGTGTTCCGTGGGGTGTGAGTAATGGTCACAACATGAAGACCGGCTTAGCGCGGCCGGTCCACGATGTCTGCTTTGACTTGGGACCAAGCTGAGGGCGGAACCACCACCTGAAAGCTGGCTAAGTGTGAAAAACCGGCTCACATCTTCGGCTCCGACTTGAGGAATGGGGCGGGTGCATAGGGATGGAGAGGTATAGAGGGTGGGGACTTTACGGCGACAGTCACCTCTGACGAAGTCCTCCCCACAAATACACAATCAAAGCTGGCGTTTCTTCATCGCTTCTGAACGTCAAGGATGACAGAGAACGGCTTAGTGCTAGACTGGTTGCAGCTCCCCTCACACCACTCTATCTACTTCATCCTCTATGCTCTCCTACTCTGCTCTAGCCTTTACGTCACAGCATAATGTTAATTCCCCTTTCTGGCATTTTTCTGTAGGGGAATTAACATTCCATGGGTTTCCATACACATATAAGCCTGAAAGTCGCCCTCAGTACATCGATGATACCTCTGCTCCAGTCATTTCAATATTCTCGAGACCATGCACTTCTATCCTTCGGGAAATCTGGCCTAAATTATTCCTATCCTTGTTCCTTATATCCCCAACAGCTGTTCTTGATACCAGTTTCCTTTTCTTTCCTACACTTTTAAGGAAACAGAGTAATCTCTGCTGTAACCCCTGCTGCAGCGTTCCTTTCCTGGCTTCAGTCGACAGCTGGTTCAGCCGTCTACTATAATCACATCCTCCACCACCATTACTGTTGGATCATTGGCAATACTCAGGCAACACAGCATTGTGGTTGGCATGAGGATTATTGGGGTCTTTATTGCTCCATTTAAGAGGTCTCGTACATGCTGTGATGTGTGTTATGGGCGAGGTAGCGGTGAGAAGTGGACCAGTGTACGTCAGCTTTGATTAGTTCATGTCAAGCCACAGCCTCCCCCTCCTGCCTCCTGTCGCCTCCTGTCACCGCTAGACGGCTCTGATTGAGGGACGTTCCCATGGTGACATTACCCAGCATTCCCCTCACGTCGCCACCATAACACGGCCGCCATATTGGCCAGGAGACGCTAGGGTCGTAACTTAGTGAAAACAAACTTCATCTGCCTCCACCACACAGCAAAGGGCATTATTAACGACGGGCCTCCTTGCCGCCCCTCCCTATTGCATGGTGCCCCTTCTATACCTTGTCCCATGCGCCCATCCAGTCGGTAGACCCACCATCCTTCCCTTACCTCCGAGGCTGCACATTCAAAGTATACCCTGCACCAGTTCACGGGAGTCAATTGGATTTTATGTAGGGCCTACTATAAGCTATATTTTCTAGCCATATGACACTGACATTCTCCTTTACCCACTTTGCCTGGTCTAACAGGTCCAGTGATCGAGACCCTTGTCCCCCCCCCTCCCCCTCCCCTAGTGAAAATATGCCTCATACGCCTCTGAGAGGGAGACTTTCATTGCCATATTGGACCACATAGATATAGCTAGTCCTAGAGTCCTAGTCCGTTCACACCCGTGCTGCTCTGGTACGGGACCTGATCCCATGAGGTATTCTGTGTTTGCTATAGCGGTTTTAAAAATGGATGGCTCCCGAACTGTGGGCGGCTCGGGGGAGAACTGCCCAAACTGGGGTTAACCCTGGAGTGTTGGCGACCCTCTCTGCTCAACAGCATTGACGCCTATTGCATGTATCAGGAATTGCATTGTATTATGGAGTAGGGATACCTTTTTTTCACTAAGATCTAGCATACTTTGTGGGGAGTGGCAGTATTTATCTGTCAGGCTAATGTACTCGTCTAAAATAACGTGCGCTCTATCATAATCCAAGGAAACTGGTGCTTTTACCTTAGCCATAAATCATGTTTTATCTTATCACTAGATATACATGTACCTAAGGCCGCCAGCTGAGCCTCTGCCCTTCCACCCATGTGCAGACCAAGCACTGGGTTCCAACGCTCCTCTGTGTCCCCTTTTTATATATACGTAATATATAAAAAAAACTTACTGTAAATCTATATACAATATGTGTGTACTACGACACAAGTATGCAAAGATATTCGACATTGTGGCAATGATTGTGGTCAGCAACTATGAATTATACAAACTATGGCAGCTTATCGCAACTATATAATCTAAATTATGCCTATTACGTTGGTGGTTATAGTATACCATGCATCACAACGTTAGCACATGTATACTCCCTATATTATTCATACATAGACCCTGCGCCGTAGTGTAGGGAACATGAACATGCCTATGCTAAAGTACCCAGCCCGAAAACTACAAGGTCTTTAGTAAAGGTAAGTCGTCAACATGTCTACATTACACAGGGAACATACCATTTGAGGGCGGCGATATTAAGGCAACCGTAGTTGTAAAAAAACGATTGAGTTTGAAACACACTAAGCTTAAAACATGACCATATTATACCTTAGATATCCCGACTACCGACGCCATTATCACCAAGGCCGATGCTCGGTGCACAGAAGCCACCATTCATAGTCATATTAACAGTGTTTGCAATCATGGATTCTAAACACGAACAATGCACTCAGTACATTCTGGGTAGCTAACCGCTATCGGTTAATGATATGCATAGATCCTTGGGCTAACCACCCTTGCCCAAATGCCATAATAATCATCTTTCCTTCAAACCTTCACCCAAAACCAGGCACATATGTACAGGTTGTGAATTGCTACTACAATCCACCTTAACCCTCAGCCGAGTTTCTGGGGTGTATTACTGCTGAGTACTTCTCTGAAACTGAATACTTTTACCATGTCAGGCTTTATTGCCTGCTGTCCAATACTCCCTCCCTCTTCTCCTATCTAATTGACTATTACAATTCAAGGCACTACTTACATAATCCTACCCATGATGCAAAGAAAGAATTGTCAGTGATAATTTAGAGCTGTAATGATCACATGGCAGTGTGACTACTGTGACTATGTACAGATAAAGTGAACGGCTGTCCTTAAGTGACCTTTATAACTTTCCCAGGGGGAACTATCCAATTCATTAAGCCCTCCCCAAGGGTACTCTAACCCTGCCCGAGGTAGGTGAGTGTCAATAGCCATGTTTTCTCTATACTCTTTGTTTTATCGCCACTAATGCATCGTGCCACTGGTCTTGTGTACCAGCCTCCTACAGTAGCTGCTTAATTACAGTATAGCTGAGTGCCACAGGTCAACTATCTGAAGTGACCAACTACCCATTCTGCCTACATGCAAACCCTCTAGGGACAGGTTAGGGCAGGGCAGGCGGGTGAACATTAGGGCTCGGCAGGACTTTAGTCGGTAATAGGGACCTGCCTATCAGCGGACCGATGATTGGTTAGGTCAGGGCATGCCCGGCATATAAAAGACCCTCACATTGAAAGGCTTTCTGTTGGCTTATTCTTTAGCCATATCTCGGCTGGTTTACATTGTGAACGGCACCCTGCTGGGCACTTGCCTGAATACAGAAGTAGTAAGACTAAATAGTGTACAGCAGCTGTATATTTGGTTATTCCTATCTCAAGTACAACTAATGTATAATATGGGAGGCAACATATATGAATACTCTTTAGTACTCTGTGCAAATACATACACACGGATCACAGTTACATTGTATTTTTGAAAGGGCCTATAAATTTGCAATACATCGTCTTCATATCATAGACTCCCGTTACTACAGTGAACAATTGTATTGAATTTGATATGTTTTGCTTCAATCAGTTCACAGTACAATACAGTCGGGAATACACTACTGTTTCCGAGAGCCATCTAATTAAACTGTTCAGAATGCAATTATATCTGCTGATGCTCTTTTGTAAATGATGCAGTATTCAGTTACAACGCAGTATCAGTTTACCTAAGGGCTTTCATTATTCTAATATTAAGAGGGGAATTACTCATAGATCTACTTTCAACGAGACAATTACACCATTATTTAATCTCGAAAATCTTGAATGCATTGTAATATTCAATTCCCATTTTCTCTTTTTAACAGTAAATATCGGCCCTCAGAAGACCTGCTCTACTTCGCCCGCCATCTTGAAAGCAGACAGTGGTGCCCTCGCGCGGGTGACGGCGATAGAAAGACTGTATGGCACAGATTCGTGCCCCTGGTTGATACAGGCTGAGCCTGGACAGCGGATCAACATCACCCTGTTGGACTTTGCGGTGGATACGGAGACCAAGACCTCTATGCCACCTGATTATTGCAGGGCCTACGCCATTGTCAGGGATAGGCAGACCGGAAGGAGCACCACCGTGTGTGGTGGGCATGCGCGGGAGAGTGTGGTGTACCTGTCACAGTCTAACAGTGTCGAGGTGCGCATCATCAGGGCTGCCAGGAAGGACCAGGTGGACCACTTTATACTCAAATATAAAAGTAAGTTGTTTCATCTACTAAATACAAATCATCCCAGTAAACAAAAAACGTTATACAGCTTTATATAATGTTTCTCTATGGCTTCTTATATGGCAAAACGTTATATAACGTTTTTGTTAGCTGGGATGTCGCTGAACAAAGCCCAAATTATGCACGATGCCCCCACCATTTCCCCTGTCCTGCATGCATGTAGTCTACTCATCAGATTAGACCAAAGACTGGGTGCCTGCAATAGTAATTCTGTATCTGAAACCTTTTAGAACTCTGCACAGATAAGACCCATTATGGAATGACAAGAGCGGCAACTCAGTCATGAATTAAACTGTCACTTAGGCACTTTGATAGCGACATGGTCATTACAGTAAAATACCCATTCATTTTGATTAAGAGAATATATCCTTAGGCCCCGCCCTATAAATTTAGAAAGAAACCAGGCTCCTCTGATAATGAAAACAAATGGTCACAGAACATTACGACGGCCAATTTTATCATCTATCAAATTCAATGTCTCTTAAATTAAACCATTGTTGTTGTCCTTCTTCCCTTCAATCATTTTCTTTCTTTCTTTCTTACTTTCTTCTTTTCCTATGTAGCATAATGGTACAATAACTCTGCCATATTAGCATTGAGATCAGGGACGCGTCACCTTTGGTGTCTTTGGTCTCTAAACATGTCGATGTGACATTGAAGTCTTTACAAACCCTTTCATCCCAGGTTAAATATGGACCCCCCCCCTCCAAACAAATCTGCCCCTCATCCTGTCTCACGTCAGATCGATGATCATCAACATTTCCAGGTCTCTGATTCTGGGCCAGGTTCCATCTTTTGACATAGACATGTATCCCTTGAATTGGGGACTCAGGTATGCGCAAATCCCCTTTAGAGTCTCTTCCTTGTCTGGCTCCTTTGTATGATACAGGTTAATAAGCTTCACTACTTACATTGGCCTAATCATAGAACTACACTCTGATTATTATTTGACAAACAGTCTAAAAGAACACGTTACCTTTAACAACTTCAAATGGACCCAGCCATTTTCGGAACACCTTTTCTAAAAATGTCCTTCCTGAAGTTATAACACCAAAGACGTGTTCTTCTCTCGAAACCTTCACTATGGCCTTTGTGTTTACATGCATGTTCCTATTTCCTCCAGCTATCGGGTGCCCCCAGTTCCGTGCCCCCCGCAACGCGCACGTGCATTACGAAGGTGGTCGGCTACTGGTGACGTGCAATGGGACCGGGCAGACCTGGAACCTACACTGTGAAGGCAGCAGGTGGACAGGCCGCTATGACAACTGCTCACAAAGTAAGTATACAGCCCATGAGCTGCTCATGAACTGCTCATGTCCATATGAATGAATGTAGGTCAATAAACATACTGTTTGTCATTAGCAAGACATCGTTTTCGCTAGTAAAGATGTCAGTTTTTACTGACAAATATAAAAGACTGGCAATTAAAACTGACGATGTCTGCTGAAAGAAACAGTATTACTTGGAAATCGATGAACCGTGAGGCTTGTGGAAAGATAGCTGCGTAGATCTAGATGACGTTAATGGTGTTTCTGAGTAGAGAAATGTTCACTGCTAATGAAGTGAATAGACATAAATTATATAGCATACTGATTGCACGAGCAATTATTAACTTAAATTAGAAAAACTATACCCAAAGCTATAGCCTTTTTATACTAGCTCTGTCTGGCATAGGCATAATTTAAAATCACGATAGTATAATGGATGATAAATCAAGGCGTAATTCTAGATTCTTAATTGTCTGAAGGTCATTATGGTGTGGTTGAAATAGGTGTTGTCTACGATGGGCAGACAAGGCTCCAACATAGAATTGCCTTCATTAAGATACACTACGATGCTATACCATCAATAATAAAAGCAGACCGACCCTGCGATCTAACTCAACTGTGTGTTGTTTCCAAACTAATCGTGATAGGACTCTACAGCACTTGTTGTATTGTTCTTGACTATTGGCTAAAAGGGGACCCTTAAAAAGTTGATATTTACAATAGGACAGGGGCTAGTCTACACGAGACTGCTGTCTCACGTGCGTGCTTCTGGTTCGTTTGGAGGTGTTGGGGTTTAGTGAGGTTTAGTAGTGCTGTCAGTATGAGCGTGCCTTGCCTACTTTACTGTTAGTGTCGTTGTTGGTGTCCTCCCCGCCTGTGTTATTGCGTACAACCAACTATAAATACCCCGTGGGACTCGTTAGTATACACAGCACATGCTAACTTGCTCATATCCTTAAACACGAGACAAAAAAGAAGACAATGGTATTCTTGCACGGACATACATAGGCATATTCAAATGTGATGATTTCCCCATCGCAGTGTCATTAGGATATTCTCTTGGGAAATTTTCATGGAAAAATGCCAATCTGTTGCAGAGCCGACAGCTTAATCAGATTAAAATGGAAAATTGGGCTTTTTGTTGGGTTCGCCTATCGTCCCAAGATATGGATATAAAAACACGCTTATCACCCATTCTTACTAAATGTCAATCCCGGCCATGCACGCAGTGAATAAATGAGAATTGTACGACACTTCAATTGTGGAATATAAGTACAAAAAAACGAACCTAGCATGAGTGATATTTCATGGAGCAGGATTTAGATAAATCTATTTTTGTGTAGGTTTTATTTAGTATTACCAGACACACAGTCAGCAGAATGATCCAATGCAGCATACTGGTAATATGGGATGTGATAAATAATGCAATTTGTCACGTCCACAGTCCACACTGAACGTCCACCACCGTGCATACTGCTGACTTAGTGTGATGAAAGGGGATAAGGGAGTCTTATCGCACTATGGTAATTAAAGTTGAATAGAAATAAAAGGGATAAATCACCGACCTAATTTACGTGTACTGTGATGCTCTTCTTCATATGCCACTATATTATATTCATGAGCCCCTCGTCCTATCTACATTTGCGAGAAACCTCACGGTAATCAGTTATATAGGTGATCCTTTACAACGGGGATAGTATATATATCAATATCTATAGGTGGTACACATTGTACAAATCATATAGCTATATCACGACGATATAAGGAAACGTACATAATATCATATAGGCGGACTGTCATAGCAGAAAGAATACACAGTTAACTGAGTTCGCAGTCCTTGGTCTATCTGTAATCAAGTCTATGTAACTGAGTAAATGGACCATTTCCATATACTACTACCATTGTCCCATATACTGTGGCATATGGATTTCGCGTCGCTCGCTCTGTATCTGTATATCTAGTCCTGTGGTTTCACAGGGTATTTTGTCAAGTAGCATTAGCTTTGATACAGACAATAGTATTACCTCCGAGACTTACCCCTAGACACAGAATGAAGTGTTTGGAGACTGAATATCCATACATGATGTTCAGGACCGACAGCGGCCTCGTGAATAATGCCACACCAGGGAGTCAGTATATACACTCTCCGCGATCATTAAGTGCCACTAGCATATCCCGCATCCGTCTACCTCACAGGGTGTGACTCCAGTAAGCCGCAGATTAGCCAAGGAGATTTACCAGTCTTGGCTTGTTTATCTAAGACTGGCTTCTTTACGATAGTGGCCATAGCTCCACAGGGACTGCTACCTAACAGTAGAGTTATGGGTCTCCGGGGGCCGTAAATGCCCTCCTTGTCTGATTTATGACACAGCATTAAAGGTCATAGCGTTTCAAACAAGACAACCACTTCATCAGACAGTCCATAATCTAGCCAAAACTAACTGATATGCCCGCTTTAACTGCATGATACCAGGGTTATTCAACCTTATCAGTGGTCTCTAATTGGGGGAGCGTAGGAAAGGTCACACTTGAAAGGCCTTTATTTCCCACTTAAGCGTGGCTTTGTGTACTACGCACTCCCCAAGATTGTCTTTGAATAGTGGGAAACTGGAGTAGGCAATAAGGCTGAAGCAGGCACCAGGTTGTTATAGCTATCTCGGGTATAGTCCTAGGTTGGTTGGCTTTCAACGTATAGGCATTAGTATATAAATACATTTTACAGCTGAATGTGGAGTACCATTAAAGATAAATATATAAGTCTATTCAGCAGTAACATATCATAAAATAACAGTGTTAAGGAAATGTATAAAGATCACTTAATCAAAGAAGTGTATATATACTTAATGGTTGTAGTCAGGTAAAACATGTTACATTATAACAGTCATTTATGTAAATTAGTAATGATATAACGTGCATGATAATATATGTCATATATAGCTGTTGAATATGGGATTATAAACTGTGTATATTCTATCTGATGAAGTTCTCCCCTTCATGTTTTGATTTCAAGAATCTCTGTACAGATCTATAGGTGTGCTCGCTGCATGTTTATTTTCCATCTCAGTCCCCAATCTCCTGTATCGCCGGGGGCTGCCTTTGAAGTGACTATTATCTACCCAGGATGATTTCCCTCGGTCGTGTCACACCCCTCTCTGCAGACTTCTGATAAGAAAACCCTCCCCCTGAGATAAACCAGGATGTGAAAGTGACATCCCCATCACGTGAATTGAGTATGTCACGAAGTCAATTCCCCCTCCATACGCTCACTCACTCAATGTCTTTTCTCTTTTCTCTCTCTCACAGCGGCGCCCTGGGGCATACAGGAAGTCATTGGGAACTTCACGTCGCTCCCCTTTGGTAAGTATACAGACTCGGGGCCAAGTCATTCCGGCCCGCACGTCGGCGCCAGGCAGGGGTCTAATGACGCGGGGCGGGACAGGCAGGGGCAGGGCGGGGGATGGAGGGCTGGTCCCGGGGGGTAAGTGGTTCGGACAGCCCCCCTCTATCCCCATCTCAGGTGAAGTTTGCTCCTATTGCGGCCAGGCCGGGTTAATACGACCCAACTCTATTGTTTTACCCCTCGGGCTGCTGGCCCGCCCCTCGCCATCACGGCCAGGACTCGTCTAAGGCGCTGTCGACTGTCGCTGAATTAACTGTGGCGCTGCCATGGGGCATGAAGCAGGGAATTGCGCACTCGCCTTGTTCAAACATAGCCATATATAGAGAGATGGTGAAGGGAGGGGAGGGGGTCCCCATCTCCTATATGAGAATATGAGAGAAGCTCATGTTACCGTGCCCGGGGTACGGACGTTGATTGAAATTGTCTCACATCTGACACGTCTTGCATCCTACCATGCTGATGTGGTAGGGGAGTTATAGGCAACACACAAACAGGCCAAAATCTATACCTCGTATGGCGGCAGAAATAGGAGATATATGAAGATGTGCTCATGCCTCAGGCACCTGCCAAATCGCTGCCTTGTGCATCTCCAACAAACCCACAATGTTGGGAAGGGGACGAACGAGGAGGCTAGGATAAGAGTGCAATGGTGCGAAAGGTATGAAGGATAGGACAGAAGAGTGATATGGGGGGGGGGGGGCTGCAGTAGCACAGATCCCAGTGAGCTTTGGTATAGACTGTGGATAGAAGAATATATATACAGGTTGTTGCAGGGCAGACATGAATGAAGCAGTAGTAGGCGAGGGAGAGACAGTGGCAGAGGCAGAGAGACAGAGAGACAGAGAGACAGAGAGACAGAGAGACAGAGGGAGACAGAGGGAGAGAGACACATAGGGATAGAGATACAGAGGCAGCTCTAGAAAGCTAGAGACTAATGGAGACCGCAGATGGCCAGTGAAGGTATACATGTATATAATAGTATATAGCTGACAGTATAGTGAGTGAGTGATGGTAATTTAACTCCACTTGCAGGAGGGAGGGAGGCTATATATAGGAAGGGATGAGAGAAGGAAGAGACAATAAAAGAAATTGTGTAAGGGATGGGAGGCAGAGGGAAATGATGGGATTGGTGTTGTGTTTGGCGTTGAGTTTCTTGCGATTTGCGGCATCGATAGCTCTCCCTCCCTAATGGCTGCTGACAAACCGCACACCATGGTTATTACATATTCATTGATTTCCGAGGAGGGTGGTGGTGGTGACAGTCGGTCCCATGGGTGACCGGGCCTGCCCCTCTATATCGCAGAACGTGTGTGGGGTACCCAACCTCTACATCTCCCCTTCGCCCTCACGCACCTCCCTATCATTATTACATACTCCCAACCTGTCATAGCCTCTGACACTTTCCCAAATGAAACATGTCGGCGTGCCATCGACCCTGTCCCCCTAGTTTAGCTGCAGTCATGGGCCCACTGTAGTAAACTGATACGACCCAACGGGAGACGCCTTCCTCCACAACCTCACGGTTCTATATGTCTAGCTGGGTCCGTACATAACAGGTACTTGTCTATTCTAAGCAAATCAGGGAGGCTGTTTAATATAGACGGCCATCTGATGCCATGTTTTTTTTAATTTGATGAACAGGCACGTATCAGTTTCTAGATTAGGGCCAACTGATGAGGGGGAGCGCAGATGGTGGGTTGTATCTCCTCCCAATTCATATACGTGCCATTATCATTAGCCCTATACATGTCGCCATTATGAGGTGCTAACAACCCTTGTTATATATATATGGCAACCCCCTTCCTTTTAAAATGGGACTTCACCTCTCCCCACGCAATACAAAAGATAAGGCCCATCCCTCTATGATATATATGGTAACGATAATAAAGCTATCTTGTGAAGGGCAGCTCCACGGGTAGTCATGCTGCTGTATCAGTAGTGAGGGTGATTAGTAAGGTATAATAATTGTCTTAATCTATATCTAGGGCTGTTGAGGCAATCATCATTATGTATCTGCCGTTCTCAGCGATGTAGAGAAAAAATGAAGCTGTGATAATGAATTGTATGGTAGACCAAAAAACACTCATCGATGAGCGTGCGAAAATATAACCAATCTAGTATTGTACAGACGAGAAAATTGATAGTAAGGCAATACCAATCAGAATATGGTTTTATATGTTTTTTAAATACAATTATTCATTTCTGGCTCATCCCAGATAACGACCAGTGCCATCAAACAAAAACAAACGAATACGTCAAAGTTCATTGCTTTCATTTCATGTCTAAAGACAGCAGTTGGAATACATGTGAGTTGGGAATCGATAAAACACCGGTGTAAAAGAATGGCATGCAGATGGGGGTTGGCGCGGCCCTATTATGACTGTGTTTGAAGGTGGTTTGCTTTGTCTACTTGCAGAACTTACAGCCGTCCTGATTGCCAGCATTGCCTTTGTGGTCATCGTCTTTGTGCTCGTCATGGGCTTCGTGTGTCTAAGGAGGTGAGTCTTTGGTCTTGGAGCAGCCCTGAGCAGCTCAGAAGGAAGGGAGAGTAGCTCAGAGGGAAGGACCCTCTGTCCTCATGTCAAGCATGTATGCAGGGCCAGGGTACAGATCACTGCTATAATAACTATCTATTGTAGCAATGGCTCTCTTTGTATTGGCCGCAGTGTTCAATACATGGACCTGAACAATGAAGCTACAGGATAAAGTGAACAATTGCCTTAATAAGCAGTTCAGTTCAGAGAAAAGTTCTGTTTGAAGTAGAAACCAGTGTAGTTCAAAAGGAGATCTTCTAAGATATCCTGGAATATGGATTATGTAGCAAGCAATACTAAAGAAGTAATAGGCTATTACGTATCTCTAACAAGATAGTCCAATATCGGCAGAGCCTGGCTACTTCCTTTCGATCTTTCAATAAATTTAAGCTGATAAAGAATAATCTTAGATTCATAAACCATAGATGGGTATTGCTGTAGACTGGGTCAGTCAATAGTATGCTGAAAGTCACCTTGTACAACTATGGTGTTGTATTAATAACTGACATATCTGAAAACCCTAATACTTAGGAGGGTGACCCGGGGTACATTGTCGTCGAAGGATGTATAAGGTGCACCCTCTCACTGGCATTCTCTAGAGGCTTACCTGCTTATATTAGCTCCCTTCTACCTGCACTTTTCCTTTATGAGAACTTTTGCCACTAGCAAAAAGCATATACTTCCCGGTGGCAAAGGTTCTTATGCTATAGTAGGATTATGGGGTTTAGGAAGGCTGCCTGTATATGTCACATTAGCAGTTTTCAAACAGCTTTTTCTCTTTGATGCTCACCTCTGTACTTTTACTTGTCTTTCAGACGGCACTACCAGGGCAGACCCCTGCCCCGACCCAACGCGCTTATTGCCGATCCCTACGACAAGAACCAGTACAATGGGGCCATGCTGACAGGCAAGGAGTACGCGTCCACTCTGGGGATGAGGAACGGCAAGCAGCGCGCCTTCAGTGGGGAGTACGCCAGTATCTGGGAGTCCCAGTACCCCATGACCATGTCACACCACATGCCGGGACAGGAGGACAGCTTCGCTGCACCCATGTCTGTCGGCATACCCGAGCACGACGGCTACACCACCCACCCCGCCCTCCCACCCGCCCTGCCACCGCGGGTCGAGCACATCTACGAAAGCCCCAAGTTCGAACGCTATGACAGTTCGACGCGCAGTGTCAGTGACCTCCCCGTTTACTTCGAACTGGACCCCGATGACGCCGACCGGAACCACAGCTCGACCATGCCGCGTGGTCACAACGGGGTCGGGCACGACTACCAGAGGGCGCACGGAGACTACTCCCGGACCCGGCATGGAGGAGGCAGGTGTCGGGAGAGTTAAGACCAATGTAGGAGGCTTTGGTTTGAGTTAGAACAGCCACGAGGCGAGTCACTCCACAGTCGGCCGTTCCGATATCTGCCACTTGGGGGGCCGCTGGTCGACTTCCGGCGCGCATGTCACATGGGCGGGCGATAATGAGGGCATTCCCTTTGATCTAACCGCCGTTTCCCATAAGGCACCGGGCGTGCGGACTACTTCCGGTGAGGCAGGGCCCCGCCAGACAGCGCATGCGCTGTCGTGACACCATACCGGAAGTGACATGACGTGTATCCGGTGCGGTGAGGACGCTCAAAGCGGGTGGCCATGTTGGATTATAATTGTGTCAGTCTGACTGACGTTCTGATAACCTCCTGACACGTCGTCGACGTCACACGTCACATGACGTCACCAGAATGTAGTCATGACGAAAGGACACGATCATGTCGATACTGTTGACTTCTTTTGTACTGGGAACTTTATCCCACGGTTATAAGCTGTCTGTAGACAACCACCCAACCCCTCCATGATTCCCAGTATTTTGTCTCGTATCGGGAAGGAAGCTTTAAACACTTAGTGAACCGGATAAAGGATGTACAGTCTTTGTATGGACACGTATGGGGAGGACTGGTCGTCATGTTCATATAACCCTTTGTGATACAATTCTTTTTATAAATAAATCAGTCTAAAACATTGTATAATACTGAGTCCTTCTTTCTTCAATTCAATGTTGCTTTATCATATTGTAGATAACTGAATTCACAGTATTTTGCTAATGTAATGGCTCTTATTTATGGAAAACATTAGGCCAGCCACAAGTCGGAAATCCGGTCAACGTTCTACAAGCCAACATAATGAATACTGGCATGTGACGTATTTACATAACAGAAAAACATTTCCTCTTGGGAGTAGAAACGGATGTTGGAAGAAACTAAATGTTTTTCCTCCATTCATGTTTGAAATAATTCCTTATCTTAACCTTTGACCGTTGTGTGTGCGTGCGGTGTACTTTTTGGTCCAAGATTTGTGTTATTAAAACTCGTGTTGCGTGATGTTTGGAAGAAACTGCAGAATTAGCAGTTCGCTTCTTGAAGGCGCAAACCACGAGAATCCACAATTAAGCCTCACTCCGACAAAACGATTCCAAGCCCACCCCGAGGCATCCTTATTAGGTTGACTTTGATCAAGCATCTATCCACAGACGTATCCAGGCATGTAGGCTTATGTCTGTTACAATCCCCTCTTATCTTATAAGGTCCATCTATTGAAAGATAACGCCATAATAACCATGTTTGAGTCACCATCGAATCTGCTGGGCCAATGAATTCGAGACTATTTTTCTTAAACTGAATTGTACCTCTAATGATTTACGGGAGTGGTTAACAAATGTTTGTAGCTCTTCTTTCTGGGGTCGGGGGTAATTAAAGAAATGTGGACCAAAGGAACATCACCTCCTTATAGCACACAATTTGTGTGGTCTGCTTAATTTACGCCATCCCCCGGCCAGAGGGGTCTGAATTTTTCCCCTGCCCTCCTCCCCCAATAGGGTTCAAAATCAAGCAGACTACACCCCCTCTTTTTAAAATACCCCTTGTCAATTTAGAAAAGTGGACTTATTCCCAGAACAAACATCTTATTCAGCTCTTAAAGTGACATAGCAAATACATTGCACCTGTCTGTACAATGCAGTGTCGGCAATGGCATTACCCTTTTGTCATGACTCACCAGGAGTTGGTGGATACGGTTTACGCCTTGATTACGTTGGAACAAAGTTCTGAACAAACACTGCTCTTTGCCAAACACGAATGGGCCCGTTCTAAACCAGAGAACGTGCTTTTTGCTCCGAGCAGCTCACATCTCGTCACAAACCAGGGAGAAAACCGATCCGCAATGACATTTCGGTTGTGACTGGCGGAGGAGGCTGTGTAAAGGTTAGAGTAACGGATCGCCCCCGTCAGGCAGTAACCCAGTCCTCTAAATCCCCCTCCCTCTTCTCTCATTTTACCGCGCCCCCCTCAAACCTTCAGAATGGAAGAGACTGGGGCCGATCAGGCACGGCATATATAGCGCATCAAGCATCTTTTGCTGAACGCCATCACAATAAATTGCATTAGATGTCTTAGCACCCTAAATGTGTATCATGGAAAAGCCCAAAAACTTAGTTTAATCATTCTAACTATAACTATAATGAGCTCATCGGGGGACTCCATAGACACAGCAGTTGATGCCTTCATATTAATAAATCTCATACAAGAGCCTATTCCTAGCTCATAACAGGTTTTGTCAAAAACAAGCTGCCCTTTTACAGTACATGTAAACAGACACCGGTAGACAGGGTATAATATAGTTCGAGGTTTATCTAGGTACCCAGGAGGCGGCAGTTGACCTTTAGGACGGGTCTGGACGGAGAAGATGACACAGAGATCGATCAGTTTTCTACAGACATCATGCACAGTGTACATTCATCACTTAGAACTGGGGCCTGGCACGGAGCACAGAGAAGTTAGAGACAGCTCCGGACATCTTCATCATTTATACATAGGCGGATATGAATATCAGTCTCTCGGTACGTCCTCATTCCCCAGCTTCTGCCTCTACTGCCTTTCCACATGCAATCTATATTTCATCGTTTTTTATCACGCCCAAATCAAAGGAAGACACCATATGGCATACTGCAATGTTCGGTGTGAGATGCCAGATTTAAGGTTATAGGGGGACAAAAGGTGATTTTTATTCATAGCATGTGCCTAGGATGATGTATATATACCAATATGATTTTAGAGCCTGGGACTTTAGTTCACCCTGCACTCGAATCCTTTTCACATATCGTGCCAATTCATATTCCTGAAGTATCTGAAGTAGTCTATGTACATATTATGTAGTGTATTACATGTTATAACATGTTTAATGATACGTCCGCATACAATTGAGTGCCTTTCAGACGGCAATATTAATTGATAACAAAAAGCTAGGCTATGGCGATAAAATGTATTCAACTCCGCTACAAAGCATCAGATGCAGGTTAACCTGTAATTTGCGGATGTTGGCTTAACAGATAAGTGCATGAGCTGTAAAATTTAATGGAATTAAAATAACTGGCAATGTGAAAGTTCACAGAAGTCTTAAAACACCGCTTCTCCACATTCTGCATACCCGAGGCAATGCCGACAAAATCAAAGTGAACACGGAAATCAAAGGCATATTTCACAGGCATAGTACAATTTATTGAACGTTATGTACATTTTCAGTTGCCTTTGGGAAGGATGTCTGCCTTTGATGATGTTTAAAAGATTACTTGTTCACTCTTCAGCTGCCCTCTATTTAATGCTACATTTTACGTCCATTAATCGCAGTTTAACTAAGAGATTTGACAGCCGTTTGAGAGAATCTGATTAAAATAAGCCTCCAGCTATGGACGTAGATGCAGGTTAAATAGTCAGCACATGAGACTCCTGTCAAAGAACATGAGTAAATGTAGTTGGGCCCCCTGGGCTATGTTAGGCAACATGAGGATTTCGTGTTGTGGATTTGCCTGAGCAGCAGAAGTAACTGATGTGCTGAGCATGATTTTAGCTTAAATTAATGTCATTGCTACAGCAGCCTCAAGTGAAAGGAATCATGTTTTAAATCAAGAGGCAATAACGTTTCTTATTCTGATGGCAAACGGCTCCTAACAAGATCTCTTCATGATCTTAATCGAAAACCGGGCATCATTTAAGTAACACGCAAGTATATAAAAAGTCATTTAATACTATAGATCATCAACCTGGATGCGTTGTAGCATAAGGTGAATTGTATGAATCGATAACGTTGTGTTTTTGACTGATAAATGGTAAAAGCTATTGTAAATGCCATATCTACGCCTTCGGCATTCAGTTCCCGCTTCTTGGGCACATCTTCTTAAGACTGAATGGCCCTTTAGATGGGGAACATGACAAGAAACACATTTGTATTGCCAAATGATCCCCCCAATCCGATTGGTAAAACAGTTCGACTGAATAAGAATCGTTACATGACATGTATGAAACAACAATAAACGCATTTAGGTGACAATAATGATAAGAGATTGAATGTATAGAGCAATAACATCGACAAATTGTCTCAAATGACATTTAAATGGTAGACCTAATAGAGTAGACTTGTGCCAACCCAAAGTAAGAAACAAAATAATGATATCTTTAGTAGAGAATGCATGAGAGCCATTGAAAGTTGGAAAGTCCTGATAATTGTATCCCAGCTGTTTTAATAAAGAGCCATCAGACCAATGAAACCTACACTGCATGAGGGTATACAGTGATCACTGCAGGGTGCTGAGGGCGGGGTAATAACCCCGCATACAGCCACAGGCATTGGGAGTAGAATATTCACAAAAAGCAGGATCTAATAGCTCAAGAGATATATTAACCAAAATCCCCCAAATCGGGGAAAATGGTATAGGGTCGACCTTATTTTGAATCTGAGCTCTGGTTGCCTGAATCACACATTATTTTAGCCTTATGATTATAAAGAATGCATGAATGGGATGAACCCCTTCACATGAACATAACTGAAATATGGGGACTACTTTGACCCCAAGCATGGAGAGTTTTGTACATATCTACCGTATAATGGTTTAAGTACAAGGGATAACGCATGAGTGCAGGTCTCGTGCCAACTAGTTGAAATGTCTATAATATATCCATAAATGGCACAATGTCATAGAATAAGGATAAATATAATACATGTCAATCATTTGCGCATAACCATTGGAATTAAATGAAAGGCTCTACCAATAGCGTGGTAATGTGTAGTAACGTTTTGTGGAGCATATACTTATGTATGCTCCTGTATGGGACTGTCTATAAGGCCAAAAAAAAAGAAGGTGTGTTTCAGGTTACATGGTCTGAAAATCTAGGGTAGGTAGGTCGGATTTTTTTTTTTTTTTTTTTTTTTTAAATTTATTTTACTTTAGCCTGAAAAGTACCCAGAAATCGACTCACGAACTACAATGCCGACTCGCCAACGAGCGCCTCGACTCGTGAACTATAAGATCGACCCTTAAATAGCCCCAAAATGACCCAAAATATAAATATTTTTTCAAAATTGAATAAAAAATTTCTAGGGTCGGCCCTGTTTTGCTAGGTAGGGTCGGGTAACCTGAAACAAACCTTTTTTTTAATTTGGCCTAAGTATTATGCCTGTAATTACCCTGTCGAGACGCCTTTGCGCGGCCCATGCAATACACTGTGGTAGTACTTCGAAGGGATGAATAGACAAGACTTGTTCACCATCGTTCAACAATTCTAGTGCTACTTTGTATATTTAAGTTTAAGGGAGTGGTCATAATTTATCAACAGGGGATAAGTGGATTTGGGGAGGCAGAATTGTTTCGACCCCTCAGAGTTTTTTTAGTTTGAGTTTGAAAAAGATTTTATTGACGTAAAATTCCACAATTATTGGTTGTATCTCTCAAATTATGCCAATTTTGAACAAAAAAAAGATTTGCCGCCCCCCCCCCTCTTCTAGATAGGGAGTGGGGAAAGAGAATTTCGACCCTTCCAGAGGGGGGGAGGAAGAAAAATGTCACCCATTTTGAGTGAAAAAGCCCGTGCATTACTATAGTTTAAAGAGGGGGCAGCAAAATGTTGACGCGTCTCGAGGGGGAGGGGCGGAAAAGCTTTCCTGCACTTGTGTGAAAATCCACCAACCCTCCTGTTGTTAAATAATGGCAACTCCTTAAGTATCAATTACATCACTTAAATGAATAATTCCAATCTAAAAAGAATAGGTTACCCAGGTAACAAGAAACGTTAACTGGACCTTAACCAACGTTCACTTATGGTTAAGTAAGTGTTAACTGGTTGATGTTAGTTGAGTGACGTTATTTCAATGTTGACCTAACGTCTTGGGGGATAATGTGATTCTAGAAACGTTGGTTTGATGTTAGAAAACAGTTTGCAAACTAACGTTTTCCAGGTAACCTATATTTAACATGGATCAACGTTTTTTTGTGGACTCAAATCAATGTTGGTTAAACCATTTGGTTAAACGTTGATTTAACGTTTTTTGGTGATTTCAAGCTCACCCACCAGATGGTAGTTTAGCTGATGATTGAACTATAGGTTCGATGCTTCCCTATTATACTACTAATTATAAGCTATTATGTTGATGATTTCTAATCTCTACATCATCTTTTACATCAACATTTAGTGTATAAATTATCTACATTAAATAATCTGTTATGATGATGATATCAAGCCTGTATTACGATGTGTATATGGTACACACCCACTTTGTTGCATTGAGAGATAGATAAAGGCTTTTCTAAAAAAAACTATGGGGGTGTGTATGAATCATTACGATAGTAGGGATTCTTTCTACTATAGTTCTTTTAACCTGAGCTGTGTAAGCTTGGAGAAAAAATATAAACATGATGATAAATGAATCTTATTGCATTAGAATGGAGGGTTAAATCAATGTTTATTCAACGTTAGTTTAATGTTGATTTGAGTCCACTTATTGCACTTGAGTGGAGGATTAAATCAACGTTTATTTAACGTTAGTCCAACGTTGATTTGAGTCCACGAAATGGAGCTAGGCTAGATAATAAATACACGTTTTTTTCACTCTTTGAATTACGCTAAAAGAACGTTTAAACAACCTCAACTTGTTACCTGGGTATAATCTGTTAATTCGTGTAATTTGATGTGATGAGATTACAGCCTGTAAAATACCGGGGCAGATTACAGCGGGTGTGGGATATAGACGTTTCACGATGATCCGTCTGAACGACAGGTTTCTCCACGAGCTTTGGATCATATCACATGAGACAGAGCCGTGGAGATTGAAATTAAATTTCTCCATGGGGGTATGGAGAACGGCCCTTTCCATACAAAATATTGGTGATGTTGTTTTCCACATGAAATAATACTGCTTCTTTGATTAGCCCAACAGGACTGCTGTATTCATCATGAAATACGTATCCAGACTTATGGATTATGTCACTTGCTGATCCATTATCTGTCTAGAAATATGTAAAGATGTAAATTATTGAACACAATCTATATTCGGCCCTGTCTCACTGTAGGCTGTCTGATAGAATCGGGCACTGAACCTTATTCGGCTTGGCGTTATAGTAAAGTACAAAGGGACCTGATCTTATACAGAATATTAAGCAAAAATTAGTATATATATAATATAATATGTACATATGTGTGAAGATATTATTCAGCTTTTAATATTATGTGTTATTTATATGTATGACTCTATCTATATCAAGGTGTGGACACGTACTCATCGCCTATAAAACACATCTCGGGTGAGAACAGACGTCCCCCTAATCTACTTTGCTTATGCCTGGTTCATGTCGGAAGGGGGCTGGTGAAGGCACAATCTCATTTAGTACCAGACCCCTCCCCATAGTAGGAGACCGAGAGGACTATAAAAACATGGGCGTTATGACTCCTGCAGTTCTATGTAATGTATACTATAGGCATCTTTGTAGTTTACAATCTATGTTTCGGCATATACTACTATAAACCACACGTTAATACTTGTTAATCATTTCAGAATCAGCCATATGGATGAGGCTAATGCACTTAGCTAGGCACTATATATGTATATACTTGGATATCAGCCAAAACGCACAATGGGAGAATGGTGATAATTGTATTTGTATGCAGAATGCATCGATTCGGAAATACCACACGGCTTCTTCCTTACCAATATTGGGGTGTCTATTACACATAGTTGTACACCATTGTACAACACATCAATGCACTAGCTTCCCATTATGCACGATTGGGCTTAATGCCAGTGGTTAGCTCACATAGAGTGCACAAATAACATACAGATGCATTATATTAATTTGGTATCATACATGTTTAAGCAGGAATATACATCCTTCTTATCAATACCTTAAACAAGTTAAGGATTTCTGTGGGCAAGGTTACTCAAGTTTATATGATTTTACACAATTACACTAATTGTAGGCATAGAGTTGTATCTACTGTACTTTAACAGCATCCACTGTAGCTTTACAGTAGATTCTTCTGTATGCATACACAAAATGCAACAAAATGTATACAGTGTGGATGTTGCAGTTTTCAATATTTAAGGACAGGGCGGCTATTATGAGGAATTAAATCCGCTATTATGTAAGATAGTACTCCCTGCTTTACTCGCTACTTTGAAACATCAAAGTAGTTCTGGTGAAGATACACATGCTTAGTATCTGTGGATGGTATAAGGACAAATGTTACCACAACATTCTGCACGATGACTTTAACATGACGTATACAGTCATCAGGATAATACCTTGAAATCGTCTTAGTCTGAAAAGGACCGACAAACGTGTCACTAGCTGTGACGCACGATCAAAGGTAAGAACAGCCTCATTGTCCATCTAGTTTTTGTTAGATATATGATTTGACACTTTGACTCCTTCTAGAGAAGGTAGACATAATTATACCTTCACATAAATACATCTACACAGGTGATATGGAATGCAAAGTCTGGTTAGACAGGAGACAGGACATACTTTATAGTAATAAATACGAAGTCCTCCAGATAGAAACACACTGGTACATGTACATCTAACGCCCTTTGTGCATTTATGTAGGGGCTACATGTGGAGTATCACTAACGGAACATGAATATAACTGGCTCCATTGATACACGTTTATACAAGGTATAGGTCTACAACATGATACAATGTAACATAGCGTTGAGGACTAGGTAAACCATGTTGATAAGAACACATCTGCTTGGTACAAATTAAATAAACAAAATAAGGTCTTTCGTATAAGGCCAATGTGGAGAAGATCAAAGCAAATACAAGCATAGTAGCATCAGTTGCTCCTTGAATCTCATACAAAAACATGTCAATTTTTGCTGATCTCTCTCAAATTATTATTTTTTAATCCCAACGAATATAGCCCTTGCTACTGATACTGTCAATATTTTGATCGATTCTCGTTATTAAAAGCTCAAGGAACTTAATTGGACGAGAAAGGAGATTTGCTGAATTTCGTCCACCTTAAAAAGAAGCATTTAAACCAACGCACGTCAAGCCCACACGGCGAGATGGCCATTCAAAGGTCGGCGGGGGAGGTGGGTGGTCGTGTGATGAGTCACACAGACAAAGACACAGACACCGGTTGTAGGCTATCTACCTGAGGCTGTGAGGGAAGAGGTGGTGGTGCGTCAGATTGACAATTAAAATGCCAAACTTTGCTGTCTAATAGCTAAACTATGTGGCAAAGCCTTTGTTATACAAATGTGATCATAACGGTAATGTTCCAAAAATAACAAGTGTCATTATGTAATTGATATAGATAGCACCATGTCGCTTCTTTCCCCCCCGGGCTTTCCCCAGTAGATATCTGAAAGTACTGTATGACGTTGCTGTAGAAGGATAATGGCATTTGTCCAGTAACACAGTGCAAAACTGATTTTGAGTTTCAGTTTGAGATAATTATGAGAAACAAACCACGGTCTGTCAAGATGGCCTGTGTCAAGAGTAGGTACTTGGGTAACTATTTCAAATTCTGTATTTGATAAAGTCACGTGATTGGCCTCATTAAATCCCTTTCGGAACATATTAATTAATCGTCCTCTGTTGTGCTATATATTGGATATTGTGTGTAGCTTTAGCTGTAAAGATACAATATTAATCTTGATATAACATGTTCTTTAATATGCAAGAGTTTTACATCAAATAAATTCATCTTAATTTTGTGTAAAACCATGTAAAACTGTATAGGCTAGATCCCTTAGATCAGTACGGTCATGTGATACATACGTTTGCGGGATCCAGAATTCTTTTTAGAGCTTTTAGATGGGCTATTAATTTTATCATAGCCCTATGACAGGCTGAAGTATCAGATAAACCCTGAGATGAACCTAGAGGGTCATATCAGTTAGACTGCTAAAAGTGGAGCCAATTTTAGAGCAGTGCCTGTGGCTGCACTTTGTGGACAGTGCAGTTTTAGAGTATCTCCCTTAGCCTAAAGCAAATTGTTTTGATAATGTTCTTGTCTTAGACCCCGAGTTTGTCTTTGCCTACAACCAGTTGCCTAGCATATAAAACAGAAGAAAAATATACAGCATCTGACCTATTCCCAAGACCAAAAGAGCACCTTCCCAAACGGGGAATCGAACCCCGGCCGCCGCGGTGAAAGCGCGGAATCCTAACCACTAGACCACCTGGGAACTCAGTTAGCAATGCAGAAAAGAAAAAATAGAACGGTAGAGCCAAACCTGACTAGACATTACTAATGTACTGCCATGCAGACGTTTTCGCGAGTTCAAATAGTATGAGAACAGTAAACCCCCACTTTTGTCCAACCATCCTGTTTACAAGGTTATGACGAACATCCAATCAGACCGGGAGTGTGATCCAAAATATGTAATTCAAAGCTTAATCTTCATGAAGATAGAAATCTGTTTGTGTCTGAATTGGATCATAGACCACGTTAATACCTCCCCATGCCTGTTCGGTATGATCCGAATCATTTCTACTACAATAATATGGTAATACCCGTGCAGATCTAAATTTGGACCACAATAGGTGCCTTTTCGTGAGTGTGACGTTTATCAAATTAAGCCACTTTTTTTTTGTTTTTCCTACCTGACCAATCTAGATCTACACGTACGTGATTTATGTGTAAGTTATTTGGTGGGCTCAATTATTTGAGGAATGTTTAATACACGGGGTACCACTAGGGCATATATACAATTGTAATGTTGACGGTTTATGAACGCCTCTTATGATGACCATCAGTGGATGTATATGTAACTGTAGCAAAGGCTTTTATTCTTTATAGATAAGTAAAGTTAAACTTGCATATCAGACGGTATACTCATCAGCCTAAATTATACCCTCGGTGGTATATACTTGTTCTAATTCTCAGACTATGTATACACTGAAGACATACGAGATGATATCAATAATGCTGGTTAGATATTTGCATTTAGACAGGAATTTAGTGTAGGTAAGAAGTATTTGTATGGAAACAATGGCACACAGCGATGAATCCATCACTGAGAGACTGGGTAAGGTAATCTCTTAGTAACAAATAAAGAATTGAAACGTTTGTATCCCCGGATTAAAATGTGAGACCCGGCCTTTCCCACACCATATGCTCAAAGCATGGGTTTTAGCTTTTCAGAGGCAAACAGGACAAACGCTGAAAAGTCCGCTCTTACTTTATTTGTCTGGGGACAGATAAAAATCGGAAAAAATATCTTCCCATTGGGAGCCTTGCATCATGATGCTCTTATCCATAATGGGCGGGCGGTGAGTTTTTCAGGCCTCACCTCTCAGGTTCATTCTGTGCGGAGGGGAAGTCTGTTCTCCGGGGAAGGTTTTAAACCCACAAAACCACCCGCTACACCTACCCGGGGCTCCGTACACATCCATTGCGCATCTTCTTTTTCTGCTGGAGTGCATTTGTTTGGGAAATTAAGGGCTGTAAAAGTACTTCTCTGTCCATTAGGCGTAAGAGGTAAAATAGTACCGAGCAAATTGCCAGGGCATTCACTCAAGGGAAAGGACTAGTGGAGCCATCTGTTAGGTCAAACATGCACTCTGAAGGTCCCCGGTGAAGGATTCGGGGAAGGGTGGATACTTCAGATACACTGTTGATTCTGTTTCTAATTTCCTCTTTGGATGCTCTGGCTAGCTAAGTGTTGGATTGAGCATTGACGTCATTGACCTACACCCGCTCGTGTGGATTGAAATCGTGGACATGGAAATGAGCAATGCTATGTCTCAAATAATCCAAGAGACATATTGGTTTCCGCTACATAGCGAGACCTCCTCTTGTTAAGACACGAAGGTAGGTCAATATTAGTTAAATCAATGTCAATTGTGTTTGCATGAACAGTGCATTCAGCATTCTATAACAAAACACACGGGACTTTAACGGCGTAAGCCAATTATAAACCACACTCTGTCATTCATATGGTACAATCCCATATTCCTTTATAAAAAGAGCTAATGAAAGTTTCACGATGATCTGTAAATTGTCATCTATAAAACCATGGGGAGATCAATTTGCCGATTGTTGTGAGCCTTGTCCTAGATGTATATGCAAATAATCACAAGGGCATACTCATGTATATACTATAATGGATGGAGATCTCGAGGCGTATACGACATGACATCACATTTTATTTCTGTAATACAATTATAGCAAACCACATCAGCAAGCGTGCTGTCGTCATACGGCATTTGTTCCTTGTTCCAAACGGTATTATACGTAACTGTACAGCGATGATAATATTCCCATAAGTTGGAACAACAGCCACAGGACCGAAACCTCAGGCAATCTAATGCTGTCAAACCAGATACCTTCTTCAAATTCCACTCCTCGTATACTACTTACATGGGCACGCAACGTTCATACGCGTTATGTCTGTTTCTCACAGGGGCGCCCCAACATTACAGGTCCAATAGCATACCACAGTATGGATTTACTCTCCCATGTAGGGTAGTTTTATCAATGTATACTAATCAGAAAAAACAGTGCATTCATTAATAATCTGTTTTATATACGTGAGACTCCCTGGGTTCAGCCGATAAATAGGGCTCTATAATTATAGAGTCCTTAATTACTTCTACAATTACAATATCAATGAAATGGACGAGAGTAGATTCAATCCTACTACAGTATCCACTGGCTCATGAATATAAAGTTAACTGATTCACAATAATTATAAATGAAACATAATATACATGTGCAGATCCTCCACAGCTGACCATGCCTTAAGGTTTGATAGTAACGACTTTGAGGAAGAGTGCATGGGGACGTTGTGGCGAGCGATCTGCACTGCCCCCTGCAGGAAAATTCTAGCACTGCCCAGATGATGGACCGATTAGTGTTCTTGAGTGATACAGGTACTTGTCATTTCAAGAGTATGCTATGATTAATATCAAACAGATTATCAGTATAACTGCGAAAAGTAATCGGGACTTGATTCAAAGCCAGACAGTTGCGTGTCGATTGATACACGACTAATGCACAATTGATTGAAGTTCTCGTTTTTTAGGTGTGTCTACTGCTAGTTTGATCATAAGGATGTATAATTTCTCTTAAACTCTGAATTGACTTTATTTTGGTCGTACTTGGGCAGCGTGCCATTATTACCTATAGCTACCTCTGATCAAAGTTGTTCTGTTACTCTATAATTATATTGCAGTTCATCAATAAAATCAATAAAACTCTAAGCAAACGTGTTATAGAGATTCATTATAATTATGTGAGCCACGGCGGACACGCAGGAAGGGAGATAGTCTTTCATAACATGACGTATCAAGTGGCGTTGTCGATTGGCAACATCCTTAAAACGTTGCCTGCTGCTGCCAACATATCAATGTGAATTCAACTCATCTTCATCGTTTCACAGCACTTCGACCCTTATGGCACCAGGATTACAGATTGTACAATAATGCTGCTGTACAAAAGTGGACCGAATACATGCAATAACTAATAAAGGAGATCTTATTTGGTTAGTCCCGGTCATCCTTCATACTTCTGGCGTTAGAGTTATTTGGGCAGGGTATGCAATGTTGGCAAAGAGTTACCAGCATGATATATCGAATCAATTCTGGCTTTGGCATACGAACAAGCAAGACTGATGCAACAGTCGATAGAGTAAAAATGTCAAATTTGGCTATGTGGTAACGTATAACAGCATGTCTTCCCTCAAACTATCTGCAAGTCGAGGCTCAAACAGAATCCTGCTGCCATCTACTGTATAACTGGGGAACGATTGGAAAGTCATATATATAGTTTGCTAACTTCCCCCTTCCCCTCCCTCCCTCTCCCGATCATTTTACCATTGCTTGGCAAACTTGATGTACTAAAACAAAGAGGAAACAGTACACTGTGGTGATAAAAAGAAGATGTATTCACCATGTCCACTGTCGCACGAAAAAGAGATAATATCGCAGCCGAACCATGGTAAATCCAATAGAATACTCGTCCCAAAAATAAACAGTTTTTATCGGATTTATTTATGAATGGTAAGATAGCAGACTCATCCTGCGGGCATTTGCTGGAGTTTCTTAAGTTTAATCAAGTTTCTGAATGGAAGGTATGCCGAAGGTCGTCTAATTCTGGAATCGACATTCAGGGAGTACAGGATGCGTACTGCTCATCGTTGAGTTGAGGCAGCATACATCATGGTTGTGTTCACACGATCCACCTATTTATTTTGTGCAGTCCCGGTCCCATAGAAATGTCTCTCGAGGCTTATTTCGAGTATTACTCTTAATCATATTTCTCTCTATAGTAATTGTTACGCAAAAGTCAATGTTGTGGGTCTGAGCTAATGGAATCAGTTTAGTCATGGTCCAGTAAATCTAGTACGTGTAGTACATTGTATTAAAGGGGTAATATCACCACTCATACTTAACCACATAGTAGACTAGAAGGTCATTCTCAAGGGAAGCTGTTGGCTCCGGGATTATATAGTAGTAGTAAAAACAGGAACGGATGAATGGATCCACTCGGAGGTAGCACTGCTCCCAAATAGAGAATTATTAGACCCCCTATGAGGATCATGAAGGTAATATGAAAAGCATTGTCACAAACCCTAGGTACTGCTATTATATTATGACTGCAGTGATAAATATGCATAGAGATTGCGTTTCTATTTGTTAGAGGGGGCTCGAGTGCCCATTTGAAATTTGTAGTCTTTTCTACATTTGATCCAGCAGTTTTAGAATGGCTGTATCTGTCTGTAGTCATACTAACCGGGCCCCAGTCTGCATCAAACCCATTAGCCTAGGTGCTGCCATCTTTAGTAGAACCCTGTTTCCTATTGGCATTCCTCTGTAAAAGTCATTAAGAAGCTTATCCAAAACTGTGCTTTCTTAGTGCCTATAACCCCTAAAGCACATTGTTCATTACAACTTATGACCCCATCACAGTTCAGTGTAAGTGTAAGTTGAGCTGATATACAACATTTCTCCTTCCCCTGTTGTAACTGCCTCACCGTATGGGAATGTTTAACATAGCATGCAACTGTGATATACATTATGTTTGGGCCTCAGTTTTCAATATTATACGATTTAGACACTATTTGTACCCTTTAACTGGACGAGATCAGCGTGTCCTGAATTGTACTAGGTAATTATTTGTATGATAATATAGCCCAGCACCCTTTATCTCGATGAGAGTAGTTGGTTCATGACTCATAGTAGGTGATTGTCTATATGTCTAAACCTCTTCAGTCGTAGAACCTGATAAATAAGCCCCAGAGATTCAAGAATAATAAGGAAATTCCTGAACCTCACAAAGATCGACTGGAGTGAATAGTGCACAGATATCTATTGTGCTAACCAAACAAGCATATCAATTAATCTTGCTGGCCATTATGTTTCACACTTGAAAAAGAGTCATTACACGAGAAGTGCATGGTCAACATTGGCAACCTAATTGGATTCGGGGTTATTGTTATTGTCATCTGAGTGGTCGTGCTAATAAGATTGACTCTAGCCCCATTCGAGTGAGTTATGAGATGGTTGGATAGATAGATAGACATCGTGGAAATCAAGTAATGGGTCAGAAGTAATCTCCCCTTGCGGTACGTGACATGGGCAATTTTCGAAATGCTATTGATACTGGTAAATTAAATATGATATTTGGGTTGTATGTGTGTACACTGGAGCCAATATTGAGATGCTCTCAATGCCTGAGTAAATAAACGTGCATAATGATAAGTTCGCTTATTAAAAGTAAATATCAAACTACCACAGCTTAGGACAAGTTACGCTAATAACAGCGTACCGAATCTTGTGGAAATTCCAATTAAATGTGCCATTGCGTAGTATTTACTTTGTAATTAAAAACCAAATTGGACGCAGGTTGATTAATAGCTCATTTTTAACTGTTGTGGATTGTCCTACCAACATGTTCATTGTCCTGGCCAGTATTGACTTTTGTCTGTCTGTTTTGGCTTTCAAGAGTATCCTCTTAGTTCATTCAAAAAAATACATCTTTCCATTGGATACCAAAAACACGTTGACAGAGAATTATCAGTAGTACAAGAATATGCTGCAAATTGTCCGTTGATGACCATCGTCCACTGGACACTGATCGGCTGAAGTTATATGGGAAATGTATGGGATCAATCGGCCGAAGTTCCCCAGTGAACGTCGGACATAAGTACTATACAACTGTAGGGGCTAGGGTTATACGGGGTTGTTATATGACGAGTGCTGTTGGATGCTGTGTTGCGAGCTCAGTCCGAACCCTTCAGTCCGACGGTAGGTGGCGACACCTACTCCGGGCTTGGGGTATGGACAGAGGTCGCTATAGGCTTCCGGTCTGCGTGTGCGCACGCAGGCTGGCTGCCTATATATACCCGGCATCTGACGGTACTCGTCGGTTACTCTGAGCCACGCTGGTGAAGAGACCCCGTGATCATATGTGACAAAACGTGGGAAAACGTAACATTAGGGGAAAACACCTTTATCTAAGTTCATGTCTTCAGCTACAATTCAATACTACAAGCATCAAAATATTTGAAATAGTTGCTGAGAAATGACATATCAAACATGGGATGGTAGGGACATGTAGGAATTCAGAATAGACTGCAATGCGATCACATATTAATCTATTTTCAAATAATCCATATAAATCATAATTATTAGAAATTAAACCAATAAATGCATATTATTGTACATAGATTTGGATCTGGTAGGAATATTGGCATTCTGTTTTCACTTCTAAAATCCTCATGGATGGGGCAATTGGATAGGGATAATTTTTATTCCAAAAGAATGAATTGATGGTTGCCATGGCAACCAAATCTCAACAAATGGGCTAAAATTGTCTAAAAACGTTCTTTTTACATTCCAAATAAGACCAATTTAAAATGAAAATAGAATTTTGAAAATAGCTTCAATAAATTCCTCAGGAAAAGTTAGTATAAGGTCATTTTCTCATAAGTATTCACATTTTTAGCTATATCTCCTGAAATATCATGTTTAGAGCATTTATGGCTATTCCCCCATATGTTACGATTTCCCAGGTTTCGTCACATATCGGCTGCTTAGCCTACTGACCCGTTCCGAACTCTATAGGGAGTTCGCACCCTTAGTGACTGCTTGTTTAGGTTTACCTGAATAAACCTGATATTGCAACCTGTAACACTTGATCCGAACTGTGTCGACTTTGTTCTTTAATTGATACTCTACCAATATCATAAAGATACAAAAGATCGTTTATTACACTGGTGCCGTGACCAGTTCTGAGTGAAACGCAGGTTAGCCTGTGCAGTAGCACAGACCTCGGGCTCTGGACGGAGCAGCGAGGTCTCCGGATGAGGCAGCAGCCTTGTCACCGGAAGGGTTAGATGCCAGTTATGAGGCAGATACCCACAGTAGGGCGAATGTTCCATCCGGAACAGACGCAGCACGAGGACCCAAGGGTCCTACCATAATGAGCCGCTCATTAGAAGAAATGAACTTGTCCTTGTTCAATGTTGGTGGGTCAAGCTCAGCCGCGCCGACTCCGAGGAGGTTTACCCTGTTGGAGGAGCGTCGCTTTGACGACATGAGAGAGGCCCGAGTACAGGAACGTGTACAGATGGCTCAAATGGAATTGTTGACCATTCAGAAGCAATCCAATGAATGGAAAAGCAGTCTGATTGCATTGGAAGGTGCAGTCACACACCGAGCTTCCAAAATCAAGGAAAAGGACGCAAGACTGTCTACCTTGTTGGAGGAGAATGAGAAACTGGTACAATCCCTCAGCAGAGTCCGGGCGGAATACGACCAGAAAGAAGCGGACCTACGAGGGATCCGGTCCGAGTTTGTCGAGGCAAACACGGAGCTGAACCATATTTGCGCAGCCCGAGACGCTGTAATCCATGAGGCAGAAGGGGCCCGATCAGCCATTGTTCGGGACACAGAGGACTTACAGGAGGTCCGCCGAAGTCTAATGACAGAGTGTGACATTCTGAAAGCAAAAAGAACTGCTTTACAGCAGTTTTTATCAGAAACGCGAGAGAGTATACAGGACAACAGTACCTCTTTCGCATCTGCGAACAATGGTAGTCCGGAAGGCCTCCATTACATGAGTTTTACCGACACTCCCAATCTGCCTATGGGACGTGGGGTAACCATAGAACCTGCCTTGTCAACCTCAACACCAGGACGTCCCCTCGGAGTGGGACGATCCAGGGGCAGAGGCAGGGCGAGTGATTACTCACCGAGGGTGGGGATCAGTGGTATCCGTCCGATACCAAAACAGGTCTTCGCAGCCCCGACGGGTCTAGCCTCAGTAGGTAGGGGAAGACGATTGTCGGAGTTGGTCCGGAGTCCACGATCACAGTTGAAAGTGGACGAACAGGAACTCGACGCGGAACGCTTGAAGAAAGCGGCAGAACAGGATAAGGCGGCGAAAACCGATCTGACTCCTTCAAGTTTGTTGCAATGGCGAGAATGCCAAGCAACCATATTGTTCCAGGAACAGAAAAACTTGGAAATAGAAAGGCGAGACGTGTATCGCAAACAGCAGGCTGCCTTGGAGCAGCAGCAGAAACGGATGAAGGAGAACGCGGCCCTCGCAGAGGAGTTAGCGGAGCAGGAAGCGGCGGTTCTGAGGGCTCGAAAGGAAGGGCTCCGAGCCGCCGGAGAAGCTGCTAAAGCTAAATTGGAAAAAGCTCAGCAAGAGGAGGAGGCTGAGAAGCAGGCCAAGGAATTGGAAAAGGAGAAGTCAGAGCATCAACGATTGCTTGCTCTGGCCCAGCAGTGTCAGTACATGACTGATCAGGAGAAGAACTGGTGGTTCGGACAAGGCGTGGACCCCACTACGGACTTAGTGTCGTATGGGACCTACCAGGCTTTTCTGGACAGACAGAGTAGCGTACCAGCTATGGGCGCTACTCCAGGGGCGACTCCTGGTACGAAGAGCCCGAAGAAGGCTCCGAGAAGAACAATGCTGAGTACAGAATTGCAAGAATTGTACGATACGAATCCCGCCATAGCGGGGATCGGATTGCACAATGTCGGTGCGGAAAAGGACGCGACAGCATCCATTTCTAAATGTCTGGCGATAACCTCTAAAATTAGAGGTTCGTCCAACGCTGCTAGACGCATAGCTAGCGAGCCATTTCCCTACTGGCAGAAGAATTCGTGGGAAGATTGGTTGGGAGCCACCGTTGAGGATATAAACCTCAGTGGGTGGGATCAACAGGATGCAATCCCGTACGTGTGTAAGGGATTACGCATGGGAGATGGTCTCATGGCAGTTGAGCAGTGGAAGGAGGATTGCGGACCTCGCGGTACTTTCAAACAGCTCGTAGAAATCGGAACCATCCTGTACGGAGATTCCGCTCGGATTGATCCGATGGTCGCTTTTAAGAAGCGCGTGCAAGGCAAGAACGAAGCTCCGAGGGTCTTCGGACTTGCATTGATGAGACTCCTGAAGAAGGTACACCCTGCTTCAGGAATCCACGATGCCTTATTTTCTAAGGAATTGTTCTCTCAGTTCGTTGCCGGACTGAGAGATCCTGACATACAACAAACGGTGTATGACACGTGGAGAGCAGATACGTCACTAGATGACCTTTTTAAGGCCATCGACATACATGCTCTCAAAAAGTCACTGTTAGGGGACCGGATGCCTACCCGGGCCTCGGCCATTATAGAATGTTCTCCGGAACAGTCTGATGGTTCGGGCAGTGATGAGGAGGGGGCTATAGCTTCAGCGGCTCAGTTCAAGAGGAATGGGAATTCCTCTAAACCGCCGTGGAAGAATAAGAAGCCGGAAGGGGGTGGGAACCCCCCTCCGAAAAGGGAGTCATCGGATCCGAAGGTTCCGATGATGGACGCAGCGTTTTTCACATCGCTGTTTGAGAAGATGACGACTTCCATTCAGGGGGCTACCCAGCCTAACAGAAGGAAGATCAATCGGAGGACCGCTAAGTGCTATAGGTGCTTAGAGATCGGTCACTTTGCTGCGGAGTGTACAGCTCCGAGTCCGAAAGTTCCCGGAAAGGAGGGAAACTAGAGGGGGTAGTCCGAAAAGGCGAGCGGACAACCCCTGCAGATGAAGTACGCCAACATACCAGAGAGGTAGAGCCTAGTGAAATTCAGAAGACAGGAAGGGAATCAGGGGTGGCTTCGAGCTTTAGGAGCTCGGATGCCGGCCTGATTAACATTCCAGTCCATCAGTTGCCCGGCAATGAGGCAGGGAGGCCCATTACGGATAGGAACGAGGAAGTTGCGGCTGTCACAGACACCGTGTGGGTAGGGAGTACCCAGCTTTCCCCGGATCATCCATGTTTCGACCATTTGAAGAAACATGGCCTTGATCTGGCTGCTCCGAAGGATTTCAAACGCTTCACTGTAAACCCGTCTCCGCTGGGGGGGAGGCGGTGGTATGTGTCTGTTACTGTGGCCGGTAGGGCGGGCGAATTTTTAGTAGATACGGGAGCTAGCCACTCCTTTATCTCCTCCAGATTCTATGCTCTTATGCCGGACAGTCGTGATAACTTCAAAACGAGGGTAAACGCCTGTTCGGCCGATGGGTCGAGTATGCAGACGTATGGGCGCGCGTTCATACCTGTCCGAATTGGAGGGAAGGAGTATGTGGCTTCTCCCACCATTGCGGATATTGCAGACGACGGTATACTGGGGTTGGATTTTTCGGCGTTGTATGACGCGGTCCTGAATCCTGGTACAGGGGTACTCCGAATAGAGCACCCGTACCGTGCGGTGGAGCAATGTGTGCTCCGACAAGTATCGACAGTGGCAACGGTGGTCCAAACTGTTAAGATTCCTCCCGGACAGACGTGTGACGTGCTGGTCCGAAGCAAGGGGCTTAGGAGAGAGGAAGAAGCAGTTGTGGAACCGGATGTGGCCATGTTGGGAAGCATCGGTTTGACAGGCATGGATACCCTAGTGGGGGATGGTGCTTGGACCGTGGTGCCGGTTTCTAACCCCGGGTTGGAACCACAGTATCTTAGGAAAGATACAGTGTTGGGGAAGGTGTTCACCAGTGAGGCCGTAGTGTCCGCTGGACAGGTGAGCATGAAGGGTGACCCTTCTCCGACCCCTTTGAGTGAGGGACTCGAGAAAATGATATCCGAAACGGATCTGACGGATCGGATGGATCTCGACTCTCTAAGGAGGCTGGTAGTGAAGTATCAGGATGCATGGCAGGTGGAGGGGGAGCCGTTAGGCCGAACCGACAAAGTGTTGCATTCTATCAATACTGGAGATGCACAGCCTTTCAAAATGCCTTACCGACGTTTGCCGTTGGGTAAGAAAGCTGTTGTTGAAGAACAAGTGAAAACCATGCTGGAACAGAAGGTGATAGTGCCTAGCACTAGTCCCTGGTCCAGTCCGGTTCAGATGGTTACTAAAAAGGATGGGTCTATCCGATTTTGTATCGATTATAGACGCCTGAATGGAGTAACCAAGAAAAATGCATATCCTCTCCCCCGAATTGATGAGACTCTGGACTCGCTGGGTGGGAACCAATGGTTCTGCACCCTTGATCTGCAGTCCGGGTATTGGCAGATCGGGATGAAGGAGGAGGATAAAGAGAAGACGGCTTTTACGAGTCACATTGGACTGTATCAGTTTGAACTGATGCCTTTCGGGTTATGCAACGCCCCGGCCACATTTGAGGCTATGATGGAAACTCTGTTGAGTGATCTATTGTGGCGCAAGTGCTTGGTATACTTGGATGATGTCATTGTCTTCGGCAAGACGTTTGAGGAGTGTGCGTTGAACCTCGGAGAGGTGTTGGAACGAATTCGGTCCAATGGCTTGACATTAAAGCCAAAGAAGTGTGAACTTTTTCGGAAGTCCATGGTCTATTTGGGCCGGATCATCTCCACCGAGGGTGTGCAGGCTGATCCGGCTAAACTGGAGACTGTGGAGACTTGGGAAGTTCCAAAAGGACCAAAGGATATCAGATCCTTTCTAGGGTTCTGTTCCTATTACAGGGACTTCATCCCCGGGTTCTCGAGGGTGTCTCAGCCGCTTCAACGGTTGAGCCATTGGACTCCGGGGAGGAAAAAAGAACCCTTCCCATGGGGGATGGAACAGAATGCAGCCTTCAAAGAGATTAAGGCGTTATTCCGGACCACCCCGGTGCTGAGATACCCTACGGAGAAGGGGCATTTCATCCTTGACACTGATGCGAGCAATGAGAGCATCGGGGCCGCATTGTCCCAAATCCAGGACGGAGTAGAGGTCCCGTTGGCGTTCGCTAGTAACAGTATGAACAAGGCACAGAGAAATTACTGTACTACCAAGCGAGAGTTGCTCGCAGTGGTGGTATACACGAAGAAGTTTCGGCACTTCTTATATGGAGGGAATTTCACACTTCGTACCGATCATTCGGCCCTCAGGTGGCTCCTTAATTTTAAGGATGCGGAGGGAATGATTGGTCGATGGTTGAATCACCTCAGCGAGTTCGGACTGGAGAACTCTCATATCCAGCACCGAGCAGGCACGAAGCATATTAATGCTGACTGCCTAAGTAGACGTCCGGTACGCCGTTGTGTGCGTCCGGAATGTGGGGATTGTGGTGCTCACAATGCTGTGGTAGCGAGTGTGCGTTTGCCTTATGATGGGTTGTTGCAAAACCTGTTGGATTGGTCCACCGACACTATAAGGACGTACCAGATGGCCGATCCTACCATAGCACGACTGAGGGAGCTTGTCCCTACTGGGGTCTGTCCAGTGAGACCCGAAATATCGCTGGAAAACCGTGAAATGCGACGTTTCTTGGCACAGTTCCATGAACTGGAGGTCCGAGACTCGTTGTTGTGCAGGTGGAAGACTTGTCCCGGAAAGCGGAGGGTATTACAAATGGTAATCCCTGCTGCCATGAGGAAAGACATCCTGTACTACTGCCACGGCCATTCCACTAGTGGGCATTTCGGAAAGAAACGCTCTTTGGAACGGCTGAGTCGGAGATATTACTGGCCCGGAATGTCTGGCGACCTTTTGAGGTGGATAGAGACATGTCCGGCATGTTGTTTAGGCAAGCCTGGTCCTGGACTAGGGAAATTGCCACTGCAGCAGGAGCTATTCGGGGTGAGATTTGCTCGAATAGCCGTGGATATTATCAGTGGAGTGAAACCCACTCCGAAGGGTAATACGTGTATGATGGTAGTCTCGGACTACTATACCAAATACACCCGAGTGTACCCACTAGAGGATCATACTGCTGCTACTTGTGCGGAAGCACTGGTGAAGGGGTGGATCCTCCATCTGGGGGCTCCCTTGATGTTACATAGCGATCAAGGGAGAGAATTTGAGTCCAAACTTTGGGCAGCTATGTGTCATCAGTTGGCTATATGCAAAACTCGGACCAATCCGTACCGACCACAGTCCGACGGGCAGGTGGAGCGGTTCAATCGGACCTTGATCCAGGTTTTGAAGCCATTAGTGAACTCCCATATGGATGATTGGGATGATCAGTGCGAATTTGTGGTACATGCGTATAACAATACGGTCCACACTTCGACTAATTGCACACCAAACCTCTTGGTGTTCGGAGAGGACTTGATCATGCCGGCGGATTTGGTATTCGGGGTGGTAGGGATCAGTCCAGAAGCACCATGTACGGTGCTATTTGTAGAATCTCTACGAGAGAGGTTCAAATTTGCCTACGAAACAGTTAGGGCTCATTTGCTCAAAGCTGCGAATTGGCAGAAGGTAGGTTATGACACCGGATTGAAGTTGCGACGTTTCGTGGTGGGGGATAGAGTAATCCGCCTACACGAACCGCTCTGCAACATCAAGCTGGCGAATAACTGGGATGGACCACACACCGTGGTTAAATGTATCAGTCAGACGACTGTGTTGATTCAGTCCGAAGCAGGGCGCATCCGGACGAGCCATGTGGCTCGGTTGCGTGCTTGGGCTGGAAGGGAGCTCACCCCGGAAACGGAGGTGGAAAAGGGAACTTCGGAGGCTAAATTGGTACCTTTGGAAGGGGTGTCAGAGGATACCCCTAAGAGAGTGGTACGAAAGAAGCTCCAGAAGACCGTGAAAAAGAAAGTCTCGGCAGGCGAAGGAAGAAGGGCCCGGAAAACTAAAATCAAGGCTGGAATTTTAGTTAAGAACGAGAGTCCTTCGGCCAGGTTACGAGAGGTGAACGGGAAACCCGTTCGGCGAAGCCCAAGGCTGGTGGCCAGAGGGGCGGTAACCTAGCTTGTTTACACAACGAGTGTGGTGTCCTGTGTTGTTTTATATGTTATATGTGTGCTACCAACAGGGGCGCTCAGAGTTGAATAGAAAAGAATGTTGGAGTGCTCCCCGAGGGTGGTGGACGGATAATCCGGTGGGGTAATCTTCGATTTCCCATATTAATCCACTAATACTCCTGACGAACTCTTTATTCGAAGTATATTTTGACTTTTGCGAGCCGCCTACGTGGCAGTGTGATCCCCCGAGCCCGAGCTGCGGGCGGGAAAGGTCGTGACCTGATTAATCTATAATTGGGTCACACCGGGTAACGGGATCGCGTCCAATCACGCGAGACGCTGCGCATGCGCTTTGTTTTAAAAACAAAAGCGAGGGAACGCCATATTGATTTTGGGGCTCACCCGGATCAATCGTGCGTGCGGCAGCAGCGGAGAAGTCGGCGTTTTTGGGCAACTAGAAGAGTAGAAGAGTTATAAAAAGAGTAGGAACTGTGAGTACTCTTTCCTGGTCCGTCTAAGACAAAGAGGGAGACGGGGAACTAAGTGTTTCCCCGTCAAACTCCCGTCGTAAGACACTTGAAAGAAGTGAGGATGGCCGAGCAGCAGCTCCGCCAGTCCGAACTCTCCGGTCACTCCGAGGTGGCGTCCGCCACCGAGGAGCACATGGACGCTCAGAGCCCCAGTGGTGATGAGCTCAGTCAGACTCTGTCGGAACTACGTGTGGATCCGATCGTGTCACCGATTCGGAAGTCTCCGTCACCCGAGGGTAGCGAGGACTCCGGAATGTTGCGAGGGATCGCCTACAGTGCAGTAGAATCGAACCCCTCCGAGTCGACTGGACATCTCTCTCGGATGTGCAGTCTGAGCATTTCGCCAAGCCTCAAGAAGACAGTTACCAGGAAACTGTCTATGGGAGGCGACAGCGACTCCGACACTGCACGTCCGAGGACGCGCGGTGGCAAGGGTGCTACCCGAGATCGGTCCCGGTCGGCCGATGGCAAGGTTAGTACCAAGGCTCTCAAACACGTAGGTGTTGGAAAGAAGCCTCTGGGGAAGGACGAGCCTAAAAAGCCCGATCCGAAGAAGCCTAGTACCCAGGGTACTAAGAAAGCGGATCCGAAGGTTGCCACTGCCACAGTAACCAAAGATCCGAAGACGGTCACTCCCAAGGCTCCGACTCCAAAGGTGCCAAAGGAACAAAAGAAAGCTGATCCGAAGCCAGCGGCTAAGGATCAGAAGAAGAAGGGACAGACGTCCGGCAGCAGTCAGGCTGTCAAGACTCCGGGCCCTACTAAGTCAAACATCCCGATCCCTAGCAAGGAGAAGGATACTGGAAAAGCAGTTGGAACGTCAGCTGCTCCGACGTCAGCCGTGGATGTGTTGTCCTTCTCGCGAGGGTTGGACAACAGCTCTGCAGTGGCCGCTACGGCCGCAGCCATGGCTGGTACGTCCGGGCACGGGGGAGCTCGTCCGAAAACGACAACTCACCCATCCGACACTAGGACCGAGGAGGCTATGGATGCATCATCCGCAGCTCATACGGTCCAAGTTGTGCAGGAGGTGCTGTCCGGCATCACCTTCCAGCTACCTGCTCCAGTGGGGCAAAGAAAAGAAGTCCCCGTTCGGGTGGAGATGCCTCCTCAAGGAGCAGCCCCCGTCCGAGTGGAGACTCCTCAACAGCAATCCGAGCCCCGTCTGGAGCCATCCACTATGGATACTTCTGATGAGGCCGGCAAGCTGGACCAAGCCGCAGGCGGTGGTCCAGGTGGATCGGGGGTACCAATAATCCCCCCAGTCCAACATGAAGTATGGGATAAAGCGGACGCCGACGTCCCATCCCTGCTACGAGGAGCCATCATCGCATAGATGAGCAAGGATGAGATCAGGTCATTTGACTTGGTCCAGATGAGAACCTTCCGGGGGCTGGACATTTTGTCCGACCGGTTTCCGACCTGGTTCCCGGCCCACGTGACGGCTGCAATGGAAGGCCTCAAAGACCAAGCGGCTAACGCTCGCTTGGTTGCTGAGAGTGAAGGGCGCCCCGAACTTCTCGCGGCCCTTGAATACGACCTGCTAATCGCAGACGAATTCAAGGTCGTGCATAATCGGAGGGAGAAAAGGCGACATCTGACGCCAGCCATGAGGCTGGCCCGGAACATGGAGAAAAAGACTAACGAGTCTATTCTTAATGATACTCTGGAGGACGAGATTGTCCAACAGAGCACAGCTGCGACTAGAACTGCTGACACTAGTAAGATGGAGAAGGCCAGTCGTAGGCATCAATACCTACGAGAGACCATCCGGTTGACATCTCTGAATGCGGGTCAGTCCCCTGAAGAGGTGGATGAAGTTCTGAAGGGATTGGACAAGAACACAATCCCGGACAACGAACTGCAGGAATTGGTCCGGACTGCCCTCCGAGCCAATGCCGCTAGTGGGTTTCATTTCTTTAAACCCATGTGTATAAATGACTGTGTTAAAGATAAGCGGTCATCAAAGCTTCCGGAGGAGGTGGGGCCCGACGGTCTCTCCGACGACGAAGAATGGATTAAACCTGATCCTTTAGACAAGTCGGTACAGCTGTACCACTTCGAATTGCTGGAGAAGGTCCGAACTGGTAGCACCAAATACCATTCGCTCCTTCAGACGGCAAAGTTGGCATGGGCAATGTCTAGATGGCATTCATTTAGTAAGTGCCCATTCAAAGCTTGTCGGGACATCGACGAGACCCTGGAGAAACCCCGAACTTGGCCTACCAAGGTTCGGTATGCAAGACATCTTACCCGCTATCATGTACGTCATTTCATGCGATATGACTGCCTGAGTGTGGGTTCGAAGGGCAGCAAGGGTTGTCCGAATGGGGGTCTGTTCTACACCAGAGCAGATATCATTCGACACCTTGCCAAGTTCCATGGCTTGGCTCTGGAGACCGCAGCGGAACGCATTCAGGCCGCTCACGCAGAAGTCTACTCCCATTTTGGGACCACGGTAGACAAGAATGACAACCTCGAGGTGGATTTTGGCACCAACGAGAAAGGGAAGGTGCGGGTATTCTACAAGGTAAACCCGGACCGCACGTATCTCCATGTACCGGAGGGCGAACTCTTCGATGAATTCGAAGAGTATCAGCAGCGTACCAGTACGCGGAAGCGGCGAGCTCCGAGAAAATCCGACGGATCCTCGGAGCCCACCGACCCGAAGAAACAGAAAACGGACGAAAGGCAGTCCGTTATGGAGAAGGCAGATCCGGGGTACAAAGGACCGGCATTTACCTCTCCCACGACTGACTGGAAGTCGGGCCCCCAGGGCAGGCCACCTCGGCCAAGTCCGGAGGATCCGAACTCTAGTACGGGAGGGGCGTTCGTTGACGAATTCCCCAATATGGATTTGGTTCCGGGAGCGGAGTCACAGACTCTCACCCAGACGGGGAAGACCAAGGCTTCGGTGAAGCAAAAGCCGAAGCCAACACAGACTCCGGATCCCCCACAGGAGGCTCCGGAGGGGCACCATGTCTTACGACTAAGGGGCCCTCCCTCGTTTCCTCCCGCCGACTTCAAGTCCTACGAAGCCGGACAGGAGGCCTTGGATCGGTGGCAGGATAACTTCCACCGATTGCTAGCTGGCTTAAGTCAGGAGGTGGCGATGTTGTCGCTGGACACAGTGCATCATCTCCACCGGAGTGAAGTCGCTACTCAGAAAGCAGCGGCCATGGAGTCGTTTCAGGAGGAGCGTGAAAATGCTCGGACTGAACGAGTTGCTGCTAAATCCGAAAGGAAGAAGCAGAGGCTGGCAGTCAAGAACGCCGAGGAGAAACTGGACCACGAACGTCGGAGGTTCAGAGACTGTTTCGCGCACGAGATGCACGAATGGGATGGGACTCGGGCTCAGATTGAGCTCTGGCTCCAGGAGTTAACGCTGGCGGAAGCTGCGTCAGACTCTGAGGACGAGGAGGCTGCGGCCAAGTCGAGTCCTAAAGACGACTCGGAGTCTGGATAGGATTATCCTATCTTAGGACCCGATCAAGAAGAAGGGGGGGTATTTTAAGTATACCAACCCTACATGTGAAAAACACTCTATTATAGGGTGTACAAGGATCCGGACGAGAAGAAGCGGCAGGCTGGCTACGCAAGGAGGCAGTCTGCCAGGCAGAACGGACGGAGGAGGACGAGGAGATCCGGAGAGAAACCCAAAGCTCGGGACAGGAGTACACTAACACCATGGATCTGATACGAGATGTTTTTTTTATATAAACTATATATATCAGGACCGAGTGCTCCTAATTATAAGTCCGAAGATCGCCTGGAGGCAGGACTTGGAATTTTTTTATATATACTACTATAAGCTCCCGAGCATGAGCTATGAACTTTCTCGTTCCGGTTAGTAGGAGCTGAATGAAGTAGGTTCTGAAAGCCGGGCGGAATGCATCATCATCAACAGAGGATCCGGATCTTCGCTATAAAATCACGTATGATATCTTTTGTAATAATACTTTAATATGTTTCTAAAAACCTTAAGAGAAGTGATAGTGTTTATCACTTATAAAGTATTATTCATTACGAGTGTAATTAGCTCGGGGTCCTGAAGGGACGAAATTTTTTTACTGTGATATTGTACTTTTTCAAGTGTTGTGTATACTATATGTATAGATTAACTCCATCTATCCTAGGGAATGGGGCGTAATTTTAATTACGATCTATATATGTAGATATGTGTGTAATTAATACCTTTTTGTGTTCAACAGTAACGTCATATTGTTTGTAAGGTATAACTTTAATAAACCCCTAAGGTGGTATTTATAAGATAATGCCAGTCCGAAGTGTTTTCGGACTATAACCTTAATTATTTACCTCCCGGTTATTATCTGGTAGGGGGTAGTGTAGGGGCTAGGGTTATACGGGGTTGTTATATGACGAGTGCTGTTGGATGCTGTGTTGCGAGCTCAGTCCGAACCCTTCAGTCCGACGGTAGGTGGCGACACCTACTCCGGGCTTGGGGTATGGACAGAGGTCGCTATAGGCTTCCGGTCTGCGTGTGCGCACGCAGGCTGGCTGCCTATATATACCCGGCATCTGACGGTACTCGTCGGTTACTCTGAGCCACGCTGGTGAAGAGACCCCGTGATCATATCGGCTGCTTAGCCTACTGACCCGTTCCGAACTCTATAGGGAGTTCGCACCCTTAGTGACTGCTTGTTTAGGTTTACCTGAATAAACCTGATATTGCAACCTGTAACACTTGATCCGAACTGTGTCGACTTTGTTCTTTAATTGATACTCTACCAATATCATAAAGATACAAAAGATCGTTTATTACACAACTATGATATAGAACAACTAGCTCTTATAATTCAAGCGTGATTTTGCTTGGAATATGAGTCTGAGAGAGAGGGAGAGTGAGATAGGTTTGTGGGGGAACTTTATGGCTCTGTATAGTAGTTCCCCAGATAGACAGTAGGTGGCAGCAGGACTGTGTGTTAACCTGGAATTGTCTGAGAGGAAACATGGTGAGTTCATGCCGAGCCCACACTGGCGTCGCACCGAAGTAGAGTCAACCATTTCTGTCATTTACTAAACGTCTAGACTGAAGTACCATAAAAACTACTGAGGGCATTATAAATCAACTGAAATGTGAAACTAATAACAAAGTCGCATCCCTTTTCTCACTAGCCTAAATGGTGCCTATAATGATGGTATATAGTCTGCAGAGACAGAGACTGACTACTTGCTTTGAAATATGCTGCATTGTACATTGCTTTAATGCGATTATTTTAGAATAACAGTACCCCCCCCCCCATCATGCAAGAAGAAAGAATATGAGACATCTTATAAAAAGCGCCTCCTACTGATACGTGTGTACCCTTTTTGCTAACACTTTCTCACTTGCTTTCTTACTTTTTACCATTCCCTGTGTGCAAAGAAAAAATGTACACAACCTTTTCGCACTGAGGGACCATATCACAATACAACATCACGGATTGTACCATAAAAACAACCACACAGTTATCGGATTATATTCGAAAGAACATACTAAACATCTAAGCGGAGGTGAAGCGATAAGATAGCGCAACTTTTCATTTTGGGTGGATCAGATCGCTGAGCGTGCTTTCAACGTGGTAGGTATATCCAGTAGCTGACATCGTACTTCATGATGAGAGAAAAATAAGTTGCATCAAGTTTACATGTTGCGTGTTTACATATACATAGAGGGCTCAAACCTCTGACTTATGTTGTTTTAGCTATTTCTGGCCCTTTTCATGCTTATAGCCCTACAGAATAACCAGTTTTGCACGAATCTTTTCAAAAATTTGGTATATGTGAGAAAACATCCTAACGATTCAGGATTTTTTTTTTTGTGTGTATTGGCCCAATTTTTTCTGTTTTCTGGCCCTCCATAGGCCCAAAAACCCCTAAAAATGTCAAAAACCCTTTAAAAAAACATGTTTTACATGTCTCCCATGTCTACTGGGACAGTAACAGCCTATCCTTAATATCATATTTTATTAGCCCTATGGTATAGTCAATTGATTCACGTGGGTTTCACTAGATATGTACTGTATTTTTTTCACCAGAGCCTTTTAAGTGTGTATTGTCAGCACAATTTTCAATGGTCCTTTCATCTTGATACCCCTATATAGTAAAAAAAGAAGATACACAGTGTATCCATTGTACCCCAGATGGTAAGGTAACTATTTTGTCTTATGCTGGAGAAAAATAGATTTGTGCAAAATCCATTAATCTAGCCTCCAGGAGGGGTATACATATTTTCCGTCTCGGAATCACCAGGTGATTCCGAGACGGAAATTCCTGAAATGTGATACATATAAGAAGGGATAGCATGCATATGCGGACTATATGATTGCCTTTGTTACTGTTTAACCTGATAGAAGACATGTTAACCTTATTATTAACAGGTATTAGAGTGCTACTATGATGATATTATTTTTGTATCTGGTCGCATAATATCAGGAAAGTTAGAAAAATAAAGGAAATTTATTTCATAAGACATGGTGCATGTAGGCAAATGGTGCCAAATCATAGTGAATATACCCAGGACTCAGCCCTCACATGTTATGTACATGTAGAGATAGTTTGGGGAGGTTGGGTGGAGTTTGGTTGTGACGGGAGAGCTTTATGTCCAGCGGCTTGATATGGGTGATTCCGAGACGGAAATTCAGAATCTGGGTTTATATTTGAAGGTGCGCATAGTTAAAAGGTAGCAAATGCTGTAAAACATACCCAGGACTCAGCCCACACATGTTTAGTACATGTAGAGATAGTTTAAACAGGTTGTGTGGAGTTTGCTAGTGATGGGAGACCTTTATGTATAATTTAATGGGTGAATCATATGGGTGATTCCGAGACGCAAAATCAGTGATCAGGCCATACTTTAGGCCAGTACTGTGCATAGTAGGTACAACCAACGGTCTTAATGCTCCACATATATTGAAGTATATATGATGAGGATATGGTAGATTGATTTTGAGGACTAATTGAACCATTTTGAGGGAAAAAGTGTAAAGTTGAGAGTATGTGACGGAAATTGTCGTAATTTTGGCTAATATTCAAAATTGATAGGGCTACAACTCAAGAAGTTTTTTTTTTGAAGATATCAATTTTTTGTATGCTTTTAGATACATGTTGTACCATATTGTGAACAAAATTAGGAGTTGCTATGATGTATCTAACACCAAGAAATCAATATCCATGTATTTTCGGTCTTGGAATCACCTGAAATAATGACGATCAGCTTTGCGAGGCAATAAAAACTGAACTGCTAGGGCTAGAGATGTATCAAAAAGTGTTCCAAGGAGCCGAGATATATACCTTTCAATATAATCAACTTGTTTAAACATATAAAGAAATTTCTAGTTTGACCCTCCTCTGCCCCAAAACAGCATAACTCAGGAGTTTGTGCCAGCTCTAGATGTTCATTGAGAGTACACACAGAGAAATGTGAGCGTCGCTGTCGCCAAAACGACCTAATTCTCAAGCCTGACTTTCAGAAGTAGGTGGTGGTGTGTAACTATTCATATTTATACTCAATATAATTGTATCTATGTATCAACATTGACAGCCATTCTGATTCTGTCAATGTTGATTCAATGTTCTGTGCTCACTGGGTATACAACAATATGTACATGTACTTTACACAGCTCATATGTATACATGTGCACCTGTTAAACCTACCCTCCATTCTACTATATTGTTTCACAGTGTACATGCATATTTGTTTTAAACCCTTGCACATGGACTGTACCATGTGAGCTTGCACTCTGTTGTATATACATAATTATGCCCACCGTATACCCCTTGTATATTCACATCTCTCACTCTTCTGTTCACACGTTACATTATTCATTCTACAATACACCCCCGTACACTTAACTTCCCATCTGCACACGTCACAGGAGGCTCAGTAATGAAGAGGTGCAACAGGTGCAACCATTACCCAGCCCCACCCTCATACCTCCTGATAAAGGCAGCCATCTGCAGGAGTAATAGATTACCCAGCCCAACACTTAATGCACCAGCCTTTGTCTATATACATACCAACAGGAGCTGGTGGACAAAGTGGACAAAGTGTCTCGCTGTCTAGTTGGGGAAACTCTCGTGGTGGTGCACCAGAGTCAACGTGCAACTATGGAAGTTGGGTGTTGTTTCTAGGGTGGCAAAGGGTGGGAGTCCCTGTCCGATTAGAGAGGTCCCTGAGACGTTGTTGTCAGAGGAGGTCGGGGCAGGACCGACCCGTCACTGCCTTACTGCTAGATGAAGTCGGACAGCGGCCTGCCATCCGGCAGTAGGCCAGTGTCCCGGGGAGGAGGGGAAGCACCCGGCATCATCTCCCTAGGCAGTGATCGGCGGGTGCACGACCATCCCTGTAGGTAATGAATGAGCCCCATACTCCATCTATTCATCAATTAACCCATATGCCGCGTCCTTTGTGCGCGCCGCTGCCTCCCCCTGGTAGTAGGCGGGGATGTATATTATATATAGCGGCGCTGACGCGGTGGAGGACCGTCACCATTACTCAGCGCCGACCCCAGGCTTAGAGCCCCTCCCCGACCTCCAAATATGATGACAGACCGGGAATAATCCGGCTAATGAGTCTCATGAAGAAAGATGCTCCTGGTCTTGATGGTGAATACCGCGCACGCCGCGCGCCACATGCCCTGACAAAATGAATCGGGAGGCGTGCGTCGAAAGGCAAACATTCTTGCCGCGCCGCCAGCGCCGCCAACCGGCAATTGCAGGCGATAGGGAAAAAGGAGGACAATGGCAGGTCTATGGTAATTATTTAATAGCAGATGCCGCGGCAATAACTTATGCCCCTCATTACTCTCTAATTATTACATAATAGATTGCCGTATCGTTTGACGCCGCTTTAATCAGTTTCACATTACTTGTGGGGCGTTGTTTGGGATCATAGCCATGAGGATATTGGATCCTGTCTGCCAGCCCCCTCTCAAGGCCCCAGCCAAACCTGCAATGTGTCATACCGTATTAATACAGTTAGATATCATCAAAGCCCTAAACATGCAATCCTTACAGCAGCCCAACCGTAGCTTAAAATACTACAGCTCCATTAAAGCTCAACCCCAACACTAAATGTGTCATATCGTATTAAAATTGTGCAAGAGGACAATCAATAACACTTTAATTCCAGAAAAGAGCACATCAATGCATTTTCCATTAAAACCTGATAGCCCCATGCATCAGCTTTTCAGCACTATGCACTGTACATATAATATCTGCCATCCTCAACATAGAACCTATATATTTTACCACTAGTTCACACCCTGGAACATCCCCTCTAACTTTAATAGAGTTAGTACCTTCCAATACTACCCAACTACATGCCAGCTGATACTAATCCATATCGTACCATAGTACAATTCCATACCCGTCAAATGTGGTGACAGCACCAAGCAGTTATAACCGTTAGATACATGTTCAAACATTACAATTTAAACGTCCAATTCCAAAGTACCTAAACCCCAACATATCCTAATTGCTTACACTCATTTCTACTACAAGTAACTGCTTCTCTCCGTTGGCCTCTTACTCATCCGGGCGTACCTCTGCACTAAGCAGCAGTTTACCCTCTTCTCTCGAGCTGCTCTTCCACAAATCATCAAGAGGCTTCCCCTAAAGCCCTATCCTTCTCGAGCAGCTCATTCAGAGGGCCCATCCCCTATATGATTATGTTTGGTTCTTATCCCTCAGAATCCTCTCTTCTACTTCTTAGTTTTGACTATCCTTTAACAATCACGTCTCACAGGCCCCATCTCTTTCCGCCCCCTCCCTCGTGCCCCAGGTCAGGCCTTGCCAAGCTATAATAAGCCTAACAAGGCGGTGTCATCGGCTGATTTAGCTAATTGGGCTAAATGAGCCGTGCGCTGGTTCCTGCACTTATCATAAGTCATCTTTCCGCCGCCGCAGGTACCTACCCTGCCTAGTCCTGAATTCTGTTTTACTGTGTGCACCAGTCCGTACCCTTATTTGCTTTATATGGGTTTGGCAGGCTGCTTCATATAACGGGCTTCATTATTTGTCATGTATACATTGTAGATTATCCTATACTACAACGTCCTTATCACGATAAGCACCCTGCCTTTAAAGTAGAGAGAGAAATGTATACATATTCTGATTATGAAACTGAAAGATTCTGTCTTGTAGTTATACTCAAAATATTCACTTCATCCGTGGTACAGCAACATGTCCAGTTCTTAGACAGGAGACCTATATCTGTTACCCATGGGTGATGGGAGGTCGGGTGCATTGTTCTTTTGAGACTTGAGAAGCTTAGATATCAGTGATAAGCGTAAAGTCTTCTTATCACTGTTGGTGTCAGCTTTATGGAGCTCTTGAATATCATACATCCCACTCCAAATTATCAGGGCTGAAGGAGAGACAAGATTCCTGTACCATAGGCATCAGGCAAGGGATAATAGAAAATATGTCTTTTGGGATTTGAATCCTAGACCTTCATATTCTCATGGTTTGGGCCATATGCCAGTGGCACTGTGCTTCGTTTGTCTGGTTTGGTGTATGGCAATAACAGTTCCCCAGAGATGTGTAAAGGCTGGGTGAATGATAAGAAGGGTTCCCTGGGGTTGTGTAAAGGACAGACTCCAAGTTGCATGCCCTGTATACACAGCTAGGTCAGAATACTTCTCTGCTAGACCTGGTTATTACACAGCCTTGTTTGGGGATCAGGCAGTGGGTGAGGCTGGAGGCACAAAAGCCAAACATCAAATTTGGATGGCCCCTGCTGGCCCGGAGAACGCGTCTGACCTCGGTGCCCCCTGAGGACAGCGCCCACTGCCAGATATCGCTTACCCGATCTCAATAATTGAGTTAGTCGGTACAGACAAACGGAATATGGGGGCAGGTAGCAGCAGAGGGGTGGTGTGGCCGTTTGTCAGCCCCCTTCCGATCAAACATAGCCCTTAACGGGCCATCAGTCGTCACGATACTGTAGTACCAGGAACACACGCCAGGAGCGTTGATGTTCTGTGTTTACTTTGCGGGCAGGGTACGGCCAGTCTCGTTTTGAGATCAGACGGAACGCCCGCCCATGCGCAAATGATGACGTCGCGCATGATGGGTAGAGAAAAACGCCCCGGAGGAGGGATGAATGGTCTGAGATAGGGTCAGCGGATGAGTGTTGTGGTGGACGGCGCGGGTCAGAGGTCGCCTGGTGTATTTAATCTTTTCGGTATTAGTGTAGGCAATAGAGATCAAAGGGATACTCATTAAAAGCATTACAATCAGTCCAATTACATGATGTCTAAAGCATGAGACAGTGCGAAATGGTTAACTTCTACACTCTAGTTCTAGATGCACTACATGTATATTGGTTTGTCCAAATAAATGGGTCTTCCAATAAATACAATTTTGGGATCAGGAACAGTATTGAATACAAACATTCAACTGACTGAAACGGAAAATACTTACTAGAGCTCCAATAACCATTACAGGTCTAATACCTCCAAATGCACACCTGACTAAATATACACGTTCCATTTACTACCCAAACTACTTACCCCCGACATCATATCCACTTTCAATGTACTACTTACAAGAAAAGGTATGAACCCCTGACTCCATGTTCTAATTACAGAACTATTCCTGACTATAATAATATGTCCATGTACTACTTACACCACATCTCCTGACTCAAAATCCTCGGTCCATGTACTACTTACAAAACTTTCCCTGGCTACAACGCCACTTTCCCTGTCTACTTACAGAATTTCCCTAACTAAAAAGCCACTTTCCATATACTACTTACAAAACTTTCCCTGGCTAAAAAGCCACTTTCTGTGTACTACAAGACTAACGTCAAAGGAGAATTCGATGCTGACAAAAGATCCAGTTAACAAGAACAACATATGCCACGTCCTCTATAGCTGCACAGGTCTTGCAGCCCCAACATTGCGATTTTCTTTTGATTGTCACCATGGGATCTCGAATTTCACTTAGTACCATGGACATGAAATCGATGTCGCCGAAACATAGCCGACGAATTGAAAGCTCTTCCTATTTTTAGAACCATAGTTTATAGACCAAATACAGTGCTGTATCTGCATCCCATTAAGTATTATACAGTGGCGGTGGAAAATGTACAACACAGTCATGAGCATCTATTTACTCATGTATACCGTTAGTTAAAGACGAATTTATGTTTGCCTCTCTCTTCCAATGGAAATGTCGCCTACGTATCTGATCTGAAACTTTACCACACACTTATATGATTATCTTCCACAGTTTAGAAGTAAATTCCCCTAAACGGGCCCGACTCTAGGGGTGTGCCCGACATATGTAATGGTAGAGCTACCTAGCTTAAGGCTCAATCTCCATAGGTCTTCCCAAACATGTTCGTTTAGTGAACATGGATTAAGCACAGAAACATTATATATTGACGTACATTATTTGATGATTCGTCCTGATGGGTGAGGCATTGTATCCTCCTGTTTGTATTATCACTTATAATGATGACCAGTCAGATTATTTAACCCCGTACCATATTGACCTGTTATTGACAAAAGCTATTTAATTTGAACTACTAATTATACATAGCAATGCAAAAGCTGGAGAAAGGTCAGGACCCTTTTTCAATCTGCTGTTTCCATCTATCAATTCCGCTATGAATAGCCCGAGAACGTGTCCTTACACTATCGTATGCCTAATCATGGCTTTATCATTGTGTGTTCGGAATAGATTCCCTGTCAACAAGCCCCATTCCAGAAGAGCTGTAATTGTTTAAAATAATCCTGGAGATCGTCCTTCTCTTATTTGTCCATCAGTTTTTGAGTCTAGCCATATGACTCGTTGTAACGTTGCAGAGGACAGGTGGGTAGCCTTAATTTTTATGTATAGCTCATGGCATATACTCAATACTATACAGGGAAACGAAGCCAAGGTCAGAATCTGACACTGACCTTGTGCAGAGGCACGATAAAGGAGAGATAAGTGCGTGACTGAGTGGCACGTTAAACTAGTTAGTGGCCGACATTGATATAAACGTTTGAAATCTGTCCAAACCTGTATAAATATAATGTCAATTTTGGTCATTTGGGTTCCTGAATAATCCTATCTAAAAATAAATTATGCCCAGGTTCACTTGCACAATTATTCGTATTACTATATCACATAAAAAAAACTCATCAGGGTGCAATTGCTACATCTTTGGTCAGGTATAGAACTTGGTACATGATAGGTTTTTCACGGACGTGGAGAATTGCAAGGGTATGATAGTGAGGCTAGATATTATGCAGTAGAGGATCTAGGCAAAACTCGGGAATTGTACACCTACAATACGTATATGGTATGAATCCCTGGATATAAGATGAGATATTCACCAGATTATGTCATGGTAACACAATGTATAGAAAATAAATCACCTTCGAGATCATCACTGAATTACGCAGTTTGTTACATTTTGACAAAGCACCATCCTAGGTCAACGTTCTACAACCGACAGGTTAGAGTTCTATACAGTGCGCAAATAACATGTTCCGGGTACCATAATGAGTCCCAGCAAGACGTGGCGACTTTGAAACATGCGTGCCTAGATCTGTTTAAAAAGATCTGTTCCAAAACTCAAACGGTTTGTAAGCAGGAGCCACGATGGACTGCACTAGTACTGGACTATTCCCAACTGCTTGAAATTGAAATTGCTTGGTTTCTGAATTCATAGACACCATTGTCACTTTGAATGACCGTTCATATGATCCTACAGAGCTATTCCCTCAGTTTACCTCGCATGGGATCTGTATTTTGTGGCCATTCCTAGTCAGATTTTCATTTTTAACCTATAATAATGGTACTTGAATCAACGCACAACTTTCAAGAAGGCCCCCACTTTTGACACCTAAGACCAGGTATGTAGTACACTGCAAAAACAGAATCCTAAATCCTCGTATTTGTCCACACAATAATTTCCTAAACATGTTTAGACCAATAATATGTTTAGCTCAGTGCTTAGAAATGTATGTGTTTAGGAGATCGAAGTGTTTAGAAATCAATGTGTTTGAGACAATAACGTGTTTAAAATGCAATAATTTAGCATATTTTTGTGATTATCTATCAAGTGTTCAAGGCTAAAACTGGTGTGTCGAGAGGCATAGATTATTATTATATTTAGATATTTATATTTATACAAGTTCATGAATTCTTTATGTCCATATAGGGTTATGAAGGGACTTCTAGCGGTTCCCCCCTATGATCCTATGTATGCACCACTATTGCACAAAGGCCTCTACTTAAACGTAGACACAACCTAAGCACATTTTTCTGCAGTGTAGGATGGCCAAAGTTTATACATTTAAGTAATGTAATACAGCGTGTACAACTACTGACTAACGTTTCATCCCTACAATTAAGGTATCAGTGTAAAACAATATAGCTTGCTGAACAAGGTGAGAAGCGAGAACATATTGGGTTATAGGGCTTGTTGTAAAATATGTAATATGATATAGGGTAAACCGCCCATGAGATGACTGACTGGTCTATTGGTACCATGAGGAGGGGCTATCATAGACATGGGGCCGATTGTCCTCAGGGCCAATGGTCATAGGGCCAATTGACCACAGGGCTGCTGATCTGTGTACCAGTCTACTCAAGGTAGCAACAGACCAGCTAGTCATCTCATGGGCGCTCTACCCTATTACAGTATGGAATATGTCATATCTCAATTTCAAGAAGGATAATGCCCGGGATTGCAACCCTTTAAGATGTGTTATAGAGGTTTTCTATTAATAGGCATTGACCAGTAGTGTTGCCATCGAATACTAATTGGAAGCTTTTACTATATGTCACAGATATGTATACGAAACATTATATCCTACAAGTAAAAACATGAATCCAAACTATGTTATATTTAGATAAATGGCATTGAATAAAGGTCAAGGCTAAACTATGTTAAGGATAACTAGGCTACTAGTAAAAGGTCCCCAGGGTAAAATCGACAAGGCGACAAGACCCTGTTTTAGCGTATATATACACAAGGGACAAGGGAGGGCAGGGGGTTGGCGACAAGGGACAAGACCACTTCTTAAAGTCGACAAGGGACAAGACCACTTTCTCAGGATCGACAAGGGACATTGCCCTTTCTTACATTCGACAAGTGACACAGGTACCCCCCCCCCCCCGTCTGGGGCCCTAGTAAAGGTTACTCCCGTAATTAGCTAACATTCCATACATCTAACGACTGATTTGATTTCATTGATTAATAGAGAGATGATATACCTAATATCTGCTCAACCTTATAAATAAAGCATGAATGAATTTGGTTTTGATCATATGAGACACTAACATGTGTTCTGGAGATTCCATTCGGTAACGTGGTTGAAATCGATTGACAGGTTGCACGGCGTTCACATGCATCCTTTTATACCATTTGAAAACAGTACTGATATATTCAACTATAATTATATAGTTTTTTGCAGATTCTGCAACTCAATGTACTATGAAGTGAATATCTATTATTCCCTGGCCAAATTAAGCTCATTACACGGAAGAGAAAATGGGGCAACAAAACCAATACCACGTGTCCCTTTACTTAAAGGTCACTTGGTGAGTATATTTTATCAGCGGATTCTATTCGGTTTAATTGCCGTCACTCCCTGCCATAGTCCTTTCTTTATTTGGTGTTTTAGGTGGGGCAAGGGCCTCGGAGCCTGACGAGATGTAGGGTTTTTGTACCGTTATTGGCATCGTCACTTCTCGTGGGACTCGCCAAGACTTTGGACTTCTTTCGGAACGAATTAACATGCAAACACAAAGGATGGTGGAGATGGTGTCTCTGATGATGGTTGCCAATACCTTATTTATATACAGGCAATCTCCGCACAAGGTGTACAGCATATATTCATTACAGGGAAAAAAAAAATATCCATTTCAATTCTATCACAATCTGTATCGTTAAGATGAATTTACCAAAATATGTGTTACCTGATGTAAAGACTTCTATTCTTGACACTGAAGTATTTTGGACAACATGTTGGCGATAAGCTTGCCAATTCCTGTCATTCCCATACGGTGCCAAGGACTTGCATCCCCTCCCCACGGCAACACTCCTGCGGCGTATTGCCTTTGGTCTAGCCCAATAAAGTCGCAGAGTTATAAATAATTCAGGCTCCTGCGTTTCTAAACCGCCACCTGAGTGCAGCTAGTCGGAATATTTCTCATAAAACGCTGCGTTGTGACAATCAAAGGTCGCACCATCTGCCTAGGCCACGAAGAAGAAATGCCTCTCAGTGTCCGTCAGTGGGTTGGCTGAGTGGAAGGAACCCTTTTAGGTGAAGGGAATGAGGAGTGTGAATGTCAGCGGCTAACTATCAGGGGACCTTACTGACAGAGTCTTTTAGTAGACAGACTGTCAGTGGTGACGGCTGTAGACTGAGTATAGATCCCCAGGATTGGAAACAACATGGCGGCAGTTAATTGGATGGTATGGCAATTCCAGCCGCTGCAATCTTATGCTGGCGTCACTTAGGCAGTGCCATACGGGGAGGGTCTTGTTAAGGGAGTGGAGAGGGAACGAGATGGGAACACTGTCATTGTCTGGGGGGTATATATGTTGGAAGGTGTAATATCGAATATATGTGTGTATAGAAGATGATATCATATGTGTGAATCTAGACCCCTACGTATCGAAATTAATATTTCTGTGATAAAATCATACTATTATCAGAAAGATAAGAGTCAATTCTGCTATTATACTCACTATATTATATTTAGACATAGAAAGGGGGTTAAAATGAGACAGGAACGAAGAAGCATAGTTGAAGCATCTCTTCAGATGACTATGTTCACACTGTTGGAAGTTAATGTAGCTGTCAGAGCAGTAAAATCTCTTGTACTTTTACAGTATATACCACAGTATACAGTGCACATGGGCAGTAGAATATATAATCTTGGTTTATAGGGTATTCTTTGTTCCACTATTTACGGTGTACCATTCAGGGCAGGATGTGAAGGACGATTGTCAATCCACAATGTGATGGGAGAGGACCAATACCCCCCCCCTCCACTACCACCTCCCGACCCAAATGGGAGGAGTGTTGAATGACCATAAGTGGTGTGTGGATGGTTGGGTGGGTGGGTGTGCTTGACGTCTGACTGGTGTAGTATAGCCACCACCTGTCACCCCCGTCTTACCCACGTCTCCAGGCAATCTAACCGAAATAAAACGGGTTGAGTCTTCCTACTACCACTGGTGGGTATTTCCTTAGGGGCGGGAGGCGTCAAGTCCGTTTGAGCTGCTCGCAATTCGCTCATAAGCCGGACGTCTCTTGTGGTCTGCGACTGGCCTAAATAATGAATGGAATAGCCCTTACTGCCCCGGAGGAATGCCTCTATAGGCGGTAAATATCACCCACCCCCTGATGGTGTACCTGTGCCCCATGCACGGCCGGCCATGCAGTCAGACTTGCAAATGTGTGTCTAAATATATAATGACTGATTATCCTAATGAATGGGAGTACAGTATGGGCCGTATGAGCAACTCCGTGACTGTGATGAGCCCACGTCCACATATAGCAGCCCCAGGGACACCACGGGCTGTACACCAAATGTCCACTAGAAGATGGAATGTTTCCCTCTTGTTTTATTTGGGTAAACAATGCAATTATTAATATGGATGCATTATACTGTAACGGTATTAGATGTTGGCTTATTACTAAGAAGGAAAACGAGGAGAGGAGGAGTTGTGATATAAGATAGTTCTCTATTGACAGAATGATGATACAGGATAAGAGCTACCGGAGCCTTTCTGGCCAACGCTGCTGGATATCACAACGAGGATGCAATGGTTTTGATCTAGGATTTGCACACCATAGGTGTGGTGACCGGCTTTTTTAAAGGATTAAAGGATTGTTTTTGTGTGTTTGCTGGTATACAGAAGTGATAATGCATGAATGCATCACTGTGTAATTGAAGCAGTATGCTGTCCTTTAAGGGTTAGTGTAGAGAAGTCATGATGCATGAATGTATCAGTGTGTAGTTGCCACATTGTGCTTAATGCATCACTGTCTAGTTGCAGCAGTGTGCTGTCCTTAAAGGGCTAGTGTAGAGAAGTCATGATGCATGAATGTATCACTGTGTAGTTGAGCCAGTGTGCCATCCTTAAAGGGTTAGTGTAGAAAGGTCATGATGCATAAATGCATTACTGTGTAGTTGAAGCAGTGTGCTGTCCTTAAAGGGTTAGTGTAGAGAAGTCATGATACATGAATGTATCACTGTGTAGTTGGAAGCTGTGTGCCATCCTTAAAGGGCTAGTGTAGAGAAATCATGATGCATGAATGTATCACTGTGTAGTTGAAGCAGTGTGCTGTCCTTAAAGGGTTAGTGTAGAGAAGTCATGATGCATGAATGTATCATTGTGTAGTTGAGCCAGTGTGCCATCCTTAAAGGGTTAGTGTAGAGAAGTCATGATACATGAATGCATCACTGTGTAGTTGAAGCAGTGCACTGTCCTTAAGGGTTAGTGTAGAGAAGTCATGATACATGAATGCATCACTGTAGTTGTAGCAGTGCACTGTCCTTAAGCTGTTAGTGTAGAAAGGTCATGATGCATAAATGCATCACTGTGTAGTTGAGCCAGTGTCCCATCCTTAAAAGGTTAGTTCACGGAAGTCATGATACATGAATGCATCACTGTGTAGTTGCAGCAGTGCACTATCCTTAAGGGGTTAGTGTAGAAAGGTCATGATGCATAAATGCATCACTGTGTAGTTGGAAGCAGTGTGCCATCCTTAAAAGGGTTAGTGCAAAGGAAGTTTTGATGCATTAATGCATCACTGTCTAGTTGCAGCAGTGTGCTGTCCTTAAAGGGCTAGTGTAGAGAAGTCATGATGCATGAATGTATCACTGTGTAGTTGAGCCAGTGTGGCATCCTTAAAGGGTTAGTGTAGAAAGGTTATGATGCATAAATGCATTACTGTGTAGTTGAAGCAGTGTGCCATCCTTAAAGGGTTAGTGTAGAGAAGTCATGATACATGAATGTATCACTGTGTAGTTGAAGCAGTGCACTGTCCTTAAGGGGTTAGTGTAGAAAGGTCATGATGCATAAATGCATCACTGTGTAGTTGAGCCAGTGTCCCATCCTTAAAAGGTTAGTTCACGGAAGTCATGATACATGAATGCATCACTGTGTAATTGCAGCAGTGCACTGTCCTTAAGGGGTTAGTGTAGAAAGGTCATGATGCATAAATGCATCACTGTGTATTTGGAAGCAGTGTGCCATCCTTAAAGGGTTAGTGTAGAGAAGTCATGATGCATGAATGTATCACTGTGTAGTTGAAGCAGTGCACTGTCCTTAAAGGGTTAGTGCAAATGAAGTTTTGATGCATTAATGCATCACTGTCTAGTTGCAGCAGTGTGCTGTCCTTAAAGGGCTAGTGTAGAGAAGTCATGATGCATGAATGTATCACTGTGTAGTTGAGCCAGTGTGCCATCCTTAAAGGGTTAGTGTAGAAAGGTCATGATGCATAAATGCATTACTGTGTAGTTGAAGCAGTGTGCTGTCCTTAAAGGGTAAGTGTAGAGAAGTCATGATACATGAATGTATCACTGTGTAGTTGAAGCAGTGCACTGTCCTTAAGGGGTTAGTGTAGAAAGGTCATGATGCATAAATGTATCACTGTGTAGTTGGAAGCTGTGTGCCATCCTTAAAAGGGTTAGTTCACAGAAGTCATGATGCATGAATGTATCACTGTGTAGTTGAAGCAGTGTGCCATCCTTAAAGGGTTAGTGCAAAGGAAGTTTTGATGCATTAATGCATCACTGTCTAGTTGCAGCAGTGTGCTGTCCTTAAAGGGCTAGTGTAGAGAAGTCATGATGCATGAATGTATCACTGTGTAGTTGAGCCAGTGTGCCATCCTTAAAGGGTTAGTGTAGAAAGGTCATGATGCATAAATGCATTACTGTGTAGTTGAAGCAGTGTGCTGTCCTTAAAGGGTTAGTGTAGAGAAGTCATGATACATGAATGTATCACTGTGTAGTTGAAGCAGTGTGCTGTCCTTAAAGGGTTAGTGTAGAGAAGTCATGATGCATGAATGTATCATTGTGTAGTTGAGCCAGTGTGCCATCCTTAAAGGGTTAGTGTAGAGAAGTCATGATACATGAATGCATCACTGTGTAGTTGAAGCAGTGCACTGTCCTTAAGGGGTTAGTGTAGAAAGGTCATGATGCATAAATGCATCACTGTGTAGTTGAGCCAGTGTCCTATCCTTAAAAGGTTAGTTCACGGAAGTCATGATACATGAATGCATCACTGTGTAGTTGCAGCAGTGCACTGTCCTTAAGGGGTTAGTGTAGAAAGGTCATGATGCATAAATGCATCACTGTGTATTTGGAAGCAGTGTGCTATCCTTAAAGGGTTAGTGTAGAGAAGCCATGATGCATGAATGTATCACTGTGTAGTTGAAGCAGTGCACTGTCCTTAAAGGGTTAGTGCAAAGGAAGTTTTGATGCATTAATGCATCACTGTCTAGTTGCAGCAGTGTGCTGTCCTTAAAGGGCTAGTGTAGAGAAGTCATGATGCATGAATGTATCACTGTGTAGTTGAGCCAGTGTGCCATCCTTAAAGGGTTAGTGTAGAAAGGTCATGATGCATAAATGCATTACTGTGTAGTTGAAGCAGTGTGCTGTCCTTAAAGGGTTAGTGTAGAGAAGTCATGATACATGAATGTATCACTGTGTAGTTGAAGCAGTGCACTGTCCTTAAGGGGTTAGTGTAGAAAGGTCATGATGCATAAATGTATCACTGTGTAGTTGGAAGCTGTGTGCCATCCTTAAAAGGGTTAGTTCACAGAAGTCATGATGCATGAATGTATCACTGTGTAGTTGAAGCAGTGTGCCATCCTTAAAGGTTTAGTTCACAGAAGTCATGATACATGAATGCATCACTGTGTAGTTGCAGCAGTGCACTGTCCTTAAGGGGTTAGTGTAGAAAGGTCATGATGCATAAATGCATCACTGTGTAGTTGAGCCAGTGTGCCATCCTTAAAGGGTTAGTGTAGAGAAGTCATGATACATTAATGCATCACTGTGTAGTTGCAGCAGTGCACTGTGCTTAAGGGGTTAGTGTAGAAAGGTCATGATGCATAAATGCATCACTGTGTAGTTGAAGCATTGCACTGTCCTTAAGAGGTTAGTGTAGAAAGGTCATGATGCATAAATGCATCACTGTGTAGTTGGAAGCAGTGTGCCATCCTTAAAGGGTTTAGTGCAAAGGAAGTTTTGATGCATTCATGCATCACTGTGTAGTTGCAGCAGTGTGTTATGTATAAAGGGTTAGTGTATAAAAGTCATGATGCAGAAATGCATCATAGTTGAGTTGATGTAGTTTTGTGTAGAGAAGTCATGATGCAGTTTATGAATGCACCCACCACCCCGGCTTGTATGTGTAAATTTACGAATGCTACCACACAGCAGCTAGGTCACGCACCACTGCCTCTGCCGCTCTGGGCAGTACTGTGGCTACGGTTCGCGGTTGCAGGGTTAAGACAATGACGCGCAACTTCTCTCTTTGAGCTTACGGCGGGTTCACTCCCTCTCATATAGACCGGATCCATGGAACATGGTGCCGGTCAATAACGACTTAAGGTCTATTAGAACTCGCCTTGATAAAGGCGGGGAGTCAAGCTTGGCGGGGAGTCTCTCAGGGAGCACAGCACGTCCGTCCCGAACGAGAGCCAAGCAAGACTGGCGGCCCGCGCCGTCGTGCTCGTTTATATAGCACTCCGACGCGGGGCGCCCCCCTGCGGGACGGTGACGCACTATACTCCCCGCGAGACTCCCCGCGACTCCCCGTGGCGGAGGCCCCCTCCGCTACACCCTCCCCTGCTTAGATTATTCCCACCCTTACTCTTAGTGTTTCCCCGGATAACTGACTTATAATAAACAAGCTGTTTACCAAACCTGAGTTTAGTTATTATCTGAACGCCTATGGCACAAGGTGTCGTAAATATATCCTTAATATGATTACACCGTCTGGACTACTCTGTAGCCGGAGATACATCATAACAATTAACAATCATTAACATCATGCAATTTAAAACTAATATGAGAGGGCCCTCCGGGCTGGCTGGTGACTGTTGACGACCCTGGTACTGTCGGCGACGAACAAGGCACTGTCGGCGACGAACAAGGATCCCTGTCTTTAACTCATGGACGGCACAGGTAGGCCCGACGGCGGGCAACAGAACTTGAATAGGTGACCGGATCGATGGATGAAGATGATGCTATGACCCCCTGTGTGGTGTGACGGCCACACAGGGTACCGGCGAGCCAGGCTCCTAGCCGGAGGGGGGTGACGCGTAGGCGCCAACCCCGCGACGAGGCCCCTGCCTACTGCTTCTTCTGCAACACAAAGAGCCAGGTAAGTCATCTCCCTTTTAGGTCCTCCCGCGGCGCACTTGGTCGCCTCTCCCTACGTCCCCTTACCGATCCCCCTCTCTGGCCCGGCTCGGTCCTGTACTGGACCCCGCATCTCCGCTTACGTGTATGATGTACCAGCATCGCATACTTCCCTCCTCCCGTTAAATTGACCCCTCCCGTCATGATGCTTGCCCGCGTACCCCTAGTGGTAGCTCTCTTTTTAACTCACCGGTGGGGGTGGGGGTGCTGCGGTGGCTGCTCGTCTCCGCAGTCTATACCGGGTCCGGACGGACGCCACGACGTCGAAGGTGTCGTCTCCGAGGGCGACCAACCGGGAGTTGACCTCTCCCCCCGTAGCGTCGTAGTCCTCCCCCATGGACAGGGGAGGGAGCAGGAAGGCTGCCCACCGTTCCAGCCGCGTGGGGTCCCGTCCGGACACCAGCCACCAGGGCATCCAGGCGGCAGGGGTATCGGGGGCGGGGGCTGCTGGGTGAGGAGGAACCGGTGGGGTCCTCAGGCTGGGGGAACCCAAGAGGGTAGCTGCGCCGGTCGACCGGGGCCTCCGCGTACTCCTCCGCGCACTGGGTGGGGTACGGCGGAAGGAGGTGCCCGGACCCCGCGACGCCGGAGGTGTCCCCCGGAAGAAGGGCGGCCCCCCAGAGGCGGCTGGAGCAGAGACCCGTCCGGGCTGGCTTGCTGTGGTGATCTGCGGGGACCGATTCTCCGCGGCCGCCTTCTCCGCATACTTTCGTCGCGGCTGTAGTCTTCCCCATGTCCCAGGGTGATTTGGTGCTGCCGGTCCGGCGTCGGTTGGTGGCGGTCCCGTTGCTGATGCCTGCGCACAGGCGGCTCGCGCCGCGCGGGGCTTGGTGGGAGGGGGCGGGGGATGCTCCGGGGACCTCCATTCCTCGGGTAGCACGGTGGGGGGCACTTCGTCGGATACGAAGGAGTCTAACCCCTCGGGGAGTCGTGTGTCACTCTGAGAAACGGTGGCTGAATGCTCAGCTAACCGCGTGACTTCGACTCCCCGGGACTCCTCGTACGGGTAGAAGGTGACTTCTCTCTGGGGGTCGTGGGGGGGTAGCAGAACCGAGAAGGACCGGTCCCACTCGCCAGTCTCGGTGCACCCCGGCGTCACCACCACAGCAGAGGACCCATCGTGGTCCGCTAACATGTGCTGCAGCACCCCGGCCGGCAGAGTCCAAGGGGTGGGACCCCGGCGCCTCTCCTGGGCCTGTACGTACGTAGGGGGGTCATGGGGAGGTATGGCCTCCGTGCTGGTCTCCTCCTCCTCACTCAGCAAGTCGATCACCGCCCCCTTACTGTCCGGATCTGTGTCCGACTCCGTAGCGTCGTCGAAGGAGAGGGGTAGGTATCGGGTGGCTTCGGCAGAGGTAGGTGGGCCTGACTCCCCGACACTCCCCGTGGCGGTAGCGGCCGGGTTGGGGGGAGGCTCCACACACCCGCTGCTGGAGGCCTTCGTGGCGAACTCCCCGCCACTCCCCGGGGTGGCTGAGGTAGGGTGCGGGAGAAGGGCTACCTCACCCCTCCGGGTTGACTCCCCGCTGGAGGCCTTCGTGGCGAACTCCCCGCTACTCCCCGGGGTAGCTGAGGTAGAGTGAGGAGGAAGGGCTGCCTCATCCCTTTGGGTTGCGTCTCCGGCCGCCGTTTCAGCAGGGAGCTCCTCTTCCTCGACCGTCTCCTCGATGGTGACGAGGAAGGAGGGTGTGCCGGGTGGGGGGGGGGGGTAGGGCGGACTTCCGTACTATGGCGACGATGTCTTCCCCGCCGTCTGCTGCCGGTACGCTAGCCACCGTACAATCCATCGCCTCCAGCACGCGGCTCAGGGTGCTAATATTGTCCGCTTGGTCGCGAGCCACCTGGAGCGCACCGCTCACGGGGGCAGGGGCTGCGGTCTCCTCCCCCGCTCTCTGTGGGGCCACTGGCCTGCTAGGGGTTGCCCGGGTTACCGTTTCCTGGAACGGTTCCTCTCTCCCCAGCGTCGGCTCTATCGGAGGCTGGCGGAGTATCTGCTCCCCGGACGTCGTATCTTGGTGCTGCCTCCCGGTTTCCTCCGGAGTGTGGGGGGTGGAGGGTGTCTCCTGCCCCTGCTGGGGTGACATGAGGAGGAGCTGCACTGCCTGCTGGGCGTCCTCCTCACTCACTCCCAGACGCTGCACCTCCAGCAAGGATGGGGTACCCAAACTGAAGGCCGGCGAGGCTCCTAAGGAGGGGAGGGTATCGTGGGTGGAGCCAGATGGGGTGGGCGACCGGTGCAGTGGTAGCCTCTCCAGCCGTACTCTCGGCTCTGGACCTGGTAAGGGGGAGGGAGGCACCTTCCTCTCAGCTTTTGTTGCCACCCGGCACTTTTTAGGTGGTGGGGGCTGCAGCTCCTCCCCGGCTTGCTGCCCTTCCTGCGCGATGCGGGGCGACCGGCGCGGTGTTTGGTGCAGCACCACAACCCTCTTGTCGGGCGGAGGCGCCTTGGGGGCGGCAGCCGACGCTTCCGGTAGAGGTCGCGACCTGGAGGGAGTGGGGGTGATGATGGAGGAGCCATCCACGGACCCGTCTCGTGAGTCCGATGAGGAGGACCGGCTCCGGCTTCGCGCCCTGCAGGTAGGGGTTATGCTCCGCTTCTTGGGGAAGAGGCTACTGTCCCCCACCCATGGATGCTGATCCATGCCATGCGCCTCCTTCAAATGTCTCTGTATCCCGTACTTCCGCACGCTCGCAAAGCGGGAGCCGCTGTCCCCCTCCTTACATTTGAGTAAGGGGCACAGCCAGCCCTGCGGGTATTCCTCGTGGATAGTTTTAATGTGTCTTAACAGGTTACATGTTTTGGTAAAGGTGGTGGCGCAGTGGGGGCAAGGGAACTGCCCTACCGGCGACTTACTTTTCCTCCCTCTGGCGTCCTCCTCCGTGTCCTCCTTCTGCGGGGAGTCTGGGGGGGCGTCCTGTGGTTTCTCTTTCTCCCCCGGGGGCCTCCAGGGGCCGTCTCCTCCCCCTCCCCCCGCACTGCTGGTACTCGCTGAGGCCATAACAGCTTCGCTGACTCCCCGCCGCGGGGAGTTCGGGCTGCCAGCTCGGCCCACGTGTCCTCCTTTTGTAATAGTACGGGACTCTCCCGCGTGCTTCCTCACCTCCGAAGCGCCCTTGTCCTCCCTTCGATGTCTGTCTCGCCGGGGAGGGGTGTCAGACCTCCGTTTGGTACTTGGACGCCTTTCCTTGGACCGGCTTCTATGCGGGGAGTCCTTGTTGTCGTTTTTTTTCAAGATGGCGGCCCGCTCACTCCCCTCTCGCGGCTTCTCGTTCTTCCGCGAGAGGTGGCGAGAGGAGTCGCGATCGTCTGCGCGACTCCCCCCACTCTTTTCCCCTCCCCGGGAAGTTTCGGCTGGCTCCCGCTCCTCCAATGGTGACCGCCGGGGTGCTATGGGGCTCCTTCTAGCTTCCCCCCTTACCTTGGGGATGGTAAACCCCGCCTTACTCCTTTTCTTAGTCATTTTCTGGCCGAGACGCTGCCAGACGCTCATCAGTGAAGTAGTTTGCTGGTGAGTGCCCGTATGTAGCCGGGGAGTCGGCGGGGAGTTATGCCTCCCCCTACCAGGTGGCGCCACCGCTCCAACCTCCCCGTCACGGGGAGTTAGTTTGGCGGTGCTGCCATGGCTCCACACCAGCCTTACGTGTGCTAAGGCTTCCCCCTCCCTCTCGGGCACCCCCAAAGGTGCCTCAGGGACCACCTTCAGCTGGTCAAAGGGGACTATCTTGGTAGTGCGGTCCCGTTTTATTTCGTAAATGGATCCGGCCACTTGGTGTGTCACTCGCCACGGGCCGGTCCACAGACGCTGGAACTTGGGGCTCCGCCCAACCTTCTTTCCAGGGTGGTGGTAATACACCACCGCCCCCACTGGTATCTCCCGTAGTACGGCCCGTCCGTCATAATTGCGTCTCTGCCGCTCCACCGAAGTGCCGATGTGCTCCCGGGCCAAGGCGTGTGCCTTGGCCGTCTGCCTCTGGAGTCGGGCCACATACCCCACCTCGCCCTCTCCTACCCTCTCTTCGGGATCGGGGTACAGCAAGGAGAGGGGGGTATTAGTCTCCCGCCCCAACATCATCATATTGGGGGTAACGCCGGTGGTGGAGTGGACAGAGGATCGATAGGCGGACATAACCATGGGTAGATGCTCGTCCCAATCCTTCTGGTCCTCCGCCACCACCGCCGATAGGAGGGCTTCTATCGTCCGGTTGGCCCTCTCCACCAGTCCGTCCGAGCGGGGATTGAAGGCACAAGTCCTAGACTGTTTCACCCCCAAAAGCTCCACCACCCTCCGGAAGAGGTGCGACTGAAAATTTCGTCCCTGGTCCGAGTGGAGGCTGGTGGGGGCTCCGAAGCGGCAGACCACGCTCTCCACAAGCACCTTTGCTACGGTCGCCGCCTCTTGGTTTGGTATGGCTAGGGCTTCCCCCCACTTCGTGAAGTAGTCGATGATGACAACCACGTAGCGGTTGTCTCATGGGGTTATGGGTAACGGGCCCATCACATCGATGGCCAGTCTTTCCATCGGAAGACCCACCCCTATATGTCCCATGGGGGCGCGCCGTGGGTGGGGAGGGGGCTTCCTCTGCAGACACTTCTGGCAGGTGGCTGTCCAGTAGGTGACGTCCCGACGAAATTCTGGCCAGTACCATTTCTCCTGAACCTTCCTTATAGTCCGGTCCCGACCGAAATGGCCTATCATTCTGCCTCCGTGGGACGACTCCCATGCCTCCTCCCTCCGCTTGTCTGGCACGAGGATCTGGAATGCCCGAACCGTCCCTGGTACAAACCACCATCTCCCCAGGAGACCCTTGCGAAGTTCGATACGGCCTAGCTGGCTGGCCAACGATTTCAAGGCGTATGATCCTTCCGCCAGTTCTGCAGGAGGGGGGGTGGAGCCGGTCTCCACCCACTGGAAAACCCTCCCCAATACTGGGTCGTCCCTCTGGTCGCGGATCCAGTCGTCCCGGATTTCCGACGATACCTCTGGATCTGCGGCCCCCTGCCTGGTGACTGCCCTCACGGAGGGTGGCATTTCGTCATCCTCCCCATTCGTGCGTCCGCACTGCCGGCACGGTATACGGGAGAGGCCGTCTGCGTTCCCGTGCAAGCGACCGGGTCTGTGCTCGATGGTATAATCGTAGGTGTCGAGGATTGAGATCCACCGGGCCACCTGGCCCTCCGGCTCCTTGAACGAGGTTACCCACTTCAGCGCAGCGTGGTCGGTACATACTCGCACATTACGGCCCAGCAAGTAATGTCTGAACTTTTTCAGCCCGAAGATAACTGCCAGGAGCTCCCGTCGGGTGACGCAATAATTGCGCTCCGCTGGGTTCAGCGTCCTGCTACCGTACGAGAGAACGATCTCCGACCCGTCTTGATCTTGGGAGAGTACCGCACCCAGTCCACTGTCTGAAGCGTCTGTGTCGAGGATGATTTGCCCCTCCTCCCGGGGGTACCCGAGGATGGGTGCTTCGATCAGCCTCTTCCTCAGCTCCTCGAAGGACCGTTGGCACCCTTCATGCCACTGGAACATCCGTCCCTTCTCTGCTAAGGAGGTGAGTGGCTTGGCCAGGGTGGCAAATTCGGGGACGAACGAGCGGTAATACCCCGCCAAGCCGGTGAAGCTTCTCACCTCCGTCAGACTGTTAGGGATCGGCCAGTTTTGCACCGCCTCTATTTTGGCGGGATCGGTGGAGATACCCCTCTCGTTCACGACGTGACCCAGGAATGCCACCTCTCTTCTTGCCAGGTGACACTTTGAGGGCTTCACCTTGAGTCCCGCCGACTCCAGCCGGTCCAGGACCTCCCCCAGTCGTTTTAAGTGCCCCTCGAAGTCCCTGGAAAACACCACTATGTCGTCCAGGTAAACCAGACAGGATGTCCACTGCAGGCCGCGCATGGCTACCTCCATCAACCGCTCGAACGTCCCCGGGGCATTGCATAAGCCGAAAGGCATTACGGTAAACTGGAAGAGGCCCCGGTGCGTCGAGAAGGCTGTCTTTTCCTTATCCTCAGGAGCCATGGCGACCTGCCAGTAGCCGCTGACCAGATCCATGGTGCTAAACCAGCGGGATCCAGCCAGCGTATCCAGGGAGTCGTCGATTCGGGGCAAGGGGTACGCATCCTTCCTCGTCACATGGTTGAGCCGGCGGTAGTCCACGCAGAATCGCATGCTACCATCCTTCTTCTTCACCAGGACTACCGGGGAGGCCCACGGTCCCTCCCCTGGCTCGATGGTCCCGGACTCCAACATTTTATCCACCTCCATGTCAACCACGGCCCGCCGATGGGGGGCCAGCCTCCTCGGTGGCATCCGCAGTGGGGGACTATGCCCGGTGTCAATCTTGTGCTGCACGGCGGTGGCCCTCCCGGTATCCCCGGGGTTCAGCTGGAATGCCCCCTTGTGCCTCCTCAGCAGCTCACTGAGGGGCTGCTGACATTCCGCCTCCACCCCTTCTGTCAGAAGTCGGATTACTCCCTCGGTTTCCTCTGTCGTGGGTAGGGGTTTATCTCCTACCATCCGGCAGCTCTCTCCCGTCTCCACTCCCCCGGGTGGAGGTGGCAGCGTTACTGGCTCCAGTGAGGCCACCGTCATATCTTTATAAATGATGACCGAGTCTTGCCCCGGGTTGAAGATGCGTAAGGGTGTGGAGCCCTCGTCTCGGACGTCGACCAGGCCCCGCCCTACCAGGAACCCCCGCTTCTTTTCCACCTCCCGGAGCCCTTCCACGAGGCCCTCCTCCTCGCCTTGCCAGTCTCCTACCAAGTACGCGTTTATAACCGCTTCCTCCCCTGCTTCGATCACCGCCGTCCCGCAGCTGATGACTCGGCACACTCGGATGCCCTCCTCCTCCTCGGGAGGATCGTCTAGGACCAACCGTTCTCGAGCGAGGTCCACCAGGAAGCGAGATTGTAACAGGAAGCTAGTTCCCAATATGACGTCAGTTGGAATCTCTGTTAGTTCAAAAATCACAGGCCACGGCCGGTCTCCGATAACCACCTCCGTCCGTACACGTCCGTGCAGCTTCATTGGCCGCCCCTCCACCGAGTAGACAGCTTGCGTGGTGTCCTCCAGGCGGCCTGGCTCCCCGTGGGTCCGCCACCATGATAGGGCCAACAGATTGACGGAAGCCCCGGTGTCGACCAAGCACACCGCAACACTCCCTTCTATCTTGCCCTCCACCAGGAGGCCGGACCCTCCCCTTTCCAGGCGGCCCACCACGATCTCTGTTCTCTGCCTCATCCCATCGCCGACCCTACAGTGGCTATCCTGTAGGGTCGTTTCTAGTTTCCCGCCCCCTCTGTCATTGTGGGCGCGAACTGCGCGGATGGAGGTGCCGCGGAGTAGCCGAACTGCCCCGCCTCGGGACCCACGGGTGTGAATGGTATCGGCGCCGGCGGCGCGGAGGGCATGGCCATCATTTGTCCTGCCGCCCGCACGGTTCCGGTGTGACCCGCTGCTCTTGCGTCAGCTGCTGCCATCTGGTCCCTCCATACCGGACAACCTGATCGCTGGTGGCCCAAAGCAGCACAATGGTAGCACCGCATCTCGGATAAGGGAGTCCTGGAAGGATTGCGGGGCCGGTCGGAACGGTCCCCTCCGCCCCTTCTCTCCCCCCCTCGCCCGGCCGAGGAGTGAGAGGGGTTGGCTAGAGCGTTGGTAACCGTCTCCCGGAATCGAGCAGCGGCTTCCCTCTCTTTCGCTGCGTCTTCCCGCAGAACTCGAACCTCTTCTCCCATGGTTTGAGCCGTTGCTCTCACCGTCTGAGAAGGCTGCCCGTGTGGCCGCATACAGGCCTCTGCATGTAACGCTACTTGCACGGCCTCCAACAGCGTAGCGGCCGTGCTCTGGTGTATCCACAGTTGGAGCTGGTGATCTCTGAGGCTATCCACGAAGCGATCTTTAGCCATACAATCGATGGTGGCCAGGTCAGCTTGCGGGTAGGCAAGACGAGTCACCCGAGCGATATCCTCCGCGTACGACTGCAAACACTCCCCTTTTCCCCTCTCCTTAGAGCGGAGTAGGGCCTTGTACATCGCGCTTTGGTTCGGTGGCTGGAAGCGTGCTACGAGGGCCTCCTTCAGGCGGAGATACCCCTTCTCGGAGTTGGGCTGGATACCTGCTAGCAGGCGGCGTGCCATCCCCGTTAGGCTCAGACCCAGGAAGAGGCCTGCCGTGCTCTCATCCCAGCCGTTCACTTCCGCGCAGAGTTCAAAGTGGGCGAGGTATTCCGTTAGGGAGCCTGTTCCATCGAACTTAGCCGGGGTGTAGACCGGCTTGGCCTTGCGCTCCGCGTTAGACCATTCCTTACCCGTCTCTCCCGCCACAGTGGGTGTTCCCGCCTTCTCCTCCTTCGGCCTACCCAGGAGGGCTGGTGGAGTTCTCCCCAGGTGCAGTGTACTGGGTTGCACCGGAAGCCCCACCGGGGGGTGCGGAGACCAGATGGAGGGGCCGACGGGCCCGTACCCCCCGAAGCTTCCCCCCATTTGCCGGGACTCCGGATTGCGCATGGCCACGGTTGCTGCTGCCGGTAGAGTGGGCGTAGCCCCCTGCCCAAAAGGGTAACGTTCCCCACTCTCCCTAGTTGGTACTTCCCCTCTATTATTGCGGCTCTGAACGGCGTAAGAAGGGAGTGGCCGGGGAAGCTCCCCCTGGGGTGACGGTATGGGGTATGCGCCCCAAGTCTCCTTCTCACCCCTCTGCACCTCGCTGCGGATGGCCTCCCTATACGCCCCTTCCCGGCGGGTCACCTCCGCTCGGGCTGCCTCCACGGCCACGATCTCCCTCTGTACTGAGTCGGCGCGGAGCGCCACCTCCTCAGCCATCTCCCTTCTATCCTCCTCTGCTTCCCGGAGCATCCGATTTTCCTCCCTGGCCGCGGTCTCGGCTGCCATTCTCAGACTGTTCTCCGCCGCCTTCCGCTCTACTTCCCTCCTGGCTACTTCAAGCTGGTTAACCTGCTCCACCCTCTCAGCTTCCCGGCGGGCCGCCGACTCCCTCACCTGTCGACGGATCACTTCTAGCACAGCGGGATCCACCCCTGCCTCGGTAGCCGGCGTGGTGGGGGCACTACCGGCCCTTATCCCTGACTCCCCGCCCCGGGGAGTCGCCTCCCCGCCGGGGGGAGTTGCTGTCTCTTCGGTTAGACTGCCCCGAGCGGACTCCCCGCCCCGGGGAGTCGCCAATGCTAGTCTGGGTGAGTCTTCTCGGGGGGTTTCCTCTCGAGGTGGCCGGCTGGCCCCTTCCGTCTCTCGCTGACCTCCCCCCGCTCCCCATGGGATGGTATCGGCCTGGCTGGACCCGAGACTGGCGCCGGAGGTAGGCCTCCCCTCACCGACGGCCCCCAGACCGCCCAAATTACCCGCGAGCAACTGCCATCTCTCCTCTTGGGCCCTCCTTTCATCCTCCAGCTTCCGAATCCGCTCTTCCTCGCCGGTGCGCCAGTCTATCACCCACTGTCTCTGTTTCTCAGTTTCCCCTGCATCGCCGGCAGCCACCACGTCCTCTGTTGGCCGTCCCTCTATAGGATTTTCGAACCCCGGCGGTGCCTCCACCTCCGGCAACCTCAAGTAGATGCCATCTCCTGCCGGCACTTCCCTCCTTCTCCCCACTGCCAGGTCTGCCATCCTTCTTTCTACTGCTTCCAGACCTGTATCTAAGGATAAACCATCCATCTTCTACCGGGCGTGTTGTTCGTCTCTAAAATAAACCCGACTGTCACCACTGTAACGGTATTAGATGTTGGCTTATTACTAAGAAGGAAAACGAGGAGAGGAGGAGTTGTGATATAAGATAGTTCTCTATTGACAGAATGATGATACAGGATAAGAGCTACCGGAGCCTTTCTGGCCAACGCTGCTGGATATCACAATAACGACTTAAGGTCTATTAGAACTCGCCTTGATAAAGGCGGGGAGTCAAGCTCGGCGGGGAGTCTCTCAGGGAGCACAGCACGTCCGTCCCAAACGAGAGCCAAGCAAGACTGGCGGCCCGCGCCGTCGTGCTCGTTTATATAGCACTCCGACGCGGGGCGCCCCCCTGCGGGACGGTGACGCACTATACTCCCCGCGAGACTCCCCGCGACTCCCCGTGGCGGAGGCCCCCTCCGCTACAATACCTAGCATATACGTGTTGCGTTCCTCTATAAATAATTGTATTATTTACTCACATAAAACAATTTAAAACAAAAGAAATCGACCAAGAAACCCCATTCCCTTGGCTGGTGGACGACCAGCTTAACTGTGGCCTGTGAAGGAACTGTGGGAGAAGGAGTAGGTGTGGTCTGTAAATATGTACTCGGCACCCATTATTCACCTGGAACTTTGTTATGAATTTGCGTTTGATTGGTCAGGTAGATGGCTGCTTAATTCAATCAGACCTCCCTGGACATCAGGCAACAGTGGGAGTGGTGGCTGGTGATCTAAAGTACCAAGGGTGCTACCGGCACCACGCAATCCATTCTGAACTGGGTGGGAAAATATACCGGCAACACGGCCACAACAGGACGGTTGTTGTAAACTATCTCACTCTGAAACTGTGAATTATCCTGAGAGACAGAGGAAGATGGTCTCATGTAGGTAGAAATCATTGGGGGGTTGGTTCTTGCGACAATATTTATAAGTTGCCGAATGTCAGGCTCATACTGATGTTGCAGAAGTTTACCGCTGTTGTTGTCCCTGCTATTGGTGCTGTTTGCACAACGAGTCTACATTGATTCTGCGCATAGAATGGGGATTTTTAGCTGTAAAGATAAAGTACCATTGCTGACATCAGTGTGTATCGTTATGCCGTAGGTGAATAGATGTACGTGTTTTGCAACCTCACTCTATACCATACCGGCAAAGCTCATTCGATCTAAGAATAGGCTCAGTGTGATAAATCTCGTCATAATAACTTAAACCACATCTAGCCCCATAAATGTCAATTCAACAATATACGTTCGAATCGCCATTTCTTTTATCAGAACAATAGAAAATGTGTACCTGTTTTTTGTCGTAAGACCAGAGGTCAATCTTGTTTTAAGAAGGTTTGTTAATAGAATAATACTTTGTGCGTGATGAGAAGTGGATTTCTGCAGTCTCTGATTGGGGCACACAAACAAAGGTCAGACAGTTAAGGCTGGGCTGGAGCTGCACAGGTAAAGGACAGTGGCTTTGAACTGCTCAGTCTTCAAGGAAACGAGCAGCTCATCAAAACAGGAGCACCTCACATCAAAGTTAACTGCCCGAGTGAAGTGTACAGCGGGTCAACATGGGCAGAACTTTGGACGCAATCATTCTCTGAGCTTCCCTCCAGGTAGAAATACCCAGTTCGATCAGCTTTCCATTGTGCATTACTGATTCAGTGGCATCATACACCACGATTTCAATACCGTTAGACCAAGTACTGTTTTAAACGTAGATGGTATGAGCAGGCAGTGGGAGGGGGGGGGGGAGAAGCCTCAGTTTACAGAATAATATGTTTAGTAAGTGTCCCTTAATCATATATTTATGCATACATGTCCATATGAACATAGACGCTATGCACATGGAAGCCAATTGCCATCATTATGTCAACCTGTGAATCAACAGTTAATGTCACTCCAAATATTATATTGACGTGTTAAATAAATAGATTTAAATAAATGCTAAATTAGAGTTAAATAAGTGCTAAAATAGATAGGAACTATAACACCAAACAGTGGTAGAACCCCTGATACGCCGCAGCAAACACCCAGGATACTCTCAATACCATCATAGATGACCTTGGAGATGTTCAGACATGGCATGCCTGAAGGAGGTTCATTGATTCGTGTCTTTGACACTTTGTCTCTGTGTCGCATCACAAACATACAAACACGGACAGTGGTAGGGCAGTGGTAGAAGAAAGGAGGCCTGCGCCAGGTCCTTGTAATTAAATGTGCTCTGAGTGGATCTGTGTACACATAGGACTAATCTAGGCACCAGCAGCCCTGATTATTTCTGTGCTCCTGTCCAGGAGAGACAACACGCGGTCTGATAGTTAATTAGGATACCCTCCAGGGCGGGCTGGGCGTCATGCGCCTGGGTTAAGATGCGAATTGACGGCCGGTTATAGCTTGAATATTACCTGCTTTGGGGAGTGGTCCATTAGAGTGGCAAGTTTATGTAACCCCAGCCCGCCGGTGGCCATCAATAAATACACAACGCTCCTCACCAGCCTGACACGTGGGTTAAGAATGATATCCATAATCAGGAAACTAATCCGCCGTCCACAGGGCCACTCTGACCGGTGCTATGTCTGTGGGGACTTAGCGGGGGCTAGAGGTATGAGGAAGGGGAATAGGGACAGCTCAATTTGTGTGTTCTATATGTTAAATTAGTAATCTGTCCGCTGTCGCCCCATACCCGCTCTCCCGCTGTGTCCATCCATATGGAGATCCGATTTCCGATTGCAATTAGGATGCTAATATGATATGAATGCATAGCAGTAGAAGGACCCCCTCCACTACACCCCCTTCTATTCCTCCCTCTCCCCATACTACTGATAATCATCTACGATCGCTTTTTTTTACCCGCCCCCGGAGTAACCATACTCGGCGAACCAATTGAAAACTAACATGTCAGGGGTCGCCCTCTGCAGTGAGTACTAGTACCTATATGTAAGTGATCCGGTACCGTGCTCCTACCGGTATATTGGGGGCACGATATGAGTGTAAGCCGATCTGCTCTCGATCTGCTCGCCATTCTGTGGGCGGCGGGGATTTACCCTGAGCTGCTCAGGGCCGCTCGGTCCATTGTGGCTGCCATACCTGGCGGGTATGTGGTAGGGTGCAGCAGGGCGCGGCACAGGCGGGAATGTCTGACATGTTCGGCCTGCCCACCCCTAATGAGATAAGCTGGCTACGTAATATTTCAGCAGGTACTTTAATGACATTAGGGACCGCCGCCCGCGCCCCGCCCGCCCTGTCAGGGGGCTAACCCTACCTTCACGGGCCTGTCAAAATTAATTACCACCCAGAGTATATCTCCTGCCCTCTGTGCGAGCACCCCAAGTGTTCTGGGAGAGCTGCTCTTACGACCACAAAGGAGCTGCTCCCAATACCCAGAATACCAGTCAGTAGTGGCATTAGTATTACAAATCCACCCATGGTATTCCAAGTCATAGCACCAAAAGTTGACTCTGATATCTTAACGACGGTATCAGGATAAGTAGCCCCCGGACATCTACCCCCTGCCATTTACCCCCCCCCCTGGACATCTACCCCCTAGGACATCTACCCCTAGGACTTTTACCCCCCTGGACATCTACCCCTGGGGACGTCTACCCCTGGGTACAACGATCCCTCCGCATGATGAGACTCAACCATATGGGAATATGCAGAGGGTGGATGTCCCCAGGGGTATAAAAGTCCTAGAGGGTAAAAGTCCAAGGGGGTAGATGTCCAAGGGGGTGGATGTCATAGGGGGTAAAAGTCCAGGGGGTAGATGTCCAGGAAGGTGAAAGTCCTAGGGGGTAGATGTCCAAGGGGGTAAATGGCAGGGGGTAGATGTCGGGAGTAGATGTCCAGGGGGTAAAAGTCCTAGAACCCTAAAATACAACCAACTGACAGAATTACACCAAATACGGAAATGCAATGCTGTCCTTAACCATTCAATGTCCTCACAATGCTCTAAAAGGAAATACTGGTTCAAATAAAAACGCTCACCTAGTAAATATCTTGAGTGTAGCTATAGGTATTTTCTTAAGGGTTAGCCATAGGCATACCAATTGTCTTGGATGACATTTGCACCAAGACGCTCTCCCAATTTGATATAGTGATAAGCACCGAATGACAAAACAAGCAATCACCACCCCCTCCATCCAACCCCACCCATCCAACCTCAGGATATATAATACAACAACCTAGTGGTATGAATAGTATCCACCCTATCACTCTATCACCTGCCTCGCTATCTCCCACTTCCACTACTTATCCTCATCGGAAGCACTGCTCGCTTGTACTATGTGCAGGAACGTGCCCATCCCAACGAGAGCTATTCAATTAACATCCCACGCCTGTCTCTGCTATTGCTGGCATGTTCCCAGGTCATCTCGACTTGTTTATCTGGACCAACACTTTCAATTATACCAGGTCTGTCCCTCCGGCCCGCCCCCGTGTATCGGTGAGGACAATACCACTGAGATTAGTGTCATCAGAATATTTAAAGTAAGCCTGGAATCTGGGAGTCTATATTTAGCAGATAGCGGTACAGGCACGAGGTGGTTTTTTTACGCGCCCGTAGTTGGGCCGTAAGCTTCATGACGCATTCGAAAGATGCGCACAAAGGATTGATAGCCAGCTCCCTGGAACTGTCCTAGATTTTTACAAAGGGTCAAGAAAAATCACTGTTTATGCTTGTAGTTATAGCGTTTTATCAAAATAAATAAAATTCACGTCTCAGCAGATTTTCAAGATCTTGAGTTGCAGCGCCCAGCATCACATTTATACTACAATTCAGCAGTACGATTTGAACTTCGGATATTTATAGCACATTGACAATACATGGAATCAGTTTGCTATAATAATTGCAATACATTCGAGTCGTAGTATCATTACATTATGTTTGAAGGTGGATGTATACCGAATGTATTTTTAGAAATACTTATCTGGGAGTTATATTTCTTAGGCGTTTACTATTCCAAGGTTGTAATATAATATATCACCTACAACGATATCTGATGCGTTGTTCGTACAAATAATGAGTGATCTTACAGGTAGTGAAAACCTTGGGAAATAACCTCCCTGCAAGTGTGTATACATAGACAGGTAGTCAGCGTATTGTTTCTAAAGATATACCAGGGGTAGCAATTGACATAATTATGCATTCTTATATCTCAGAAGCTAGATGGTGTCTGTCATTGTGATGTATACCTGAGAAAAGAACTATCTGATTTTAGCTTTCGTCATAAATGACAAGGAACTGTGGATTTCTGGAGCTCATGTACCCATTTCACCAACATGTGGAAGTTTATTGTGGTCAAACCTATACAATATAAGATTCGTATTGAAGCCTATCTGTGCTCTATAAGACAACTAACTGACTAGACGTGAAAAACTGATAAGCTCATTTCTACATTATATCGCTGCAAATGCACGGATGCCTAATATGTTATGTAAACATTAGAAAAACATACTATTTAGCCTACGCATGTTTGACAGCTTGTTATTGCCACTGACATGCAACGTGGTGCGTTGTTGTCCAAGAGTCATCCCGCTGTCTACGGGCATTCCCTTTGGCAAAAGGTGTGTAGTGTGTTACAAAAAAGTGTATCAAAATTGGCTTCAAAAAAGCATGTTAAAATGTCTGCAAACCTAATACATTTGTACAATTTTCTTAGAGTCCAGAGTTGACAGTCAGCCTGTGCTCTGAGCATCAGTATAGTTGGTCACCTGATCTAAATTATCCTGTAGTAGCCCTCTTGCTATAATCAGGGCCAAAACAATGGTCAAATCATCTGAGCACGTAGTGAGCCGAGTGGGACAGATAGGAAACAATACTATTGATATAAACAATAAACAACAATGGTCCGAGCACCGAACCCTGTGGTACTCCAAAAGTAATGCTCTTGGGTTCCCTGATGTCATTGCACCCACAACTGTACTTTGGCTTCTTCCGGTCAGCTGGAAAGCTTCTAAACCAAGCGGGTTGCCTAAGCAAGCCGGGTTAAAACTCAGTGACAGGCCGTTTAATCAACATTTACAACTGGTTGTCAATGTTAATTGAACGTTGATTCAATGTTAAAATTGTGCCTATCGGAAAGGCACTAGTGCCATATGTATAGCACTTCTTTGGGAAGGGGGCGTTGAATACAATAAGATTGGGGTTGGATAAGCATAATAAAATTATATGACACGTTGAGTTACATGGCATCCTACTGTAGTAAACGATTGACTCGAGAATGATAGGTGCTATGATGAAGGTATTAGAGCATACATATGTCCATACAAGAACTCTACCCATACAGATGATTAGACAGGAATAACAGCCATCAAAGAGTCCATGTAATTGATTAATCTGAGGAGCTATGGTCTCATACTGGTAGAACCACTGGCTATAATATTATAGATGGGCCATTTGACAATGTGACAATTGGTATCATAACCATCCCCTCTAATGTTGCATTCGTAATGACGGACCACCCTCGTCATAACCGCAATGTAATAATCCCACGGGAAATCAATGTTTTGTATGTAGTTTCAATGAGGGGTACATTAGCGAAATGGATCTGTCTAATCGGCGGAGTGGACGGGACATCTATGAGCATAGTGTAATGGCTAGTGACTTTACACCACACTATTCCTGTACACAATAGGCCCATATTCTACTGCAATATTGCCCTATTAATTATTGATTACCACATGAATTTGAGGTTACATCACCTCCTTTTCAACACTTGGAGGATCTGTCCTATACACAACACCATGGAGCGTTTTGTACAGGTCAGCAAACTCATTCAAAATGGATTCACAATGGATTGATTGCCAAACAATTCGTATCAGATGTGATCTTGTCCTTGGAATAAAAGACTATTTGTCTTGGGACAGTGAGACAATTGGCGATTCGAATTGATCTAGAAATAATAAAATTTCCACTTAATTATTGTAATGTCATCCCCGGCGTGACGGATTCCGTCGCTGAATTATCTTCTGTTGTGGAGAGTTAATTGACAAAAAATTGAAAAGAATTTCATGAATGGTCCTAGAAAAAAACATTTCTTCCTGTTTCCATCACAGCGGTCATCTGCTTATGAATATTTTGTTTAATTTGGGCGCTTAATTATCATCAATTAGTGGAAGACGTTTAAAAAAGTGTCACTTTGCAGTGAAATAATTAAGAGAAGACGTTAAATGAGGTACACGTAGCCACTCTGTAGTGAATCACTTTTTCCTTATACTATGATATTGGATACGATCATTGTGGATTTAATAAGTTCACATAAGGATAAATAAAAAAGGTCCAGCAGGGAAGATGGGCTCGAAATAATGATGGTCAAATGGAATGGGCACTTAATATAAAAGTACTGACAGTTTTGTGCACATTGTCTTTGCATTTATTGTATACACCAAATGATAAATTTGTAACTGAATATTTCCAAAATTTGCCGATGGCAGATTTCTCGTAATGAAGGAATTCAGTGTTCCATATATACATATATATATATATATATATATATATATATATATATATATATATATATTTATTTATTTATTTATTTATATATATATATATATATATAAATATATATATATATATATATATATATATATATATATTTATTTATATGGCCAGTATCAAAGTGGCCGTGGTGCTAGCTCTCCCTCTGGTATACAGGTTGGACGAAGCTGTGCAGTTTGACATATCACCTCCATTCACTGAACTGGCTAATGCTACACGTCGCTAACAGTGGAGCAGTGGGAGGTCGTCGCCGTCTGGGCAGCAGGGTGCTGAGGTCCTGACTGAGGGCATACCCTGGTGGTTAGGGAGGTCAATCTGGGCACCAGACCAGCTGGGTCTTCCAGGCGGGTTGTCCTCCAGGGTGTACTATATGCACCGGTACTGCTAGGGAGTATTGGCTAGTACCATTCGCATACATTAGAAGGAGGAGAATATTTGAAAAAGTACAGAGCATGGTATAAAACCTACATCTCTGATTATAGACGATGAATTATTTCTGGTTTGATATTGGGGCCCATTTGTTATAGTCAACAGGCATGGCAAGCCGGAGGCATTGTATATATTGCAATCTTACATATATACACACAGAAAAGTAAAGGAGTCAACTGTGTCTCCCAGGTGGCTCTGGTAAAATGGAGTGTCAAACAGCTATTGACTCTGCTTATAAGAAGGGTCAACACTGGGTTGACACTGATAGTGGAGAGTCAACTCAAGTTGACACTGATGGTAGAGAGTCAACTCAAGTCGACCCTTCATATAAGCAGAGTCATCAGCTGCTTGACTCTCTATTTTACCAGAGCCACGTGGGAGACACAGTTGACGCTTTTACTTTTCTGTGTGTAGTTTTCTGTGCGAAATATTCATTGTTCTTGCATATGCCAGCTATATCGGACATAAACATTTAAGTCTATGTCAACCATGTAGTGATGGTGACTGGTGTATAAATATTTCATACGATGACCATGCATAGTATAGAGACATACATGTTCTGAACTCATCTTTATCCCACCATGACTATAGTTGAAACTGTACATTATGCTCTAAGCTGCAACATTTTCTAGATTGCCATTTTCCCATTGGCTAGCTGAAATAATGCGGCGTGGGTATCACTGGATGAGCCAGGAACAATGATTTCCCAGATGACCAGTAAGAAAGTTGTCCCAGACATCTATTGTTAGATATGACAGGGGGCCGACTACTTATTATGTTATTTACTTAGCAAGCCCAGAGACCTTCCAGTTCATCAAATTAACCACGACCGTCCATCAAGTGTTTAGTATAAATGGTGTAACGTAAAAACGTGACCTCCCCATTCAATCTATATCTGGCTGGTATATGTAAGCTCCATTAAATTTGTGTTTCCAGCGCCTTACTGTAAAAGCTCAAATCCCACGATGTATTCTATGCCTCCCAAACCTCTGCAATTTGAGGCTGTTGCAAGCCTTACATTTACTCCAAATTGCAAGGGTTCTATTTTTAAGGATGCTTACCCTAAATCCCACTGTACAATATATAAGAGAATGCATTCGAAAGAGGAGATGCTTTCTATGATATATACCAGCACCTCTTTTGTCAACCGATGCAGGGTGGTTTGGGAAGCATAAAGACAGGAGAGTTGCACAAGGAACCTAATGAAACAAGTAAGGGACGAGGGTAAGGAAGGGTCGGAAGGAAGAGAGTAAGGAGCAACAGGAGAACAGTATCCATTCAAGAGACACAGGGAAGAGGGACAGTATATGGCAAAATGGGCAATGGTGGTTGACTGGGAATGGTAGGAGGGGGAGGGCTCGGCTGGTTGTGGGCGGGTGGCTGGAGGCCCCCGGCGGGAAGGATCCCGTCTTATTAAGCGATCTGTAAGTGACGGCAGAATCCATTAGGGGGCGCTGTGGTCGGGCCTGGCACAGGACGGCCGGTAGGAGGCGCATCGACCGCCGCCCTCCTTAGCCGCGTTCACATCGATCTGACAAGGTGTTTAGACGGGTACCCCGAGCCGACGTATACACGGGGTGCACTGGACAGCCGACAGATACCACACAGGACATGGACCCACTGGGACGGCACGAGCATGTATCGGTGGGGAAGACTGGACCTGCAACATGCCAAGGAATAGGAAGAAGACTGTATGGTAAAAGTCGTGTGTATATATTTACACCACAGTTTGCTGCGAGAACAAAAGAAATGGTCTGACTGTATTTTACATACATGGGTGTACGTGGAGGTGGTCCATTAAGCACACTCTCCTACTATCAGACTATGAGTGTAAGTCAGATATGATACGCGTGACTAGCTGCATAAGTGTTATAACCATTGGACAATGGTAATTATCCACGGCTGGTGCCTTGGACAATTACCCTGTCCTTGGCTTAGAATACTTATACAGCAAGTCACTTGAATCATATGTACTACATAGTGAAGATGGGGTGGAAGGAGGAGCAATGTGGTGGCAGTGAATACGTGAACAGAAATTTAACAGTTCCTCATCGAAATGCAATGAATAATTAAAAGAGTTCGAAAAGGATAATTGGATACTCAAAACATCAGAAGCATAAATTCACAAAAAAAAGAAGAGGTTGGATAAGGTTGAAAGTGCAGTAATAGACGAGGCTCCATAGTATACACACTCAGAAAAGTCAGCGTCATTGTCGCTAAAACCAGTGCCTGACTTTCAGGTGAGAGTGTTTTTAGCGACAATGGCGCTGACTTTTCTGAGTGTGTAGGAGGTTCCGGTTAAGGAGAGAACAGGGATAAGAGGGCAGTTTATAGTATGGGCTAGCAGGTTGGCCCTTGATTCTTTCACAAGACTGCATGGTCAGCGCTCTACTGCATGGGTGTACTCTGGTAGTTGAGTGGTAGAATGGGGGGGGGGGAGGAGACTGACCCCCTGACCTGGACTTTGAGAGAAGCGGGTAGGGCAGCAGGAGGTGCCGAGGGAGGGAGGCATTGGCGCAGTCTGCTACAACTTCACACCCCTCCTTCTGCCTGTTGCCGACAGGGCACTGAGGCGTAATGAGTTCAATATAACAGCTGACCTGCTCCTACCACCCGGCTGCCGACCACCACACTCCCACCAACCTATGTGCCCTTTCCTCCAGGCCATGACCCGACTGATTGCGCAGTCTCCACTGTGAAGAAGAGCCTGTCATTAACAGTTTGTGTTACTCTACCCGCGGACAATTTAGCAGCACATTTATCAAGGGTTGTTGACGTGGAAAGAGCCTTTGATAACCGGACATCAGGCAGAAAAGAAATGCAGAAAAGAACAGAAATGGCTTTGTGAGGTGGAAAGTCTATGTTGTTTGTGTGTTATGTGGAGTTTTCCAGTAAACCAAGACACTATTCAGGAAATTGTTTGTAAATTACATTTTTCATTGCTCTTCAAGAGAAGCCACTTACCGGCAAGTAATAAACCAACATCCAGATATTGGTGTATTGAATTGTTGATCACCCCAAACATAACTACTGTATGAACAACTGCTCATTTATGTATATTATACAGTCCGCCTAGGCGGTAAACATAGGCTGCCTAGACATTTCCCTGCCCTGGTAATATTATTTTCCCATATCTAACAGATGAAATCATCCTGTTCAAATCTAATCAACATGTTCAAAGAAAATACGCCCTCAAGTGGAGGTCCGTTGAGAAGCCCCTCCCTCCCCAAATTAGTATCGGTTGGCCTTCAACATCTTATATAGCTGAGTTGAATCATTTTGGTTCATATAGTAAGTATAGTGTCTAAAGTGAGACATCAGTATATCATTTGATTCAGAGGTCTATACTAGATTGTTTATGTATCTGATCATTCAGACACTCAGGTGCCATGGGTTATTTCGCATTGGTATAGATTCAAAGAGTGGGGCTGGCCGATGGCAATAGTATCCCTGATGTGAGTTAGGATAGTAGTATATCCAGATGTGTGATTATATCAGCTAGATAGGTTTCATTGCAAAGAGCCAGGCAAGTAGTATATTGAAAGTGACATTTCCCTCAGGGATGTCTCTCAGTTATGCGGCAGGTTAGTAGCATACATGAAAGATCACGAAATGGTCGGGCACATAGCAGTTATTGCTGATAGTATACGCGGGCATTGATAGATAATTCAGGCACATAATGTATGTTCTCAATAAGACTCCTGAAAGCTAGTGGTCTATGGAAACCTGCTAATCCTCCATACACATAGTTGTATCTAATCCAGGGCCTATGTCTGAGATGAAGTCAAATATCAGCTAAACTTGTCAATTTAAGTCCTGCAGTATAAGTATTGAATTTTATGTGCTTTCTGTGACACAATGCAATTGCTTATCCGCCGTCTTCTGAACAATACCTTTGTACCATGTAATATGGATCAGGTATCAAAATAAGATAATGTTCTTGTACAGCAATCTGTTCATCGTTTATGCTACATTTCTGTAATGACAGACTGCGAAGCCGGCCAAAAACCAACCGATATCATGTCTAGGTGAAAGGGAATACATTTTATTCAGAAATGGTCGGTCTAGAAATCTTTGAATAACACAAGAACAGAGACATGAAGGAAATCTAGCTTTGTGTCTAAGGACTTGCAATGAGCTAGGCTATACCTAGTTGGTCCAATTTGGGACCCATTTGAGCTCTGCCTTTGGCGACTTTTCGAAGTTTAGAACTATGTTGCACTGCTAGCTTGTTAGCCGTTTATATGCTTTATTGTCTTTCCATTCGTAACTATCCTTATCCGGCTAGCATAAGGTCATTTTCTTAGGACTCAAGTCTACCTGTGTCCTATATAAAATTGTTGCTGATCCCATCAGGTAGTTTGTTAACTAACAACATGTGTGTGTCCAACTCTCTAACCTATCATCCATTTTGAAGTATATGTTTACATTGAGGTACATCATAGTTAATTACACACTTTTCCCCTTGTCTAGAGAGGTTACCATGTTGAAGTAATAAAGCTTGTTGGTGTTTGATAAAATACTCAGACTAACACGTATAAAAAAGAACCGTGTCGCTCAACATTTTAGTGAGGCCAACTGATTTTCTGGTTTCCGAGGTCGCGGTTCAGTTAGTGCCAACTAAGCATACCGAGGCAAACACTTCCAATCGTAAGCATCTTGCACCTAGACACTGGAAAATAAAGCTGCAGATTAAATTAGAATGATTACTCAAAGGGACAAAGGTCGGATTATTTATGCTGCCAAAAACAGCCTCTGGGTTCAGGTGGCGGTTTAACCAGCTGGCCAGCCGCCTGATAGGGCTGTGGTGATAGAAAACACAGAGCAAGGGAAAGTGTTATTTCTCATAATACTGACTCTTAACCTGGCCACGTGTTCTAGGGATATTTCTGGACACCTGTCACAGTTACTGGCGTGAATTCACCGGTTAGCGTTAAGTAGGCTCATTTGAAGACAGGTGACATTATGTCACCATCAGAACTTTGATTTTTCAGGCGTCGAGAAATACTCTAGGGGTGTGCAAATTGATACACAGTCTTAGAACAAAGAGCCAAGCATTTTTCTTCTAATCTATTCACAGTGGTATCAATACACAAAAGCGTATACACTGTTGACATACTATGTCTATTATGACATTCTATGTTACGGTGAGAAGTCAAACAAACACTAGAATTAAATGTAGAATAACAAGCCTGCAGTTGTGGTTAAAGACAGGAAGCATTAAGAAGTGTAGGCATACCGATTTTGAAACATTTGTACCAGCATAAATATCCAATAAGATGAGCAACATGAGGAGAGGGTATCACAAACTAAGGGCAAGTACATAAAAGAGAGCAATACACAAAGACATATGCCAAAAGAAAAAAGGGACCAGACACGTTATTATGATATGACCGTATCAGTGATGCACAATCGATAGTCTGAAAGGGAAAGGGATGACACAAAGGGACACAATCAGAATGGGAATACCTTCATTTGGAAACGGACTCAGGTGCACAATATGGCACAGGGAATATAACACGACAGAGACTTGCACATAAAGGGGGAAACAAAGACAACATGAAAAATGAAAAGCATCGTATTTTCCTCATTACTTGTTTGCTATTGTAAATAGAAGGATCCCAACTTTGAAGACGTCTCCTTTGTGAATGGTTATTTTCAAATAGGTGAGTAAAACTATGTTAAAGAGGTTACACAGATCCCTTAAGAAACTGACTTTGTTCTCGATAGAGAGGGAGGGTTACAATAGTGGTTCTATGGCTGAGTATGCATGGCACATAGTGATTAGCTTAATACAGCATTCGGCAGGTGTGTCTCTGATATACATACCTATAGATGTCTACACAGAGGGGAACAAGGGCTACCATACACGTAGAGACAGGGTACAGCATACACAGGGGAAGTTAGCTTCTTTATCAAAGGGCCGCTACAGAGACCTGGGTGCAACTGGTCCCTTGCTTGCATTGTGTGGTTGATAAGGGCGAGGTTCAGCAAGATAACAAGACAATCAGGTATCAGGTAAGCAAGGAACTCATTGACCTTTTCACCCTATCAGACCCTATACGTACAACCCACTCCTAAATATCAACACACACGCACGCTAACTGCGAATACCTTATCAACACGCCCATCTTCGCTGTATTTATACAGAAAAATAATAAACTTTTCTGCTCAAAAGAACAAAAGTAAAGATGGAAAACACCACACAAAAAAGTTATAATTGCCAGATTGGAATCATATATTTGTTGTTGTGATTGTCTATGATTATGTTATATCAGAAAATCGAGGTTTCCTGAAACCATTGAGAATTAACCTTATTCCTGTGACTTATCAGTAACTAAATTGACAAAATGGCTTAGGCAGACAGATAGATATGTTTTGTCGTAATCAAGCGTATTACAGCTAACTTGCACTGTAAGAGAAAATGAAGAAGTTTGTAAAAATGTAATGAAGATAACATCCCAATAATATATAATTCATACTTTTAGTTTTAGATGCAAAACAAAGATTCCATATCTAGAACCCCTTAACCTAGCCAGTCAGAACCAAGTCCCCATGTCCGTGGCCGGCATAACTCACGTCGATTCTGAAGTGGGGTGATTCCCGGCCACCGCTGCCTGTTGCCGACCCCTACCAGTAGGGGCCGCGCCAGTATGCACCCCCGGGGAACCGACATGCCTTTGAAAACATATTTCCTTCTGATTTCGCATTAGCGCCGACCGGGCCGGGACTCAAAAGGCACTTGGTGTTGTGTAGAGGTCAGGCCTGGGGCAGAGGGAGATCGATGCCCGCCCACAAGGGTCCGACAGGCAGCTTGGGGCAGGGCGGGGTTGGTGTATGCTGGATGGGTGGGGTGGGAGGTGGGAGGGAGGTTGGCCGCACACCTGAGCACGTTACCACTAACACCCCCACTCCACCCCAAAACCCCACCTCAACCTCTAACACCTTCACCCCCCATCCGATTCCCAGGGTATGTCCCCACATCCTCAATGCCTGTGCAATGGGCTATTGGGCCCCATATACTAACCCATGTTTAGGAGGCGGGGTTTTCTCCTCCTTTTTTTCATTGGGAGGGGGGAGCGGTGTCAGATGGATAGCGCCGATCTGTAAGGAAATAAGGGGTTGAAAAACACAGTAAATCCCCGAGCTCGGTGGAATCTTGGCACCCCCTGGAGTAACAGACCGCAGCATGAAGGCGGCGCCAGCAGTAATGACATATCCGTGTTGGGGAAGGGTGGCATCGACCAGGGGCATAAGGGTAGGGTGAAAGGGTGGCGTTAAGGGCCAGGTAGGGGAGTGAAGGGGCAATGTGGTATATAAGGGGTAGGGGTGAGAGGACATCCGTGAGGGGCAGGGCTGGGGTTGGGGCAGTAAGAAGGTGTGTGTAGGGGGATGGGGGTCACCTAATTCCTTACTGTGATTTCCTATATTAATACAATCTGTAACTGAAGAGCTAATGACTGGATATTGCAGAAAACACTGATTGGATGGATTAGCCTGTTAAAATATAGTGTTTAGAGAAATCAATGTTCATATAGGATTTGTGAAGGGCATTTCCTAAAATTGAGCAGAGTGGGTTGACAAACTAATATACTCCATGTAAAAGACGGTTGCCAATAACAGGGGTGGGCTCTGACACCAGGTCAGCTGAAGTAGGGGTATCTACCTCGCATAATCATGAGGTGAGGTGGGATGTACGTGAAGAGGTAACCTTGGGGGGGGTGCATGAATTTAGAGTGGGTTAGGGCACATGATTCATTTAGCTGGGAGCTAGGTAACGGCCCTAAATGACCCCTTTGAACGCCACGTGACCAGCCTTTGAAGTTGCTGCCCTCTGAGTAAAGATGCTGCCACGTGTCAGCATGTTTCCCACGTTTAGAGGCCAATACCCTGAAGCATGTCCCGATAATGTCCCTGTCCAATCTCCCTTCCCCTTACACCCCCACCCAGATACCACGCATCCCCTCCCCACCAAGTCCCTGGAGCGCGGGACACGTGCCCTCTTGCTGAATACAAGCCGATCCTCGAGCAAGCCGATGGGCATCGCAATCGGGTCATCTCTAGGTCAATGAAAGATTGGGTAAAAGAGATTGAATATGATCTATAGGTGAGGTTAGACTTTGAAAAAAGAGGACTATATCAAATCGATTTTTCCGAACTGTTCACGCTTGAAAGGTAAACCGCATATATACAAACCCACCCCCATGGGGACTCTGGCTAGAGGGAAGGCGTATATTCATCAATGTGGTAGCCTACTTCAGAAGATAAGGGGTATGAGATAAAATCAAAGCATGAAAAAAGTCTGGTTATTACTGTAAACATAATGTTGAGAAACCAAAGCTGCACGATATGCATCTCTTCTAAGGCTGTTACTTTTAGCTTTCTGTTGTCGAGGCTGAATTCTTATAAATAACATCTGCTGCGTAGCCATGGATCAGTGGAATTTACAGTTTAAAAATACATGTCCTCATTATTTCCTTTATGGTTATAATTGCCTCCTGATATGGTTCACATTTCGATGTGCGTGTCATCCTCCTGTTTTTTTCCTCTGGAAATATAATCAGTGATAAGTTATCTTCATTATCCAACAGCTGGAGCGCCCGACCAGCTAGCTCCAGAAGGTGGCAATATTAGCTAAATCATTTGCTCCAGGCGCGATGTGGATAAGAAAACTATGTAGACAGAATTGCGAAGTTTAATATCTAATCAGCAAAAGGTCCCAAGACGCATCCCTTTGTTGCAGTGACATTATGTGGACATAATGTACACTGATTAAGTGTCTTTTGTGATTAGGCTGAATGTCACACAACATAGTGTAGGCCCCCTTAATGTACATGATGCCTACAAATTAGCACGCCGTGTGTATAAAATGCACTTTTTATATACCTTATGATATCATTCTAATGGGAGTCGTGTCGCCCAACCAATTATAACACAAGCTAATCTCAAAGCTTAAGTGAAACAGTCGAAGTCTCCCTCTTTTTTGGCACTTGAGAACATTTACATTGGTTTTACCCATGCGGTCTCCGCCATAACGAAATGTGCCGACAAACTACAGTTATAGTGACAGTAGTGTTGTGTATTATTCAAGACTCTGTCTGTCTGTCCACTTTTATGTTTTAATCTGTACCATAAAGGACAGAATCTTGACTACTGTATGCTTAATCTCTTGCCATCATATTTGCGACTTACATGTCGTATAGAGAGTGACAGTCTCATTCACGCCGTCTTCAGATGAAGTTGAGTGAATATCCTATTCCCTATTTACATGTGGGGATATTCGATTTTCACCAAATTCAAAATCCTACATAAAGATGTCCCAAGTATTATAAAAATATATTAGTTATGGGTTTGGGGAAAATATTGTGGTATCCATGGGCAGTAACAGGTAAAAAATGGGTCATATCGTGTGAAGCCATGGTCTTTTACAGCGTACTTTCAATGGAGTGAATAAAAGCGTGCACGTGTTTATACCAAAATGACCATAATATTGGGTAATAATTCGAATTACGGCAAGACGACAGAGAATAAGGGGAGACGGAATAGATAGGAAAGGAAGTATGTTATGTGTGAACATCTTGACTCGTTTTTAAGAACTTTTATTTTTGAGCCCCAATTATCGGATGTACTAACTTTAAGTACACTGCACCTTTATTTTCTATTATCAATATTGTCCGTGTGTTTACTACATATGCTGTATGTGAACCTCATGTTGGCTATAATATAATGGAGAAGACCAAGCAAATAAAAAAAACTGGTAATAGAATAGAGGGTTCCGATTTCAAGAACTTTTGCAGTGTGCATAACGGACAATTTTAAGGTTGCGTCAGCGCTTCCCACAGATAGCAAAAAGCACAACATTTAAAACCACTCTCCTAATGCTCTTTAGAGAGGAAGTGGGACTTAGTGAAAGTTGATTAATAGGAGTTAGATAAAAACACTATCAATCACGTCTAAAATATTACGTTCTGGTTAGGAGAAAAAGTTAAATGTGACTGCCCTTGGCAAAGTAATGGAGACAGGCGAGAAGAAGAACTGACTCTGCGTAATTTTCTTATTAGTGTTGACTTTAAACATTAATTGGACTTTTGCAAAATCTTTCAGCAGTATATCGTGATGTCTCTTCCATGCCTTGTGGCACCTCACATTTGACTGCGTACTTACGCAGGTGATTAAACTTTGTCCTTTCCAGCTTCCTGTATGATCCAAGAAACACTACGATTTATTAGTTCAGTATTATAAGTTCAGATGCCATGGTGCCCTGGTGCCCTAGTACCCTGGTTTCTGGCGAGGTATGCACCTGTTGAATGGACTCCCAAACCACACAGACAAAAGAAGATCATGGTTTAACCTTTCAGTGATCTTTAGTATAATTCTTGTGGGATGACCAACATTTGGCAATTCCCGTTACCAATTACAACAGTGAGGTTTCCTATGCAAATGATATGGGATTTCGTGATCGATATAAATTTGAAATACAGTATATATACGAATATATCAGTTTCTAATTATGGTGACTGTGAAGAAGATCATGCATGTGAATACGTCGTACCTTATCACCATTATTAGGTATCTAAACCACCAATAGAAGGGATTGTTTCTTTAATGTGTATACATATAGGTTAACCCATGAGTGACTTGGGCTATGTCAAAATAACCACGCTAGGACAGTGCCCACTCTACCATCATTCTAATAACATCGCATTAGTCACAAGTGGGTTAACCTAACTACAACCTCGATTAAATGAAATAACCCAAATGTGAATTCCGTTGTCTCACCCCTCCACCCCTTCACCCTTTCACCCATCCGCCCCTCCACCCCTGGGGTTTACTATTTACTAAAGTAACATTGGGCAGATGAGCCACGAGCAGTGAGCATACTGATTACACCGAGTTACTCTTCAGAGTCATTACATTGAACTGCAATAAGAGTTTGTGCATCTGCCTAATTGGCTATTCATGGCACGCTAAACTGTCCGAATGAGGATGTCTGGAATCTTTTAACAAATTTCAGGAATGTTTCATTTCCGAACAGGCCTCATCAGCAATCAACTAGTTATTGGTGGTGGTCACAGTTGGTGAGTAACTTCCCAACCAAATGCCATCAACCTCCCACAACCTTGTCATTAGTCACTGTTGGCATTAATTTGACCTGTTTGTATCAAAAAGAATAATGGTAACGTTGACTCAAACGTGAAATCCTAATTCGAAATGTGGATTTAATTCCTCCATGTAATAATGTATGCTATGGCGGTCTAAGAGGCACGTAGGTTGCATAGGGATACATGTAGCGTTATCACTATTATACATAATAAGCATTACATGTAATGGTGTTTTTTGATATGTTGAATGTATGATCTATTTACACTCATGCTGCATGAAAGTAGTATACTGAAAGTGGAAACCCCATCGGGAGCTCCACCACTCAAGCTGTAAGTAGTATACTGAGAGTAGTCACCTCATCAGAATCTATACCACTCTGACACTAAGCAGTATACTGAAAGTGGAAACCTCACCAGAATCCATTGCACTCTGCCTAAAAGTGGTACACTGAACGTGGAAACCTCATCGTAATTAATTGCATTCTCACTATAGGTCGTATACAAAAAGTGGACACGTCACCAGAATCTATACAATCTACACTATCTGAATCGATACCATTCAATTTATAAGTAATATTACACTGAAAGTGAACGCCTATCGTATTCTGCACCACTCTTATCATAAGCACTGCTGTATACTACAATGACCATTTCATTAGAATTGCTACCACTCATACTATAACCATTGTCAGTGTTATACTTCTACTATTCTGCTGACGTCATATGAATTCAACCTTTCCCCAAATTGCGTCAATGTTTCATTTTCTGGGATAACCATGACTAATCAACCAGTTATTGGTGCAATAATACTATTGGTACTCGGCACGAGCTCTGGCCAGCAAATGCCATCAACTACGCATACATTCTTTTTCTTGGCTGGACCAGTCATTAATTTAAAGTATTTCCACTGATGCGATTTTGTAAATGCCACACTAAATATTTTGAGGTGTTAAGACATATCCCAAAATTAAATGTGCCTTTGTCCTCTTTTTCCATCAAAGATAACATTTGGTTCAAATCCTTAAATATTTCAATTATAGAAGATTATATCAATGAAGGAGTGATATATATTTGACAAAAGAGATCAGGTAATGTTGGGTTTTCTAGCATCCAAGTGATTCTGGCCACAAGGCCCTTCTCCTTCCTACATGAGCGAATAATAATTGTGTAAAGGTTATAACATGTGGATATATGTACATAGATTAATATACAGGTCAGCACTGGTACTTGATCATGGGATATGACATGTGCATCCAATTGTGCAATAAGATGACAATGGTGTAAAATATGATGAGGGTGGTGGTAGCTCTGCTGTCATATTTAGGGGCCTCTCAATACCCATCACTAGTCACGTTATCATATTAAAGTGTCATGTGATAAGAGCTGCCCAAATGCCAGATCTGACCGAGCTGCAGTTTTTGTAGGATGCAGCTTCTTCATTCTCTTGCGAGACCCATTGTGGGCTGTATTCATGTATCCTTTTCAGACGCAATTAAAATAATCTTGTCAGGTAATTCATTGTTCGCGGTTACCCTGTAACGTGTTCTGATTCACGTGGTGAAACTGTACAAAGTAATAAAGACCTAATTGCAACTGAGAACCAAGAAACGTGGCTTCCGTTGATTCCGCCATAAAATAAGTAAGCAGAGACTTTCACAATTGTAAACATTTTGGTAGCACAATCGACGACCTCTTCTGTTCAGTGAAAATGCACCTGTCCCATACGGTTATCCCAGTCATCATCTATTCATAACCTGTCCTACTTAGGTTAAACACTGCGAGTACCGCACAAGTAATATGATATAAAAGAAGTCGAGATGGGTGAAACATTCAGGCTCTCTGTTGTAGTACACCTTATGATTATCTATATAATATAACCGGCAGAGATACATCCACCAGAGCCACCTGTCTACGAATGCCTCAGGTGTCCCTTCAGCAGTTCTGCTAATTTGTGTCCCATAAGCCTAGAGGCTAGTATAATACACGACAGTGCATTGACAACGTACAGCAAGCCGACCACATGCAGAACTCATCAAGTGGTTCATCTCTGGAGAGGATACATTCTTTGTTGCACCCCCTGAATATTTATCTTGTGATGCAAACATAATTACAAAAAGCGTTACCATGATAATTACAAAAGCAATTACAATTCAGCCCCATTATTAGGATAATTTGGGATTCCTTATTGTCAGCATTTCAACCATCCTCTTCATCTTGAGCAGTTTTTAGGCTAATAACTGTGTTGAATTATTTGATTACCGCGCGAGTTAAGTGCTTTTTAAACATTTATCAGCTCAAAGGGATTTAGTACACAACTGAGGTATTGTATAGACATGCAAGGAATGCATTCACGGATACTGTTTATTATGCGGCTCAGAGAGAGCATAACTATGAGTTGCAATGTTTCTATGAACTATATACCCACTTACACCCATTAAGATACAATCGGTAGGGCCTGCTCCTTGAGTTCACATACCTGGTCCCTCAGCCATTCTTTTATTACGTTGAAGTAGTGTCTGGAACCTCTGCGTTACATTCACATACACACTCAGAAAAGTCAGCGTCATTGTCGCTAAAGCCACTCTCACCTGAAAGTCAGGCACGTGAGGGCTGACTTTCAGGTGAGAGTGGCTTTAGCGACGATGACACTGACTTTTCTGAGTGTGTATGTAACATGCCATCATAACTAATATCACTTTTTAATTGGTATCTAACGTTAACACTAATGCAGGGATACTATCATGAACGTCTGAAGCGTGTATTTCAAAAGAGCAAAGTGCTTCAGGTGGTGTCGGTTAAAGTAGTATAAACCTACATGTACATGTATTACAATTGCAGGAAATAGTTCCCGGTTACTGTGTAATATTATAGCTTGAGGGACACACATTACATGTATCAAATACATGAATAGTGGATAGTTTTCAGTGCTCAACATCTTGCGCCTGTTCAGAAGAAATCAGGTGAACATTTTATGTGCTCTCTGGCTGTTTGAATCCAATGTTGAGTCTGGGTGTTGAGGTAAGATTTAATTGACAGAAATTCTCATACTGAGGGGGAGTTTATTTCATAAGCGTTAAATGATGATATGATTACAATTATAAAGAAGGACTTTCGGAGGAAATACTACTTGGTCAGGCATACCGATTGCCTGTTTCCCCAGCGTTTGGTTGGATCAGTACTTATAATTATGCAGGTGGTAACTTCAAAGCATCCAATCTTTGTCAGTATTACTATCCGTTGGAATCCAATAGCGCTACCCACTAGACATTGATAAGCATGCTCCTCCTGAAAGACGCAAATAACAGGACTAGCATTATAACTAGCAGAACTAACACCAGTCCCCGTCAACAAGCACCTCTTCACACCACCAGCACAACCACAGTTTAACCAGCTGGGTCACTATCTCCACCTTAACCTTTAACAGGTACCACCCATCCCCACCACCACAACCACTGCTGCCACCACAACCACCACCTACTACCAATACAATCGACACCCAGGTTTTACCTGCAGTGTTCTTAATGAGTCCATTTATCCAATAAAATGGTATTATTATAGGGTGGGTATAGAGAGGTTAAAGAGCGCATTGCAGAAGTAGGAGAGTCGGGGTATGCTATCGACCCACTCTCAGTAGTGAGTGTCTTAACTGTCAGGATCAGAGATTCTTTGTGCACCTGGTGGTCCCCCCTTCTCCTCTGCTGTTGCTAGTCCTCCCTGTGTGATTCTGTGGCTGCACCTGTCCGCTCTACACCTGTAAATGCTGCACCAGGGCTGGATGGGTGAGGGGTGAAGGGTGTGTGGCACGTGGTCCTTGATCATTACAGTACTATCCGTTGGAAGGCACTGCTTGTAACCTGATCAGGCACCGGGGTGGTATATGCAGCAGCAATGATGCTGGAAGAGGGATATCTCGTTACATCCTTGGTCATCGATCTCCCTATAGATAGTAGGGGGGGAAGCCAAAGGTGCGAGTTATGCACATAATTGGAAACAGCTAGCACAATTCTGACACCACTGTGTAACCAACCCTACGACCTTCACAGCAAACACTTGTTCTCTACTGCCATGAGTGTAGTTCCAGTCCTCCTCATGGTATATTCTGTTTCATCTGTCCTGCCACGGTTCTGACTGCGGGGATGGGGTTGCGTGGAGGACTCATCTACCCCTCCCCGTCTCAACACTATCGTTATCTCCCCAATCTGGCAATAGGTCCTCAGTTGGGAAATCTAGTAACCATTTCACATGGTGGTAGTGGTGGTGGTGGTGGCGGTGGTGGTGGTCGTCGTCGTCAACAATTAAAGTATGCCACATCGATTTTTTATGTGCATCTATCATTAAGGGTTATTAATTGTAGGTCATAGGAAAAATGAAATAGAACAACCATTCCCCTAATCCCTCCATAGCGTAACTCGTTACCTTTAAACTAAACCCCTGTTAACACCATGGAGTCTACGCCACAGTTACAACCAACCATAAACCAGGCACTGCTGCTATCGGCACCCAACATCACTGACCCGTCCTCTACTCCATCCACTACTTACAACCGTATCCACTACGACTAACAGCTCTCCCGCAGCACCTGGTCGTGGTGTGGACACAGGTGCAACTGCCCACTGCCACCTGCCTGTTCAGAACTGCTCCTCTTTCTGATAATCTTAAAGGGAGCAGCTCTCAGACTGCATGGTTTAGGAGCTAGAGTAGGAGGACATGCCTGCACAAAAGGCTCTTCTCAAAGCGCAGTAAGTGAAGAGTTGATAAGATCTATGTCTTAATAACCGAAAGACTCTTATTTTACATAATTAAATCGCTGTCCTCAATGGGCTGGTTTACATTGCCTGAACCTAACTCACACAGCACATATCATTTCATTAAATGGCTTTCTATATCTCCACATGTACCACTAAAGCAAGGTTTAAAGTTTTGTTAGAATAGCTTCTTGAATAAGGGTTGTTATGTATAGCTGGAAATGGCAAATATGCTCTAAATGTTTTATACCCATGATAAAATGCTAATAACTTAAAGAGTTCAGCTTTATTGAAAAACATCTTTTTAGAATAGATTTGGTTTTAGAATGCATTTCCAAGGTATTCTTTGCAGTTTTAAGTTACTAATAGCATCACAAATTTATCTCTTTGACATGGTTTCCATAGCAACTTAAAAGTGTTACACGTGCCAATATTGTATGGAAAACGGTCCTTTTACATTCGAAATATAGAAGATTAGCACCAAAGACTTCAGAGACTATTGTATTCCTCATAAAAAGTATCCTCATGTATATTTTGGTCACTTTTACTCTATTGTCACTCTGGTGCAACCTGGTAACCAATGACAACAATAAAGTTGCCCCATAAGGTTCAATTTGTCAGCATGGGTCACAATATGGGCTTTGTGTCACTCTTTCAGGCATTAGGTAAAAAGACGTTGGCCATTATCAAAATTAGGTATTAAATTCCACTTGTTTACTGTAAATTGAAACATTGCAGGAGCCTTTCATGACCTGCACATCATAATTGACTGTCAAATCAAAATGCCTCGAACTATATAATTATCGTCATCCTCGGTTGAAGGTGTTCGTTTCGGGGAAAATTGTACATTCCTTACAAAATCACAATTGAAAATCCAAATAGATTATGTATATTGCTATACTAATAACACACAATGCCACATAGTGTTGAAGGGGATCGTTCTTAAGGACACTACTTCTAGGGAAAGGCAGTATGCTTTACAATCAAGGAATATCCTGCTCATCAATTCGACCGGGCAAAACATGGTCTTATGGTCATATAGCGTACTTGTTTTTTACAGAAGCGAAAGACCGACTCTTTTTATTCAGCCCTGTCAATACAGCTCCCGTTTTTGCTCTTTGAGTGGTAACGTATCCGCATAGTATATTATGCAGGAGTCCTCCTTCTTGTGCGCCATTATGCAAAGACAGAGAAGCCTGAAAAAATAAATAGATGCAAATCCCAAGAGGGAATGGAGTTAGGCATAGTGACTGTTCACGTTTGATTTAACATGGGGGCTGGCCAGCCACAGAGCCTTAACAATGACATAAACGACACACATCCTTCGTGTAGTTCATTTATATACATTAGGGCCTGCGGGGAGGCTGGCGGCCTCTCCCGTCCTCTACATCAGATCCCCCACCCACCCAACATGTGCCTCTTCACGCCAACAGAGGGAAACCAATATCAACATGTATGAGTCTACACCCCTCCCCTCCCACGCGCCTGCAGTTATGTATATATATACATGTATATATATCAAAGTCTCATTATTTTGTAGCTATCGATCAGAGCCAAGAACACACAGACAGGGGGTGGAGGAGGGCTATATGGTGAATGCTATCATGGATTCTGGTTACGGATGGTTAGAGGGATGGGAGGTGCAAAGGTATAGTGGTGGTAAATATGAAAATCTGCATGGTTACAAATATTGGACAACAGTCAGCTCGTCACGAGAACACTGTGTTAAATATGTCATACCATAGTAAGTGTGTTGTGAGGTCTGTGTAAGTGGGGAATGGAGTGAAGGTGGGACGCTTGATGCCCCTCCAGTAACCTATGAGGCGAGGCGAGGACCGACATTTCGGGGCTTTGTAGACGAGGTGGGGGTTTTAGGGGTCCCCGAGACATTGTCATCAGGATTGCGATATGGAATACTCGTGTCAGAACCCCCCTGCCCCCCGCCGGATCAGGGTCAGGGTAAGGGTTAGGGTTATGATCTCCGGGATTGAATCATCCTATCCTCAAGAATTTTGGCATCAATATGCGTTGCCAATATCCTGGCCTTTACCCCCGGGGCATTGTGGGATCCTTTGGATGAAGAGTGTCAGTGTAGGTCGATTTCCGGGGGGGGGGGGTTCCAGAAGGGGGGCTGTAATACTGGAAATCATGCATTATTTTACTAAATCTCAACTTACGCGACTGCTGAAATAACGCTCCTATAAAATCATAACATCTACTCAAAGGTGAAATAAATACTTGCGATAGTAGATAGTGGTAAAGACTGACGCTGATAGTTATATCAACAGTAGTAGTACTATACATGGTGGTGGCTACATGTAATTGTGGGATTGTGCTACCAATGATTAATGTCGCACCTAATGTGTCTCTTGGGTGGTACTGTTCGCGCCCACTCACTATTAATGCCTGGCATGCATAATGGGTGGTGGTGAGGGTGATAATGATTCTGGGTGGTAATGGGGCTATAATTGACATTGGTGGATGATAGAAGTACATTTGTGATATTGGTTCACGTGTATAAACAGAAATATTGGCTTTATTTATTATAGGATGCTCAAGTAAGACAAACCTACATTGTCCAGCTGAGGGCATCATAGCATATACATACTAGTAACTATTCATTCATTTTAAGCGTCATTTTGACTCCCCTAGGTGACTCCCCTAGGTGACTCCCTTACATGAGCCAGGCAATCACCTAGGCCCCTTAAGGATACTGAATACTACCTCAGAAAACCATAGAAACCACTTAAGAATCGCTCCATATCTTCCTATATATATAAATAGTACAGAAAAAAAATATGAAAGAGATTTATGGTGCCATACCAGAGTAAAAGGATCCCACCTGGTGGGACTTTTTACAGAGATCCTAGACATCATTTCAACCTAAAACAAGGCATCAGGATGTTTATCATAACAGTAAATTACTTTAGTTAGGTGACTTAGGATATTTCTCAGGATCCTATATGTGATTCACATATTATATCTCAATAGGGTTGAAACTATTGAGTTAGATATTGGGGACTTGCTTGAAAATTGCAAGATAATCCCTTCATTAAAAGGAATCAACCCATGGATTCTTCACCAAAGTCTGTCAGAACAAGGCTATATATGATAGGTGTAATATATCAAAAGAACAGCACCAAACATGGTGCCAATGTTTAGCAAATGGACAAGAACCACCTGACAAGCTACATCATTAGATGATATTCCACTTGTAGTCATCAGATCCTACATATGTATCTGAACAGTGCTCACAAACACTTACCTGATAAGCTCAGTCAGTAGCATGCCTGCCTGTTGATTCATAGGTTGTGAATTTAAGCCTCTCTTGGGGAAAACTGAAAAGGCTTTTCAAACTAGACATGCTAAGTACCACTGACCATAACATTAGCAGTCCTCACAGACACTTGTCTGGTTATCTCAGTCAGTAGCAAGTTTACCTGTAAATCCGCAGATCCTTAGTTCAAGGCTCTCTTGGAGAAAACTGCTAAAATATTTTCCAAATTGGTGTTTGCATGCACATCAACCAGGTGGAGCTCGGGTGCCCCTAAACAGTTTCTGAAGGTTCTCAAAGCATCCACAGGGGGGCACTTAGATTGTATCCAGTATCCTTAATCAGCCAGGGCATTCTATAGTGAGGAGTCATTCTGGATGCAGCCTGGACTCCCTTTTGATTCCTTTTCTCTTTTATTTTGGTGTACAATATGACAATGTTTCCAATGTACAAAGCCGGGTTGGTTCATTTAGGTGAAGTGGACACGCAGGATGTGTTGTGCAGATATATGACCCCTATGGGTCATATCGGAGCAACATTTTATTTATCATCTTCCTTTTTTTATAAAGCCTTAGTCTGACTCACCTGCTTACATAATATAATCCTTCCTTACGGCCTTCTTACCATCATTGTATTCAACGTGCAGCGCCTCTGTAAAAACATGCGTGCTAAGGGGTGAATGTATCAGATATACCTTATTGTAGGTAGCTTAGCACTCCTCCCATGGATATTCAGCGATGTTCAACAATAATATAGGCATAATACTATTCTCGTAGTAAACTGATCTGGTCTTTACATCTTGGGACTTTATCAGACGTACTTTTAGATCAAGATGTAATGATAGTTATGGCCAACGTTGGAGACATGGATGTGCTCCTAGTTGGCAAAATCAGTGCTTCTTGGAAGTCATTAGCCTCCATTTAGTGAGATCACTTGCCTCTCATTTCATCCAGTAAACAGTCTCCATTAAATAAACATGGCTCTGTTTTGATACGGTGTGACTAGGAGGCCTAGATCCTATCAACAGTCTTCAGAGTTCAACATTAGACACATCCAGACAAATGACTTTTGCCTGCGTCAGACATCGTTTATCACTATCTGTTCGGGGATGGGACACTGCCAGATGGAGTTGCCTCTTTTCATTTGCCCTCGTGTCGGCCATTAGGGCTTATAAGAAGACTAGTCCCCCCTAGCCAGGTCATAGAGAAAATAGTTAGATTATATTCTTAAATCACGACCAGTCAAATAGTAAGTAATTGGTGCTGATCCTATGGGTGTATTTTATGAAAGAATGCAGTGTGAATGTTTTTTACGTATATCTTGAATCTCTGGCTGAGCATTATTCAACTATAAATATGGTATTTTCTTATACTTTAATACGAGGGCTGGTCGACGCAATACTACTCGCTGAAAAACATGTACTTGCATGTCAGTTGTAAAAACATTTGAAAGTAATTGAAAAGGGATATTTAAAATGGCGTTATACACCAGCTTGGTTCAAGCAGTATGTAAGTACCCTTTGACACAATAGCATGCTTATGAATTTGAACCTAGTCAGATGTGCATTTGGCTTGGATGGGACTGTTGCATAGATTGTATAAGCATCCCTGCATTCCCTGCAGGACGATATCACCTCCCACTCTGCCCCAGCAACTGCTGCCAGACCGCTGTTGCCACTAATCCCCAGGATTGGTGTAGGGGGTGAGGCTATATCATTTACTAGGCGGAACCCCTACCTAATACCGGCCAACCAGTGAAAGTTAGACGGGGCAACTGTCGGCTCGGCCGGGGCACCTCCCCTGTGTCCACAGCCACAGAGACGAGGCTGGAAATTGGATTTGGGTCTCCTTACGGCCGCCGTGTCTCAATTGTTTTTCTATGCGATTAAGCCGCGTGCCACGGCCGCTGCCAGGATAGCCGCGAATCTGTTGGGGCAATATTGTCGCCAAAACCATACCACGCGGGGCGAGGCACAGGAGCCCTGGCGGCGGTTTGGCTTGGAGAGGGGACTTGGCGCGATTTGCATGCCACTGGACGTCAACCTGTTATAGGTGCTCAAGGCAATCGCGTCATCGAATGTCAGAGGGGATAGAGAGCCGGCTCAGTATGAGAGGGGCGAGCAGCTTGAGTGGGGGAGAAGGAGGGGGTGGTTCATGACTGTAGGTGGTGTCCCTGTCGTCGTGTGACACCCTCCTCAAGACGACGAGTAGGTGAAAGAACAACAAGCCTCAAGCCGCCTTGCCTGCAGCAAAGGGGGTAAAAAGACGGCGCCCTCAGGAGGAGAGGCTGGGTGCTTCTGGTGCCATTTAAAAAGACCAGGCGTGGTATAAAAATGGAGATAAATAGGGCGTAGGGGCGGCGTGGCGCCGGCCATTAGGCAATCATTAGAGTAGCTTTGTGGTGGCCGTGACAGCAGCACGCAGGGCAGAGAAAGGGGCGCGTGTCGACCTCGGATTTATAACATGGCCCGTCAGTTGGCCGTCAGCCCAGCCCACAGCTTTCATCTGTCAGTAGTTACCTCTTGGTGTATGGTGCTGCTGTGGGTAGCCTGGGCCCTGATTGCAGGGCAGCTTTAATTAGCACCCGTTATCGCCCGCCCCCAGCGAGGGGGTAAAGGTGAGCCAGCGGAAGTGGTTTAAAACATTCCACCAGGGGTCTCCCCATGATGATGGCCTCTACCACCCAAAGTTCTCTCCCCTGCAGCCACCCTTACCACCTCCTTCTTCCTCCCCTTCACCTCAACATCATTACAACCAACCATGGCTGCCCTTTTGAAAAAAGGTCATCAGCTCCTCTATATAGGCTCAACCATAACGTTCAAAAGATCTAAATGCACTGAAAACTTAATATTTTCTAAGTTTTATATTGAGTATAGATACTTGCAATATACTTGCAAGTGTAGTATAGATTACATATAGGTATAATGTACTTATGATTCATCTCGTAGTTAGCAAAGTTTCGGGAGATGAAAATAATCATCCACAGCACAATGTATGCCATACAAAAGCAAGCCCATCATCCATACTTTAGGTAATACATGTACATATTTCTAACTTTCATTTTTAACCGTTGTATATTATTTCTTCATGTACGTTAGATTTGAGCGTTATATGTGACCAGGCTAGGGAAAAGACCTATCCGGGGAGGAATTAGTATTCAAAGTTGGTGTCATACCCTTTAAAATGAGATATCATGAGTTTAAAAAATTCTGGTAGTTTTGTGGGAATTGATTTTCAAAGATTGGTACATATCAATAACTGAAAATGATAGATAAGCTCTAAAAGCATCACATCCAAAAATACATAGGGATAACTATAAAAAATCAGTTTTATTGATAAATAACCAAATAAAATGGTATTTTTTAGTCTAAATTTGGTTCTAGAAGGAATTTTTACAGTCTGTTTTCAGTTTTGAGTAACTGATGTGATACTTAAGAAACCGGGACAATCATCTCCCATTTTGTGTAATGGAATGGTTTCCATGGCAACCAAAAAATGTCTTATAGGCCTATGCTAATTTTCCATAGAAAACGTTCTTTTTGCATTCCAAATATGGAATGTTTGCAGTAAAGATAGAACAATTACAACAAGTCTATTGAATTCTATTGAATTCTGGTGCCCCCTGGTGGCCAAAGCCAGTACTAAAAGTCCCCCGTGGATGGGTCTTTTTGCTTGTTGGGTCACAAATCAGTAGAATTATTGCCATTCAATGAACTCCTATCTCCTATAATTAGTAAGTAATACGTAAAACCTCAATTCAATTGTAATACTAGCATTTCAATTCAGATATTAAGTACCCTACACCAATAATAGCCAGCTGTTCTATCCTTCCCGTTTTTTCCTGATACAATAATATGCTTCTGAGCACTTTACCCCAATTCCCTATAGTCTTATCACCTTATGTCCTTGAGCTACCCACCTCCAGAGTAAAATATTCCCTGTGAATGCTTAAAGTCCCTCCATACTCATCACTCGTCACTATTTTATAGACGCCCACGCCCAAGATGTTCTTCGTATGGCCATATATAACCCCACCTACTCTTACAATCACTCCCAGTCATGGCCCTAGCCCTGCTCCTAATGTTATTCCCCACCCTGCTGCCCCCTACCTACCCCAATACTGCCGGACAGGTACCTGTTCTGACCACGGGCAATCTTCACCTGCGTGTCGGCCGTTCCCCAAATTGATGATTGGTGGTTTTTCAATAAAACTTTAATTGTTGCCGCTGCCAAGCCGTGTCACTCTTCCAATCAGTTTAATCAATCAATAGTGAATGTATGGGGTGGGGATGGGTGACGAGGCGTCCCGCCGGCATGCATTGTTAATGCCTTGCCGGGCCGGATCGACACGCACCCCAGGTCGTACAAAGGGTGGCAGGGGCGGCGCCCGACCCGCCCTTTATCCCTATTTGTGTCCGCAGACCCAGGCCCGGCGCAAAGTGCCCCCAACATAAACACATTTCATATTCGCGTGATGCCATTTACCCGTGTAGACCTAATTAAACACGCTGTCATTACACCTTTTACTATTGACTCCACCAGGGGAGAGGGTGGGTGGGTGGGAGGTGCGCTACCAACCTCTATATCCCCTTGGGACCCCCTTTCCCCTCCTGTACCACCATCCCCTTGATACCAACCTGTGATAACGCGCCCGGCTGCCGATCTCCCCAGACGCCCAACGCGCACAGCCCCGGAAACAGCTGTTGCGCATGCTTGAGTCGAAGTGAAGGGCACATGCGCTGTCGTGCCTCCTGATGACACAGGAAAAAGAAACAGAGTGGAATTTATGGCTCACTTACGACGCTGTGTACCTAAGCCAATAAGTCCCTTCCAATTAACATCAGGTACACGGGCGAGTGTTTCGGGAGGTGGTAAGAATAACCTAGTATCCTGAGACAAAGAATGAGCTGAAACCATTGACCGATGTGACCAATGTTTGGGATTTACGCATCTATTACCTCTAGCTTTATGTATACATACACAGAGAAAAATATGAGAGTCATTGTCGCCAATACGAACACGGTTCGTTTTGGCGACACGTGACTCACATTTTCCTTTGTGTAACCCTCATTTAATCCATGTAACAGCATCCCGATTTAAATACACTTGCAGTTACTATAAGTGGGCATATTCTTAGGTTCGGAAGGCTCAATTCCTTTTCTGTGACCTTTACATATTGTGTACATAATTTAAAAGCCATGACCCATGAAGAAGTAGTCCATGTAACCATACAAAAAGTATAAGGTCAAGTCCAATTAATGTATACGGTTGACATTAAACAGTATTTATTAGTAATACAACGTATCTTAAAAAGGTATAACATTCTGACCTATAGAGACTCCATGTACCTCCTCCAGCCACCTACAACAAGGAGGCTAGCACCAGGAGGAGGGGGACTAGAGGAGGGGTGTATGGGATGTAGACGTGTGGTGTATAACACTGAGAGGGCGGCACGCGTCACGCGAGTCGAGACGGCCGTTTGTCATAATGAATATTTCAGTGGGCCCTGGCCGCGCCTATATGTGTTAAACAGCAGTGTGTTAGACGGGCATCAGACCACCTCCAGCCACAGGAGGGACACAGGGGAGGCTATAGGCTTCACATTGGAAACAACTCCATGTAGTGTATATATACATCAGCCATATAAGCCTCATGAGTATCTATAGATGCGAGCAAAATATTTTGGGTGTTTGCGTCACATTCTGCAGACAAGTGCAATGAATGGTGTTACATGCAGTTTCCCCTGTTCCCATTATATAAGCACTGGGTGTGAATGAAAGGGGTTAATGTTGCAAAGGAAAGCAGCTAAGGAGAATAGAATGTGTTAGGAAAAACACCACCTTCCCGGCCAGCTGACATGGTCACACAGATGTAGGAGAAATCTAATGGCCTGATGGCAGAGTTATTGGGTGTTATCTTTGTTTTCACATTCAACCAACTCATCCTATATAACCGTCACCCTCTGCCTGCATATCCCTGACCATCCCCAACTCCTCATGAATCCCCCTACTCCCACGTTCATTGCAATTGGACAGACTGTGTTTAAATTAATTTTGCCGACTGGAAAATAACCGATTGTTGTCCAAACCGTTCGGTGAAAAGCAATCGGGTCCGTCTAATGTTTCATCAAATTAATCACCATCATTTTTCTCGCTTGTCACGGCGGGCGGGATGGATGGTTGCCGACCTGCTAATGAGTGTGTGTAAGAAACACGACGGGACCCAGCCTGAAACAGCCAGGGCTTTAAGTCCACTGATGAATGCCTCCAACCCACCCTGGACAATCTGCCGCAATCACAGCACAAAAAGTAACAAAATGGCGGATTAATCCGGATGGGCTGAGGTTAGCTCAGTGCGAGGGGACAGGACCATCAACCTGAACAGACAAGAACAAGACAAAAACTGTGTTTAGTGCAGAATCACATCAAGGGGAGTCATCAGTGTTAAAAAGTGACACGAGGTTATGTTGGATGGCCGGCTAGTTGGGTCAAACTGATTGTGTTGCACATGGCTGGGCTGGTGATCATGAATGAAGCTGATTGGTGTTAACTGAAGAGACGATCCATCTCGGCAACTCAGGCTGCTAATGCAATGCATTGTTATCAGTAGTCTTAACTGGGTGCCGGATCATGTCAGTGGCTTTAACAGTTCAATAAGATAATATATCGTTGGCAAACCTGTGCTCTGTGATCAAAGCTGGGTATATATCATCTTGTCAAATGTGGCTAAGCTCAGAAATATAGAGTAACATGTTGATGTTAATATGTGACACTGGTGCACGGCTTATTGGTCAGCTGTTGACATTTCTAAGTGTCACCAAGGGAATTGCACAGAACTGTGCACTAGAATGCCATTGTAATTTAAAGATGTTATTGTTGAAAGACAGTCAGAATGACATTAAGAACGATAACCAATGATTGTTTACAATCAGTAACAAGAGTGTCGGAAGCAACTTGACTTTTCGGGTGCCAAAGCCGAAGTGTGGAAGATCCCAAGTGTTTGAAGCAATATGGGGGTCTGGAGACATGGCCAAACGGGAAATTGGGGGGTAAATGATCGATTTCACTATATAAGTGTAAAACATGTATTGGCTTCAACAGGAATATATAGATATAATTCCTCAGTATTTACTTATTTTCTTCTTTTTTTTTTGGGGGGGGGGGGATTCTACCCTCCATGACATAGGGTACATGCTAATGCATATATATGATAGCCGAGGAGAAAGTTATTAGCCTGCACTATACACCATTTCTGATAGAGTTCTCAGGCTGAATGTGGCATTAGTAACACAGTGTAACCTGATTCAAGACTAAGGTAGCATATCATTGTCTAAAGGTGTGACCTGGATATTGATTTTGGTAACACATTATTGGATGAGGCGTATTGGAATTCACATTACAGCCTCCCTGAAAGTAGATCTAAGTGTGGCACCTGCAGAGTTGAAAACAGTATGTCAGGATACCCCTAGCTGGATGATCAATAACTACCAACAGCGTCCACAGACTCACACCACCTTAAATCACTCCAGCATCAGACCCCCTCCCCCACCACGCACACACACACCTCTAGGCCAACGCAGCACCCTCCCCTTGCAGTTGGCTTAGGCGGGTGGGAAGCCAAATGTCTTTATTTCAAACCCCATTTGCCGGGTAGTGTGAAGGTGCGAATTGTTACAGGATGAAGATGCCAAACAGATGACAAGAAAAAAGTAGATTATTTGACAGGAGCAGTAGGAAAGAAGCCCCATAAGATAAGTCTGCCTAATAGCTTATTCACATTAGGCACAAAAAGAAGCAGGGAAGTCCTTGGTGACACCAACTATAGTAATACAAATGTACATCTAGGTGAGAGAGAATAAAAAAGACATGGCGTGCATTATTCAAGAACAATACGGGAGGAGCTGAGATAAGGTGACTATATGGGATAAGTAAGTGCATGATGAGAACTCTGTGTAATAGGCAGTGTTAGCAGAGGGGCTCGGTGGGGGTAATCTGGGAAATGAGCCTGCCGTCCACGGGGTGGAGGCCCTAACTCTACGACCTTGAAGTGACCGCGTCCGGATGAGGCGTCAAGACTCGTCTGGCCACCGCCGTCAGAGACAAAACCTAACGACATTAGAGGCAATCAACCAAGTGTCGGAGCAGACCTAATGTGTTTAGCAGCGGCTCGCTCCTATCTCTCCGTCCTCTCCCCTCTGCCCACCCACACTATCTCCTACCCCTACATCCACAGCCTGTCACCCACCTACAACCCGCCGCCAGGTTTTTTTCTCTATACCAAGTATCGGCCATGCATCTTCAGGAAAAAGTGAGTGGGTGAATCTCATGGACTATTGAATATGTCGACTTTACATAGGCTTTACAGACACTTGACTGGGTAGCTCAGTTGGTATCATTTAAGACTGTGGATTACAGGTTCACGGCTCGAGGGCCGCGGATCAGAGAAAGATCCTGGGAAAACTTACTTTAAAAAAAGTTGGACCCTATACCAATACATACACGAGAGAATTGGTAAGCATTTGAAGGTCCAGAAAATCTCCAAACAATAGCAGCAGCAGGTTTATTTATCATACCTCCTGCCCATCCTTCCATGTAGACTATAGCCAGTTATAACGGTGTCATTTAGTTTCACGGAGACTAATGAGATTCCCCCTCTATATTTTGGAATATTAGTTTATGGCAACATTATAATAAGAACGGTAATGATTTAATACAGGATGCAATTATAATAAAAATACCTGAAAGCACATACTTTATTACCCAGTGGTTGTGTTAGTGTATGGTGAAATCCCCAAGCACCCACCCGATACATAGGGTTGAGTACCCGTGGGGATACCTATGAAGTACATGTACTGGCTAGAGCCGACTGCGGCTATAGGGGTACCAAATGGTAGGACCAATTTGATAGTAACCTGAAATGGGATATTGGCGCGATTCAAACGCACAACCTCTTGGTTGGTATAGTATGATACTCTGATGATGCATCACACATATTGTGGGTGGCAGTTAGGCCCTAAAAAACGAGACTTATGCAATAATGACAACTTCTCAAATGGTTCAAACCAAATTATAAAATGACTCCAAAACTAGTTCGGGGCCCCATATTTCCTTTTTTCACCAACTGCATCCCAGTACCCACTGCTCATTGCTCTTTTATTTCTACATGCCAAAACGAACCTGTCTTTCCTCGTGAATTCCAATCCCCAGTTGGCCATCGTACTTTCCTTTTTCTGTCTGCATATTGCCTGGCGACCTGACTCCAGTGAGGCCAACCACCTGTTGCACTTTTTGTGTGACCGACTTAATATTTGCAAGCCAGTTCCTGCACCGCGGACCCTCTTATTCGGAACACCTGCTGCCCTCCTCCTCCTCTTACTCTTACAAAACCCCATTTCTAACCTCAACCTTTGCCAACCAGCTGACAATGTCTCTCTCTTCTATATGAATTACACCAGTCTACTTCAATAATACGATTCATATAGCATGGATCTCAGACAGCCGAAACGCTGCCCAGCATTGCATTGTAGCAAAGGCCTTAAAGTAGGTAGAAACAGCCAATTCAGTGAGTAACAGCTAGGCAAGATTTGTTTCCTTGCCTCTCTTGGCCCCACCATCTAAGTTTGTGTATCGTATCGCACCTCTGACCTGGAGCAGGTCATTAGCTTCTCTAGCTACCGGGTGTACAGTGTCGCTTATAGGTGTGTGTCCACTATACGACAAGGGAAGTTGATGATTTCCACTGTTTGACGTTCAGCAATATGTATATATTTGGTTAATGTATTCCTATTAATCGTCCTGTTTACGTTTAGTTATAGTGTGTCCACTAGGCTTGATGAATTTCTGCTTAGACTGCCCAGGACATACATGGATGAGGCATTACAATAGAATAAAGAGCATATCGCTCAATTTCTGCACAAAAATCAAACATGTTAGATATTCTAACGTCCACTTTTGACGTCAACTTTTGACATCCATCATTAGCTCTCCCACATCTGTATTTGAGAATTTTGTCGTCCACCTGTGTCCACTGGGACACAAAACATATATTTCATATTTGTTTTCAAATTCACATTTAAACGGACGACAAACGACCTCATATATGCTAGCGGACACAGGCCTAATATAGCAGTGGTACCACCAACCGACCCGATGCATCCTCACTGACCCGGTGGCGTGCAGAGGTCGATGGGATTTACAGTCCCACCTAGAAGGTTCCATAGATCCACCAACTCTTGCACTAGCCACAGTATACACTGTGCTATCCTTTGATATATTGTATTATGCCTGGATGTAGATAAAGTTGTAAATAATATATTTATGAGTAAAGCGCTGATTCCACTGCCGTCATCTGACGGATCCTTCGGCATTACGTCAAATTTTTTTGACGGAACTGTGACGGAACTGCGACGGAACTGCGACGGAACTGCGACGGAACTGCGACGGAACTGCGACGGAACTGCGACGGAACTGCGACGGAACTGCGACGGACAGCCCAAAAACGTCAACGGATGTACTGATTCAGCTTCCACCGGTCCGTCCGTCGACGGATCCGTCGACGGACGGACCAGTGGAAGCAGGAAAATGGAAATCCGTCCGTCAACGGGTGACGGATCCGTCACCATTTTGGCGGATCTGTCAACCATTTTGGCGGATCCGTCAATATCAAAATATTTTAATATTGACGGATCCGCCAAAATGGTGACACATCCGTCACCCGTTGACGGACGGATTTCCATTTTCCTGCTTCCACTGGTCCGTCCGTCGACGGACGGATCAGTGGATCACTTTTTTGGGCTTCCACCAATCCGTCCGTCGACGGATCCGTCCATTGACGGATCCGTCCATCGACGGATCCGTCAAAACAGGATCAAATATGGATAAAACATGATCAAATATGGACGGATCCGTTGACGGACGGATTGGTGGAAGCAGAAACTGGACGGATCCGTCCAAAATGGACGGATTTGACCTATCCGTTGACGGATTGGTGTGATTCCGTCAACGGACGGATCGCAACTCGACGTCAATGGAGTCAGCCCTTTAGATAGTGTCTTTGTGGAGTGAACCAGAGGGGAGGGGGGTTGATATTCATATTGGCATTGGTGTGCAGCTGAACCTATACACTGCAATAAGTAAGTCCCAACTTTGGTTCCAGAAGATTCTGCTGTGGATTTACAGTAGGTGGATTGCTGTAATTGAACATCAGGTGTTCTATTTTAGCAGTGGCTTCTGGACACCTACAGCAGATATATTGCATCTCTGCAGCAATGCAGACAAATATTGTGTATCTCTGCAGTAATGCAGACATGTTATATCATAATGGGATATTTCTGTTGATAATTACATCATCAATATCTATTGTTAATATTTATAGACATGGTAGGTCCCACCTGATATGGATGCAGCTTACCTGTCACCTGCTCACCTGGACCTATTTGTGTGGTCATTAAGGCAGAATCCTCATCAGACATGCACAATAGTGTGTAACAACACTTCAGAGTTAAGACACTTGTATTTTTCATCCAGACCCAGATATGGTGTTTCATGCACAATGTTCATTTTCCCGGTTTTAGGTTACATAGCAATGCAAGTTATAATTATCTTATTGAACATAATACGACACAGGGACACTGCTCATATTTTTCACATTCTACAACTGATTGAGACACTGTAGTTAAGAAATTTGGCGTTAGATACAGACTATGAAGAATACACTGTAAAAAGTTGGTATTCGTGAACAGCAATATGTGCTGTAACTATACAGTACTTTAGCTGTAAAAGATGATACAGTAACCTTTGATGTACAAGTACAATTCTGTTACTGTAGCTGCAGGTTCAAATTCCATAACCAGCAACCAGAGGGAGAGAGAGTGGAGAGGTGGGAGGGAGTACCATACTCCACAGCTCCAAGGACATTTTTTCACTTATACTCCATCTGCTATCAACACATAGAATTAGAAAATGGTATATACCCATCTGTTGATGAGGAATTTATACATATAAATGACTCTCCTGCTAGCTCAGTCGGTAGAGCAGCTGATGATGTAGTCTGAGGGTCGCCGGTTCAAGTCCCAGACAGGGAACACTTGAACAAACTACATTTCTCCTGATCCAGTTTTTAAAGTAATATTTGTTGGTACACTGAAATGTTTCTTTTGAAAATATGCAGATAAAACCAGTGTATCTGTATAATCTGCAGGAAAGATGGTCAGATTTACATAGGCCATCAATATTACACTCCAACTAATGGCAGTTCAGTACTTATATAGTACATTACTGCAATAGGGTAATTTTTATATCAACCCTTAAGACATGAACAGTCTGGTTCTAAAATTGTCCCCCAGGGAGCCTGTGCTGACCTCTTTACCATTCACACCTAAGTAGGAGTTGTTTCAATGCACCTGACATGCAGGATTCACTGGTGTAGTGGTCATGATTTGGGACTATGGATATGAAACTTGGGGTTCAAGTCTCCAAGATGCCCAATGTTGAATATACATGAACCTGTTTTAGAACTCTTATTTTTTATAAACATTTTAAAACATGGAAAATATGGATGTAGCCTATTTGTTAATAGTTTATAACCTTGAAGCAATGTTCATGTAACATTTGGTAGTGTTTTTTGGTATAGAATGTTTTCCCTCACATGGATGAGTGGAAATTGTGTCAATACTGAGAGTTGAACCTCAGACCTTCAGGTTTGGGTCTATGGTATATTCTAACATAGATATACAGCAGTATTAACTGGAACCAAAGTTGCCCCCAATATTTGCTGTACAGGAACACTACTTACTTCTAACAGTGTAGCACATACACCGTTAGAAATAAGTAGCGTTCCTGTACAGCGAAAGTTGCAGGCAACTTCAGTTTCAATATATTTTACTGTAGCTGTACAACGGCTCGGCTTATCTAGTTTTACATCACTATCTGCTGTGATTATACTTGTCAATGCATAAGGCATACTGCAATACCCACTGCATTTATACGTCAGAATCTATTGTAAATCGACATCTGAAGGTCTGGGCTTCAACTCCCAGTGCTGGTAGCATTTGTACTCATTCATATGAGGGGAAACAGGCCCTGCAAATATGGCATGTAGATAATAGTAGGAAAGACTTTTTTCTAAAAGAGGAAAATGGGATAGGGTCGCCAAGGACTGAAGGGACAACTTTGGGGTTGAAGACCTGCACTGATCCAATGTACCACAGGGACTGCGATATTTAGACTGCCTTTCAATTTATTGACCATTTTTATTCTCGAGGTTCCAAAAGTAGGAATATGCATGGGATCTGGAGAATATTTTTTGAGTTTGTAAAACAATGACAAACGTTTTACTATTATTGCTCCTAGCAAATAGACCCATAGATCTTTTGATGTGAGGAATGTTGGGAAAGGTTTGGAATAAATCCAAAAACTTTTGATCTACGATGCATGGACACTTACCCTCGAGGTAGGTGTCTACCGTTGAAAGCATGTGCATTGCGATGTTTCCTGTGCATATAGCATGTATGGAGTTTACCTCTCAGTGCTGGTGGCATTTCTACTCCTCTAGGTGAGTTATTCTTTTTTTTGGTTTAATGAGTTCTAAACGAACTCGTTTATTGACAAAAAACACGTTCGAGACGTGGTGTACATTTATCAATATTGAATCCATGTATTATAACTTTGGTAGTAATATAATCACGTACTCTGGTTTCTTGTAGACTATGTATCAGACATGTCTTCACAATGTCTCTGCCTTCATAATACAGGAACAAGTGTTATAGGTATACATTACTGTAAACCTGCATTTACAAAAAGTAACAAAACTATACACATACAGCAACATTTGCTGCATTTTTCATTACAGCAAAAGTACTCTCTCTACAGCACAGTTTCATGGTCAGGAACAACAACTTTTTTATAGTGTATACTGCTGTAGGGCTCGGCTTTAGCAAACATTGCAGTCCACACTATTCCCTGAGACGAAGGCAGGAAGGCTCTGATAACAGCTATATGACCTGACCTTGAACTTTTACTGAGTTTGGGCAGAGGCTCTCACCCTTTAGAGACCAATAGGAAAGTATGGTGGAAGAGATCCTAGAGAACTACCACAAAACTTCCCAGTTCCTGCTCGCTGTCCCTATAGATTGCAAGGGGCACTACCCAGACCCAGCGAAAGGTCATGACCAGGTCATACCCGCGCTTACAAGTGTTAAATATTATGGTAAATGGCGCTTTGGACAAGTGTAATGGCTATCAAGCTCCCTGGCAATAACGGTGGTTTAACCCCAGGCCTACCTATCATGCCTGCACTTCGTTTGCTGCTGCCAGGGCAGCAAGTTCTATGCCTTTAGCTGGTAGCCCTGTGTGGTCACGTGGTAGAAATGGACTTCCGGTATGTTACAGATCAGGTCCTCGCACTGCGCAGATCTATTTATATATATGGTTTCACTTTGGAAACTTAAGCACCTCTCATTCGCAATTCAATTACCTTAACGCTTCCGACTGCTGTTCTATTAAAGATTCGCGTGAATGCCACCAGGGTTAAGGTTATTGTTGGATAAAGTTGTCTGTTTAGAACCTATTTGATTGGGTTATGAAAGCAGTGCTCGCGGTTGAAGTATTGAAGACGCTGGAATGCTGTTCCTACGTACAAGGGTGTAACAGGGCTAAATACAAAATGTACTTATTTGCAGTGGAAGTTCAGAAATCAATATGTATGTGATGTAGACTGAAGCCAGAGCTCAGGCAGGGCAAGGCAGGGCAGGGCAGGGCAGGGCAGGGCAGGGCAGGGCGGCATAGGGCTATTGGAGCTGGATATCATAGTGAAGTAGGGTGGTGACGGTAGCGGGAGTGGCGGGTTGGACAGAAGGTGGAAAATAACAGGATAAGCCGTTTAGTCCATTACGGCCAGGGTCCAAAGCGTAGGAAATCCTGTCGGCGGCGGGAGGCAGGTAATGGATTCCCGGGGCTCGGCCGGCTTTGGTCGGCGTGATTAACGTGACGGCCCGTCAGCCGCGTCAAATCACCGACTCGTCCTGACGGCGGGAGGCATTTCTCAGCCCATCTGACACCCCGCTCCTCCCCTTCTGCACATTCCTCCTCCAGCACCCCCTGCCCTGCCAATGCCTCTTGCCGCACCCCTCTAACCCTATTCCCTATACCTATATACAACGTACTGCTCTCTCCTTAAGTCTCAACCCATTACTTTCCTCACAAAAGCATACCATATAACCTCTCACCTATATATGATCGAATATCATCCTATACTTTTTATAAATCACCCAGCCACTTATTTGCCCTTTGGATTTCTCCTTGTGTCATACTTTCGATAATCCATCTGCTCCTAATCCCACCTCAGCATTGTCCATGTAGTCTGGGTCCCTCTACATCTAGTGCTGTCTCTACACCTGTCCTTCAGTATTAACACCCTCTATACCCCAGCTCCACCCCACGTCCCAGGGCCCAGACCCCCCTCCTTACCCCTCGCTGTAATCAGTGGTACGTTTGATGTCTGCTACATGCGACCACTGTGCTTGTTAATCACACCAAAGCCGCTATCCAGAACCTTAGATCTATTTCCGAAACGCAAACCATGCTTCTTTGACATTCAGAGGAGGGAGGGAGGGGGGGAATATTTCTGGAATCGAGGTGCGCAGTGTGAAGCATTCCCCAATTGGGAAGCATTTCGTTATTGTTATTGTTTTTGCTGATGGTGTCAGGCATTGATCTGAAAGGTCGGTATGGTCTGTTAGAGGCCTAAATATAGGGGTGTAATTATAGCCGACTAGAGCGCCATAGTAGCTGTAGCAGTGACGGAGAAGGTAACTAGGTAGAGCAGTGTTAAAGCTTCATCCTCACCACTTGTTATTTGAGTAGAATAGTACCAGAAAAACGAGATGTAGACCCTTGATGAGAGCGCCACTTTAACTTCCCACGTTGATACTCCCACCACTTGCAAAACCTGTGAAATGGTGAAGTATTTGGAGGACAAAATGGAGTCTTATACAAAGACACCAGTTAGAGCATAATAGGAAGGGTTACCCGACGGGATGGCTGGTCGAGTTATTCCTCGCACACAAGCCCCATGTGCACGGTGGCCACCATTAGATGTGGTTGATTTATCTGTCTCCAACACGATCACAGAACAATAACTACGCAGCCACACAGCTCACGGATTACTAACGATTGTCGCTATGTAAACCCCACCTCTCTCCGCATAATAAAGTAATATCTGAATAACCTATAGCGTTCTACACCCCCAATGTCTGGGGTGACCAACTAGCACATTCTACCTTGATTTACTTGATATAATGCACTGAGTACCAAAGGTCGATGGCCCTTAAAAGCCGGGTATTAAGTCACGACCATGAGCCTTGTTGATCCTTCACTATCTGTCGCTACAATCGAGAGTAGGTGCACTATACGAAGAGAGTGCTATAATAAATTGGGCTGATAAGAGTGCCATGTGCCCTAAGTGCTATACCATGAGGGAATTGAATAACCTACTACAACTGACTTAGTCTGAAACTTGTGATCCTTGTGTATGAACATGTTGTGTAATTAGTGATCAAGCTGTAATACTCATATTCTGAACTGCATATATTTCAATGTCCACAGCGCGTTGTTGGCTGTTTTCGAAAGACATTACTGGTTAATGGATTCATGCCAAATAAAACTCAAACTATAGTAGAACTACAGTGAACCTGAACACTGGAGGTAGGCAGATAGAAACCCGCGCTGGAGTTCTCATTGATAGAAATGGTTTGCTTTAAATTTCTGTAGGTTTCTCAAGCGTTTTTCATCTAGACTGCCTACTCTATTGACTCCGTGTGTATTTACTGTGAAACCCAAAATTAGTGTTGTGTGGACTCCAGTACACAACATTCTTTTACAGTACATGTTGTTTTATGATAGGTTAAATATGAAATATCAAGAAGGAATGGTCACCACTGTATGATTGAGTAGCTCGGAAGTAGGTGGCTTTTGCATTGCTTTATGCTGAGAAAAGAATGAGCGTCAGTCTGACACTGGCAATTTCGCCACAAACACTCTGGTTCCAGGTTCAGGCAATTGCAAGGAAAACCGGCAATGGTGGACCCTCCTAAGGACTGCTTAGGAATCAGTTCTCAATTCTAGATTTACCCATCCTAAACATGACCCTTAACCTAACCCTAACCCTCAGGGAAGGGGACTTCCAGGGGGGATTATCGAGTGGGAGACTGCCTGACGATGACTTTTTTCTCTATGTAGCATTATACATGATGTCTCATCGTGCCTAATTTACTGAGTGCGCAGCGCCCCCTGGTTCGGTGTATATATATAGGCGGAGTGACGTCACCCGCCACTCGCTTTCAAACGACAGACCAAGCAGTTTCTAGTTCACACAATCCGCCTGAATCAAGGCGTAATTATTGCCATCCACCCTCGTGGCTGGTAGTATTTACTGTGGGAACATATAGAGACAGCATCATGCCGAGCAAAAGCACGGTAAAGCAGAATGCCGAAGAAATATCGGCCCTCAAAGAACTGTTTCATTCTAAGAACGAAGAGGTCCAATCCAAGATGGAGGAGACCAACGAGCTATTACGCCAGCTCTTGGAAGCCAAGGGGAAGGAGCCCGAGAAGGCCCCAGAGAAAACCCCCACGGAGGAGCCCGTAAGGGAGCCCGAGAAGCAGCCCGAGAAGCAGCCCGAGAAGCAGCCCCCGAAGAAACCCGGTAGACCGAAAAAGTCGAAGGGAAAGAAAAGGCGGTTGAAGCAGAGGCAGAAGCAGGCGCAGAGGCAGGAGGACCCGAGCGCGGAGAGCTCGTCCGAGGCGTCCAGCAGCGGGACGGAGGACGAGGCGGCCCGCCCGGCCCCGACCACGCCGACGGCAGGGAAACAGGGTAGACAGCGGCCAACAGCGCGGTCCCCCCGCTCTCCCACCGACCCACGAGGCGGGTCGGCGCCGCCCGGGAAGGGCCGTCCCTCCCCGCGCGGCCCGGCGAGGTATGCAAGCACGGACCGACGCCGCGGCTGGGCCGGCGACGACGACCTCCCCCTCTCACTCAGGGAGGCATCGGAGGACGACGAGCTACAGAGAAGGGTCGTCAGCATCCTCACCGCGACAATCAACCCGACAAAGGGCACAAGACCGGGTAAGGCTTACTTTCCATTCGCACATATCACTCGTGGTCAGTCAAAGGTCAAGGTTACTGCCGGTCAGGTCAGTCTGGCGGAGTTGGTGTGGGGTTTGATGCAGATGGCGGAATTTCATAGATCTGATAAACTTGTTTATACCGCTATATATAACCATATCGAAGAGGTCGTAGAAGACGCAATAAAATACCCGGATGAGAACGTGCGGGAGTGGTCGGAGGAGGTGTGTGACAGAATCTACAATGGTAGATTCAGGTGGACAGATTTCGGTCCCATAGATCACCTCCGGCTACAACTGTCACAACAAGAGAGGAAGGGTAGACGTGTGGTTGACAGGGGAGGGGACGGCGGTTGGGTCCTCCATATGTCGGCCGAGGTGGAGGCGGCCAGGCCGGCCCCATGCTGTAGGGCATATAATTTCAATCAATGCCACAGCACAGGTGATCATGTCCAACGAGGTTTTAGACACCTCCATTACTGTTCCTATTGTGTCTACTCAAAGGTTGAATTGAACCGTCATAGAGAGGCGGACTGTAAACATAAACAGGGGAAAGACGACAGGAGGAAACAGTACCAACAAAACCAACCCCAAGGTCAGGGTCAGTCCCAGGGTCAACCCAAAGCCCAGGACAAAGCCCGGGATTTTTAGATCCCATTTTACTGTCTAGTGTTAAGAATGTACAAACCAATTGTATTTTGTTGTGCGATGACAAGCGATCCAGTGAGCCGGCTAGCCTTGGAGTGGGGCTCACTGAACCGCGAAATCACCGCACACCTATCGCCCCCGCTCCCCGCCCCGGTCCTGGGGGCGGGGAGGGTGCGGGGGTGGTAGTTACAGAGAAAGCCGTATTACCACAAGCCGGCGGGGCGGGGGAGCGGGACGCACACGCTGGGTCAGAGGCGCACTCAGGCGGCGGGCCAGGTGGCGCGGGTCGCGGGATGCAGACGAGGGGTATGCTAGCCGAAAGCGTGCATACCCAGTCGGCTCCCCGGCCTGTGCACGGCTCGGACGCCGCCGCGCGCCCTACCACAGCGCCTGCACCGCGCGGCCTAGGCCGTACCGACCCGACCACCACCGACTATGCGGGATACGTCGCAGCTAACTGGCCCTGGCCTTCAGCGGAGGCTTTGGCTAAGGCCCCCCAGTACATGGAGATATACACAGCTGTCAGAGGCCGGTGTGTACCCAATTACATGGGGGCCAAGGTCACTGTTCCCTCCGCTGTCAACACAGCTGAATGGGACTGCATGCTGGCGCAGACTCGCGGGGCGGATGTGAGAGTGGGCAACTTTATGAAATATGGTTGGCCCACCTCCTACGCTGCTGATGAGCTGCCCTTAGCTACTGACAAGAACCATTCTACAGCCACAGACTACAACGACCAAATTGGGGACTTCATACAAAAGGAGATCAATCATAACGCTATGATTGGCCCCTTTAGTGACCCCCCGTTTGTCCCTTGGACCCAGACTAGCCCTCTTCTTACCCAACCCAAGAAGGACTCGGCGAGTAGACGTGTAATAATTGATCTCTCATACCCGAGGGGAAGGGGGGTCAATGATGGTATAGCTAAACATGTCTACGAGGGGGAGGAGTACAAGTACTCCCTCCCCTCAGTCATGGACCTTGCTAAGGAGGTGGGGGAGAGAGGAACCGGAAGCTACATGTGGAAACACGATTTAGAACGCGCCTATCGCCAGCTCCGTACGGACCCTCTCTCCTACCCCCTCCTGGGCATCAAACATGAGGGTATGTACTACATTGATGTGTGTCCGTCGTTTGGTTGTAGAACGTCGGGTTTCTCTCAACAAAGAGTTTCTGAGAGTCTCTGTACTTTTATGAAAGACGAAGGTTTTAAGGTGTACGCGTACGTAGACGACTTCTGCGGCGTAGCTAGCAGCTACGCCGTTGCTCTAGAGAGCTACACTAGGTTTGGTACCCTCTGCGCCCAGCTGGGGATGGTGTTGGCTGAAAACAAGGCGGCCCCACCTTCAACAGTTATGGAGTGGTTGGGCTTCCAGATCGATTCAAATGACCTCACTGTATGCATTCCTGAAACCAAAATGGCTGAGATCATTAAGGAAGCCCAGGAGTGGCTTCTCCTTGACTACAGCACAAAGAAGCAGCTCCAGAGTCTCGTGGGGAAGCTCACCCACATATCCCATTGTGTACTCCACTCCCGCAAATTCATGTCTCGTATACTAGCATGCCTCAGGGCCGCAGGGAAAAGTGGTGTCATAAAGGTGTCAAAGCAAATGAAGAAAGATGTAATGTGGTTCTGTAAGTTTGCCAGAGATTTCAATGGCAAACTCATCATCCCCATAGACCTTCCCCGGCTCGTCCTAGAATGTGATGCCTGCCTGGAGGCGGGGGGTGGCTGGTCCCCATCCCACTACTACCGTATTGACTTTGACCCAATTCTCCAAGACAAGGACCACATATCCCGTCTGGAGGCACTGAACATTGTTATATGCGTAAAAACCCTTGTGACCAAGACCATTGAGTGTGTGCGGGTGGTAGTAAAGACTGACAATTCTGCCAGCGCCCATGTGCTCATGTCGGGGAGAACACATGACCTAATGATGGCCTCATGCTCACGCGAGCTGGCCATGTACGCCTCCATGCAGCAGCTAGAGGTGGAGGTCATTCATGTCCCTGGCAGAGACCTGGTGCTGGCGGACGCCTTATCCCGGTATAACCTGGGTACATCATACAAAGACACTACCCACAGGGAGGTCAGCAGACTGGGCCTCACCTGGGAAGAACCAATCAAGGTTTTGGACGCTATTGACTTTGATTTCTGAATTTGATGTGTTACAGATCTCCGCAGATGCCAGCTGGCCGCCCAGGCAGGACAGACGTATGACTCGGCCTTTGCGGCTAAAACTAAAGTCAACAAAAGGAACCAAGCTAAGGCCTACCTTACTTTTATGTTGGCCTATGGCCTAGACTATAAGCAACCGGCACTGGCCGATGTTTTACTTTTCATTCAGTTCTTATCCAACTCATACAAATCACCCCAGACTGTGAAGAACTATACCTCGGGGGCGAAGAACTTTGTCCTTGAGTCGGGATGGGACCACTCCCAATTCCTCTCTAACCTTGTGAAGAATATGCTTAAGGGTGTGGATCGCCTCTCCACCCATCAGGTCTCCCAGGCCCCGTGCCTCTCAACTAGATTCATAAAGCGCATGTGCGATAAACTCAGGTACCTAGGCAATCTAGGCAAAATGACAGCTAATCTCATCTTGTTCACTTATGCTACTTTTCTCAGACAATCCAATGTCACCTTCACCCCGGATGGGTATCAGCATATGCTTAAGAGGTCTGACATTCAATTCTCAACCAATCATATCTGGATCACTGTGCGATCCACAAAATCATTACAAAACTCCTCGGGGATTATACTCCCCATAAAAAAGGTTACCGGTATCTACTCTCCCTCCTCAGCATACTTTGACGCAATTTCACTTGTACCACATTACCCGGGTCCCTATATATTTGTTGACCCATCTTCTCATTCACCCCTACAGGCCACTAAGGTCAACATGTTGCTCAGGGCAGTAGCCACTGCCTTAAAACACCCCCTTGCTACAGGGATCTCCTTGCACTCCCTAAGGAGATCTGCTGCCCAAGCTTGCGCCGCCCTCGGTATTGACGAGGGACAAATTAAAGCGCATGGCACTTGGAATTCAAGTGCAGTCTATACCTATGTCCCCAAGACGGTATTCACTCAAGTACCAAATGCAGTGGCTCGGCTCCTTGATAATTAATCCAACCAAGGTTGGCGTGTATATTGTCTTAATTATCAATTGAAATAAAATTGTCATTTATTCTCCAGTCAAGAGTTATCGTCTGTGTACTCATAATTATACATGATGTCTCATCGTGCCTAATTTACTGAGTGCGCAGCGCCCCCTGGTTCGGTGTATATATATAGGCGGAGTGACGTCACCCGCCACTCGCTTTCAAACGACAGACCAAGCAGTTTCTACCCACCCACCGTCCCTTGAGGCTTAATACTTGTATTGGCGTGTGTATATTGTCTTAATTATCAATTGAAATAAAATTGTCATTTATTCTCCAGTCAAGAGTTATCGTCTGTGTACTCATAATTAGACATGCTAGCTAAATATGAGTATAAATCTAATGGTTGAGCAATTATAGCAGCTATCTCTGAACAGGCTATAGGCTTAACGGATAGGCATGGATCATGTGGTAGAGAACCAGCCACAATACAGGCATTGTCTGGGCTGGATTCCTCTTGATCCTGTGTTCTATAGCAAGTAGGAAGTAGTGAAATAAAGAGTGCTTTGAATGGTACGTGCCTGAGTCTAACAATCTCTTACTATTATTGATATTGAAGCAGACAGCACCGAGACACAGGTCTTGTGTATTAAACAAGTGAAGGTTTCACAGAGGTGCATCCCATTACATAGAGATAGCTAAGTCCTAACAGAGCCTGTTGAAGTAATGGCATTGCCCCACCCTCCACTGTCTCTGCTGGGTAAGGGATGTGGCGTATTTGTGGTAGGAGGAAACGGTGCGACTTAAAAGACTTTGAGGACGGACATCAATACGAGAGAGAGTACAGCCCCTTACGAGCCCAGAAATAGACGGGAAATCTGGGACATTTTGGTAAAACGATCCGCAGCTATTCAATTGAAGACGTAGGCGTGGGGAGGGGGATCGATCGGCGGTTGGGGTGTATAATTAAAATGGATGGGTTTTTAGGTAGAAAGGAAGTCGATGTTTTATAGATGAACACAGCGGGACCAGGTAGCGAAGATCTACTGGTTGTCACCCGTGCCCGCCACAAACTAAAATCGATGAGCCTTGGAGTGGGCTCAGAGCCTGAGAGCGCTAGGGCGAGGAGGGTGTCCCGGGGTGTGGCGGCCGGCAGCCGGGGAGAGGGGGCGATATTAGGGGTGTTATCCCGTCTTATCCACTCCTCCTGGACCTAGCCACTCTCGGGACACCCTACCACATACACAAGGGAACAGAAAGCACGCCTGGGATTAGCTCTGGCCGCCTACATCCACCAAGATCTTCTACGTCTACCACCAGCCTTAGAACCAGCCCCGTGTAAGACTTGCACCAAAGACATATGTACCAAAGTAGTAGCCAAGCTGTTTCAAAGGGACCACCCGTACTGTATCTACAGTGTGGACTGAGTGATGGTGGTTGTAGGGGGGGCTTCCCTGTCCTATGTTTGAGCGATCTGTCTTCTATCCTTTTTATATTCTTGTTTTTTAACAGTTTAATCTGTTTTAAGGGGAGCAGCTTAAATAGAACTAGGTTAACAGAGCTCTCCGCATACATACGTGCTATGAACATATACTTGCTTCTTGGGAGAATTTCAACTCTCTACAAAGCAAGTGCTCGTTGGGAATCAAATTGAGGGAGAGCACTATGAGAATATGTTCGACATGGGCATCAAACTAAACTGAAGATCCATGGATTTGTGTACCAACATGACTGAAAGGGATAAATGACCTTATGTCCGTCAGAAGATGAGAGGGTTTTCGAAGACAACCACATAGTTATAACACATGCACGTGCCATCACAGTTACTATAGATTTACATGATGCACCTCCCTTTGATGCTATCTGATCAGGAGTGATATAAAATAAGTTTTTAAGTTGTCAAGTAGCGTGTCGACCTCGGCCCTGCTGGTTTCCATTACTTAGTGCGAGTTGTGCCTTTGTACTTCTACTCAATATTAGACGGATCAAACAGTTCTATACTACGGTCTGCAGCTGCCACACTCACTGACGTTTTCACTGACGTTACAGTGACGTCACATCATTCACGTCATGACGTAATGAGCACTGAGCGTTCTCCATCGGGAAGAAGTCTGAGTGATGAGTAGACAATAAGACAAGAGTAATTAAAACTCAAATACACTTTCATTGAAATTGTAATTAGACGCAAAGAATTGGTTCTACTTGGGAATGTCGAGTTTAAACTCGACCACTCCCCAGAGGAGGGTCTAGATCTGGGAGGACTAGCACAGTCTTCTTTAATTGAGTAAAAAGAGCCACTTATCATTACTACAGCTTACAGAGGGAAGCCCCAATTCTGTCAGACGGATGGTGTGTGCTACAAATGTCTAGCTCGGGTGTCTACATTATATTGGTTTAAAAACCTCGTTCATATACGTGTCAGTTCCAGTGAACACCAGGTAGGTAGAAGGGAACGTCTGAAGCTGGCAAGGGACTTAAGAATGCGAATTACGTTGCATCTTAATCTCCCAGATTTAAATATTCAGAGGGGTATTTGTGTTTGTTTGATTTAGCATTAACCTAAGGCCTTCAGCAAGTTAGGAGCTGCAAGGCTCTGCAAGGTAAAGTGTTGTCATTACCAGATACTAATGGCGGGTGGGCCGTAATATTGTAAACCTACCTTTATCTGTAATGACTAGTTCAATTAGGGAGTTTGGGAACAAGAACATAAACACAATCAGTATAACCCAATTTAATGCGGAATTCAATGGCACCGCCAGCTTTGGACTCTCAATGGTAAAAATAATACGTACTTCGGGAGGGAAAAATCTTTGGGAGACTCAAAGAAAAGTTCCATCGACGCGCGTTCTGTGGAACCATTAGGCTTTCTGCAGGTGGGTAGGGGCGGGTTGGGGCTCGTCTAATAACAGGTCTTAACTGGGTCTCCTCAAATGTCAACACAAAAACTGAGCACGTAATTAGTACGCATAGCCACAAGGGGGCGCACAGGTCGTAAAGGTTGGTGCGGTATGGCACCGCAGTCTAGAGCGTCTTTCATTTCAACATCACCCAAGGGAAATTGCTAATGAAAAGTATTCTGTGACTTTCCACCAACATGTGATACATACCATCATCATCCACTCTTAGAAACTGCCATTACTGTCTCTCAACTTTGAGCTGCACTTCAAACAAGCAGACAAGCTCATCAGTGCTAAAGACAGGAGACATTATTCAGAAAGCTATATTTAGAGGAAACCGCACGATCATTGTGTTTCATCTTTGGGAGTGAGGCTCAGGACAATGTTAAAATAAACCACAGCCGAAAAAGTGAAATGTTATGGTTTTCGCCTCCCGCACAAATATCAGTCTTTTGACATTCTATGGCAGAGTCTTTTTTCACGCATGATTCAGCTCTGTTATTTCCAGCAGAAAGAAAGTGTTTGCTGGATCAGATGGAACAACAGTTCGTGTCTTCCGAAATATTCTTTGCAATGGATTGATCTGAGTATTGTTTCTTAATTAACTGGTGCTCCCCCCTCCAAGAATAAGCAGTTGGGCAGTGATGCTGATATGGTGTTTTGTAGCACGACACGTTTCAGAATAATGTTATTACCACTGCAAATCCTGGTGGGCATATATATGTTCTGAATGTGAGCATAGTTAGCATGATTGCTTGCAACCATATTGGTACATGTATATACATGTATATAGATTAGTGACGAAAGGTGACTTGGGGTTGGGGGTGTCAGGCTCTGTGTGACATCACCTTTTTAACATATTATTTATGAATAAAAACAACAATATACAGCATAGATAAAAACGAAATGAAAATGACTAATCAGGCTGAGAAAATTCCACTAATATTGTCCCTATTATACTGATGTTAATGTAACAGTATATCTGCTATCTAGCTGGAATGGCAACTAATTGAAATTTTCATGTTGAAGTCGCACCTAATGATAGGATTGACTTGTGGGATCAGACCCAAATCAAGGGGCGGCTTATACGTGAGTTGTTGCTATCGTAGTACAGTACTAAATTTGTTCTATTCATACCCATGGGTCGAAGTCAAGTTTTTTTTCTATTACAGCACAGTACTAAATTTGCCCTATTCATACCCCCTATGAGGCTTATAGAATTTTCGAAAAGTCTAGGTGTGGCTAGTACACAGGTTAGTGTGTACACAAGAATTTATGGCAGATTCGAGCGCCCTGGCACTTATACAAGACAGGCGCTTATTTAAAAGCATGTTAGTGCTTAATCAAGAAATTTTCGAAGACTAATATACCCCAGGCACTTATACAGGACTGCTTCTCATTCAGAACCTGGTGCTTGTAATGACCAGGTGAGGGAAAAGACCCCTCCAGGGGGGAAAATAGCAATTAAAATTGATGTCATAATCTTTAAAATGAGATATCATGAGCTAAAAATATCCTAGTAGTTTTATGGGAATTGCTTTTCAAACATTACTACCTATCACTAATTGAAAATGGTAAAGAAGCTCTAATTGCATTATATCCCATAGTAAATTATGACAATTATGGAAAATCGGTTTTCTCTAAAAAATGACCAAATAAAATTGGATTTATAAGTCTAAATTTGGTTCTAGAAGGAATTTCTGCATTCTGTTTTCAGTTTTGGGTAACTGATGGGATTTTTAAAGAAATCCGGATTATTACCTCCAATTTAGGCTTTTGGGATAGTTTCCATGGCAACCAGAAACTATCATATTATGTGCTAATTCTTCACAAAAACGTTCTTTTTGCATTTGAAATATAGAATGTTTGCATCAAAGATGGAATTATTTCATGAAGATCATTGCATTCTGTAGACATAAAAAATGGGTTTAGAACTTATTTCATGTATTTAACACTCTTTGGCATCTATGGTGCCTCCTGGTGGCCGAAACCAGAGCTAAAAATCCCACCTGAAGAGGTCTTTTCCCTAGATGGGTCACGTATCTCCCAGCCTTATATATAAAATGAATGACTAGTTTTAGTTATGATCTGTGTACGGCTGTGCATTTAGAGGGTTCGATACGGGGGGGGGGGGGGTCTTCAAAGTTAGTAACGTCTTTCATAAGGGGGGGTATTGCTGGTAGGTGACAAAAGGTGAAGGGTAGAGGGGTCCTGAAAATGTCCACCAAAAAGGTAACATCATTTGTGAATGTTCCCTTGTGCACATACTAACAACTTGTTTTTGCATTTCGTTTCTGAGAATTCAATGAACTTTCGATATAACAATAGCGTTTAGAATTACTTGACAGAAACACTAGCCAGTTAAAGGTAAAACTTTCTACCTTCCAGTATCCCCCCTAGTTCAACGCCATATGACGTGCACCTGATACCTGTCTGCACATCGTAAATTGCTAATAAGTGGCACCTTTAACGTCAAACAGAGCCAGTGTATTATGTTTCCGAGTGCACTTCGAGGAGTCGTGTTTGTTTTTGTAGAGGAAGACTTTGAAACGTTGACAAGAGTTGAATTTTGGAATCTTGACTTGAGTTAGAATTTCGTAACTTTGACGTGAGCTGGAAACATTTTCCAAAAACATTTTCCTTCGAGATCTCAGTTTCCGGTATAATATGCCACTGGAATGTAGAGGTACGGTGTACTCATTCGGTATCACATTGCATTCTTTGTTCTCCATACTATATGTAGTTGCATGGTCGTAAGAGGTGAAAGATTACTATACTACTCACACTTCAGATTCCAGGGTATAAGCCCACTCTCCATGTTCTCCTCACATTTCAGATGCCAGGGTATAAGCCCACTCTCCATGTACTACTCACACTTCAGATTCCAGGGTATATATAAGCCCACTCTCCATGTTCTCCTCACATTTCAGATGCCAGGGTACAAATAAGCCCGCTCTCTATGTACTACTCACACTTCAGATTTCAGGGTATAAGCCCACTCTCCATGTACTACTCACACTTCAGATTCCAGGGTATAAGTCCACACTCCGTGTACTACTCACATTTACCTCGCCTTTCACATTTCCTATACTTCTCACACTGTAACATTTAAAAAAAACAAAGAAAAAACTGCTTACAACGTATTCGTGATAAAGACTATGCCTGGGAGTAGGCCCTTACTTTCCATACCACTGACACTGCAAGGTCTCTGTCATAAGCCCATTTTCTATATACGACTCACACTTCCCTCGCCGGACAGTATAAGCTCATAATTTGTTATACTACTCGTAATACACCTATCAGTTATCAACCGGTTTCTAAGGTAATCCATGAAGCAACATGGGCCTCGTGTGGGAGTAAGCCCGCGGTTTGTATAATATATATATACATGTCAAATCTCCTGGTATTATTATATTAAACATAATTAGATTATACTCACATAACCCACGGTTGAGAGCTAAGACAGAGAGTTCACACCATGGTCATTTTTCAGACACAGCCAGAAATAATTACTTGTACTTGTTTTAAAGATAAATAAACTCGCCTGGTGGACAAATGACTAATTTTAAGAAAAAATAATTTTCTTAAAATAAAACTAGTTTCAAGGAAAATAGTTTTCTTAAATTTAGTCATTTGTCCGCCAGTCGAGTTTATTATTTTATCCTATTTTCTTGGAATGAGAAAATTATTTTTGGCTGTGTAGCATTACCCTCGCTTAAGTTAGCTACCCCCTCGTAACTAAGTCGAGTAATGATAATAAGGTAGAGTGGCTGGTGCCCTATGACGGCAGCAGGTATTCTGTCGTTGACATAAACTCAGTTACTCGTGGGGTATTATTACATATCCCTGCTGGGGGCTCAGCCCACCTACCCTATACCGCTTTCTTATACCATTCACACTGCAACCTCCATGACATAGGCCTGCCTTCTCTATATTATGCACATAGTCTTCACCTGGGAGTAAAGCCATTCTCGCTACTACTACTACATGTACTACGCAGAATGCAACCTGTATGGTGTAAATACACTTAGCCTACCTATATATGGAAAAACCTCGTTTGAGACATCGGAAATCCTGCACTACTCACATCGGAATCGTAGTTTTCTTGTACTAGTAATGTAACTGACTAACTAAGCTGACCCTGTGGATGGCCATTTAGAAGTCCTCACAGTATCGACCCACACTCTATGTACATGTATACTTGGTATCATATGAGTCAACGAGTTTTCTATTGTATCATGGTCGGCCGATTGGTCTTAAGAACATGTCAATGAATGCACTTAATAACATGATCTTGATCTTGCTCTTGAATTTTAACGCTAAGATTACAGGACAACTCGCACTGTTCTTTTGATCCTCTATACTACTCAGATGGATGTAAGCCGTGTTTACGACCACACAATGCTATTACATAGTGCTTAGAGTGCAAACAACGGGAATATAAAAATTGATCTTAGGGCCATAACCCATTGGCCGATTTGAAGGCATTATCGGCCAATACATCCACAAAATTATACTACAAAAGTACTATATTGGGCCTGTTTGTTGAGGGTGCATCGGCCGATAATGCCTCCAAATCGGCCAATGGGTTATGGCCCTACGCTAACTAAACTTACTAGAAGATGCACTTGCGTTTCAGCCCACACTTTCTATGAAGGTGACAGGCATGTGGTAGACCAATGCGTTAGCTTATCAGTATACACACTACATACCACTACATGTTTAAGTCCCTCTTTATTTCTGGTCATGTCATGTGCATAATACCAGAATACTATACTACAAAGGAACACTTAAGATGATGTTCAGATTATGGCCTTACCAAACAAAATAAAATATTTTACAACAGAACGTTCTTGCTGGAGAATGAGTGAAAATGAACAATGTTATTTTGGATGGTTGGCCATTTACTTCAATTTCTTCAAACATTTTTGGAGAGCACTGTAACAGATTTTGACAGGCAGGCAGGCGTGCAGCGTCGTCACACGCACACAGAAGAAGTCTTCCGTGCGCTGCGACGCGCGTAAACCGCATTAACGCCGATCCATTCTCCAAACACCACCCCCTGCCCTGCCCACCGCCCTATGTAAAAATCCTCTTAATTGCGTCGCGTCAACGCCACTGTACGACTTTCTATGGGGCGCGACCACAATCAAATGGATCGTGATCGTTTTCCATTAAAGCAGAAAGCTTGTGACAAAAATAAAAACGAATTTGGTTAATATTTGCTGGCGCTCGCGTGACACTACAAAAGGTGTGTCGATGGAGTGGGGGGTGGGGGTGTTTTTGTATGACATGGTAGGTGGAGGGGGTATTGGGGTAGGTGTGGTGGGTTGGAGGGGTGGCAGGCGGGCCAGGGTCGATAACATTGCCTCTTTGGGTGGGCTGAGATTGGTGATCCCACGCCGAGTCCTTGGGGAGCAGTGAGCAGGTAATGGGCCTGAGATGACAGTCCGAGAAAGCATGGCAACCTGCTCATCATGGTCTTTGGGCTGTTCCCGCACTCCCTGCCCCTCACGCCCACCCCCTCGCCCACCCCCTCTCCCACAATCCACTGTAGGGTAGATTCACCACTTTCAACCGGTCCAGTCCATGTCTTCTTTATGAGCTAACTTTAAGGTCAGATTGTTCCTAGAGAATTATGTCTATAGCCTTCAGAATGCTGCCAATCTTCAGGCATTGCTCTTGAGAGTAGCACCCACAATATCTTACAAGCCTATACATTAGTTTATAGTATTTCAATTCCATGACATAAAAGAACATTCGGAATAGGCCCTTTTCTCCCTAAGTCAGCCAAAATGCACATTGAGTCAGCCATCTGACAGCCAACAAGGATTTGTGTAATAGACCAGTGATTTCTAAATTGCCATCAATGGCTTGACTGACATGTATATGTTACAAATGACAGAGGAGAAGAAAACAATTTAATAGATGTGGGATAATCAGTGCCATCAGTCAGTGATGTACCTAGGATGGATGAATCTGCATCATGAGGTTAGAATACAAGTATATATTACTTTTATGATATTATGTACATACAGTATGGAGGATGAGTAGTAAGTTCTGTTGGAACAATCAGGGGCTATGCCCCCACACCCCCTTTTCACCCTACCCCCCCCCCCTTAATCTCTATACACTACACAATTATGCCTGTAGAAAGTAAAGTCTTAGTTCAGTAGGAGTTTATTGTAACCAGATTCACAGTAAGCCAGTAATTTGATATTAAAAATGGTTGACTCAAGGTATGTGTTTGACTTAGGGTCAACCTACCCTAAGCCACAACACACACAAATTACTGTTTTGTTCACCTTTGCGACAGCTTCCTTGCCACTTCTCAGCAAACTTCTGCCCGACTCTCACCTGGACTGCTCCTGAGACCTGCCACCCAAAATCAATACCTCCTCAAGCATGGTCTATCTGCCACCCACTCTCAATACCTCTTAAAACATGGGCTAGCTGCCACCCACTATCAACACCTCCCTAGCCAAGAACTGCCACCCATTACCAACAGCCCCTCAGACATGACCTAGCTGCCACTCACTATCAATACGTCTCCAGCTAGGACTTGCCACCTATATTAATATATTTCAAGCCACAACCTATCACCCATTACCAATGCATCCAAGAGCATGGCCTAGTTGCCATCCAATACCATCAATACCCATCCCCTACCTAGCTACCAGTCATCATTAATATCTCCTCAAACATGATCTAGCTGCCACCCACTATCAATATTTATTAGCCACTGAAATCTCCCAAGCCATGACTTGCCACCCACCACCAATACCTCCCCAACCATGACCTACCATCCACTATCAACACCTCACCAACCATGACCTGCCACCCACCATCAATACTTCCTCTATACCATGAGTTTCTACCCACCAGAAGCTGCCCAGCCCCTGGCCTGCCCACTCTCGGCGTGTTCGGCGCTGCCTGACAGCCCTTTGCGCGCGGGTCGGTGAGATTACAAGGGGAGCCGACCCGCCATGTCATATGTCTCCATTAGTGCATTTTGACCGCCGACCCTGACTGCTCTCGGAGTGAGGCAGTGTATTCAGAGACGTGTATGGACTCACATACTGATTCTAAGGCCTATCCCCCACCGCTGCTCCTGACGCATACATTCCAATGGTTATCTCCCAACCTTACACACATACCCATACTTCTCTCCCACCTACTCCACCCCCTGCTGCTGATACACATGAATACTGATACTGCAGTCAGTCGGCCCCCCCTCCCCCCTTCATGTATACATCTATTACTGATGGTTGCCAATAGAGCGCAGCAGTATGGAAATTGCACCCCACCCCCACTACTGCATAGGAATGACACATGTACAAGCTACAGGCTCATACAAATACATGTTGTAATCGTTGGTAATATTTCTGGAGCAGAAACACAGTCCTTTGCTAATAACGTGGCATCCAATCAGCTGTCAATTAAAACAGTAATGTTGATAACAATGGCGATCTCAACTATAAGAAGGACTTTATAAATTGGCATACTGCTTTGTGGTCAAATACGCCAATAGTCAATAGGTATATCAGAGTGTTACCAATACTATTATTGAATATGTATCACAGCGGCCCCTCAACACTACCGCAACCTATATTTATAAACGCCGATGGCAGTATTATTGAAGACATAAGGAAGTTGAAACCCCCTTTAATCACAGCAATATATTGGCATTAATCCATGTCTCAATACACTTTAGGCCTACCACCGATAGCCTCATATACTTATTCTACCACTGACACATACCTGATCTGATATTCCCAACCGCCCCCATCCCATTCCGCTCCTCCATAAGGATCCGTCAGGTGCCGCCCACTTTATAGGGGTTCAGTTGTCAACCTGACATATTGACTGGTCCCGCCCTGGAGGAACTCTCCTTAGAACCTCCAGCCCACCCACCCACATCTCCCACAATCCTCAACTACCCCCAGTTATACCCCCTTTGCCATTATAGCCCCACCCGAGGGCGAATTGGTACCCCAGGAAAATATCAGAGTGATCGACTAAGGGAGGCAATTTGAGTGTCTCTTCACTACTTATATATGTGTGTATATATACTGTCAGAAGGGTTTGTAAGTTAAGAGCTTAGGAAAATGAGTGCATAATACACAGAGATATAGCTAACTGATTAAAAAAAGCCTTGGTGGTCTGTGAAAGTAACAAATCTCCTCCCACAGCTATTGCATACAGTGTCGACAAAGGAAGACGTTGTGGTGAATGGGCGGATGCTGGTAAGGGTATAGTGAGGGAGCGGGCTGGTGTGGGGAGAGGGTAGGCGTTCCGTCAACTGTTCATGTGTAATAATGACCGGACGGACACAGGGCTGGGCAACTGTCGCAATGTCGCAAAAAATATGCGACAGGGACCTTGGAAAATGCGACAGGGACATAAAATACATTCTGGGCTTTCTAAATCTGAAGGAATTGTGTAAATATTCCAATTAGAACCAAAACTAAAAGGGTTTTCAATAGCCTTCCTCTCCAAATGTTCTTGAAGCAATATTATTATTACATGTGCCCCAAAACACCACAGAACACACTAATTTAAGTTGACATTTCAAAATTTCCCTGGAGCAATATGTTCTGATACCTACCAGAAGACATCAATTTAACAATAAAATTTCTAGATAGAACTTCTAAATTGTCTTTTTGCATCATACTCAGAGACCCATCACAATATATCAAGCTAAAAGGTAGAATTTCTTAATGTTCCTATGGCCAAAAGTCCTCAGAATACACCAATCTAACAGTAGATTTACTAAATTTTCTTGGGAGCAATATGTCCACAAACCCCTCAAGTATGCAAACCTAAAGATTGAATTTTGAAGTTTTTCGGGAGCAATATGTCCCCAAAACTCCATAGAACACACAAATCTAAAAGTAGAATCTCTAAATTTCCGTGGACCAAATATATCATGTGCACAAGATACCAAGTTAACAATAGAATTCCTAATCTTTTGGAACAATATGCCTCCTACCTAGAATATACAAATTGTAGAGGTACAATGTTAAAAATGTCCTGATACAACATGCTCCCAAAACCATCAGAATACAGCAATCTAAAAGGTAGTATTTCAATTTTTCTCTATAGCAAATCCTCAGACTATACCAATTAGCAATTTTCTTAGAGCAGCATGCATGTCTCTAAACTCCTCGAAATTAATCCATTTTCTGATTAAAACTCCACAGAACCCATCATATACAAGGTAGAATTTCAAAATTTCCCAAACACAAGGTGCCATCAATCCTCAGAATTCGCCAATCTAGGGGTAACTTCTCTATGATTATTTACCAGTAGCCTAGTAATATGCCTAAAAATGCCAAGGTCTCATGAACGTCTCAGAATTCTTTAGTATGTCACATAGGGCCTACAAAATTTCCCTTGAGGAGACGGAGAAGGGTTGTAGGGGGGGGGGGGGGGGGGTGTTGTTAATGTCTGTCCTCCGGAAATACTTTGCTCCAGCAATTTCTAGGTTTGCTCCAGCATATGACTACATGCCCAGCCCTGCGGACAGCTCGGCAATCATTGTTTCCCGGGTCGATAAACCACGTCTTGTGATCGTTTCAGAATGGGCGCTGAGATCCACGGGCTTTGCACAGTGTTACACCCGGCCATGAGTAAGGGGCTGGGAAGAGGGAGGGGCTATAGGGTACGGGGACGGGGCGGGTAGGGTCGGCAGCCGGGGCAAGGTCTGAGGGCAGACGGGCAGGCAGATAAACCCCAGCTCCACTGGTCGTGGTAATTATAGCTCCCCCCTGAATCCGGCTACATCTACATGTGGGCAGGACGGCCCGGGTGAGGTACACACGCCCCTCAACAGCTCGCCGCCCAAAGTGATTGGAAAAGGATGCGGCGGCAGATGCCCAAACAAGCAATCTGCCCGCGCGGCGCCATGATTGAATCCAGCAACAGCCGCCACAGTAAATCATACCGCCACCATTTATTATCCCCCTACCTCCACTACTTCCACCACTGGCAGTAGCAGCAGCTTTTACTTTGCCCGTTTTTTACACACTGCCCCTCCTCTCCCCCGCCTCTCAGTGCCTCCTTTCTGGCCGGCTCCCAGCCCCTCTAATTTACACATGATTGAGACGCTGTCATTGTGTTGGGGAGTTTTTTTTCCTTATCCCCAGCCTCCCCCACTCTCCCTTTTCCCTGCTTCCTTTCGTCACGGGGCTGGTTCTGCTGTGGGGTGTGCTGGTGTGGAGGAGGTATGTATTCCCTCCACGTGAGGCCGGGAGGCTGTATACATATCACACAGACAGGCCGCAGATTAGAACCCAGACCCTATCTCGTGGATCAAACACGGGACACAATGCGGCATCACGCTACAACTGATTAAAGTGAGCGCCGAAACGCACTGCACTAACATCATCCCACCCACCAACCACCACCAGTATAGTGCCTGGTCTCCTCACTGCCTATTCTTCACATAACATGTTCTTTGCTGATGCTCTGTCCTTTATACATGTTGTTTCTCATTAACCTTTTCCTGCACTGCCTTTTGAAGTATCATGTTCCTTCACCTGATATTACCTGGACGTACATGTATACTGTCCGTGAAATGCTGAATTTTCCGCATGCATACAGTCGAGTGTACAAGGTTCGCTCATACCTAATTTGACCAATTTGCCATTCGGTGTGTTGCCTGTGTATGAGTGAGGTGCCTTGATTATCAGGGCTTCCCACATGCCACACATCCTGTTTCCATGGTGTTTGACAGTACCCACTCATTGCCTCCTCCATCCCCTTCTCTAACACTCCCCCTCAGCCCATGTTTATCTTCTCTGCCCATCCCATCTTGAACTGTGGCACCAGAATGCCAGAAGAGAGCTGTCACCTCAGAAATCCCAGCACACCTCTACGCATAGCGACAGCTCTGTCAAAAAACTGGAATGGACGTGTCGAAATGTCATTGATCAACTTAATAGTCCCGTCCTTCATAAAGAGTTAACACTCTTAGTGCCATTTCACGCTGTGCACGTGGCGACGTGCTCCAAACAAGATGTGTCATGCATAATTCATTCTTCTCAACTTGTAAGTTTTCCTGGTCGACTTCTCACTTTGGGCGCCCAGGCTGAGCTGCCAAGCCAAGACAAAGGGCGGTCGTCGTGTGTGACTAGTGTCTAACGAGATGGAGAATAGAGCCTGTTGTCCTAATGTCTGAGCTGCGTATCGGCAAATATCGGCTAAATTCGGGCTGCTTCGGCGCCAATGGCGTTTTAATGAGTAAATGTGGCTGAGACAGATGATGAGAGGGGAGGGGGAGGGTGTGACAGGAAGGGGCCAAGGGATGCTGACATGTAAAGGTGGTGGTGGAAGTGGCGCTGTAGTTGGCCGATCTTGCCAGAAAAATCTTATCTCACAATCACATTTGTATAATATAGGGTGCATTTTGCCTAATAGAAAACGCCACAGAGTGCTGGCACTTCCCCAACAAATTCAAACTCACCAACGCCTTTAATCTTAGTCCAAAGAAAAGACAGTCGACTAGAAGGCGTTTGGAATTCCTAATTCAGATTTAGGGCAAAAATGTGAAACATTCTGTTGGCATGATTAAATTCTGCAGACATCCAGGTAGTTACTAAATACAGTTAGATAAGACTAGGAGGCAGACTAGGCGTGCCTTACCATAGGGTAGGTCTTTTGTCAGTGAAAAGATAATTATCTAGTTATTGATAATCCTCATCTAACTAACGCATTATCCCGGGGTTGGGAGGGGGTCCTCTCAGGGATGGAATTTCGGTGTAGAATCTGCTAATTTATATTGGATTACGTCTCAGTCCGCCCGTCCTGCCGTCATGGCTAATGGACAGTGATTTATCAATTTGTTTAGCAGCAGGTTATCGAGTCGGCCTGAATTAGAAATCCAGTTTGCCGCCGGCGAAACGACAGGCAGTCTTATGGGGAATATGCTAACGGATTCGGAAGAAGAAATGCAGAGAAAATCAACTAAAAATAAGACACTCGAGTGTTGAAGGAGAGCAGACAGGAGGTTGTTCTCACGCTGGGAGGTGGTGGTGGCAGCTATGCCATGTTTTCCTACCAGGGGCGTGATTTAAAGTAGGGACATCTCAAATAGCTTGTTTCTATAACAAAAACCTAAGCCAAGGGCAAAAGCAATGTATATTAATGTATACCAACACGAAAATGTGGTGTTGCTTAAATTAAGTCATCCGAATTATTTGTCGGAAGCCGGCCACGATGTTTCAAACGTAAATTACAAAAACACATGAAAGAACAAGGTATGTCCTGCATCTTATTGAAATGTTAATATTTTACCCTTTAGATCCAGACATGTTTTTTGAAAAACTCACTGTGAGTTGTATGGCATATGGCTAGACATCTTGCAATTTAGCTTGTCGCCCAACTTTAATTATAAGCATCTGTCATCAAGTACATACTTATAGCTTTCTCTCTCCAGAGTGGTAGGCATGTGAAGGAATCATGCTAGAATGCGTCTGGATAAAAGAGACCCCACTGTTATTAATACGATGTCGTACAATGCATTGTTACTGACATGCCTCTTACCTATGGACTGCAACGTAGTGAAATATGACGGCATTATGTAGAGAAAAACACAGAGGCTGCATTAATGCATTCAGGCATGGTAGTAGACTTGCTGACAGATGCTATGTGGAAATATGACAGCATTATTTTGCCACAACGGACATTGAAAATAGTGATTTCAGTTCAATATTAAAGTAAATGCAAGTGTTTTCCTGTAGATATGTAATGAGTAACTGATCAGATCAAAAATGATGCAAATCTGGTTTTTTTCTGCTTTCCAACAGCTACAGAATGAAAATACATGCACAAGTATTGTCCTTGTTTTATATAAGCATGGACTCTAGGCTCTCAGAAAAAAAAGCTTATATGTATGTATTTTTCGTTGATTTACGGGCCTCCAAAGTTGAGAAATGGCAAAAATCCATCAGTTTTAGCTAATTATACATGTTTTTCCATAGATATGTAATTAGTGACTGACCTTTCCAGCTAATATACGTTATCACTATAGATATGCAAAATGTATGTAGTAGACTTTTAGAAATAGTATTAGTTACAGCCTCATAGTATGAGACATGTTGGCCTTACACAGCGTATGGGCCAGGTTGAGAAAGAGGACGGTGTCCAATGTCCATTTGACCTGATGGATATTTATGTTGACACTGAGGGCACCACGAAACATGGTGAAAGGCTATTACCATGCTGATGCACAACCACAGATTGCCTAGGACAGTGGCAGGGGATGTCAGGGCTGTCACTGTTCGGTAAAGATGTGATAAAAGACACACAACTGGTCGAAGCCAAATGAAACAGACAACAGAATAAATGCTGGGTTCAGAGACGAAGGCAGACAAGAGTGTTATTCGCACACACTCTTATACTAGTATATGACACAAGGAGGACAAAACTTTTAAATTTCTATCCTTATATGACATTGTATAGTTATTATTCATACGGTACGTGTATAATAAAAATCTGTGTGACTATGCAATGATTGACATTACTGCTATTTTTGGTATTCTTGGGTTTATAAGCAAGCAATTATGTACAAGCAATGTAATTCATCAATGTACACATGGTGTAATTTGTTAGCCCGATAGTACGACATTAGCTACATCGAGCCCTATTAAAATATCTTGTCAATGGAGCCTCACCATGACATGATGAGTTGGAGGGCAGGCAGCAAAATCAAATGAGACATCATCAGTATTATCTAAAAAGGACGAGGTAAAAATAGCATCCTGCTGAATTGTATGGGCAATAGAAGAAGATTAGAGATATGGTGTCCTCCTGGAGGCCGCTGCAACATAAAGACAACGCCAGAGGCACCGTTAAACATGACGGATGTACTGAGACATGGAGAGACGTGACAGCCACATGTTACCTTCATTAAGGGTACCATTCGACACCAGCTTCCATCCCGCCTACTGACAGGAGGCCCTGAGCAGTGTGTGACAGATCGACTACCCCATCTCCTGGGTCCCTGCTCACCTAGCCGACAATAAGTAATGGGGACTAGAGAGGAGGGAGAAGCACGAAACAAAGGACGGGAACAAAGGGGGAATGGTTTACACACATACATGTATGTATGCATCCAAGGGACGGGAAGATGGATAGACTGAGGCTATTGCGGGAGGGAGATGTGAAAGATAAGAATAAACAAGTAGGAAGTGAGTAGGGGAAGCCGAAATGTGTATGGGAGGGGGCGCTGTGAGAGGTGGAGGGCTTGGGTATATCACTGTGTGAAATGTAGACATATACATATATGTTGACTAAGGGATGAAAACGTGCTGTAACGCGAATTACCATGAGTTAAAGGTAAGAAATGAACACTAACACAGCTTCCAGATAAACAAGGTTACTGTAAAGCTACAGTAGTTTCTATAAAACTACAGTAGGTTCTACTGTGTACCTACATTTACTATTTACAGTGCAAGTTACATACAGTCTAAGGCCACACCCCTCGATCTGCACATGAAGTGGCTGTCATCATGCTTAGGCCAAAAAAAAAAAGGTGTGTTTCAGGCAACATGGTCCAAAAATTTAGGGTAGGTAGGTCGGATTTTTTTTTTTTTTTTTTAAATGTTTGAGGTACCTGGAATGATACGCGCACTGCCACATGGGGTCGCGGGTCATCAAGACGACTCACTGATTCTTAGGCCACCTTTTTTTGATAACTTGGATTACAGGCTTTTGGCTCCAAATTTTTGGAAGGGCAGAGGCAAAAAAAAAAAAGCTGCCCTACGAGGGGCACCAGATCACAAAATTTAGTGAAGGGCAGAGGCAAAAAAAAGAAAGAAAAAAGGCATGGAAAATCTAATTTCTGGGCAATTTAATGAAGATATATTGATAATTATCCCTAATCTGAAAGGCCTCATTCTACCTTATGCTTTTTTTTGGTAAGATTCTCAAAAAATCTCGGAGGGGAAAGGTAAAAAAATGAAATAAACTTTTTTTTTTTTTGCAAAATGCCAAAAATCTCGGCGGCGGATCCGTAATCCAAGTTATCAAAATAAAACGGCCTTACTATGAATAGGAATATCATGACATTATTGAACATTCTTGTTAAAAAGCAATTTCCTGAGGCTGGACAGTTAATTAGGCATGTGATCTGTTCTTCCTGACCAAAAAATTGCTAAAATTTCCGAAAAAATATGAATATTTTGAAAAGGAAAAAAATTCTCCAAAATCAGAAAAAAATGCTAGGGTCGGCCCTTTTTTGAAACTAGGGTCGGGTTGCCTGAAACACGCTTCTTTTTTTTTTTGGCCTTATTATGACTTCTCATTGGTCACCTAAACCTCCCCCTTCCCAGTCACAGGTAACCTCAGTCTATAGACAGTCCAGTGGCTCCCCATCCCCAAGCTGTGCTTTAAGCAACTACAGGTAGGTGACTTGACTCCCAGCTAACCTGTAGCCATACCCTCTTTCCCGTTACCATATACTACTAGATGGGTCAGAAGTACCCCCTTTCTAGTATACTACTTACTTACTTCAGTTGACTCCTCCAACCTAACCTGTGGTCATATTTTCTCCCCATTTACCCTATACTACTAGGTGGATCAGATGGATCCTCTTTCAAATATACTTCTTACTTGTAATATCAATAATAGCTAAATACGTGAACGCATTGAGTTACAGTGTGGGATAAGCAAAGTAGGGCCGTTGGACACCGCCAAGTCATACCCACTTCACTAGCCGTGTACAGATGTGGAAAATGAGTAATTTGGCGCGGCCATTGCCTTCAGTTTGCACATTCATCAGCGCCATGCCTTAATCACTTGTTTGATGCCACCCTCCCTCCCAGTACTCCCCAGCCCCAGTCACAACGCACCCCTCACCACCCTCCACGCGCCCAATGCGATGTTTCCACGCGTGTGGTCAGCGACAATGCCACGCGTCGCGGCGCGGAGGGGCCTGGACGATGAGTAGCTTTGACAGTTAAAAGGGCGGCGTTTTACGGCGCGTAAGACTTGGCGGGCTGACGACTGTCGGCACTGTAGCTGGCATTACTAATGTATCAACCCTTTGTCCGTGTGCACGCCGTGTGTAGGCTGTGGGGAGGGGTCTGTCTGCTGTAGATGGTGGGTTGGTGTGTAAATGAGGGCGTATTTCAGCGTACTTAATGACGGTCTGGTTGACAGGTGGCAGCCGCCTAACCAGGGTGATCAAAGTCCACCAAATATCGGCCGAATTGTTTAACTCGACACCTCCATCGATATCGACTCGTTAACGGGTGCAAAAAGACAGACATGGACTGACGGACGATGACATCTCAACGTGCAGAGGAGGGGAGTGGGCGAGAAGAGTGGTGGCAGTGGCAGAGGTGATTGGAGAGTGGGGTAGGGGAGGGGTAATTATGGGTTGGTGGATGGGAGGAGGGGCTCTGTTGATGAGGTAAAAGTAGGGAGCCCAAGGTGGAGAGGGGTGAAAGTAGGATTGAGACTGAGAACGGTATAGTAGAGAGTTGGAGGGGTGAGGGGGTTCCAAGGGGTGGGTACAGTTCGGTCGAATCAGTGATGAAGGAAAGTATAGTTCTGAGGATAGTAAAGAAACTTTGAACTGAGGGGCACAGGTTGCACAGTACAAAGCTGGTTCCACTACTATCAGCTAGTCAGGTATGAAACAATGTATCATGTTTCATGTAATTATTCAGTGTACATTTAAGGAAGGGTGAGGAGGGTGGGTAAAATCGACCTTGAAGAATTGCCTCAAACCCCATTGGTCATTAATATAGACAGCAGCTTGAAATACGTTAGTCATTGAAACAGTTGCCAAATATCAACATCTGAAATTGGCAAAAAGTCGAAAGTATACCTGTATGGACCGAATTGGTTTTACACCTATATAGTCTCAAAAACATAATAAAAATTCATTTTAAAACCTGGGTGATAAATAATCTAATCTATTTAATTGAGACCTATTGTGAATTGCATTCGCTCAGGCTGATTCATCTCAAGTTATATTCATCTGGTTCTTAACCCATAACGCCCACCTCTACTCTTCACACACACAATAGCAATCCCATCAATCTTGTGACCTATTCTAACGGCCCATCGAAACATAAATCCCTTCTCTCAGACATGTAAAATTGCCGCACTTTTAAAGCGTTTTCCTCCTTGACAACATTTTGTGACGAGGATTTCCACTGTGAAATGAGCATAGTAGTTGACAAGCTTGGCCCAAACGGTACCTCTTTATAACAGAATGCTCCTTTTGATTACCTGCCGTAAAGGATCATTCAAGGAAACCTGTGGCGGGACCATGTGGGTATGTTTAGAACCTTTAGAAACTCACTAACCCCACCCGGTGGATTTTCTAAGAATATTAACAAACTCAGTGACATCCCCCTGGTGTGTGTTGGTTCAGGGCCCATTTTTTTAGAACCTTTTTGTATGCTTCTTCAAGAGAGACTCAAACCCTTGAGCTTAGGATCTTGAGGTAGGCAGCAAGTGTCAGCAAGACCTATGATGAGATAGTCAATGGTCCATGACTATAGTTTAGCATGTTCAATTTGGATGATATGTTGGCTATCCATATCTTAAGTTTTCATAAAAATACAATGGTAACCCACTCTGGTATTTTGATATATTACAGGATTGATATGTTCCCAACTTATGACTAGGGGCTGATGAGGAGTACATACACCATCAGGACAGAACCCTGTCATTTTCAATGTAAAGACGCCCATTCTATGGAGAGCTGTAGTATCAAAATGGCTCGGACAATCACTTGCAGATTTGGTTTGGGCATCGGTCATGTATGTTGTAAATGACCTATAAGAATTCTCAAGGGGTTTACATAAAATTTTGAGATAGTCAGAATGATCCTTAAGCTGATTGTCATTTGTGAGAATGTCCAAGGACTGGGTCTCAAAAACTAAATGATCATAAATGTGAACCAGGATATTCACTAAGGACGGAATTTGTTTGTTACTAACTCCAATTGCTTTTATTCTTTATGATTTAACCCATATTTGGTCTAATTATCAGATATATATATATGTGACATGTACTGGGTAAAGGGACCTTAATGCACCCTGCAATAAGGTCCCTTTTTGCAGATCGTGTCACATATATATATATATATAGAACCTATGTGCTACTTTAACGGCGCAATCAGCTCATCGAAAATGCACTTATATACACGTATAAAGTGCTTATGGCTTGGCCAAGCAGTGTTACCCCCTATCTTTATAATGTCTCACTGTCCATGCAAACCATTAATTTGCCAGTGGTTATCATGTTGTAAGAGTTGGTGGCTACATATTTCAATATGATCTCTAAGGATGCAAAGGTAGGGACAAACAAAAGAACAACACATGCACACAGCTAATACTGTCATCAGTGTCTATGTGCAGGTCACACCCTAAATAACTGTGAACAGCTCATAATATATAACACATTCATTGTGGGAAAAGAATATCTCTATCTTAAACCACAGGAGTAAAGTGTGTATAACGACTTCAGATAGCCCATTCAGTTCACGAAAAATGTGTTCTTAAATTAGCCAAGGGTGTAGAACGCATCCATTATATCATTCACTGCGTGGAAGGAAGACTGCCTGACTTGGTCAGTGTCTCAAATGACACCAGTTAGACCGCCCAAAGCCAGGAAAGCGTGAATCTAACTTAGGCCAGTGAGAAGTCACACTTCTCTCAGTGTGAGAGAAGGTAACGGCCTGCCTGAGACAAGACTATGTAATGACAGTAGTCACGCTAAGTCCTCTCTCTTTGCTGAAAGCCTGACTCTAATGGAGACCGTAGTGTTGATGGACAGGACAGGAAGATCTGAGTCTTACTCAATCTAGATGGGGAATAGCTCCAGGCCGACATCAATCTATTCAATCCAGGTCATTCTGGCCCACCCTGACTAGATGCAGTGGGTAGGGAGACATGTTCGATTGTGCCATGTGGGTTGAGGTGGGGGTTGGGGTTGAGGGGGAGCAGTTTGGGGAGGGGTGGAAAAGGGCTGCTCAAAGAGACTCTTCCCTATAGGAGGAGCGTATTGGGTATCGTATTAGGGGCATCAGTTGAGGTGGGGCGGCTAATATTTCCTTCAGGAAGCTTGACCCTCCCTGTGTAGACGAGGGAGGGGGCAGTTTGGATAAGCCATAACCTATAGGAGATGGTCAGGGAGTGGTTTGAATGGGGAAGATGTGAGGGAACCCCTATTTAAGAGATGAACAGTTGGTAGGGAATGATGGTCGAGTAGTATGCTCTTTGGTGTTAAGGAAAGGATGGATGGATCTGGATCAGTTGTGGTCTGACTTCTACTATTTTGTGACTCCTGATGCTCGCAGGTATACTTTACAATGTTTAAAAGATGGATGTTCACAACATCACTTGGTAAAATATTCCCTGGTTCGCGCTAGTGCTACATATATATATGTCTACTATGCTGAATTGGGTTAACATAAAAATATGTTGCACAAAATAGGTCAGCCAGTTAGGCCCATAATGCACTATGTGTTTGGGAGATAGATGCTGAGTGGACATTGAGGTCAGCGAAACAGTTGGCATCGTTTATCTCTACTGTATATAAGGTTAACATTTAGGTTAACATTTAGGATGTATAAATCATCAACAGGGGGCTGTTGTTATATCAGTCAATACAGACAGGATATGCACAGGGTATATAAATGGGACCAGTACGTTTTATGGCATAATTTGAGGAGAGGAGAGACCCCTCAGTAATACTTTTGGTGACCTATATAGTATAACTAGTCATGGGATCTAGTAGACCAACATCGAGAATGTCACTAACGTATACATCATTTATGAGGAATAAATACTGCTATTTGCACCGAGCTGGTCACTTCTGTGTGGTATTCTGTCGAATTGAGAACAAGGATGTATACATAACTATTTCAATATGATACATTCTGTATGCCATCTAACGATACCATTAACAGTTATAACTAAGCAGAAAGTAGCTTATGGGCAGTAGAGGATAGAGCTTGATAACCGGATAATGTGATAGCATACGGAGATGGATGGTCGATGGAGTCCATTAGATGACCCTTTTATGGGCAGCAATAAAAAGAAGGTTGGCAGGATGTATTCTACATTGACCATGAAATGGGCAGTGATAGATGGACTTTGGACAGGGTTCAGTGAGAAATGATTGATGTAGCATATTGTGTATGTGTTGAACATATTGGCTCTGACAGGCTTTGCAGCAAAATGGACACTGATCGCTATGCATTAGATAGATGGTCGGTATGGCGTGTTAAGTGGGTGCTGGCGATATGGCTACTGGAGAGAATACAGATGTTTCTGATGTTACAGATTGAGGACATATCCCAGAGACTATGGGATAGAGATAGATTTAATTGGAATAGTTTAGTGGGTTGGAATATGGGAATCTCAGTAGATGATATTAAGATAACAATATTACAGGAGACAGATTACGATCCTCCGAGTCGGTTGCGTGGTTGAAAAGGATTTTAGACTGATCTCTGTAGACACAGCGTTTTCAAGATTGGGATTAGAGTACAGTGGGGTATTACTGGCACCATAAGGGATATGTGGGAGATCAATGAACTATTTCATTTATTATTTTGGATATTGTCCATTATACACCCATTTAGTGGGATTTTACACACTGGCCACTATAGTAACATTGTGTATAAGTAAGGCATAGTTATATATTGTTATATTATTGTACAATAATTGATGGTGGACTGACCAAGCACTTTGTAGGTGTTCCTGGCAAGGGTAGCGGTATACTTATATTTTAGCCAGATATCATTGATATTGTTAGTGGTACACAAATATACCTCATTCATATTAAAGGAAACTGAAGTCCAGATAGTCCCCACTCACAAATAATTCACATGAACACAGAGCTCTAAATGGTGATCATTTTGAACGTTCTTACGCATATCGACACCAGTACACAAAGAAATCAAATAACATCTAAGGACTCGTAAGGAGTCTTTATAAAATGGCTGAGTGGCTTTGTAATCGTGAAAGACACTATTTATGGATTCTGAACCGACTATCAGCCCTAAACAGGGATGATTGTATAAACTGATAGGTCCTAGGGGTGAGATTCATTGGGCCTTCCGAGTTGGTACAGTATTAAACTGGCCCTTAACGGATCAGCTTCCTTGCCGGATCCGGCGTCCGAGAGGGAGTTAGAGTGAGGCTGGCGGAGACAGGGTGTAAGGTGTGGGGCTGGGGAGGATGAAGCGGAGGAAGCTGGGGGTTGGAGCGCGGTGTGACAGGGATGTGGGGAGGGGGGTCGAGAGGCCCAAGACGTGAGGTCACCTTACGGCAGTAGTGACAGGGCCCTGTCCATCGGGCCGCCCGTTATATTATAAAACTACCGGACCTCTCTACCACCAGGCCTTAAAACAAGCAGCGCCTACTAGAACCATCGATCCCGCCCTGACTAGTGAATATGGCCCTGACCAGGGTCCCCTCCACTCGCCGCTCCCACTCCCCATTGTTTAATAGCCCATACACAAGCATTTGCGCCGGGCTCTGACCTCATTTGCCAAAGTAGCCGATACCAGGTTCGATCCGCCACCGTCAAGGTTTGCATTCAAAGCAGTCAGGAGATGGAAGGGGTGTGTTAAGGTGGGTGGGGGTGGGAGGGGGGATGGGGGGTTGGGGGGTTGGGGGAGGAGGGTAAAGGGGAGGAATGGGGAGGGGTGGGGTGACTGCTCATATGGATAGCCGCCTTACTGGCCGCAAGGCGGCGCGGTATGGGGCAGGAGGTGATGCTGGTAGCGCCTCCGGTGTGTGCAACCACCCTCCACCTCCCCCTCCCACCCCCTCCTCTCCTGCAGGCGGACCTTGCCCGGGGCTGTTAACTTTGGGACCTTGGAAGGAAGGCGGGCGGTGAGATACGGTCTGCGCCAAACCGGATTACGCTGCCAGCCTCTAGGTGTGCATGTGGGAGGGGGTAGGTGGGGGTGTACAGAACGGGCGGCGACGGCCGCTCCGGGATCTTGCCTCCAGGGACAGGGCTGGAGGAAGGCGGCTGGCTGCAGTAGGAGGAGGTACGGGAGGTGGCGTCACAGAGGGTGTCAATATATTGTGATTAAGACGCTTAGACCGAGCTGGTCCGCTGGAGGTCGCCCGGGCAATGCAACAGGAACAGGGTCAGGGCACCGAATGAGCAGTAACGTATATACTGTCGTGTGCAGTGAGCAATGGCCCCAGACAGCCTCATATACACTCAGCAATAGCCGAGCCCCCATGCAGTTCTATACAGAGCGCGGTAGACCTCCCCCTATTATATTCACTCTCATACAGTGAGCTGCTCCCCTTTTACAGTGCCATACAGGGAGCTGTAACCCATATTCAGCCCCTATTTACAGAGAGCAGCTCTGATATACTCATACACCCACGCACTGAACCCGTAGCCGTCAACCATCACTGCAGGTCGCTCCGACCCTGATAACGCCCTCCACCGTCCCCGAGCTCTCACATCAATACGCCCCTGCCCGCCCAGCCGGAGAGAGGGTATCAACAAACGGGGGCTAACAGTACTGCGATCAACACCCGATAGTATGAGAGGTCACGCCGAGCTGCCGCCCCGCCCGCTGCCTGCCGCCAACCGATAGCATTTGCATACAATCCGATGCGCATGCGCATTTCTGTTGTGTAGTGGGGTAGGTGGCTGGAGGGAGAGGTGGAGTCAGGCAGGAGGCAGGAGGCGGGCGGTGGCGGGCAGACGGGAGAGGCACGTGCAGTTTGAAAGCAGACGCGCAGCGGAGAGGGCGGCGTGTGGATGCCGACAGCAGTAGTTGGCTCTCAGTGCTCTGCTTCTGTCGTCAGCCGCTTGTCGGCGCTGGTGGCAGGCATACATAGCGCCACCTGGCTGTCAGGCGGTCAGGTAACGCGGGGCACACCCGCCGGGGGCGCTCTCGTCGGCAGTAGAGGTCGTCAGGTGTCGGAACGCTAAACCGGAGACGGACACATCTCCCAGAGAGCAGAGCAGCTTCACCTGAGCTGCTCACTGCAGGCCTTGCGACCCTGAGTGAGCTGCTCCTCTCACAGTCCCCGCTCCCACTGAGCTCTACTGGGATCCACAGGGACGTGTGTTGGTGTGCCTACCGGAGCTGGTCTAATGCACTGCTCGCTGACTTACCAGTGGGGACAGACACTCGTGGTCTGACTGAGCGGCTCGCCGACAAGCACCAGCTCTTCACTGCAGTCGCCTGACTGACTGGGACGACTCAATCACCCATCTACACTTCCATTCACCCCTCTCTTGTTCCCTCTCCCAGGGTGGCGTGAGTTGGGAAGTTTTATCTTGCTGGAGGCAGCTTTAGACACGTCTGCATCTGGAGGTTCACGGGCCTCGCCTGCAAACATCTATGTGATTGACCGACTGTGGGTCCGTGCGTTAAAAATAAGATATCGCCCCAGGGGTGGCTTCCAAAGCCTGTCTCCCCTCCCCTGCAGGATTATATTGCATAGTGGTGGTCTCGACGACGGGTGCAGACCTAGAAGGATTTCACGTCCACCAAGCAGCAACCCCCTCCTCTTGCTGCTGTCATTCAGGACTTGTCAGTCGGTGAGAGAGGCGTATGGCTGGGGGAACACCGGGATGCGCCTGCTACAGGGGCCCGACTGCCGACTACTCACGGCCCGTGTCTGATCCCTCTTATTGGCTGACAGCTATCGCCACATTCTCCATCAATTACGCCGGGATAAGTATCCGTTTGTCGGCCTCCCTGTGAGGGCTGCATGTCATCGCTGTCTACAGTCCGGCTTCTGTTACTGACATCGCCGCCTCCTCACTCCCAACCCATCTAACCCACCAACCAACACTCCTGTTACCACTTTTACCAACTTTTTTTAGGACTACTCCACTACCTCATTATCAGCCCCATCATCGGCCCCAAAGTATCGTCATACATTCTGATGCAGTTTGATAACTGCATCAGAGCACTCTCAGACTCTCTGGTCCGCACACTCAGCCCTGCCTACCACACAAATAGTTACACACTCTGCATTCCTCCCAACAGTCACCACACAACCCCCGCCCGCGGTGATACTTCTCCTGCGCGGGCGCGGCGCCGACCTTACGATCGGACACTGCCCCTTAAATCGAATGTCCATTTGGCGTCGGGGCGCTGATTTGAGAGCGGCGGTGGCTGGGAGGGCGCTGGGCGGCACGGTCAGTGTGCTTTGAAGTCGCCGACTGCCGGTGAATAAGCGACTAACGACCAGGGCCCGGGGAGGGTGGGGCGGCGCCCTGCGGACGAGGATATTAATGGTCGCTGTGTGTAAAACAGCCCGCTAAAAGGACGACGCGGCCCTGCCCCGCGGCCGGACAACCCATGCCAGCCACAACACGAGATTCAGGCGTCGAGGACACATCGTCTGCCTTCACGTCTGATTATTTATGAAAGAAGAAGGCCGACTGATTGCCACCCTAACCTCCGACCCACCCCTCCCCCTAGGCTGAAGAGAGAGGTGTCCGAACAGCCTTGTCCTCCAGAACCAGTATTGATCACAGTGCCTGGACTTCCACAGTGACGTCGCTAAAATTGTAATCTTGTAGGATGTCACCTGAATTGATCGCGCTGCCTGTTTATTATTGCTGACAAGGGCCGCGGCCTATAGCGTTAATTTGGGATAATGAAAATCAATGGCGGGACGCAGGCACAAAGGCAGAGGACTGGTCGGGCTTTCTAATGGTGCTGTAGTCCCAGCAGGCCGCGGCTGGAGCCGGTTTGCCTTTTAACGTCGCCTAATCAGCCTAATGAAAGTGGATCCGACCCCGTGCTGCCACCACCACCACCACCACCACCGCCACTACCACTACCAGCTCCCCCTACCCACCGTCGGGGTACCTCCACAGGTGTAAGACCTCCAACAGGCGGCGCCACCACTACTATACTCACCACCTGCAGCTCTCCTGCCATGGAGGAGGAGAGAGCAGCTCGCCAAGCTGGTATTAGGGACCCCCGGCTCTCCAGGCGGCGGCTCAAAGCCCCCACTATGGTACTACCACTACCCAGGACCTGGATGACTCCTGTAAGGACCCTGGCTGTACCCTCCAACACGTGGAGGGTGGATGTGGTGCTACTCCTCCTGTTGGTGGGGGCGGTGACGGCAGGAGGAACAGGCTCAGGTAGGTGGCATTGACGCTGTGTTGGCTTCCCTTTGATGTGGTTCTCACCTGTCTGTGTTTGATGGTGCCGTGACGGGTTAAAAGGGCGGGGAGATGTGTATGGGAATGAGGAATGAGAAATGTGGCAGTAGGGGTGGGTGGGGGTCAACAGTGGTGGGTGCCAACTGAAGACACCTTCCTTAACAGGCTGTCCGAGGGGATGTTTTGTACAAAACATATCTCTGGATGGGATCAGTATCTAGGTCCTTCATGGTGTTTATATCTGTATCGTGGCTATTAATGGATTCATACAGAATTATGATGGCATGCTATAGAAGAAAGATATGCGTCCCTATATGTAATATCAATATATTCGTGCCTGACTCATCCCTTCTGTTATGGACCATGAAAAGCAATAGAGGGCATAATAAGCCAAATCTGCAGATCGTATCCTATGATATTGCAGATGATATGATGTGATGTGGCCCTATATGGAGCTCGCTTGACACATTCTCAAGTTAATAAATACTCTCTATGTACTGCGTTTAAAAGGCCCTGGTGTAGCGATCCAGCCCTGTATTAAAGTCAGTTGAAATCCTAAAAGGAATTCATGTAAAACCAAAGGTCAGAATTAAATGCATGAGACTGAGCTAAATTGATGATAGCGAGATACTGAAAGCATCTTCCCGGGTGTCTTCAACATCTCCAGACAAGGCGGAATTCATTCTTGTAATGAGAGAGTAACCTTTCTTTTATAAAGCACCTCCCAGGACCTTCCTGCTATAAATAATCATGGATGACATTTACAACACTAAGTGTCCTGGTTATAGCCATCTCTATATCCATGTAGGGATAAACATTGTGGTGTGATGAGCTGGGTCGGACACACAAAGAGGCCTATTTCCATTTACTAAAGTAACTCCCTGCTTATCAAGAACTTACTGACATTCCCCTAGGCCAGATATTGCCAAGGTATTCTAAGACTAAGAGAATTTATTCATAGATTGTTTAATAGATGATAATATTAATGGATCGGACTGACCAGCAACAGGTTGACAAGCCGATAGGTTGTTAACCTTATGAACAGAGTAGGATTCAGCAAAATCCACCGATGGATCAATTTCCACACGTCCCTAATGCTAATCTATTCGGCGATAGCAATTTCTATTTTGAAACTGTTAATTCAATCCGTCGACCGAATATAATTTAACTAGACCACACCTATTAACAGCAACACATTTCGTTGGACTTTTCTCCTGTAACCAGGTGTCTCTAACACATGGTGATCTTGATTCACGGACTATATTTCTATGTTGGACAGTCTCCCTTGATTCTTCTGGTGTTGTTCAACTTTTCCCAGGTCATTTCCTAGAAATGTCCTAGTACTTCAGCGTAGAACAGCTGAATATGGATTTTTTTTTCGGACGCTGTGTCTTTGAAGGTCTACTGCTTAAGAACGTTTCCATGTATTGTATACACTAACTTACAGAAAGCGTTATGAATTCGCTATGGTATTCTCGCTAGAGATTACCGCTTTTTGTACATCACAGATATAAACGACTATAAGATCTGGTAGATCATAAGATAACATTCTTTGAGGCTCCACCTTAGAAGATACTATTTCTAAACTACTGATACTCGACCTGGGATCAAACAGTGCACCATAGTGCATAAGAAATTACGACTTAAAAGACCAGTGTTCTTCTTCTCTATATCAGTATCGACCTGTGCTACACCATCTGATATTCGTCATTGGGAATAATAAGGCTTAAAGCTAAAGTGGTATGACAAACCGTGGGGGATCTATACAATATCAATATAATGTTGTGAGATGGTGTCTATAGACGCGTGTTGTTTGTTTGATATGGCCGTGTAGATGGAAGAAGGAGGTGACTCCTGCATTGTTTCAGACAAGGTGTACTTCTGACGCTGCCTCTAATGCCAGGCTTTATTGAATCAGCCCTGCACAAGTCTCTTCCCATTTCGGCGGCGGGCCTATAAGAGCTGCGCGATGGTGTACATCTGGTTTGCATCGTGTACACAGGCGGCTGGTAGGCCCAGGCCACCTGGAGATGCTCATGGCCGACTCCTGATATTGAAAAGTCGACAGCTGCCCCCTTCTCCTATCCTGCCTCCCAGTACCGGAAGGGTGCGGGCCAGTAGGTCAGGTCTTACACAATAGTGCCCTCTGACCGCGCGTTCCCAGCGCCTCCGGTACGTGTATGCAGGCCTGAGCACCCGGAACTGCTCCCAACGGCCCTCTAGCTGCTCGTGTTTAGATGAGAGTGGCCTTTAGTGTCATGGATGCGAGCAGCTCAAAGTCACAGGCAGCTGTACTTTGTCCAGAGACCCCTCTGCACGAGCCTTTGTTGTACTGGATCCGACAGCAGCAAGCCTGATTTATAATGTGTTTATGTAGAGCCTGTGCATCTCAGTTTTGTATGAATATATGCATAGTTTAAATTAATAGGACAACGCTGTTGCTAGTCATGGGGCCCTTGGTGAGGGGGGGGGGGGAGGTCCTGTCGATTTTAAGAAATGCGCCAAGGGTCCTGACCTCGAATCCATGCAAAGGTTCCCACATCATTTTAAAATGCGCTTTGGTTTGTCAAAAATCGTGATAGTATATAATTCGGTTGTAAAGATCCTTTACACAAGATACATATTTATAGGTAATCTTAAATGATTTTGTATGAAACGTGGTTTAAAAAAATACTATTACTATTGTTAACCAACATGGGGAAATGGTCCGTTAACCCTGCAGCCTTGGCATGGATTCGAAGTCATAGCCCCTGTTTCGGTAAGCCAGTCCCCTAGACACTCCCCCAATCAGGATAGGTGGTATAGGGAATATTCAAGTACCACTCATTTAAAAGGCCATGACCCCTAAAACTGCAAATTTACATGCAAGGAGCCAGCTTCAGCCACCATTGGTCTCCCTGTAACTCTACAGTAGGTGCTGTAAAACTACAGTAGACTCGACTGATTATCTACAGCTACTATTTACAGTGTGCCCAGTGCAGCCACAGGCTTACCCGTATTAGCTTCATCATAAGAACAACCTGGTCATTTCATACAATTTATAGTTTACTTTGATGCTATCGAGATGTCTATTGTGCCCAACCTAAACATCCTAAAGACCCATGCATCAAGAAAGCGTCACTTTGTCATACAAAGTTGTCTTTACATTGGTTTTAGCACAGTTCTCATTCCCTGCAATAGCTTTATTTGCAAATGTTTCATATCAGGAGATTCATGAGAGAGGCAACGTACTACATGCTTTTATTAGAATACAGGTTTGAGGTTATATTTACGTTTCTGTTAGTCACACTGCAGAAATGTTTAAAACAGTATCTAAAAAGTCACCCTGTCTTGTTGTATTGGTCTATAGACTACTGTACACTTGCTCTGCCCCTCGTGTCATACAAGAGGTGCTCAGGACCCACCCTGAGATGGCAACCCACTCTCCACTGACAACCTTCTCACAGGCACTGCCTTTCATCCTCTCCATGCGCATGCGCTCTTCCAAACAGGTCATTAACCCTGACTGGGCATGCGCAGTCCTGTCAGTGCCTGTGTACTGACCGCCTCCCAAGGCGATGTTTTGGCGGGGGTGGGGATGGCGGGGGGGAGGGGGGGGGCATGCTATGTAGACCGTGCAGGGCTGTGCTGGATGCAGCCAACATAATGTTGCACAGGGGAAGTGCATTCTGCCTGGAGGGGGCGCGTGTTAATGGGGTCTGCTTTACGTAAACATGGGTTGCACTGAGGCTGAACGTTATACCTGGATAATGCATGAGTGTGCCGACTATGAACCTCAATGTTGATGCATTGTATGCTGAAAAACGATGTAACTGATTGTGTATTGCAACCACACACATTATAAAAAGGCACACTGTAGGCCCTTTTTATGAGCCCATCATTTGTATCCCCAATGCCATACCCTTTTTTACTTGACAAATCATTCCGTTGGACTTTCGATACAAATCGGCAGGCCTATTTATATAAATATTGTTTAATACCACACAGGGTGTGCAATATAAGTGGCCGGATATTTAACTAACATGTTATCAGAACTACTGCTTTATAATATTGTTATATAATGATTATGATAACCTAAGAGCTGCATTCCAGATACATAATATAGCCACAGCATATTCAGACCATATAAAGGAAATTGCAACGTCAGGAAAAAGCTAATCCAAGAACAGTTATCTTCCTTTATCGAGCACCCCCAAGAAGCGACCAAATAAGAGAAACTAATTAAGCGGTGATATTTGGCCATGCTAATAATAGGGCACCTTCTCTACCAGCAGATAACACGCCTTTTTTAAAGCCACATAATACTAAGGCCCGTCCAGATGACTTCTCTGCTCAAAAGAACTCTATTGACTCTTTATTTAAAAATCCTTTTGTTTGCACAGAGACAACTGGGGAGGGCTGATGGCGGGCAACACTAACCTTTCCCGAAGACGTAGGGTGTTTTTGTCGTGGTGGCATTTCCCACAGTCCTATAAAACCTATAAGGAAATAACATCATGGTGGAAATCACTTCTGTTAGTACGGCTGTTTTTCTGTGGTAGGTAAAGCAATGAGGTATTGCTCAGAGAACAATAGGGCCATGCGAGGGTGGGGGTTGTGAAGGATGCAGCTATAGTAAGGCTGTAGAGCTATGCGAACCTCTGTGTGTATGTGGCAGAAGGCCGAGGAGAAATAGTATATGCCAACTAGGGGAAGGATTATATGGTGCGAGATGAGGGCTATCTGTGGTTGCAAAAATGGCAAGGGATCCATTTCATTAGATTAGCTATATACGGAGAGCTGTAGTACACTAGGGATATACTGGTTAGATCTCATTCATAATGTATTTATAGGATATCTGAGACACTGGTGTTGAGGTATATACATGTATTATGGTAGATGTGGTTTTACATTATTTGCCTGGTTAGGTTGGATTCATATATGGCGATGGGAACTGTGTTGCCCAGGTCTTTATTTGGTATGGCCTCTGGAAGCTGGGTATTTTAATTGGGGCCAACGGGACTGGCTAGAGTTTCTGTAGTGTAGGCAGGATATCCTATACCTGCCCTAGTTGGCTTAGTAAGCAGGGTGTCTGTGTGTGCTGGAGTAGAGGGGAGAGTGGGGTGAGGTGGTAGGCAAATGGTAGTGTCTTTAGCTGGCTGGGTACGCAGCGCAGGGAATGACTTCGGGTGGAGAGACTATAGTAGACAGTGTGTCCCAGTGTATCGGATGACAGTGGGCTCAGGGATGGCTGCCCATTAACGGTCACCAGTGGTTTCCACTGAGCCCGCCAGAGGGCTCTTTATAGCCGTGGAATAGAGGAGGCTGGCGCTATAACTGAGTGCACTGACTGACACAAAAAAAAGTCACACCCAAACCACTCTCTCCGCTCTCACACCCCTAAAAATACAGATAAAGGTGGCGCCTGGCGGTGGAGCCGTGCCTGAAGGACTGGGTAGGTACCAGAGGGGGTCAGGACGATTACAGCGCCCCATCCCTCATCAGGAAGACCGGATCCTCTTTAACTGCCGATACGCGCCGCTCTTGTCGCCCCGCGATTGTCGCGCGTCACGCTCGCATGTCTCCGGCTTTGCCCGCGGCTCACGGTACGTGGGGAGTGGCGTGTAGGGTACGGGGCCCATTCCCTTTCTCCTGTCAATGGGACTGTTGCCTTTAGAGACGTTATTAGCCGTATTGATATAAGCGGGCACGAGCCGTAGGACCGGCGGGAACAGACGGGCCCCGCAAGGGTAGCACGAACGCAGCACGAACACCCTGGAGCAAGGCAGCTTCCGCCCGGAGGAGTGGTGTGCAGGCACTTGGACTAGATCTGTACCCCCTCCCCCACACCAGTCCCACCTCTCGATAGAACCCTTATACACTCTCACAGTCTCAATGCCTATACGTACTCGATGGGGGTACAGGGCAGTGCTTGACACAGTATTATTTTTCCATGCATGCGGGTCGGAGAGGTTGGGGCAGGCGATCCACGCGATGTATATATTCTGTGCTATAGTTGGCTTTTTTGTCACCATCTCTCTTAATCAATATTTCATGTATTATGCACTATAACGTTTTCAAATAATATTGCAGTTTGGGATATTTTATCTGGACATCGACAGCTTTCTGTTACCCCCACCCCATCCGCCCCATCACGTTTACTATGAGTGAGTATGTGTGAATAATATATACCTGGGTAGAATACTCAATGACAAGTAGAGGATCTCTTGCATGTATGGTGGCAGGAGGACTTGAAAAGCAAGGTCCCCTCCCCCCTGGCTTTTTTGTATACATTTCTTTTTCTCAGTTGTCTGCTCCATTTCCCCTGGGAAATGTAATGGTAGCTTCCATGGCTGCTAGTAGTAGGTTGTTTGGCTATGGATTCCTGGCCTTGTTTTTATGTTGAATGTAAATGCACTCATGTGTCAGTGTTCTGTCGTACTAACACAGGCAGTGGGTAGTAGTTCTTTTTTAGTAATAACCGGGCTGGATGGTAATTTGTAGTAGTGGGTTCAACTGGCAGTGGCTTCTGGAGGAGGCTTCAATTGGCTTCCTCTGCTGCAGGCCACCCGTGGGAGTGGCTTCCAATAGGGGTAGTTGTGGCTTCTAGCCGAGCTACTCGTTCTTCCGGGGCGAGCGGAAGGACACGGGTGTGTAGAGGGGCGGGAGGGGTGTATGGCGGAGTGCTATCTACCGGCAGCGGGCGGAAGGCCGGTAGGGTGTGGAGGGGAGTGGGAGGAGAGGGAGGGAGGGTGTGGAGAAGGGAAGGTGGTGGCTGAGGCTTTGGATCAATGCCGGACACCAAGTAGTGCAGTCAGGCATGTCCCCCGCGCCGGATGCTCTCAGCAAGGTCGATAACGAGTCTTGTAGACCGCCGTGTTTTCTTACGCCTCCTCCAGATGCGCAGAGAGTAAAAAAATCATCTCGACTCCCATCTCGTCCAAACCCGCGCCCCGCCACACGCATTAATCCGGTTTACTTCACCCGGCACCATGCGCGGGAAATGCCGGATAATGAGTCATTGGCCATGGCCAACAGAGGCCTCAAAGACCGGCGTGCCGCTGGCAGTGCTGGTGTAGGGCGTGTAATCTGGCCGGACATCACAAGTCGTTTGTGTATGGACCCAAGTCCCCACCTTCACCAAGTCGCACAGCGTATGATTTCTCCTGATTAGCCCTGGTCCGCCCGCTCGGCTACTATTTGCAAATCCAACGACATCACTTTATCGGGTCGATATTGCCGGCCCCGGGAGGCAAACGGTGTAGAAAACCAAGTTTCCATTGGCCGGCTTTGTGGCCGAGTGGTTTCATTTAAAGTGTTTGGCGTGGTGGGCGCGGTCCGGGCTCTTGTCGGCACACATCACACGCCATGCTCGACCCTGTACAAAGACACGTGTGTTTAACTTGCTTTTCACCTCTGTTTGGGAATTCCAGCTTCCTCTTGGAGTGATATTTGCTCCCATCGGTGAGCGCGTGGAATTCCTTCCTCCCACCCAACCCCTCTGTCCTTCTTCTCCACCTCCCTCTGTCTAAATTGATTTTTCTCCTCGCTTCCCTCGTCACGGCACCGCGATCCCCAGGGGCCGTGGTCAGCTCTTCCTTCCCGTGTCCAGGGGTGGGGTGTGAGGGTGTGTCCGTGAGGCTTAGCGTATAGGGCACGTCTTCAGTATGAGCTGAGGGAGAAGAACCCTCACTGTTTAAATGTAGCTACAACCGCAAATATACATAGCTCTAGACGAACCCCACTATACCTTGGACACTCATCAGCTTGAATCCCTCACTACCTCAGATAGTAGCCCTTGCAACTGCCCCTCCGTGCTCCATTATATTTGTGCTTAGGGACTGGCTGTATGCACGTATCGATAGCTGCCTTTTATATACAGAGTGTGCATGACATGTCATATGCGAATTTGAATGATTCCAACATTTAGGGTATAAGAACAAGTACCGTCCGGACATCTACCCCCCGGACATCTACCCCCTGCCATGTGCCCCCTTGGACAACAATATGGACATATGGAGGGGAGGATATCCCCCAGGGGTAGAGGTCCTAGAGGGTAAACGTCCAAGGGGGTAGATCTCCAAGGGGGTGGATGTCCTAGGGGGTAAAAGTCCTAGGGTGGATGTCCCAGAGGATAAAAGTCATACTAAGGGCTAAAAGCCCCAGGGGGTAGATGTCCAAGGGGGTAAAAGTCCTAGGGGGTAAATGTCCTAGGGGGTAGACGTCCAAGGGAGTACATGGCAGGGGTTAGATGTCCGGGGGTAGATGTCCAGGGGTCCTTGTCCTAAAACCTTTATGTAGGCATCAACTGATATCCACTGTTTCGGAATAGTAATACAGCTTTCACAGGGGTGGGGTGTGGGGATGAAGTTTGGGGAACTGCATCCGACGAGTACAGGACACGATGTCAATATCCTCAGGTAGTCAGGTTAAATGCCAGCTTACTGTATGGTTGGCTGGGAGTTGTGTGGCATTGATGATAACCAGTTTAGTCAATGACTGGAGGACATATTCATAGCCATGGTGGAGCATCATGGATGCCCATAATGTAGACGTACATTAAGAATACACGTGGATCGTTTTAAAATAAGCAGACCATGTACACCGTGTAACAATAAGTCACTTTCACAGCATCTCGATTTGGATGGGTGAGAATAGACCAACGGTACACAATGAAACATGTGAGAGTCATTGTCGCCAAAACGAGCACCTTCTACTGCCTGATTTTCAGAGGTACACAATGAAACATGTGAGAGTCATTGTCGCCAAAACGAGCACCTTCTACTGCCTGATTTTCAGAGGGTGCTCAGTTTGGGAACACATGGGTCTGACACTTTTCTCTGTGTATTAGAATATTGAAACTTTGCAGTGTGAGAATTGCATATATTACACTGGGAAGGTAAAATGTGCAGTGTTAAGGTTACTAACAAAAATCAAACATCATGGCCTCAGAATTCATGGCTGGGGGACATTGGCATCTCCCAGCTGATGTTTTAGGGGAAGGAAGGTGTGTGCAACCCATGTCGAGTGGCGTGATAAGGGGCAGACTTGAATCTCACAGTTGTAGGTATTGGATGCCCGAAGCAGTCCTGTTTCAGAATTCCCATAATCAGCTTGCCGATTAAAATAAAACAACTGTTTGACAAGGCGTGCTTTTTACCCCGTCTCAGCCAGCCCGCAGGCACCTCCCCTGAGGCCAGGCAGCTATTTGCCCAGGCCGATGAAGTGATAACACAATCGCCCGGCCAAATTTGATAGCGCCCACAAGAAATTGTGCCTTAACTATTAAAGCAAAATTACATTTCGATCAAGGAGCACTCTCGGGGCAGGCGCCGGATGGACCGCGAATCGAGCGTTTAACTGCAAATTTTGGCCTGGGTGGTGGTGGTGAGGGGTGGGGGTGGAGACGAGATGGGGAGGTGGGAGTTGGGAGCTGGGACAGGGGGACGACTTGGGAGGAGGGGGACTGGTGTCGCGGCGCGGCCGGGAATCAGATCCAGATTCAATTGTCATCATCTGGCCGCGGGCACCAGGTCTAACATCAGAGCCGATTCGATTTAGGCGACGTTGGGCTGGAGAAGTGTAGGGGGGTTGAGGACAGGGGTGGTGGAGGGGGTAGGAGGAGAAGGAGTGGAGTAGGAGTGGGAGAAGAAGGAGTAGGAGATCCAGTATACTGGCTTTGGCTACCTGGCTGAGAGGGGGGAGGAGGTGGAGAAGAGGGATGGGGAAGTAGCAGGAGGAGGACGGCATGCGGGAGGAGAGGGAGCCGGGTGGCAGCGTTAGTAGCGGGACCCGACCATCTGGTGGGTGATATTAGGGGTAGTTGCGGACCGGCTGTAGGAGGCCGTCCAATTACCGCGCACTGCGCCCCGCCCGGCCCCGACACATGCAGATGAGACGCCTCCCCAGCTTGCCGTCCGCGCCCTCTGTCCATATAAATGGAGTTTTAAGTGGAGCGCCGCCTATCGGTAACTGCTCCGATGGTAATCGAAATTGATGAATAGATAGAGAGGAGGCCCGAGAGATGTGGCGAGTGGAGCAGCGAGGCCATCCTGTGTGCGCGTCAGGCCCTACCGGCCGATTCTTCACCGCCACCTCTACTGCCCTTTCCAGCCTGTGCCCTTCTGTTTTCAATTGGCTGAATATACTTTTCACCCTGCATAATTCCTCCGACTAGCCTCTCTTAGGCACTTCTGACAGTCTTATCCTGCATGCCCGCAGTATTTAGATAGGTGGTGGAGGTATGCCACTGGATATAGAGAACAATCTGATACAATCTAAATCTGGGAAAAGGGTGGCAGGTAGAGGATGGTTGGTGAAGGACCAGTCAGCAAATGGAGCAACAGTTGGTTGAGAGAAAATAAAGTACACAAGGATTTGGAGGTATGGGTTTGCAGGCTAAAAGAAAACCGTTGAGCCCGTGGGTATATATATTGGGTGGCAGGTTGCAGAGGGGGTGCAGAATACCCTACAGTGGGTGGCAGTGGACAGCGTATGGCAGGCAAAGGAGTGTAGGCAGGCAGAGCTCAACGATCAGGGCACATTGTGATGCGGATCGTGCGCGGTTAATGAGGCCGAATTGTGCATAACGTGGTGAGCCCGGATCATGTCGAGACTCAGGCAAGACGTATTGACATTCAACAGACTTATGGCCAGGCTGGGGCCGCCTATAAATCAAGACGTCGGCTTGCACCACTCCCTCCTCCTTCTCCAACCCTCCCCGCCTACCCCACGTGCCTCCTCCTGCCCTATAGACGTGTAGAGCACGTCAAGCCCTTCCCTCCCCAACTTCCTCATACAACAAGGTCAGGCTTAAATCATTATAGCCGCCACCTCCTAATTAAAACTGCCATAATCCTGCCCTGCCTGTCAGCACCGTTTACTGTGTGTCAAGCTCTAATGAAGTTAATACCCACAGTGCCTCCGGGTGCCAAGTTACTTCACACAACCACTAATTCACTGTAGATACATTGTCGCTGTTCTTTTATTTTACATAACCACACTCTCCGATTCGCCGTTAAATGCTTATCCTTGCATTAACCGATGTGGGTGGTTACTAATAATAATATGATTATGAAGAGCAGTTAACATACCTGTCTCCACAGGAGCACTGTGCTTACAGGCATTGCATTCGTCTACTTGCTATATGGCATCTATTAAAACAGTCATTGTAATATGCCTCATACACCCCACCCCGGATTGCCACAATACACAAGTTATATTTCTATGGTCTACTGACATGGGCAATGCTATTTACACACCCTTACCTACCACAGAGCCTCATCTCTATCTACTACTTATTAGACCAGTGCTAAACTTATTGTATTCTAACCTGACATAAGACGGCATCCTTATATACTACTTACGAAACAGTGCTATTATACCCTTGCCTGGCCCAGAATATCATTTATGTATGCTACTCAGAAGGGCAGTGTTATATGTACGCTTCTTGCCTGGCACAGTATTCTTTATATAAGCGGAGTGTGTTGCTGTGATATGCCTGCAACAGAGTCGCATGTTTATATACGACTAAGTAGAACAGCATTATTAGTACAATGTTGCCTTGTCTAGACCCTCATTCATATGCTTCTTACAAGAGAACGATTTATCAGAAGTAAATAAAATATTGCCCACAATAAAGTCTCTCTATAACACGCTATCTGTAAGAAGAGTGAGTCTTTGAACAGTATTGGTCCTACACGTACCCTAGACTCTGCATGACGCAGAGGTTACATTGAATGTACTACAATCTGGTAATTTCTAGACTAGAAATCTGGGAGAGTTTCAACTTTCCAATTCACTTAACTTACTTTTCGATTGACATGCAGAGCTGTGATTTGCACCATACACTCAAGATGTAATGACAAACTTCGCTGTTTAAAGTATTGCTCCATTTCTTCAAATGATAACTGGCTTACTTTTGCATATTAGAAACCGAATACAGCTTTAATATCGAAATGAAAACAGCCCTGGAACTCCAGGCCGCTTTCTTACCTGAATCCGGACAGGTTTCATTGTGTGTTACTGTGCCTTTTTTTAAATTCGGCTGATCACATTAATCCCTCAATCGCTGGGGGTTTTCCCTACTAAAATCATTCAGAAATAACTATTCTCCGGTTCTATGGTAAATCCCTCCTACTCACAAAGGTTTTTTTTATCCTATCGTACCCCTTGCTTTGGTATCTGATGATAAGCATGGCTCTGAAGTAAGGTCAGACACAGGGATTGTCTTTCACTATATACCAAGGTGTTTGGACGAGGCTGCTAGGTACAGCTACTTTGATGTGGTATATATTCTAAAGGGAGCTAAACTCCTGTCGTTGCCAATAGTTCACCTGGTACAATCCTAATGCCCTTTTATGGTTATTCCTTTTTTAGAAGGGAATGGTCCATCTCAATATTACACAGTGCTGTGTTTGATTCATGCGAGATCTGTGGCTTATGTTTAATCCTGATTCGCCACAAAGACATAACTGTTAATAATGTACAAATGTTAATAATGTACAAAGACTATCTTTGGAAGACGAGAACGACGTAACGTGTAATGTCCGGCCTATTCTCTATACTCAGCGATGGTATTCGACTGTTGGTAGTAAACCAAACAACCACATCTTAATCACAATCATAAATCATGTATATATGTGTTTCAATGGTTGCAGTTAAGTATGATTGTCCCCTATACGCTCATTTCGTTGAAAGGTAATCATATTAATGATACAGGGATGAGTAACCAAACCTATGATTGCTTGAATGCCATTGGGCTAACTCCCAACAAAGTAGTCCCTGTAACCTACCCATAATAGTCCATGCCGCCTTTAACGATTGTGGCCTAAAATAGCTGACCCAACCAGTAAGGACTCTTAATTGATTAAAATGGCCATATAGATGCGTGCGCAAGTTGGCTAGTTGCCGATGAAATAACCAACCCTTCTGCATATGCGCTTTGCTCGTTCGGTCCTGTTTGTTGGTAAACAGTGGACGTCGATACAGTAAATATTTCCAGGAGGTTACACACTCTGCCGTAATACCCGCCTACATGCACAATTTCCGCTCTGTCTTATTGGCATTTTCTGCAGCGCCTAATTTATAGGAGATCGCTGGTGCTGTAAGTAACTTTCTGTTGCAGACTCAGGGAGCAGACTTGCCTAAATCCTTAAACATTATAGACAGATTGGGCTAATTTAGATTTTCCATCAAGTCATAATGCATCTTATAAGACTACTTCCTATCAGCAGATTTTGCCAAAATAAGATGTTTTGATCTTTGAATCATAATTTGATCTTGGCAGTCTACTATTTTCATTGTCTGATTTACTATGTATGGTCTACATCTGGTTGATATTGTCATTTAATTGGATTTTCCTATTTTGATTGTTACACCCAGTATCACATAAATATGTTCTACTGTGGGGACTAGTATTAATCTGGCTGGTTTTTTGAGAGGGAAAGGTTTTGATAACGAGCTATACGCCTACGTCTGACTTCCTTTGTGACAACAGTAAAGGACATCATTTGGAAGAGTGGAATATGCCAAGGGTAGAGACTGAGTATGATATAATTCTTTATTATATGCGCACATAAGGAAGCCACAACTAATCATACACCATAGAATTAGTTTATCCGATGATTGGGACTCAATAGTCAATCTCCTTAAAAAGGATGCTGACCAAGAGAAAACTTCTCTTCCTACCTATTCTGATAATTTCCATTCCCTATTATTTAATTCAGGTTTGATGTCATTACAAAATGTATGATTAATTTTGGAACAAAATTAGCCACGATTGTATTCTACCAATTTAGCATCCACATTAAAAGACCACGGCTAGTCCACATGGGATCCCCTGTCTGAGCTCTCACTGTTCATAGATAATATTTGATTGCCCCCCCCATACCCATCACCTAGATATCATTGACTCAGGGAGCCATGCTCCTAGAGTCTTATGCGACGCCTCTGTGAGACGTTTTTTAGGGGGAATTATATATTTTTTATTTTCCCAATTGTTCATAGAAACATTAGGCCCATCGATCAAAAGTACACGTAATCGGATATTTGAAGTGTTTTCCTACACAGGGATGCAAAAATCATTCTTCAACGCCTACCGGAACCCCCTGAAAAAAATTGCTAAAGTAGACCTATCCAAAATACATCATTTTTTCCTCACTGTAGACAAACATGAACAGTACTAGTGTGGACATTTCGACAATTTCGGCATTTAGTGTTAAACCTATGGGAGATCTGAAATGTTGGGTGGGTGAGACGCTTTTTGTCAGACCAGTTTGCCATCTGTGGACACACAATTGACACTTGGGGTAGGACTTTTACTTTGGGTAGGAATTTCGGTCCGACTTTCGGTCCGACTTTCGGTGGGTTTATATACGATTTATCCAATGGGAAAACAAATCCCTGAGTCTTTTGTGATTAGGATCACACGCTAGATTTTTCTCTTACAGTAATTGGAACACATTTAAGTAGGATTTCGAATTTGATTTTAAAAATCGGACTTAGTCATTTCAAGCTCAAATCACACGATGCAATTTACGCTGGAAGGTTTCTGCAATTCTGGATTCTGGGAAACTCCCTCCAAAGCGCAACAGATGTGACTTCAACAAGGAGGTCTAACTGCTAGAAATCGGTTGCGTCTTGGGTCCAAACTAACATTCAGATATTCAGATATTTTTCCCTTGTGGAAAGTTTCTGCAATTTGGCATATTTTGTTTTAAATTGGGCATAATTATTGACCTAAAATCATAGACATATTATTGTAATGTTTGTTCCGTCCAATGTCTATAATGCAATATAATATCCAGATTCATAGATCGCAGATTTTCACAGAGTAAACACCTGTGCCATAAAACCCTTGCACTTTAGAGTAAATGCAAGGCTCCTAAAGGTTCATATTGCAGAGGTTCTGGTGGTGTAAAATTCATTGGGGGATTTGAGCTTTAGTGGGCATTGCAGATAAACTGAATTGATGTTTAATATTGAAACATGTAAATGTAATGTGGAAAGTTGGAAAAGAATTATTTACAACTGAACGCAGCATCGCAGAGACTATAGAATTCTGTGTATGAGGTTGGCTATGACAAAACATAGACGTCTTAGTCTGTGTAATTTCCTTGGGCGGAAAGGGACCAGATTAATTGATGATTGGCAAAAAGATTGATAGAAATGAAAAACCTGCATCCTAGGCTTGTATCGTCCAACCTGATATCCTTTAATAAAAAAAGATTGAGATTGAATTAAAAGTTAATCTGTATTAAATTGGGAAATTCCAATTTCAGGGGAGGACTAAATAAAGTGTGTTTTCGAAAGACACGTATCATACTATCCTCTATGCGACACTCATACAGTATTACAAAAAGCGTTACCGACACTATGGAGCTAAGTGGTGTGATTTTTCACCATACCCCCAGTATTTGCCTTCAACAGATAAAAACACTCGATGTATCTATATGAAATGACTTATGGATTGCTAGCCATTATGCTTTAAAGTGAAAGGCATTAACTTCATCAGAAAAGAAAAACACATCAAACGAGCAGACAAATAAACTGAAAAAATACTGCTTCCGCCAAAAACTGTTGACAGAAGATTTGACCATTTTGGCTAATACGTCAGTCAATTTGACTCTCCAGTCAGTTTCTCTGGCACTTACCAGCCAATCTGACTGATGAAATCAACTTTTGATACAACAGAACAGCCAATAGTGCAATAGTTTGTCATCATGTTACAGAAAAGGCAAGCTCGTCCAAATGTCTGTCCATTAGTATGAACCACCGATTAGCCACAATAACCAAACCAGTCAAAAGACACAAATATGATCACATTGTTCTTTTCTATTTTTTGAAATCTCAGAATAAACTTATAACAAATTTGATAGATTCTGACTGCGTTAAGCCAAGCTGATGCAAATTGAGTTGTTGACATCAGGTGACAGTCGGATCGATTGAAATTGACCCTAGTTCCATTGACCCTTTCCTTAGGGGAATCACAACCTAAAAGGGCGGAACAAGTTAAAATTACACATGCCCACATGCAATCATCTAATTGAGATAAGTAATACAATACATCAACTAGTCCAGACAGAAAAGTAGAAATCCTTTTACCCAGCCCATGTCACATGTTCAGTGCAGGGTGCGCTAAGGTCCCTATTCCTAGTCAAATATTTGTCTAATTAAAAATCTCCTCTAATTGTGCAGAACAAAATGACACCTCCCAATGTTCATGTTGCTATTGTTTTGGATTATGTCTCTATTCCCCCAGTCCCCTGTTATTTTACACCGACTCGTGTATTCACAGAGAGCTATTCTGTGGCTTCACATCCTGCCATTTTAACTTTCTTCTGCCGTGCCTGCCACTTTCTGATAGGTATCGCTAACGCTATACAGTCTCTCCATTATCACATATACGTCCTGAATGTGTATGTCTAACGTTCTTAGGAGCACCTTGTTAGTGGAAAGCTCTTCGATTTATTAAGTGCTTACGATGGTGGCCACATGAGCTTTCAGAGTGCCGACAGTAGAGGGAAGGAAGGCATTCCTGTACAAGCTACACACAAAACGATACGTGCTCTCTTGTTGTATCGAGGAATCAATTAGCAAACCATATGTGCACCATCCAACAAACCCCCACTCACACACTTTTGCTTTATGCCCATTCCCAAAAACCTATACAACAACAGTGCAGATATCGTATTTATGTGTCCTTACATAGCGTGTTGCTTGTATGAGAATGCTGTGGCTAAAACGCGTTATTATCACAAACAAAGGCCATTTGATCATGGCAGTCCCTGTGTGCAGTGAATGCAGGGAAGCAGACACTTTCCACTGTTAGATTCGACCATTAGTGGAACACGAACACAACCTACAGCCCCTGAGTCTGCACAGGGATGTGGTGGGAGGACAGCCGGGGCTCCAGTACGGCCAATAATCCTGAAATAATGCCCTAAGAGGGGGATAATGTGGTAAGAGAGAGGAGGTAGTCGGGCGGGGAATAAGCCAGGCCGAGTCGGCACATTACCGACGGGGTCCATATGGAGGTATGACAGGTAGAGGCTGGGGAGGATGCTTTCACAGAAGGACAACCACAGCCTAACGTCTAATGGGAAATCAGCGCCAAGTCCTGTATGGAGAGGATGGCGTGTGCACAGTGCCAAATCTCAACTAGGCTTTGAGTAGGATGTATGCTTGACGCAGAACAATATGTGAAATAATCCGCGGCGGGTCGGGCTAGGGGACTGTCGGTATCCCTGTAGAGACTGTATAGACAGAGTGGATGCTGACCAAGGTTGAATTCTCTACACAGATGACATTTTCCTTTCAATGTTTTACCACCTTTTGCAACCCTTTTTCACATTATCAAAGATTATAATTTCCAATAGACAGATTATGGGTTCAGGGGATAATAACTGTGCTGAAAAGGAAGGAAAAGTCCCTCCTATTCAGCATTCGAGGAGTGCATGGCTATATCCAATGACAGTTAATCTTCATGTCTCCTGGCATACAGGATCGATGTGAACCCAGTAAAATACAGTCTACTAAAACACAGGGACCCGATAGAAATTATAATTTGATGAATCCCTCAGGCCTGATGCACAGTCCTCAGTCAATGTCAACACCCTGCAGGCTTTACTCCCTCTCTGTCACCCTCTCTATGCCGGGCACATCCCCTCACTTACAGGTTTTAATATCGACTTTTTATTAGATTTCAATGACGCCGTAAATGTTTTACAGGGCTCTTCTGCCGGCAATCTATCGCCACTGTCATTACGACGACGGACGAGGAATTGCCCATCTCAGTTCATAAATATAGACATCCTGCCGAACCCGCCACCACAGTCCAATATCTCCTTGACAGTTTTCATATATATAGCCGGCTGTGCTTTAAGGGGAGACTGTACTGAGAGGTGGTGCAAGGCGACACGGGGAAATGGTACTCTGTCGACATCTCAATGGTATATATGATATTTGCCTTGACATCTGGCAGGGGATGCACATCGCTTCTTTAAAGGCGCTTCCGATATGAAGTAGGGGTAGGAAGTGCAGTGTGAGACTGCATGGAGAGGGGGTATTGGGTATATTGAGAGAGACAGACAGACAGAGACAAAGAGAGGGGGCAGAGACAGACAGAGACAGCCTGATAGAAGATCAGACATAGGTAGGTGAAGGGAAGCACATGGCTCATGAAACAGACGTGTAAAGCCATGGAATGTATTGAAATGTGAGCAAAAGACAAGAAGGGGAAGTACACATAGAAAGATGCACACATTCATAACATATGGAAGAGAGAATTGCCGGGGACGGCCAGAATAAGGGTAGGTGCAGAGAAAAGGAAGGAGAGCGAGAGAGACAGAGAGACAGCTATACATATCTAGATATAAACATACATACAAAAGGGCAGCTAGACCGACATACCACTCTTTATGGGTAGGAGGATTCCGACAGCTACCGAGTGTGGAGTAGTGTGGAGTAGTGGGTAGACTGATAGAGACTGAGGAGCCCTCCTTAGGGACACAAGCCGTGTAGCCGCGGGTGTATTTGGCCGGCCGTGTCGGTCTATATGGAGTTAACGCTGGCTGGTAAGGCACTGAATAGGGGAGAAGTCTATCACCTCTCAGCCAGGAAGTGGGGCATCTTTACATCAGGGAGAGGCCTGCTGGTGGTGGCACAGTCTCCTTCAGACCCAGCTCCTCCCCTGCTCCGTCGCTAAAAACCCAGCCGTGCCTTATCTCAGTGACGGGGGAGGCTAAATGATGACTTGTCGGCGCGCTCAGCTTTAATCATTTACAAAACAACAATCTCCCTCCCCGCTCTCTCCCACCACTACCCTCATGCCCCTCCACATTCACAACGGCCAAAAAGTCCAGTTTATCCACGCGACCCCGACGCAGCTCGGCGATCTAAAGCACGGCCCGCTTTAATTCGGACAGATTCACATTCGACGTGCGAATACACGAGTGTGGGCGACTAGACTAGGAATTGATATGATGTGAGGGTGTGGATGTGGGGGGTTGCTTTTTGATAGGTGCTTGGGTTCTTCGATCATGCAGAGAGAGGGATTTGTATAGAGGGCTTTTCAGCATTGGGGGTCGGCGTAGACCATCTTCTCTGTGGGGAGGGGTGGGAATTATGGTCCCAAGTAGATGGTTCGTCTGACAGAGTGAAATGTATATTTGATTAGGTTGGAATGTCTTTATAAATGTGTTCGTCTCTGATAACACTGCAAAAACGAGATACTGAAATTAGTATTCCTGGAAAAAGTACAATCTGTGAATCAGGCTCAGGAATGATGGTGGGGAGATAGGGGCGTAAGTAGACTCAGTATGAGTCAACATGACTGGATGCACACACGCCCTATCCCTGAGAGGAAAGGGGTGGGCATTTTGGGATGTTAACATTGGGGCGGTATAGGAACAAAAACTCACAGGGAAGCCATTTCTTTTTTCACCCTTTTAATTAAAAGCATTCTTAAGATCTCCGAATCTAGTTCAGATGTGCATCTGACAGTCAAGATAATAATATTACAGTACTAAATTCCCGGATCTGAGCGTTATAGTAGTAATTGTGTATTACACAGCTGGATCAAACAACACCCTTCCATGGATTCCTCTATTTCTCCAGTAAAAGTTAGTGGTTAACTCCCTAGGTGGCGATGGGGTGGTGAATGCAGATGAGGCCCCGGCAATCTACTGAAAGGGTTTTAATTTAGAGGTAATCTGGGTGAGGCATTCGGTGCCTCTCCTCACGGCCACCCTCCCCTCCTCTCCCCACTCCCCACTGTGCCATACGACACGGCCATTACCGCCGCTCTCGGCATTGTGGAGCTTTTAATTTGTCAAGTTTGGCGGTGGTTAGGTCTGGGTGGCGGCATGGGTGGTAGTGGAGACCTTGAGATGGCACTCAGGGAGTTCGAGTGTCAGATTGAGCCTGCCTCACAGTCTGCCCTACCCGCCTCTAAGCCCCATGTACCTGATCTCTTCACTTTGAACCATACTTCTCCAGGTCTCCAGTTCCTCCCATTCTCATGTCCATTTCTCTACATCTCAAGATTTCATTCTTTATAGCATTTAGCCTAATTCTTTTCACATTATGCATTATGTCGGTTAGTATGAGATATATATATCCCTCACACCCATCGCCATTATCACACTTATCCAACTATGTTCATATAAGCAGCCGTCTCTTTGCTCTGCTCCTAAATAAGTGCCTCTTTTTCTCCATATATATAATCCAGTCCTATCAGCCCAATCTATGGCCTTTCTCTCCATCCATTCCCCTGCCTCCCCTCTTTCATTTCCCTGTCCCCCTTCAGGACAAGTCTATGTAAGCCGCACACGCCGATTTACTGATCGCCCAGCGGCGCCCGCCCTACTTGGAGTAGCTCGTAGCGGATGGGGAGGAGCTCCCTCAGATTGACATCAACACTTAATCGGCGAGCGGCAGCGCGCACAGGTTAATCCGGCTCATCGACTGAATCCGGGCCCACCGTGGCGCAGCGGCGAGCTAATCCAGGCGCTCGTGGGCAAAGTAATGAGGTGCACGACCTGCGACTTGAGGAAGGGGAGAGGTAGGGGGTGAAGTTCTTGAGCAGCTCGAGAGCAGCTCCCAACATCAGAGCAATTACCGCTGGTTTCATCAGTCAGAGTACCTGACGGCACCGCCCCCTGCACCGGCACCGCCCCTTCCAGGCCCACCAAAGGCCAAATGTAACCCTCCCAACCATGTACCCTCAAGCCACCCACAGGCAGTCCTCATCTCCTTCTTATGTCCTTACCTACCACAACCATATACCTGGTATTCTGCCATAATACCCAATACAACCATCGCTAAGTGTACCTCACTATGCGCTCCCTGTTGTATCCATCGTCAGCCATCCATATTGATTACTACCTAGAGCCCTCCTATCCATTCTGCTGCACTAATCTGCCTTACTAGCGGCAAAATACGGGCCTATGGGACACCGCCAATAAATCATCACAGGAGAGCCCCAGGTGTACATACACGTCTATTCATTCCTTATCTCACCTGTATTTCATTATTTTACAATTGAAGCAGAATAAAAGCCATACAACATGTATTAAGACAACCACAACTATAGTTAACACTACCATACCCGCTGCCAACCCACAAGTCTGTATACTACTACCCATGCCATACCGGCTGCCAACCCACAGGCCTGTATACTACTACCCATGCCATACCCGCTGCCAACCCACAAGTCTGTATATTACTACCCATGCCATACCCGCTGCCAACCCACAAGTCTGTATACTACTACCCATGCCATACCGGCGGCCAACCCACAGGTCTGTGATACTACTACCCATGCCATACCCGCTGCCAACCCACAAGTCTGTATACTACTACCCATGCCATACCCGCTACCGACCCATAAGTCTGTATACTACTACCCATGCCATACCCGCTACCAACCCACAAGTCTGTATACTACTACCCATGCCATACCCGCTACCAACCCACAAGTCTGTATACTACTACCCATGCCATACCCGCTACCGACCCATAAGTCTGTATACTACTACCCATGCCATACCCGCTGCCAACCCACAAGTCTGTATACTACTACCCATGCCATACCCGCTACCAACCCACATGTCTGGATACTACTACCTATGGCATACCAGCGACCAACCTACATATCGGTATACTACAAACCATAACATACCCACTGCCAACCTATGTCTATATACTACCCTGCCATACCCGCTACCAACCCACATGTCGGTATACTACTACATATAGCATACCCGCTACTGACCCTTTTATCTGTATACGACTACCCATGCCATACTCGCTACTAACCCACATGCATGTATGTATCCTACTACCTCTGTCATCCCCGCTACCAGCCCATATCCCATACTACTACTAATATAGGTACAATACCTGCTAAAAACGTGTATGTCTGCATGCTACTACCATTGCCATATACACTATCAACCGATATACCCTAAAATACCACACGGACCAGACTCGGTACCGACCCACATATCCCTGTACTACTATCAATACTATGCCTGCTACAAGCCTTCATGTATGTATACTACTACCTGTGCCATAACTGCTACAAATACTTGGGTACCTATAACATATATGCACTACTGCTCTTGATTGATTTCATATAATATTAGCTACATGAATCCATTATGAGTCTATATTTCTGTAAACGTTAGTGACCTACACAGAATCATTATAAACAATGAGCTTCGCAAGTTATGTTTGTGTGACTATAATGTTACTTATTTTATTTCTACCATCAATCTACACTTCTGGCACTTGGTCCAAAACCATGTTCATGGTCAAGCGGTGTACTTTGAGTATACTTTATTTAGTTAAAGGATTGTTGGTTTAATTCACTTTATTCATATTTTGAATAGATACCATCATATATTGTTTAATTAAGGGCTGCTTAAAGGCCTAACTCTTGCTACCCGTCCAGCTACAGTCTGACTGGAGCAGGGTCCGGCACTCTGACTTTAGCGAGGACAGGTTGGGTTTTAATGCTGTAGACCACTAACGTAATTTTCAATAAAACGTCTCAAATCTCAAACACAACTCAAGTATTGGGACTCAAGGCATAAGTTTGCCTTTATTTAGTATCGAAATCTAGAAGTCTTCATGCAATGTGTCACTTTTGTATATACACATGAAACTCAGATAGACTCTTCTGTGCACTACGGAATATCAGTCCCCATTTGTAGTCTACATATATCAGGGGGCTTATTTCTTTATACATCTTAAATCTCCAAAATCGTTACTTTTCAGAATGTCGGATTAACCTTTTTGTAGTGTCCAGGTAAATATTCCATCAATGGCTTTATAATATGCTGACCTGGCATCCTGTGACTAGTGAATGACGTCATGCCCATACAATGATGGCTGCGTGCTCTCCTAACACTTGGGTGTGTTGGTGTGGGCGATGTACATACACCCGCAACACCATCCACCAACCACCACTACATGCACTCGCACCTATACCTTCACACACGCGCGTCTCCTGGAGTAATTGGTGCATTTGTCGGTCTTATCGATCCCACGTCCGAAAGCAACAGTCGCCGACATACCCCCGGCTCACGCCGCAAACATACCTGCCCAACACTAATGCCTGACTCTTCGATCTGCGTCGACATGAAAAACTGTCAAATCGATGGCTCTTCGGCAAGCCCCCTCTCACTCCCCCTCTCCCCACCCCTGCCTGACGCACAAGAAGGAAGGAATGGGTATGCTGGGAGCAGACTGGGGGTAAAAAGGCTCAGTGTCATTCGGGGAGCTTAGTGGGGGATAGGGTGGAGTGTTGGTTAAGTTATAAAGAATTCTATACCGAGATTTGGGATGCTACTATATGGTGAGGCGGGTCATATAAGTAAATTCCCTATTCACCAATCTAGTAAGGTGCTAGACATTTTGTAGAGGGCTATCAATGTGAACGATCTAATGTCTGTGATACTACATGGTCACTTGTTAAAGTCCCAGAGCGTATCATTTATCGATGACTGGAGGTGAGGACTGAACACAAAAGGCGAAGGGGGTCCATGCAGGGCATTACATATTTTTCCCTGTCCTTGTACAGTGAGCTATTAATGCGTTGTTGCTATAGGTTGATCAATACCTATGGATACAGATGTCAGTTATCATTATTATAGGCTGTGTGAGAAGATAGTATTGATAGCAGTATAACATGGTCTCCCCGGGGCTGTTCTGATATAGCAGCACTGGCCTTGCCACCACTGTATAACCTTAACGGGTGGTTCTTTGGGAGGGTAACTATTGTCCCCGTGCTGGTGGCATGGGGGTAGGGACACATTAAGGGCCTGCCGCGGGTCATGGTGAAGGATGAAGTGTGAAGCGGGGCTCAGAACCTGCAATGGCAGTCTGGGCCATTGTCCACACGTGAATCGTGCACTCCTCCTGCTCCTCTCCTCCAGTCACCCACCGCCCTTTTTTCTCCTCATACCCTGGAGCGGGTAGTAAATTCTGCCCAATACTCGGTGCGGTGCCGGAGATGTCTCCAGGGGGCTGGCCGCAGACCCGGCGGTAGACGCGGCAGCTGACGTGCTTTATTACTTGTCCACATTACGGTCTGTCAGGCAGAGAGGGTCACATGCCGCAAAGAGCAGACCTGTTTTGACTTGTCCTGTATAGTACCATCAGGCACTGGCTGAGGAACGATCAGCTCGCAGATAGATGACCGGTTTGGTACCTATAGGCTACTTGATGGGTCCATATAAAGTACAGCTCACATCTCCTCGCAGTGAACTGGTAAGGTGAATAAACATAGGATAGCAGGGAAGGGATAAATGATAACAATACAGATGGAATTAATTGATGGACGTTCGATAATGTTCTAATGTACATATAGTATAGTCGCCTATGCAAGTTAATATACATCACTTTAGGATATAATAAAGTTGTTTTTCTAGGTGTTATGAATGCAATCTAGTCTAGTGTAGCAAAGAGTGAGGCAGCTTGGACAGGTTGCAACCATTCCACTGGGGGCCCTCACCACATGAACTTCAAGTCTGCATTGTTGGCGACAAATCGCATTTCGCTGACGTGAGAGAGACGCCTAGTTCCAGTTGCCTTACATTCACCAAAGTCTATATTGTAGCTTTCTGCAATATGACTGTACTATGACTGCTCTCTGTAGTCCTATATGCCTTTGCTGCCCCCTTCAACCTTCATAACCTCCAACCCTGTCACCTACCAGCACGCACACAGCGTGTTGTGTGACACACAGACTTGCATATTGCATGTTTAGGCCATGATGTCTATATCCACCCATGTATGGCTAATGGAGTGGCTTTATTGGGAATAGATAAGAGGGATGCGTTCCTAAAGTCAGAACATAGCTGGGCACTCCCTTATCTCTCTCGCATAGCGTCTTGGATATCAGATCGTGTACATCAGGGGTCCGTGGTCGAGGCACAGGTAAAATTGTACCATAAGTAGTTACCTGATAGGTACACTAGAGTCGGGCACCTGGAGAAATGTAATAGACCACAACTCATCTCCCGAGCACCAGTACATCCTATAATATATATATAGTAAAACATTTGCAATATCCATGACATGGATATAATATATAGATGATGGTATGAGTTAGGAATTGTGGACTGTTTGTGATCGTCCCTACAGAAGGGTCGTAGTTGTATGGAGCGAATTTCTACAAATGCAGGACTAGTTATTTTAGTGGTATGATACGAGGATTTTGGATTCAAAACGACATATCCCCATCCCAAAAATGGTGTATATATAGTGTTTTTTTGGAAAGCCACCCTGGGGTCAATTATAGTACATTTGTGTATTTTGGTAACAGAGTGTATTCTTCACAGGCCTTAATGACATGAAAAATAGTAAATTTTGTAAAGATTGTTTGAGGATTACATTTGGCCATCCCTAACCCAGATCTTTGTCAGATTTTGTCTCTTTTTCAAAAATGGCGCTTATGTCGTTTTGCATCCAATCTATGTAGATGGAGCCTCATTACTAATTTAAACGCAAACCATTGTTACTTTTGCAGACACAGGGCTTATTATGCAGTCATCAACTATTCCTATCCATCAGCAACGGCACTGTTATACCTGTGTGATTAACTTCACATCAATTCACCGCCACCACTTTTCAGTCCCCATATTGAGGCATGGAGAAGCAATATACCACCCCCATCTATCCTACTCTACTGGAGCCATCTCAGACCTCTTATTCTCTTTTACTCCAGGGTGACAGAGTATCTCTGACATCGATCAGCCAGCGTCACATCCGCTGCACTATTTTTAGGGACATATTTACTACTTCTCGGCTATAGGAAAGTTCACCATCATACCATAGACAGCGAAGTGCACTTGGCGCTTGGCTCGGCGTAATAAAGATGTTGTGCTTCCTCCGTTGGCGTGGCCACAGAGAGGGGTGGGGAGCAGTGCGTGCTGTGGTGTTCATCTCCTGCCCGGGATGCCTCTTAAGGGGGAGCGTGAGTGAGAGATATCAGCCCCCTACTCTGCCATAATCGGAGTAAATCAGCGCCCGGATCTCCACCACTCACTCGGCGTGCCTGATCCACGCGCTGAGAGAGCTTTTCAAAGCCTATTTGTCGGCAGCGTGATGAACCGCTTAGCTGGCTTAGACTATTCAGTTAGTGGGATCTCCATGGTAATCAAGTCTGAAATGTCACTCCCTCTGTCACACTCACTCATTTACACGCACTCACTTAGTTTTCACCAGGGCTAACCGCAATAAGTTACTCATATGCGTTATCCATACGGTGAACGATTTTAAATCGCAAGTATCATATGTATGTATAACTTTCACTGGCGTTTTTGGTCATATTACAGTAATATCTCATAATAAGGAGACCTCGGGACCAGACAAAGTTGCTGCTTGGACGCAAAGTACCTTATAACCAATGATAAAGATATAGAGAACTGATAATCGGAACCATGGAGACGTGCTCCTTATGGCAGAAATTTCTTCTACCAGTCCTCCTTATAACGAGTTTTCACTGTAACTGGTGTATGTATATGTCTGGGTATATATACTCATTTAACCGTCTACTTGTTGACTTGCCTACTAAGTTCAGGTTAATAACTCGCTAGCTCGCTTTCTTGCTCACTCCCCAATTAAGTCACACACGTACATAGACTCATTAACTTCATCAGCGGCTCAGTCCCTGCATTGTCTCTGTCTCACTCTATCATTCTCTCATTACCCACTTCAAAGGCAGAGACCGGAGCACCACGCGACACAATGCATACACTAAGGACCAGAAGTAGATTCCCTCGTCGCTACTTATAATTAGAACGTTGTTCCCCCCAGACTGGGAAATGAGGGGTCGGATTTGTAGAACTGTGGATAATTATACTACTTGGTGAAGCAGGCGGGTGCCTGAGCCCGACATCAGAATTGTACTCAGCAGCCACTTGGCACTAACTGTGGTGTTTGAAGTCCAAAGGTCAAAAGCTAAATAACCACCCATGTGTCGTGATTGCCTGAGGAGATGCTCTCAAAGTGTCTGTACCTGCTCTCTATGGTCTGCATTCTCTGTAGTGGCTCAAGGCAGGGTCGAGCTGCTCTGAGCTGCTCATGCACTGCGGTTAGTGTGACGTACCCCCTGCGAGCGAGTAACCCGATAGAGGAGCTCACTGTTCGCCCCCTAGCGGTAAGGACATGGCGGGAGGTCGTCACCCAGCACGCATGTCCACTGGCTGACAATGGCAGGCAGGTAGGGGCGAGCTGCTCGTTCAGGTCACGTTACCTACCGCCTTCACTAAGAGCTGCTCCCCCCGCGCTATCCTGTTCCCGCTCTTCGTTTCTACTGCTGCCCCAGCACATATTCAATTAATCTCTTATCTTACTATGCCCTCGGTTTGTCCAACTGTCTGTCGGCTATGAGTATGAAGGGGACCTCGCTGTCTCTCTACCCCCATCTCTCTTTCTCTCCCGCTCTCAATACATATACATATAAGTATATCAATCCATACTCTACCTGTCAGCCCAGACACACCCTATTATCATTATGCCTTTACCTACTTCATATTTCTCTCGCTGTTTACCTAAAAGTACTCTATTATTCATGCGTCTACACGTGTTATTTTCATGTCTTTCCCTGCAGTATGTATATACAGCACCTCTTTCCACACAAGAACCATGTCTGTCTAATGTCAGCAGTCCTTTCACCCTGCCATTTGGCCTACTTTAGATACCACCGCCTCACTATTCGTTTAGCTAATGAGCACTAGGTTCGAGACAACATATTGAACACCCTCTGAAGTCCCCACTTAACAGCTGTCTCCAGGTGTCTGTAAGGTTGATGTGCGACACTATAATAGCCGAGCCATGAGCAATTCCTGCAGTAATGAGCATTTTCATTTGTCAGACATCATTGCTATTATACTTCAGAACAGGGATTGTCCATAGCTGTATTGTCAATTTAAGCCTGTTTCAGCTATGTTTGCTGGTATTAGAGCCTATACAGGCATATATAAATAGCAGTTAGATCAATGCGGTGCATTAGAACCAAAGCACGTTTGTTTGCCTACCATGCGAAACAATTAAAAGTTAAATAATGACAGACGCGAGTAGAACAGCACACGTTAGCTATTTTATATTTTACTCTTAATATGCATAGATGTGATGCTATGGGGATATTGCCTGTATTTAACGTGTCTAAAGCTGATTATGAAAGTGTGTAATAAATGGGTCATGTGCGTGTCTAGCAATGATTAGACAAGCAGTTGTGTTTGAACAGTCTCTCACCAAATATGCATAATGCGTTATGAGCAGAATGTTTAAGTGGGCGATTTTAGCTAGTTATATGGGACCAGAGACACAGCAGTGCATGTAGATGTAATGAGTGGGTATTGTTGGGTTTTTAGACATGATTTCATTCTGTGATATTACAGAATGATGGTTACATGAAATGACAGATGCCATTAGCTATTGTTATTGTGTTCCAGCCGTCGGACTAAATCTACGATCGATTGTTTGGTTTTAACAAAGTCAGCAAGGCTTTGGGACAATTCAGTCAATGGGAAGAACATCAAGTTTTATCCATTCTATCCCCTCAATGATTCTTTCGTGGTGGCTCTTGATAGAACAGACGACTCATGCTTTCTGATCTATTTGCCGTTAGTTTTGCATTCTTTTGTGAGAAGTGGATACAAGAAAATGACTGTTATACTCTTCACCATAATTATTATCATGTGCATCTCTCACAAAGCATTGTGTCCTTATTAAAGCCATTGTTCTATAGTGTTAGTAGAACTAAGACTTCACGACCAAGTCTTTCTGTGCTCACATTGGTAGTTTTATTCTGATATTCTATAGAATTTACAACAATTCGCTTTTGACGCGACAACCGAGAGTGGTATTCCAAAAAAGAAGCAAGCCTCATAATCAGCCTCGCGGGCTTTAATTGAAAGGCCTCATTGTGAATGCTAAATCATCTCAAGAACGTAGAGAATGAAGGAGAAAAATAGGCAGCAGGGTGAAATGCTGCAACTCTGGTAATAATTGCTTTCAGCCTCAGTGGCTGCACTGTTATCCACGGTCCTAACCCGGAGAACTGCCTCATCGGGAAACCTTCAGAAAGCATTGGCTGACTGCTCCGCGACTGTCTCCTCTAATCGACTGACCAACAAATATCCATTGCTGTCCTCGAACAAGTCCCTATTGTCTGCCGTGGGGAAATAATAACTAGTCACCAACAAAGCAATTGGTTTGTGGAGCGGGTGGTGGGCTGAGTGTCAGCACCCCAGCCCTGTGCCAGCATGAAGCCATTGCCCAGGGGAGCCTGCCGTGTGGCTTCCGACGGTGGCTTCAATGACGCCCGACGCTGAAATATGGTTAAGGTCCCGGGTAGACCCTACATCGAGCCGACGTGGATGAGGCGTGTGTGCCAAGGTGTCTACTCAAGTGTCTCACGGCTACGTCTCTATCCTACCCCTACCCACTTGCACCAAACCCTGCTCGGGGAAGGAGAAGGGGCCGATATTCATTCCTCCTGCTCAGGGTTGTGAGATGAAAGGATGAGACCCGTATATTTTGCACGTCTACACTGCTCTAATGAACTTCAAGTTGTTAATCAGGCACGACTGGCGACCGGCGACTTGTAAACATCAATAGATAATGCGGCTTTGATAACATGATGTCCCTAATACCACCATCCATCTCCTCATCGAACCAGGCTTATTTGACGGTAATTGATGGCATGGGCCCCGTCGCTTCCTCGGCCCTGATTAGCGCTATTAATGTGTATGCTTTACCGGGTGCAAAAACAGTGTCTTTGTTTCTTATTCTGCGGCCCTCTTTTACCCGATTATATGCAGTGTTGCCGGCATTGTGATGCCGACATAGGGCTGGTCATTAATTTTTGCTCAGAGCGGAATGTCCATTGTCTCTCGTCCTTGGCTCACGTGTGTTTAAAAGTCTCCTGGCTACTGCACAAATTGCCCGATGCGGCTGCATGCTTTTACGTCTTTGTCCCAAGTGTGGGACGCTCACTCTTGAGGCATTCATCGCCCGCCTAGAAATGTCCTATTGTTCTAATTGACTCACCCACTTTTTGAACACGCCTTGCACTGTGGAATCGTCCGAGCGTTAAAGATATTATATTCAAATCGCATTTCAACTCCGCTGCTTTGGATTTGTCACGCTGAACATTGAGTGAAAAAGGCGCCGAGCACGACAAAGCATCACAAGCATTAAACCCATGATTCTACCTTGGGGTGTTACAGAGGCATCGACGTCTCGCTCGAATCAGCCACGTTCCCGGTAACACCGAGCACTGCTCTTGCCACCTACTCCACCGCTGTCTGTGAGGATCATATGGAAAAACCGCACGCACGCGATCCCCAACGGAGGGGCTCGGAAAATCCGATTGTCCTTATTACTATCTAATCCCGATAATGCCTTACTATGATGATGGTGGGGCATGTTAAAAATGGCGACTTTAACGCCTTAATACCACCACCACACGTCGGAGACAGCTCAACTTCCGTCTATCTCTCCCTCCCTCTCTGGCAGTGGGTGGCAACTGTTGAGCTGCTCTCTGAGCTGGTTCAGTCTGAACTCGTCTCTGTGAGCTAATACGCGACGAGCTGGTCTGTGATGTAAAACATGAATGGACCGTTTTGTGAGCTGATGCAGCATGGGCTGTTCTGTGAATTAATACAGTAGGAGCTATTATGTGCGTTCATGCGACATAAGTTGCCCCATGAGTTAATGGATCATAAGCTATGAAATAATTCAAAATGGTCCGTTATGTGGGTCCATGCACCCTGAGCTGTTCTATGACTTATTACAGCGCGAGCAGTTATCTGCAGCATGGGCTATTCTATGACGTATTACAGCGCGAGCAGTTCGCTGCAGCATGAGCTTTTCTATTACGTATTACAGCGTGAGCAGTTCTGTGAATTCATTCAGATTGGGCTCTTCCATGGGTTAATGTCAAAGATGCTGTTCTGTGAATTAATTTAGACTGGGGCTGTTCAGCAATATTTATCAACTGACCTGTTGTAGTAATGTATAAAATGACTTTTGAAGCACAATAAGTCAGTGTATTATGAAGTCTGTCGTCAAAGGTATTGCAGTATCAGGTGCTTCTTGTGCATGTTTCTTGATAACTATTTTTAAAAGGCTTTCTCCTGGTTAGTGCAACGGGGCTACATCTTTAGTAAATGCATAATAGCGTGCTTCCTGAGTTAATGCACCATAGGCTGCTCGCTACCTTTAAGGCAGAGTCAACCTAAAAGGGCCAAATTACCGGATATAACGCCTGCTATGTGTATGATGACTTTCATTTAGGGCTTGTGATACCTGGACCATGTAATAAAACGCGCAGCCTCCAATCTAGACCCGTCCCGGCTGCCTACTTACCAAGTGCCTACCTGTAATATGCACACATAGAGTGCCCCCTACACTCCCCAACCTCATCTGTAAACGCTGGTGCCTGGGGTGGTGGTACAGCCTGAGCAGGAAATTCACATATGTAGCCCACCACCACCCATCTTCCTCCGCTCCGCCTGCACTTCACGCCTCTCTCTGTGTCTCAATAAGCCCCGTGTTAAACACTGTCACCCTGGATATCTATCCTTATAATATATCCAACGCTGTCATAACCAAGCCATTTTATGTTGTGCCACTGGACATTATTTTATCTTATTGATTAGCATGAATTTGATTCCCCTTTTGTAGACTATTGTCATATTGTCATTCACCATATATGCCTTACACTTGAAAAACCACTGTTATATAGTGGTAAGTTCCCTTCCTCTCCAGATGCTGCCTCTCTGTTATCCCTCACCAATGTACTTCCAACCCTTCTGACCTTTTACCATCGTGTCGGCTGCATGCATGCCAAGGCCTTGCTCACCTTCATTCTCAGTTTGCCCAACTGTGTTTGTGTCCTACAGAATGTCCAACTTCAACCCTGTCCAAATTCAACCACCCACCCATCCTCTCACCCCCTCCCCCACACCCCAACACCCCAACACCCCCCACCCAACCCCCACCCCAGGCCACTCTCATCTCCTCCAGTTGGCCTTGGGTACAGTTTGCCGGCAGGTCTAGTCTCCTCGTGCCCGGGCCAGCCTCACGTGTCGACACATAATATTTCTCCTGAAACAAAACATTTATTTTGGCCGAAATTCGGAGCGCAAATACTCAGGCGACGCGGGCTATGTCTGCCGTTAATGTGGGCGTGGACACGGGCGGCTGGTCGGCCGCGGGGGGCGGATATTGCCTGCGCCCTCTAGTGGGCGGCCTGATGGCTTTCCTTCCGTGCTAACAATGAAGGGCACCCAATAACCACCACCAGCCCTCCTGCTCGCCTCGCCAACACTATTTTCGTTCGCATATTCATGGCGAGGCGGCCGCGGGATGTGTTCCATAAACACGCACCCTTGTTTTACGCGCGCGCCAGCGGGTGTGACGCGGATCGACTGGGGTTGGGGCGGGGGTGAGAGAAGGTGGGTTAGTGGTGGAGGGTGGGGGGGGGGGGAGTGAGAGGTTGAAGTGGAGAACTTGGGAAGGGGGTGTGCTTCCATGTTTTGCCGCAGGCTAAGAAGCCGTACCACATCTTGTGTTAGGGATAGGGAGTGCGTGAGAGGAAAAGGGTAGTTGATGATGATCTATGCGAAGTGTCAGCGACAATCTGTTGAAGCATATAGGTCTGTTTAGGATATGACACTCTCTTCTTGCCACTGGGGACTACTGTAGCAGTCTTCCAATAGAAAAGCATCACCATATACGTGACTGGGGACCACTTCTTCAGACGTATCGGTTTACTTACATACACCTCTTTGCCCACCTAAGGAATCGGGCATGTTAGCGGAGATTGGGGCTTGGGGAGCGATGCCTACAGTGGAATGTGCAACGCAGCCTTTATTACTTTCTGATAGAGGGAGGTATCAGTCTCACCATTTCAGTAGTGTCTGGCATGCATATTGTAAAGACAAGTTCCTCTTCACCAGACAGGAACATGAGTACCGTGCAGTGTCTGCTATTTCCAAACTCAATACGCAATGAGTTTTGTTTTTTTGAGTCTGCAGGTGGGCTTATTACCTGACTTCTATTTTTCCACCGTACTATCTGGCTCAATATTTTACCTATTCGCTGCAGGCATGCGTTGTCATTTATGGCCAGTAATGTGGGTGATTTTGCCCATGTAACTCATAAAGTTAGTCCCTAAACCAGTGTTCGAGCCATGATGTTTTGAGGCTGTTTTAACTTATAGCAAACATTCAAAGATAACGTGTAGCAACGGCGAGCGACTCGCCGGTGTTGCCTTCATGCATCATGTCGATAAAATGGAAATTTGCAGTGAAGCCCTACAAGTCTATTCTGTCCATGTTACATCATCAGTGGAATTTTTTTGAGGAATTGCTTGGAAAAGGCGAGAGCAGACCAACTTCAGACAACAAACAATATTTGTAATAGATAGACTATGGTTATGAGAGGCTAACTCAAAATAACCACTGTAAGCTGGCTGGTACCCTCATAGGGTGGCTGCCAGTCTACAGTAGTCATATTTTGAGTTAGCCTCACATAACCATTGTCTATCTGTTTTAAACCACAGCTGTGAGGTTATGTGAGTCTACACAGAAATAACCAACACAGAGAGAAGAAACCGAGTCAAAAGGGAGTCCAGGCTTGCCTCCAGAATGACTCCCTTTTCTGACTCTCTTTCTGACTCTCTTGATGAACCTGACTCCCTTAAAAGGGAGTTATGTGACTCCCTTAAGAGAGCCCAGGTTTTGCCTCCAAAATGACTCCCTTTTATGACTCCCTGCTACAGAGAGAGTCCAGGTCTATGCTGCAACTCCCTTTAGAAAGGGAGTCTAGGCACAGTATGGCTCCTTTTGAATAGAGAGTCATAATTTATAGGTAATTCCTAACCCCTAACCCTCTATATAAGCATTTCAATAGCTGTCTCCCTAGCTGATGTTTCTACATTATGTTGGTGCAATGCCTCACAAGGAGGAGGGATCTCAGAAAGATCCCTATAAGAGCACATTAGTTAATATACAAAGGAACATATGAGCTTTTGGGATTTAACCTTCTCATGTTGCTACAAATTGGGTGTCTATACATTATACATCATGCTTATGCTACAGTTTTAAATTGACTGTAATTATTTCATAAAATGTAATTCTGACATTACATGTTGATGCTACAATGATATACACGTATCAGCATAATTATCAATGTCACAAATAACATGGATCTAGAGATCTGAGCATGCAGAATATTACCATTTTAGGTATAGTGCTACCACCTAGCAGGCTTAACTGTAACCAACTGTTTGACTCCCTTGGGGGGAAAAGGGAGTAGGGACCCTTGACTCTGATTAGAAACAGAGTCAGATGGCTTCTTAACATATATGCTAGATGGCATTACAGTCATTGTACAGTAGTGTCACCTAGTGGGTTTCCTATTTCCGTTTTGTATGCTCACCTCTGTGACTCCCTTAGGGAGTCCAGGTAACCATTGACTCACCTCAGCTGACATGGACTCTGTTTGATCTAATTGAAAGGGAGTCAAGGCTGTTAGAAGGGGGAGTCAGACAGTGTGAAAAGTGAGCCAAAGGGACCCTGGCTCTCTTTTTATAGCCTGGACTCCCCTTGTGACTCGGTTTCTTCTCTCTGTGAAGGTGTGAACTCCTTTGTCTTAGCCCTCCGCTGTGGTTTAACTAATTTTAATTTAACATACCATTCATATCTTTATTAGTTTGAAGAGGTTAGCAGAGCAGCTTAAAACGGCTATCCAATCAATTGAAGACCCTTTGTGGACCCCACAAATAACGTTTACCCTATTGTCTATGCGGAGTTAGCCAGGATAGTCTGAGAAGCCGTGCAAGAGGGAGGTTAGCGCTTTGTCAGAATGGGGAGACAGGAGGGAGCCATTCCCATCCCAATATATCGTACCCTCGAGTCGTAACACAGGGATACCCCTTCAAACACCTCCTGCCCTTTTTTATGTACTGGGCCAAGTTCCACCCATACTGCAGCCATAAGCCCCACTCCCGGGGCACACATTGTGTGACGTCACCCCCTAGGTACTCATTGTATGACGTCATAACCCCATGGTACTCATTGAGTGACGTCATGGCCCAGGACAGCCATTGCTCTGACGCCTATTTGGCCCAGTAGGTGGCGCCTCTGGTCATGTCTACACAGCTGTAACTCCCACGTCATGTCAAAAACAATGGTAATAAAAACACATAGGGTGCAGTCACTGCTCAGTGCTTGCTTACATAAGGCTGTATTGTCGTTTTTTCCAGATATGTTACAGATGCATGGTGCACTCTGATTTTTAGTTGAGTAAATGCACTTTTTGCCATAAATATATTGAGTGCTGTAGCCACATCTCCACCATTCCCACATAGAGAGGGTCTACATAAATCAATATCTATATGCTTCCCTGACAATGACATCTCTTTGTTTCCTTACATTTTGAACATATGTGATAGACTATATCCTTGTCTCAATCAGTTATCTAAATATTTCTCTCTAACTCCCTCAATAAGTGTGTTATACACACGGATATATCATAATGTAAACAATATACATACTATACTTATAAAACCCTCCAATCAGCGGTCCAGAAAAATGCAGTATGACGCCTATCATACTTCCCCTCTTCTGTAGCCACTGGGGTGGTTGTCAGTAACTTATACCCACTCAGTATGCTAATCCAATAACTCAGACAAGGCCCATCTCCAACGATGGAAGCTGACAAACCGCTGTTTCAGCACCCTATGTAATATTCACGGCCGGTATAAGTTTTATCGCCTCCCGCCGGCCCCAACGCCCGCCAGTTGTTTGTGGCCGTCTTGTGTGTCACAGGAATTGAGATGATATACAACATACAGCATCCCATTCGCCTTGTACAGGCCCCAGCCGGGCCTGCCCTCCGCCATGAAATGCCGATTACAATGAAAACATAATGGGGAAATCAATACAGATCCACCGTACAGAATACAAAACGTGGGTACAGTAGGAGGAGGGTGCAGCGTTCAGAACATGGATGGACGGTATGAGCATATAGAGGCAAATCTTTAGTGAATTATAGTGTACTATTGGGGGCTCATTCAGGTGTTATTCTAGTACTGGTAGGTTAGTGTTTTGGTGAAATCCCTTGGGGAGATTGTGATGACTGTTGTGGAATTACATGTATACGTTTTGCTAGATAATGAACATATATTTATATCAATGCCCTAAGTAATCTGGGTTGTACACATAATATCTTAGACTAGGCTAGTAGCAGTCTTGGGTGTATTCTAAATTTTGATTCAGCTTATTAGTGCTTGACAAGGCTCCCCTCCCCCGCCTGTTCCCGACACACAAACTCCTCCACCATACTTCCTGCCCACTATAGTATAATCTAGGCACTTAAACTCCCCAGTGCCTCTATATGTATACATGTATAGGGCTGAGTACCTGTGCCGAGATTTGCACCTCTAATATAATATTGCCAGGCAATCCAGTTTTCGCTACCTGGGTTTTATATTGTATCAAATGTATGTGATCATGTGTACCTCATAATACATATCTATTTATACTCACAAATAACTGGCCGATTCAGAGTCACGTACCCTACCTTGATGTCACAGTCCAGTGGTTTGTTTTCCCCACCATACCTACCATAGAATGAATAGAAACAACGAAGTATTTGTAACTCAACCTATTGCCATACACGCAGTACCCTTCCCCTCAAAAGAAACTGCATATTGACAGGCCCATCTCCCTGATACTGCCTAACCACAATTAAAAGGTTAGGTTACATTCAGACAGGGTGGTGGTGTCAGGGCAAACATGGCCTGGACATGGTTAGATAGCTACACCATGAGTAGTTAATGGGAAGATCAACTCTAAAGGAAGTGTATATGGTATGGTGCTGCACTATAGGTAGGGACTCAAGAATCCGCTAGGTGAGCCCCTGTGCACACAGCAGGGGAGTATTTTGGTGCAGTTGTGCCTCACAGACACCGTTATAACACTTCTCTCTTAGGGAGTGACATTTTATCTGTTATTTTTAGGTTATCACCCAGCCTATCCAGCCATCCCTATCAGCCATCCCTATAATAAGTGACTGCAGCTAAGAGAAGTTAACAAATTTTATGGAGATAATATAGATTATATCAAAACCATATGAATTTATAAATGCTATTGGTTGCTTTTTGGTTTGTGATCTCATGAAATATGTTGTTATATCATGTAAAACAATGGAAGCAATCAGAGGATGCTCTCACCTGTTCCTAGACCATAACATCATAATACTTATTATTATGATTGGGTCATTAAGACAATTGGTTTACTCTATACTAGTGTAATGGGTGATCATGTTAAGAGGGTCTGTCAATCATGGCCCAGCCTGGCCAGTACTTCAAATGCCCCCCAAACCCCTTTTTTCTGGAGTCCCTACTATAGGGCCTTTAACCCACTACTACTAGTGATCCTGGGTACAGTGAGCTACACAATAGTGACATGGTATTATGAGCACAATGGTGACTATTATGTCTAAATGGACAAAGCTGGAAACATAACTACTGGACATCTAGAGATTGAATGAATCTTAAACCTCCCACCGCCAGATTTCTCTGTAGTTCTTTTTCAATTTGAAAAAAAAAATTGAAATCAGATGTTCGCTTAGCTACTCCTTGAGCATTCTTGCTAAACAGAAATAGAATGTACGATGTGAGAGAGGATATCATAAGTTTTAATATGATACCAAGCATAGGGTGCTTCGACTAGGACTTTTAAGAAAATATTTTCATCAATTTTGAGTAATAATTTTTCATTCAGCTCAGTGGATTAGGTGCTCTGGCCGCTATAGTGGCCTGCTGGCGGTGAGAGGGTCAAAGATACAAAGAATTCGAAGCCTCACTTTCAGACGTTTTGGGCAAATAACCACTCCCTAAACTGGTGTGTCCCAACAGATGACCCACTAGGTATTGTAGGAAGTGTGCTTCTGAATGTATGCACCGACAATCAATTGGTACTATCGACAAAAAATAATGAGTGTCTCAGATAATGTATCTGGTAGAATCAACGATTTGAAGGAAAATAAAGCTTTAAAGAAGTACAAAGTTCAAAACGCAATATAATGCATGCCGTGCTAAATGTGGGATAGACTAAGTGTCCATGCCTGCATTGCACAGACTTTTTTTATTGCAAAGAATTCAAAGGTCCTCAGAGTTGACAGGTCAAGCATGTGACTCTCATTGTGCACACAAATAAACAGTGGAACACCAACCTTGGGAGAGGTCAACTCTGCCCAGAAACTGTAAGAGATGGAGTCCTGTACAAGACCTACATAAGGCCAACACCCACAGGGCGTTCTATGGCTGAGGACCCTCTGCGTTCTATGCATATTGCGTTCTAGGAGCCTTGCTTATACTCCAATTCGCAAGGGTTCCCATATCCTATTGCAAGTTTCAAATCCCACTGTGCACATGCACATGGCACTGAATCTCTGCATATTGGACTGCATTGACTCTATGTGTGAGGGTTAAGTGTTGTATTTCGGGGGAGTTACTTCATAACAATTGTGCTCACAGTTGGTTTACTATAGAAGGGATATCTGTTAATTTATCATTTGAAATAATACATCATGTAGGTCTAGTGGTGGGCAGATTATGTATATTATTCATGAAAAATGGTTGTAAAATGCTCTCTGTGTATAATCAGAAAAAAGGAGTGGCCCCCCTGACTTTCCAGGTGATTGATATGTATCATGTGCATAAACAAATCGCAGAGATTTCCCTGTTAACCAAGGAAAAATATCTAATTATCTAGATCTTATTTAGTGCCCAATTCGCAACAGATTCCTTGCAGTTACACCTCCCTCTTGTAGTTACATCTGTTGCGAATTTGGGGGAGATCCCCAATTCGCAACAGATCCCCGATTCGCAGAGATTTTCCAGTATAGATTGCCCTGTGGAATTTGACCTATACTGTCTTTACCCGCCCTGCTGAATTAGGATGAACGTGGGTGTGGATGTGGGCTGGTGGGAGGGGAGGGCTTCTTCTGCTTATTCCACTACGGTGGAAATATTGGTTATACTGCCACTCGCGTTTCCCCAACTGTAACTCAGTGAGACATAGTCGATATACTCCCCACATCGGTTTGTTTGCCTCCAGAGTCTTATAAATAGAAGCAATCAGGAAACTGTAACTTACCCCCAAAGCCCTGACCGTCTTCCCTATTCATTATTTGTCATCTAACCTGCTAGTCGTACATGGGGGCGATGGTGCATGTTGGGATGGATCTCTTCTTTGGTATGGGCCTGTGCAAAGACAATAGCTGCAGCTCGTGTATAGTCCAGGCCTAGATCACGGTGTCAGTGGTCTCTTGCAAGCCCAATCTCTAATGTACAAAGCCGTGCGTGCCCTGATTAGCGTCCCTTTGTCCCCGCACCAGGAATGACTTTCATACCAACCACAGAGTCACCCCTCCCCAACCCGTAGCCCTGATCATTACGACTATATAACATGCCGAATGCAGATGGATGCCTAGCCTTGACTGGTCGTGGTGCATTGGGGGAGGGGGTAGGTCCAATTGTATACCGGCAGTATGTGGCATTGTGGCGTCACTTTACTTGTACATGTAGGCAATTTGCCGGCAACCTACCCTGCATACAGGTTCCATAACACCCTTGCATGGTTGGCTATTGTGGGGACAGGGCACAGTCATCTACACCACCCCGACCCCCACCCAGTCATACCAGGCACTTACCACAGGTATACAGCCCTCCGCATATACACTCATTATATATTCTGGCTGTGCGGTCTAGCCGATTTAGCTGTCCCTGTTGTGGACATACAAAGTACTGCTATCCAAATTGAGTTATCAGTTATGTAGTCAGATCAGAAAGGGACCCGTTATAGAGTTGAGATCATAAATGTGTATTTGGCACCCAACATGACAGATCTATCAATGTTTTACGTGTCGTGAATAAAACTCCCCCATCCCCATTATATCCACCACATTCCAACAGCAGGTCAGCCATCACCAGTAAACCACTGTGTTATTACTCTTCATACCGACCAATACAGCCTACAGCTCAATATAATGTAGGTAATGCTATGCGATAATACCTTTTACAAATGTAGTTGCATCGTTGCATACAGCTATGCCACGCAGCACACTCATTGATACAGAGCCACAATATCAAAACTATGAAATGGCTAATTCAATCTCACTGTGCAATGATTATTGCCACACCATCACACTACGCTCATAGGATTATGTAGGGGTTATTTTATGAATCCACACTGTCTAATACAGCACCTAAGGCAGTCATTATCTCAGTCCAGAAATCAAAGGAGCTGTGTTAATGAGAGAAATAGAATTGCATATTTGTATTTTTCTCCCCTGCTTGCTGTGCACCACCTTGTACTAGTAATACTTGTAAGTTTTACTACTCCGCAACTCCACTCCACTTCTACCCTATTCACAGCTCACTGATTACGTTTCAGTCGGTGCCGTTAGAAGAGTGGGGGAGGGGGTGGTGGTGTGCATTAACAGAGTTGGCTTTTTGTGTATTCCACACCTCCTCTGGCTGTCTTTGGTTCACGTTCCCGAAATGACAGTGCCATTTATCATTGTGCCAACTGTGGGCCTGACATGGAAGCATTACTCACTTGTTTCTGTTGCTGGTGTTTCAGACGTGACAGAGTTCTGCCTGACGGATACGTTCGCCGCCGCCTGTGACGACCACCACGTCGTCGTCATGGACGTAGCTAAGTTTGGTAGGATGAAACTGGGACGCTGCGTCACCCGTAACTATGGTAACGTCGGCTGCTACACCGATGTCCTCTTCCAGGTAAGTGGGATGGAAGCTGTCTCATGTAATCTACTGAAACCAGGTGAAGCGAGACGCACAATGTTGACTATACCTGTATACTATGCCTTAGATCTCTATAGCTCTCGCCTAGAAATTAAAACAACGGTTAGCATGGAAAGGCATATAATTATGTGGACCATGGCAATGAATATTTTGGTCTAGGACCGAGATGAATTTGATGTCCGAAGCATTCAATCAAACACAATATTTCCTGTGCTGTTAGTAGAGTCTATTTAATTTTCCTTAATTTGAACATGAGAGTCTTGACATTCCAGTTTTCTCGATTCGCCAATCTGAATTAGTTCCAAAATAGAGTAGGCTGGCTTCATAATTGCACAGTTATGCAGTCGGCATGGCAGAAATGGTTGCGAAGGTGTCAGTTAAAAATAGGCATATCCACCCCTTCAGCACTGCATGTGTTACACTAGGAAGCCCATAGCACCCAAATATGAGGAATAGGGTTGATAGTCATGAAGTGACGTTAATGGAATGACCGCTAGAAGCTGATGTATTGGTTGTCGTTATTATTACACCCTGTCATAAGACGATCGTTACTGCCATGAAGATAGAAAGTGCAACACCTCGGTGATTCGACAATATTAATGTTCAATGTCTGAAGTGGCATGACGCCATAAACAGGGATGGCAGAAAGAGTGCAGGTGCTGAATACGGCAGTAATTGCTTATGGCCATGATAAAATACAAGCCGTTGATCAAGGTCTCCTTGTGTATACCTTTAGCAAAGGATCAATGCATACAATGTCAAGCCAGTACATGTATCAGCGGTACAGAAAATAAACAAGTCCACTGCTTTACATATCATATGCTGCGATCCTTCGTTTTTTAAACAAGCAGCCAGTACTCTTCTCTTTTGTTATCAGAGAAAATTCCATCTAATGTCCTGTAGATTGTGGGATGAGCATCTTATGAGAAACAGGCGTGTCGATTCAATATTAGTTAGTACTAGCGGAAAGATACCTTCGCTCGTTTCTATCTAGAGCATTCATATTGTATGAGAGAAGATAGTAAAGTATTCATCCCCGTCTTATTACAGTTATGGTCACATTCACTTAGGTGTAGCGTCATTCAGTGAGTGGTCTTTTCACGGCCAGTAACAACAACAGCAGCGAGAGCAGAAAGCCTCATGAATTTTTACGACCTCATACAACGTCCACCCCCTCTACCATGGTCCTTCCCATCCTTTAACCCTTTAAGAGCCGCATAGTGCTTTGATACGTTATGCCCTGATCGTCATGATGGATGAATGCAGCCCTGGCGAGTGACTTGCCAGTCCTGCATCCAAGCACCATGTCGATCCTACATGGTTTATACACCCCCTAAGGACAGGCATGATGCAGGAATGCAGCTCAGGCGGGTATTACATTAAAGCACTGTGCGACCTTTAAAGCGTTACGGCCGTGTCGTCTTTATAAATGTGTCCTGGCCTGCCGGAGGGCCCGTGTCCATACAGGAGGCTAGAGGAGGCAGGACGAGGTGTCTTCATGTTAGTACGGGTATCAACATTGTGCCCATGACCTGGGGGTGCAGAGGGGAGCCCATAAAGCATACCGTGACACAGCGTCAGCTCTGCCCACCACACGGCCATCTATCCAGGGTGTGCCCGGAGGACACCAGCAGTAGGGCAGCATGGGGGCTGGATCCCCAGTAGACCTGGGGGAAACAAAGACAGAGCAGCTCTCCATGAGCAGTAGAGAGTTGTTTGATGATTGCGTAGGTGGTGAGTGATTGACATATAAAGCGACCTATGCAGGTGGGTAACCTGAATCACATTTTGTACTCTCTGCGTCTACATGCAAACCACATCCCCGATGGTAATAATCAGATAATATTTTCAATGGTAGAAATGCAGATGGGGTTAAGATATCGAGAATGCAACATCATATTCCACATGCCAGTACCATGCATACACTAGTAAGATCTTCCCTCAGATGATTTAGAACAGTATAATGGTGTATACATTTACACTACATATTACATTTTGATATGAAGCTGTGGGTGGTTGGTACATGACCTAGATAGTTCTAAATGAGGAAGATAAATTCTAAGTGTTTTTGCCACAGCTGACACCTCTCACACTCCACAGCCCTTCCTGGCAATAGCCCTCCCAGGAGTCATAAAACATTTTATGATCGAGATAATCGACTAATTGAAAATGTTAATTGGCCCTCGGTATCTGCAGATGTGCCCACTCCCATTTTTATTTACCACATTTATGCTCAATTACAAGTCTGCAATAGCGAAGTTATCAAAAGATAAATAGGAGTGGAAATTTGTGACCGTGCCCAAAAACTGCATGATGTGCACAGGCGATGGTGATTAGCCTCCACGAACAATGAACCATGCTCGGCTGGCAAGTTATGAAGCAACTGTTGCGTCTAAAAACCATTGGGTAAGGAGGCAGAAGAAATGGGCGTGGTGTGGGCTGGGTACTGGCGCTGGGTAGTTAATGTGGAGGCCAGGAAGGAGAGGGGGTGGGAGTGTATGGCTTTGTCATTGGGAAGTGAAGTACGGCTATTGTAATGGTGGGGTGGTGTAGACATTGTGTGCAGTATCTAGCGACACGCCCCAGGAGGTGTGACGGACTGGGATCGGTTATTAGGGATTCTAAGAAGGGGTCACATTCCCTCCTCACTTCTTCCATTCCAATCTATTCAGGTCCTCTACTGCATTTCGCATCGTCCACCCCTCTAATACGCACCTCCCTTACTCGCCTACTAATCACACACCTGCTTATGTTCTTCCTCTCTCCCTCCTTCATACCCTCCATGGCTTCTCTGGCTTCTCTGTCTCTCCCTCTCTGCTGTCTCCGTCTCTCTCCATCTGCCTCTCTGTCACTCTGCTGGTACTCTCTGTCTATCTCTGTCTCTCTGTCGCTCTCTGTCTCTGTCTCTCCGTCCGTCCGTCCGTCCCTCCCTGTCCGTCATTTCCTATCCCCCCCCTCCTTCCCCACTCACCCCCTTGCCTCCCACCTCTCTACCCCCTTCTCCCCCTCTTTCTCAGCTCCCTCAGCCTCTAACAGCTTCCCTTTTCCCACCACCCCATTCTGCACAGGTCGGAATTGGCGGCTATTGTGAGCAGCTCGCCCCGTTATGAGCTGCTCCCTTACTACTTAATCAGCCCCACCTATCGTACTCTCTGTCTCCATTACCACCGGAAAATACGACCAGTTAGTGGTTTCTTTTTCAATTTGCGCGCAAATGGAGTTGGTGGTGCTGCTTCGCCATAGATGAGACCAGTCATCAGTTGATATCCTTATTGGCCCGCTCCCAGAGTGTGCTCCGCCGGGTACTTGTTACCTTTAGAGGCGCTGGGGCCCTCTAAACAGAGTACTCAGTACGAGAGAGAAGCCCTTCGTCTTTACCAGTGAAACAAAAAGTAGAAGGGGTGGAATGGCAAGCATTGGAGGAGTCAGAGACAGTGCTTGGAAGCCAAAGCAGCATAATACGTGAAGGATCTAAGAAAACATGGGCCAAATTGACTAATATCTAAAACCCGAGTTATCTCAGCACCGACGGCAGTTTTTCCATGTTTGCTTTGAAAGTTTTGATCTTAATGTTGGATCTAGATCAAGCCCCCTCTTGTCGGGTGTCGACTCATTGGCGTTTCTTAATTAGGAAACCAGGCAGAAGTCTTTGTTACTGATGTGCAGAAGAAGACTTATTTTATACAGACAGCCCTCTTATGGTTTCTTCAGAGGTGAGGTGAGTTCTTATCACTCCGGGATATGTACTCTGTGGCTTCCTTTTTATCAGTAGGCCCCTGCTAGTTTTATCTAACCAGTGTGTCTTTTCTTGGTGATAGAACATGATCTGAAGTCACTAACCCAGCATAAAGACGACCACCGCATCGTACTTGTCTCCTCACCCAGCTAGGCCTTTTCTTACAAAGATAGACAGCTTTCACTTTCAGCCACTACTGTTTGAAGGGTGTCTTACGAAGGCATATACGTCCTTCTAAGGGATAGACCTCTTAGACAAAAATGTAGGCATGTGTTTACGTATCGATTTGTACGTGCCTGGTTAAGGCTGAGCCCAAAGAACACAGACTCTAGGGTATTATACATATATATATATATATATATATATATATATATATATATATATATATATATATATATATATATATATATATATATTTATATATATGCACTTAGGGTAATAAATTATGCCTGCCTATATAGTGATGTACCACTGACTACTCATAAGACAAACCCTACTTTAAGATTACGTCATAATATATTAGCCTACCTGTTTATAATTTCCATGTATACAGATCTATGGCGAAAGAGATTCATCCATGGTTAAAATCGAGGTACAAACCTTTTGCAACGCGAGGTACAGACCTTTTGTAATAACTAACATGTCATATCCTCAGTGGTGCGTCTCATTCATATTCTGGAAAACATAACATTTTCCGATTCTGCGATCATAGGATGCAAACATAAGACCCCGTCTTTACCTTAGGGACTCTAGAACATTCAAACAGGGAACTCTCATTGGCCTTTTGAGCCGGGTCTTAGTTCTTATGGTTGTTCACATTTGAATACTGATACCGAATGTCACAATTAAGCACTAATTCACTGCTCTGACACGTACATTGTCTTCCTAACACAATCTCTTTCTCTGCGTGTCTAGTCCCTTTACCAACCCGTCACCCAGCGCACAATACGACTAGTCTTCTCCCAGGGGAGCCACACTAGATCTACATTGGATGACTTGTAACCCATGATCCCTCCTCGGGGCTTCCGTGTATGGGTGTTTGGATGGGGAGGTATCTGGAGGAGGGGATGAGTTGTCAGGTCTACAATGTGACAGCAGGAAAGGGTCAACACACCCAATGGGAGGCGGCTGTCCCCCTCTAGCCTGCGGGCCATTCTCTTGTGAGAGGCAAATAAGCTGAAGTAATCTTATCAGGTCCTTAATCAATCCCAACAAAGACTGTCGGTGGCTTCTACTGCAGGCTGGACATCAGAGGGCCGTGTTTGGTGGCGGGCGCTGGGCAGAAATCATCTTGTGTTAGTGGTTCTGGTGGTGGAGTAGCTGGCGGGTGGGAAAGGCTTTTTAACACGCGATAATCACATTACTACCGGCCCTAACCTCCACCAGTCCGCTCCGGTTTCGTCAACGCGGGACACCCCAGACGTTTCCGTTCGGAAGGAAGTCTGCTGGATGGAACTGTGGTTTTATGACTGGAGAGGCTAAACCCTCCCGCGGCGGTTCTGAGTTAAATGCTATTTACATGACAAACTGATGAGTACCTTGCTTTGGGTGGGAGTTTGAGGATATTAAATATACGAGACGCAAATGTTTTATCATGTAATAAAGTGGAGCTTCTATCAGTAACTTAATGATGTTCATCCCCTGGTGAGCCCATTCAAAACGGAAAGCAAATAATAAGATGAGCGGTGACAGGAAGTCGGCAGCATAAAAAGGACTGCCTTGGGACATCAGAATGGGAACATGCTTCTTATTGCATATCATATAAAATGACAAACACACAGAAGCGATATGGCAGTAGCCTTTTGAGCGTGGCTTCAGGTAGGAAACCAAGGGGAAGTCACAGGAAGCCAAAGGGAAGCCACATCCCACCGGCAGTACATTTGCTCATACTTCCCATGAGGCTGTGGAATCCTGCGGGGATTTCTTACCAGTACATGGATGCATACACATTTTATGGCCAGTATTTCCAAATGCAATTGCTTGGGGCCTGCCCTGTATAACGGGATCTCTCTCGGGAGTAGCAGCAATTTGTATGTAGCGTAATGAAATACTATTACATGGGGGACACTCATTGACATGCCATACCATTTCAATGGGTGCCGCTTCATTTGCGTCCACTACCCTGATAGACATATTAATTGAGTTTGCATGTTTATATGTCTCTATGGCGGAACAATAAATAGGCGATGAAGTCAACCAGATGGTTTTATTACAGTACTACATTATGGGATGAACAGGGATACATAGAAATACTTTGTTCGTGTCTTCCATGCCCATGGGCAACTATCAAATTATATATTTACCTACGTGTTTTCATCCAGGAATTCCCTTGATATGAATATGAATAAACATGCATCTATGGAGGTTCAATATAGGCTTAATTGAATACTTTTCCTTGAACCCAGACGCAAGGCTGAGAATATTGACATTCCTATGTTATGCTTAATGCAACTTTTGTTCAAAGCTGAACTGCCTTCCTCTTTGAACCAAACAAGCACGCAGTTGGTAAACATATTAATCACGATCTCTCATGGTGCCCATACTTACATATATATCATGTTTTAATCATATACTCTGATACAGTATGTACACGATATATAGAGCATAGGGACACAGCAAGTCGTAAGGCTATATATGTGTACACTGCTGTAAGACATTGATCCTACTATCGATTTGCAAAAAGACTGTGACGCCTGGTATGACACCGTGCATGTATTCCCCTGGATACCTTTATTTGCAGCATCTTTAATATGGGATGCATGCCAGCAGAGTATAAATCTAGCCGTGTCGTGCCAGATGTTAATCACTACAAAGATATATGTCAATAAATCAGTACAAATAGAATTATGTATTGTATAGAATGGTTATAGATCTAATGTCCAAATTGCGAAGTGCATCGTATTTAACGATAGCCCGGTCGACGGACCAAACTATTGAGTCTGATCCAGCAGTACCAATGACATGCGGCCTATCTGAAGGCCAGCAATGCTGACCAATCCTAAATGGTACATTTAGGTACCTTCGGTGCGTATCTACCCATACCAAATGCACCCCCTCCATACAGCCCCCCCCCCCCCCCGCCCCCACACACACATACACTGTGCTGACTGGAGCCAACCAACCACACTTGTTAGAGCTGTTTGCGTGCCACCTTTATATGAAAGATGGCAGTCAGAATGCAGCTATCGGTTGTTTTGCAAGGGGGATCTTTTTCACAAAAGCATTGGCTGTGTGTGTACAGTGATTAGTGGTACCTTTCACGGGCAGGGGGTCACGCACACGGCATGGAGGTAGAGCTATGATGTCTGACGCCTGTCCCGACTCCCGCACGCACCGCTAGGGGCCGCGCGTGTCGTGTATATGCCCGACCGGAAACACATGACCCGTGGGATACGTGATGTCATCATCTTTCTCCTCTACAGACTGACAGAAAACAAGCTCTATATGTCCACTTCACTTTGTATCCGCACCTGTGTGGACAGGCATCTATACATAATAACACTTTCAGTAAAATGCCATATCTGAAGACATGTGACAATGATGGGGGGAGGGCTGTTTTCAATTGACGTCTTCATCTTTGTTGATTGTCACTTCTCATATGCTCGGTGCTGAGCATTACCTAATACAGCATTTTTTCGTCTATTGTTGTATGTCGCTCTGGCACAGTTTTCGTTAGCCTTCCATTCCTCTGATTCACGGTCCGATATTACGATATTCTCTATCTTAAAGCACATGGGCCTCGTATCGCAGACCCCCCCCCCCCCCACCTCCTATAAAGGATACATTCATGTCAAACTTCTATGACATGTAATATTTTGGACCAGAAAGAACACTTGTTGTGTAAAGTAAATTTGTTGATAAGCAAGCTGACACGCAACTTGTAAACTGTTATTCCCACTATTCCCACATTCCAACTGGTATACCGGTCCTTGCCCTCCCTTTTGTTTTAGATCAGCTGGACTTTCTTTTTCATCAAAACCTTTAGAACTGTCTATGGATCACCCAGAAGCGATAGATATAATTCACCAAGATGTAAATGTATTAAATGCATTCTTGACATGTCTTGCACTTACACGAATACCTACTTGTTCTCTGGCTTCAAAGTACCTACTCCCTGGGCCATGAGTACCTCTAGACCCAATCGATAGGTCTACCTGTCGTTTCTCTTGCTGTCATTCACTGCCTTTTGCGTTTGCGTCTTTCTTTTCCTCTAAACATACTTGAAAAATGCCCTCTTTGCTGTGCTCTATTGAAGTAAATGGCCACCGGCCAATGACATCGGGAAGCCAGGTGTACCACATCAAAGAGTTGCTGCGGCATGGTGGGGCCTCTCCCACCCCCTTCAGGGTTTGCATCGACTTCCCACCAGCAGCATGTTCCAGTAGTGAAGGTTGGAGTAGGCACGACTTGTCCAACATGACAGAGGAGGAGTGTTCTAAAGATAAAGGTTAACGTGTGTTTTCAGACTTCTCAGAATGTTCAAGGTGGGATAATAACATAGTCAGGTCACTCACCTTCACGTTGAAGGATGGATTCAAGAATAGGGATTAATATCAGAGGCGTAGGAAACAAATCTTCATTGGTGGGGGCGGGGGGGGGGCAGGGGGACCCAACCCAACTTCCTTTTAATTTTAAGTATGATGATGCATATGCAATTTGTATTGGAATCATAGCTTTGAGCCACCTTTAGTTCTGATTGGTGGCCCAAGCAACTCTGCCCCCACTTTTTCCTATGTGGGAGAGGTGCAATCTGGGAAATGTGTGTATTGTATTATAGGGTCTTGGCAATTTCTTCTTTTTTTTGGGGGGGGGGCTGCTCTGTGGACAGGCATGATATTGACAGGCATGATATTATGTACTCGGAAAATCATTGTGATCTATAACCAGTATGTTGATTGAGTCATCAGTGAAGTAGTAACAACCAAGTACAGCACCATCTCAATGTGCTGAGTAGTTCATCGCTCATGCTGCTTCCCCTGTAAACTGTGCCAAGGCTTATAGCTATAAAAATAAAAAGGATCAGTGGAACGTATAGATCATATCCCGCTTAGTGGGTCCACAAATGTGTGCCAAGCTCAGATTGGGTGCCTTTAAATGACCCAAATTGGCTCTTGTCTCATATGAGCATGAAAGTACTTGATCGGATTATGGACTTCCTTTCAGTAGGATCATTGCCTTGCTTAAGTCTGATAAAACACGTGCTTCTCAACAGACCACTGAATAGACGAAGGGGATGGGACTCGTGTTCCTATACAAAACTATACAGTGTTAAATGTCACGCTCCAAGCCGCATGCACATTTACTTTCCTGCAAAGGTTCTCCCTGCATCTACCTTAATCCTATTAAAGCTCATTGACAGGTGATTAACACCATTTGCATGCGATTTTAAGTGTAAGAAGGCTCAGTGTTTTTGAACTTTTAGGAAGTATTCAGTCCCCAAAGCCATGCAATTGTACACTCTGTGACATTGTTTAATGAAAGTAATGGAACTCCTTTGAGGAAATCTACTAATAGTAATATTATATTACAAGACTTTCATAGTTCACTCATCACAGACAAAGTGTTATTATTCAACTTTATAAGCAGAGTAGCTGCTACTAACTCATCTTACATATTAATATGCCCGACATTTGCTGTGCACCTACTACAGGACGTTTCTTAGAAAAGAAGAATATACCCTATGATTGAGGGAGGGGGGGGGGGGGTTCTGGTAAGAAAGAATTTAGTAAGAAAGTAATTACTACTGATGCTAATAACTGGGTGGTTTTCGTAATTATTGCCGGCATGTATTAATGTGACTAAGCAGCCACCAAAAAGGGGAAGCCGTATTTCAGACAGTTCTGGGAATTCCTTCATCATTACAGGTGCTGGGTAGATGTAGGAACAGTGATTACCCCATTTAGTGTGTCTAGCTAGCTTTATTACCAGACGTGAGCTGAACATAGTTTTAAATCTATTTATAAATGCACTTCTTTATTTAATGTAGGTAATGTCGTTGCTATACCTTGATAGGGCCGGATGGGACTATGACAGTACAACATCCCAAACCTAGCTGCCTCTCAATATTCTCTAGGATGAATTATATTTCTACGATCGTTCTTTCATACAAATAATGTGAAACTTCCTTTATATTTCACATTTGTGGCATCGAATAGGAAAAGAGGCCTTACTGCACCCTGCACTAAGGTCCCTTTTCGCAGATCGTGTCACAATTATTTTTTGCCAATTTCGAAGTATTCAATGTGGACATTTTTCTCAACGGCAGTCACCAAAAAGGGGAAGCAATATTTCAGACAATTCTGGGAATTCCTTCATTGTGCCAGGTGCTGTGTAAATGCAGAAACACTGATTACTCCACTTAACCGTTTAATGTGTCTAGCTAACTTCGGAAGTGGGCTCAACACATATTGTTTAAACTCATCCTTATGTAATGACTGTGTACCGTCTTGCTATGCTGAACGGACTCGGACAGAACTGTGCAGAGCATCACAAAGCTCATTTCTCAAGGATTGAAACATATTCTGAAGATGATTCATTCATTCATATTGTGTGTCAGAACGAGTGGAAACCAAAATAATGCATAGGCATAACAGACAGGGGCATTAGATCTATATGTGACACGATCTACAGGACACTAAGGTCCCTTTTCCCATTACATGGCACATATCATGATGCCAATATGATTTATGAAAATTACATAGTAATTAATGGATCTACGATATTTGATTGATGGTGTATTCTTATTTCAGTATCTTTAATATCAGAGTGACTGTGGAGTGACTGTGGAGTAGTTCTATGTACCGAAGCAATACCCATTAAGATGTTCTTATCTAATCGAGCCTTTTCCTTTCAATTTGACAGGTGGATGCTAAGTGTTCTGGGCGTCATACCTGCTCATTCAGCGTGTCGGACGCCGACCTGGTCCGTACTAAACCGTGTCCACAGGATTTTGCTTCCTACCTGGAGGCGTCACACCACTGTGCCAAAGGTGAGCAACTCATAACCTAAACAATTCAGCTTGACCCCAATAACTGTACTGTTAGAAGTTAATGTAGCTCAGCAGTAGAATCTACTGCAGTTTTACCGTATAAACTAGGGTATTAGTGTACATGGGCAGTAGAGTATACTGTTGGCTTACTGTATAAAGGGCGTATTTTTGGCTTCACTATTGGCAGTGTATACTTGCTAATTTAATTCTCTGTATTCCTAACCAATTCCACTCTACCAACCTTATTCTAACACTCTCAGTTTCATCATAAGTTACCACCCCACTCAAATAATCTAAATATCTCCCCGAAGGAGATCATCAGCCGGCTAACCTATATTACCTGCAGTGCCCATCTCTCCTCAGCTCAAACCACAGACCTCACCTCACGTCCCTGCCAGCTATCTCCAGCCTCATGAATACTTAAATTGACTGCCATCCGAAAGGCGTAACTCTAACTCAGCGCACGTTTGATTTCTTTTCCCCCATTCCCAAACCAGTCCATCTTACCAGTACAGCGGACAAGAAGTTGCAAATTAGAAATTTCGCCGCTGCTCGAGAGAATGGCTAATTAGCAATTAGCGCTTTGCCTGGGCGCGGGTGATTACCTCTTGCTTGTAAAACAATGGGTGGAAATAAGTCAGTGTGTTGTTTGCAGTCGATCGATTTAGACGTGGTGTTTGATTAAGCTATGTCGTGGTTCTATCGACGACCGAAATACCAGTGCTTTATGAAAAACCACGATGCCTACACTATCTGAAATGAGTGACAAGCAGTAGCTTCGCAATGAGCAGATGGACTTATTAACGCTGTCCTGGGGATTGATCGCCGGGAAAGCACCCTCTCTGTGCCTTCATAGTGGGACGAGTAATCAACAAGACCACATGTTTTAGATAAAAACGCCAAGTGAGAACTACAATGTAATGGCAGCACCCCCTTCCCGGGCTGTGTAACGTATTCGCTTTGACAGTTTGTTATCCGACCAACGAGGGTTGAAAACCCATTCAGAACCAGTGGCGGGACCACCCCGGTGCCGATACGGATTCCGTATTCCACTCACTAACAAAAGAAACCAGCCTCTGTGCAGAACCCAGCCGGTCGTGGGGGAACCAAAAAGTGGCGGGGAAATTGGCGGAAGTTTGGATCGTTAAGTCCACAACACAAATCACACGCTGCCTAATGGTAGAAATCTGTAGGCAGCCTGCCGGGCGCGACCCGTACAGCGGCCGGCCACAGGCCACTGGGCACGTCGCCACGACAGATAAGGCAGACCACAATGCTAGCCCCCGCCCTCCCCCTACCCCTCCCCTACTCCCAACTTCCCACCCCTCCTTCCATTGCCCAACACCTCTCCTCCTGATCCCTAGCCTCCTATAACCCCCTGCTGTCAGCTAACCAGTCCTTCTTCTGCCTTTCCACAATCTCCTGGCGTTTACCTCGCCTGTCCCGTCTTCCTTTCCCTTTTACATACTCCCTACTCTTTGCCCTCACTTCACCACCACCCCTTTGCACCCCTTCCTACCCCCCCCCCCTCCCCCCCGCCAAAGCCTCCTCACCAACTGTACCCAACATGGCGCTGGTACCACTTCATAACCAGCACCATACGAGCCGGCATCGGCAGCACATCCTGGTGGAGGTAGGGGGTTGTAGTAGGGGGGATTCGGATCAGGGAAGGGCCTGAGGGTTAAGTGTGGTAGGGGGTGTAAGGTAGGAAGCTGTTTGGTGGGAGATGAGGGAGAATCCCTCCTTTCAGGAAGGTGAAATAGAAGGAGGTAGAGAGGTGTATTTGGGACAGGGATACGGCAGACGAAAATGTAAGTAGTATAGAGAAATGGGACTGGGTCGCGGGAGTAGGAATGAGAAAGAGGGGAGTGGGAGTCGGGTCAAGGAGAAACAGTGATTGTTGTTGTTGCTTCGCTTCCTAGATAGGGTCAGTATAGGGGTCCCAGACAGAGTTTAACATCGGGAGGGGAAAACTACAGAATAGACAAGACCATGTAGATTGTAAACATATCCTCCGGACCCCAACGTTTACAGTATATATCTACTAACGACCGATTGTCGGCATTACATAAACGGTGAGTTATATTGTCTATCAAGGTCAATGGCCTGTGACTCAACTCATTCATGGACGTCTAATGCACCATATAAAACCACATGGTTATTCCATAAGAACACATGAAGTGCTCGACATCCATGCGAGAATGATCCTATCACAATATGGGAGAGATTTCTGGTGGAGTAATACTAGGATATGGCGCTATAAACTGGACGTGACTGTATAATAAGAACAGTTGTCGAAGGAGGGACATACATTGCCCTCTTGCCTTCTTCACTCCACATGAAATCTTCTGACGTGACCTATCTCTTTTTCGGTCTCTGACCCTCTCTCTGTCTGTTTTTGTCTCAGTCTGTTTCTGTATGTCTGTCTCCCTCCCTCACTGTCCACATCTCTGTCTCTCTGTCTCTCTCTCTCTCTGTCTCTCTCTCTGTCTCTGTCTGTCTGTCTCTCTCTCTCTCCCTCTCTCTCTCTCTCTCTCTCACTCTCTCTCTCTCTCTCTCTCTCTCTCTCCCCCTGCTATCTGTCTCTGGTCTCTGTCTTTATCTCTGTCCCTCTGTCTCCCTCTATCATACACAATATGTATACCAACATGCACATGTACATAATGTACAAATTATCGTTTAACCCCAAATTACTCCATGTAATTGAGGAGAATTCTACATAGAAACCTACATCAGATGAATGTGCGTGCATCTTCAAAATCCACCGGGATCTTTGTATATATATTACACGACATGTCAGAAGATGAGAACATGCAAATATTGTTCACGGTATCATTGCATCTAAGTTATCTGAGATTATCATATTTAACATGCAACTAACATCACTGCATGCTAGCAATGTGTAACGTGGGATAACCAGTGATAGCCAACATAGTGAACAAATGGCGACTAGTAGGGTATTTCTGTCTGAAATCATCCATCTTTGTCTGCCCTGACATCAGCACATACAGGTCCAAATTCCTTCCTGCAGTGGTGGCAACCATGATTAACTACCTCCACCTATTACTCCATCACCATCAAGGACATAAACCTAACATAGGGACACAGGTTTCCTCCCTCCCATCAGCCTGCAATGTTTTATTACATAAAGGATGGTGTTATCTTATAGTATTCCTTTGCCTTAACTTTGTTAAGACCTAGGTTTTTTTGACAGCATATTTCAATCTCATTATAATTAATATCATTGTAACGTTCCATATTCCATCCTCTCCCTGTTACGTTTGACACGTTGGCCATTACCGGGTATATACATATATGTATATACATTTAAATGTGGAAGGAGATGATCCATCTTCATCCTTGGCTTTTTCCCAACACCATCCTGACTATCCATACTCTACCGCTATACTACTACTACCACCACGGCCCTCACTATGGGGGAGTCATTTTAAGCCCTGATTCCCACTTCCTGACCTGTTCACGTGTGGTAAACATCAGCGGGATGGGGTTGGTGGTATATACACATCCTCCAGCCGCCCTAACAAGATCCGCGCGCGGCCGATCGGAAAGCTAGCCTGGCCTGCCCGAAGCATGCCTTCGCAAAAAGTTGGCCACCCGTCCTGATGAGACTGGCTCTAATCGATCCGCCCGGCCCCGCCGTGTGTAATCACCCTGATGAGTTTCAACCGTGTGGAAGAGGGGATTATTTTCGTAAGGTGCATATTTGGGGGGATACGTTGTGCCAATTAGAGCAGTTGACTGGTCATGGACAGGTGGGAGGCCTTGCGGGCCCTGATGAACTGTTCAACAGTGGTTCTCCTCCCTTTACTACACACTCTACTATTCTAGCACACTAGCCCTCCTGCTGGGCCCCCATATAGCCGGGCCGGCTTCAATCTCCACCGGGCGAGATTAAACAGCGCCCGCAGTATGGCCGTCTGCACACGGGGGTGACCGGCGCGAAATTGGCCATTATCAGATCAAGGCGCATGTTTAATTCTGCTCGGATGATTAAGACCCGGCCGAGGACGACAGCCACCGCCCGCCACCCATCCCTCACCCACCACCAAGACGACAAGGAGGAGCAGCAGTGCGTCCAGACAAGGGGCAAAAGGAAGTAGGGGATGCGTATAAGGGCATGTGGTAAAATGGTTGCAGGTCAACGTACAGTCCAAAAAATGATAGAAACTAGGGCATGTGTCTATATGATACCATGGGAAAAATTGATAACGATAGGGGCACGTGTATATATGATATCGCGGGATAAACCGGAGAGGTGTTCGTAGTAATAACCCTGAGTGGCAGGCAAATGGAGAGTACGGTGGTGGAGAGGCAGACAAAAAGAAGGAGAGTCGAAATACAAGGTCAGGATGAAAAAGTAAAACCCGATTAAAGCAATAAGAGGAAGAGGTAAATGGTTGCTATTGTCAACAGGAGGCCATGTTGACTCATGGGAATGGGGACGGGATGGTGGGTGGGGCTAACTGGTTAGGAAGGACTGCATGGGTTAGGGCAGGGAGGGGACAACAGAAGGAGAGACTACACAGGGCCGCTGGAGGAGGGAGTGGGATGGCAGGGTGACGCGTGACCACACGAGGCAGTGTTGACTCGCGGGCCGCGCGGTCGGCGCGTAATTCGGCGCCACCATCTCAGCACTATCGATTTGCGGCGGGTCTGGGCCGCGTGGGGACCCCCCTCAGAGCCGCGGCTTCTCCGGAGAAACAATATCATCTGTTACTGAAGGGGACGGGAGGGCCGTGCCGCCCGCCACCCCCGTATCATGGGCCTTTAAGAGCGGATCCATCTCCATACATCACGGCAGCTGCGGCGGCAGCGGCCTAATACGCGAGCGGCTTTTAAAGGACACCGGTTTATCTCCGTATAGGGGGGAGGCTGTATTGTGGATGTTGCCGTCTTACCCCCTACACGCAGCCCCGACCACAGCTCCTTCTTCACCCCCCCCCCCCCACCATCTTCTACTGACTACCCTGGGTGGCTGGCCACCCGCATTGCTGAAACCCTCAGTATATAGAGACTGCATGCATATATGGAGGCTCTGGTTGTAAGTGTAAGATGGAGGCCCTGGTTCAGGTACAAGATATGTACAGCATGGTTGCCAAAGGTACACTGCTCTCAGTACTGCTCCATGCATGCTCTAATATCATAACTTTCTTCTGTCCTAAATCACGACACTCTAGAACAGCTCCGATTGTAAACTTTCCTGCATGTGAAACAGTACAAAAGCTATTTTGTTGCAATAGTGAAGGAATGCATTTATCTCTCTGAATGTCTCGAATGTCTTCACAGCCTTCACCACTGTTCAAATCGATGTGGCTTTGTTGTACATCCCTCATATTGAATGTTCATGGTCGTCATCAAGGGCTACATCAAATGTCCAATGGGTTCTTTCATATTCTCTAGTGAACTCACCCTTCAACACGGTCAAGTAGGCTCAAGCGGTTTAGGGTTATGGTGGATAACAGGACGCTGCCTAGATTTGAAGTGACTAGATCCAGATCTAACCCACTTTGATACAACATGAAAATTAATAAAACAAATGTAGGCAATACTAAATGGAGTCAAATGTGGCATGGAGGAGTCAATGTAATGCCCAAGGAAGTCCAACATGTCCTGTTAGGTGGTAGCACTATGCTTAAAATGGTAGTAATCTAGAGGCTCACATCTCTATATCGTTTTAAATTCATGACATTCATGATTACGCTGAAAAATATGAATAATTGTAGTCTCAACATTTAGTGCTAGCATTTAATTGAATGAAGTGATTGGAGGTAGTTCATCACTCTAGAGGAATTATGCTGTTAATGCATATATGACCTTTTATAGAGACTCAATTTGTTGAAATACAAGAGAATAAAATCTAAGAAAAAAATCAGAAGTTTCTTAATATCAACTAGTTATGCACATAGAGGATCTCAAAATGTCCCTCTTAGACTTTGCACCAATAACTGGCTTCATAATTGTGTGTGGATTTCTTGACATGTTGGCAGGTGGAATCAACTCAGTATACATGTCCTACGGAGGCAGCTATCATTGCTCTGAGAGAAATATATAAATTACAATGGTAAAACAATATTCTGTTTATCATTGTCTGAGCCCCTGCATAACTTCCCCACACTTCCCTACATGTGACCACTGTGCATATCACATGCCCAGGCATGCATTGCTCTCATCCGTCCCCATTGAATGATATCAGTATATCGTCCAGGCTCCCCTTGGACTACCTTCATCATATATTCATATGTCCTCCTCTCCATCCCTGCACAATCAAAACACCCTCCTTTATCCCTACTGTCCTCCAGCCGCATACCCTTATCTCTTGCCCCCATTCCTGGGCCTACCAGGCTCCTTCCTCTTTCCATTCTGACCCATAGCTGCCAGGCACACTCTCTTATACCCATCTCTCTCTTCATACACCGCCTGCTGGCTGCGGCATAGAGTACCAGTGTAGCGGAGTAAGGGGTGTGTACGTGTATAGTGAGTTGTATGCAGGAAGGGGAGGGGTACAGAGGGGCTGGGGCGGATAGAGGTCGTGCAGGTCATCGCAGTCTAGCAGAATGCGTCGATATCAGCGTCAGTTCACCTTGAAATCACACGCGCTTATTGGGCGGTCTGCGGGGCGGGGGAGACATCATTCGGCAGTTGTTAGTGGCTGTAAGCGAGCCTCTCTAACATTGTAATACACGGCCAGCATTGTGCCCTTTACCCGCATCGATCCGGGGGATGGCTAGGTCCGCCCAGCCCAGGTCCCGGCCCAGCCCCGCCGCGCCTATACACGCAGTTAGAGACGGACATATTGGATCAAATCGATCGGCTAGTGTCGTGCATAGCGGAGGCTGAGAGTAGTAGAGCAGGCTAAGGACAGGGGCATCTTCGCCGACCTCCTCCGTCCACGCCCACATCTCCTAATGCTCCCCCAACGCCTTCCTCAGTATAAAGGCCCCTAGGGGACACTGCTTATGTATACCCGACATGTATGTGCTGTACTGTTGATCAAACCTCACGGCATCAGATCTTGCCTTCAGAAATTATAAATAACGTTGTTCCAAGAGGTATTTCCTTCCATTGCTTTTGTTGTGGCTGTGTTTTCTGCCCGTCCCTTTGCTTCTTCAAATCAGCTGCTAAAGCCGTGTTGTACTAAAGTTGCAAGGCAACAATAGCATCAATACTGTGTCTAGAGATAAAGGGGCTTCAATATCGACCTACAAGCATGGAGTGCATCCAATATACTGTGCATCTAATATCCATCCTTAGTTATCAGCATCGCCATGTTATAATGAAATGGCCGTTGCTCTCAGCTCTATATTACCTTTGAACTTGTTCATCCTCAATACCTCCATGTCCTTTTTGGCATTTCCTATTGCATGTTCAAGCCCTCAAATTGCCTGTTACTTGGCTCTCTCCTTAGCTATCTGCCTGGCTCTATTTCTAGTTATATTCTTGTTATACTTCAATTCGTGATAGACCATAAGCACTTTTACCTGCAATGAGTTTGTTCATCATGCAGTGTTGCCACGTTTGTGTTGCCAGAACTATCAATTTAAGTGGAAAGCACACAGCTTCTCCTTTGCAGCACATTTTAACATTGATCCTTTGTCATTTTTTACCTGTCCTTTAATATTGATCAATGTTTTTGGCGGTGTGGCTGAATCTGTTTTTTTTCTTTTGCTCTCGTATTCAGCGTCTTTTAATATGGGTCCTTCCACATCTGTCCATACTTGCCAGACAAATTTCCTACTTCCCACCCACGTCTGTGCCACTGGAGGCAGTGCCCTCCCTGCCCTTTACCACCACAGGGGTCAGGAGTGTCTGTGATGACGAGTCTTTCAACCTGCTCTGCCCACACCCACCCGGGGCCCAACCCTGGAGCACGGCACGTAATATTGTTACGCCGGCCTAGAGACAACAAAGCGTCCAGGCCAGGCCGGCGCCCAATTTGCCGACCTCTCATCGGAACACACTGCAAGTGAAAGGGGCAAAAGAAATACACACACCTTCGGGCATAAAACACTGTCTGTTTCCTTAGTGTTGTGTATTAAGCGTGTCGAAGATGGGGCCTTAGCTGGAAAGAACTGAATCAGCAAACAGTCAAACCATGTACGGCCTTTCTTCCTCCTGCTGCCCTGCCCTCGCTGCTTCTGACCAGGTTTCCCCATGCAGACCTGCCTTTTGTTTGCACCTTTCTGTCACCATTCCATTCTTTTCTTTTCCTGTATCACCCCACCCCTTCATTCTGACCCTCCCCACTACCCCTCCATTCATTCTCATTCCCAGAACCTATAAACACGCCTATCCCCTTCAATCCCCCATGGCTTACTCCTAATGCTTCAAGGTTTACACACTCTCAAAGTGGATGTGTAAAACATGTCGCACAGATGTTTAACCATCCCCTTCCCAGCCCCGTAGTCTGCACGCCTCATTGGGCAGGTAACATATTGGGCAGAAGTGATCTTTAAACAACAAGCCGCTATCAGAACGTGAACCTATAATCCCCTTGCGGCGCGGGGCGCGGGTAATAACGGGATCATCGTGCTGTGCCCGTGTCACTCAGCCTCTATCTCTACTAATACCCAGGCCCGATAACATTACCGCCCCATTCACCCCCAACCTGCCTTTCATGTGTTTCAGTCAGGCGAGCCATGGTGACAAAAATGGGTGCTCAATTGGCGGTGGAGTTTGTGAAACGTGTCCGGGCTCTGTGATCTGCGATTATTGATTATAATTAATGTCGGTGTGCAGTTTTTACCAGCTTCTGGTCTTTATCTACTCGGCTCAGGCCCGGTAAAAACCGCCAGCCAGGTGCACAACGTGGTCGATGGTGCGTAATTAACTTTGCCATGTGTTCCATCTTGGCTAAATCAATCCAGGCCCCTGACCACGCTTCTTATACGGTATCACGACACATTCAAATTGTCGATAGTATAGATACAAAAATCACACCCTACTGGCCCCTTTTCTTCTATGCTTATAACTCTTTGGTATTTACTTCTGAAGTCTCCTACACCCCATCCCCACGCACCCAAACGTCCACATGATCATCACCTACATGTATATTTCTCGGTTTCTCCATTTTCTACCTGACAACTGCCTTTTTGACCTGGCTCTAATTTTCTAGGGCACTCTTTGGGCTTTCTTGTCTGCCCCCGTGGCCTTCAGTAGGCGTACACAGACTGCCAATGCCGACCACCACCTTCCCTGCCAGAGTCACACAGGCAAACACTTCGATCGATGTTCCTGAATCCTTTAAAAACAGGACTGATCGTATTGCACCCAGCAGGCCTGCTATGTGACTGGGGTGTTGAGGTGCCTTGGCTGTAAATACCTTTCAACTCTATCAGTGTCTATTGGCCACTCGTAGTAGTGGTAGTGGTTGTGGTTGTGGCTGTGGTAGCGTAGGGACTAAATACCTACAGACACCACTCACACTTTACCAGCCACATTCCCTTTGCCACCTGTTCCCGCTGGGTGTATGTGTATCGGCATTAGAGCCCACCAACACGCCGGCACCCTCCACAACGTGACGGCTGGTCACCGGGGACGAGCTTCAGCCGCCCAGTCACGTGACCTCCAGATCCCGAGGTAGCTATCGCGAGAACCCGCGAGAACTGGACAGTCCCGCAACGCGCGAGATCTGGGAGCGGAATGGACATGTGGCACGGCATCTAGTCAGTTCTTATACTTCTGGGAGTGGCTTCTTTTGGAGAAGACAATTTACCTTTTGATTTTTAAAGTGTTAGTCTGACTTAGCATTCATTTAACTTTCTGTTATCTCCCTCCATGTATACTGTTCCCTGACGTTTCCCATTTTCCCATCAGTGAGTGCCCCGATAAAATGTGTTCTTCAACATTAGACAAGATCATGCTTTTCAAATGGATACTAAGGTTTACAAAAATATGATTATTCCTCCACCCACCTTCCTCCCTTCCTCCTACGCCCTATATCCCTTCCCTCACCCCATAACTGCCATCACAGTCCCCTTTCTGCCTTGTATCTGCCTTCTCCTTAACCCCTCAATCTCTATCAGCCCCTGCCTCGTTGGCCCTGTGTGGCGTCCGCCTGGCGCCGGTTGTATGATCTGTATGCTGACGCCATTTTGCAGCCATCAGTGCCACTTTCCCAGTGTCATTATAAACAATTACACCGGCGGCAGCGATGGGGGCAGGTCAGGGCGGGTCGGCCATGGTAGGGCATACTGCTGTGGGAAGTGGATGGAGGAAAAACTGGTGGTCATGAGGACAGGATCGAGTCTGTCCACCATCAAGCTTTCATACGGAAAGGAGACGGGAGGAGGGAGGGGATAGCTGGACTAGTGCCTTGGGTTTCTGGTGTGTGGATAGGGCAGATGAGGGCTCTGTTATGGACAAACAGGTTTCTTACCATGCAGTGTTGACTATTGGATTTTTTTTAAAGCAAGCTGTAAACACTTGGTGTGAGTCAAAGGATCTGCTGTATCTCAATTTACTACCACCTGCCGTGTCTTCTGGGGCTGCACTACGCTATAGATTAGGAGAGGGTTGACCCACATGTGGGGGCCTTTAATCTTTATGGTTATAGGCGCACATGGATTATATCAGCTTGATCCTGCTTCTAAATCGCATAGATGCATAGCTATGGCACTATAGATTTATGCTGTTTCTGCTTTTGGGCTTATACATAAAACCATACACTGTGCTGTATAACAGCAGAACTAAACTCTTTGCATACATGTATTATTGTATACTTCAACTTCTTATCGTTTAGAATATGGCAACATGTCTAAAAACTATACACATACTGTCAAGTTCTAATCAAATTTCCTTTCTCCCTTTACCCTTAGTGGCTACAATCCCAGCCGATTACTGCCGAGGGAACCACGACCTCGTGCTTAAGGATTCCGAGGGTTACATCAGCAGTATAGCTACGGAGGACACGGGTTGTGGGCTGCAGAACCCCTGGATTATCACAGCCCTGCCCGGTCAGAAGATCAACCTCACCCTGTATGACTTCTCCATGGCCACACAGAATGACAGTGTGAGCCTCCCCCGGCGTACCTCTTACCCTATGTACTGTCAGCAGTACGCCAGGGTGGAGGAGACAGACGCCGCACGTAGTACTATTATATGTGGAGGAGAACAACGTGTACGTAACGTGTATCTGTCAGTAACACATGTTGTGGAGGTGCACGTTATGAGCAGGAGAGTACACGGCAAGGCACAACACTTCCTTATTAAATATCAAGGTCAGTATTAATCAATATGAGATATAAATGTATTCACTTTCAGAATGAAATGATTATTGAATGTGTTCTCACCAATATACACACTTTGGCTATCTACGTATGCTGTGTCTAAACCTTGGTTATTCATTGATCCTTTTATTTCCTTTCATTTATCCACCGATTGAAGCAATTAATATGCGGTGTTCCAAGCTGCGACTAGCATACAGATGCATTGTATCGGGGAGAACAGCTCTTGGTATAACCTAGTAGACGATACTATAATTTGCAATGCATGTATCTCCTGTCTGTGCAAATATCTGGCTTCGACCTTCATGAGGACTATTTATGACTCAGCTAAATAAATAGCACAAGCAATACACAGGTCAGGAGGAACAATCTGAATAACTACAGTTACATAGGGGATATTAATTTTAAAATGCACAATACTGCTGATGGAAAAGGTCATACCGGGTAATAATACTCACAAGTCGTATATATATATATATATATATATATATATATATATATATATATATATATATATATATATATATATATATATATATAAGCTCTAAAGACACGTAATTGCACACATATGCCAGGAGACACTTTTGATCCATATACCTAATTAAACCTGCCATCCAATAGACTAATAATTCTGAGCTAGACAGAAATTACACAAAGCAGGCATGATCAAGTCTATATCTATTAAAGGTTGTATATGTTCCCTTACAATTGCCCATTATAATATTGTATATGAAATTTAAGTATCATAACAGATGGATGTCAATATTAGCAGTCAGTGTCTAGTTGTATTTTTGTCAGTGGATCAGTGAAAGGCAGGTCGTGTCTCCAAACACAATGGCTGGCATGACCCTGGAGGACCATTTCTAGGGAACAGAACCGATATAACGGAGGGGTTAATGTAGGCGTCGGGATCTCTGGTCTAGTGTAGTCACATAGCTGAGAGGTGGGCATGGGGGCAGCCGCCGGGCTCTCCCCTACATACCGATCCATGTACCAGCCCCCTGCCCTGCGGTCTAGACCGGGTGGTGCCACTGAGGTCCGACCCCGTCACCCCCAACCCCAACTGCCACCCCTCCTCCAGGAGCAGAGAGCTATATGGGTAATCGTGCTGGGTCATATATGGCCGTGTCGGGGGTATCGACGGATTGATTCTTTATTTAGGATTCTGGCAGAGGAGAATGTATTGGGGCAGGATTCGGGGGCAAGAAAAATACATCAAGTGCACTATCCCCTAGGCCCTACAGTGCTCAAGTGTACTGCACGAAGGCCATGGCATTCTATTATGCTTTGGGCACTAATACACTAATGCATTCCCTATTTAGGATGTGCCTTAGACAGATCTAGGCGTATTGATGTCCCCCTAAATGATTTTCCTGTGCCTTTTGATGTGTTTTGCATTGCATGTAGGCCACGAAGGTATATGTTTTCTGTATATGTGATATCCTGCCGTGAAGTGAGCCCCAAGGGGCTAACCCGATTGCCTGCCATTCTATTTACGAGCCATGAGACATGCCATTACCACTGGCATATACAGGAATAGCAGATATCAAGAACGCCTTTCGGGTTAAAATAAACCGGCACTATATACACATCATATCTTGCCATTTCTGTAAAAAGGGACCTGGTTACAGGACGCACCAAGGTGTTCTTTTTGCAGATCATGTTGCAATTGTATAATATTATTAATTTCTATTCCACGAAATACTTGTGCAATAAATGTTATCTGGTGTACATGAGTTATAGACAGGGGAGATTATGTCCTAGTATGTCATCAAAGAGCAAGACATCATGCCTATATGTGAATTCCATGTATGAGTATTTTTTCTACTTCCGGCACAGGCAATAAGCAATTTAATGGAATTTGGTGCCTCATTCACGGTATTTGCAACATCAGAAGACTCTGGGGTCAATTTAATTACATTTACATGTTTCCACCTGCCCCAGTTTAACCACTGCAACCCTGGAGGAGGAGGAGGGAGGTCAGTGGTTACCCCTGGTGGTGAGAACGTGCGGGGGGGGGGTCGCGTTCCAGTTCACGCCACATGCAGGTGACGCTGATGGATGATATGGAGGTTATATGATCGATTTTATTTACGTACCACTACCAGGAGACATGCACCGCCTGCACAGACATGGGGTGAGGCAGCGGGGGCTGGGGTGAATCAGAAGGAAGGGCTATAGCTGTATTGAGATGGAGTGAAGAGAAGGGGAGATTTATATAGTTTTTTGGGGGAACGATTTATGAGATATAAGTATCGTTAAAGTATAGTTAACCCTTTCACTGCTATCAGCTGCTTGACCTGCTGACCTACGTTAATGGCTGCTGCCATAAACCTATCTGTGTTCGCTATAATATAAAAGAAATGATAGATGATTAAAAAAACAATATGGATAGAAAAGCAATGAGAGGCACTGAGAGAGGCACAAGAAGTAGTCAGCTCTGATGTAGGAGGGATGAAGATGGTTGGGTGGGTGGAGAGCATAACAATGTGCATGGACTTGTATAGATGATAAAGACACAACATGGATGTAAAAGTAATGAGAGGTACTGAGAGGCCCTGAGAGAGGCACGAGAAGTAGTCGAAACAATAAACAATATCATAATTATGTCCTGGCTATCTAAAATCTTAAGAAAACTCAAGTGCCTTACATTAATCAGAAGAGGGATTGAGGAAGTGGTATGGATAGAGGAATGGAAGTGTGGAGGATCTCTCCACAGTAAGAGGGGGTGGAGTGAGTCCTGAGATGGGGGGAATAAGAAGGAACGGTCGTTGACAGAGAGTATTAGGCCAAAAGAAAGTTAGTTTCTAGTCACCCGACCGGGTCTAGCAAAATCAGTGCCGTCCCCCACCTATTTCTTCAATCTGTTAGCTATTTGCTGGTTGTTCATAAATGGTCCATAAATCCCACAATTATTAAGGATTCTAGAGCGAAAGCCCTTAAACCATTTAAAGATGAAAATAGCCAAAAGAAAAGACATCCGGCCGACTGGGCCTGATGTGTTAAACCATGTTACTGGAAACCTTATCTTTTTGGCCTTAGGTAGGACTGGTGATGACTGGAGGAGGCTGGGCAGATTCAGGAGTTGACGAGTGAGAAGTGAGAGGTGGAGAGTGTCGGGGTCTAAGGGTATTTGGTGAAGTAGGCATTGGGCATTTCTCTGGCAGTAGCTACCATTATGCGCCTACCGATGGCCGTGACGAGGGGACGACCCAAGCTCCCCGAGCCACTAAAATGTGTTTCTATGTGGTAAGGCGCACATTAAGCAGAGCCCAATGTGTGGCCGGAGGGCCGACGCCTACCACCACCTCCGCCACCTCGACTCCATTATGAATATGAGCCACAATGTGGCAACCTAATGGCCAGGTCACTGCGAAGTCTTATACAACCAGGCAGACCTGTAGGTTGAGGTCCTCCATGGTGGAGACTGAGATGAAATGACACGCAACACAGGAGTATAATGACGGCCTGTCACATGCAGTGGAGTGTCGGCTAGGGTGTTGTGGTGGACACTTGGAGGAGTACTTCTTCTTGGAATAGTTTTGTGAGCAGACAGCGAGGATACAGAAATCAAAACCGAAAAATCCCCCCTTAAAACAGGATGAAGGGTGTTTTATACAGTGGGCATGCAGTGGCATACATGGTCTAGACAGATTCCGCGATGACAATACGAAAGAGCTCTGCATTGTGAAAGATTAGTTTACAGGAGAATATACTGCTTTCTATCATAAAAGCTTTTCGAGTTATTTATTCATAGTTTGGAAGGTATATGAGCGAGTCTGGCAGGTTTATTATCAAAAAGGTAGAAAAACAATTTCAATAAAATCAGAAAGAGCATGGCCCATATAGGGCAGGCTTGCCCCCCCCCCCCACCCCCTCCACACACACACACTAACGGACGTACACCAGGATTCTCCTCTGTACCAGCAGTTCCCATTACCCCGCAGGCCGTTGGGCGGTAGGACCACCTCCGGGACTCCACATATTGTTATTTGTATACCTCCCCCACCATCAAGTCGGTTAAATAATGGTCCGTGTCAGACGGCGACAGCGGCTCCGTTTTAAATGTGGCGGTGGGGGCCGCACTCTGCCCACACAAGGAGAGGCGAGCCCCCACCCACCGTGCTATTTATGGTGCACTGCCCCTGTTACCTCCAAGGGATCCTCTAGGTAGACCTCCCACAATAGACAGTGCTGTGTACAGGAATATCTACCCAGGAGTAGCTCAGAGCTGTTCAATCCTAAATGGAGGCTGCCATTAGAGGTGAGGTATTTCGCTGTAAATGAGCCAAATCAAAGCTGAATGATGGCTATATAATTCTTGCCTGTGTCGACTTCAAGGCGCAGGCTATATGCCAAGGGTCCCTACCAAGCGTCGTATTGCAACATCGTGCTACCTTTAGGTGACAACGTAGTATCTGCTGTTAAATAGTAGAGCGCCAGATCACAGCAGTTCCGTTAACTTGTAAGAGATAAAAAGTGATAGTGGTTATGTATACATACCGTCACAAAAATAGGAAAAGTGTATGCTCTAAAATCTCTTGAATTCTCGTTATGTGGGTGTCCCCCGCATCTTTATACTGTAGAGTCTATAATCAGTGTTCATTATAACAATACGTGCCGCTATGTAGAACGTTATTCTTCTACGAGATTTAGCAGAGAAATAGTTTGTTCTTTACCTCTTTTATGTCCCATAAGAAAGAGTGTGTACCACAGAAGGTATAACATTGAGGTAGGCTTCCTGTGAAGTAGTATATTACTGTGACCGTCCACACTGTGAATACTATATATACGTTCGCATATGGAAATTATTCACTCAGGAAGAAGTTTTATAATCCGTATAGTCAACAACTTTGTTTTGCTCTGTGGCCTATCACAAGAATAGCCACTTAATAAGCAGATTATTAGATGTGGCTCGTTAGTTAGTACTTGTGGTCAAAGTGTACTCTCAGATAGGAGGATATCGAATGGTCTCACCAAAGGAGTAACGTGGTCTTATTAGCAAATTATACAGTGGTCCTCAGAATAATTGATATAATGTGATTGACTTATAAGGTGGATGGGGCATATTTTAAATAGTCAGTTGCCTTTTTGTAGGTGTGTGGTATAATCTACTGTAAAATGCTGTAGAACTACAGTACCTACACCCAGTGCTTACAGTGTGAGGGATCATGTATGCTATGTTTTCTTTTACAAATTGTATAATCTGTACAATGAAATATATTATATAAAGTACCCTAAGGAGAATATAACACTGTTGTGTTGAAGCACCACAGAACGGATATTCCCTGCAGTACCTAATACATGGAAATTGTCGCCGCATCATGTATTTGTGGAAACGACCCCCTCAGTATATATTCAGATGGCCCACACACCAAGTAGAAGTATATGGGTCTGTATAGGTCGGGTCTGCAGAACAAGTAGTATATAGAAACGGTCTTCTGCGTCAGATCTATAAAGCAAGTAGTATATGGAAACGATCTTCTGTGTCAGGTCTGTATAGCAAGTAGTATATTGAAAGGGTCTTCTGTGTCAGGTCTGTATAGCAAGTAGTATATGGAAATAGTCTTCTGTGTCAGGTCCATAGAGCAAGTAGTATATGGAAATGGTGTGTCAGGTCTGTAGAGCAAGTAGTATATTGAAACGGTCTTCAGTGTCAGGTCTGTATAGCAAGTAGTATAGGGAAACGGTCCTCGGTGACATGTCTGTAGAGCAAGTAGTATATGGAATATTCTTCTGTGTCAGGTCTGTATGGCAAAGTAGTATAAGGAAATGGCCTTCAGTGTCAAGCCTATAGAGCAAGTAGTATATGGAAACAGCCAACTTTATCAGGTTTGTACTGCAAGTAGTATAATATATGATATGGAAACGGTATAGTATAATTATGCTCACATGGTTTGCAAAACAAGTAGTTCATGGAAATAGTCCTTGCAATCATTATGGCAGATATTCAATTAGCGTGCACAGCAAGATGGCTATATATGGAAATAGCCCCATAATAAAGTCACCCCACGCAGGATCACTCTCCTGTTCAGGAAGGGTAGAAACACAAGCTGTTCTCCCGTATGGCCAATAGGAGAAATCATTGTCTCATTCGGTTCAGACACTGTGTTCTCCCATATACCTATGGGTGAACAATAGTGTATCTATATCAACCCTCTTCCTCTCCCTTCCCTCCTCCTTCCCTCCTTCCCCTTCCTCCCTCCCTCTCCCTCTCTCCTTCTTTCTCTCCTTCCTCCCTCCCTCCTTCTCTCTCTCCTCTCCTCCTCATTGAGTTTTATCAAAATAGGTAGGGTAAATCTGAAACTTTTTTTGGCCTTATATTGTTCTACCATCTCTCGATGGTAAAAAAGCAGGGTGTATCTAGGTAAATATCTAACCATGTATTTCACCCTATGACTAATGAAAGAAATTTAAAATGTGACATTACGTTATTAGATTGTGTCTTTCTACCATCTCCCAATGCTAGAAAACAGGGTTTCTATATGTATATACTGAATCATGTATTTCACTGTATGATCTATAGTAGAAATTAAGAATTTGACATAAGAGACCTAGATAATGTCGTTCTACCATCCCTCAATGGTAGAAAAAAAGGGGTTCTCTATGTATGTACCTAACCATGTATTGCACCATATGACCCATGGTAGAAATTAAGAACTTGACAAAATAAGCCTAGATAATGTTTTTCTACCATCTTCTAATGGTAGAAAACAGTGTTTCTCTATTCATCTAGCCATGTATTTCACTGTATAACCTATGGTAGAAACAAAAAGTTTACATGCTAGCACTAGACAATATCGTTCTACCATCCCTCAATAGCAGAAAAAAGGGTTCTCTATGTATGTACCTAACCATGTATTTCACCCTATGACCCATGGTAGAAATTTAGAATTTGACATAATAAGCCTAGATAATGTTGTTCTACCATCTTCTAATGGTAGAAAATAGTGTTTCTCTATTCATATATCTAACCATGTATTTCACTGTATAACCTTTGGTAGAAACAAGAAGTTTACATACTAGCACTAGACAATGTCGTTCTACTTTCCCTCAATAGTAGAAAATATGGTTCTCTATGTATGTACCTAACCATGTATTTCACCCTATGACCCATGGTAGAAACTAAGAATTTGACATAATGAGCCTAGAAAATATTGTTCTACCATCTTCTAATGGTAGAAAACAGTGTTTCTTTATTTATATATCTCGCCTGTATTTCACTGTATGACCTATGTTAGAAACGAAGCAGTTGACATACTAGCACTAGACAATGTTGTTTTACCATCCCTCAATGGCAGAAAAAAAGGGTTCTCTATGTGTGTACCTAACCATGTATTTCACTATATGACCCATGGTAGAAATTTTAGAATTTGTCATCATAGATAATGTTGTTCTACAATCTTCTAATGGTAGAAAACAGTGTTTCTCTATTCATATATCTAGCCATGTATTTCACTGTATAACCTAAGGTAGATACAAGAAGTTTACATACTAGCACTAGATAATTTCGTTCTACCATCCCTCAATGGTAGAAAAAAGGGGTTCTCTATGTATGTACCTAACCATGTATTTCACCCTATTACCCATGGTAGAAATTAAGAACTTGACATAATAAGCCTAGATAATGTTGTTCTACCATCTTCTAATGGTAGAAAACAGTGTTTCTCTATTCATATATCTAACCATGTATTTCACTGTATAACCCATGGTAGAAACAAGAAGTTTACATACTAGCACTAGACAATGTTGTTCTACCATCCCTCAATAGTAGAAAAAAATGGTTCTCTATGTATGTACCTTACCATGTATTTCACCCTATGACCCATGGTAGAAACCAAGAATTTGACATAATGAGCCTAAAAGATATTGTTCTACCATCTTCTAATGGTAGAAAACAGTGTTTCTCTTTTCATAATATCTCGCCTGTATTTCACTGTATGACCTATGTTAAAAACGAAGCAGTTGACATACTAGCACTAGACAATGTTGTTTTACCATCCCTCAATGGCAGAAAAAAGGGGTTCTAAATGTATGTACCTATCCATGTATTACACCCTATGACCTATGGTAGAAACTAAGGAGTTACCACGCTACTACTAGACCAGATCTTTCTACCATCTCATAGTGGTAAAAAATATAACGCCTGACCACACTGTTCACTCTATGATCCATATGGAGTCTTTTTATATCATGCCCAACTGTTTACCCCATAATCTATGATAGAAACTATACAGAACAGATCATTCTGCCATCTCATTATTGGTGGTAGAAAACAGAGTCTCTTTATATTATTCCCATCCATGACATAGCGACTAAGCAGTCAACATCTGTGCTACTGCTAGATCAGATTATATTGTTCTACCATCTCCCAATCATAGAAAACAGAGTTTCTCTACGTATATACCTAACCATGTATTTCATTGTATGACTGATAGTAGATACAGAGAGACACTGGCACTAGATAATGTTGTTCTACCTTCTCCCAATGGTAGAAAACAGGGTTTCTCTATGTAAATGTCTAGTCATATATTTCAGTCAAAACTTAAAAACGTCTTCGTCTTTTCACGATTTTGAACCTTTTTCTCACCAAAGTACCCAGTATCGGGAAAATGAACTCTTTTTTGCAATCATTACGATATTTTGTTAAAATACAAATTTTGTTAAAGGGGAATAATTGAAAACCAAGTTTTAAGCTTCGACACCTATTTGGTAATGGGAGAAACTGGGCTTTGGTTTCTCCCATCCACTAATGGTAGAAACCTATGGTGCCTATACAATAAACTTGGGCATTGTTTTCTCCAATCTGCTAATGGGAGAAATCCTAAGCTCACTTGATACCAGTATGAAACACTAGGTGGCAGCACAAAGAAACTTTATGAGAGGTTAAATCTAAACTAAGGACAATAATTTATAGACTTTTTGGGCATTGTAGAGTAAAGGTTGCAACTTTAGAATGTCCTGGAATTGCATGTTCCATTCAATAACCACTTTTGGCTGATTTGACACCTGAAAATGTGACCTTAACCTTCACCACAGTCAACCAAATCATTTGTGACTATTGGTAAATATAAGATGTTCATCGCCTCAATATAGAAAAGCTCAAAGTAAAATATTCCTTTTAACTTGGATCTATTTCAGTTTTGACCTTTGACCTTGACCTTGACCTTGACTTTGACCAAAACCCTTATAATGTTTCTTTTTATACCAATGATATTTGGAAAGGCCATAACTAGAGCTTTCCAATGGTGTACGCTGTGTTTTAGTCTTTTTTGGTTAGTGGTGCAGCCAGAAATATTGCTCCTATCTCTGTAATGCTGCAGCATTAGTTCTCTGATTTTAATGTTCCTAACTTTGCAGAAAGTTGGTCCAATAGCTATACTATAATACATAGGCAAAATTATTTTTATCTACTCTGAAGTAAAACATTAGGCCATTTGAGCCAAAATGACGACCAGTCATGAGAAAGAGCCATTAGTGCTTTCATAATTCACTAGGTGGCAACAGCATTTTACCTTTTCTGGTTTAAAACTACATCATACTCATAGAAACTCACATCTGAAGTTAGATGGAATGAATGAATAGAAAGGGCCAAATAGCAGCTTCAAATGTATGATTGGGCATTGGTTTCTCTGATCCGTTAATGGGAGAAACCCTATGCCCACTTAATACCAGTTCAAAACACTAGGTGGCAGCACAAGCAGAAGGCTAACAATGGGCCAATTTTCTTATATAACCCATCATTTCATTAATTTCCCGGACTGCACCAAATATTATTTGTAATCAGGAATCATATGAATGACTGACCATCTAAATTTAGATTATATTTAAGAAATTATGGCCATCTAGATTTCTCTATGGGGATTAGCACTGTGGTGGGCTGTTATGGATTTAATCTAAAATATTGACAAAGATAAGTTCTGGTCATATGAATTCTATATAATATAAGATGTAGAGCATCATATGACAGCAGTTCATATTCCAAAATAGTCTAGATACAGAGCAAACAGCAGAGATATAGTGATACTAGGGGACATGGCACATTGTCATCCTTCTGGTTGTGCTGCCATCTAGTGTTTTGTATTGGTATCAAGCGATATAGAATTTCTCCCATTAGCAGATTGGAGAAACCAATGCCCAAGTTTATTGTATGGGCACCATGGGTTTCTACCATTAGAAGATAGGTGAAACTATGTCTGATCAACCATTGGTGGGGCATAGCCCTGGATAGGTTCAAGACGAGTGGACCCGAAGTGGGTGGAATATGGCATGAGCCATCTAGGCAACCCGAACCAGACCCAAACTAAGTGAAATAGGATAAATGTAGTATGTATATGGTTTGTATTAGTAGTAAACCCCTACACTAGTATATCAACAGTGCATGGATGAAACACGTGGCTAAGCCTATATATAGACACACATGGTTTTCTACCATTGGGAAATGGTAGGACAACATTATCTAGTGTAATTTCTGAAAATTCTTGGTTTCTACCCAATGTCATAGGGTGAAATGCATGGTTAGATATATACATAGAGAACCCTTCTTTTCTACCATCTCCCGATGGTAGAACGACAATCTAGTGCCAAAATGTCAAATTCCTAATTTCTACCATAGGTCATAGGGTTAAACTCACCATTAGATATATACATAGAGAGGCCCTCTTTTCTACTATTGTCAGTAGTAAATAACTATGTTGACTGCTTAGTCTCTATGGCATGGTTGGGCATAATATCGAGAGACTCTGTTTTCTACTACTATGAGATGTAAGAACGATTATTCTATTTATTATATGTGAACTGCATACCATTCCACCCTAGATCGTAGGTGACCAGTTGGGTATCATTGTAGACTCTACCACATGAAATGGTAGAGAGATCTGATCAATTACTATGATATCAACAGCAATGTTTCTACCGTATGGATCAAAGGGTGAACGATGTGATCGGGCATTATATATAAGAGACTCTGTTTTCTACCTCTATAAGATGGTAGAAAGATCTGGTCTAGTAGTAGCATATTAACTCCTTAGTTTCTACCATGGGTCATAGGGTGAAATACATGGTTAGGTACATACATGTATAACGAACCCCTTTTTTCTACTATTGAGGGATGGTAGAGCAACATTGTGTAGTGCTAGTCTGTCAACTGCTGTGTTTCTACCATAGTTCACATGGTGAAATACACAGCTAAATACATAAATAGAGAAACACTGTTTGTAGGCTCATTGTGTGAGATTCTTAATTTCTACCATGAGTCACATGGTGAAATACATGGTTAGGTACATACATAAAGAACCCCTTTCTTCTACCATTGAGGAATGGTAGAACGGCATTGTCTAGTGCTAGTATGTAAACTTTTTGTTTCTACCATAGGTTATACAGTGAAATACACGGATAAATATATGAATGGAGAAACACAGTTTCTACCATTAGAAGATGGTAGAAAAAAACTCTGGCTCATTATATCAGTTTCATAGTTTCTACCGTAGGTCATAGGGTGAACTACATGGGTAGGTACATACATAGAGAACCCCTGTTTTCTACCATTGAGGGATGGTAGAACAACATTGTCTAGTGCTAATATGTCAACTGCTTCGTTTCTACCATAGGTCATGGGTGAAATACACTGCTAGATATATAAATAGAGAAACACTGTTTTCTACCAAAAGAAGATGGTAGAACAACATTGCTTAGGCTCATTATGTCAAATTCTTCATTTCTACCATAACTCATAGGGTGAAATACATGGTTAGGTTTATACATAGGGAAACCGTGTTTTCTACCATTGGAGGATGGTAGAACAACATTATCTAGCCTCAGTATGTCAATTTCATAGTTTCTACCATAGGTCATAGGGTGAAATACTTGGTAAGGTATACACATAGAGAGAGGAAAAAAAACTGTTTTTCTATTCATAATTTTTTTTTAAAAGCTTGCTAGCTCACTTTGTTGGCAACAAGAGGGACCAAGGGTAAGTAAGGAAGTGAAGAAGGGAGCAGAGAAAGAAGTAAGGAAAGATAGAAGATGGTCAGAAGGAAGGAAGGAAGGAAGGAAGGAAAGAAGGAAGGAAGGAAGGAAGGAAGGAAGGAGAGGGACAGTGAAAGGAGGAGAAACTGGAAAGGGAGACAGGGGGAAAGACAGGAGAATATTAAAGAGGGAAGGAAGGAGGGGTAATAGGGAGGGGAGAGGGAAGGATGAAGGAGGAAAAGAAGGGCGGGAGATGGGGCAGGTGGACATAGATACACAACTGTTCTAGTGCTAGTATGTAAACTTCTTGTTTCTACCATAGGTTATACAGTGAAATACATGGCTAGATGAATAGAGAAACACTGTTTTCTACCATTAGAAGATGGTAGAAAAACATTATCTGGGTTTGTTATGTCAATTTCTTAATTTCTACCATGGGTCATATGGTGAAATACATGGTTAGGTACGTACATAGAGAACCTCTTTTTTTCTACCATTGAGGGATGGTAGAACGACATTATCTAGGTCTTTTATGTCAAATTCTTGATATCTACTATAGATCATACAGTGAAATACATGATTCAGTATATACATATAGAAACCCTGTTTTCTAGCATTGGGAGATGGTAGAACGGCACAATCTAACAACGTTACGTCACATTTTAAATTTCTTCCATTAGTCATAGGGTGAAATACATGGTTAGATATTTACCTAGATACACCCTGTTTTTTTACCATCGAGAGATGGTAGAACAACATAAGGCCAAAAAAAGTTTCAGATTTACCCTACCTATTTTGATAAAACTCAATGAGGAGGAGAGGGGAGAGAGAAGGAGGGAGGGAGGAAGGAGAGAAAGAAGGAGAGAGGGAGAGGGAGGGAGGGAGGAAGGGGAAGGAGGGAAGGAGGAGGGAAGGGAGAGGAAGAGGGTTGATATAGATACACTATTGTTCACCCATAAGTATATGGGAGAACACAGTGTCTGAACCGAAGGAGACAGAGTTTTCACCTATTGGCCATACGGGAGAACTGCTTGTGTTTCTACCATTACTTGAATGGTAGAGTCGTCCTGTATGGGGTGAATAAAGTATGTGTGATATATGAATGGATTTTAACATCATTACGGGGAGATGATGGTTTTTGTGGTCGATTATTGTAAAACAATGAGCCTACGATAAACATTGTGCCAATATAGACTCCTACGTGTAGTCATGGTTGTCATCATTAGGTGCTACCTAATAAATTAAATGTCTCTGCTGAGCAAATACTGCCTAGTATATCGGTTTAACAAAAGAAAAAGGTATTTTTCAGAAAAGGAAAGGTATCAAGTAAAAACGTGTGATCATTCTGTATATTCTTGGAACAATAGTTGTGTTGCCAACGTTGCAATCATCTACTTTTCTAGTTGTTTTGTAACAATCAGAAACTAGTCAACTAAGGCAATGACAAAAGGCCTACCTGTTAACAACTGTGTTGTGGTCTTCATTCTACTAAATTAATATTTAAAACTTCTAGATCGATAGAGAAATGACATTCAGGTTTCATTCAACTGACCTGTCGCTAATTGCGGCCAGGCAGGGGTGTCGATCCGCACAGGTGTAGACAGGTAAAACGAAGGGAGGAATTACACAGGTAGACGGGTGATAATGAGTTGGTTTGACTCCAATAGACGGTTGGATCTCTTACTGAGAAGGATTACCCAGCAACTCAAGGTCAGGGCTATACTCATTGCCACTTCCAGCCCCTCTATCTCAAGTCCTTATCCATCCCTAACTACCCTAATCCCTCGCACCCTGGTAGGTAAGTCTTTATCAACCCCCTTATCTCCCAGTCTATGTATAATCCACTATCTAACTATCCCCTCCCTCCTTGCCACCTCCCACCCAACCCCCTCCCCCATCCCCATTCCGTAGGCCGACCAGTGCAGGTGAGAAGTACGTTTGGGCCGGGTCGCAATGTGCGAAATGGCACAAAGTTCAATCAGCATAGACGATGTGCTGCTGTAAAGGGGAGGGTTTGAACCGAGGCGGCCCCTTTATTTATCAGGTAGCTAAGGGCTACGGCCTTTGACTGCGCCTGCTTGATCTGATGGACCCTGACAGAGCAGTCAGTTAGAAATGCGTGCAGGAGCGGAACACACGGGACGAGGTCTTTGCCCTGCCTATCTGTTCGCCTCACTGAACAATATGACATCATCGTATTGGCTACAAAATGGCTGACAACAATGCACAGCGATCGATTTGATCGGGCCGGCGGCTGGCAGAGTTCGAGAAAATGCTATGTAGTTGGAGGCATTAGGGAAAATAGGCTGAAAATAATTAGAAGTTGCCGCTACTATGGGTGAGGGTGAGTATGGGGGTTGGGGTAGGGGTGGGGGTTGGATAGCAAATCGTACGCAAATGTACGGGGGTTATGGAGTCAAGGGAATAAACAAAGTTAAATATGTGGGGAAAACAGAAAGCAATATATACGAGGATGAGGCTATTAGGCACTAGCGAGATACTGGTGGCGTCCTCATGTGGTACTCTGGTACCAATTGTACCCCCATGGTCACCAGCAACCAGCCCAGCCAAATCTCATGTCCGAGATTAGGGTACAAACATGGTGTAAGCATTGTGAGTGGGTTGTAGCTAGACATTCCTTATGTCCCCTGTCCATTATAGTGTAGTGGTTAGCACTGTGGCTTAGTGACACAAGGTGCAGGGGTTCTATTCCCTCCCAAGCCATATGCATACATATATTTATAACCATTCTTATTCATGTTTATAGCTTTTTAGGAAATCAGTTAAATTGAGGTACAATAATATGTAATAGGGAATTGAAACAGAATTGCCATTATTTAACCACAGAAAATTACTGTAATATATGGGTCACATAAATGGTTATATATTATATACAAAATTCGTGGTGTGTAAAAGAGGTAGCCTTGGCATGGATTCGAAGCCAGGACCTTTGTATTGAGTTGCCATGGTCCTAACCACTCCCCCAATCCTAACAGTTGACATAACAACTACACAACTACAATCCATTGAAAATACTCATCATGCCACTTGTACCCTGATCTCGTTCACGAATTTCCCTGAGCTTGTTGCTGTGAGGTAGAGGGTACACACTGGTACCAACAAACATGGCGCTGTCCACTGGACATCCTGCTAGAGCGGAATAGAGCGAGAGCGTGAGAGAAGGAGAGAGAGAAAAGGAGAGAGAGAGACAGAGACAGAGAGAGGGAGAGACAGAGACAGAGAGACAGACAGAGAGACAGACAGAGAAGGAGAGGGAGAGGGAGAATGAGAGGGAGTCCAGGGAACGGCCTGTGAGGAGGGGGAGGGGTAAAGTGCCATAATGAGGGGTGGCTTGGGTCGCGTTATTAGTATTGAGTCATTGTCGACAGCTTCCAATATTTGGGGATCTGAACGCCATGAATCAGACAGCTTGTGCCACTCCACACGTCATCAGAACCCTCCCCCCCTCACCCACCACCCCCACCCCCGCCCCCACCCTCAATGCCCCAAGTCGTCCCCTTTCAGCCGTCCCCCATCCTCCTCCGAAACCAGATTTTGTGTCCCACTCTCCCGTGGGGCCAGAGGAAAAAGGCGAATCACCACGCGGGAAAAAGAAATAATAACGACGCCCTGCCCGTCGTAAATCACTGTTTTGCCCGGGAGTGGGTTTTAACCGAGAAGTCAGTTGTTTCTGGCTTCTTGTTTCTTATTTTTCTGTCACAGGCACAGTTTTGAATTGCCACCGTGGACGATGTAATCGTATTTACTGTCAGTTTTAAACTTCCGGGCGTGCTGTTGATCTGTGTGTTACATTGGTGATGTAAGGCTTAGGGCACGTTGTGAGTGTTAACTAATGGGATGAGGGCTGCAACATAGAGGCTATGGTCCACTCAGACTGGATATGTTGATTCTAGGTGACGGTAAGGGGACGAGCTATCATCCAAATTGAGACTTGTCTCTGTGGTGTATGCATTGGTGCGATGAGAAGGGGTATATCGGTAGAGTCCTAGGTGACCTTTGGTTGTAAATTGTATTTTTATTAGTATTGCTTATTAGTATGTACTTTGATTGTAAATTATATTTGGTGGATTTTGATTATTATCTCACTTCCTATATCATTGTTTTCTCTGTCCGAGGCACCAATTTTGTTGTAGTGTTTACCTCAGGTTATCTTCGCACTGTTTCAGTGGGTGCCCGATCATGATCTGGACTTAAAATGACTCTAATGCAACGTCATGCACACGTATAATATGTCATCGTATGTATACAGAATTGTTGAGAAGTGTGAATCAAAGGGAAGGAGTTCAGGGGATGGAATTGGATGTAACTATGTCGCTTTGATGGTGAGCATGTGTCCTGAAGAGAGGGCACTGGGTGTTTATGGTTCTCCCCGTGTGGGCCAGGAGTGGCTGAGTGAGGGTGTCGAATACCCGTGTACTAGTCCCTGGGAGGCCATGTATCCCACGTCCAGTAGAACGACACCTCAGAGGCCTCCTCCTCCCTGCCCCTGTCGGCTTGTTGTCGGCAGTTTTAGGCTCGTGTCGTTGCTCCTTTTCTTTCCCACGCCCAGATTTGATTACTTCATTTACTCGCACCGCCACCGCCCGCGTCGCCACCGCGTCGCGGGGGCGCTGGTGGCGACCCCGGGTGGCCAGTGTTTATGGCGGCGCTGAAAGCAACAAGCCTGCACCAGGAGATGGCGCCACCTGCCCCCACCTCCCGCCCCGCCCGGCGGCTAACCACCAGGGGGCGCTACGAGTACCCACTGCCCACAGCGCCCTCCCGCGGGGACGGGCGGCGGAATTGAACCATTCTCCGGGCCGTGCTGAACGGGCGCGGCGCCCAGTTGCAGCCAGAAGGGCAGAGGGCGTGTGAGAGGGGCAATGGGCGTGGGGGTAGGGATGGGGGTCGGGGGTTGGGGGGTTTATATTGGTGGGCATCGGGCGTGGAGGCGGCGGTCGCGCTCGGCGCCCTGTGCTGCCTCCACGCGTCGTCGGCTTGGTGAGTGGTGGACTGTGTTCTAGTGGGCGCCGACCAGCACACTCCCCACTCTACACCCTCCCCCAACACACACACAAACACTACCCCCCCCCCCCCCCCCGCCCTCCGTCCTCCCCAACCACAGACCAAACCATACACACAACATCACCCAGCACCTCACACATACAGCCGTCTACCATCACCATTCCGACCTCGTAGCTCACAATCCACGTATGCCTAGTTGTATACATTCTGCTTTTACTGCACCACAAGTAACTATTATATGGAGACGGTCACCTCAGTATATATTATGCCTCGATTATCCTCTAAGGTAGTAAAATGTGCAAATGGTCGGCACTAGTCCTAGTATATGGTTATAGAACTAGCTTAGGAAACGGGGCCGGTGATGGGAGGGGGAGGTCCACATTAGCAGCCTCGAAAGAATTCAATAGGCCACAATCGAGACCCTTGGCATCCCCCGCCCATAATTATGTTTCTTTATACTCTTTACAATGGTCCGCTCTAAAAGAAGTATTCTATTCCAATGATCTGTAAAGTAAGTAGTATATGAAAATGGTTCTCTCGATCAGTAAGAAGTACACCCAAATGGTCTGCAAAGCAAGTAGTATATGGAAATGATCCTCTCAATCAGTAACCAGTATACCCAAATGGTCTGCAAAGCAAGTAGTACATGGAAATGGTCCTCTCCATCAGTAATTACTGGTAGTTATTCAAACGGTCTGCAAAGCAAATGGCATATAAAAATAGTGTTCTCAATCAGCAAGTAGTTATTCAAATGGTCTGCTTAGCAAGTAGTAAATGGAAATGGTCCTCTCGATCGGTAAATAGTATGTATGTATTCAAATACCCCGGTAGTCTACATATAGTCAATAGGTAACTAGCTTTCTCCCGCAGTAGGTTTTTAGTATATATAATACACGTTAGGATATTATGACATATATATTATATATATATACATAATATGTTATATATATATATATATATATATATATATATATATATATATATATATATATATATATATATGAATAGATGGAAATGATCCTCCTAATGGAGTAGGCACATAAGCCAAGACGACAAAACACATTAACCGAGATATCTGATATAAAGCTAGAATCAGATTCTATAGTTGACAGGTAAGCAACAGGTAACCAACCACCAAAATGCTTAATAATTCATCATATAGGCTGGTTCCTAGTCCAGACACAGGAAATGATTAAGTTGACATTTGAAGCTAGTAGCAGATTCGTGGAAAATCCGGCTCCCAGGTCAAGTGTGGCAGGCAGGTATGTGTAGAGGATCAGACAGGTTCATAGGTTGGATTGAATGGAATGAGTTGCCTTCCGTGACCATGTCAACGAGAATTAACAAAAATGAACATTTTCCTTCGATTTCATTGCTATGGAAACCCAATATGGCCGAACACGGCTTTATATCTTCAAATGTCGACTCAATCATGAAAACTTAAAATTGGGTATAATCTGATATTTCTGTCAAATCTAGGCTTAGATATATTGATCCAAGATAGACTAAACCTTTCTTAAATAATTTCCACTTCATTATCAGTCAAAGGATTTTACAGCTACCATGAAAGGGGGTAAAGCAATTGTACTGATTGGTCAAATCTTTACTGAGCTATGACGGATTGAATGACCCATTAAACGTGTCCTACATAGTGGGGCAGATGGTCAAGGAAAGATTGAGTGAGGTAGTATTATATTGCAGCAGTGTAGGCAGTGGTCAGGTTTAGCGGGCGGGGCAGAATATCAGCAGGCGGTCGGTGGGCTGAGCAGTGCCATAGCCATATAGCCCTGGTGACAGTCATCCAGTCTGACCACCATTTTAACTCCCTGTCCTTTCCCCGTCGGGCACACCCTGCTGTTGGTTTGAAAGCCGTTGCCCCCACGTTAACTATAGACGGCACGAGGACACAAATCAGTTAGCACGGCGCTCCCTCGACACCCCTGCCCCTACGCGTAATCTACCCGCCCCGCCCGGCCGTATCATTATGAACCCCCTCAGCGGCCATCGTCAAGACCTACGAGCACCAGGAGGGTTGAGCTGATTGACACCATGCTAATGGGGTATGGTTGGCGTCGTCGGTACCGGCTAAACATGTTTTATGGACGCAGCGTCTACAATAACCTAACTAACCCCGCAGTGCCCTTTTCAGAGGCCAAGGCCGCACGGCCCGATTCATTACCTGCCCTTCCCTCCTCTCCAGTCCCACCCACCCCTACCCCCAAGTCCCGCCCTGCAATCTTAATGACAGCCCAGTCCTCCTGTGCCTGTGGGCGTGCATGGGAGACGGGGTGAGTCGTTATTAAAGGACCATAGCCCTGTGGAAGCTATACATTCACAGACAGACCCATAGTTGTAGAAAAATGCCAAAATAATGTGTGTGCTTTCCTCCCTTGTGTTCAGCATGTCTGCAGTCGATCCCAGGTCGGCGCTGCTTTAACGGGGTCGTTGAGGTAATTGGGAACAATATAGTGCACGCTCACACACAACACATCGCCATGCATTAGTGATGTGATAATTAACATTTTTTGTCCCCAAAAAGTTGCATGGGGCGTGACGTATTGAGGTATGTGGGTATGTCTAGCGCGGTCGACAAGGCATGTTTGCGTGTTTATTTATCCTGCTGTTGGCTTCTGTGCCACTGTTATACTACCCTGCTCTACACACAATAGCAGCTCATGTGCCCTACGCCCTACACACATTCACCTGAAACCTCTTCACTGTACAGAATCCTGTCTGCCTCTATCCCCAATACAGCATCCTCTGCAACCATTGTTTCTTCATTGGCTTTACTCCCAGCCCATGCATTCACTATAGTATAGCCTCACTATTTATCCTACACATTATATACAATGAAGGGTATAGGTCCTAGGACAGGGCGTGGCAACGATCCCCCCCCCTCCCATGTTGAAACTGCTTGCCATGCATTGGCTTGTCCAATACATATATACATATAACTGCCGTCATCGGTTACTTATCTTTAGGCCTCATATTTTCAGCAAACACACATATAGATCCGACTTTCCCGTCTATACCTTGTTTATTTTAGTAGCTCGCATGACTTATGTAGATATGTACACCTTTCATCTATCTCCCTGAATCCTTTGGCGTCAATCCTCCCTGTTTTGTCAGTCCGCCCCTCATTATAAATTTGTATGTTTGTCCCTCCCTATTTCAACCTCTCCTCGCCTCCATCTCTCTCTCTCCTGCTCTCATTCTCCCTCTATCTATTTCTCTCCCGAGTAACACAACAATATAATCTAGCTACTAATCATCATCCTACCAATACCAGGCCTCTGCCCTTAGCCCTGTGCTTGTCCTCACAGCTTAAGGCTGCTCGCAAACCCAATAAATATCTTAATACCTCGGGTAAACCCTCTCACCGCCAATTTGTCTGGAAAGTGGGTCCTTTTTGCATCCCTGTGAACACCAAATCATTATTCCCTTTGTTTGATTTCGACGCGGCAGCGATCCATTAAATTCTGATGAAGGAGAGAGGGCCGCGGGGTGGTGACGTCGGCGCATGTGACGTCCGATCACCGTCCTACACCCGTAAATCATTCAGTTAATAATGTCATTAGCCGCCATGTTTTCAGCCCGCGCCCATTGTCCTCCTGTTTATAGGTCGTGCTGAATCAAAGAAGACCCCTGCGGTGTGCTTGGATGGTCTTCTTGTGAAACAAAAGTGGCAGTAATGGAATTATCCATTACTCCATGGCTGAACGGTACACACTTAGCGTGTACCACGGATCCCCTTCTCCCTGGATGCTGTTCTCCTGCCTGTATCCTAACCACACCCACATCGGCAGCAGGCATGGTGGTGCATCACCCTCTAAAACACCCCCATAGTATGGCCTCTGCCATGTCGGTTTGATGTATGATTTTTAACCCAGGCTCTGATACAAATAGCCATTTTTATTTTAGCCATTTTTACCCAGTACCACTCCCCGTTCCCACTTCCCCCTGGAATCACGGTCGTATCGATTGCTCGCGTGATACCGCACATCGGGGCAGCGTCGGATTATCGTAATGACCCATGATTAATTCACCAGTCTGCCGTCAGAGGGGGCGGTATGTCACAGACGACACGCGCGCCGCTCTGCGGGCTGGGCACGCACTAATACCCACAGAGACAACTTCCGGTTGGCCCCGATAGGGGGCTCCCTGGTCGGCACCAGGTCATTCCCGGAACCGGAAATGAAACGCTTGCCCTATATGGGTGTCACATTATATAACGAAGCTCATCTGGCTGATTCTGATTATCATGTCATAATATACCCTTTGTTGCATTACCCTACGTATCCTACCATTTGCAGAGACAATATTGCTATATTTAGTATAAAAGCACAACCTTTCCCCGTCATAAACGACACTACAATGAGAAGAAGAGCAGCTTTGCACTGCCTATGGGCTATTGTCGACCACCCCGCAATATACATATATTCATGTTAGTAATGTACTTAAAGTTGCTACATGTATACACGTTGGTGATGACTACACTTGTTCCACTCTGGCACAGAATGGCACTTGCAAACGCCACTATCGCATTGAACGTGAATCTCTGCTGGGTTTAGGCAATCCCTGTGGTCAACTTTGAACCAGCGGACAGGAACCAGAACTGTGGCAAGAAAGTATGATGGGAGCACTCCCAAAACATCTCTCTCTGTTATATGGATATTGCTCAGGTTTCATAGCAGCTTTGATCGACTACATATTTTATAACAACAGCATATTTTTTTGAATTGGTCCCCAAACATAAATAGTATATCCACGGTTACCAGCATGTATGATATGTGCCAGGTTGGGTATTTTAGTTTGGATAGACACAAGCTCCTCGACATGGCAGATTAGTATACCTAGTTCTGCCACCAGATGTACCAGTAATACATTATTAATTTGGCTTCCTGCACGGTGAAGGGATAGTAGAATATACAGGCCACCGAATCTATCCAGTATTACCCCACACTTTAACATGTATGTCTTTTACATCTACTTGCTTGTCTTTATTATACCACCTATAGCCTCCTCATCCCTAGACGACCTCTTGATGACCCTTGGTTGCTCCGACGATAACCCCACCCCCAACCCGACCTCAGTGCCCACCGTGTCATTGCACAGTGAAGCCACCTTATTGTACAGGTTGCGCAATGGGATTACACAGCTCAGCATTGAGTATATAACCAGCCTTGTCCCATAGCCCCAGCCATCTCCCTGCAGCTCACATCCCAGGGTTGATGGAGTGGGGGTCGCCGCCCCGGAACAGGCATTATAAACTCCTTAGTCGGTTGTCTGACGGTCCCCAAACCGGGACCTATAGGCAGCGCTTTCTCATTACTGAACCCGGACCCTCCAGGGCAGTGGTAGTAGGAGGGGGAGGGGCAGACCTCTGCCCCGGCCAGGGCCCTGTCCTGATCCGGTGGATGGCCTGGATTAGCCTGGCACGTCTTTGATCTGACTAACGTATTGCCTATATTGTAGTCCGGTGACGGCCATTAGCTCCAGCAGCCAAGCGCCATAGGCCAGGCTGGAGAGTGCTCGGGGGGTAAAGGGATATACCACTTGGGGTGGAGGAGGATAAAGGCCGGTTGTAAGGGGGTTGATGGAACGTGTCGTAGAATGGGAACTAGGGGAGGCAGCCTAGATGAGAAGGTAAATAGGCAGGAGATGGTGAGTGGCTCAAGGTACTGCTATTATTAAGGAAAGGGTGAAGACACTGTTGTATAACGTTTTAGTTAAGAGGACATCTTCAGAAGGGAGCATGGCGTGGCATAGGGTGGCATGAGGTGGCATGGGGTGGCATGGGGTGGCATGGGGTGGCATGGGTTGACATGGGGTGGCATGAGATGGCATGGGGTGGCATGGGGTGGCATAGGCTGGCATAGGCTGGCATAGGGTGGCATGGGGTGGCATGGGTGGCATGGGGTGGCATGGGTGGCATGGGGTGGAAGGACAGCACTTTGCTGGTTGTTGGTTTATCATGGGTCTAACCTACACTGTAAATATTAAGTGTAGATACACAACAGAATCCCCTGTAGTCTTACAACATTTTCTGTAACTTAACAGTCGAGTCTACTGTTTACCTACATAAACCGTACACCTACAATCGTTATACTGTATACCTACAGAAAAGGCAGCCAACTGTTCACAGTGCACCATATTAGCCATTCTCTCGGCCATCCCATCCATTGACTCACTGTCCATACATCTTTTGTTCTCTAACCACTAACACTGGACCTTCCTGTCTGACCTGACCTAGCTGCCATTGCTGAACTCCGCCCTCATCCCTCCCAGGACGTACCTATCTCCCTTACCCCTGGTAACGGTACCTATCTTTAGACTGTGCACCCCCCCCCTTGTCCTTATTAGCCCATCTGTACATCATTGCAGTATAAGCGACCCTCCCATTAGCAGATGCTTGATCCGTACATTATGATACGAAATTCTCACCACTTTCATGTATTGTGTTTATATCAGTCCAATTCAACTAACCGCTATTTACACCATGGACCCACTCGGTATGTCATCACTTGATCGTAAGAAGAGATGGACAAGGGAATGTACTTAGAAACAGGGAGGAAATAATCAAAACGACATATATATGGTGGTTATACTGTCGGGTTGCTCAACGGGTGTGGGATGTGTTGATGAATCAACCCACCAGTTTCCTACTCAAGTTGGCATCGTGGTGTTGGGTAGTTTGCAGACTAGTTTCGGCTAGGCTGTTGAGTAGAGTGTTGAGAAAGAAAGGTCTAACACTCTTGATAATAATGATTATCCTGTAAACCAATGTTATAAAGAAATACGAGTTTTGTACTGTATAGACCCTCTATAGCGACACAATAGACGTTTCAATTGATAATATAATATTACAGGAGCAGAATGTATAGAGGAGTATATAATATAATATAGTGCCAGATTGTCTGATATACGTTTACTGAAATACACTGAAATTCTTTGCCTCCCTATACGACCAATCTCTCTGTTTTGAATAGAAACCCACCTAGCAAAATAAGTTTTTTTTACGACAAAATTACGTTTTTGATGTTATATAACGTTTTGCCATGCTAAGGAGCCATACAGAAACGTTGTATAACGTTGTAAAACATTTTTTTTGTATACTGGGTGTGACTAACCTGGCATAGCCACTTCAGACTAAGCAGTGGTAAGGGATGGGGCGTTTTAGATTTTCTGTGTACTGGGAGTCAACGACCGAGTACAGGGTGGAACGTCCTCTGCACATAAACAGATTGAACTAGTTTTCCAACTACTTTCAGGCTATAACATTGAATATTTCTATGCATTTAATACTCCGATATCAGCCTCAGGTTCTTTCTTAGAACACCAAACTTGGAACTCAGACATTACCTATTTAGGTAGGCGTATAGGAGGAGATAGGGGAACACGACCAATCCATGCCCTGTAAAACTAAGCACTACTATACAAGTCAGGTGGGTGTGGGATGGTTGGGGTAAAGGGCTTGGAATGGGTCTGGGATGGTGGTTGCAGGGTACTTTTATCTCCTATTGGCGAGTGATCACCGATGCCTTTACTCGCATCCTCATCTATCAAGGGCCTCCCACCAGGAGAAAGATGACTGTTTATGCGCCTTAAGCCCACCGCCCCTACCTTTATTCGGGTGGGGGCTGTTTTTTACAGAGGGGTAGCCTTCAATAACGATTATTGACCAGCCAGCCTCGGGCCAGCAGGCCTATTAATCAGCACCGACCTGAGAATGAAGACAAATATGTTTCTCGGCGCCGGTAAAAAGCCACAGTATGGCTCCAGGGGCCAGACCTACACGCAGGGGATTTGTTTTATGGGTAGCTTCTTAATGCCATAACCCGTGTAGTATTTGTGGCAACATGAACGGCCTGATTAGTGTAACATTGTTTTTAACCGCCTTGTGAGAAAAATAATGTTGTATTACAAGCGGTGACATTTAATACCCAATGCGTCCAAATGTGGGTATATAGGCAATCTAGTTTGGATATGTAATTGATGTACACGTTTATTTTAAGAAGCCACTCTATACAGAGCCTGTTGATGATAACGCTGCAACGTATCGATAATGGGTTTTTAGAAATGAATTTAAGACGAATCATGAAAGCCATGCATTTAACCTAGAGACAATGTTAAGTCAATTAACCATATCTGCGAAACAAGTAGGGATTTTTTTTCTAATAATGATAAGTGTTCATCTGATAGGAAGTCAAAAAGCTCTTAATTACGATAAGATTGGTCAGGTACTCATTTATTATAGATAGATACGATCGAAATTGAATCCAAGTATTCCATTATGATGAAATATAGTACGATGCTAGACAAGGACAGTAAAATAATGAGACACGGGAATGCGGAGGGGCTGGTGAGAGATGAGAAAGCTGCAAGCAAGTATGGGGCCCCGAGAAATAGTCAGAGGTCCACAAGAATCTGTCCAAACTTTATTCACAAACTGGGATTGAGTTATTTGCAGTTTGGACAGTTTCGAGCGTTTTAACTGTATTCATTTCATATAATCAATGAGTCATTCTATTGAGAAAATGCATTTATAGATATTGGGTTTAGGGCTATTCTGATAACGTCACAGTGGAGAACGTAGGCATGGAGATCGAGATCCACTCCCCTATAGCGAAAGGGTATTTTCAAGGGTATGTTCAAAATACCTATGCTTACATGTATACATGTATAATTACAGCATTTTGTTTCATCGGTTGTGTATTCGTGGCCTTTAATAATGCCCAAAGTATAACAAAGGGGAAGGGACTTTAACTGAAACAAGTATAAAACATAACACATTATGAAAGTGAAATGGCGTCATTTCATGTTGAATTTCTATGTCTATGTGGAAAAAGATTTTTCTATGGTGTGCATATCGTTTTTGAGATACACAGCCATGTTGATACATTGAGTACATGTAATGTGTTTATAGCAGATCACTACATGTTTATATATGGAGTATTCGAGTACAAATATGTATCTATATTGGTGATAACAACATTGTGGTGCTGTATATGGGGTGCAGTAAATGCCGTGTCACGTGTAAGCATGATTGAATATCCTCTCAATGCATCATGAAATGTGAAGAACGTTCTGAAACTGAAATCGGGTCCCGCGCGGATAACTACAGCCTACATTTTTCTCACAGTCAAGCACAAGATCAACGTCCATGGCCAACTACACATGTGTGACAAATGAGACTGCTCAGGTCCCGAGCCTATTAGTCGTGGGAGGTCGGCCGTGTTTGAGCCCTTCAGCCTGTGTGCCCCCAATACCACCCTACCATCCATCAAACGGTGGAGAGTCTCAACAGATAAGCCATGTCTGATGAATTTATCTTCATCAGTGTTCAACAATGAGCCTCCCTAATAGAAATATAAAAGACCGGTTTCCTAAATCTGTCCAATTGCACAGTGCTGCTTCTTTGAGTTATAGACTATGGATAATCAATTATAAGAGTTATGTTATGCTAAGTATGCACATCAGCTGACCTCATGGGCTACTGGGTATACCAAATATGGTGGTTATAGAGACTCGTTATGCATTCTACATTAGGCTGTATACTCTATAGGGTATTTCATGCATCTGAGGTTGATGTATGGCTGGAATATCAACTGTATAGTAGGGCATTAGATCATAGACGAGAAGCCGGTGTGTACAAGGTATTGGTAGACAGTTTAGAAGTTAGGGCTTAATACATCATTAGGCTCACAAAATATTGAGAAATCAGACAAATTACATTATGTACAGCAAACAGAAAGGGCATACTTATATGAAATAGTGTAGCAGGCATATACAAGTGGTGTAAAGGCGTATATTATATACATACAATTTTCACGTGTCCTGTGCCTGGACAGAGGGCCTGTGAAACCGTGTCATTGTGGGCGGATCCATATAGCCTGTGCCAATGGGACTGTGTGCATGAAAGCTTTCACCTTCTGGTGTATGACCCTGTCTGCCATATGGGACAGAACAACCACAAAACGGCGCCAGGTCAACGTTGATGCCGACTGTAGTAGTCGCCAGAATGCATCATACAAAGCAAACGCTGTCACCCCTCCTCCTCCCATCGCCAAACATTCACAAACAATTCTATTAGTCCTCTCACAGCTGACATGGTTTGGCGGCGACCGGGGCTAAATTAAAGCCTCTTTTTGATTAACTGGTGGGTGTGTAATGACGCTACTCTTTGTGAGGATGATTCACATGCATTTAGAGTTTGAGGCCTCCTGTCCCGGCACACCACTCTAACGCTGATGGAAACCAGCCCTACTTGTGCAAAAGAACAATACAGAACACGACCAGAGAGCTACTCACACAAAGCACCAACTGCTCATATCGGCGCGGATCGACTCAGACCTGCTCACACGATCCCTGGTCGTGAAAACCATGTCCAATTACAGAAGTCCATCTCCGTGTTCTGACTTATCTCAGGTGAATTGTTCGCCAGCACGCACTCACAAAGCCTGGGATGAGCTAGAAGCTACTCACTGCCTTTCCTGTCAGATATTGGTGGCGCAGACTAACTGGCGTATTAAACACGGCTTGTCTGTGAATAATGCTGATGGTTGCATTTTCCAGGGGTGTCTGGTAGTCTGGTAGTTATTCTAGGCGGGTAATTCAAGTAGCTATTCTAAAAATGGAGGGGCATTTATTTAACATATATAGTAGAGGGAATGATGGTTTCTGAAGAGTGGGAACGTGGGAAACTAGGAAGAGGGGATATGCCAGGTAGATGGATTGATAGTTGAAAGGGTGAGTGGCAGAATTATGGGGTGAGGGGAGGTAGGGAGGCTGAGAGGGCGATCAGGCAAGTAACACCGGGGGAGTGCGTGAGCAAGAAGGTGGGATGTAGGATGAAGGATGGGTTGTGGGCGGGGGGGGGGGGGGGAGAAGGAAGGGGAGGGCAAGGTAATTTGTGAGACAGCTGGACAGTGAGGTAGCCTAGCTGAAAGTCATGTGGGCGGTAGGGGTTGATGTGATCCAAGAGGGATCCTGAAAATGCTTTTTGCTGACAGTGTATGCTCTTGTTTTTGGCAGTGGTGGGGTGCCCGAACGTGCGGCCGCCGACGGACACAGCAATGAGGCGGGACGGCAACAGGGTGGTGATCATCTGTAACCACACAGGCGAGACGACCACACTGTCGTGTCGCGGCACAACGTGGCACGGCGACGTCAGGAACTGCACGCCAGGTGAGCAACTCAACAACAGCCACAGGACTCAGGAGGGAGAGGTGCAGCTCAGGGGAGAGGTGTAGAGGGGGTGGGGTGGGGGTGCAGCAGGGGGATGCAGCGAGGGGAAGTTTCAGCAGGGGGGGAGATGCAGCAGCAGAGGGCGAGAGGTGCAGGTGAGGAATGAGCATGCAGCAGGGGGAAGGTGTAGCGGAGGGAAGGTACAGCGGGGGAAGGTGTAGCGGAGGGAAGGTACAGCGGGGGAAGGTGTAGCGGAGGGAAGGTACAGCGGGGGAGGTGTAGCGGAGGGAAGGTACAGCGGAGGTGTAGCGGGGGGAAGTAGCAGCGGAGGTGTAGCGGGGGGAAGTAGCAGCGGAGGGTGAGAGGTGCAAAGGGCGAGGGGGGGGGGTGAAGCAGAGGTGCATGAGAAGGTGCAGTAGGGGGGTACCGCGGGGGTATGGTGCACCATGCAGGGGGGTAAAGGGGGCTATGTGCATCATGCGGGGGATATAGCGAGGGTAAGGTGGAGCATGCAGGCGGGGTACGGCGTGGGTTATGTGCACCAGTAGGATGCTAAAAGAGGAAAGGGGCTAAAAAGACAACACATCAGAACAAAAGAAAGCACTTGCAAGCTGAGACAACAAGGGAGGTCAGGCTACCTCCAGAATGACTCCCTTCTTTGGGGAGCCCTGGCTGATTAAGGGAGCCTAGGTGACTCCTTGGACCACCTAGGAGAGTCACCTAGAGGAGCCACATAGCTCCCTGGCTCACATAAGGACAAATACCCCCCTAGAGAGGAGAGTCATTCTGGAGGCAGTCTGAACTCCCTTCTGACTCTGTTTCCTTTCTCTGTGTAGATTAACGGTGAACAGCTAGAGGTATCCAATGTGCGAAGGGGATCGAGTAAATAGAAATGTATCGAGGAGAATACTATTTCTGTGTTTACACGGGAGTAGCGAAGGAGCAGGAATATGAGTTTGGTTTTTAGAAGAGGCACAGTCTCCCGTGTGAACTATCAGATTATCAGAAATCAGATTAACCCTTAATGATCTAGGCATACAGACACTATGCCGTTATGTTGTCAATGTGTGTTTCAATAAACAGAGAGAGAGAGAAAGAGGGTCAGATCGAGTCAGGTATACCAAAAGAGTATTGCAGCACTGCGTGTGACACTGCCAAAGAGAAACAAACAACTAGACTCTAGAGGGAAGCTCAGGCAAGGATGGACTCTGTAGACGGAGCCCTGTTCATGTCATACATCCTAATGGAGAGTCCAGCATTGTCTGGAACCCTTTAAAAGAGTGTGGCAAAGAATGTAGAATCTGGTAGACTCTACCTCCAGAGTCAGGTTATGCTGTACACTACGAAGATTCCAGCCCTGCCTGAGTCAGACTATGCTGGACGCCCCTGTCCAAAAGAGAGTCATTTTGGCGATATGTATGGCTCTGGAAAGAGAGTCACAAAGACCTGAATAATTATGGAAAGTGTTTGGTCATGGGACATGCATCGGCTACTGGAGAGATTAGCAAAATCCTTTCGGTCAACAATGCAAGTCGGGTGAGATCTTGACTGTAAATAAGAAATACTTTAAAATTACATATTAATTGCCTTCAATCTTTACTCAGTGATTCCCAAGGGATATCAAGAGCCACCAGCAGGCATGGCCTGTACACACATAGGGATGGAAATTGGGGGCGGGGATGGGTACGCGTATCTATATGATGCGAGGGGTCCTTGAGTCTGTAATACTGCGAAGATATTGCGGTAACTTTGATCAGAATAGCAGCAGACGGGAAGTCGGGGAGGCATTTTAGAATCAGATACAGGCATGGGAGTCCCAAACAGATAAGCACAAAGGTAGGAGATGTAGCCTAGCGGATGGCAGTGGGCACCTAGAGTAGTATATGTTTGGGCACCTGGCGCAGGACGGTATAGCTTCTGAGTGATTCCCACGGGGACTTTGTGCGACAAGGTAAAGCGGCACAGCTATGCAGCCCCAGTATATAATACCTACAGTAGTATAGCCCATGTATCAGAATTCGCACTGAGCAGATCAACATAGAAAGCTGTGAGAGCAGCTCAGGATGTGAAAGTTACCGGGATTGAGCAGTTCTGTGGCCCCCGGAGCCTTGCTTTTCCCACGGGTTTTATATTGAACGGTGCTTCTTTTTCATTTTCTCTCGGACCGTCTCAAATGCCCCTTGTTTTATTGATGTAAGCACAGCACCCGTCCCTCGTCATATCCTCCTTGGCCGTCAGTTTGTGAGTGAGGGGGTGAGATGGGGGCATGTCAATGGGCGTCATTTGTGTCTGTGGGCACACTACCGGGTAGGGCTCGGTGTTCTAACATTACAATAGGGAGTGGGATACGACCCCGGCCAACTGCCGATATTTTTCCTCCACCAGCACGGGGGCTGGGGTGGGGTTGGGGGGGGGGGTGTTAATGGCCACCAAAAAGGGAAACACTCCGGCACGTGATCAATAGTACTTTTGTAGCCTCCCCCCATCCGAGCCTTCAATTCGGCAACCAACGGGGAAACCCACCCGCCCAAAACAGTGCTCTGTGTCCGCTGCACCGCGTGGACAAAGCCTCCAATTGGCTTTTGGGTTCTTTTTGTCGCAGTAAAAGGAGATGTTTGAATTGCCAAATCCCCAGTCACCTCCCCTGCGCCCTGATTGGTGGACCAGACCACGAGAGAAGCCACCGTTAATCTGGAGGATGTATCTGAGACTGTCCTGCCGGGGACAGTCCGAGGTAAACCTGACGCCGTTTAAGGCGCTGGATGAATGGGGGTCTGTGGGGGATGCCCTCACCCCAGTGCTGCCCTCTAGTGTACAGGTCAGTAACTGTCCACTTTACTCGTCCATCCGCTAGGTGGCACTCCTAACCCCCACCCCAGCCCCTCTCCCTCCCTACCCACGCGCCCCCTACCGAACGCGTCCTGAAGCCGGCCGAGGCGGGCACTAAGCCATTTAGTGCGTTATCTTGATTCGGTAGGCATTTATCTAGATCGGGGCGGCGTTAGGCGCCACTTGGTATGGCGGGGCGGGCGGGGCAGGTTTTACGGCCGGGTGGCGGACGGGGTGAGCCGGGCTTTGTCGCGGGTGTCAATAAGCCCCGAGCAGCACCCTGCCCGAATTAACTGAGTGTATTACCGCCACCCCACCCACCCTCCATGTTACCCCCGCCCAATTTGATTGCCCCTCGCGGCCTTCCGCAATGTAATTGGCTGATATCGGAGTTGCTCGGCCGCCCTGAGCAGACTGCCGAGCAGCTCGCTGTGTTTGTAGCTACCCATGTAGCACCTGTGGTAAGTGGATGTAGCCTCTGACAAAAGGCTCCAGTGACATGTCAGGATCACATTAAGGTGACAAAGGGCCGCGCTGATACACGATAGCAGAACTGTGCTGATATGTTGATAGGGCTATATGGTGATATGGCAGTCGTACAGCAATGTTACAAACTGGCACACTGATGGGCCGCTGCCATGTTAACCTTTTAAGGGTCACTCTAATGTATTATGGCCATAGTGGACATAATGCATGAATGCAGTGCTGGTAAGTAACTAGCCAGGGCTGCATCCATGCACCATACCTGAGTCTACCGGATTAATACACTTCCGAGGCGTCGGCATGGTGAATGAATACAGCCCTGACGATCGAGAAGACTGGATTCATGTATAAGGACGAAAAATGAATCACTAGGCCTATGCGGCCCCTAAAGGGTTGTTCGTATATGACTCCTGATGACGTGGGTTAGTGATGTGAGTTTACTGCGGTTTCCGCAAGTTGTATATTTACAATGCCAATGAAAGGTTACTTTGATAAGTATGTGGCAATTGTAATGGACATGCATTTAACGGGGGAGATCTTACTGCCCGTGCAGTATATATATATATGATAGTCGGAATGGTGCAAGCGAGGTACTCAAGTCTTTTATACCTAAGCTGCTGCTTTAATGGGGCAGCAAGTCATGGGTTTCAATGGGTTTACAGTGATGAATTCCAGTGAAGTCAATGTTCAAGGTTACTTGAAGCATTTGCATTATGGAACGTCAAGGAGTCCAATACAAAGCATTGTGCCCCCTTCTTCCCTAGGCTGTAACGTGACTTGGCTCTGGATGGAGGACAAAGTGTCGGCCTACTTCGTGCCGAACGTGCTCGTGACTCAGACTACTGATGACTTGAAACGTTTATCACTTCTTACCCAATATGTGAATCATGCAAAGCATCGCATTAATCTGCCATCTCCCCTTTCCGCTCTCAACTCTTGAAGACAGGGGGTTGTTTTAGTGGCATGCAGTGAAATATAGCCTCAATAATGTTGCACTAGATTTAGACAGGTCTGCCCTAGAGGGAGTCAGTGTAAAGGCATAGAACTTGCTGCCGGGGCAGCAACAGTCTGAGTGCAGGCATTACAGGTACTCAGCCCTTTATATACGCGACCCGAGGTACATGAGCCCAATAACGTATATATTTTGGACAGACATATGTTAACCTACTTGTACATAATACTATAATTATTGTCGGAGGCGCATATTTAAACGAGATCAAATTGGTTTAGTAGGATGATTACATGTAATCAAGAACCCCTTCGGCGTTGCGCTATATATAACGAACTTCCTTAAGGACATGAGTAGTAGCTGTAAATGGCGATTTGACCCGGGTACTTTGTAAGTAGTATATATACAAATTGGTCATACACATCAGGCGACGGTGGGCAAATGGTCGGGTATATTAAAGTATCGCTTTTAAAATGTCAGTCTGTAGTAGGTATCACATCTAACACTTAAAGGTTTGCAGTTCTATACATAGCCATAGTGCTGCGTATGTGAGTATTGTCAATACATGTAGTAAGATGAGACTGACATGGGATTGGGAGTGAGTCACAGAAATGGGAACCTGGCTTAGACAGAGGTATTGTATCTGCATATTATGTAGTGTGTGTACAACTTGCACCGTGCATGCATACAGCATAAATGGGGCGGTTGTTATCTATGCCTGGCGTTGAAATACCCTTTGTATATTGGGTTAACGTGATAGCGCTCCTAACCTTACAAACATGTGGGAGAATCCCAGGTAGCACAGGACGCAGCCAACGTGTCTTGTAGCTCCACCCAGCCCCGAATCAGAGCCAAGGAACCTGTGCAGCTGTCAACTGTTTCCTCCTGTAACCGATCAGTACCCCACTGGAATTGCCTTCCGCTTAGCCTTTGTGGCGGCTCTAATGCTACAACGTTAGTGTGACATCAACAATTGTCACCAAATCCCTTCCCTCATGCCCACCTATGTATCTCTCTCGACTGCACTATTGTCGTACTCACGCATTAGCTGTCTTCACTGACTGTACCCATCTCCTAATATGAACAGTCAGGCCATAAGCCAACTAGAATTATTTACCATACACCCACCTGCTACAGACCTTCTGCTTCAATATTCCCCAGAAAAATTGCCACCTCCATTTATCCCTATCAAGCTCAAACATGGGCACCCCCAATGTCCCCCAGTAGACCCTCAATTGCCTATATATGCGATAAGCAGGAGAGACAGCCGTGTGTATGTGAGTGGGGGGGGGGGGGGAGTAGGGGCTGTATGTGCCAGGTGTGACCTTTACTATAAATCTCAGCAGACTGTTGGGAATTCCTCCAGGGCTGCTTTCCATTTTCCTTAGGAGGTCTGGCTTAAAGCTGCTGTTCTACTGCCAGGAGGGGCTTAACATTTATGGCCTTCAGGGGAGCTGCTCTAGTCGCTGCTCAAATTGTGTCACGACCATCGATCAAATGGATGGGTTTCTCATGGATATTTTGTACACCAGGTACATATATAGATTTAGGTCGTGCACACAAAACTAGGTCCTATATATAGTTGTGTGTGAACCACCTTACTATGCAACATTACCTTGTGGGTTTCTCCACATCAGAGCAGACTTAGTTATAACGGTTAACAATAAGGATAAAATGGTACTTCCTATTCTAACTGTGCATTTTTCATATATATTAGTCATCTATATTTAACCAGTATAAAGTATACTCATGACAATGTTCAAATGGAATCAAATGAATATGTAAATAATGTATATACAATACATTATTGAACTATTCTTAGACACATTCTATTGACTTAACAAACGTTGTACCAATAGAAGATATTATTTACATGAACCTGAAGTGTGTCTCCACCCAGGCAATGCCAATAGCAATCGCGCATTTTTACCAAGGAGAAAGCTATGATTAATTTATAGCACATGAGGAATAAGAGACTATCCGTAAACAACTGGATCTATTTCCATTTAAAGTACCGTTTTGTTTCTTGTGACAGGCACCGGCAAACTCTCACACGTCTTGTTAGTTTGCTTTTTGTCCTCTTTCCATATGTCGTCTCCCTTTTTGTATGTTATGCAGAGCAAGTACATTCTGTGCCACCCTATAAGATGTCCTAACCAAAGTATATGTAGACACTTGCTACCATAACTTTCAGGCAGATCACTTTTACATTTACTGTGTTCAGTTGGGAAACTCTAAATTCGTTAACAAGGTTCCACTCTACAATGCATCAAAGTTTGTAAACTTTCAACACTGTTTCCTTGGCGATACATTTCAAAAGGTAGCAGCTCCACAGTCCTGTCACATCTATAGAGTTATAAATGCTTCTTTGGTTTCTTAACCCTGAAGTATGAATTGATATCACACATGAGATCATCCTGTGAATGTTTCCCATTCTGTCATTGAGATTGCTCTATTGGTAGATGTCCCTCACACCCTATGCCTTTTCGTTGCAGTGACACCAGCCCACATTGACGATGATGGAGAGGGCGTGGGCCTACCCCCCATTGGTAATGACATTTGTAATTAAGAATGATTGCCAGCTCAGTCGATAAAACGCCTCTCAATAGGGGCTTCACAAAGAGTCTCAATTCTGCGGCTACCCCTGCGTAGCTTTCACCAACCGCTCCTTTCTCAGATGTGTGCACCTTCTTATGGTGGCTGATCATGCCCCGAGGAGGGCAGTAATAATAGAGGATCCTATTCCAATGTGATGATTGCGTTATTATAATGGATTCTATGCAATTAAGACGTTCCCAGTGAAGAAATCGGATTAGTATTGCTCCAGGGCATTGTCGTCCTCCAGCGTGTTATTCACCTAACCATCAACAGCTTTCATCAGTTTGATCCCATTTTTGTCGGTTACATTCAATTCAAACCCCCAGCCACCAAGAGAATGGGAACAAATCTTGATCAGCGGTGGTGTCAAGAGTGTAAATGATGAGTAAAACTATGTATAAGAATATAGCTAGCACCCAAGGTATTTGGTAAAAGAAATGCTTCAGAATTAAGGCTAATATGGCAGTCCTGAATACAGTGAACTAGTTTTTGTCATTTCTAAATTCCTAACAGTCAACAGATAGATCATACACGTTGTTGTGAACTTCCTTTTTATTTTTGCATCCAGAATTTCACACTATCAAGTAATCATTCCGTGTTTTCAATTCATAGTTTATGTTAAATATATTATGTTTCCAGGTATGCACAGTTTTACAAATATTTCCAAATTAGTCCGTTCAGTAACCTCCTTACTAGAACATAGAGGGAGCACATTTATAGAACCATTATTCTTTAGTTTCTTATATACTGTGTGTACATAATATGTCCGGTCCGTTTTGAAGGTGGCTTGTTCATCTCTCCAGGCGTGTCAATCATTATCATTGTGGGCGTGGCCCTGGTCGTGGTCGTGTACGTGGCTATCATGATCGTCTGTGTCATGTATCTTCAACGGTAAGTGATATTTCAACGTTATCTGCTTAATTTCATATTGAGAGCGACTTTGATGTATTGTTGTTTTCGAACAGTGTATGACCATAGTAGGTATTACGTGATATAAAATGGTGAGTGTACACCAATGAAATTTCGTAGCAAACATTCATACTTTAAAATAAAGTTTTTAAACGGGATTGGGTTGAATATACTGTATCAATCATGCGACCCCAAGCAAATTGATGGCATACCGTGTGATGATGCTTTAGGTGTGTGTGATATACAACACGCATCACGCATCCTCACGCAATGTGATACTAATTTACTGAGGTCTTATCGATTTTCCTGCCTTTGTTAGCAGTATAGAAACATGAGTAATTCAACAAGGAATATTACGGGGTAATAAGGTACGGCGCACTACGAAAAACCTTAGCAGAAATTTACCAGGTTTAAAGCAAACTACTAACAATTGCAAGACCTTGAGCGTGATACTGAGATACCACTAGCTCCGCTCAATGGTGGCACTTGCTGTCTGGCAATGGTAATGTCGCCCCCTAGTGTGAAACCTAAGAACCCGCGAACTGGCGGCCCTGTCGCGTTTCCTAGTACCAACATAGAGGTTTTACATGGGAACGTTTTGTGTCCCATCCTGTCACTTTATATCTAAACCCGGCATACAATGCCCTCCTCAATAGGTTGGTGGACGCATGACAAGGCCGCTCATTTACATACTAAACGCTACGACAACCATATCTTCATTTGGTGGTGACAGCCGTTCTGTCGGCTCTGACGTGTCCTATGAATTTATGTTACCCGACCGACAACGATTTCTCGGTTGTGTTATTGTCTCGTATTATGCATGGTCAGGGTTTTCAGTACAATATTTATGCATACTTCCGCTCTAAAACAGTTTAAGGCGCATTTTCATTGCTACTTCTTTTAAGGAATTAATCAAACAAATAGAAATAACCCATTTCACCGGTTGTGTATCTGGTCCGTGATACATTTAATGTTAAAGTAACCGAAATCAACATAATGCTGTAATATAGTACATTCTGCCGGCCTAAGCTCAATTCGCGTTTTACTTCTGTAGCCCTTATGTCCTTAATAATTATGATTCATACAATAATCAATAGTTGTTTTATTGTAAAGGCGAATTCTCAAACGCTATGAATAATTTTACTCGTTTTCCATGCATTTATCCCTAAGGCACGTACCATATGACAAGAACTTTGCACACGAAAACAAAGGAACCAAAGATTCCTTTTCATACGGGCAGATGTGAGATACAGATCTTAATTAGGCTCTCTGTATTATTCACATCCCGACTATAAAACACAATTACAGACCCATGGCAGAAGCTTGCCCATTGTTCTATAGCAGTCCCAGGTATGGTTTAGAGTAAGATCTGAGCGACGCAAAATGAGCGTCATAAATAGTGGCTTAAATCGGACAATATTGCTTTATCAGCATTAGAATTAGATACTTTGATTGTAGTCTGCAGTTTCTACTCGTTTTTGCTCTGGTAGCATCCTATTTCGGAAAGGCCAGCTATAAAGAAAGCAGATATTACTACTTTCAAAACAGAATGCTCAATTTGGTATAGAAGCAGAATAAACAGCCAAGAAATAGAATGCAGTGCTAACGTAGCAAGGACAGCACTGAACATGCTAGAAAACCCATCCTTTGAATAGGGAAAGCAACAAAACAACGATACCTGAGGATTTTACATTCTCCAACATCAGAAAACGACTTTAATGCACAATGTCGTGCCTGAGACAAATTAGATTAGTTTTGGTTTTGATAGATCAGTGCTGGGACATGCTTTGTGCGTTCCCATTTGATCTGGTGGCTATACTGTATGGAGTGTGTGCATGCACGAACAGGGACTGATTGTGGGGGCTGCAGCCCTGATGAAGTCAGGGTAGAGATCTCTAAATGAGTCAGGGTAGGCAGAGTCCATTCATCAAAGTGAACCACAATTGGATCACGAACATTGGCAATGAAGCTGACTGCAGCTCCATGTATGTGTCAATACAGTAAAAAGGGAACCTTTCTAGTTGTGATTTATACACAGTCAGCTAGATTCTCAGGTACATTAAGTTGCATGATATATCATTCGAGTCTTTCAATGCTGTTCTGTGATAAAGCAGTTTTATACTTCCAAAAGCCAATGCATCGACTCACCCATAGCCTATTACTGTACTAAAATGGAATGGATAATTCATTCTATCAAACTCTATATAATATAGATAAAATGAGAGATATTGTGATAGACTGTTTTAAATACCTTCACACAAGTACAACTAAGATCGATTTATGTTTCCAACTGCATACAATGACAAATCAACACATCAGACACCTTGAAAGGTGTGTCATAAAAACAGCACTGTTAATTTTCCAGCCGTTCCTCCAGTATGACTGATATAAAGGGAACAAACACAGACTCGTGTGTGTAAGGTTTTCTATTCCACCCTGGTGTGCGACCACCAGGCCGATTCATCCTGCGCTATTCTAAGCACCCAGTTTTCTATTTTAGAATGGCATTGCAATTGGTTCCATTATACTCCACGCACTCAGCCATAGACAGGATAATACACGGCCATGGGCTTTGATACTTTGGCCGTCGTGCACAAAAACACACATACCAACACACATTCACACTAGGGGTGTGTAGAACCATTACGCACACTGCAGGGTTTCTATCAGTGACTTTAGTTAATGGCGAATCCGACAGAGGGCTCGGCAGTTTTTCTGAGCAGCTGCTGAGTTGCTCCACATTGGTTTAAGTGGCGCCACCTATCATGAAAAGAGGAGTGTTTCTGTGCCTTGACACTAGGGGTCTCCACTTCTCGATGGCAGTCTGGATCACACTGATACCAGCTCGATCATTACTCTCTTCCATCACTGGTATACAGATACCCTGGGAAAAGTAGTAGCCTATCGCTGGTTACTGTATTTTTACCAGATATGCAACCTGACATTGACATAATAACCACTATAATGAGAAGTGGTCATCTTCCCTCAAATGCCAGTGATGGGGCAGGGTACTACCGAGGCTGGTGTCAGTATGCATTTGGAGTCCACGGATCTCTTGGACAATTCATTCTCTTCAGTTTAAGTTCTCTTAGCCGGCTCAATTTGAGGTATTCCTGTGATACTATATAACATTCATTTGTGCACAGCTTGTCACATTTCTGTATCAAAACACAGATGAATTAACTAAGGTGTTGATTCAAGAACTTAGTTCATTGGTAGATATTATTGTTAACTGAAATTGTATTACTACCTATTTTTCTATTGTTGAGGGACGCCTAGAAAAATAGTTTAATTATAGTATTAAGTAAATGGACCTGTTATAACTAGATATAGCACTGCAGTGATTACGCAATTATTCGTGATTTTGCCTCTTTTTCAGCAAAGAAAGTACTATACCAGAGAAATATGACTTGATGCTATGTTTAAAAACAAAAAGTGACTACTTCTTGTAAACAAATTCCAATATAATAATGATTTGCTCATATCAACCGATTTCTTTAGAGATCGTATCATAAAAATACTTCAATTCACAGTGTGTTTTAATCAGAGAGCCACTAAAGATCTCCTTTTATTTGATTTACCGAAATTTATAAAATCCCCTTTTTGAATTTCTCACCAAACAGTGGCCCATCAAAGTAAGATACATCATTACTTCCAGGTTATGAGTACTACAATCCCATCTGATTTTGTACAGCAGAATCTTGTACAAAACTGTCAAAACCAGACCCACAACTGAAAATGACTTGTCAGATGAGTTTGATAGTCATCTCTCAAACCCCGGAAACCCTGTGTAGATAATATGTTTAGCCTCTGTGCTATACCATGTACGTCTGCATGCTACTCTATGCAAGATAGTACACTGTTAATTTGTACTACTATGCAGTATACACTTAGTATCACCAAGGATGAGAGAATACGGCCTTCTCTGACTGCATTGTGGTTGGTAGAAGCTGTAGCAGTATACATGTAGGCCTTCGAGGCAGAATGGAAAGAGGTATCTACAGATGGTGTATAATTGACGATGGCAGGTGTGTCTTAGGGCATGTGCATCCCTAGGGCTGTCTGAGTCTATAGCCAGTCTATAGCCAGATACACGTGTACATTATATATGGCCATGTGCTGTATTAAGATGCTGTCAGTGGTGCAGTGGTCAGTGTATGTCAGAGTCTGTACCTATATCTCTTTTTGATATTATTTAATATGCAGATAACACATTGCAATGTGATGGCTAATCTCCTATAATCAAGACTCTTCTGGTCACTGGTAGCTGTAATAATGGTTTGGTTGTGTTTGTGTAAGTAATGACAATAAGCTTTGTTGTTACATTACCTAATGCTTTAACTTCATTAACATATTAGGCAGACATATATATGTACATGTGAATTCACAAGCACTACTAATGGAGTGTTTGTGATTATTCATAATCCTATTAATTCAAAATCCTATTTAGTTAATGCTATATAGCTTAGAGAGGTTTCCCGTGTTGATACAAACGTAACGTAGGCAATTGATTCTGTACATCAGTGCTATGACTAAACTGTAATGCAGGAAAAATACTCATAACTTCTTTCATTATCTTCCTCCAGGCGGCGGAGACGAGCCCAGCAGGCCTTGGAAGACAAATGTCACAGTGACCCGTGTGCCGCGGACCTCCAGCTCATGAAGCCTTGTGCTAGCAGCGAGGGCCTGGAGGAACGAGTTCCCATGTTGGCCAAGCCCGGCCTCCAGTTCAAAAGTAGCGGCCTCGTGGGCCTTGGTGGCCTCGGGGGCGTGACTCTCGGGGAGTACACGGATGTACGTACACTGAGGAATATGGGCCGGCAGAACCCACCTCCACAGGAGATCTCCTTATTGGAGCAGCTCAATCAGGATCTACTCGGGGAGGACCCTGGGCGAGCTGCTCAGTGCGAGTGTATGGCCACCTACGCACGAACCTGCTCAACCTTCAAACCCAAAGACCCCATTTACGACCAGAACCCAAATTCCAACAACACTGTGTCCACCACCACCTCCTCCACCACCCATCAATCACATACTCCGTCTCAGGCGGCACAGACTCAGAGAGGTACGCGCTGCCAGGTGATTTCTAAAGGAGTTCCTTTTTACTATGAGTTGGACCCCAAGAACCTTCACCACCATGGAGGACAAGGGGGTCTGCCTGGTCCGGACCTGGTGACGGTGACCATGTGCCACATGAAGGAGTCAGAGAGTGAGAGTGAGAATGAGGTCAATAGGTTGAAAGAGCAGACCTTGTAGTGGGGGTACAAGACTAGCATACACGATCGCCAATACTCCAATTACTGTTATAACATATGGCTAACTGACTTTAAAGGTTTACTAATTAATCAACTCGAGTGGATCAAGTATTACTATAATTGTTATCATTATCAGATCAGAGAAGTCGCGTTGTTTTTCATTTGTCGGTTCTAATTGTTATGAGCATCGAATTCAGTCGTAGCTAGAGAGAGAAATAATATAATTAAATAATTAATCCATTGTTTAATCAATTAACTAAAATTGCCTATTGTTGTGTGTTTGGGGATTCAGCCACTGGTGGCTGATAACGCTTGGTCCTATTATCTTCACATGTTATACCTCTGCTTGGAGAGAAGCCGTGAACACGGCTGGCTCGCACTCTCCCTGCAGAGTCTTGGTCTACCAGTATAGGACGAGCACACCCCAGTACACACCAATAGTTATTACCAGCCCCTTTGACGACGTCGGCCCATTGAACTCCCCTTTGTCCACCCAGTCCAACATGGCCACCCGACTATTACCCGAGCTCGGCCTTCAACGTGGGGGAGGGGTGGCATTGGGTAGAGGGTGGGAGATTTGGGTGTATGTGGTGGGGGAGGGGGTTATTGGAGTTATTGGCTCTTGGTGGCCTTCTGCCCCCACCCAGTCTCCCCAGATATGCTAAGACGCACCCGGGGTTTAATTCCGGCGCCTCCAGTGCAGCATTGTTTGGTGGGGGCGGCTGAAGGGCAGGGATGGGGAGCAGGAGGAAGGAGAGGGGAGGAGGGGGGAGAGCGTGTGAGGAGTGTAGGCACAGGAGAGGAGGGCCTCCCACAATACAGTTTGATTCTATATGCACTGGCGCCTATTTCTACCATCGACATCTGCGCCCACCCGCGCGTCTTACAATGCAGGCCACTGCTCATCACCTATGCAAGAATCCTGGCTGGGTCGCTGCTCACAACCTTCCCTGCCCATGTTCTTCCCCATGGTTTCTCCCTCCCTTCCCTCCTTCCGCCTTTCCTCCCACATCCCACCCAGCCTCCCCCTTCCCCACATAGCCCCAGTCACGTCATGTCACGGTATATTGCTCGCCCATCCCCCCACACCCGCTCGGCACCCTCACCAACCCATGCTGCCTGGTAGAAAAAAAAAAGAGATGCGCATATGAATTTTGTGCAGGAGAAATTTATTGTAGTGGTCGGTGATGGAGGGTTGGTTGGGGAATACCAATGCTGGACGGCAGACCGGGTAGGGTGGGGGTGGGGAGGGGTGGGACGTTGGGCGGCGGCGGGATGTCGGGGGCCAACGGGGCACCATGCTCTGAATACCAAGTGGCCCTGTGGGCGGTCTGGGCGGGGCAGTGGGAGAGTGGAGGGGTGGGGATGGAGGTAGGAGGGGTTCCAGGCATGGGGGAGGGTGGCAGGTTGGGAGTGGGGGAGCTGGACGATGGCTCGTACAGATAGCATTTACCAGACCCCTACAGTCGACAATGGAGCCGGGCCGCGGATAACCCTAATAACCTACAGCTGATAACCAGAGACCACCCCTCACCCTGTCACCCACTGATAGGAACAGGCGCTATCTGCACCCTACTGGGCAAACAGCAGGGGTGGCAGTAGTACTGAGACCCCTCCAGAGTCTGGTGGACTATTAAACATGGCCGGGGTCGTGTTTGTTGCTTTCATCCCTCTGAGTTGTGACGTAGATCGATGTCATTGACGCCACATGTCATTTTCACCTCGTGATCTTGACGAAGGACGCTGCTCCCGTGAATGCTAAGTAGGACCATGGAGTCATTACCACCTCTCACCATGCCCCAGCCTGATAACCCCCTCCCCCACACTCTACCCCCCCTCCCCCCACCCACTCACGTTTACTTGGGGTTTGATCCTCACTGCCAATATGTATATTCAAGCAAAGCCTATCCTTTCTCTAAACGTCTCTGCCTTCCTGGATACGTACACAGAATGTGTTACGTATAGATGATACATCTCTATACGTGTGTTACGTACTCTGCGTTAAGTACCGTACCAAGTGATACAAGTTGATTATAGTTTACATACAAATGCTACATACAACATGATAGGTAAACTAGACGTATTGATACGTACAAAAGCCATACGTTCAGTATGTAGCACGTGTTAACATCTTGATACGTATATTATGTATAAGACGTGGTATGTAGACTCCATTTGTTATAAAGTACGACACAACTCCCAAGTGAAAGTAACAGGACTTTGTGCATAATATATTATGTTGATTATATTTGCCATGTTACACATATTACACCTGTATGTAACGGTACAAATGACAATAAAGTCGGGACCTCTCAGCTGAGACGCAATGCGTCCAAACTTACATATCCCAGGGGAATTAGCGAAGTTCTCTTATCATGTTGCAAATACCCATAGGGACATTATTATCATTAGGTCAATTCGCCATTGTTACAATTGGTCTTTTGTACTTGTGTGTAAATATATAAATAAATATACATACATTTATTGATGCTAATAAAGTTTTATAAAACCATAGTTTGTTAAGACTTTCGTATTATGTAGTCGTAAAACATTATGGTTGGTTCAGTTGTAGTTCCAATTCTATGCAGCATAATGTAGCATGTGTTATATTTGATATAAACCACGTTGTTGTTCCAGTGTGATGACCTCGGCTGTCTTCCAAAACGTTTTGTGTTCTTTAAAATTAAAAATTCCCAGTCCAGAGTCCTGAATTCATCCTCTAAAAGGCCATTCTTAAAATAACAGTATCGGTCAGAGAGCAAACTACACACCATAAATAGGGACAGTTAGTACCCTAGGAATTCACTTTACCTCATCAGTCCTAAACCATATGCAGGTGTTCTTTACCGTTTATTTATAGTTGGTTGGGTGAAGACAATTATTTGTAGTTGATAATACTGAATTGTATTATCTTAATCCTTCTAACTGGTCTAACTCACTATTTCTGTTGAAAACACATAAGATCAACCCATAGTCCATTGTAAGCTGCGTAGCAGGCAGACATCAATCTTATAGCAGTGTACATCTATTTCATTTAGGTGTCTATGATACACACTTCAAACATGTATGTGACTACCAAACAGCTATCTGAGTCAAATATCAATGAGCAAATGCAAGATATATATTGACTAAGCTAGTAACACTTTATAAACACACTTGGATCAGACGTCTATTTGATATTCGTCTTACCCTCTTGAACTTAAACATGGGTGAGATCATAAATGCACTTTGGTATTCACTTCTGAATTCTCAATTTCTCAATTCATGAACTATACCACTTAATTACACCCTAACTTCAACCCTGGGACAAACTACCATTTTACAATACTACTTACATTCTAAATTTAAACCAACAAACTACCAATTTCCTAGTCCACTAAGTCCTAATTTCAAAATCCGACCATTTCAGCTTATCACTAATACCCTAAATTAGAGGCTAGATATGATAGGCTTAACTTTAACCTTTTACACATGACATTCAGACCTTGGTCAGACTACTATTTCACTATAAAACATAGCCCTAGATTAAACCTGGGTAGGACCTCCATTTTACTATACTACTTACCCTTTTCAGCAAAACTGGGACTGGCTACACTCTGACCATGATATAATAGCCAAAATCGAACCTCGAGAAAATACATTTACCTACACTTCTTACGCTAAGACATCTGTTCAGGGTCAGACTACAACATCACTCTACCTGTATGTTAAATATTAGAAACTGAGAAAGTATACCATTTTACTACAATACGTACGATTGCAAGTCAAACCGAGAGCAGACTAGTTTTTCACTACTGTGTTCTCAGTAGTACTATGCTACTGATACTCAACGTCTCGGTTCATCATTGCACCATGTTACCATTCCATTATACTACTCACATTTTTACTGTTCTAATTATAAGCTCCAAAGTCAAGCCCGGAACAAAAGCTTAAAGTTTTCCCTGTACTACCCTTCCTCTAAATATACACATTGGTCAGACTACTATTTCACAATGATACTTATCGTCCAGAGGTTAATCATGGCTAAATTGATGACCGTTAACTGACAACTCACATTCATAAAACAACTCACACTTTGGAATAAAGCATGGGTCAGAACAACCCTGCGCTCAGTAAACGGACCATCATATTTTTCAAAGATGTTCAAATTTTCATCAGACTTAATTTCCAGAATATAAAAAGGATAATGCGCTCATACCGTTACATGATCCTAGACCATACCGCATTCCTACTGTATTCAATGATAACACTCTTTTTCAAACCTCTTTTGGGCTACCTTCTAAACCAACATTAATTTACCTGCGCCAGACTGCCATTGCATTATACTACTTATACTGCATAAACGAATGCTTGGCAGTTTTATTATACTGGTGATTAAAAGATGTGTGATGGTAAGTATTGAAAAAGAAAACAAGCACCTTATCCACGGTATCAGAGTCATGGCGGGGGAGAGGGAAAAGACTGAATCTAAGACAATGCAGATGTATTCATAGTGGATATTCACACCTATTCAAAGCCTTCCAAACTTGCAAACAGCTCCTGTGAATACCTAAGCAGATCCTCAGGGTTATTCTTGGTACCAGTCTACAAAGTCTAAAATAATGTGTGTCAGTAATTAATTGTATTCAAGCCAAAGATTGGTGAATCAGCATGCATAAAAAGAGATTGGTAGAACTACGTCAATGGCTAATTCCTAAAGCATCTACTCTGCTCATTTCATAAGATGTTTCGTCTTGTTTTACCGAATTAAAACAAAGTAGTGTAAAGGACCTTATTAGTGAAATTATAAGTAGATAGTTAGATGGCAATCACCTTGAAACTGGTGCTAAATATATTGTAGTAGTACCAGTAAATAGGAGTGATAAATATAAACAGAGGTAGGGCGCTATAACCTGTCTCAAGCTGCAGATGTGAATTCAGGTAGACCTTCTCTCACTGTCATCTTAATCTACAATTTCAACTAAACAACAAATTAGACATATCTATGTCTGGTTATGCAAAAGAAAGAGACAAATGATCCCCCAATTCATATGAATAATGATATCCGGTGTATCAATAACACTATAACTGCTAATGCAAGAGAGAAACTTTATACATATGGCTCAACTGGTTGTACATATTCTGAGTATATTATGTACAAGTCCTCCTCTATGCATAAACCCTTGTAGAAACGAGTTGTCAATAATGGTTATTCATTTGAGAGATCCCCCGAAAATGCGGTTATAGTAAATGTGTAGCTTTAAAATTATGAATTGAGAAAACAAGTATTTCTTATACAAATAACTCTCCTTGGCATCTCCTCTATAACAAGAATGTCCTCCTATAAGCAGACAATGTGAGGTTTACCTAAAGTGGACTGACCTCTTCTCAAGTACGGGCCAGTGGGAGCACACAATTATTGTGCAGGAGTGAGGTGTACCTGATTGGCGGCCGCTCCTGGCGCCGTTTCCATGTTTCAGCCTGGGGAATGACCTTCTCCAGGCAGCCATTACCGGTGGACCCCGACCCACCTCTAATTAGAACCTGTTTGCCTTTAATGGCGATTCCAGTGCCATGCCGTACAAATAGTCCCCATCTCCACATGGTAATTACAGAGGGACGGCTTTGTGCTTTTCCACGCTAATAAAACAGCAGAATGCCCTTAAGAAGGCGGCGGCTTCCAGGCCCAAATCATGCTTCTAAACGCTATTGATAACTGACAGTGGGCAATAATTTCTACGGTTTAGCTTATCTCCGTCTATCGCTGTCGTAATTTATTACTTTTTACTGTCTTTAAACTCGGTTCCACCCGTATCTCGGTAAAATCGTTCATTACCGCCAGAGGTCCCCAAAGGAGCACCCCCCCTCCCCCACCACCACCACCACCTCCCCTGTCCTCCTGTGTCTGGTTGTGTGATAAGGGCGTCACGTGACTGCCGTTCGCAGCGCCACACCGCGGGGAACACGGGAGTGTGCCTGGTGGAGAAATATGTCAAAACGGTGGGAATCTCACAGGGGAACACTTAGCGTGGTGGACGAGGGGACCGCCTGTCTGCTGCCGACAGTGTATGGGGACGATGTGGGCGGGTGGGGGCCTGGTAAAGGGAGCAGGGGTCAAGGGCCACGTGGTGAGTGGTCATATCCAAACAGGCGCCCCGCTCAGTCTCTAGACAGGCATAACATGGGCGCAACCCTTACACGCCACCGGCAGTTAAAACGCACTGACCGACACGTTTTTATCTCACGTTTTGTGACGAGTCAAAGTGACAATCAGGAGGTTGACAATGCAGGTGGCTGTGGGGGTGGAGGGCAGGTGGGGTTGTGGGAAAAGAGGAGGAGGTGGAGGAGGGGTACTGTGTGTGAAGGGAAGGACTCTGTTGTCAAAAGACGATGGTTCATTTTTAGCCTGGGTGAGGGGAAGCTGAGCGTCATAACGGCATCTCCCTTACGTTACACTCTAAAAACGTGTTAAAGACGCATCAAGCATGAGTCACATTCTCAATACAGACGGTGGCATATAGACTGATAAAGGTGTTTATCCCCCCCCCCAATCCAGCCCATATAATCTAGCTCATAACTCGTCCTTAATTTAAAGAGCTCGTGGTATTCACAGCTGGAACTCAAACAATTACCTCAGACTCGCAAACAGGTCATTAGCGCTTTGGCCAACAAAGCTACTGCTTGTTTTTATAAAAGTGATTATCCATGACCGTTGTTTAAATTCCTGCATCGTTTTTGTTGTTGTTACGTCCAGATGCCGTTACAACAGACCGCCCTGATTACTTGCTTGTATCTTTTTCCAGCTAGACTAGAGTGAATGCCCATGTAAGTAGCAATGCTAGTAGGAACTATATCTAATAAGGTGATGATTGACTAATTGGATTATCCTTTCCACCTACTATTACGTTGCGTTTTTGTGTTATAATCTGGTAATAGAAAATGATAAGAGGAAAACAAAAAGTAAGTATAGCAAGTAATTGCCTATATTTAGCCTAATTCACACGAAGGCTATCGCTAGTCTGGGGCCTTGCCTTACTGCTAGTTCACAGACCCATTTTTGTTAGCACAGCACAGTGTTATCAGGCTCAAAGGACGTCAAGCCTTAAATTAACCGCTACTTATTTCGGTAGTATGGAAATACCAGAGTTGACTGCGGGTGTCAAGTGCATGTCAGACAATAACCGGCTATTTGTGGGCATTAGCTGGGCGGCATTGTTTAAGGAATTAGGTAACTGACACTCGGTGGGGAGCAGCTCAGGTCCTTGAGCAGAGCTGCTCAGAGCAGCTCAGTCGGCAGAGTAGATGTATGGAGAAGGGTCAGTGAGCCCACTCTCCCTGCAGAGTCCTTGGATATTCATGTCTGCCGTGAAGTGGGCCCGGGAGATGACGCCTGTTCCCGGCTGAATCCTGATGGAGGACGTGTCTATATTCCGCTTGTACCCAGAGTGATGAATGACTTTCTTTCGGGGGGTTGCCCAGGGCATTGGTTGCCGCGCAGCAGCAGCTCCAAACATGGGGCACGTGAATTATTCCTTCTTGCATCCCCCCAGTGGTAGAATTGTGCAAAAAAGAGAGAGGTCGGTCGGGTTTTTCATCCCAACTCTGCCTATCTCCGCCTGTGATGAATTGGGGGAGCTGTTAAGAAAATTACGTGGAAAGTAAATAAATTGGTCGTGGGGAAGGCCACACAGGGAGTGGGCGCTGATTATTGCGGGAAGATTAGTAGTGCTCGTTATTATCAACACAGTTCTGTTCTAACTGGATGAGCTGCTCTTTTGTAGAGTTGTTCCTGTCACTACACCAACAGTTCTAGTCCTGCATAAAAATATTCGCCTCATGGAACTGTGCCACAAGAACAAAAGAGACGCTCACAAAAAAACACATAATTTCCTTTTAAATGGTTTAAACACCAGATCTGTTAAATAAAAACCCAAGCAATTTGCCAAACGCCTCGGGCAATGGCACAAAAATCATAACAGACAGAAAACCAAGGGCAAAGAGGGGAGTGCATTGGTTTTTGCTTACTAAACAAAAAAAGTATCCAGAAATTATCAACTTGACTACCACCAGGCCTCCACCCGCATGCACTCCCTACTCACTTTACCCATTTCACACCTCTGACCATCTCCATTATACCTAGTTCCACCTGCAGGTAAACCCTGGTACCAAGGACAAACCCATACCATTGTCTGCCAACCCTAATTTACTTCCCTCTAAGATAGAAGAAAAGCGGTGTGGACACACAGAAATTGAGGGTCAGCTTTTTATTGCTAGCCTTCGGTGGAAAACCAAATTGGATTTCGCATGTGGTGGTGGTCTGGTTTGAACGGTAGAGGGTGTGTGTGTGGGTAGGGGGTGGGGGAGAGAAGGGTGGATCTAGAGAGGGAGAGTGAAAGGAAGAAGCTACAATATGGGTGACATGAGAAGAACATGGAGTGCACGATCGGCGATGAGTAGGAGGAAGGTCAGATGAGCAGAGAAGAAGAAGGGGAGGGAGAAGGAGAAGGGGAGGCATTGGGAGGACGGTGGCAGGGGGTGGGGTAGGGGGTGGTGTAGGGGAGGAAGGGTGGATAGTGGGGGTGGGGGAGGTTTGCAGGGTGCTTGCAGGGTACTGGTCTGGTGGTAGGGATAGGGGATGGGGGATGCAGGGAACGACCGTCCGTCAGTCGGACGACAGGCCCGCGGTCCCCGTCCCGGGGGGCGGCGTTTATTTCGGCGATTGTTTTGTGAGCTGGAGAGATAAGACTGATGCCGCCTGCTGTGGCCCCCTTGTCGACCCCCCCCCTCCCCCGCACCCCCTCCACCAACTGTACACACACACACGAACACACCCTCCCACCAACCCTAGCGTCTGTTCTAACCGACTAGACACAAACAAGGCCAAACAGTTTCCCTTCCCCAACAGACACTACACAATGATAATTCTGACAAGTACCAGTTTTCACCTTGCTTTGATAGCCTCCCTTCAGGGTGGGTTTGACTATGTTTTTATTTCCACCAAAGCGATCTTGTGTTTCACTTTGATCGCCTCATTCATGCAAATTGAATTTGGGTCAAAAAGACTCCACATCAGATGGCTGGTGATGAACCATCATCAAACACTCAAATTAAGGAGTTGATTTATCAGAGTGTGGATCCCCCGACCGTGTAGGCGCATCGAGATCCCCCTCTACTTAAATAGGATGGCACCAAGAAGACTAGATAGCAATTAAATGGAATTGACATTTATTTTACAATAATCCAAGATGGAATTCATATTATTGCTTATCGCCTGCCATTATCAAATTGTTTATGTTCAATAAAAGAACAATCAACGCTTGTTGCTTTGATGAACACAGTGTTATTCTTAGTCGTTCTAGGATTAAAATGTGCAATCAATTCGCTGACGCAATTATACTAGCAAACTGTGAATAAAATACTACTTTCTGGTGACGTCCCACTACTGGCCTATCTATCCACAGTTTCTAATATCAATCCAATTTAATTAGTGGTAGAGTAGAGTTGATTAGATGTATAAAAGCATTCAGCACCGCTATTATCAATATGCTGATGTCCGTGAATTAAAAGGTGTAAGAACTCTGTTGGGAGCCACGAGGACTTTGAAGGATTATTCATTCTCCTGAGTCAATGTTCTCATTCCATTTTTGTCAAGCACTATGAAATTGCTTAGTCCTCTCATTTGTATTGTAAATACAGCAGCAGTTTTACTGCTTTCATCAGATGCGTGTTTCAACTGAAGATAGACACTTTTCGTTTCAATACCATGTCTCAGAAATGTAATTTATAGATGTTATATTTGAAAAGTATAATGGTGCTATGATATGATAATTATCACGTGTTTTAAATATGCACAATGCAGATATTATGTGTTATTTATCCTCATATATACTTCCCAAAGCATCAATAGAATTCCAATGATATTCATCAGTTATATAAACAGAATATCACACAAGCAACACATTCTAATAGACTACTCTTTTCACTACGTTTGTGTGGAGGTATTCTAAAGAACCCTCCAGTTCCACAAACGGACAGAGTGAAAGGGGACAAACACAAAGCTACTTGTCAATGCTTGACCTGTGCCACTGAGGGCGATTCTATCCCAATCCCTTCACCCTCTTTCTTTAACATGCTGCTTTTTGTACATGGCTGCACACATTTGGCCTACAAACCATCTTAGCCTGGTACTCGATCCACCCTGTAGAACCCACGCCCATATGAAAGACCCCTACCCACCAGTCTTTTGTTACATTGGACAGAGCTAAAGCCAGCACCGGAGGGGTGGTGTTGTGTCGGCTCAGATACTGGTGATAAGCGAAGAAGAGATCCTTGGGACATGGAAACTGTGTAGACACACAGAGGGTTGGGACAGCAGAGAATGTGCTCTGTGAAGAGTGAGGAAAGACCCTAGGGTGGAGAGTGACATGTGAGGCATTCATGGCGTCTGTAACAGACACAGTCAGAATGTCCATAGTCACAGTTCTGCTGTGACGTCATAAGAACAATCCTATCCACATCTAAAATCGTGAAAAAGAAAAATGATTACATCTGATTATGATGTTTTACCTTTAAAAATATTATAGTATATTTTGCATAGATTACATTTGGAAGTACCATAATTTTTATAGAGAACTGTTCTCAAACTGATGCTGATTTGTTCATTACGAAACTAAACGGTTATATTCAACATGCGCCATAATCATTTCTTTTGGCTATTATAACAAGGACAACACTGCTAGAGTCCCAATTTAGTTTCTAAGGTGACCAAATTTGATTGAAGTATGAACCTACACTTTCGGCATGTGTTTGCCTTCAACATTTTCAATTTCGATGCACTGAGGAACTATGTGAGTCGATTGTGACTTTAAAACAAATTGTTGATGTATACAATAATTATTGTATCATAATACAATTTAGTTCACCGTTTTTTACAGTTTGATTGACATGCAAGGTTGATATAATGTAAAAGTCAGTGGAAATTTCTTTGATATATTATGGGCATAGGTGTTATATATTTTGTTTACATTGGTTGTCATGGTAGCACAATTTCATTTAAAACATTCCAATGCTTTAAACGATTTTACAGGCATACACGTATGGTTATTCATGGTTATTTATTTGTGGCGCGGGCCTGGCCTTCCCTTATCATGTCTACTTTTAACATTTCTTCCAGGTCCTAGTTGATTTTAGATGCCATACTGTAGAAAACAAGGCTTTAGAAACTGGGAGATTCTGGATACTCATATGTGTAGCTGGCGGTTGATCACGGCTGGGTTCCTAATCATTGCCTGGGTCAGGACGTGGAGTAGGTAGGATACATGCCGTGCCTCTTGGTTTTGTTTGGCAGGTGTAGAACTTGATTCCATCACGGTATGTCGAGATACATTGAGCTTTGCACTGGGGAGCCTGACCTACAGACACGTTTGCTGGGCATTGTTTTGCTGGGTATTTATTGGGATTTGGTGTTGTCACTCGAGCTAGATAAGCTGCACTGAAACCCCAATGGGGGTTTAAAGTGTTCACTACTGAACACTTTGGGTGCTCATGGTAATGGTGACCTGGGAGAGTAGCTTGATGTTCACTCGATGGTTATGTGATCATATAGCCACTTATTTGTGGACTAGTATCCTTTTCTGTATAACGAGGTATCATTTAAACATGATTCACCCCTCCTCCCATCATCAAGGCACATGTGCGAGCACTTTATAGCCCTCATCATAGATTCAATAGGTTATATTGTGTGTATAACACATAACAGCCCCTCCTCACACTTGTGCCTCAGGCTTCAGAGACAAATGAGGTGCTATGTTTATACATATCTCTTACTTTCATTATTTTGCCATGATTTTCCTTTAATATACTGGAGTCTCTAATGTTCAAAGATACTCCTCATGTCACTCATTTTATAAACACCTAGTGTCAAGATATAGGTATCAATCAGTACATCACCTGCAGTGAGTGCTGCACATTGCACTACTGTATAGTAGGGCCATCTAGTGGCAAGATTGTGTCCTCAAAGTAATTTTAGGTCATCATGATGATCACCTCATGTGATGAACTGGGCATGAACACCCAAAGTCATCAGGCCTTTTAGTGTAGTCATAGTGAACACCTTAGAGCTCTGTTCCCTAGGCTATGAACACTCTGTAACCAACCAGTGAACATCCTAAGTCGTTAAGAGTGAATGCTCAGACCCAGCTACGGTTTTCAGTGTAGATCATGAAGTGGAGGAACTTCAGTTAGAACTTGAGCTGCTGCTGCATGAATTGTTTGGTGGGGATTGGCTTTCTTGGTGTTTTGGTTGGTGGTGGGTGGTGGAAATTCGAGCCTGGGTGTCAGTTTTGGCCTTCACCAATGTGGGTAAGGCCAACACAAGGCCAACACTGTCAAGAAGTTCAGTGCTGGGGGGTCTTGAGTCTTGGCTAAACAATTTTTCCTTCTAAATGAGTTTGAGTTTTAGCTACCATATTGGCAGGGCTGTTATCTAACTGCCATCTTTCTATATTAGTTCTACACAATTCAGTGCCTTTCTATTCTAATATTAGAAAATTAACCTGTGCTGTTACCTTATATAATTCATGGTTCAAAGAAACTATATATTTATTCTCTTTGACCGATCTTGTTTAGAAAGCCGTATTACTGCCTAGCTGACATTCCACACTAACAGAGCTTATTCTGAATAGTGACGTGTAGTAAGGAATACCAATTCTCTGTCCATTTTGCCCAGCACTGGGATACTTAAAATAGGTGGAATAATTATCAGTTAGATTTATCCTTATCCAGGCTGAGATACCCCACACTTTCTTTAGTGCTTCACTATTTATAAGTGGTTTAAATTAAGATAATAGACCCGCATGGGAGTGGGATGGGCATCATTCTGTGAAATACGAGCATGGTTCACAGTTCCCCTCGTTATGTTTGCCAATTAGAATTGTTAATCTCATTGCAGGGAATCCCTCCCTGCATTAACGTCTTGTCTTTAACATGAAATAATCACACCAGGCGATGCGGTCTGTAGGCCTTACGTGACCATGAAAAGCCTCAACAAATTCATTATGCATTCTGCCTGTTCTGCATACAAAGTACTCACGTAAAAACGGTGTCCATCCCCCGTCGTTGATCCCAATTAGGGTGCGGCTAAAATTGCATGCGTTTCGTCGAGAATTTTAATTCAATCAATTACGATGATCGTGCACTTTCTTTCAACAACAGAGTCTCGTTTGATTGTATTACTGGTCGCGGCATCTGAAGCTGATTATGGGTGAAATCAATGTCTCAAAAATTCCTCCTTCATGCATTATCTTGCATATTGTCTGGTTTCATAAAGATGCATAAAACCCTAACAATATTTGCGATGGAGTAAACCTACTCTGGAACCAGGCCAACAGGTTGAACTATGTGTACACGTTAGTTACCTCACCCCCTTATTAATCATGTAGTCTCAATCTGGGATAATTGGTGGTGGAGCTAACCACGCAATTCAACCAAATCCTTCTGATCATTTGACAATTCCTACAAATTGCAATCCTTAGATTTCACTACATATGAATTCAGTCCAGACTCAACTCCTGCTGACTAGCTTTTGGCTGTGTCTCCTGTATCTATAAAACTGTATCTATTTACACCCCTAGGAGAATGTTATATTTAAGAGCTCTTTTTCTCTTTGAGAGCCAGGGTATCTAGCAGGATCTATACCCACAACCTCAGAGCTATTGAGCCCACCAGCTAACCAACTGCTCCACCGGGACTCATGCAATGACACTTATCACCAAATAGTATTAAGCACTGCTTCTGCCTTTTTGAGCCCAATAAGTAACGCTATGTAAAAACTTTGAGGGATTTGAACCCCATTTGATCAATTTGGATATGGATTAGGCTGTTTGGCACGTGAAGCAACATCCATGATGGGGCAAACATAATCGTTATAGGCTTATAGGTATGTCAATCAATGTCAGCTGCCATGGGGCTAAACTAAAGCGAAGTGATAGTAAGGGTAGTTACATAGTTTCACCAAACGAGTTTGTTAACTGGTTACTACACGAATCCCGCATTGGTTGTTGGTTGTTTAGAACCTGACATTTTAAATCGGTCATTGAAAAGATACAAAATCGCGGGAGGCTTTATCCTGTAGATCCCGTACTCTCTTGTCTCTGAAATGTCCGTGTTCCAAGTCAAATCAACCCCATTAACCTGGTGTATACACAAGACATGGGCCACCTCACACATCGGGTCTCTTATCTTGGAGACACCTCATACGTATGATATTTTGAATGGGAGAACTGGAATTGGCGAGTCTATGGCAAGCGCTATCCGCACGCCTGTGGCGTGCGAGTAGCATCGTTATTTGCACCCTCATGGCTTGTGAATAGTGGTTCTTATTCCCACGCCCAGAAGGTGCAGGAAAGACTACATGTAAAAATCGACAGCTTCTAACAATAGCCTCTGTGGAGCAGTGGGTAAGGTGGTCGCCTTTTGCGTGGGTGGTCAGTGTTCAGTTCGAGGACAGAACACTTTTTTTCTCTGCTAAAAACATAAATGCCTAGCGGAGGAGGGGGGGTCTAGGCCTGGTGTGAAGATCATCAAATTTAAGATAATGGATTTTACGATTATCGAATTTTTATGATTATCACAAGACTTCAAGATTGGAAAGATTTTCCCTGAAATCCCTGTAGTGTAGTCAAACAACATATTGTGGCAATAACGGTTTCTATACACACCCCATACAGCATGGGAATAAGCGTTCCCCTCCCCAGTGTGCAAATAAGCATTCTTATTCGTGCATGCCCTACATTGGGTGCTAATAACCCCTTTAATTCACACCCCACACAATGTGGGAATAAGGATTCGCACCCGCCTCAGTGTCTGGATAAGTGGTCTTATTCGCACGCCCCTGAAAATGCCCTCACATAGATCTGTGGAAATATGATTAACCGCAAAACAGCATTTTGATTTCATTCCATGTCTCATACGGATTCAGACACAATGCAATCTAAGGATAACTCTTGCAGCCTGGTCCCATCGTCTCCGATTTCAGTTATTCAGTTATCCTGATGAGTGAATATTGTGTTACAAACTGTGATTCTGATTTAATATGGCCTTTTACAAACATGATGAGCAAAAGCAATATCACCTTTGTGCCCGGAATAGGATCATGTCTTAGAATAACAGTGGGAGTGATACGAACAAGAGATTCAATTTGCCGAGAGGTAAAGTGTCCATACATTCAGCCCTCAACCTCATGTCCAATTCATCTTTATTCATCTTTTTGGTGATCAAAAACTTTAAATTTCCCATAAAGATTTCCCTGGTTGATTTTTTCCCATTAGTTTTTCATTTTTTTCAAATGATTAGTATGAACTTCAAATGTTAACCCGAGAGCACGGGCTATTCACACAGACTAAACTAGTATGGTATTATATATACAGCACATGGCTTTCTGTTCTTGTAAGGTAAAAAGGTGCCACTGCCCATAGGTCCCTGGCCCTTCACTGGGGTGGGGCCATGGCCCTTGTCCCGCTGAGGGGTAGATGAGACCGGGGGTTGCAGCAGACAGTTGCCGTGTGTGTGATGGATTGCCTGGGCAGTCTGGTAGTCGCCAGTCGTAGTAATCACCGACTAATAGAACACAGGGGCCGGGAGTTGGCCGGGGCAGGGCCGTACTGCACAGTGGGATATTGACTATGCTTAAGTCAACAAGATTAAGGTTAGCGCTTTTGGTGCCTGGCCACATGCAAACTCTACATTCCAGAGACTCGATTTGCATTTACTTAATAGCATCTATTCCGCCTTATTGTGTTGAATTCGTTGGAATCTGCGTATACTTTCACTTTCCTTATTATATATTTGCCAATGATACATGGACTGCTATGGTCTACCGGTAAGCCCTAACTGTTCATCTATAGTGTTCGACCTTGAGCCCCTTACCCAAGCAAAATAAATATCAATTTACCCTTGGCCTTGCTGTCTAGGAGACACATTGACACTATATAAATCCCCTTGTCTATTTTTCCTAGTATCATATCATATGAGGCAATAGATGGATATTAATCTCTAAACAGTTGCTTTACTGTAGGGATGAGCATCCTTATCGCACCTATGAAACACGTTAACAACTTGAGGCTGGTGACTCCATCCACTGTGACATTCCATTTATGTGACATCTCACATTAACGCTGTCATATCATTTCTCTTTTTCATAGTCTTTTATGTCTTGATGCTCTTACCCGTTTATTTTTTAGATATTGATCTCTCATTTTTTCAGAGGGCCAAGCAGGATCCTTGTTTTTACTTTCACTAAGAGTCGTTCCCTTTTGCGTAATGATGTTGGCCCTTCATAAAAAGGGCAATCCGCCCTGAAAAATAACTGAGATTAAAAAGATCTTATGGACGACGAGAGGAATATGAATAAATAAAACCAGTGAAGCATATTACATGTCTCATTCATCAAGTCGCCAAATGCATCAGATCCAAAACCTATGGACTGTTGGCACTGGTGGGATCTCAGTGTCCAGCTTAGAGGATTATAAAAAGCATTTATCCATTTCAAGCTCATTACAGACACTTATAGGAAATACATAATGTAGACAGCCTACCCCCCACCACACCCCAATACCACCAGCGTTTTTATAACTTGTGCCTCGTGTTCACTTCTTATTGCTAATTATTGAACTCATGCCAATTTACAGTGTCTATCTCTGAACCGTTATATCTTTATCGCACTGTTGATATGCATATTTGTTCAACCGTTTGCTGCATCAATAATGGGGAAGAAATACATACCCAGGACTTTATGAGCACAGTATGATTTACATTTTTGTGTGAAAAATACACAAAAACGTAGTTCATTTCTTGCATCAGTAAACACGATATCAGCACCATTTAATGTGGATTCAGCATCCCTAAGAAACCATCAGCGATCATGTTGACCAGCCCCGTCGGCAGTGCTGGATATGGGCTGTAGCCTGTACAAGTTCTGAAATAAATGCTGACAGGGCTGGGAAGGTGAAAAAGGGACCAGGGGGCTATTTCTTAACATTGTACCATTGAATCAGTACCTGTCCATTTGTACTAACTATCTGTAAGTGAGAAATGTAGGTAGGGCCCATGGTGTGTATGTATATCCCAGAACAATCACTCACTATCTGAGCAGCAACAAAGGGGCAGGGACCGTAGAAGGTGGTCCTAGATGTTTTCTACACCTCTATAAAATCATACATGAGATACCCTACTGTTATCAGTAATCATTGGAGCCACTCTTAAATCTACGTTTCGAAGACCTTTGTTGTTTTAACGCTGTTCTAGGGCCACTGAACCAGGGTGATTGTCATTCTTTAGCCATCTGGCAATGCCAATCACGATATAAAAGATCGCAATTCCATGAACTGGAGGGTACTACAGTTGGCAGGTAATACTTAAAGGCTAGGACATCCCAGCCTAAATCATGAAACCCTCAGCCAGGCTTGTTGAGTTTATATAACACTTCAGTTATATTTAGAATCCCCCTAACAGCATCCACCACATGCAGGCATATCCTAGCCCTGTGAGCCTGTATTCCCCAGCACCAGTACCCCATGTATAAAGGCTCAAGCAACCAACAAATAGTTTGCTTGTTGTTCCTTTCCAGCAGTCCTCTGGTCTAGACAAGTTGCACTGGTGTGACCAGCAGTTGCACTCTGCCAGTGGTATAGTATTGAGTACTAGTGATACCCACCAGTGTACTGACTGCCACCAGTGTGCCCACAGAAAACGGTATACTCCCCCTTGAATAGGCCACATGCTACTATTTTGGGTAAAAAAAGAACATCTATACACAATGATACCATTGCACAATGTGTATACCAAGAAGCCAATATGTAATCATAAAATCTAAGAGGGTGCTATAGTTTTATCATTCTTTTATAGACTATTTAATTCCAAGCAAAGCCTGATTCAAGGTCCCCCTACTGAAGTCACCTGGCCAGGACAGCATGATCACCTGGTCCCACTGCTCACTGCACCCTTCACCCATACATTGTAAAAAATGTGTATATAATCTAAACACTTTCACTGAAACATATTGATAGCAAAATCCCAAAAAAAAATTCTGTAAAGATGTGCAGGAATATGGCTGCCAGTGATGGGTGAGCTGCAACAGTGAAAAATGGTGGGCGAGGGCAGTTTGGCTAGCCCACTGGTATTATTCTTGTACTCCTTCTACAGGCTCTTCCCTATATACAGGCTCTTCTTATCCAAATACAGTACCTATACTGTTGTTTAACATCCATGGTAATTTAGATAATGTCAACAATAATGAGTAGATAGTGCTGTCCAGAAATATTCCAGTGAGCCAGCCAAACTGGCCTTGCCCACTATTGTTTCACTTTTGTAGGCCTACCCATCACCAGCAGCCATATCCCTGTACCTGCTGACAGAAGAAAGTGCTTAAATACTGAGATTCAGTGAAAGTGTTAAACTTTAATGTGTTTGGGTAAATTTATGTGTTTAAATTAGAAGCACTTTTTACAGTGTATGTCTGAAGGCTGTTAGCACACTCAGTCTACTAGCAGGCCTTTGGTGGGCATGAGGCCTTGTTTACAGCCACATCTGAAGGGTCACTTGGATTGGGGTCAAAATCAGCTGGGTCACATACTTTTGCCCTCTGGTGTAAAATTTGTGAAGTAAAAATCGATCTGGAATTTGAGTAGCACAGTTTAGTGGCAGAGTTATGAACTATATGCTCTACTCCTAGAGATCCTACCCTTTAATCACCTCAGTATAAAGGAGCCTATTTATAACAAACCCGGGTACATGGGCATATATAACTGGGCAGGTGCACAGCCAGTAAGTGCACTGAATATTTCATAAATGGCAGGTGGGCAAGGTGAGACAATATGGGCCAGTTATTACCTGTACAATGACAAAGAGCCTCCTTGACACACCCTACCTACATCCTTATCTACAAGCAGTGCCAACCTATATATGCATGCAACAAAGTGTGTTGTTTAGTATTATGTTGTTCTATAAGAAGTATATGATGATACGTGATATTCGCATCAAGGCTAACCTGCTAAATGCAAAGTGGTGCCCTCTTCTGTTGGCCTTGGTGAACACTAACATCGATTTATCCCGTGATCAGGGCATACTTTAACTTTGTTATTCCGAGCCTCTTCTCGTGGAGTGTTTGGAAGTGGGTATGTCCAGTGAGGTGCCTATTTTGTAACTTTTGGAACGGATTTATATCTAAAAATATCTGTATATTAAAAAATAATCTTTTGTGGGCTATGTAGGCTACTACCATCGCCAGTTTTCCTAAAAGATCCTTCAATGGGAGGTGTTTGGTCGTTGGGTATTGGTCATTGGGCTCCGCATTGGGCCCATGCAGGCTGCTTAGGGATATTACGTTCAATGTTGGCTGCCCGAATTGGGGGCAACAGTGTTTTAAAAGACGGTGGCAACATTTTGGCTGAGATTGGTTTGAACAGGTAGTTCTAAACCTTGACGAGAGACCACATACCAATTTAACCTTTCAACCTTGACTCAAACTCATGCTAAACCCTCAAACTGAATAAATTGACACATTTCTTTAGCATCTATAGTTATATGAGCACACGCAGATGTGTATGGTCCCCACTGGTGAAATAAACATTGTTCCGAGTACTTTCATCGAAATCCTGATATGGTCGTTTTCAAATTATTTATAGCTGCTCGGAGACACAAACACACATGGGTTCCTCTGGCATTCTTCTATTCATATAATGAGCCTTCTTCCAAGACTGCCTTTCTTTCGGTTCTGTCCTACGTTGGCGCGGCGCCTGGGCGCAGGAGGTGCGAGTGGAGGCACAGCGATTTGGCACGGCCACCTGTGGCACGGCTTGAGAAAGACTCCCTGTCTGCCTGCCACCTACAGGAGGAGGAGCTGGAGGAAGAGTCCCAGCAATTGGGCACAAGCAGGCCAGGAGGAGGTGGAGAAGGGGTAGGTGGTGGTGGTGGGGGGGCTTGTGTCGATGGTCGTGGCGCCTGGTAATTGCAGCAAATACCAACATCCTGAAGCGCCTTATTACTGGCGACACGCCGTCCGACCTACTGCCAGTCCTATTACTATAAAAGTCGACCGATTTAGTCGCCGATTTAAATTAGTGACATTCCCAGGGGGATACACACAATAATTAAAACATGTTCTAAATGAAACGTCTGTTGATTGCTTTGATTAAAATACTTTGCATTCTTTCTGAGGTTTGCCAGCATCCTGTATGATCATAAGAAGATAGGGTTATGTCCTGTTGGTATGCTTGCAATTATAATGTTTACATCTGGCCAAAATTGGATATCTAATTGGTTTTTTATCTGTGTCCCATAGTATATAACAGTAAACAGTCTCAAACCCCATTTATATAGTGGAAACAAATGACAGAAGTCAATTTTCTTAGACCTCTCTGGAGCAGCCAACGTCGTTTTTGAAAAGCCATCGCAAAATGTGTCCCTAGAAGCTACGTAACATGAGAAAGGGGGGTTGTCATTGCATTGACCAAAAACCTCTGAAGCAGGTAGCTGTCGGAGGTGCATGGTGGCAGAGCTGCTGTTACAGTCAGCATGTAGTACAATTCAACAGAAAAAATGTCAGCATCAGACTGACTATGGACATTGCCTTGGGAGAGACTCCAAGAGTAGAGTATTGCCAGACTATGGGAAGAGCGTCAAACAGCTAAACGCTTGTGCGAATTGGGAAAGCTGAACTCGAATGGGGTGGTTTAACTAAGGAGAGACCAGCCTGACTCTTGATAAACTGCTTGACTATTGAAACATATTTGTTTTTGACACAGTGGAGTCAGGCTGACGCTCTCTGTGCAGGTCAAGGAACACTTCTTCAACTGTGGGCTTATCATATTAGGCCTCCCCAGCAGGTACCTTTCAGAAGACAGGAGAAAAAGGGCTTTTGCTTGTTTACGGGAGCGTTTGCTACACAGAAAATGTCCAGGGTCGGCAGACCTGGCACTGCCTCTTCAATCTGACAAGGAGAGGGGCTGGTAAACAAAACTCTTCAGTTAGAAGTCCCACCTGGTCTGACCTGGTATATGCCAGCTCTAAACTTGTCTAGAAGTGATTCACTATTCTCCTTGCAGGTGGCCATTATCTAGCATAAATGTATATGTACCCTTGGGAATAAATTGATTAATTCCTATCTTAATATAATACTAAGTATTGCCATGCATATTTGTTAATATGGAGCATCTTGTGAAGTATCTACTGAAAAAATAAAATAATGTAAACAATGCAGGCATTTGGCAACATTAAGGAAATAGATGATAGGTTTCGAGTGAACACACCTCTTTTGTGTCATTCACGAGGGCAGAAGTAGGTACAAGTCCCTGCCACTGGTGTGATCCACACATATGCCTACAGTCCATTGCTGATGAGTAGTCTACTCTCAGTAAAGACTTGATGATACATTATGTGAACACTTGGTGGCACTAGTGTATTAAATATCACTTCTATATGTGGTTATGTATTTATTGATAAAATAATCTTGCCATCTGAAACCAGACCAAACTCATACAATGATGAGCCACATCTGTGGCTAATCTAGGCCTGCATTAGCCATCTTAATTTGACGACCTTGACAAGTCTAGGGTCATCTTGTGGGAGGGTAACCTGGCAGGTTGTCAATTTGATGAGTTGAAGTTTGTTAATTCTATGCTGTTCACTCAGAAGACCCTAGAGTCGTCTTGAAAAAAGACCTTAGGGACTCCAGAGTCCTCCAGAGTTTTTCAGTGTAGCGGTCATATTATGGAATCCTTGGACTGTAGTTTCCAGTACCGGTATAAAAGTGTCGGTTGTCCGGATCAGTCCCCCCATGCACATCAATAAAACTTAAACCACTTTTTTTCTAGGTAGGGTCAATCAGCATGAAAGACACCTTCTGTTTTTGGGCTTTAAATGTCAGTCAGCATACCATTAAACGCACATGTGGTATAAATGTAAGTTAATTGTTCAAGCGCCGCTTCCTGGAGTTGTGCTTAGAGATAAAAGCTGATAATTAACAGGTTGGATTTTCTATCTACCAAAATGGTTATTCTTTACTATGAAGGTTTTATGTGATAGTTGATTCCCTCGTGACTCCTTGGGCACTGGAATAAGAGTTGGTTACAAAGACCAATGATTATCACAATTGCTCTTTGATGGGTGCAGATCAGAAACATCTTTTGATGAATATTTTTACTGATATATAACCCAGCCACAACTAAGCAATGTATACTTGTCATCAGAAGTAACTAAGGCAATATCACAAAGCCTGCAGAAGATTAAATACTTTAGAAACAATAATATTACAGGATTATTAATATTCTGAGTAGGGACAGCTACAGGAATGGGGACTGTGAAAGGATGTAATAAGCTGTATTATATATAGCACTGCAGTCAACTGTCTTAATATGGTTGATCATTCCACACAGGTATTGATGAAGCCCCAAACTAGATAGTATAATGACGTTACACATATCAACTATAGGAGTATTTGGTTCATAATCTGATCTAAGAATGATAGAGGTGGGGACAGTGGTATGGTTCAGTCGACACTCTTAGGTACTGAAGAAGCACATCTAGGCCAGAGATGGCGGAAGACGGAAGCCTTACTTGCCATTACTGTGGTAATTAGTAGTAATCAGTAGACTCAGATTCCGCTGGTGCTGAGTGTGCTAAGTACTAATTACACAGTATTGTGAAAAGGCCCTAATTATCGCCCACTCCATAGATTGATACTGTCTCCTTTGTTACACAAACATGGAACAGAGGCCTTTAGTGGTCTGTCAACGGTAGGAGGTTCAGGTAAGCGAGGTGGGTCTGTACGTTCAATGTAGGACACGCCCAGTTGGAGGGGCCGTATTGGTCGGCATGACACATAGATTGCATTGTCCTCTCATTTGCTATTAGGATTATCAAATAAAGCACCCCGCCTTGATATAAATCAAATTATACGGACAGTGCTTAAAATGTGGTCCATAGTGCGGAATCCTTACTGGAAACATAGAATGATAATTATACCCAGTTCTTTCTACTATACATATGATTAGTGAATATTACATGTCAACACATAATCGTACCTGATTAGTTTGAATATTCACGTTACAAAACTATATTGAATGTTTAACAGGTTCGATATATAGTCTACATATTATTATTATCTTAATCACATTCATAATAGCCAATGTGAGAAGTATTTATGCTTTTGGAATTCATGCATCATTCACGCATTCATTATCTCTTCCACCGATATGATTACCATTGAGACATACAGAATTATTAGAGGATTTGGCAATTCAGTTCAATACTGTGAATCCTGTCTGGGCCTTGATGAGAGCACCGCAGCTCACTTCTAATACTGGGTTGTAATTGGCAAAGGGCTGGCTGAAAATAGAATTTTAATGCAAATTGACTCATGATTAGCAGACCTCCACCATGAAATTTTTAACGTCCAGGGCGTTAATCAACAGCCACATCACCATCTTCAAAGTCGAAAAGACACGATTAAAGCAACTCACTCCACTTGTAATCTACAGCATGATATTTCACCAGGGCCTTTCATGTATGTGTTCTCAGCGGTAGGCTGGTGTTTTTGCCCACTTCTAGAGGGTAAAATGATGAATCTCTGCACGTCTCGTTCCCGCCTGATTATGTCGTTAGCTTCATTAAGCCTAAGGAGACGAAGGCGGGGAGGTTTGGATTAAGAGCCTGCGGCATTGCAGAGGGTTCACAGGCAATGAGAGAGGACAACTTCTAGCATGGCATTCGTTGATTCCTCATTGCAAATTTTCAATTCCACGTGCATACCATCTCCGAGTTAAAAGGATAAATCAATGGGTTAAAGGGATAAAATAAAACATGCACACTTCCTTACAATCAACATGGCGACCCCACATCCTGTATGAATGCCAAGCAGACGAGGTTTCGAGGGGGGGGGGCAATACATTTTGCATTTTTGATTTAATAATCGAGAAAAAGAGCATGACCATATTAGGATGTTGATAATTATATACCAATGAGGATTGTACTTGATGTTGCAATAACAACGAACTCTAATTGTACCTTTATTCAAATGAGGGCATGCATCAGGCCAACATCAGAATGTACTTATCAGAGTCTAGACTTCATATCTAGACATGTATAGTATATTATACAACCTATTTCTGAAATAAATATGGTCACTGTAGACCCTTATTCTCGTAGATCCTACCAGAAGGAGACATCATTTCCCAGTGAAGTAGATGTACTCAGTATCATCGATATATAAACATTGGCTGATCCAGGAGGCACATATTGATACCAGTTAGCATGCGGTGACTCAGCTCTAATGGCCACTGCTTCTAGGACGACTCAGGGTGGACATTTGTTTAAGTATTTATCAGTCACCAGGGAAGGCAGTTGGTAGACGCTAGGGAAGTCCCTGAATGGACACCGGGGATGGAAGCTGGGGGCGGAGAGGGCTTTGGTGCAGCATTTGGGGAAGCACTCCAGGGGGCCGCAGGTCTAGGCCTATGGCTGTGGGTGATGGTTTCTGTTAACGCTGTTAATCCCAGTCCAGTCGGCCATGTCAGTGCCTCGCCTCTCCTCCAGGGTTCTACAGACACCGGGGGCGCAGGGGGCCGACCCGGGCCTGCAGCCCAACGGCCCCCTGCCCCACAAGGCAGACCTCATTGGCCTACCTCCTGACAGCCAATCTCACAAGCACCACCTCCAGCATCTGCAATATCTTGACATGCCCGGCTCAGGGAAGCAATTATGTCAACCAGCAGCTCATGATGATTGCTGTCAACCAGCGCATTCATCACGTTAGCTGGTCCCTGGCCGTGCACTCCAATTTTACCACCCCCAACTGGACAATGTAAGCGGGCGCCAGAAACCAGCGTGATAGATCGGTGCGCCCTCTGGCGCCGCCAACAGACACCGGGACCGTTATTAAGCGCCGCCAATTGGAATTTCGCTTAGTTGGCCCTAGAAACCAAGACCCTTGTTATATATCCTGTAAAAATGCGAGGCATTGCCTAGTTATAAAGAGGGCATATATATGGTGGGACACAAAAATGAGTTGGTTAGAAAGGCTAGGGAGGAAATAAGATTGAGTTCAAGTTGAGGTGAAAAAGAGCGTATGATTAAGGATGGACCCAAAAAGAGAGAGGTGAATGATTCGGGAATAGGGTGGAACACAATGAATGTGGGGATGGAGATGGAGAGCGAGTGAGTAGGGAAAGAAGAACAAGAATGCCAAGTATGCAGTGGAACGGGAAGTCAAGAAGCCGTGAGCTACAGGAGGGAGCAATAGGGATGGAGACAGGTGGTGGCTATGGGGACTGCGTCCTTCTAATAAAAGTGGGCCACGTGCAGGAGGAAGAGGAGACTGATTGGTAAAGTAATGACCACACGGCGTCTCCACTAGGATTAGAGGACGCTGCGACGTGCGGGAATTCGCGCCCAACGGATGGGGAAAGGATTGGGCGACGCGGGCGGTGGTTGGGGATAGGGGAACACGTCGGGGATTGAGGGAGGGGCACTTGTTGGTACACTCGGAAGGATGTATCGGCCATCGTGGCGGACGGAGGATTTAATCGTAGGTTGAGGTGAAGGGGACGTGAGGCCGGGGTCGGGCGGGGTCGGGTCGGCAGGGCGCGGTGCGAGGCCCTCCGTCTAATAGCGTGGACCAGCTGGGCCCGACATGCCGCCCACTGCTCCATTTGCGCCGAGTACACTCTCCATTAGCACCAATCTGCCGCCCGGCCCAGCACCAGCGTCAGCCGCCACTCGACCTGACCCGCACAGGCTGCGTGACCCAGCCATGTCAACCATCGACAGGTTGACTCCGACTCTCCAAACTACCCCCACAACCCTCCTCCTCCTCCTGCTCCTCAGACTCCTTACTCCCCAATTCCCCCTCCTCCTCAATCCTGACCCAATCCTACCCAAATCTCCTCCTGCCATCCACCCCACGTCCGGCCACCTTTACACGACCCCTGCCCAGCGACTAAAGCCCCTGCCTCACCGCCCCAGCCCCTCTACATTCCTCCTTCACCTGCTCGCCTGGCGACCTCCTTCTTTCTGGGGCAGCTCGTGGTAATGTCCCTCAGGTGCTCATTAAAGTGGTTTTGTCCAGTGGCAGTGACTGGGAGGAGTGTTTGTGTGGGGTGTGGTGAACGGTGTTTGTTTTCTTCTTCTCGTCCTCAAGGCTGGGTTAACCGGCTCGCTCTTTAATCATTGCCTCGGCCCCTTCCACCCCCAGCACAGCACTGTCCCACCTACCCACCCTGCTCAACTCTGCTAAGGCTGTTTGCCCCCCTGCACCCCCCCCCCTTCCCTTCCCCCCACCCCAGCCATTGCCAGGGTCTTGTTTCGCTGCATGGTTATCTGAGAGGCTTTTGTTGGTCGGGGACTCCCTGTTGTGGACTAACACAGGACAAGCTGTTCGTACCCATCACGGTCACCTCCCTCCGTCTGCCTTCAGCTGGCCTCGTCTCAGCGACCCCTCAGACCTTCCTACACCTAGGGCCTTGGCCATCCTAGGGTTGATTACCATTGCTTCTGTAAATCAAAACTGCCTCCTGCACCTATACCCTTATCACAACCTTGTGGTGATCGCTCATTCTCAAACATTGAACATCAGCATCTCATGACAGGCTGGCTTTGCACAAGACATAGTCTAATCTTCTCTGACCTTGTGCCCCTTTCTTGCCAACCATACTCCGGCCCTCACCTATACCTCTGCTCCCGACTTCTGCTCCTTTGGCCTGTGCCATGGTCAAATCTTGAGTTAAACCTTCTCCTGGCCTGCCCTGAGTGCTTTCCCTTCTCCTTCTTTCCTCTGTCCCTCCACGACCAATCTAGCTACCGGCCCATACAAGCCCCACTAAAACTACACACCCGTCGCCCCTATCCAAAACAATCCCATGAGCCCCTTCCCTGTCCTTTACTAAAGCCCCAACGTCCCCAATGACCTGTACCGCTCCCCATGGCTGCCCCTTACGAGGCCCTCAGCATTCAAACACCTCATGAAATACAACCCTTCCTAACAATTCACTATAACACCCCATAACACAACTTCGCCCATAACTGCACTCCCACGAACCATAACAGGGGTTCTTTACTGGCTAGTACTATCTAGTTTTGAGCCCCAGGGTATTCATCCCTTCCCAAATTGCTTTCTAATAAGGGCACTAAAACCTACAAATAACTTTGCCCAATTCTCTGGAAAGAATATTATGCACAGTTAATCGGCTCTCTGTATTTGATTTTAGTATCCTACTATAGCTTCTTCCCACTGCTGTCAATAATGTTCAGTGCTTTTCATGCATATCCCCTTTTCAGCCCTGTGATCTGTTCATAATTATTGTACTCCTTATGCCACTGTTAAAACAGGACTGGAATAAACTATACTTCTTATGACCGTGTTAGGCCAGGCTCAATTTCACATTCCCATATACAACATTGGCCAATGTTAAACCAGGACCACTGGCCACCCTTGATAAACTACTTAGGGCAGTGCTCAGCCAGGTCCAGAACCTACTCGTCATGTACTACTAACAAAGTTAACCAGGAACAGTGACCACCCTTTCTATAGCGAGATTTTGGTTTACTCCGTATGGGCCGCGCCATGTTAGTTCTGTGCTCGGATCTCTCGTGAGACTTAGGCAGTGACCATACACCCACACACCATAGGTTGCAAGGAACAAGATACATGGCGAGAGCAGAACCGGAAGATGTGCCAGTGTACACACAGTGGTTGTAGGTACAAGTCCACCCTAGTTAGAGTGCTATAGTACTTGTGGCAATACTAGCTAATACTAGGCCACGACCAGGGACTGCTCGACATACACATCCCTTTAAGTTTATATAATTACTTGGAGGTAGAGATAACCAGGAGATAATTAACAGCCAACACCGTTATCCATCCACTGATGACTCTCCCTAATTTTCATTCCTCATCACCCTACACCCCCTTCCTTCCTGTAGACTCCTCCAGCAGCAGGGCCGCCTGTCCCCAAACAACGGACCGCGCCAGTCTCGTATTGACCCCGCGCACGCGCACAAGGCACGGCGTCGTCAGATGGCGCTGGCCCTGGTTCCTGGCGTGTTGTAGACACAGTGCCAGCCGCCAACCGGCCACCAGCGGCCAACACACACTCACACTCACACACACGCACGCCACACACACTGAGCAGCTCGCTGGGTACCGGTGGCGCCACACGTTGGGTACCAGCAGAAGGAGCGGGAGGAGGCTCGGGAGTGGGTGGCGGTAGGCGGGAACCAGCCGGATGGTACACACCAGCGTCTCTCTGGCCTCCCTCCAGCTCCAGTCGCTCTCTTCCAGCCGCACGGCAGCAGCCACAGGCGGCCCGAGCTGCTCCCTTCTCCCTGAGTTACTCCTCCGACACCCAGAGCTGCTGCACAGCCTGGCCGCGAGCCGCTCACATCGCTCAGCGACCGTCGCCGCGCGACGACATGCCTCAAATCATATAAGCAGGTCGGACGGCAGGTTATCGGATTAGACAAATCTAATAGAGGCGAAGCACGGCGACTGGCCCTCTCGTTTGTTTAGATCAGATTGGCGGAGGATATCGTCAATGATTCGGAGCGACAGGCGTGTTGGGATTTGGTAGCTGGAGACACGGCCCGAGATGGGAGCTTTGGGGCGCGGTGATGGCCTTCTTTACCTTCTGACCGCCATGTGGGCCAGTGGACATTTCTGGTGTACCTTTACCTCAGCCACCATTGATAATTCAGGTAAGTCAACCTGCCCCACTCTCCTTTACACTATTAATACATGCAATATACCCCTGTCATGTGGGTTCCCATTGTCATTATGGTGTCCACATAGCTTTGAGGGTTACTTATGGGCTGGTAGAGGCCTTTTGTTTCCTTCCGGCGGCGGCGTGGTGTCTTCTAATCACCTGGCACTACTAATAAGGGGGGTTGGGAGCAGGGAAAGACGCGTCGTCACCTTCCATTCTGTGTGGGAGAGAGAGTGGAGGGATCCTGATCAAAAGGACTTCTAGGCAGACAGGAAGACACACACGCGGGGTGTATACGCCACTAGTGTCTATTGATCCCGCTGATAAGGCCTGGCCATCTTTGAACTGTAGATGAAGAGGCGTGCTCAGCCCTGACTGGCTGACCACTAGAGAGTGGCACTCCTCTACGCCGTGCCCATGCATGGTTAATCGGATCTCTACAGGCTGGAATCATTTCTACACACATTCCAGGCAGGTCCTTCCCAAGGTTGTAGGTGGGGGGGGGTGCTGGTAGGAGCTGGTGTAGGTTCTACTTGACACCTCCTCTGTCACACATGTACAATGTGCGCTTCTGCAAATACACCAAGAGTTCCCATTTTCAGAATTTCAGAATTTCAGAATTTTAGATATTTGATATGTATACATGGAAATTCCATATTACTATCAACATCTACACTGTGAATAGTTATTGTAGGTACACAGTAGAATCTACTGTAGAATGGATTTACAGTAGAATCTACTGTTTACTTACAATACGCTGTACACCCACAGTAGAATCTACTGTACACCTACAAAAATGGCAACCAGCTTTTTCACAGTGTACTGTGCCCAATAGTCTCCCTTGTCACATTTACCATGTTCTACTACAGGTTACACCGCGATGCTGTATACATAGGTATACCCGATATACCTAATAAAACTGTACCCTGAGACCTCGGCTTATCTAAAGGCCTATAGCTAGAATATAATTACTATCCAAAATAGAACAAATTATGGGTATCATTTCCACTCGCTTATAGATGGCCAGTCGAAATAGGATACACACGCCTTGTGTACATCAACGTGTATTTGATATACTGCCTTTTGTTACTGTTAGTAAAAGGGGCCTAGCGCGTGCCTTAGCGTTGGTGTCAATGGGACAATCCACGAGTATCTCTGTATTTACTGCACTACGTTGGTCTGCAAAGTAAAGCCTGTAGAAAAGTACACTTGCTAAACTACTAATACCATTCGTCCTCATTGAGGTCAACTCATTTCACATTGTACTGTGGACAAGAGTGAATGGATAAACAGGAAAGGGGCGTCTTATTTCTAATGCTAAATACCGCCTCTATTTGTTCACAAGACCCTAAAATATTGACGGGTTAGACATGGTTCACATTCATCACCCCCCACCATCCCTACTGGATCCGTGCACATACCCTATACTTAATCTATACATTTTACATTCAAGATTAACTGGACGCCACAAGTGCCATGAACATTACATCTCTATTCAGTCCTATAATGCCGTTTAGACTTATAAATATTGAAAAGTATTGCAGGTGTTTGTTTTGTTACACTATAATGATACAACCTTGTAGCTCACTGAGAAAACTGTCATTGAGGTCACAGACACTGCTATATCTGAGGGACATAATAGTCCTGAAGCTAATAGGGTTGTGGGTAGGGGGACAGGTGGTAGGCTGAGTAAAGAGGGATGGGTCTATGATCATACCCTAGCCCAACCCTCACACACATACCTCCCTGCTGTTTACATGCCACCTCTGAGAGTACACAGAGCAGCTCATTAAGAAGATGAATTTTAATCGGAGCTAGGATTTACTCTCACAGCACCCACTCTTACCACCACCCCTCGCCACCACCTCCACCACCGTTCCAGCACCACTTCTCATCAGGCAGGGGATATGAGCCGCCACTGATGGCTTTCATGCTGAGGAACCAAACCCACAGGTTTCACACCTACTACCATGTACTCATTTTGCGCCCTTCCTCGTGTTACACGTCCCAGTGGACACAGAACATTGAATCAACATTGATGACTGGTTGTCAATGTTGATTCAATGTTGAACCAATGTAAATTCAACCTTGAACTGAATTTTGTGCTACAATGAAGGTGTCTTGGCGTGTGTGTGTTTAATAATAAGATATGATGAATGCATAATAGGACATGATATAGCTGATGGACATGTGTTCCCTTCTGCGTATTCACTGGTTAGAAATATGTCTTCTCAGCTACTGGCTACTATCTGACTCTATCTTCTTGTCGCCATTGGTTTGTCATTGGAACGGGTAAGCATGCCCGAGGGTACATATTGTATGGCATGCGGTTTTCTCAGGGACTGCTTTATGAAAAGAGATTTCTTGCAGTGAGGTTAGAACTAGCAATCTAATGGTGTGATGTATGTGCGGCTGTTTTCTCCTACTTTGTAGGACTTTCAGGTGTTTGATATGAATGTGTTGGTGGTGGTGGTAGCTGGTGCACGTGGTCAACATCAGACTAATACAGGACTGTTTGTACCTGTGTTCGTGTGTTGATGTAGGTCAGACTGTGTTTAATTGAGGATCAATTTCGGATCCATAAGCTGGATAAAGAACACAACACCCTTCCCCACTCACCCACCCACCAGCACCACACCCTACCCACTCTCAATCTGTGAAAATCCCCTCTAAAAGGCAAACACAGGCGGGTGGGGAAGCCACGTGGGACTGTGGGGGGAAAAAGAGCAATTAGGTCTACTTGGGTCGGAGGGAATCTACATTAATGACATTCATTAGGGCCTGGTGTTGCCAGGTGTGTTGGGGTGTAATCATCTCTACCTGTTGTTATCTCACGTTAGGGATTATTAAACAGAAATCACCATCAATATGGAGCGCAGGGAAAGAACCGGTAAACCTAAAGAAGCCCTCCTGGGCATTCCCTATATAAAAACGACTGATACCTAGGTTCACAGAATATGTTGAAGGCAGCACAGTCTTTTTCTGTTTTACTTTGATTTGACTTAATGAAAGACAGACCTCACCCAGAAAACAGAACACGTGTACAGTAAAAAGAGCTTCTCCAACTGAAACACCTGGCATACCGTCCGCCATTGGTGATTCTTGAAAATAACCTCTGATGTGCTTGACAATGAGACGGATCAGTCATTGGCTTTTTTCACAGATTTTACCCAAATGCAATCCTCCTCGGAGATGAAAGTTGAGGTATTAAAAGGCAGGCTTCCTTTTGAGCTGGTGCGAGCTGCAAATTGTCATGGCGACAACACGTGGTTGACTCTTCGCTGCCAACTTGATTCGTTTTGAAAAGTTCGTTAACGCTGTCGACACATCTAATGATCCCCCTTCGCAGGGGGTAATTAAGTCGTCCAAAATGGCGGACTCGACCATGATCAAAAGATAACGCCGACAAATCTCCGACTCCAGATTGCGTTTTGGTAAAAAGGACAATTTACTCCACTCCCAGAAGAACATACGATAGGCCCTTAGGAGAGGCAGGAAACATTTGGTAAGGATCGTAGGGGTGACTTAGGGGGGTTGTTTAGAATGAAGATAGAGGAGATGCAATTAAAGGTGAAGACGGCTGTTGACGTCCCAGCCAATGCAACACAAAAATATTAGGATAAATATTGATACAAAGAATAACTTGTGCTTTAATACATTAAATTATACATTATATAAAGGTCCACGAGTTTTAGTCTGTAATTTCACGAGTTGACCTCTGACCGTATTTCACGAAGCCGTAGTCCGAGGGTCCACAAGTGAAATTTGATGACGTCATAAGCTGTGAAATACGGTAGAGGGTTATTTAACAGGGGGTGTAAATATGGCCTTCCTTGGCGCTGTCGTATTTCATTAATAAAAATAAAGAGTTAAAAATAGATGGAGATGAATCCAATTTGCTATGTGGAGAAAGGAGAGGCTTAAGGTGGTAGGTGATGGGCTGTATGTACAGCTACCACTGTGGGTGTTAGTGAGAGTGGAGGGGTGTTAGTGGCGTCTGTGTGTCTGGATCTCTCAACATAAGTCAAGACTAGACCTGACACCGACCTCAGTACAACTTATTTCAACAAAAATCCCGAAGTGCTTGTTTGTAGGTAGTGAGAATGCCACCGTACCGAGTTAAATTGTAATACATCCACAGTAGGAATGTGATACCATATTCTATAAATTGAAATACGAACACGATACAGGTCTGCCCATAGTTATTAGGCGCATGAAGTGGTAAACATAACACTCCAACATTATTTTCACTCAACCTCGCGCTGTCATGAAGATACTGATAATTATGGTATCTCCTTAGGTCTTAAACAGCGTCGATTTATTAAAAGTGAGTACTATCATTATATCAACACGTCTGTCCAGCCTGCTTTGAGGGAGTCCTCTGACATTTATGTGTACCAATATAGATGTAATTGGCTTAGCATGGCCGCTATAGGTACGGTGTAGGGGTGTCTAATCTAGTCAAGTACTGCTCATTATACCTCTCAGCACCAGCCTTACGTACTGGCCACCTACTTCACCCCAGCCTCCCATGGCACGTTACTGTAGTGATGTAGAACCATAATAAGCGTCTTGAACCAGCACCCCCTATACCCCCACCCCCTTACTTACCTCTGAGGGTGGATGGGGAGCTGTGTGTTCTGCTGCCGACCTGATAAAGCTACTTCACAGCCCCTTATACGACCGCGCATGCGTGCCATGACATCCGGAGCTGGAACGAGGCTGTGAGAGGGCAGAAGAGACGCAGGGATCCCCTCCCTGTCACCCAGCGACAGTGGCGCCACCCCTGGGGATGGCGACGGACGGGGTGACTATTCATTCCACGTGCACAATGTGGATAAATGCCCTCCTCCCTCTGCGCGCGCTAAAACCGCTCTGCCCCAACACTCGCCGCCCGCGACCGCCATAAAACGTGCCATCGCCAAATGATTGCGTTCAGCAGAGTGCAGCTGAGCTGAAAGGACAGCTATAGCCGCTACTACTTTAATATCAAAATAGGCTATCGCTGTTAAGCACCCCCAGGAGGACCAGGGAGGGACGTGGCTCTAACAGGCGCAGGCCCCAGCCCTGACATCACTTGGCTGTTCCATTAATCTCCTAAAAGACCCCAGCCTGCAGATTCCCCCTCCGCTCCCACCCTCCTGTTGACTGGTCCCTAAGTCAATCTTCTGGGCGGTCATTCTGACAGCTCCCGGCAGAGGGCATACACGCTAAGCCTGTTTTACTTAAGGCAGTGAGGGGAGTTGCCCGAGGAGATGCTCTGAGCCACCCCGTAACCGGCCAATTGAGCTAGATCGGCCGGAGCTGTTCCCTCACCCCCGGGGACTCATCCCTAACGTTATTTTTGACTGACAGGCCTTGGTGGCGGAGGGACGGGTGTTGGCTATACCTCCATGGCATGAATACTTAACACCGCCGTCTGTACTTAACACAGTCATGTAGGCATAGGGCTTCCCCACGTGTGAGCTGTTTAAAGGTGAGGACGGTGGGGGAGTTAACACTAATGAAGTCATGATGACCCACAAGGGAAAGACTCACCTATCCAGTGTATTCAGGGTATGTGGGCTTGATGTAGAAACCCAAAAACCCAACGAGTATTGAGGGACTATGAACTTAATAACCGTGAGCCAGGTTTCATCTCAAGAGATTTATAGATATAATGTAACATCAGAAGGGCAAACTACGTATATTCTGTCTCATAGCATGTATAAGTGACCTTTTATGCCTCATGATAGCCATCGGTATATTAAATACATCATACTGAATAAGACTTCACAACAGTGAACAAGCGCTAGCCCACCAGCTATGCGCCTGCCAAGGAGGACTTCTTTTTTATTGAGAATGAAGTATGAAACATATAGAGTATAGGGGTTGCCAAAGGCAGGTCTAATATGAACAAAGAGTGGACAACCGAGAGCTCTATTGGGATCTGAAAACCATATAGACTAGAAAAAGAAAGGGTTTAGCTGACAACTTATTCGACTTGTCAGTGTCGTCCTTTATCTCAACTCCTCCTTCCATCTCTATCCAGGAAAGCTCCATAAAGTAACTACGGCATGTAGTCTTGCTCTAAGTGAGTAGAATTTACGACCTGGCTAGGCGCCACTTGATTCCACTTAAGGCAGACTGGGCTTGGTCTCTATAAATAGAGCCCACCAAACACTAGTTCCGGTAACGTGACCCCTGTGGTGAAGAGGAGACAGCGTTTGTCAAGGAATGCCTGGTGGTGCCCTGGTAGATGGAGGGAGGCAGGGGAGGAGGGGTACACCCAACATCCCAGGCTCTCTGTGCGTGCCCGTTCATTACAGAGTCACATATGATATAAGGAAGAGCCATCCCCTGGCGGGGAACACAATCCCCTTGCATGACCAGGGCCTGAAATTCGACCTCGGAGTGTAACAGTGTAAATTCCGGTCGGGATTCAATACAGCCTCACGTCTCTTGAGGTTTATCTATATGTGGTGAGGGGATCAACAATGGGAATCATTATTTACTCATACTCGATCTATACGTATTACCACTGAGGCCCTCAGTGCGTGTGCTGTTTGCAGAGTATCTGTTTTTGCTGTCGGTGGCCAGTGGGTGTAGGCCACCGGAGAGATTGTGGTTTTGCTGGTTTGAACCCTGCGCCATTCTTCAAAAACATATGTCCAACAGTTGCCTTACCTAAAGGAACGCCCGTGTCACGAACCCAGCTTGGGGGAAATCTGTTTCATTGGAGACTAGGCAGAGGGACATTCACCTTTAACATTTTCTTTCTAGGTTTTAAATAACAGAAAATCGATATGTGTAGTCTGTCCCCTAGTGTAGGTGGAAGCCACAAAGCCACAAATCGTATTTACTAAAGGACTTTTAGCTAAAACACAAAGCCAACTCTGGGTGAGAGATCAATCATGCTCTGATGTTTTATATTGGTTATTCATGAAGTAGGCAAACCATGAAAAGGATTCAGCTCGGGAAATCATGCGGAGGCAGTGTGTGACAAAATTTACCATATATAATTCTTCACATCTGATTAGATTAGTACCTTTGTAATCCCCTAATGAGATAAAGCTCATGAAAAGAGCAACCTTAATGCCAAGAAGTATAGGACATCCTTTCTTCAACTCTGCAATCCTTTGGGTTTATTTAAAATCTTTTGCCGTACAGTTGCCACGATAAATCTCAAAAGAGCCGCCTAAACAGGTCTAATTATCCAGTTGATACAAGCCTAGTGTTGAGACCTTTGAGAGTCCATAATAAAGGTAATTACATTCGGGCTAGGTTAATTATAATTTGACCACCCATCCTGTGTATGGCCTATTACACCTGGTATTTCCAGAGGGAACCCGCCACCAAGAGTATAAAGGGGGCCCACCTACCAAAGGCCTCACCAGCATCATCGATCAAAGGCGTTTCGGTCCCAAACGCGAAGATAGACAACGCAAATAGAGATGATATTTCCCTCTGTAGTAGAACAGATATCGAATGGTTTGGGGACTGAAAACAAGACTGTCTTCTATTGATATGTGCCCTGTCTCGTATATCGTCCCGAGTGCCCCTGTTCTGGATATTTTCTTTATATATCAGTAGTATGTCAATCATTGTAAGGCAAAACATTCATACCCCCGTCAATAACACTGTGATGACGTCGCCAAAGCCGACTGCCCTTCTTAGCTTCATATAAAAGTATTTTATCCCTTCTCCAATGCGACTATTCTTTGTAGGACCGCTTATAACACAAAGTAGGTGGTCGATACTGCTGGCGCCATGTACCTTATATATACACTTGGACTTACATGCAGTATATTCTTCATGGCATTGTTTTTGTATGGAGAGGGGGATCAATATGATGACGTCTTTAGCATGTGTTTAGTGGATGAGGTATACAATAAATATATCTTCTGTATGACACTGTTTATGCAGCTGATCATGAGCAGTAGAATCTACTGAAGTTTGACAGTATATACCATGGTATTAGTGTACACGGGCAGTAGGATATACTCTTGGTTTACAGTATAAAGGAAGTGTTTTTGATTTCACTATTTACAGCGTACCATGGGTACGGACCAGGCATTATATTTTATAGGGACTACATATTTTCCGGCCCTCATCTGTTATTGGTGGGTGGGTAGCTTAAGTAGCTTGTGTGGCTTGTCCCATTGACCGGGTCCTTAGTTGACGCCCAATGCCATATTCAGACATGAGGGCAGATCGTTTCCCTTTCCGGCCCGACCCGGCGTTGTCGACATGCTCTGATCAATTGCCTGGAGAACAGGTCGCTCATACGTGTAACGTCCGCCCCATCAATATCAGCCGCAAAGAAAACGGATTTGTTGAGCCAAGGCAAACACGGCCATGGGTGACAAGCGTCTAGGGCTGGACCCCTTATCTACGTTTGGAGAGAGTTAGGAGGAAGCCAACACCCCTCCTGTCGTCATCCACACTACCACCCACACCGGTACGTACAGAGCTCGGCTCACACCCACTATAACCAACCCGCCCCACAGCCCAAACCCAAACACCCCCTCCTCTTATACTATACAGCCTGTGTTTGGACGCTGACTGAAGAAGCCAGACGGGAAGCCAAGCTGGCTTCAGCGGTGGCTTCCCCTATTGGCGGGTAGGGTGGCCGGGTGGGCGGCAGGGCAGTCCGGGAGGGGCCGGGGCAGGCTGCAGCGGGGCACAGGGACTCATCCATCACCGACACCGGCGACCAACGAGAAAGGGGCGGCGGTGTCATGGCGGGATGAGCGTCCATCATCGTCGGCTAGGGTGGGCGAGGTGGGCGGGCGGCACTGATCACCCGAGCCGGGTCCAAATTTACATAAGCGGTTTGCTGGAGGAATGAGCTAATGGTGCCCTCCCTGCCGCACCTCCCCGCCCGCCCGCCAGGTGTCGCGCCGTGCCGCCAGGCCTGATTGCCGCCCCGCGACCTGGGTTAAAAACAAAGCATCAATTTAGAGCCTGATCCCCTCCCTAGTCACTGTTCCCATACCTCTACCTCTCCCTCAGCCTCCAGCTCGACCATAGTCCTGTCCTCCGGCCTTCCACGTCCTCCTACCTCAAGTAGCCAACCTATTCCCCTGATTGCCATCCTGTGACCTCTGCTTAAAACAAAACATCCATTTAGGGACTGAGCTCCTCAGACGCCACTGTGTCCTCCCCTTGCCTGCTAAGGAGCAGCACATCCCAGTCACCTCTATCAATCGGCTCTACCTCATCTCTCCCGCATGCCCCAATCTCACCCAGAGAAGCTAAGATGCATATATTATATTTAGCTACTTGTTCCTTCTATATGTATACCCCTTAGTATAAGTGTATGGTGATACACCATTCCATATCAACAGACACAACAGGCTCCATATACCATGGTACATTGCTTGAAGACAATGTGCAACAACGGCATGTTATACCAAGACCCTATCTGCATGCCCATTCGCTCAGCTAAGGTAGCTCATCGATCCTGCGTATAATTGATGGTCATTAATGACCAAAGTCCTCTTGCCACTGGTCATTGCCTTATTGATAGGTAAGAGCACATAGAGGGGCGCCTTCTCGACCTAAGTAGCTGCAATGAGAAGAGTTCTGCTATATCCCTCTATATAACGTCAGGGTATTAAACCTGTTGGCTGTGTGACAGATTACAGGTAACTGAACACGGTCTAATCACCCTATTATTTATTCCTACACAGTTAAGCAGAATTAGCACTATTCGCTGTTCCTTGATTATTGTCATATCCTCAAGGCTTTATTAAGAAACGCGAGCTATGACAACGGATCCAGAATACTGACGGTGCAAATAGCTCCGTATCATGCAATAGAAATATGAAATCACTTTGAAGTAATACTGCCCTTCGATGTGTGTTGGATATGATAGCTACATGTTGGATATCACGCGGCCATTCACACGCTTTCCGTTTGCATATACTACTCACGGGATATATACTACAAAGTGACACAACAGCACCCAATAACAAGTTCTTAGATACACATACACTGATGATATAAATGCTCCTGGCCTTCGTCTGTAGTGGCTATCCCAGGTTGGTTATGGGGACATTAGTTAGTACTGACCAACTGATATTCAAAAATGACTGAGGCAAAACAAAATATGACTAATGCCTTACTCAGAGACGTACCCTAATACTCATAGAAATGGAAAGACTAAAGTGAGTTGGCTAGTACTGACTGACCTGGCATTATTAACCAGAGTGGTTGTATAGGGAGCCAAAAGAATGACTAACTAGGTTAATCACTATAGTGACTGAGTTGTCAGCCAATACACACTAAGTCAGAATATCAGTGTATTCACACCTATTACTAACTCTATACACATACCTAGTCCAACTATAAGGTGTTCTGTGACTACCACAATCTTCAAGGTACACTCACAATGATGAACGTCCTATTCACCAGCTTGCATGCTCTGTATCACATTTCTATTACGGACTCATTTCTCTGAGATCACTGCCTTTCCTGGTGATACAAGCTACCATGGTTGACCCTCGGATGTAACATTTTATACGCCGGATCTGCTCGGGAGGAACCTAGCTCTTCTTACCTCTTTTTGAAGTCACAAAATAGTTTCATTACCTGAGAGCCTTGCTGCTGCCGTTGGCGGGAAATTAACGGGATGCCATGAGGGAAATTAAACCACGCAAACTTATGAAATCCAGTAAATAATTAACCCAAGATGGAAACTATGGATAGGATTTCAATATTTTGTATAGACACATCTAAGGATTAGATTGTATCAGTATAGAATAAGACATATGATACACCACAGGGGTATCAATTTCTGTTGGTTTAGGACAAAGGTCTACTTAATCCAGAGTTGGCTCAAACTGTCTGTAAGAAATGGAGGCGAGGGTCAGCTATACGAGATTTCCCTGAGGTCCTTGGGAACAGTATAGCTGGTGTATGGTGAGGACCAGAAGCTAGATGACCATCCTCCATTACATATGAGGAAAGTCCCCATCTAGTCGCATCTGAATTGCATCTTACGTGAACTCACGATTAACTTGTAATGATTGTGTACTAATTTTGTCGTCACCGGTTATATTCCCTAGAATACGGTTAAAGAAAACAAGTGCTCTCGACGTAGATTTGTTTAAATTCTTCGACAATAATCACACTGCTTTCTTCAGTACATTAATACAGTTATTCTCCTATACACAAGCCATTTGTCAACTATAACATTAGACAATAATTGTGATATGATAACCACTTTGACTTTGACTTTGTCTCATCTGGCCTATTGTCCCTATCTTGAAATTGCTCAAAAGAATACTACATGAAAACAAACTCATGAACAGATCAATAAAAACTTTCAGAATTCAAATTCAACTGAAATTTCAAGTAAAATTTCAAGTAACATAATATCAGTATCTTCATAATATGCCCCGGAAGAAGCTGTATACCCGAGTTTTACTGTCAATCGGTTATGAAACATGATTATGCTTTCCTTATTGGGGTAGCTGCTCCATCGGTTATAACGTTCATGTATTACTTTGGAAAGACCGATAACGATGCTTTTGATATTGGTAACCAAATTTAGCTCCTTTCCCTGACATCCAATATTTAATACTTGTAGCGTGCTAGCTAGCTTCATATGTGACAAAAGGTCCCAATTCAAATGGACGGCATTCAGGTAGTTTGCAAGGCTGAGGCCTGTGATTGGTGGCGTGTGGGTTTTGGGGGAGGTGATCGGGTGGAAGAGGTGACATGGGCTGGGTCTTGTATCTGAGTACACCCAGCACTAACCATCAGCCAGCAAGCATTGTAGGGTAAAGTCTGTCCTTGGTTTCCTCACGCAACACTCACTGAGCCTCCCACGAATCTCGACCTTACACCATCCCCTCCGCACCAACCGTCTCATCATCCCCTTTCTCCTTTCTAGCCTCTACTCCCCCAAGCACCCCCCTTTTAAAATCCTCTCCCTTTCTACCACCCCATGTCCCACGCAGCCAACGCAGCTCATCTATACTACCCTCTCCCTTGCATCGTCATCGTGTGCTCAAATCATTAGAGTTCAGCTGGCTGCACACATAATGAAGTAGACCTTGATTCTGGTAGTGATTGTTTCCATGCCTTGCCGGCCCTGGCCTGTCCCTGATAGCAGTGACGAGGTAGGGAGCATCAGAGAACAGCAATATTTGTCCTGTAAACGCTAGGTCATGGTTTCAGAGGGTGCAGCCTACCGGTTGGCAGTTATAATCACCGTGTACATGCTCCTGGGAAGGGGCTCTAATAGTGACTCATGAATATTGTAACGGAAAGCATATTTCTCTCAAAGGGCAATACCCGGCCTTATGCCCTCTCAGGCAGTTAAATTTAAAGGTGCTTTCTAGACGAAAAATGTCCACGTTTTACCGCCCCTCATACACTTGATCACCATTTCGCCCTCTCAGTGTCTTGCTTCTGGCATTAAAGCTGCAATAAAGCTCAGGAATTAATTACACGTCTCGACAGCGACGCATCAATGAAACATTAGGGTGGTTGGAACATTAGACTTTTCCATGGCCATCACCCCCTCACTTCCACCTTTTGTTCGCGGGGTATTTCCTGAGCAGAGCCTTGGGGTGATCTCTATATATGTGTAGGCTTCATCCCATTAGTCACGGCGACTATTATGGGATACTTACACAATGAACGGCGAACTCAGAGCGAGGCTGGATAAGAGGAGCTGCATGGGGACTAAACACAAATGGCAGCACAGGAGAAATGATATCTCCGAACAGGCAGTCGTTGCGTATTGCTATTGCTCCTCGACGGCCCATTAAATGAATTGCATACGGGGTGGGACTCTCTCCTCAATTGGGTAAATACCCTACACTAAGGATAGATCGATCGTTGACCTTTTCGTGCATCTCTTACCTACCTGGATCTCCAACCCAAAGCACTGTAATTAGAGACCAAGTCGATTTCTCCTTAGCAAATGAGATGTGGTGTGCCATTCTTTGATTGGAACGTCCCTGGTGATCACAAACACACGGTTTACAATATGCCTCAGACAACCTTGTCCAGAGATATACAGGAGATCAATAGGTAGTAGCATGGGTATGTATGGTGGTGCACATATTACGTATGCACACAGCCAACCAAGCTGTGGATATCTAAAGGTACCGATGTCACCTTGAAGGATAAATTGCACACCTTAGTAGTAACATGTAGGGAGTGACTGTAAGCTACACCAGGGTATGCTTGTAACAGAAACCCTCCAGCTCGTTTTACTTATTTATGACTCCAGCTGAAAATACATGGCAGTCGGCCTTACTAAAACATTACACTCCACCTTGCTGTAGTACCCACCCACCAATGCTATGCACAGAACCAATAGAATCCCCATTCCCTCTCACCAATACGAGGCTGGTGATAGGATAGCCCTCTTTATCATTATTCCGTTGTCCATAGGTTGTGACAGGTGTACTGTGGAAGGGAGCCCTGCAATCGGCGACCATTTGGTTGTCGTTACTTCTATGATGGTGATGGTGGTGGTGATGGGAGGCTGCTGGCCAGGAAAAGGCGGCAGGCGACCTCAGATAGAAGCGGCCTTCTTTGATACCTGCATCCCCATCCCTCCCAAGCCCCTCCCCAGCCCCACCCCTCAGGGCTGTTGGCGCCGGGCATATGACAGGAGCGGGCAAGCAGCGCACATACGTGGGTGTAAAGACAATAGGGCGCCGAGGGTAGACAGTATCAATAGCCCCGTAATAAGCCGGCAGGAAGAGGGCAGGAAAGGTAGGAGGGGAGGGTGCAGTGCTCAGGTGGGGGATGGAGAGAGGACAAAGAGCTACAGCAGCCAATCTGAAAACAGCAGCTAAGCCGGAGACAGGAGCGACAGGAGGCCCAGTAAAAGGGAAAATAGGTGCCTCAGCCTTGGTGGTTCGTAGGTATTTGGCCACGTGTGGACGGAAGGAATGAATGTAACGGTGTCTTTATTGAAGAGGGGAGGTTTGAAGAAAAGAATGAAGTCAGAAAATGAATGACGAGAGGAGAAGTTGAACAAAGGGAGATAATTACTGCGATGTGTTGGATAAGAAAGGTATGGTGATGAAGTGAACCTCCTAGGCACTCAATACGATATAGAATAAACAATACAATAGTAGGAGGTTGTTAGTTTGGCAGATCTTTATGTTTCCCCATGGGCATGCCGTATACATACTCGAACCAAGGTCACATTTACTGGAGGAGACCCGGTGGACTTAATGCACATATCGATATAACAGAAGGATGATATCTGGTATCGTATTGTGAAGTGACGTGCAGTGGGGCGGCAGACGGTCTGCAGAGAAGGAAAGATGGACATGGTCAATGTGGTTGGCCTCTGGATCAGCAGTCAGTGTGTGTGTGATAGTTCTAGACCCGATCCAACCTTTTCCCCATGCCCAGCACAGCTACCCCCTGTCTGTCCGAGCGTATGGGAATTCAGAGGACCATGATGGCCGTGGACATCGGGCTGTGAAAGTAGCGCCCGACACGGCTGAAGATGGCTCCTTTGGCTTCTATGGATACCCTCACAATCATCCTCATTATACCCGACGTACCTACAAATTATGTCCAGTCCAAATGACCATAATTGGCCAATTGCAGCTGGAGGAGTGGCCATACTGGGGGCAGGCAGTGGACCAACGGCCGGTGTAGGTGTGTGAGGGGATGTGCTGAAGGGCTGGGGGTCCGCCGCACTCGCAGGCAAACAGCCAACCAAACTGGGTGCTCCTGCCCCCAAGGATAAAGGTCCTAGTTAAGGATAAGTGTCCACTTTGTAAGTGGGTACAGTTTTCTCGTAGTAATAAGGGCCCCCAGGACACGGAATGCTGCTTGTTGCGAGCTCCAGTATTGGTCTAAGCCAAGATCTATGAATATGGGAGTCCTTTTAAAGCCATCGTTTATACCTCTCGCTATACATCTCATTAATGACAATGGGGATCTGATAGAAAAATAACGTGTATGTAAAATGTAAACATCACTGCACTGTGTGTGAATTACACCCGCCCACTGTGGAGATAAAGGATGGGTTTGTAAGTGGCAAATGGGAACATATGAGCAAATAAGAATGATTAATGACGGTCATTTGTTTTAACAGATATAGGATTAGAGATTCCAACAGCAAAGCAGGCAGCAGAAGCACAGCAATTTATATCATCATATCTCTAATTCTAAATGAAATAACCATTTTCCCATGACTGGATTAATGTCATGACTAATGGTTTATCGTTTAAACATTGAACTAGAGTTGTGATACCGATTTTATGTCACCGATGCACACAGAGTATAATTTCACATCTGTCGGGGAAATCTCTTGATCCGACCCACTTAATTAACGTTCGAGGTACAGATGCCTATTTAATGTTCCTTTTTATAATTGGATCCATCTTTAATGCAATAGTTCCCGTCTACACAGCCATGAAAGTGCAACATTTGCAAGATGATGCCGAGATGACGATACGGACTCCATTAGTGGTATGGAGTGATATGGGTGGTTAATGATGTCCGGGTGGTTTTATATCAGACCACACATCCCCTACCTCTGTTTCTTGTGGTAGTTGTACTACAGGGACGATCTCTTCTGAAGGCAATATAGAGGCTAAATATAGAGCAGCATCCTTTATTATCATTGTGTGTGTAAGATGTAGACCAACAGGTAGATAGCTAGACTGTATCATGTAGATTCGGTATCATCAGTTCTATATCTCTTTTTCATAAAAAAAATATATTCCCATGATGCACAACTACTTAAAATCACATAATACGAAACTCTTTACATATTTTTACATCTATCTTTAGCCATCATAGTATTTCTCCAGCCCCTTTACACGCAGAGGGCTGTTTCAATATCACGGGAAGCTGAGATGTCTTAATACAATTGAAAAGAAGGAAGTCTGGCTTGCCAAATCAAAATGCACACATACACATTCTATACCCTGTAGCAGAGTATGATATGCGTACATTTGTCTGCCTGATAGCCAACTTTCTGTTTTGAACATAACAAGATAATGCAGGGATTCCAGTCTTTTGTCACATGGATAATTAGATCACCCATACTCTTAGAAAATGCCTTGCACAAAGAGTGCATTGTGTAGTTAGAAGCCTTCTTCCCATTGATTGTGGCTACAATGCACTCATTGCTTACCAGGAATTGACGACATGGATGAACAGAATAAGTTTAAAAAGAAATAAGGGGCATCATTTTCTGATGGATGCTGTTGGTCTGATTGAATGATGACATTCTGTGTTCAGAGGTAGAGATTTAATACCGTGTATTATCAGACCAAACCTAGGTAGACCACGTTTATTGTCTGCCATAAAAAAGGTTGCAGACAGCCACCCTAATCGGTGAATATCCAATTATATGTGATTATCCAAATGCTACCTGTATGCTAATGTGAACCGATTAGAAATCTATCCGTCTACCCCTGCCATTAAAAGTTGGTTCACCTGGTCATTAGTAGACGTAGTCATAATATGGGCACAGAAAGGCCATGTATTAGCCTATACGAATTGCCTTTATCCCATTGAGGTAGAGAGGACATAGATAGCCTACAATAAGACGCACCAAATCTGATTGATACTATGTGTTTTACCTGTACTTATGTACTGATATACATATATATTTAGAAGTAATGATTATATCATTGATCGGCTGTTGTGTAGGTGATCCATACATCCTTTCAACAATCGCATAGCAGACTTTGTTTTCTACCCGCTTTATAATAGCTTTTTAACCTTGTAGACATAAAGGTTTGCCTTATACACAGAGTCAACATCGGCATTACAATTTGCTGAGCGAGACATCAACAATGGCTGACGTATGTAGATGGTATTGGTAGATGCACTATTGGATGCTGCTATAGTGGGTCGCCCATACATGTAGATTTGGTGTCCCTGGGGACATGTGTTCCGGGACACCCGGGCGTGCTGTACCTGCTGGGTATTGGTGAGTGGCGGAGCACTCATGGCCCGGACTCGTCATTATCTGTTGGTGTTTCCGGCTGAAGGATTCTGGCCGGGTCTGGATGCACAGTATCATTATGCCCTGGAGAGGTGTAGGGGGTCAGGGAGTGGGTGGCTCCCCCAGGCTGAAATACTGATATTCCGTCCGATATGGCTGGTTTTAAGGGTCTGATAGTGGAGTTATGTTGAGCGTGAGGGGAGTGCTGCTGCCTATCCTGTGGGGTATAACACTAGGATGTTCACTCAACAAAACATGTTTTATGTCTTTCATCAGAGCTTTGTATGGTACATGTAAAGACAGACCAACCCATAAACTTCCCCCTCTACGGCCCACTTCCTCCAGATACTGCTTAAGACATAGCAGACTGTAGAGAGCAGTGGCCATTTCCTCCTTTGACAAACCTCTTGTAAGGGCAGACCCCACTCCAGGGGGCGATAAGGATAAATCAATGTGTGCGCCGCGCGGCAAAACGATCCAAAATGATCATTGGCTGTGCCGTTTCTCTGGACGTTAGGCATGGTGCTCCAACCCCCGGAGATCGGATTGGGTGAAGTATAATTGAATAAGACTATTGAATCTGGTCTGGACGGTGACGGCAGCAGCAGTAGTAGTATGCCGGCCACCCGCGACTGTCTGTCTGAACCAGCCGCCACCAGCCATCACTCTCCTTGACCTGGTGCGGTCAAGGCGCAGAGGGGGACAGATATAGATAGGTATAGACAGATGATTAGACAGACAGTAGTGCTAATGTTCAGAATCAGTAAGATATACGGACAGGTATCAAGGGAGAGGTGGCAGAGAATGAACCAATTGCTGTTCTGATGTTCTGAAAAGAGAATAAAATTTAACAATATTCGATTGGTCCAGTTTATACCGACGGCGTTTTCCTAAAATAAATTTCCTCAAAACGATGTGTGAGCCGGCGGCCAAGCAGATAACCCGGATGTTCTTAAATCAAGATGCAGACTTTGCCCCCCCCCCCTCCTCCCCAATCCTGCCTACTCCCTTAATTAGAGGAGCTGGGGGCCAAGGTGCAGGAGGGGGCTGGGGTGGGGAAGACAGAGAGCGGTAGTTATTGTGTGGGTTCTGGCAGAGACAAGCCTATAGTTAAGGATGTCTGTAGCTAGTTAACGACGCACTGAGGGGGCCCTGCAGGTCGTGCCTATCACAGCATTGGGGAGGGGGCAGTCTATTAGAATAGCCGTGATCACCCCCTTTGAATTTCACGCGGCAGCCGACGGTCGGTATGGGGGCTTAGCGCCCCGCCCCACCCATTCCGCATAAATCGCGAGCGTGCGGCGTTCCGTGCGTCCCTTGAGACACATAAAGCCGTAGCCAGGGCTTCTCATCGAGCCATAACAATGGCAGGCCTCGACCAGCACCAAGGGGACAGAGTGAGCATTCGTTACGTTTAAGTCAAACTCAGGGGGCGGGGTCCGGGTGGGAGCCCAACGTATGTTATCACCAATCGACCAGCCCTACCCCTGCACCCACCCACAAACCAGCCAGCTCCCCTCTCTCCATCTCCCCCACCAGCCATACACCTAGCTCCCCCTATAGCCTCTATATACTACCCCAGCGTCCCTCCCGTTCACGTGCTGGCTACCGACTAAACCCACAGCGTGTCAGCACGCCCCATTCAGGACGTGATGGACGGCAGTGAAATACCAACACGGGGAGGGCGGCCAGGGAGGAGGCTGCGGTAGGGGTAGGGGTAGGGGGTGGGGTGGGAGAAGGGGTGGGTACTAGGAGGGGGGGTTGTATAAGGAACAAGCAGGAAGCCCACTGGGGCCTGTTGTCGTGGAGGAACAAGAGTCTTTTATCGACGCCATCTACGATCATGGCCGGCTCATGTCAGGTGTTGTCTGATACATGTGATTACCGCCGCATACAGAGGTAATCGGATAATAGGCCAGCGGGGGCCGCCGCGACCCTTGATCAATTTAGTCAATAAACAGGCCGGTCTGACGAGCAGTGGGCGGGGGAGGAGGGGGGATGAGAGCCGTGATGGATGCAGACAAGTCGCTATGTGCCCACCGCGACACGCAGACCTGCAATGGGAGCAGCTCGGGAAACAGTCCACTAAGGCAGCAGGGCAGATAGCGAGCAGCTCATGGCTAACCTATGGACAGTGTTCCCTGTGAGAAGATCAGCGAGTAGCCTGCCTTTTATAGAGAGGGTAAGGGTGAAAGGTGTTAGGAGCACTGTCGTTAGGTGAATGGATTATGGACCTAGAGGGGCAAGTTGAAGAGACGTGCAGCTCCCACCCAACTCACACCCCTTCAATGCACGCGGGCTCTTGACAGTGGTCAACAAATGCGGCCACATTTGCATCATCTCCAGAGACTAGATGAGACAGTGAAGCCGTTGTAACTTTGTCATCTGGCTTTACATAAAAGTGCAGTAACATAAAATGCAGTAATGGTTTGTGTAAACGCCCGGGCGCTTATTGTTTTCGGTGGTAAAATACCCCCGATTATAGAAGACCGGCACTAATTCACTATCAGATTATAGTACATTAGTTTATCTCAAGATCTGTGTAGCCCAGGCACTTATATCAGACAGGCACGTATTCGAAAACTACTACTTAAACAGGACAATACAAAGGCATAAAATGTTAAGGGTGCATTATGTAACAGCTTGTACCCATGTGACCGCTGTTATCAGTGATGAGTACAAGCTTAAGTAATAGATGCGCTCACGGGACGGCCAGCTTTACCCCTGTAGTCATATTGGCCAGAATGCCATACTGCAAGTAGTATACAGAAATTATCATTTCGACTAGGAGGCTCCACCGTGTGACAAGTGTACAGAAATGGTCGTTTTGCTCAGGTGGCTACACTGTAAGTAGTATACAGAAATGGGCATTTTGACCAGGAGGCTATATCGTGAGAGTAGTATACAGAAATGGTCATTTTGATCAGGATGCCACACTGTAAATAGTGTACAGAAATGATCACTTGGACTAGGATGCTACACTGTAAGTAGTATACAGAAATGGTCATATTTATCAGGATGCTACACTGTAAGTATACAGAAATGGCCATTTTGATCAGGATGCTACACTGTAAGTAGAATACAGAAATGATCACTTTGACCAGGAGGCTACATCATGTGAGTAGTATACAGAAATGGTCATTTTTATCAGGATGCTACACTGTAAGTATACAGAAATGGTCATTTTGATCAGGATGCTACACTGTAAGTAGTATACAGAAATGATCACTTTGACCAGGAGGCTACATCATGTGAGTAGTATACAGAAATGGTCATTTTTATCAGGATGCTACACTGTAAGTAGTATACAGAGATGATTGTTTTGACCAGGATGCTACACCATGTGAGTAGTATACAGAAATGAACATTTTGATCAGGATGCTACACTGGGAGTAGTATACAGAAATGATCATTTTGATGAGGATGCTACATCATGTGAGTAGCATATAGAAATGATCATTTTGATCAGAAATGGTCATTTTGACCAGTATGATCCACACTGTAAACATGGATAAGTAAAAGACGGATAAATACAGACTACTCATAATTCCGTATTCATGGTCTGAAGATGAGCTTCATGACCCGTCCCCTGCACAAGGCTCAGCAGCATGATGCATGTCTTAGTATCAGCAGTATAAACATGGTTCTTTTATAAAGGTCTACTACATATTAGTGACCAGTTTGATAGACATATTGAAAGAATTGCTGTATAACATTAAGATAATCATCCTGGCCATAACACTCTATGTGCGATAATATTAGAAACTGCAGGCCGCACATAATATAAATGAAAAATAGAGTCTGATATGCTGAAAGTAGAATCTCGAATATTACATTAAGCTAGTCTACACATCATTATTTAAACAATAAAACTGAATGACTAAAGTAAACAAAATCTAACCTGAAAGTACAATAGCTGTTTGTCCAATTTTACTGTGAAATTAATGGTAGATATACCTTATGATCCAAATCCCAGCTGATGCTACAGTGGTGGTTGCCTTCAGAGTTCACGGAGGCAGTGTGCTTCACTGTAGGACTAAGATAAATATATTAACTGAGAGCAGCTCACAGAGGGAATACGTCGAGCGCGTGGCTTTGCCCGGCTTGAGCTGCTCTTGTTATTGGCAAGAACCATTTTGTCGGGCGTAGAAACACGGCCCAGAATCGCCGCAGGGAGGCTGAATGTTAGATTGCGGGGAGGGGGAAAGGAGAGGCCGCCCTGCGCGGCACCCCACCGCCACCCCACGGTCAATCATCCACCCCGACAACCGGCTCCAATACAATTGTTGCCGGCTTTACAAGGGCCCCCCGCCCAGATAATCTTATGAAAGTTTCATCGCTGCGTTCTCGGAGTTAATGGCTTATGAAAACGAAGCCGACGGCGCGAACAGGAGGAAATATCCGGCCTTGAAGTGAACGTCAGTTCCAGAGTCAAAGACAGGGCTGCTTTTAGGTTCGAGAACATCCGTTTCTGGTGGTAGCTATGATAACGATGATGTGTGCTATTGAGCCCTAATACACTGGTAGTGGCAGGTGCTGTTGGTGTATCTGAAATGTGTAGAGCTGGTACATTGTCAGTAGGTACGCATGACACCAAGGTATAGGGTCTAATATAGTGTGAGTAGCTACCCATGTCAGCTTAATGACCCATACTATAGCCTACACCAGCCGTGAAGCTGTGGGGAACCACTCTGTTAGAAGTTAATGTAGCTAAGCAGTATAATCTACTGTAGTTTTACATATGCACTAGAGTATTAGTGCGAATGGCCAGTAGAATACACTATTGGTTTGCATTATAAAAGAGCGTATTCTTGGTTTCAGTATTTACATAGCACTTATATGGGCATATCTTCAGTTAGAATCTAACATGTAGAGAGACGTCCACCCGTATAGGAACCCTAATATGGACAGATGCTGATGATGGGAACGCCATAAATAGATACCGTGTGAGGTGGTCTGTAGGATGGGATATGCTTGTGGTTTTAATTGCAGCAGGTGATTATGGTGGCATGCAGATCTATACCGACGTCACAGGTTTGGATGACAAAGGAATCCCTAGTTGTCGGCACGAAGCAGAGTCCAAAATGCTGATGATTTTGAACTACCTTGCTCTTAATTCAAGTGCTATAGTATATAGCCACTCTAGATTCGGTAGTTGGTGCATGATTGGGTCGGTCATGATTGAGGATGGAGAGAAGTACAGGTGATGATGGGAGCTGCTCGTATAGGTAGGAAGAGCTGCTCTCATGGTTTGTTGAGCAGCTCAGTGAAAGGGAACCTGCTGCACGACTCACAAAGACCGGGCCCAGGTCGGCTTGCCGGGAGATGTCATAAGCTGGCGGCACCCCGGATATTACAGCGTCACGCCCGATAATGTACCATTGTACCCCCCGCCGACACGGCACTGTAATTGAAAATGGGATGCGCCACCGATTGAATATCATTTTACTTTTTACACCAGCTTCCCAAAAAAAGGGCCATGCCAAGGAGAACACTACGCTGCCTGGGTGCTGCTGATGTGCTCTAACTGGGGTGCTTAGTGCAGGACATCGAGCCGATATTGTTAACGCCAAGTCGGATAAATACACCCACTTCTGGCCATTGACTGTGAGCTGCAAAGCACGGCCTCGTGTTACTAGTGGAAAATGCCATTTGAAGCCCGCCATAACCGTGTCAGAGTGAGACTAGAATATCACACAACCAATTTTTAGAATCCCACCCCTGTGTTCTAACAGGGTTTGGTGTTAATTTTAAACCTGACGACGCCAGAGTCCGGATCTATATGGATGCTTGTGTAGAAAGGATGGGTTTGGCATGTCGGGGGGAGGAGGGCGGGGGTTATATAGCCACGTCATAAGGCAAGGAATAACCTTTGTGAGCATATCTTATCTCCAGTAAAATGTCAACATCGTTAAAATAGCAGGCAGGTGCCAGAGTGGCCTCTCCATTTACATCGCTATGTCACGGACGGCGGCCCCCTTAACCGCCCCGTTACGTGCCTCCAATCCCTCCCCCTACCCACCCACCTCCCCAAATCAAGCATCACTCCCTAAGCACCACTCCTTTGTCTTGAGATGGTTCCTCTGGGTCCGCCTCCTGTAAAATCTGCTCACGGCGGAGATAATATCTAATTAGCACCTTGGCCTTGAAAGGAGATCGCCGCCCATTGATCTATAGAGAATAAGGAGCCAGCTGAGGCTGCCGATTATGATTTCTTCAGGCGGGCTGTGTGTGGCCATGGTCCTCCCGTTAAAGAGGGCCAATCGGCGATCTGTGGAGGGTAATTGACTGTGTTGCAGTGCTGATGGCGGCGAGGACGTTTTAGACTCATTCCAGCAGCAAAGTGAATTTAACGTTGAGAATTCAACGTTGTCAAATTTAACGGTCCGCCGACCGTCATGCGCACGTAGTCACGTGGTCGCGGCTGGTCGCGCGGTGCCTTGTGGGACTGGATGGGAGGACGCACACAGGATGGCGTCTGTCTTCTTGGTCTTTGCCTTTCACTAGTTTCGGCTCGCCTGATCTCCTCTTTCCAACAGTATTTCCCTTAAATCCCCTCCGCCTATTTGGGGTTTTCATTATGGATTTCGACTTAGATATTAGCTCTCTTTTTGCATCTGTCTGTGCAAGTAGTGCTGTTTCTCCTTTTAAACGCCTCTCGTTTTTCTTACAACTCTGTATTTCGTTATTTTCTTATACCTAGATTGAATTCTCACTTCAAATTCCTTTGTTGGGTGTATTCTTCTACTGACCCATAACAGGTGGCTGCCTCCGTGTACTGAAACATATTAATGTTGGGTGTCTGTACGACCTGAATTCCTCCTGTCCCTGTCGTAACGTCCTTGCTGCCTCCTCCTGGTTCTCTTAAAGCCCCTACTTCCCCCGGAGCGGGTGTTGGTCTTTTCTTTGTCTAATCCCTCACAATCAGCGGACTAGCTCGGGCCGTGTGGAATAACACGAATTTGTCATTGTGGTGAGCCCAGCGCCCAATGATGTTGACTAAGCAGATTGCTTTCTTTTACCATTCCCAGTTGGCCTCAGCCCATAGACCACCCTCCCACAGGCATTCTCCCACCACAGAGCTAGTGCTGGCCGAGGCGAGCAGTTCCCATCGTGAAAATGATCCTCACACGAAGGTATTCCCTTCTCAGGTAGACTCCTAAGTGTTAATTGTAGCCCTCTGGTGATAATTGACTCGCCTATCATCTATACACTCGCCCGTGGGTAAGTAGGGAGGCAGCAATGGGCATTCACCATACAGATCCACCTTTAAGTAAACTAAAGGAATCCTATAATGTTCCATCGGCATGATTGTCTCAGGAAGACAAAGGCACTCTCGCATTGCTGTGTATAGTAGCGACAATAGCGAGATAACAGACTTTGGATATTACTGTTTATACAGTGGCTACAGTGAAAGACAAAGGGATGTCTCTATTTTTGCACACCAGTGCATTTATCGACTCCAGTGGGCCTTAGAGGATTCGCCTCCCTCAGAAGAGGGGACCAATATGGCAGAGGCACCACCCACCATGACCTAGGAGTATTTAAGCTTCATAGGGCGGTAAATACATCTGCCCCCTTTTACAGGTCAGTCAATAAGGGTCCCTTTATGTGCTTCACTAAGGACTCCCTAACTGAATTACCCCTGGCCCATTGGCTCTCCTTATCGCCCCTGCTTATCGCCCCGCTTATCGCCTCGCTTATCACTCAATATCCTTATAATGGTATGAGATTTCACTTTTAGTCCTTACCCCCCTAATATTACCGTTTATTCCCCGCGCCGGAGAAATTACGAGTCAGGCTGGGCGTTTCGTCGATCATCTTTTCTGGCGGGCGTCGTCGAGTCGGGGTCATATTTTATTCACGGCTTCCGTCCGTCCGGCACATGACAATGGTCCGGGGATGGATGTGGCCGTTAACAAACGCTAAGGCCGCTCGCCGTCTCGGCAGGAAGGGGTGGCAGGCGGCGGGCCGCTGGCGTACCCAGTCTCCAATTCGTCCCTGTCATACACAGCCGGCGGCGTAGGCCGGACGTCGGGGTGGCGCACGCCGCGGCGTATTAGAGTCTGGTGGTTTCCGCGCGCGTGGTCGCAGCCCTAATTAAAACGGTGGCCCCCGCCTCTTGACCCTCCCCGGCCGGGCCTGGGGGCGACCACCATATCCACCCCTCCTCCCTCCTTGTGATCCATACCATGCCTGTTTATCACCCCTCTCCAGCAGCGCCAGCAGTAGCAGCACAAGCAACGGGCCACCCGGCCCTACATCACCCTCCTGCATTAGGCAAACGCCCAACGCTGCTTTATTATAGCACGGTCCCCACCCGGCGTATGAAATATTATTTTCATCAAATCGACGTAACACATGGTTACTATTTATGTCCTCCCATGCACTTTGCCATGTATTGCCTTCTATAGGAAATCGATGCTGTGTTCTCTATATAGTCCACCATCCATAAAGAAATGCCAAAATCATTATCTCACCGAATTGCCAATACTATAATCTTTGATTAAACCCGAGCTGTACACTATCCCATGTCCATTTAGAAATTGCTGTTGTGCTTGATGTATGGATTTCTGATAAGAGCTGTTATATTCTGAGTTTTAGTATGGGAGTTGGATGACTAATACACCCTTTTACTGCCCTACACTAATGAAAGAGACGATGGGCCTTTGTAAGAACATCTGCCTTGCTATCACAATCCTTGTGAGGTGATTATAATGTCTCTAAAGGCGTAGGCAACACTTAATGCGGTTACCACCAAACATCTGGCCTCCAGCCAGAGCCTTATCTAATTCATTACATCGCGATTCCTTTCAACAACGCACCAATTAGACTGAATGATGCGGGTTCATTTGCAGTACACTAAATAGAATCTCATTTTTCCTGCACGTCTAAGAACCCCCATCGCTTCCTGAAGTTGACAGCACATTCCCAAAGACATTGCAGATGAGGACCAGTCCGATTCATTTGCTCCAAAGCCATGAATTATTCTAATCTAGTATTATGCGTTCTTGCAGGGGTTCCTCTGAACAAATGAACGTTGAAGTGAGGGAAACATGTGTCAAGATCAATACGGCATTATATTGTAGGACTCACACGACGGAATGCATATCTTACATATTGAATGGAATTCTATAGATTTTATCAAAGGAGTAGGCTCGTGAGAAGTTCCCCTCCAGCTTAACTCCACGGGGGTAATATTTTAAATGATACAAATTCATAACGTAGAGCTTTATTACGATTTATATCAAAGTTGGCTGGAAACAGCTGGCATATAAACCAATTGCTAGTGGTATAAGTAAAATAAAGAGCTGTAACTGCCTATGTATGCATTATATCCGTGACATTCACGGCTGAGTGCACTTGTCTTCGACTAGTGATCAGTCTTGATTGTCACCCAATATAATGTATACAGAGCTGTGCCCGTTCTATATCTATCATGTGACTTCGGCCATTTAATCCATGTCCATATGCGTTTTCAATTCTATCTAGGAATTGATATATATGATAGCTATTATTTAGAAAGTAAGAGTCTGTATTAATACTGTTTTTCCATTGACCCATTTGTAGGCATGATGCCTATCTAGATTAGCCTTAGTTTCTACAAATCTTTAACACAATTAATTAATTGACAAATTTTCTCACGTGATTAGCCTAATCATTAGTTGGATCTTCAGTACTATACAATTTATCTAGCAATGGATCAGATACAACTCTGGTATTGCTGTTGTTAATTTGGATGATTAGTGCTATACATAATGGTCTGCTCTTAGGATAAATATGGCCTATTTACTGTAGTTTTCAATCACCTGATTCTGTTTACTCGACCCTTATGACGTGGCTTGTTGTAACTTACCCCATAATTGTGATTTACTGATTTTAGACCTAGGTGCCGGCAACGTCATAGCATGTTAGGGCCCGACAAACAACCACATAATTAACCAGACGATGTCAAAATCTCTTCATAACTATTAATAATTCACATGAGCTAGATATCGGGTTGAATTATGGGAGTATAACTTACCCAATTGACATGATTCCAACCAGGAGATTAAAGCCATGGATATTGCCGACTGCATGTACACTGTCAAAACATGTGTCAACTTCTGTGTGGTTTTAAAGGGTACGCTAACCATGTACAGGAACCTTGTATATCACTATTGTGGTTATATCAGTCAATTTGGAAATGACATGTACGACCACACAGCATAGCTGATATTGCAATTTATAAATATAGAGGGCTCAGGTAGTGCAGCCTGAGGATTACAGTAGGCCAAGCCGCCAAGCAGAGTGCCTATCTCGGCTGACACGTTCACCTTCTGCCTTGTGCCTAATTATCCTTTAACAGCCCTGTTGCCCCTAGACTTGGGCACCGACAACCTTGTTTTCCGACCCACCTTTAACTATGTACAGCGATCAACTACATTATGCCTTTAGTCTGGGAAGCAAGCTCTTCTAACCGGTGACCATGTTTGCTCACGTGTGCTGCCATAGGGCATTTTGGACAGCCTAGATCCTCACTCTTCAGTCAGGCTAATATTGGTGTTGTTCCAACCGCGTCGAGTAAAAGAGTGTTTATCGACATGAGAAGAGGATCACTCGTCCGAGTACCTGCTCTGCTGTGGACACACTCATTATAGCCAGTACATTTGGCCTCAGGCCTATTTCGTATTGATACACTGCTGGAGAGAGCCATGGCCAAGACAGCCTTGCGTGTGGTGCCACTCACAATGGGAAGCTGCCAGAAAAAGTATGAAAATTATGTTCTACGGGGGAATAGGGGATATCAGGAAGATAGACATATAGTCTAAGAAGATATATCCATTATATAAGCTTGGTGTAGTCCTGTATGTGTTCTGTGTTATATCCATATTAACAGTTTATACATATTCACACTAGCAGTTTATACATATCAATATATACTTGTGTATTGGGAACCATAGTTCGCAGACGCTATATATATACGTCTGATGCTACTCAATGTCAGTGCCTCTTGTGATCTTGATCGGTAATTTTCAGTCCAGATACATCGTATTACTCTCACGGCGAGTCTCACATGCGGTGTTAGGTAGGCCTCGGTCGAGTTTCATAATCTCCTAACCTGCATTTGTCTCATGAATTAATAGCTGATTCCTACATTAATTGCGAGAACGTGACAATTCCATAGCAATATCAAATTCCCCATTTCCGCGAGCTGTGCAGCTGCCACTTGCCCTGTATTAGAACCTGAAACTCGCCTTGTGGGAGATTTAAAAGATCCTAGTGCAAGGGTAATTTGCTTGTGTCATAATCTAATTTGACAGCATGGCAATTAGACAACATCTGTCAGAGATGAAAAGGCCAACAATTTTTTTTTCTGTTTTTCCAGATAGTTCACATTTTATCAAGGACTTGAACGTGCACTGTAATGTTCTTCCGGACACTGGCACAGCTCTCTGACAAGCCTTGTTTCTTAAAGACTCTCTGAAAGGATTTGACTCGTGGAATTGAAAACTATGGATGGTCGTTATTGAATTAGGCCCTCTGTTGCAGGTTACTGCCTATTGGATTTGTTACCATTTTACATAATGTAATTTCCTTCAATTGTTTTCAGTGTTTTCAATTACACAATTCTAATGGATTACCCCTTGCAGATGCTGTATCAGTCGTTGGCTGCCTTAATTCCTGTTACAGTTGACAGGTGCAGGGTCGATGTCTCTAAAATACACCTTCAGGGACCCATTCAGGCTCAGAATCCCATCTTCTACTATGGTTAATGAGTAGTACAGACATGTTTACCCTTATCGCCATGGCCCTTGGTGAGATGATGACATTTGATGTGATGCCAAATAGCACAAATATATCTACATAAGGGCTTATTCATAATGTTGAGCCAGTATTATAGTCTATGTATCTAATATCAATGGGAGTGGACACTACCATGTTGCTATAACCATTAGCACATCATTATGCTAATTATAATACCTACAACATAATGTAATGCAATCATGAAGTCCCAAATACACCATCATGTAACGCATAAGTACATCTGAATGGAACAAGAGCTTTGTTTATCTGAGAACAAACGGCAGAGATTCATACAAATAAACTCAAGGTAAGCAGACACCACACTCTGCACCAGGCCATGTTCTGCCACGCCCAGTGGTCTTTTGTTCACTCCGATAAAACAGGACCCTCCCTGTATCACATAACCTCTAAGAAATCAGCCTTCCCTGCTCAAAGCCACTGTCCTGCACCATAACATTATCCAGCAGGGTATAGTCCATCCGTGACTAATTGCAGATAGATACTTCTTCGTGATATAAAGGAAGTTTCTAGTTAGTGTGCACCCCAATATATACAGTTGACACTATAATTTATAGGTCATGTGTCACTACCTGCAGATATATAATTCTTCCTGAAATAAAGAGAGTGCTAGGTTAGTGCACCACTCCGAATATAATTATATCTATGTTCCCACTGTCCCTCAATCATAGCAACATTACCCAGCACTGTACGTATAGCTCATCTGTAGTTAACTGTGGATAGCTACTTCTTCCTGGAATAAAAGAAGTTTTTAGTTAGTGTAGCCCCCAAAAGTAATTATAGGGTTCCCGCTGCCCCTCACAATAACATTATAGATATACGTGTTTGGCTAAGAGTTACCCTCTTTATATGTGGTTATTTTTGGTTAAGTGTTACCCCCCTTTATATGATTTACTTTTAAAGATTGCAAGCTAGGCAATGTTGGTGTGCGGAGGTCTCCTTTTTGCACTGTAACTTGTGGAATATATCACCATGAGTGGCCGGAGTGTGTAGTATGTACGCTGATCACACCCGTGTACGGCTGTTACTCTTTGATCAACCAAACCTGAAGCCTGCTTCGTGTTAACCTGACCACACAGTGTTTGTGTGTCGGTTTTGGTGTGTCGGTGAGGCAGGGACTCCTCCAACGCCCACATGCTGGCCCAGTTGGCCCGTCAAGGTTAAGAAATCGATGGTTCCCATTTCCCATTAGGGCCTACCATAACCTTCGCCTTAACGGCCCTCAAAGCTTCAGGCCAGTTTCACGGAGAGAAAACCTTCATTTCTCCCGGCTGTATTGGCTGGAGAGAAGTGGCTGATGTAGTGGCACAAGGCCAAAGCTTAAGGAACAGAGGGTAACCTGGAGAGGGGCACTGCGTGCTCCTGTGGCGGGATGGGGTCCCAGCATGAGGCCGTGAGAAATTAAAAGTAGCAACAGATGCAGCAGCTGCTGCTGCCAGCCTGTACGCGCCTCTGTCTCAGAAAACAAAGACGCTAATATCGGGGCCACAGCTTTGGTGTTGCTTTTTTCCTCAGGCTGTCCCCCTCTCTCGGGAGCTCTGTACACCGGCCTCTTTTCTGACTGAGGGAACTATGCAACCCTCTTCCAGCACGGTGCAGGCTCCCATCGCCCTCTTCCTACTCCACACCTATCCACCCACTTCCTCCGTCACCCTCCATAGCCTCTTTAGGCCCTGCACCCCCTAGCCCCACCCTACTGCTGCCTGCCACTCCGGGCGCGACGTCGCCCCTTCCTAATGACTATTTGAGTTGTATAGAATTGCGTTTGATGGTGTTCTTGATGGACGTGGCTACGGTGTAAGCGTGGGTGGGGTCGGTCAGGTCTGGAGGTGGTGGGGTTGGTGGGTGGTAGTGGTGGTAGTAGTGGGGTGTCACAATCGTCAACTGTACCCCCACCACCCACCACCCCCTTTAGACATGTATAGCTGACTCATCTTGGACGTTTCCGGATCCGGTCCAACACTGGCGCCCCCCTGTCAGGCCGCCCGACGTCTGAAGCCTTGGTAGAGCCTCCAGCATGCCCTATACTGGCGGGTTGTGGCACATGTATGCATGCAGATGTAATGGAGGGACACACAAAAAGCTATCCTGTGTAAGGGCCATCACAAAGTGACAGCAATGAGACCCTGGTATGGGAATATGACAGGCGTCTCAACGAGGGGCGTATCGGTGCAAGACCGGAAGCCTTAAGGTGAAGTGCGCATGCGTAATACAGGTCAGAGAAGACTCTCCTTCTTCAGGCACTTGGTGACACGGCTTACTCAAACCATCGTGTCTCAAATTGATCGTTGCTAATTTAGTAAGGTGTTTGATGGCTGATATGATCCGCTCAGCAAATACCAAGTCTGCAATTCATATTGCCACCGGTAATATCTCCTGCATTGGAACCGCTTCACACAAATACCAAGCGATTAGTACTCTGCTAGTTTGCTTCCGAGAATGTCATGGTCGTGGAGTGCCACTACCTAGCATTTACCTGTTTTAGAAGTACGTTCATAAACTGAGTCAACCCATTGCAGCCTTCAAGTGGGTGACAATCAGTCACTAAAACCTGACAGCGGCATTTTACAAGTAGAAGTTGTTTTCTGACTTTTATCGAAATCCAGTACACAGTTTATATCCAGGCAGAAAGGTCGAGTCATCGTTTTCTCCAGAACTCGATGTTAAAACGCAAATAGCTTTGCAGCTCACTTTTCAAGAATGTTTTCGCGCCTAGTACATAAATGTTTAATGAAACCTTACCTCGGTGTTTAAATCATTTCTGCAATACCCCCGGCGCTTCCTAAATAACATTGGTAATGAGAAATAATTAATTTCTTTTTCGGCCATATCAGACCCAGAACTGTAGAAATCAATACAGCTGTCGGTGGCCGGCCGTCATCCAAAGCCCGACTCTTAAAAAGGGAGAACCCCAACAAAATTAATATAGAGGTAAAGGTTCTCTTTTTCAATGTGAATATTATTATTTTGACATTTCGGATGTCATTTTTAATTAGTCTTTTTCATTGCGTGGACAGCACTTCTCGGCCATACCGAACCCAACTGCATTGTTTAATATATGTCTCCAGCGACCTAGTCCTCTAATTACGTCAGCGTTTTTTCCCTGTTTATCCCGAGATCAATGGAGGGCCACTTTTGACATTCAAGACAAATATTTTGGGATCGTCGCCTACAAAAGAAGACAGTGGAGCCTTCTAATGGTTTAGATTAGACAGGTGGCCTTCTCTTGTCCGAAATGTCAGTGGAATGTTACTGGGAATCATAAGGTGAGAGTGTGAAGTGGGACGGTGGGACTTGGGTATTGTGTGGCAGTGTTGTGTGACTACGTTGGGATGTTGGAATGTGATCTAGGAGGTTGTGTTTCAGAATAGTGTTGGAATGTGGCGTGGCAGTGTTGCAGCAGTATACTGTCTGACAGTGCTGTGTAAGGTATGTCAAGGTGTTGGGGTGTGGTGTGGAAGTGTACTGACACACTGATATTGGAGTGTGATGTGGCAGTGTTATGGCTATATTGTATTGGAATGTGGTGTGACAGTGTTATGGCAATATGATATTGGAATGGGACGTGGCAGTATTTGGAGTGTGGGTGGCAGAACTTTAACCTGGTGATGCTGGAACGTGGTGTGGCAGTGTTATATAATATACTGATATTTAGATGTGGTATGGCAGAGATGCCTGGCAGTATTGTCATGAGCTTTGATAGAGAAATATTGCAGTATGACATTGGTAAAAGCCTGTGCAGTAGCTTTGTGTGGCAAGATGGGTTACAAACATGACTCCATGCACAGTTTCATTTTAACCCATTTGCTGACATAGTGTAGTGCTTGTTGTGGGTGGTGTAGATGTGCCTTGTGCACCCATCACATGGTAGCACGGTGTGGTAGAGCGGTGACGACCTCGCGCCGACCTCGCCTGGCAGAAGCCACCTTGGAAGCCACCTTTCTGATGTATGGCTCCTCGGTGCCTACAAATCATAGCGTTTACAGCCGGCCATGAATAACCAGGGTGTGAGTGGAAGGAAAATGGTAAGGAAAGATAAGACATGCACAGCCAGACCTAAGGAGCAAATTGGGTGAAAACGAGCAGTAGGGGACAGGGAGATTGAGTGTGAAATTGAAGTGTAGGCCAGTGAAAAGAGTAGTTCAATGCAAGTAAATGAACGGGACGTGATGTGAAAGGACCGTGTGTTGCCCAAAGTAACCGAGCAACAGGCATCCAACCGTGGGGTGAGCTCATTCCTTTAAGACGCCTCGGAAATGAGTATGTGAACATGCACGACGACCGAGAGGGTGCAAAATATGTTAACACAGTGCCTACACTGTTAGAAGTAAGTAGTGTTCCTGTACAGCAACTATTGGGGGCAACTTTGGTTCCAGTAAATTCTGCTGTAGACCTACAGTAGAATCTACTGTAGACGCAGACCTGAGTTCTAAAAAGGCTCACAAATTCAACATCTTGGAGATTTGAACCCCCAGGTTCCAATGCATAGTCCTGAACCATGACCACTACACCAGTGAATCCTGCATGTCAGGTGCATTGAAACACCTCCTACTTATGTGTGAATGGTAACAAGGTCAACACAGGATCCCTGGGGACAATTTTAGAACTAGACTGTTCATGTCTTATATGAAAATTACCCTATTGCAGTAATGTACTAATAAGTACTGAACTACCATTAGTTGGAGTGTAATCTTGATGGCCTATAGATGTTTTTCAGAGTAAATTTTACTATCTTTCATGCAGATTGTAGAGATACATTGGTTTTATCCTCTGCATATTTTCAATAGTAACATTTCAGTGTACCAAAATATATTATACTTTAGAATTGCAGCAGGAGAAATGTAGTTTGTATGAGAGTTTCCTGCCGGGACTAGAACTGCTGACCCTCAGACTACATCTCCCACTGCTCTACCAACTGAGCTAGAGGGGCAATCACTTATATGTAGCCTGCATCAATAGGCTTTTGAAAAGATCAGGTCATATTTGAGCTGTGGAGTATGGTACTCCCTCCAACCTCTCTGCTCTCTCTCCCTCTGGTTGCTGGTTATGGGATTCGAACCTGCATCTACAGTAACAGAATTGTATGTGTACAGCAAAAGTTGCTGTATTATCTTTTACAGCTAAAGTACTGTATAGTTACAGCACATATTGCTGTTCACGAACAACAACTTTTTACAGTGTACCCCGCCGCACATAGACCGGTAACCTTGATGCTGCTTATACCATAAACATGAGGCAGGTTGCCAGGCTCTGCCCTCCTCACCCAACTATAACCAGTCCGCCGGCCAACAGACCAGGTGCCAGGCTTGGCCCTGTGGTATGGCGCCACCAAAGGAGATTAAGGCGCGGCCGTTGGCGCGGCCTCTGAGCCCAGCCCGCCCAGGACTGTGTGAACAGAGAATGATTCTGCCGCCGGCTGTCGGCCTAAGTTGATATGACGGCAGGGTCTGACCGGCCAGGGAGAGCGTGTAAAAGCCAAGCACGTCGCTATCTGCCCAGTTTTATCGGATTACAAATGTGTGTCGTGTCAGCAATTTGGCCCTCCGGCCCCTATGGCCATGCCCCTGCACCCCCTCCCAAGTCCAAACACACACACACACCCTTTACCTCTGTATCCTTAGTACCGCCCTCCCCGACCCCTTGCCGCCCTTTCCTCCAGTGCGTCAACCATATCGCGCGCGACAGGACGGCACGTCGGCAGTGTGCTGTAGCGCGTTGTGGTCGCGGTCGCCATTTGGTGCGACGAGGCGTAACTGGTTAATCACCCCACTGTGGCCTGTCAAGGGGTGCGTGGTTTACAGTTAGGCTGGTCGGGGAGGGGGTCGGGGGGGGGGTGGACACAGGAGAGCCACATTTTGTGAGCAGTGGACGTAGAGGCATGGGGAGGAATTTGTATTCCATATAGAAGGGATGTAGTGATGTTGGGGAAGGGGTGTAACTATAGTAGTGTGTATTGTGAGAAGTACAGGTTGGTCATTGACGACAGAGGTGAGATTGCTAGGGACGTATACGTTGAATTATGCTGTGTGGTTTGTATACAAGTGGTGGTAACGTGGAGGGAACGGTAGGGTTCATCCATCATCAGTCACTCCTGTACGTGTGTATTCTATTCACGTCCACCCCCAGCAGTACTCAAAGATCATGCCCCTCCCATGGGAACCCTAGGCACACGCACCAAGCACTATTCTAACCTAAGCCCCGCCCTAACATGCCTCACATTAACATTGATACTACCAACACAGCACACAAATCCACGAAGCATGCTTTGCACCCTGTTATCACAACGCACTCAATCTCCTACCAAACCCCACAGTATCTACAGGCTTTTAGAATGCCGAAATGAACCCAAGACAAAGCCATTACCTATACTAAACAATACAATACTGGAGGAATAGCAGCGAGGCATATTCGTTCACCAAAGTCATTCTCACATGTGATTCATTTATCCAAGTCCTACTATCATATATTTTTGACCCAGCTTGAGACAATTCCACCAATTACCAACGCCACATTCTCTATGTTCAAACCAGGCATTCCGTAGACAAAGGGGTACAATTGCCACCCCAGCCCCTCTTTGCAACATCGCCATACCTCAATCCCATTCTAACATGGCCAAATACCTCCTAACACCCCCAGCGCCCACACGCCACACGGACAAGTGGACCAGGATTTATACTATGTTCCCTGGCGGGTCTAAACCCACAGTCCTCGATCAAAGCCTTCCGTTCTGTTGGTCTGATCTTTCCCTCCTCTTTTTCTACCCTCTCCAATCAATAGACACGCCAGACTTTTTATCCCATGCTGAATTGAGGGGCATTAGAGCGGCATTCTTAACTACACCTATACAATATAGATTCTGTCTTAGCTGGGTTCTGTGTTGGAGGGAGCTGTGTTTTAAACAATTCCCTTAAAGCCAATGTTTGTTCTAGTGATCTAGATAATGTTTCTATGCTAATCTGGTTTATAGCCATCTCTAAGGGACGCTATTTTGACTATTCTATCACCTGGTCCTATTTTGAAAAGAATAGGCTCTACGTGTATGTGAGTGGTGCTCTTAATGGTGAGATTATCATAGACCTTATCACTGTCGTATCATATGCTGTGACAGCACGAATTATATAATACATTTGGGTATCCATACCCATTAGAAAGGATTATCCGCCCAGCGAATTTTATACACCTTGGTATTGATATACTTATACTACACACTGACAGTGACCTCTCCTTCTCAATTGGAAGCATTTTCTTGAGACTTCAATGATGGTAGAAATAGATACATTGAACGTCTAACTAGTGAGGATTCGAGGATATAGGCGTCATCTTAAATTCATCCTTGAAGAGACAGCTGCTAGACAGTAGAGCATCGGTGCCTTTTGCCTTCTTCCTCCTCCCACCCACTCGACTCCCACCTCCCTTCTACTTCACCCCAAGCCCCTTTCTACACACCTCCCTCGGTGGGGAGTGGCCGTCTTGTCCACAGGTCTGTCTCTGGATCAATCCGCCAGCATATTTACATTGCATAGATTCACTTTGAGGCAGTGATAAAACGCGGTGGGTGCCAGGCGCGAGGCGAATGTCTAAGTGTGCGGCCGTCGCCAAGGAATTCGATATGAATCCGTCCCCAGAGTGTCGTTCAGCCTCCTTGTGCAGTGGAGGGCGGTATTATCAGAAGTGTGTAAATGTGGAGTGAGGTAAGGGCCCCCATCCCTCCCCCGCCCCTCCTGCTGGCCCCAGCTCGCTCGGATCAGTCATTTGGTGTGCGATGAGCCGCGGAACTCGGGCCGTTCAAAGGGCACTGGTCCGACTGGTAATGTGTGGGGCGTGGTTGGCTCCCTGCCGTGTCCGTGCTGTGTTCTCCAACCTGACTGTGGGAAGTGTGTCTGGTATGTCTGTCAGTGTGTGTGTCCTTCAATCTATAAGGTAGGGTGAGTATATGGGGTAAGGTGAACAGGGAATACAGAAGAGTGAGGGGCATTTAATGTGGCATACGTGCAGGGTGTAAAGGTGTAAGAAGGAGACAGGTAGTGCTAAAAGACCAACGCTGAGAGAGCCCATGGTGAAGAAGGAAAATACCACCTTGAAATAGGCGGAAGGGTAGAAATAAGAAGGATGAGGAGTGAAGGGGACCGGAGGAATGGATAGAGTGTTAAGAGCGGAGGGGTGTGAGAGGCCAGCAGGCAGACAGGATACGTGCAGCAGTTATCCAAGAGAGCAGCGCGGATGTCACACTCAGACTGCTCACTATGGTAACGAGTCTCTGAGTAGCTCGGGAAATGCTGGGGAAATGCTCGCCAGAGCTGAAAGCCACTTCTGTAAGGGAGCCGGGCCGCCCAGTCAACGCCGTCCGCGGATACTTGTGAAGAAATATCACCGCCATTAGCCGCGTTATGAGGCCGGGGTGAGTCCTCCCCATTGTTTACCGTGGACTATGTGGCGGACCAGCCTAAAAAGCACCCCGAGCAGCTCCTGAGCAGTTCTTGTACGGGGCAGGAACTGCTCGGCCGCTATTTACTGTAGGTGTGCGCCCCGCGTGAAATATTCATCGTTTGTTTGCTCGAGCTGCAGTCGCTCGTAATTTTCATTGAGTTGACTTACATGAAGGTTGTTAGACCCCCGAGTGGAGACCCTCTGTGTGAGGGTGCGGCTCAGCTAGCCGTGAGCTGGTGTTGAGTGGCTATAGGGTCTGCCTGTAGATGAGCTGAGCTGCTCGCTATAAGGGCTATTCTCCCACCACAGCCTCATACCCCGCCGTCAACCACCGTGCATGGCCAGTCTTTCAATAGCAGCCTCAATACGGCCTCACCCCCGAGAAATTGACACTGAATCAGTTAGCAGTGAGGGATGACTCCACCCGGGCCTCCTGCCCCCGGAAGTCAGCCCGCGGGCGATAATACGTCGACAGGCCGCCAGAGAAGGCTACGGTCGGTCGGTGCTTACCGCTGGCTCCCTCCATGAGCCGATGCCTGCACTAAACCCCCGCTCTCTATTCACTTCCGGTAGCCGGCGGGCTGCGAAACACGCGGAAGGATATCTTTTACAAATCATGGAGGAGATCTCCTTAGAAATCTTACATCTGCCCCGTGCACCCCGACCCTGTACAACCCCGGCCCGGCATATTGTTACCGGGCGATAAAACGTGAAAGGGTGGGCTGCGCCCGGACCGGAAGTAATGATCAATCACGTGGGTAGTACGTCCAATGGGCGCCGCCATGTTTCTCCTAACAGCGGGCGGTATGCCTCACTTCCGAGCATCCTTAATTAACCCGGCAGGCAGCACTGAAGGGGTGCTTACACCCCCCCCTCCCCCACATACACCCCCATCTCTCCCTAGGCCTAATTGGTAGCGCAGGCCTAAAGGATATTTCCAAACTTTATAAGGTGGTAGCCTTCTTCCCCTTCCCGACCGGCAGCCACGGCTGAGAACAAAGCACAGCCCCCGGCGCGTCGTTAATGTATTTATCGGCCAACACATCCTGTAGTATATCAACCCCGTGCAGCCCCTCAAAAATGTCAACATACAGAGGATGTCAGTTAAATGCCAGGGGTTTCACACTCGCCACCCTATTTATAGAACCCATGGGGGTGGCACCTAAGGAGACATGTGTTCTATAGCACTATTGTGAATTATGTATGTCACGTTCGCGAGATTCGACATCGATTTGCATTTTGTATGCATCGTTTGAATGGTGCATAGAAATATGTTTTAAGGGTGATTGTTTCAACGTCTTAGCTTCAAAATAGCTTAGTATAATGAATAAAAGGCAAACAAGATACTATATTTCCTTTTTAATTTTCTCCAAAGAAGCCTTGCTAACAATGGACTATGTGCAGAACAGGTGGCCTGTCACTTTGGAGTTGTACTCCCGGAAAGTAGCATCTGAAAGGAGGAGTTGGAAACTTTATTGCCTCTCCTACTCATGGCTCCCCATCCTTCATCCTACTCCATCACTTCTTGGTCAGCTCCTGACACATCTAACGGCCTGTTTACGTTCTGCACCCGCCCCAATATTTGTTTCAGTTGTCCTTTAATTTATAGTGTGGGCTTTACAATTGATCTTTGGTTTTCCTTTCAAATGATCGTTACCGTCTTTTTTCACCATATCGACCAGAGGCTGTGGGGCTTTCCAGGTTTGCATGTTTGACAAACGTGGTTGGGTTTCATAAGTGATGGGTGGGACGATTAAACATTGGGGCGCTCACTGTCAATTACTTTAATAATGAAAACAAATATTCGTCTAGTCCTGTATTCATATGGACTTATCCTACTCTTTACAATAAAAGGCTACACCTTTTTACCATGACTGTTTGGTCTAGATAAACTGTACTAAAACGAATGGCTTGGTATGATTGGACATTTTAGAACTTCGAATGAGTTTAGTTTGTTTTAGAGGATTCTATCTCTCATTTTCCTCCATTTACGGGTAGTACCCTAATGATGAATATAATATCAACGATACAAGTAATGTGGCATTAGATGTACACATGGCAGTGTTAAACTATTATATATCTAGGTAAAATTTATCTCGCATTTGGCCCCATTTTATTCAGCGAAATAGGGTAAGCTACCATGGGACCATGTGACTATAGCCAACTGACTGAGCAGTGTAAGCTTAGGAGTAGGGATAAGAGGTGAACTCCGTGAACTGGGAAGTGAAACAAGCAGTTTAACTGGAGGCTGATGTATTTGAAGATAACAAACCCTGACCTGCAGTCTATATGAATTCCCACTGTACACCGCCCCTAGACGTACATTTTGCTGAGCCGCTCAGAACTGCATAGAGCTGCCCAGGCCTGGGTCTAGGTCAGGGCTGCATAGATCTGCTCAGGCTGGGGTCTAGGTCAGCAGCCTCATCCAAGGTGCCTCCCGGCCCTGTGGGGTCAGGGAGCTTATAGCCACATAGAGCAGGCATCCAAGGGGAAAACATCAAGGCTAGGCCAGGGGCCCCCAACAAAGTATATCGACTTGATAGATGCTGAGATACAATGACGATGTGCTGAGGATTAGTGCACTTACTTTATTTTACACGTGGGACTAACCATAGCTTTGGTAGAATTTACTGTGATAACCCACGTATTTAGAGGGTGTGACGGAAATGGTTCAATATCCATCCTAATTGACATTGTCATTCGCCTCCTTCTAGGTAAAAGACGACAGGTAAAAGGTCATCGTCCCATGAGTAATGACAAGTCTCCTACATATCACTCAACCCAGGTAGATTGCATGTATGTCCTACGACCACAGACCATAGCCATCTATCATAGTACCTAATGACAGGTGTTAATCATACTATGTACATGGCGGTGGTCTATCTCTCCTCATGTTACATCAAGTGGTGGATAAGGCAACACTGTGTTGTAATAATGCAACTGATCGAATGATCATTCTACTCAACAAACATTTGTGTCTGATTACCTTATTCAGAGTGTCTACGCCCTTCTGCTAGCTGGATGATGTATTATGAGCAAACTCATTCCAGTAACTAAATAGGTACAAGGCAATCCCATCCACAGGCCTGACGTCACTGAGGGTGCCTATATACTTTCATTGGCCCAGGTGGCAAAACGCCTAGCTGAATCTGGTGATGGTAGATGCATATCTATAAAGCGACTCAATGAGAATCTTTTCCGAAAAAATCTTCAGCTCCTCTATTCCAAAGCTATGTTACTTGAGGAAACACACATTTCTGTCTGAGAAATGCAGGTCTCCATAAAGATCCTTGTAAAACTAAGGTCCTACTTATTCGACCCTGTTGTGCCTCCCTGTTGTGTTAACCATCGACTGTGGATGTAATTTCTATAATGTACACATGCAATCGGATCACTCCTGATGTAACTGTAGCATTTATAACTTTCACTGGAGCATGCTTAAGCCCATTGCATGAAAATGGTAGATTGTCATTTGCACCTTTGTTATTATGAAAGATTGTCATTAGTTTTGTCCACTGTCGTATTTATGACATAAAGGGGCGTTGCCCAGTACCTACCGGCCAATTAACAATCTAAATGGGAAAGCAGCTAGGGCTCCTTATATCAACAGAGTATGTATTGAACACAGCTCGATAAAGCCAATTAAGGCTATATAAACACGATGCATACTGATAAGAGTCATGCTCTCCCCCAAATACGAATCTCAATATAGTTATAGCGGCTAATTTCTGAGCCAATTAGCACCCGCCTTCAGCACAAGCCGCAGCAGTGGCCCCACCTGCTGAGGGAGCTTTCTTTATTGGTAATAAGGTGCTCTAAATGGTTGCATGGCGGAGGCCGCGAGGTGGTGCCTGACAAATTACCTGCCTGCACAGTACACACCTGTTTTGTGTGTCGGTGGGCGGGAAATGGGGCGGCAGGGTGGTGAGAGAGACGACAGCTGGAGGGAGCAGATATGGCATGAGCTATACCCCAGCACATGATGCCGCCCGAGAAGAACTAGCACAGGGTGAGCGGGTGAGGATGGGGTTTGGGAAAGGTGGGAGAGGGATGAGGATGGGATGTAAACGGTTGGCAGAACAAGCAGTGGGAGGATACCAACTATATATAAGGTCTACACAGCCTTATATAAGGTCTACACCCCGGGTCTACACCGCACAACACTACGTCATCATAATGTCGTGACGTCATTACAAGCCGTCAATATAACTCATGTAAATGTCACTGTTTGAGTATGGGTTGTATGTAAAGGGGAAGGGTCTGAATATAGACCAAGAATCCCCTCCCATAGGTGTCCCATGTGTCACCATGACGTATATTCAGGGGGGAGGGGGCGATTAGAAAGATCTTTACAAGTTTTGGACCAGTATGATTATAAAAACACATTTATAAATTACACCCCCCCCCCCAAAAAAAAGAACACAAAAAAACCCCAAAAAAAACGCCTGCATCTAAAGACCACCACTGCTGTCCTCCTTGGAAGAACCCTGGGAGGCCAAAATATAGGTAGAGGCACTGCAGTGCTTCTGTGACGTCATCTAATGGGGGCAGCGTCGGCATCAAAGATGGCCACGGCTGTTCCTGAAAAGACAGAGTGTCAGCATGGTGTATGGGGTTGGGGGAGTGAGGAGGGTGGCCCCTGTCACACTATTAGTTCTCTCCTGGGTGTGAGGGGCGGCAGGGGAGGTGTATTGTGTATGGTAGAAGGGGGCTATGAGATGGACGGGTAAACACTGCAGTATCTCTAGATACCGACTCTATATGACGGGATAGCGTGTGTATAACTAGATCTGCCCAGACTCTAGGGTGCAGGAGTGACGGTAGGACTGTGACATAGAGGGCAATTGTTGTATGTTCTCCTCTTTGTAGATGTGCATGGGTAAATTTAATGAACCTTCTCGGCTGAAGGCGTGTATGAGGATCTCCTATATAAACATATAGTCATAGCACATAATGGCTACCAGTCATACGACTGCATGACCACCTGTACCGATCTATCAGCACTGAAACACCGTTTACATTGGTTCTACATTGGGCCTGCTATACCGGAGACATATTGATTTCACAGTTCTAAGTAATATCAAAGAAGCTTACAATGTCGTTCTCTGCATGGACTGTCAGTAGCTTACCTGAATGTCCTGTAATAGATGTTATTGAAATAGTTATTTTTGGTGAAAAATCAATACGTACAGATGACTAATCTGTAGTTTATGCATTGTCTGGTAATGAAATGTTTACCCAACCAGTGTTGTGGTATACATCAATCAGCCTGTCAGTATTGCTCATTGGCCAGCGGAAATGGTGCCATATATACCCAGAGGCCATGGCTGTAGATCTACTAGTCAACGTCATGTAAAGTCAACTTATATACCAGCCAACACCAAGTCCCACATCTCACTTCTTCTCCTTCTTCTTCTACCCCAACATCCTCCCATCCCACTCTCCACACTCTTAACCCCCCTCCTCCCTATGGGTGGCACTGGCAGGGAGTGGCGGCGGACGGCGGCTGTTTCCCGTCTAAACATTCGGGTTGATTTTGGTGGCGCGCTCATCTAATTGGAGGCCTGCACGTGTCACTTCGGCCCCGACTTGAGACGCTGAGTTTCCGACGGCCGGCGACTTGCATCGATCTGCTCTGCACAAGGCGTAGGGGCTGGTTGGTATGGGATATGCCCTTGGGTATGTTGGGTGTATACCTCTTTGGGATGCATGGAACCAACTTCATATACCACTACAACTATGGCATATCGTGGTTTACACTAAATACTGTATGTACGCCTACACACAGTCAGTAAACCGTGCAGGACTAGTGAAAGGTTCTAATGCATGTGCATTGTGTATGTTGAGGTTGTGGTCTGATTAGCATGAATACAAAAATCCGTATACAGTTTTTAAGATACTACCCAACTATAGTGCATCACATCTCACAATACCACAGGTTGCGACCATGTACTGCAACGATACACACATGCTATCTATCTTCCTGTCATGCAAAGTGTACCATGAATTACCAGCTCCATCATAAAGCAATGCCGCTGCTGAATTGCCGCTATTGAATGCATTAATAATGAGCCACACCCCATTGCAAGGGCACAAATGTGGAAATAGCTGTCTGCCCTCGGGGCTCCGACAACCTGAAGTGGCACACGCATGTATATCCTAATCTCATATGCCACCAACACCACCCAGGGCTGTGCCACCCTCGTGCCCGGCCCATTCTCCCTCACTCCAGTGCTACAAGTGTGGCCACCCAACCTCTGTGCCTCCGGGCATTGTTAGACACAGCACCTGGAGGCCAAACTCCAACTGCCGACAGGAGCAAGTAGATAAACTATTGTGGCCGCTACTGTTTAGAAAACAACCAGTGTTCACCTCAGAGTACTTCAATGTCGATAATGCCTACAACTCTGATGTGCAAGTGTACGGTTAGGGCCTTGAGAGGCAGAGAGGGAATCTAGAGATAATAGAAGAGGTGTGTGATGAAGCAATTTCCAAGGAGAATATACAATAGTTCTAGTTGGATGAAAGTGTCTTGGCGTTGATATACTGTCTGAATATCTGCAGAATACATGTTTGGTTGACATCAGTCCATGCATTGATTGCACACCTTGATCAAGGGACGATTCTCACAATATGGATTTTAGGTTAGAAAGCCTTAATGACGATACCTTTACAATACTGATAGCTGTTAACTTATAGCAAAGTCTAATGCAATAAAGGACAACAAAATATACACTAAATTTCCAGACGATTCAACGGTATAATCACAGGATCTTTCTGTGTACTCACTGAGGGTAGATTTGTATAATTAAAGTACCTAAGAGGAACTTACAGCAACATCTAGTTTTGCTGAAAATGTCCAGAACTTTTTATAGTATAGGCAATGAGGCGTGGAAGGATGGTAGTAGTCAAAGTTGATGAATGGATAAGGAGGGGAGGGGGGGGGGGCATGCCGACCACCACAGGGACTATAAAAACCTTACCCTGGAAATTGGGTTAATCTTATTTTACAACAGCAAATTTCATGGCAAAATGACATTTCACCAACGTTGCCTTTTTTTTCATTACATATTTTATCTGCAGCGGCGCGGGCCTAGCTGCCTGCCAGCCTCCTGCCCTTGTTCTCCTGACCAAATGTTATTAGTGGGTTTGTACTTCCCCCCACACACCCCTTCAGTACCAGCCCTAGTCGGCCCCTGGCAGTGTCCGCCCAGAACCGAATAATGTCCTTTTGTTTGTTAGATGAGAGTGGTGTGTGGTTTCTGTCGGTAATTACGTCCTCAAAGGACGGCTCTAATATCATTCGGCCGTGGTCGATGACAGATCGAGCATTGTGAGAGGTTCCTAGAGTATTTGTTGTATTAGTCATCGTAATAATGACCGATCCATGGAAGCAGAAATTGGGAGGAATGATAGAGAGAAAGAGAGAGACAGAGTCATAGAGACAGAGACAGGGAGTGAAAGGGGTCGATTCAACTACATACACACATTAAGGTTCAGGTCGATGGACGGAGGGGAAGGTAGTGAGATTTAGAAAGAGTAGGGGAAAAACCATAATAAATAGACAACGTGTACATCTAATAATCAAATTATACGGTTATAATTCTATAACATATACAATGTTCAACTTCACCGGATATGGACATTATTAGGGTGCACACCATTTCACACATTACATTAATCCAGATTCATTTGGGACATGTCCTGTCCATTCACCTGCGGACAAACAAGACACCTGCCTACCTGAGTTTGGTATAGAGTCAGGGAGACAGTCAGTCAGTCTGTGAGTTGCTCCCTGAGCTGCTCACTGACCTCCCCTGTCACTCAGCCTCTAACCCTACTGCCAACATGTCCAGCCACAGAGCAGAGTTCACCCAGGTCTGTCTAGCAATCATTCATACCTGACCAAGAACATGCCTTGTCCATTCTTCTATTCTAGTATATTTTTCTAGGTTGCCCCTTTCCTAATGTACAGCTTACATGATGGAGAAGGACACTTGGTACAAATCAGGAGCAACCTGTCAGGTGAATCTCTATAAACATTAAATACATTGGAGTGGGCGTAGCAATCAAGGCCATATTATGTGGAAGGTTGAATTTCTCATACCTGTCCAATTAATTACTTTTATTCACTTCACCACATCATGTCTGTTTATATAACAACCATATCATTTTACGTACTTTCATGAAATATGAGAACACACAGATTAATGGATAGTGCTGATCCAATGTGTGTCCTTCATGGGATAACTATTGGCCTCCACAGGTTAGTATAAAATTAAAACCCAGAATAAAGAGATGTTTCTGGTTTTATGCAGTAAACTGATCTCAAGTAGGTACACCCGCATCTGATGAACCCCGGAGAACATTTGGCTTGTCCTGCCTTTTGTAAACCAGCAATGCGAGATCTTTTTTAAGTGAACCTAAGCCAAGCATCTTGTGCAGTAAAAGGGTAGGACTGGAATAGGCAGCTTAAAATCTTAATTACAGGAGAACTGATAAATATTTAGTACTCAATCAAAAGACCACTCACCTTTACTGTCGACTGAAAATCATAAATTCACGTATTTTCACGTATTTTCCGGGACCCGTTTTACCAAACATCTTACAGTTACACAGTACTATGAAGGGGTTTTGCATGAGGCAAAATGGCCGGCATGGTTTTCACATTATCCAAACAGGTACAAAAGATACTGTATATATTTGAACATTTAGGCTACATGATAGCTAAGTCAGCTAAAGGGGTGCCTCCACCAAAGACCGTCCATCCGTCCGTCCATCAAATCCGTCAAAAAAAACATTTTTTGACCAAAAACTGGACGGATTTGATGGACGGATGGACCAAAACCACTTCCACCAAGGTCCGTCCGTCCATCCGTCCATCAAATCCGTCCAGTTTTTGGTCAAAAACTGGACGGATTGATGGACGGAATGGCCGGACGGATTCCGTCCATCAATCCGTCCATCAATCCGTCCATTCCGTCCATCACAGATGACCCAAAATGACCAAAAAATGGACGGATTCTGTAGAAAAATGGACGGACGGAAATATTCTGTCCATCAATCCGTCCATCAATCCGTCCAGTTTGAGGTAAAAAACTGGACGGATTAGTAAAAAACTGGACGGATTGATGGACGGAATGGCCGGACGGATTCCGTCCATCAATCCGTCCACCAATCCGTCCATTTTTAGACCACAAACTGGACGGATTTGATGGACGGATGGACGGACGGACCTTGGTGAAAGTGGTTTTGGTCCATCCGTCCATCAAATCCGTCCAGTTTGTGGTCTAAAAATGCTTTTTTGGACGGATTTTATGGACGGACGGATGGACGGTCTTTGGTGGAGGCACCCCTTAAGGTAGCTCTGGTAGTCAGAATAGTGCACAGTTTCCCTTCATAATAGGGCACACGTACCCGTAAGAATTGGCCACGGTTTCCCGCACAATGGGCCACAATATATGCCGTCCTAATGCGCCACTGTTTACCATTATTCATCAACAGTGACCATTTGTATATATACTACTCACTACGTTTTACCTATTTATGAACATGTATGCGTGAATACTGCATGCAGAATGCTGCAGGTTACATGAGCATCAGAATCCAATCAAGAAAGGATATTAAAAACGGTTATGGGGATCGGAGGTTGATGAAATACGTTGATGAAATAAGGGGAAATCAAACCGATTGCACATCATTATCTTACCACAGGACACTCATTAATTTAAGGTCAGCAACATTTATTTCCAGTACCCCGTTTTTATAAGGTCATGCAAACCTTCACCTACTTCGCAAGCTATGGCTACTCAAAATTAATGGTGTTTCTTTTTATCAGTTCCCTTGTCACAGATTACAATACCGAATCTACATAGCTATACCTCACCAGATCACCAAACACTTGGTTATAGAATCCTGATTAGATAATAGATAGGCAGGTGGTCCCTTGTCCTATTGGGGCTACACCATGTCTGCTAGTTCCGTATTCAATTAGCACCGTACCCCACGCGTGTAATACAATTTCCCGTATTAGATAAGGCGGGCCCAGGTCGGCCCGGTATCAGCCGTCAATTAGCGCCGGCTTTACAACTGCCCCGTCTGCACCCCAGTGCGCATGTGCCAAATCAGATAGGTGGCACCATCGGGGGACATTTTGTATACAGTCCGTCACGCCTGGCCCGCCCGCCAGGGGTCTCTGATAGCCACTTCCGGGATTTGCTGGTTCCCGGCAATGCCAAGCCCCCCTGGCGCCCCCTAACAGACTGCCGTGAAACCAGGCGGTCAACCCCCGCCATTGACCTCACCTCGGAGGCCCTGACCCTGACTGACCCCGGCCAATGAATTATGGAGCATGCGCACAACAAGTAACACGGCTGGGCCTGCCACCAGGGGGCGCAGCGGCAGGCGGGGGCAGATTACAGCGAATTGCTACTGGAGGAAACGAGTCAAGCAGGGTGGTACTGGAGCTGGGCTCCTGGAACCCCGCGGACTAATTTGTAGGACAAGTCCCGATTTGATGCTGGTGAACGGTGGGTGAGCGGCAACTCCTGTGCTATAAGATGAAGGGTGGAGGACTGAGCAAGAAAGCAGTAGCGCAGCAGTGGGTGGATGGGAGGAACCAGAGGGTGGAGGATGGCAGGTAAAAGGGCAGTATCATAAGCAGTAACGTCGAGCTGTAGAGTAGGGGGCGGGAAAAGGGTGGATGGAGTCATGGGTATAGATGGGAGGTGGAGGATAAAAGTAGAGGAAGTAAACCAGGATGTGGAGGTTGAGAGTAAAATGGAAGGGACCCAGTCAGAAGTTGGAGAGTGGAGGGTGGAAGGACTGCATTGGGAACAACCAGGGGTGGAAGGTAATAATAAAAGGGAGAGAAACGACCGGGAGGTGGAAGATGGGGGATGGGGTGAAAGAAGAGGGGAACAATCGGAAGGTGGAAGGTGATAGTAAATGGAGGGGTGGGTGGGGGGAGGGAGTAAAGTGTGGGAGTTTCCAAGGTTGTGGTAATTGACTCCTCTTGATATGAAGAAGGATGGATCACCCGGCCACCCCCTTCACAACAACCCACCCTACATGGGTGTGCTTAGACCTGGCGGCGGCGGGATGCAGGCAGCAGGCGTTGAGCCCCGTCTTAAAGTTTCTATAGAGTGGCGTTAATGATTCCAAGAGCCTGTCGCCGACAGGATAATTAGCTCGGCTGGGATTTCTCTACAAAGCGGCCGCCTGCCCCGCTATTCAGCGACAAAACCCGCTGCATGTGCTTCTAGTCCTTACACTTCAACCATTAGAAGCGCGTTTGTATGATTTATTTGGCGCAGACAGAGAGAGAATACCTGAAAATGGGATTTGGGCACGTTGGCGTTATCTGGGCACGAGTCGTAGATCCAATCGGCCCCGCACTTATCCCCGACTGCAGACAACTCGGGCGAGGATTTATGAAGCTGTTGGGCGGACGATAAGGAATCCCAGTACTACTGGACGCCTTGTGGGCGCCAGGGGTGGCCTTAAGCCAAGCACAGGCGTGGGAAGTGTAACAGCAGAGGTGGGGATGCCTATATGAAGGAGGGAATCAGAAATCCTTGAAATAAGACAAAGGAAAAGAGAGGTATTTGTGTTACAGACAGGTATGGACGGAATATGTAAAGAGGTATGCATGTACGAGATAAGATGAGGTAGAGTTGATAAATTCGAGCATGAAGGGAGACAGCAGGCAGAACGTGACACATTATAAATAGTCGTGACATTAATAGTCGTGACGTATAAATAGTCGTGACGTAAAAATAGTCGTGACATATAAATAGTCGTGACGTAGAAATAGTCGTGACATAATAGCACAAGAAGTATCAGATGGAGAGGAAGATAGAGGAGAAGCAAGAAGAGCAGAGGTACATTACGACACTTATTTAGCCTACTATAATGATATATGTCTGAGGATGGGCGCAGCCGCAATATGATATATCATCATGTCGAAAATATTTGCCTCCGGTGTATTATGCTGTTCCTATTACATGAATTATATATATGGTTAAATGACAAGACGGCAGCCCGAGGTCATGTCTACAGATACTTGAGGAATATATGAAGCAATGGCTGTATATAGATCTAGCCGACCCTGGATATACAGACAAGGGTGTAATCCAGTAAGGAGGCTCCTGAGCATCTAAGACTGTAGGTGTGGAGGTGAGGATGCAGTAAAGGGGGACGGCCATGTAGTGGTTTGATTCTGGAGGAGGAGGGGACCACCACGTGTGAGCTATCCGCTGCTGAATAGCGGAGACTAATCTATTCCGGCCATAGGGGGATATGACGACTGGCCCGTCGGCCCGGACCCATATGGGTGCAGTCACTGGGGTGGGTGATGGATGTTGGGCCGGCACGGTATTGGCCGCCTATAAACAAGGCTGGCCCGTCCACCTACCAAGGGGGTCACCCTCACAAACACCCCACCCTCCCCCACTCCTACTCCGTCCGTCCACACCCGCCTGTCCCCACTGAAGACGCTGCCCTGTCCTGCTCTTATCGGTCGCCGCCCTCCAGACCAAACCCGTTAAGATCAGCCAACATTCTAGCCTACCTTTGCATTCCCATTCCCATCCCCGCTTTATGTATGAATTATGCATCGCGAGCCCCAACCCCGAGCCCACTCAAATCCACACTCTAAACACGCCGACTTATATCAATATCGATCTTTAACGTAATGTGAACGAGATCTCACCACTCATGCTCCCTGATCAACGCCTACCGGAAGCTTGATTTGGCACAATTCAAGATGGCGACACTCATTGGAGACAGACGCATGCGTACAGACGAACCGGAACCGGAAACCCTCGTCAAGTGGCAACGAGGGGAAGGGCTTAAAATGGCGGTAATTGGCCGGGACTGACAGAGCGGTGCCGGCGGGCCGGGCGCCAACAATGACAAGAGAGCAAGTGTGAGTCGACCCGGACGCCTCCTCGCCTCCCACCGAGCAGCTCGTAGAGCATCTCTCCCGCCTTCCAATATTGTGACTGCGGCTGTAATTATCTGCTCCCCCCTCGACCCACTAATTAGTCCTCAAGCACATCCTCAGCAGGAGGAGTAAGGGGTACGGCGCTGATTTAGCACAGTGCTTGGAGAGTGATGAATGTAGGTCAAGGTGCTGTCAGGTGATTTACCCTCCTTAGAACCAGACGTAAATTCCGAGTTGCTCCCCTCTCTCTATATATAGACAGGGCCCTCGTAGACCACCCACTGGATAGGGGGACAACTTGAGACATAGCATTCAGACCTGTTAACAGATGAATCAGTGTGGTTTGGTGTTGATACCAGAGCACTGTACTATTTTGGTCTCAGACATTACACATTATAACTTTGCGCATTATTATTATACATTATATCATATGAGTATGTGAAATAACTTAATATTTAAGGCTATTATATCTATGGACCACAACGTGTATTCGATCTCAACCAGTGTCCTGTGTACAAAGCAAAATTATGTATGTACTATTCAAAGGGTAGTCAGCCTGTGGCTTCATGGGATACTGCCCCAGCCCCAACTTGTTTAATACAACAGAGACGGTATCAATGGGCATTGGCATTTGTCTATTTATTTCATGAATTTTAAAATGTGAAACGTATTATTCAGCAGGATACAGTTACTATAATGCCATGACATAACTATGAATAATTGAAATGCATTTGCAAAGCGTCTTCCGCCATAGGTTAATATAATCCCTCTACTTACATTAGGCAACGAGAAGCTAGAGTCAAACCTTGTACTTGGATTTAGAATAACAGAATGGCAAAGCTTATCACCATTGATACGGAGGACCATAATGATATGGCAAACATAATATCTGGAGATGATGAAAGAATATCTACATGTTTTAATAAGACAAATGTTACTATAGAAATAACAGAGACAGGACACATACACACATGATCAAACCAACGTAAACATGTCGAGATCTACAGATGTTAAAATATAGAATAACATAGGTCAGACATTAATTGATGTTATACTTGTATGGTGATGCCAAGACCCATCTGCCTCTGGTTCGGTTTTTACCAATAACCATTGCTGGTGTTTAATAAAACGTGCAGGTGTACTGTATCTCTGCAATACGGATGAAAAGAAGCTGGGTATTAAACTAGCATCCCACCTGATGCAGTTTTATTTATCAACCTTAGAGTTTCATCCACGCGTTTTCATGAATGTTTCAATGCAAAAACATCGTTATGCTCTGTTTTATGATCTATAGTAAATTATAGGATGGTTCGTTTCTAGCTTCATCTTATATCACAGGTGAACCAATTCATGAAGACATTTTTAAAGCGTTCCGTATATACGTGTCCAATTGTTACAAACACCTTTCCCGCGATCATAAGATAATTATTTTTCGAAATGCTAATTCAGGTATCTGCATATGACATTGTCATAAAGATACCAGTTATATTCAACATTATGTTCTGTGAGATAGCTAAGCGTTCAATTATATTAGAGCATCCTTATTCGTCATATACATAAACAGGAGCATAGCATGTGTGACAGCCACCTTTACTTCAGATGTCCTTGCTATTGATTATGCACGTACGCTAACCTACCCTAAAGAAAAGGGCTGCAGTTCAGGGCCACACCCACACTTATGCCATAGCTCGTTGACATGCGGGTTACCTGAGAATACGCATTTACACAAGATGAAAGCATTCCTTTATGTCGTCTTGACTCCCTGCCAACATTAAAACCTACAGCGCTTGCCTGCATTAATAGTGAATATGAACCTCTGAAAAATAACAGCCTAACGTAAGGTTTCTGTCAGTTCTGCATCGCTGAGTAAAAAAAAAACTTACATTGCCCAGCATTTGCTTTTTTCCCATACAGTGGAAGACAAACGATGGTAGTTGGCAGAAGAGTCTCCCATAAGAGGGAATAATGAAGGGACCATTTGTCTGCCTTGGACTGTCACCAAAGTGGGGACCTACCTCACAAAGTCTATTATACATGTAGATAGGCAGAGGGGATCAGAGAGAGAGGGGCAGGGGCTCCCCGCCCACAGGGCTCCCAAACACATTAGGGTTTTATAACACAGGGCTATAACGATCCCTGATGGATATGGGCGCAGGAAACAGCGTTAAAGACATAGGGCTTGGTGTGTGTACCATGTTGTCGAGTGCGACCATGATGCTAGAGGGTGCATCCATTAGGATGAGGATGGTCGGGAGGGGGGTTGCCCTTAGTACGGCCATTCATCTCAAAGCTGTAATGGCCTAGGATAGGACACACATGCAAGTCACAGGATTTAAAACAAGCTGGTGATATGCATGTTGGCATATCTGCATTTGCATACCATGGGTGCACTACTGTAGTTTGGCGTATAGAGTCAGTTACAAAAGTCATATTATGTGTATGGCAGTATGGTGGGACTGTGTAATAAAGGGAAGCTGTAGTAAGATACGTCGTATGTCTAGAGGTTCACAGTATGATGAGGACTTATTTTATGGGGGAACCTAATACATGAACGAGTATATAGAGTGTGGGTGGAGGTGGAGATGGGCAGGGCATGGGCTAGTCTGAAGCTAGCATGAGATTACAGGTCCATGTAAGAGTTATGTAATGTGACCAAATAGGCTGTAGAGATGTTTCAGTCCCCCATTGGGCACGGGACATTGAATCAACATTGATGAATGGTTGTCAATGTTGATTCAATGTTGATTCAACATTGAACAGAATTCTGTGCCCACTGCCCCCCCCCCCCCCCTGTGGGGAGGCTTCGATCTTCCCTCACCTAGACCGGTTCAAACTGATCCCGGCCGACCCGTATTTCGTCTCTAAAAAGAGGTGAAATTATTTTGACCCCCTGCCCCCCTCCAATCCACCCCCGGTTGTTAAGAAATGACCACTCGCTTATAACGCTGGCTGTGAGGGTTTGGGTACACACCCAGGGCACTGTGGATTCAGGAGTGGGGGTAGAGTGAAGGGTTAGTAGGCTGATGGGGGCACGGAGGGGGTTACGGTGGCCGCTTAGTGCTGTCGGAAGGATACTGGCCGCTTCTAATCGCCGACTGACATGGTATCTGATACGGGCCGGCAAGGCGGACCAACGTCGTGTAGAGCCCCTGTAGCTGCCAGTTCCCCTCTGATATCCCGGCACAACCCCCGATGCCCTCTCCCATCCAGCCAAGCCCTTCTCCTCCAGTGACCCGCCACTGTGTCCCGCCTGGAGGTGGACCAGTTTGGCGTGAAAATCCCGGATGTGTCAGAGCAGGACGTGACGTCCTACCCCTTTTATACCCATGCTGCTACTGCTACAACTGCTGCAGCCGTTGGGCCTCCTTCTGCCCAGCTCTGTTTATATATGTTACAACCTCTTGTTGTAACAACTCCTAATGCCTGTGCTGCATCTGTCTGCCTTCCAACGCTGAGGAATGTGTTCTTTTGACTAATTTCCATGAGCCTCTCGTCTATTCCGCATTAGCTAGATGATCACTGTACAGCGCCATCTTGTCTGGTACCAGTGCTCTTTCCTCTCTATAGAAGCCTGCTGCTTAGCTGAAGCTGGTTCCTGTCATAACAGAAATTTGGTGTTTTAGGGGTCATAAACCTTTCAAGTGTAGGCCTCTATTGTGGGTCCTTAGTTCACCTGTTCAGATTGGGGGAGTGGTTAGGACTCTCACCTACCAATCCATGCATCATGGGTTCAAATCCATGTCAAGGCAATTTTGTTCACACAACATTTTAAAATGTATTTTGGTAGGTCAAAAAATGTGATAGTATACAACTCGGTTGTAAAGATCCTTAACACCTAAAATCTAAGATTTAAAATGGTTTTGTATTGCTGCATCGGGTTTTCTTTGTAAATAATATTACTATTTCTTACCAACTATAAAAAAAGATATGTTGCCTTGGCATGGATTTGAACCTATTACCCCTGGATTGATTGGCCAGTGTCCTAACCACTCCCCCAATGCAACCAGGTGGCATGAGAAATATTCAAATACAACTGATTCAAAACCATTTTAGATTACACTATAAATATTGATCTTGTGTAAAGGATCTTTAAAACCGAATTGTATACTATCACAATTTTTGACCTACCAAAATACATGTTAAAATGATGTGTGAACAAAAAAGCCTAGACATGGATTTGAACTCATGACCCATTGATTGGTAGGCCAGAGTCCTAACCACTCCCCCAATCTGAACAGATGACATAAGGACCCACAATAGAGGGCTATAAGTGAAAGGTTTATGACCCCTAAAACTCCGATTTTGGACATGACAGGAACCAGCTTCAGCTAAAGGTCTCACAAGGTAGAATTACTGCATCCTGCTAGTGCCCTATAGACCCCTAAGACTATACTGAACCCCACTTCTAACGCCCCATCCCCTGCACTATATCCCAACCAAATAACATATCATGTTGTTCCTTTTCTGTGTCCCACCTATATCCGACCCTTTCACGTTCCGTTGCCTGTTCTGTATCTCACCCTGTATTCCTACCACTGTCTGTCTTGTATCTCACCCTGTCTTCCTACAACTGTCTGTCTTGTATCTCACCCTGTATTCCTACAACTGCATGTCCTGTATCTTACTCTGCATTCATTTCACTGCCTGTCCTGTATCTCACCCTGCAATCCTTCCACTGTCTGTCCTGTATCTCAGCCATTACTCCTAGCACTGTCTTGCTTGATCCCACCCTCCGCAGGGCCTGCCTTATGACGACCAGCGTCAAGTGGTTCAGGTTTGTCTGTTCAGGCTTCTCTGTCACGTCCAGATAACGTAGCAGGCTATCCTGGAATGGCGCAAACCTATTTACGACCTGCCTACACCGCCCGCCGATTGACCCCCAGCGTAATCCGCTGTAACCGAGGCTGCCGGTCACCCACTGGAGGAGGGGGTGAGGGGGGTAAGGAGGGGGTTACAGGGGATGGGTTGTTGTGTGGTTGGCGCGCCCTGAAGACGACCAGATTGGATTCAGCGTGTACTGATCGGATTGCGGCGCAGCGCCGTGAAATCGCTACTGGACCCTCAAGTAGCCCCCACCCCCAGCCCCAAGCACACATCGCACCTTGTACCCTTAACCAAACCATATATACTCCCATTATAAAGTATCCCCGGTGGGTGCTCATGTGGACAGTGTATGTCCATCATGAGTGTCACCTGTATTATAGTTGCATATCTCCTAGAATTACAGGTTGCTGCCTATGGGGTATTGGGCGACGCCCCTCCTGTACGATGTTCTTGGTACTCGTCCTATAACTAGTACTTATTTTAGATTGCGCGTGTCTATGTATGTATGGCAAAGTAGTGTTCCAGAACATGTTGAGACACGTATATGTATATATTTGAACAGACAGAGAGCAAGACGTCCGTTGTTCAAATATGAGTACATCGTCCTGTCAAATCAAAGGTAAAGACCCTAGGTATCCAGTGCTCGGTTATTAATAATACATACAAGGACATACACAGACAGTTGTACTGTTCTGGATATTACTTTTGGTTGTTCGATGGAAGGAGTCATATCGTATTTCATACCAATATCCAATCCTTATTGTCAGTGTGATGATGAAAGGAAAGATTTAAACGTCTATTTCATTTTGCCAGCTAGACAGGTCAATTTCCTCATCCTAAGAATCCTAAGTATCCTAAGTTTCTCATTCGGTTTAGTACAAGAATAGTTTTTAAAATAATATCGCATCAAGTCAACTAAATTTTGTGACTATCCTCTCGATTCTCTTTCAAGTACCTAAGCACAAATGTAGCAAAAAAGGAATACCAGGCTGTAACCCACATTAATGAAGACAATTGCAGAGAAATCCGTATTTCAACCTCGCTGCTGTAGTAAGTAACTGGCAAGCCGTATATATGCACATTATACATGTGCATTTTAACGAGGGGGTACACACATTGTTAGGGTATGTAGACAGTCATGTACACTGTAATCATTGTGGTTATTTATTGTAAGCAGTATACATGAATAGTGATTAGGATTAGGACCGGGCTGCGACATGCAGACGTGTGCATTGTAGCCAGGGTATTCATACTGTAAGTACAAATGTAGTAAACAATAATAGGGATCAGGAGTATGCTGTGACATTCTGTAAGTAGTATGCAGATATGTGCATTCAGCATTGTAGCCAGGGTAAGGAGTATACATAACTAGGCATAATAACCAGGCTGTTTCAGGTCAAACAACATGAGAAAAGTGCCCCCTTCCCCCCGCCCATCAAAAGGGGTAAACATCATTTTAGCTACCACAGAACCTCCTGTAGACTCCCCTTAGGTGAGAATACCACTGCCTAAGTAGAATACAGAAACAGACATTTTAACAACAAGGCTTTCATAAGCGGTACACAAAGGTAGGACTGCTAATCAGGCTGTTGAACAAAGTCTACTTTAGAAAGCAGTAGGTATACATGTTGCAGACCTAATATAAGTAGGGTTGTGTTGATATTATTAGGACCATGAAACGGCTGAGTAGTGGAGGGACTGTGGCGGGATAGAATTATAAAATAATAAAGTACATGGTGAGGGGAAACAAGGGAAACGGGTAGGTGGGAAGTCAAGAAGATGTGTATCAGCTTTCGTTCCTTAAGGCAACATAAAATAAATCAGGTGATGTGTAGGATATACATGTATGTAGTTTATATGGTTGTGGATATATTTCAAGTTAACTATGGTTATCTGGATGGCGGGAAAGCAAGTATGATGATTATATCCGAATGAATGTTTATCGGAGAGTATAGGATGTGTCCTATTTGAGATATAGAAGTAGGGCAATTAGGGACGGCTTTGAAATTGAATAATATCATTGTACCAATGTTAGCAGTAAGGTGGGGCCAATCAGATTAAGCGGCTGTAATGTCGTAAATGGAAATAGAAACAGAACCAGATGTAACATGTAGGTAGTATACATGAATAGGTAGTAGGGCAAGGCGGGTACGTTCTGTAAGTAGTATACAGAAATAGGTATTGGGACCAGGCCGCTAAGTCTTGTAAGTAGTATACAGAAATAGGTATTCGGACCAGGCCGCTACGTCCTGTAAGTAGTATACAAAAATAGGTGTTCGGACCAGGCCGCTATGTCCTGTAAGTAGTATACAGAAACAGGTATTGGGACCAGGCTGCTGAGTCCTGTAAGTAGTATACAGAAATAGGTATTGGTACCAGGCCGCTACGTCCTGTAAGTAGTATACAGAAATAGGTATTGGTACCAGGCCGCTACGTCCTGTAAGTAGTATACAGAAATAGGTATTCGGACCAGGCCGCTACGTCCTGTAAGTAGTATACAGAAATAGGTATTGGTACCAGGCCGCTACGTCCTGTAAGTAGTATACAGAAATAGGTATTGGTACCAGGCCGCTACGTCCTGTAAGTAGTATACAGAAATAGGTATTGGTACCAGGCCGCTACGTCCTGTAAGTAGTATACAGAAACATGTATTTGGATCAGGCCGCTACGTCCTGTAAGTAGTATACAGAAAAAGGTATTGGGACCAGGCCGCTACGTCTTGTAAGTAGTATACAGAAACAAGGATTGGGACCAGGCCGCTACGTCTTGTAAGTAGTATAAAGATATAGGCATTTGGACCAGGTCGCTACGTCGTGTAAGTAGTATACAGAAACATGTATTTGGATCAGGCCGCTACGTCCTGTAAGTAGTATACAGAAACATGTATTTGGATCAGGCCGCTACGTCCTGTAAGAAGTATACAGAAACATGTATTTGGATCAGGCCGCTACGTCCTGTAAGTAGTATACAGAAACATGTATTTGGATCAGGCCGCTACGTGCTGTAAGTAGTATACAGAAACATGTATTTGGATCAGGCTGATAGTTGGATATCCTTCAAGTAGTATACAGAAATAGGTATTGGGATCAGACTGCTACGTCCTGTAAGTAGTATACAGAAATATATATTGGGATCAGGCTGCTACGTCCGGTAAGTAGTATATAGAAATAGGTATTTGGACTAAGTTGCTACATACCTAAACCTGCATTTTAGTCCCAATGTACTATTCTATGTCTTACACAGTGCTGATTAAGATTGGCTTGAGCAAATTACAAGAATGTGATACCCTGTAAACCTGTTGGACGCCACCCCTCCTCCTCTCACTAGTTTGCAGTGCAGGTGAGGATATGAGGTAAAGCTACAATAGTGAAGGGGGAGAAGGGATATTCAATTTGGGCGGATGACGGGAGAGGGGGGATACTCCTACAGGGAAGGGAGCGGATATGTGGGGTTGTCCTTACCGGTGCTTCTGTGAGTCAGTATGGCCATCGTAAACCAGGGAAACGACCCATTAATGACCCATCCCTTCACACGGTGACACTCCATAGACCTCATCTGCCACACCTCAACGTCCATCGGTCGCCGCCATGCGGGGTCCATACATTAATCCACCTCCAGCCAACACGCCCCCCCCCCGACCACCACATCAGCGTGTGCACAACCGATATGGACCCTAAAACCTGCACTGCCGGCCAGTCAGAATCCATCCATCCATCCTCTCCTATCGTTAGCTCCCTAAAGCACCCCCGCCGCCACCCTACTCCAAATGAAGGGGTTTATTCCACAGCCTAGTCCCCTAGCCAATGCAACAGGAGGAGACCCCTCTTCCCCCACCTCATCACGCCTCCACACACGCTGAGCCGACGATCTCTGAGCAGGGTAGGGCTAATCCCGCCTGCTAATAGTCGAGTTTTTGTGTCCCAGTGCAAAGCGGATCCCGCGGGGGACCGGCCACGGGAGCAGCTAATTTACACCTGTAGAGGAAGTGGCAGTAGGGAGAGGAGGGTAGGAGGCAGGTAGCGCTGAAGTATACTACATCCACAACCTCAGCCAACACTTTAATCAATACACAGTCCACCATGATACATGTATCGTATCAGTTTACACAACTCAATTTGGGATAACCTCAGCCATATTAGAAATATCCCGATTTAGATGAAGGACTTTCCCTTTGTAGTGATCTAATGAGATTAGGTGTGGATTTCATGTATGGTATGGTTCAAATACATGCGATCTATAGTCAGTATATAAATCGAAATGAATACAATATGCACGAAAATATTGACTCGTTTTAGAATAGGGAAGGCATTCCTTTTCAACATTTTGACGCATTTTGCATACAACCCCATTTTAGGATTCTTATGTACATCAGCATAACGGTATTCTGCCCGGTTCCAACCAGAATGTACTTGATGGAGTTTACCACTAGGCTGGTCCAGCTAGCTGTATGGCACCAATCCACGTTGTGCCTCTTGGGGACGATTTAGGCTTTCAATAAGACCTAAAGAAAGCGGCCTTCATTTTCCTTCCTTTCACCACTCTGCTACACACAGTTGGCGCATTTCTTTAGTCTTTGTTGGAGAAGACACCTCATACAATACAGTTAAAGTATTACGCTAAACCATACACAAAGGAGAGAGAGAGAGAGAGAGAGAGAGAGAGAGAGAGAGAGAGAGAGAGAGAGAGAGTGAGGGAGAGGTGAAGACTATAGACTGTATAGCTGATGCCTGATTGTAATCTTCTCTTTAAGAGGCCCGGCAGTTGTGTCAATATGAAGAGCGGCGACGGGGAATGGGGACTAGCAAGAAGCGGGTCGTATCAACATCATGAGGCATTAAAAAGACCCTGGTGCCTGCACCGCGGGGGGTATATATACTCCTCTCCATGTTTTCCTTCACTTCCCATCACCGCCCGAGCACGCACAGGGGGGGGGGTGAGAGATGTGGAGAGAGACTCAAGGGTGGGAGGGAGAAAATAGTGAGTAATCCACGTGACAGATCCCGGCTTCAAACACTTTTACTGTGCCCTCCATTCGGTCTGAGTAGAATGGGATGTCTCCTGTTGGTGATGGGAGAACATAAACTGTCATTCAATCAACCCATTCATTGCAGACCTAGTGTTCTCATAGATTACTCCCATGGTGGTGCTAGAACAAGTGGTCGCTGTATATCTGTGTCTTAAGGACAGTGATCTGGTGTGGGGAAAAAAGAGGCGAACACAGACCATATCAGCTTCAGACAAGTGGTGATCAATAATCTTTGGGTAATCTTTTTTTGTGCGTTCGCGATGGGAGATAGCAGGACCTATAGCTTGTTGTTGGTATAAAACCTTATCACATTCATCGGACTAGATAACGAATCAGCGGATTTATCATGTGTAAGGGGACTATTGCCTATTAAAAATGACGCAGCAAATCGTGCTCGCAACCAATTTGTCTGTGCGATATATTTAACGGTGCTCTGCCGCCGCCGGCGATTACAGCGCCACCTAGCCATGAGGGGGTGATGGATGGCCTTATTGCTAGCGGCTGTGTATGCATGTTGATTTGGGGGAGAAGGTGGTGCTTAATACAGAGTGTAATACATTCATAGTTTGTGAGTGCTCACTTAAAGCAGAGCTGCTCAGAGCTGCTCGTTTAGCGTGTAAAACAAACCCCTGTCAGCGGTCGGCAAACATAGTATGGGTATACACAGGGGTATCAGGCTCGGTGTGTAAAGGGGGTCCTCTTTCCGGATCACTGGCGGTATAGTATGGCCATATTATTAACGATATATTCAGTCATGTACAGTCCCCATACTATACAGTACCATAGCTCTCAGCTTCCATATGCCTGACCAGGTTTAGTCTTATGTCCAGTCCTGAATCTAACAGTCGTGCATGTATTCATATCATTCACCCTTTATTATTCCGCCATGATTTCTTGACAACCCCCCCCCCCCCCCCGCCATCTTCCTTTGGCGCCCCTTCTATAACCCCCATTCGCTGAGTACTTAATATGCAGGCGTTGCCACGACAATTTTGCACGGCTGTTGCAATGTCAATTACATTAACACTTCAGTCAGAGCTAAACTGTCGCCGGAGATAGATTGTCAGGCAAGAACGATGAATCATGTTTGATTCTTTTTTCAGCAGGACGGATTGATTGTGCTTTCATGTAAAGTACTCTCAATTGGGAGTTGACTGGTTGGTCTGTTACCGGCCAAGGTTGCCGTCAAGGTGGGGATGGTTGAGAGGCACCCCTAGTCTTCTTTCACAGAGGGGAGGAGGTTATAATGCTAATGCGGCGTCCATTTTGTTTTGTTTTGAGACATGGGAAACCACTCACGGGTCGCCTCGAAATGATCTCCGTCCGAGCATAAAAACCAGAACGACCAACTCAAGAGAAGGGGATCTAGAGCAGCTCATGTCTCGGGTAACGGCCATACGCGAGTAGCTCCAGAACAGTTCCCAAGAAGCACAAAAGGGGCTCTTTACTAAACCCAGTTTCTACTCATTCTGTGCCATCTGCTCACCCACTCTGCATTACCTTCTACATGTATGCCTCTTGAACATTCCTGAGTATCAGGTAGTTCCAGAAATGTCGTGTCATTTTAGGAAAAAGTATCTATTGCAGCAGTGTTATTTCTCTCTCATCCACATTTCCCACACAGACCACGAGTAACTCAACACAGCCCATCATCAGCTCAGAAGTAACCCTAGCTGTTTCCTTTTGTATGATACAACCCAAAGATGAGCAATTTCTAGGTACAACCTTATTCTTAACCACTGCTAAACTATCCTCTACCCTTTTTGGGGCATCTCGCGAGCTGTTGGAGTGGCTTTTGTCACTACAAAGAAAGCTGAGATAATATTGCGTAAAGCAAATGTCGCCCTGAGCGCGGTCGTCCCTCCGCCGCAGCAAATCATGATGAAGGCCCTTCTTACCAACACGTCGCCAATCGCCTTTCACACTCCTCCAGCCCTCCCGTCTTAAGTGTACGTCAACATTGCAGCATGGCCTTCCCCGTTAGCTTGATTTGCTTGTCGTGTCAGGAGGAGAAATATAGGATGGGTGCACCCCAAGGGCTGGGTTGAGATGGCGGAGGTGGGAGGAAGGGGGGGGGGAAGAAGGGACAGGTGTGTGTGGGTATAGTGGAGGGAGGGGTGAGTGTTTTAAAGGAAGTGAATGTGGGATGATGTGGGAGGGAGATTCTTGGTGATGGTTGGTGGCAAAGCTGGTGAAGGGGCGCATATAAAGGAAGCAGAAAGGTGCGTGTTGATGAATGATGATGATGGGGTATGGTGGGGTTGGAAGAGGGAAAAAAGATGAACGGTACATTAGGAATGTAGTGCAACTGAATGACTAATGAACAAAGTAGGCAATAATTATCTTCAGCACAGAGGGCGGCCGGGCCTCATATATGTATGTGGCTGTAAGATGTAAACTGAGACGTGTAAATAAATAAAGAAAGGGGATATTGATACTGAAGTTAGATGAGTAGTGGCAGCAGTGGAGACAGGCAGGGTTATTCGGTACACATATACTCAGATGGGTATACCGTAGTGGCTTGTTTAAGCACAAGGCCTGTGAATAAGCGCTGGTTTTGAATATGCGCCGGGGAGTGCAAGGTATTAAAACGTGTTAATGCACTAAAAAGCGGTCTTGTTTATTAAAAGTGCCTGAGTCAATGCCTACTTGAAATTAATAAGCACCGGGCGCCTAAATACAGGCCACTGCGGTATATGGTATCGTTTGCCCATAATATCATATGTATGGGCAAACATACAGTTGACGAATAGTATACAATACTACAAGGTTTGCCTCACGACTACAAGTAAACAGACCGAGAGAAGCCAGCGAGATGAAAGAGAATATTGGTTGGCAGGGGAGGTGAAACCGATGGAACTTGGCTGGAAATGGAATCGAGAGAAAGAGGAAAGGGGAATATTAGAGGTAGGCCATGCGTCTACGACGGAAATAGAAGTTCAGCAGAGCGGCCGGGGTAGAGGAGGGGGATTAGGGAGGAGTCGGGGGACCAAAGGGCCCGGCACAGGGGGTTGAGGCGTATTAAGCGTGGGTGAGGGAGTGAAGGGCGGCCCTTGAGGCGAGCACCCTGGATGACAGTTATGATAGCTATTACACGGCGCCATGTCATTAGGTGGCCTTTCTCTTCCGCCGAGCTGCTCCACCACCGGGCAATAATTGCTCGCTCAACTTGGTCCTCCCGCGGGGGGCAGGCCACATCCGTTTTAATCAGGCATGCGCGATGGATGGCGCCGGGGATGCTCACACAACAGGTGGCAGCACCTGTCCCCTATATCAGCGCTATGTTGACACAAATATGACCCGACTCGGACCGCCTGCCACCCCTGCATATATTCAGTAAGCGTCTGGGCTGTTTATGTAGACTGGGGAGCACAAAAGGGGGCCCTGCAGTCAACGCTATACACGTAGAGCACGTCTTAAAGAGCAGCTCAGTGCATTGTGTGAGCTGCTCCCCCCCCCCACCCTGGAGGGGCAACACCATAACTCATACACGTACATGCACGTACTTAACAACTGTACGTGCAGCACGTGAATGTTTGAAGTCGGTGACAAATGGCATGAGGGTGGGCCCGCGTGTCATGTGGTAATGGTGGCGTCACCGACCTCCCTGACACTGGTAGGGGAAGTGAGCGTCAACTGGCTGGGTGTAAGGTAGCATGGGCGGGTAGGGTGTGGAGGTAACTACAGTGGGAAATGACGGGAAGAGGCAGTTTAAGTCACAACTAGTCAAGTAGCTCTGTGTGAGAAAGAGGGATAATATATCTCCACACCTACTACTTCTCACTTCACATGCTGACATAGTCAAACAGTGTCCTGCTTTCCGTTTGAAAATATCAAATATGCCTGCCTCTATGCTACATGTACAAGAGTAGTCCTTGCATCCCTCGTATTCCAGCACCAACCCCCATCTATATAGCTCATCACCATACATATAGTGATACCTCTGAGCATGTGTGATAATCCGCCAGGCTATAACCCACTGTGAAAACACCAATCAGATGGATTGGCGGATGATGGGGGTCGGTCCGGGCCTGTTTGTACCGGCCAGACTATAATTGAAATAGTCAAAGTGTCTCCTGTTATTAATATTGTCACTGGTGGTGCCTGGCCTGGAGGCACGTCCTCCTGTGCCCCGGTCCCAGACTGGTAGCAGGGGGAGGGGCATGGTTGACACACACCATCCCCAGACATGGCGCGCCTGGTGTCGGGTGGGGGCGTCAGCCGACTGCCTACCTTGTTGACAATTTCCGGGGTTAACAGCCACCGCTCATTGCACCTCTATCCTAACTCGCCGACTGACAATATCCCTCCTCCAAATCCCCAAATTGTAGGACCCTCTGTGTTCCTCCTCCTCGTCTGCCATGGTTCAATCGTCACACATCACTCCCATGTTACTATACTACTACTACCACTACTTACCGCTCTACGCTGTGGAAAATTGGTTGCTTCTTTGTAGCATACAGTAGCATCTACTATAGGTGCACAGTTTATTGTTGGTACACAGTAGAATCTACTGCTGATGCACAGTTTAGTCTAGGTAAACGCTATAAACTATATACAGTGTAGTTTACTCCTGTTGCACCCTTCTGTACCCTCTGCTACCCCTTGCAATTGCCTGTCCCGTGTACGAATGCATGGCCTTTTAGCCACGCCACTCCCGCCCTACCGTCTTTCACCATTCCTCCAAATTAGATTAATTTGATCAATTCGATCCGCCCTCCTAGGTTTAAGATGTCCAATATTTTTCTCCTAGCTCCTACAACCCGTGATGCTAGCGGTATTGCTCTACAACCTCTTAGCACCCCTTACCCCCAACACATCCCTCTTCCCACATCACATATCCCAGCCTGCTCTATTAAATGAGCTGACGTTCGTCCACTGCCATACCCGGCCATGTTTGCTGCCGTGCTATATCCACCCCACTGCTCTCTAGACAATTTATGCGTGGTCATTTGTGCAGAGCAGGCAGGAAATATATTCTTACTGAGAAAACATTCCGCCACTGCAGTGTCCCATTGCACTCCAAATGCAATTTCCGCGTGATAAAACAATACACGTCGCCATACTCGCGCTGCCTGTGGATATTAATTCCTTTTTCTCCCATAGATTCCACGGAAAATGAGACCACCCCCAAAAAAATATTGTGACTGTGACGAGTTTATATTGATTTCATTAGAGCGACAACATTCCAGAGTGGCAGTTCAATTGGATGGGATGCTGCTGTAGAAACACCGGGTCCGAAATGGCATCGCTGGTATGTCTGATTGACACAGGGACTACGTATGAATTCATACCACACTGTTTGGTGATTTAAAACCCAGCGTTATAAGCCATGTCTAGATTTGTCAAATAGCGGGCCTTGCTGCAGGGACTAGGAAGTGTTGGGGCATTGAGCCCGTTCACTGCCGTGTCCCTAGACTCTGCCACTACTGTCACAGACATGCGCAGTCGTCATGCAAACACAGGGCCCCCTAGTGGAGGTTATTAAAAGTAAACAGCGCCCCCAGCACGGAGCGACGTGCCGGGACAGGGCCTGTTCACTTTTATCAGCCATCTCGGGTACAAAGAGAGAGTAGACAGGGACTAATTATATCTCAGAGCCAGCACCTTAAATGAAATTTAACATGGGGCTGAAAAATGAGACTGCTTAATGTTTTAGGTGAGATGTAGTAGGCAGAATCAGAAAGGGGATACTACCGGGAGCAACCAAGTTTGTTTATTACATTTTTACACCAAAAGTTGGGTATTTACTACTACTACTACGACGACAGGGGACTAACCGAATATGGAAATCTCATGCAGATAAATACGGGCAATCAATGCCCAACAGGGATAGAATTATACTATTGAAGCAATACCCACTCATGCTTCTAAATAATTGTATGGATAGATACCGATTTTCTGTCAAAACTAGTGTTCTGTGGTGATAAGGTAATGCTCAACCACATTGCAACATACACGTCCTAACGCTACAGATATCTATCATATAGGACGTGTAGCTGGTGGTATCTTTCATCTTAAATATTAGATTCAACATTTTCCCCTATACAGAGAGGCCTACTAGTTGGGAGACAGGAATATTATACACACTAGGGTAATAAAGACTGTGAACATGAAAATCCCATTGTTATTTTCTAGGTGGGTGGTTGCGCCGTCCTCTGTCAGAACCTACTGATCGTGTCATTAAAGTACAATGTAAGGGGGTTGTCCTTGTGTGTTCATCTCAGTCCCCACCCTAACAGGTGTGTTCATAACGTTGTGAAAGGGATCAAATGCCCACAGTCCCTATGTTGTCAGCTCACTGGGGCATTGACCCTAGCCCTTAGTGCACTAATTGTATGCAAGGTAAGGGATAAACAACGGATTTGGGAGCTTTGATATGCCATTCACCAGCAGCTCAACGGCCATGAGAGCAGCCATAATATACATCCACCCTTTCCACATCACCTGGAACACTCTGGAGGTATAACCAATGGTACGTTTACTGCCACAATACAACGAAGGTTATTACCCTTGGGTACACACTTCTATGTTAATAGCAAGGGTATACTCTTCTGCCTATCCTTGAAGGTCAAGGTCTTGCTGCCCCTATGGCTGAAAAAGGGATTCAACGAGGACCAGTACTTTGGACATTATATCGGGGAGGCTGGAGTTTAACATAATAATTTCGTTTTTGTATAAATTAAATGGTGCCCTACTCCGCCTAATGCCTAATGGATGCATTGCTTTCTCCCCCTAATTCCTGTGTGCTCTCTGGTCCCTGAAATGGAAAACCTCTCAATCAGATACATAAAATGTCTAACCACAACCTGAATAAACAGACACAATCAAACACATTAATCTCTAAAACGTATAGACCTAACAGTACCCTCCATGGCAGCTAGAATAATGATACTCCATGGCGCACGTTTAAGTTGAGTGGAGTGAAGCAACAAACGACTTCAGGGCATTTGGCAAGTAGATAAATCACTCCGCAAGGGGATATTCCGTTTTTATACTAGATGGGCTGAGGCCGAGGTATGGGGAGAAGGTACATTTGTATCAATGAGGGTTTTATATAGAGGCCTCCTGCCCCTCTGTGTGATGTAGCGTTGAGCTGGCTAATTGGCTGTGAGTATGGATCATGATTAAAGATAACCCATACAGGTTGTCGTTAAGTACACCCTTTTAGTGGTAGTCACCGAGTACATCGGTTATCTTACAGGTATTCCAGTCATAAAGTGCGTCAATTACCTACAGCTTGCTTATTTTCCACATAAACTGGTCATTAAATATGCAATGTAACTAAACATGATGCGTAAACTCTTTAACCACCATAGGCTGATACTAGTCGATATGCAATAAAACTCTACTTGCCCAGATAAAATATTTGCAAGGGCTATATAAATCCGATTACAACTATAACTACGTAATCTGTTTACTGTACACCAAAATTAGCATAGTCTCAGTTTCACATTAGCTGACTACGAATGAACTATAGCTTAGGATGTAAATACATAACAACCAACGCTCACTGTCGCCATAACTACAGCCTTCCCCGGAGGATCTGGATACATGCCTGCATATGGCTGGGAGTCTACTATTGGATACATTTGGGGATTCTAAACCGCTATGGATTATAGTTAAAGTATCACAAAAGGGCTGCGGCTGACTTCATAGCATTGGACAGCAAGTCCCTTTAGCATAACCCCTGGGTTCACGTTCATCCAACCCAAACTATATATACCATCGATTTCCCGTCCTCCCTTCTATCTACGGGGCAGGGTAGCGGTCGGCATCATCGGCGTATGGCTAACATCATTTGCCACCAACCAAGAAATAACTTCTCCACCCCCTCACCTCATCCTAACGCAGCTGTATACAACCCCCAGTAGGCAATCAGTGTCACTTAAGTTTAGATTCGGCTTAATATGAGACAATGGTCCAAGCCCATCCAGCCTGGTTAGGGATAAGTGGCTAGTAGGGGGAATGCACTATCGTAGCATTAAAACCATTGATGGATCTGTCAATGGAGGATCAGCATGAAATAACTCCCCTATCAATAGATGTACTTGATGCGAGGCGACTACAGTGTATTTAACATTAAGGAGACGGGGTAAGTGATATCTACAGGAGGGTAAAAACGGAATGTATTTTACCTCTGGGAGAAATATGAGCCGATTTCGTGCCCACCTGTACTTATAGAAATAGTGTGATAGCGGTTACCGCGGCTAGAAAATGGGCATGTGGACCCTTCCCACGCATCTGTCTATAGACATACACGATATTCATATTCATGGGCTAGCTTTACAATAGACTTAGATACTGCTATATATACAATGAACACCGAATACAATAACTATCACCTGCCTCCCCTGCAACCATACCAGACAAACAATCAGACTACAGTAACACGAGTTATCACACGAACAAGCAATACCCTGTTCCGTTTACTATCCACCCTTCACACCACACCACGTCCAACCACCAACATATATCGCTACCCACTACATACCATCATAGACATGCCACCATATCTCACAGCACACCACATCTGACCACCAACATAACTACCCACTACATACCACCATAGACCTGCCACCATATCTCACACCACACCACACCACACCACACCACACCACATCCGACCACCACCATAACTACCAACTTAACACCATAGACCTACCACCATATCTCACAACACTATGTCCAACCACCAACATAACTACCCACTACACACCACCATAAACCGGCCACCACATCTCACATCACACCATGTCCAACCACCAACATAACTACCCACTACACACTACCATAGACATGCCACCATATCTCACATCACACCATGTCAAACCACCAACATAACTGCACTACTCTGCCATGACTTCCCTGGTTGGAGATTTCCGGTTGGGAAATTTCCAGGGGGGGGGTGGCGCCTGACCCCGCCATGACTCAAACAACACATCCAACATCCATGACTCAAACAACACAATGACACATCCAACATAGCCTAATGCCACCGCAGTCCACAACAACATACAACCATTAATAATACCAATAGCAATACCACGCTTTTACCACCCCGCCACCATTGCCCTGTCCAGCAGCACCAGCAGCACAATAATACATAGCAGATACACAGTCCATGTCAGTATAGATCGCTGCTTACTACAAAACATGACAAATGCATTGACAAAGTGTCGGGGAAAATGTCAACTACACATTAATCCATGCCTGTCCAATCGACGTATATTCACAGAATGAACCCCCTAAATATACATGGCATATTGCATTTTGGTCCATAATGCACACAATGTATTATTCAGCCCGGCCATTGAATGAAAAATGCATTCAATGGAATGCAATTGGATGTAAGCTTATTCTGTGAACCTGAGGGGAAATTCTCCACACGAAAACAATACTGGAAATAGCATTCAAAGTAGCTATTAATCAAACGGTTTAATTACACCGTCACGATACCTCTTAATTGTGACAATTGAATATGGTAATTACAGAGGCAGACCGGTACAATTATGTTTCCTCAGTGGGGAAATTAATTTCTGGCGTAGAATCTATGGTGCAGTGGGTTGTAATGAGGAGTGCTGACGCAGGAATCACACAGACTTCTTCAGCAGTGCCAGCACGTCCTCCATAAGCCTCAGCGGCCATTAAGATGCTTATTTAGCAAACTGCTAATTTCAGAACACTGTATGGTAATCGGGTTTGGGTATAAACACTATAATCAACGGTCTGGCTCTGATGGGGGGTATTGGTGATGGTCGTGGATGGTGGGTATTTAGACTATGCCCTGCTGCTGTGCTGTGGTTAATTGTATAGATGATGTCCTGATGTTAGAGGACACAACACCATATGGAAGTAGGTAATAGAAGGAAGTGGCTGGGACTGGTGTGTGGTTGCACACTTGTACAGAACTCTATTTTGGGGTAACTTATTATTATGAAGCAGGAGGTCCTAATGACATCGTAGTAATTATGATACACATAATATGTCGATGGAACTGATATTACACACTTTTGATAGTGAGTATAGCGCACAATAGTATACCCCTTTCTGATATTTTTGGTGGTGTATGAGTACAATGATAACAGCACCACCCATGTTGGTATCGTTCCGATAGTGTTTAGGTGGTGGAACTACTCATACAACCCATATTGGTAGTTTTGATAGTGAGATGGAGGCGGCCTATAGTGTAGATCCAAGTCCTATAACGCCTAATCACATTACACTGTCAGCATCACTGCCATGTAGCGGGGGCGAGGCACACCAGTAGACCAATACATCATCCATCAGAGTATGGGGGCCCGTGTGACACCCTCCTCCCATCCACAAAGGTGTGCAATATGAAGGACATTGATAATTCATCGACACTCCCCGCAACAGGAATAAAGATAGCACTCGTGGTAGCGACTTTCTCTCTTTGTAGGATTCCATGTGTAATAATCCCTGAAAATCATGAAAGATTTACACTTTAAAACCCTGCTAGAAATGAAAATGTCAACTCTTAAGCCTTGCTAGTCGCGCGGCGATAATATTGGTCTGTATGACCATGTAAATAGGTAATTTCATGGTGTTATTTAGAGGATGGGAGGAGGGACCTAGCACGACTGTATACATATATAGGAAGGTGGGAGGGTATATAGTATGTAGGTGGTAGGCCCTCTGTAATAGGACATAGACCTTAGAAGTGGCGGTGTACTCTATAGCCTACATCATTGGGTTAGATTGTGTTTGATCATGCTGTTGGTACATTAGATGGCGGTGGATATTGATGGTTATTCACCTTTAGCAAAGAATGCGCAGTGAGGAGTGTGTGAGAGGTTGAGAGGAGACAGGGATGGTTATGGTACATTTAGCTTAGTCTGCAGCCACCCTCTACTCGTATTAAGTGCTCCTTCATAGTTACTAATGGATTCCTCACAGACACACCCAGCCATATGGATCAGCGCTCGGCCTTAAATACACTACCTTATATCACTGCAGGGAGAATACAATAATAAAAAAGGAAAGGTGCCCCTGGTGGTTCCAAAGTAAATGTGATGCATAAAAGTGACTATTGATTATTAATCCTGGAGAGTTTATGTAAAAGTAGATCATACAGAAGTGCTTGATCGTAAGATAACCCGCTTTCCTTTATGACGAATTAAGTGGATAATAATATAAGGTGTGTAGTCATCCAAGTTCACTTTGCCTCTCTCCCTCTGTCTCTGTCTGTCTGTATGGCGATCTGTCTGTCTGTCTGTCTGTCTGTCGGGCTGTCTGTATGTCTCTCTCTCTCTCTCTCTCTCTCTCTCTCTCTCTCTCTCTCCCTCTCTCTCCCTCTCTCTCTCTCTCTCTCTCTCTCTCTCTATCTCTCTCTCTGTCTGTCTGTCTCTCTCTCTCGCTCTCTTTCCGTCTGCCTGTCTTTATATCACTGTCTCTCTGGATTATTTTTGCTCTAATCTCTCTCTTTCTCTCCCTTTCTCTATGTACATGTCTGTCTCTTGTCTCTCTCCACCACCCATCGTTCTCTTCTCTTTCTACCGTACTCCTTCGAGTCCCTCATTGTTCCCAGCCTTATTTACCCATGTTGGTGTCAGGTACGGTCCGTGATAGGTGTCCAGTGTCCGGTGCCGGATGCCGGGGTCCAGACCAGGGTCCAAACCAGGGCTCTGAGGGTTCCGGGTCTCCCGGTATGTTCCGGGGGTCGAGCGTAAGAAGGGGTTGGAAGAGGGCAAGACTGTGGCCGTGTGGGCGAGCAGGCATTGCTGCGCAGCTGTGCTGGTGACATTCTATTTCCGCTGGGAAGTCATAAAGTGCCGACTCAAATAGATCACCAGTTGTCACATGAAGTGAGGGAGGGAAGCCTTGGTATATACCAGTACTGCTTATGTTTTTATATTCCCTGGTATATCATATCAAAATTATGGGAAATAGCCGTGGTGATTTTCATAGAGTCGGTCTTTGGTACATGTTTAATGGAGTGATTATGATATCTCCCAGATATCACAGACAGGAGAATACAGACTCTATGCTAGTCTTTTTTATAAATGTTTTAGTGACAGCGTCAGTGTTATAGACAACTGCTATAATTTTGATTGTAGTGCCACACAGAGGTTCAGCTGGCCTGGGTGATTTACCACCAACATCTATGTACATTTGTACATTGGTGTACACATTAAGAAGTATACAATGCCCACCGTATACATTGCGCACAAGTCACCAAGCTATATGGGGGAGTGTATATTACAGGCAATACAGATCGGTTTATGCCCTTGAGGCCCTGAGCTTATCGTTTCAAACAGGCTTCCGGTTAGGAGACTTTGTTCCGATTTCCAACTCTGCCATCAGGGGGATCTGGTGCCACCGGCTATAGTGAAGTTGGCCTACTACATTACCCATTGAGGGAGACGTGAGAAGCTTTCAGTGTATGTTTAGCCTTAGGATATGTTCATGATTGATATTCTATAAATATGAGCAACACAATATGAAGTCTTGCAGCATTCGTAAGGGGATTTGAATCATTTAGGGTCATGTCAATTGATAATTTGATGTACACGTGTCACCGCCTTCACTAGGTGTCCTGGACTCTTACTGGTATTTACATGGCTAAGCTTAGATGATACTGCATCTGTTTGTTACACATAATATAGATGTCGCATATATAGGTTGGGATATTATATTGGTTTAACTGGGGAGCACAGTAGCCCACGCTCCCAAAGAGGTCTGATGCCCGGTCTGATGCCCTTCTAGATTACACAGGCATATTCTGAACCCTTAAATATATCTGATTCTGTTTGTAACACCCTTTCCTGCAAGAAGAAACCTTAAGAGCCACGCAGTCTACCTTACCCTCTAAGCTGCCACAGTGGTAAAAGTGTCATCGTTTACATTACTGTAGACACATCGTGTTTTACCTGTGTCTGACTCCAGACTGTCTTGGTGCGGTTACATCCAATCATATGACACTGCTATCTACCTACTTGTATGATTATATTTCTCTAGTTGCACATATATATAATACCTAATCGCCAACATTATCATATATTTACAGATACCAAGGAATACTGTTTGACAGAGCGATTCGAGGCCTCCTGTAAGCGTGGTCAGGTCATCGTCTTCGAGTCGGCACGGTTTGGACGGATGGGGCTAGGCAGGTGTGTGGCCCGTAACTATGGCTACCTGGGATGTGCTACCAAGGTGCTAGGGCTGGTGGACAGCAGGTGTTCAGGAAGGCCCACCTGTAGTTTCAGTATTGCAGACCCCACTGTGGGTATCCTAGGTACCTCACCATGCCCTAAGGACTTCTCATCTTACTTTGAAGCCAAGTACTCCTGTCTACAAGGTAAGTCATCATATTTAATGTGCAACATGACGGCTCCGAAGAGCTCTATAGAGAGGAAAAATAATGAAATAAAATTGGCACTAAGCTTAGCGTGCAGAAAAGTAGAATCTAGATATGGAATTACAGCACCTGTTTAACATCGGCGTCATGCCCTAGCATGTAGCCGAGGTATAGGGATGTAGTATTGTAGTGGAGTATATCTGCATTGCACATATTTATACTGAATAAGGGAATAATTAACACTCATTTTCAGTACCTTACACAGGGAGAAATATATCTATGTCTGCTGTCATTAAGAGCAGACAAACACCCCTGTGTAAAACTAGCCTCTCGTATGATAATATTGTTCACCAGCTTCAGCTAGTGCTAGCACAGTATTGATAACTGCAACTGTTATAACGGTGAAGAAAAGGGACTCTGAGCTTGGTTTTGGCTCACTGTTGTGCCTGTCTATACTAGTTATGGTTAGCATGTGTGAGAGCATTTTACAAATCAAACTCCATTGAATTTCCACAAATAGGGCAATCCTCATAAATCATGCATTGCCTCAGTAATAATTTTCATGCATTCACAAGACCCTCATGACAAATGATATTGGCCTTATCGATTTTACTCTTATTGTTTCCGGGTGTGCGTGACTTATGGAGAGCAATGTTAAATGTAATTCACGTAATGGTTTACACAGCCTATTTAAACACGAGCAGTGAGGGACTGGTACCATTTGTCGGGGAGGGAATTGGTATTCATATGGAACTTCACTCGTACAAAACCATTTTACTGGGTTCCAACTAGATGCAATATTCCATCTGTGAACCATTATAGAAAAGATACACATACTCTACGAGTTACCGAATTAGATTCCACTACATGTACCTGGGTGTAATGCAGTTGATGAGCAGTACCATGCTCATCCTTATAGAATACATTGTTAATGGGCCTATGCACTAACACATTGACATAAATAAGGTTGAAGGATGGATTTCTGCAAATTCCCATCCAGCTGAACATTCCCATCCAGCCTGAACATAAAATATAATTATTGCCACAACGATACCCACGTCTTACTTTGATATCGTTACCATTATGCTTCCAATGAAAGCATTGTGTTATGAGAGTATTGTCTTGATAACAGCAAGGTCAGCAATATTAACTCTGTTATATATACAAAATGTAAGGGGCTATGTAACAGATGTAACTGTTGAAATTAAAATAACTCTCTCTACATATTCTTTACTAATGCACTATAATGTCATAGGCTAATAGGATAGGCACAGGAAATCCTAGATTAATTATAATTAACTGTAAATTCTAAAATAGGATTTGGGAGGTCTGCGAGTCATCCTGATTAGACACAGTGTATTCATGTTGGTATTACCATAGCAACACACAGTGTGGAGCATCATGGTAGATGTTACCACATGATACCAGTATTAGACCTAAGAATTGTGGTATTCAAAATTACATTTTTACTGATGGCCATGAGTACACCTAACCAACGACAGTTGCACGTGTTGAAAGGCCTGTGAGTCATAAACAATTCGATAATATAATTTTATCTACCCTCACCTTAATTGTATTTTTTTCATTTTGTATTAGATCTCCTCTAAATGCCTCCATGTATGTTTCATCGCTGTGTTTTGTTAAATATTAATATGGCAGCTATATTAGTGTGTTTACTAGATATCATAAGGAATAATGACTGTTCCTTTGTCTTAATTTGAAGAAGCATACTTTATTTATTCGCATGCACACAAAAAGAAAAGAAAAAAACGTACAAATATGATAGTTTCAAACAAACCCAAATTGGAATGAACAATCTGTAAATATGGTCCGTTAAATATCCTGTGTCTCATTAGGGTCTAACGTCTTTGTTGTCATTATCTTATCAATTGCTAATAAAGGTATTTTTACCGACAAGAAAACAGCTGGCAGACAGCGACGCGGCTAAAACCATCCTGTGTGTGATCATTCCAAGCTGATCCTTGGATCCGATCCGCCTCTATCCGTCACGCCAACACAAAAAAGGAGCTGTTTGGTCGAGGTGGCGGAGGCAGAAAAAAGAAGGGCGTGTGGTTATTTTTGACTTATCCTATAACAAGACAAAGACGGTGCCGCCTGCCATGTGGCCTGGCACTAGCTATAATTTACAAATGAAGTTTCCGTCCGGCGTCTACTGCCTAATGGGAGGGGGAGGCAGGGGGTCAGTGCGGACGTCACGGGGTGGGGGAGGGGTGAGACAGGCGCGTGGCCTTACTGTCAGCCTAGGGTGACTTATAACATGTACACATATATACATCTGGCTCCCGATCTACAGGTGAATACTACGACAACAAAAATATTAGCATTATAGTGTCCATGATTGTCTCCCAGATGCAAAAAAACGCATTTATATAATGAGCTAACTACCAAGAAATTGGCCACTCCAAATTTAACTGAAGACAATGTAAGTAAAGGTTAACTTTGTCTGTGTTAGCGATGAAGTGGTGAGAAAAAAAATAAAGGAGACATAATGTCAATTCAGAGAGCGAACAAATCAGTCTCATTACGACATTGCATACATAACACAACCCACAAAATAAGCTTCCAGATGCATCGGTGTATCTATATGTAGCTGTCTCTCTGTTACACTGACCCTTAGCACTATTATGGAACCATTTTACATATCAAAGCCTTGTCTACAGACGCAACTGAGTAGCGCTGGGGATTGCTTTAATGCGCAGGTCTGTCACCAGGGGTGATGACTGCCCTCTGGTGGCTGGTCAGCTCTGCCCCCTACCACAGTGGCCTCTGTCGGCTGACGGAGGGGTCAGTCGGGGTCAGTATTTGTCAGTAGGAGGAGGGGAGGTAAACATGTCTACTGCCGGCAGCATGGCGTGATGGCCGACAGACGGATCGGCCAGATAGCACATGTCCCCCCCCCCACCTCCTACCCTCTACTCAGCCTCCAGTCTATTGCCTATAGCCAGCTAACCACTCCTCCACTCCCCCCTCCACACACAGCAGCACCCATCTCCTCCTGCCATGTTGTTCTTTTAGCGATGGTCTGGAGGCTGGCGTGCCAGGTCTTAAAGGGGTGCCACCTGCCTGGTTCCCCCTGCCCCTTGCCAGTCACCCCACCCGCCGTAGACAAGCTGGGGCCTGCCTGCTTTCCGCTTGAACTGCCAACAAAAACACAACAAACTTTAACCCGAGCCGGCACTGACAGTCCAGTAGAGACCCCTGTCAAAGCGATCCAGCTTTTTCTCCCAGCGAGAAAAAACAATGCAGTCGGCCTTCCGGCATGCACTTGTCTCCGATGGCGCGCACTGAACACGTTAGCCGTTTTTAACTGCTTCTTGTTTTCACGCTCACCACAATGACAGCTGAGTATTGGATTTGACGTGTTTCTACTCCTTGCCTTTTCTCCTTCTCTCCCCCCACCAGTTCCCACCTGTGAACGTGCCCAGTGCGAGTCGTCGTCCTTCCTCCACCTGAGGTCGTCTGAGGGTCATTTATCCAGCTGGGTGACGGCTACCAACGGCTGTGGATCCGCCTCATGTCCATGGGTGGTCGAGGCCCTCCCAGGTCAACGCATCAACATCACGCTCTTCGACTTCTCCATATCCGCTCGCAATGCGAGCAACTCACTGAGCAGCAAACTCAGGCCTGGCTATCCGCTCTACTGCCATGAATATGCTGTTATTAAGGAGACGGAGGTGCCGAGGAGTACCACCATCTGTGGAGGGGACTACAGGGAGAGGGTAGCTTACGTGTCCTCCTCCAACAAGGTAGAGGTCACCATGATCTCCCGCAAATTAGGGGCCACCGTGGAGTACTTTCTCCTCCAGTATAAAGGTAAGTGAAATATGCTAAGTGTTATGATGAATTTAATGAAAAGAACGATTTTTATTCATCTATGGGTTAAGCATCGTCTTCTCTCTCGTGTCAATACCTCAGGTATATACCCTACTGCTTGCATCTCAATTATCATATATAAACATAATTATGTTAAATGTACTGGAGGTCTACATAAGAGGATTAAGACATTGTGATGGTATTATCTCTCAGCCCGGCTTTCTATGTGTAGGTCCAAACGGCCTGATTAGCATTTAAACAAAGCAGGACACACAGGGAATGGTTACTGCCAGTGGGCAATAAATAGTTGCTCATCCACGAGACTAAAATAGATAACTCATCTCCAATGTCGCAAGATACTCATCAATAGTGGGGAAGGAACGCCATCATAAATTAAATGATAAATTCCACACCGAGCTTTGCCTTTTAACCCCACTTTATTCATTAAATATCGAGATTCAAACGCAGACATCATTAGCGTTTGTGCGATGCCACCGTCCCTATTTATGTCTGCGATACACCTTCCTTTTTGATGATATATGCATAGCAATGACAATATTATCTGGCTACTGTCGTTAAGGTTCCCTTTATGGAGGACATTACCTTAGATCTTAGCATCTATGTAAGGTTACGTCTGGTTCTGGATAATATACTGCACAGGTGACAAGCCTCGGGATATCGATAATGGGCAAAGGTAGCATGTCTGAGCACGATTCTGTGTACATTGTGTCATATCCCGTTTCAACATGCTAACATGGCCCTATGGGGGACCACACAAGTACTATTGATCACGTTGATACGGTAAGGCAGGAGCCCACTGCGCTGCACTATAAGATATCCCACTGAGTTAAATAAACACTCGCTCCCTACATTGAGCTGCTCACGCAGAGCTGAGCAAATCCACCGGAAATGACCGAGTTATAGGCGGAAATTCCCGGGTAAAGAATATCGATGTGTGCCTCTGATTTCTGAGGTTTGTGTTTAAGCTGTTTCGGAAACCAAACAGCGTGAAATTTCATTATGGGGCAGTGTCTATGTTGTAACGTGATTGCTTTGTAGAAGCCTATAGAGAGGCCCTACAGAAGGACCGTCCACAGTGAACCTTTATCTAAGCCTGCTTTCTGCTTTGTGACTAACTCCATCTTATCTTCTTCTACCCTTTCCCCTATGTTGCCTTACTATTATACCATACATGTAATACCATCTCTAACTCTAGCCCTACCCTATCTCCGTCCTTAAGACTTCTCTGCTGCTATTTGCCCATTGGTTTCTAATCCACTAAGTCGGTTTTTATGACGAGGCTGAGACATCTTGCCTAACTGAAGCTGACATGATGTGATTTTCGTTGCAGCCGTCGGCTGTCCCACGCTCATGCCGCCCAAGGATGGTTGGGTGCAGCGCCTGGACGACAAGGGGATCATTAAGTGCAACCACTCCCGGGAGTCGTGGTCCATGGTGTGCCGGGGTACCGAGTGGATCGGCGAGATGCGCAACTGTACAGGCACCCGCATGGACGGTCAGTATAGTAGACATTCCTGCTTATTCTCCACAATGTCTCCCAAGGCAACCCCTCCCATTCAATCTCATCTTTATTCGCTGTGCCTCTGGTCACTAGACTGTGTAGCTCTATATAGCTGTGAAGGATGGATGCATGTTTTATCAATGGTTATGAGGCATATGGTCATTTCCGGTCTGTGCTTACCCCATAGGGCCCAGTCAGTTACCGCTCACATGCATTTTATATGGGTTCAGATACTCTATATAGCGAGCCTATACGTATGCAAGTGAAACACAATACATGTTTAACAAGATCACAATCTACCTATACAGATATTTTCAAATGCCCAGTGTGTTGAATCGATTAACAATTAGAACTATATCATATCTACCGGTACTGGGATTCCCTAGCAGAACTATATGGTTATAAGGGGCCAGACTATACTGACCAATGGGTGATAACTACCCAGCGATATTGCCTTACACATATCTTATTTTAGGACATTGAACCCTGGAGAGCTCTCAGTGTGAGACTCATACCCTCTCCGATCTATTCCCTGCGCCTGTATTTCCCAATATATTATTATGTGTCTATTGCCATATCATTTGCCATATAACCTTTATTATCCCCAGTCTGACTTGTCCCTTTATCTGCGGCATTCTCCTCATAACCTCGCCTACAGCCGTATAGAATTGCCGCCTCCCACGGCCCACCTTCTCCTGCATGCCACAGTATCACCCTCTATCTCTCCATCTCCTCTTCACCATTGGCTGAATCCCTGACCGAGGACTGCTATACCGGCTGAGAAATGTGAAGTGTGGCGTGTCGGCCGTATGAAAGGGGTGCGGAGGGTGTAGGACACACTCTATGAAACGGTTTAATAAGAAGCAAGCGGGGGCCAGCCTCTCTTTGATCTTCTGCTGCACACCTTGGCGCATGCGCCGTCAGGCTGCCCTCATTAGACGCCACATCAAACGGCTAGTAGGTGGCAGCACCGGCGGGTCGGGTAGAGGACACCAGGGCCGGGGCGGGGGCTTCCTCTCAGTTCCCTTCATTGTTACCTTTTGTATCAGGCCTGCCGCTAGTGAGCATATTGTACCCTTCTCTCTAACTCCCTTGACATAATTATGGTGCAACTGAAACAAAAGCAGCTGTCTGAAGAAGCCGTAGGAAGTAGGGGCGGGGAAGGATGATAATGGGGCTTCTCATATATGTAGAACAAGAGCTGGAGGAGCCGCTAATGACTTTTAGACAAGGGATATTAACTAGAAAAACCTGCAACATGTAATTTTTACTATAGCACTGAGTAGTGAGTCTTTTCAGATAGACTATATTGGTTCTTATATACATCATTTTTATTCTTTGGCTATACATTGGAATTGTATAGATATGATTAAAAGTGGTTCCATTTTATGTACAAGAATGGAGATGATAATATCATATCAAGCCAAGCATTGTTAGAACCATGTGTACTCCTTTGTTCTGAGACTGCCATTATAACTAGCCATGTGGGAAGCTATTGAAATCATATTAAGTACAGAAAGGCAGTGACATGATTTCATGGTCATATTAGATGAACATGACTCATATTGAATTAACGTTGTGAGGCAATACTTCGCAGGGCGTGCATAACCAGTTCCCAATTCTGCTCAGACGCATTTCTTCACGCTTTTCAGTTCCTATATATGTATGCATAGGCAGGTACCTGCATGTATACTTGAATTACATCTCCATGTATACTGGAATTGCAACAGTACCATACCCGTGGCGTATGGGTCTTTGGCTTATTTGTCATTCCACACTCAAACAGATCCTACATAACAGCATGACTAATTTCTCTTTTCCATCCCATAGTGTTCTGGGTGGCAGGTGGCCCCTTTAATCATGTGCAGAAAAACATTATAATACTTTTGTTTTACATTTATCCGTCATAAACTTACAATTTACGACCGGCTATTGATGGGCTTTAATAACCCTCCTGCGAGATCTAACCACTGTGAATCAAATAAGGGGCAGTGTTGTGACTGCCATATGCTACGATTAATGACTTATAACTTAAAGTTGGTGTCGAATGCGACCTCATAATTTATATTGACACTGGAGAGCCATGATAATCCACCGAGAACCTCTATGACAAGCCAGGCAAATCGAGGGTTGGCACCAACATGGCCAAGGCCTCTTTACCCCAGCCCCTGCGCACCTAGTCCGTACCAGCTGCTGCAAGTTATCAAGGTCATACAACTTTTTCCTCAGATCCGCGGGGCAAATCACAGACCAGCCAACAAAGACGTCTAATCTATGCAAGGCCATTCCCCACACAGCACTCCCTGAAAGACATTTCTGGTTATCCAAGAGCTTTGGAAATTGGCACATGGCAATGCATAAGGCCCAGAGGCAATGTACGTTGGTGCCCTTACCCAAGTCTCGGTTTGAACCCTGGATACATTGTATTAAGTGGGAAGAGAGAATTCACTTCACTAGAAACTAAGATTTAGATTCATATCGGCAAGAGATAGCATCTTCATGGGCCCCTATCTCAAGCGCATAATAAATGACCATGAAGCCCTGTGGCTAAAGGCTCTAGTCTAGACCCAGACTATTGGTGACAGATATGAGAGCGGTATTACCCACACTGTGACTAACGTTGAGCCTGACTAGCAATAAGTGTAATTTGTCATAAGAGGACTGAATGGGGGAAGGATTATGCATTTGTATAGCCTGCTAACAATATGGCATGATTAGATAATGATGCTAGCATTGATAATGCCTACAATCAGCAACACTTCAGTGTGGATTACTGCACCGACATAATAATGGTCCTATAGTAAAGATGATTTGCATTCACCCCACATCCTTAGGCGATTCCCAGTGGAAAGGACTGCCAGTAGAATGTGTGCTCTATTTGAAATATGGACAGAATTATAAAAACAAACACCCATGTCGCAATGAAAAACATAGTTTATAGTTCCATTGTTATAATTCCTAATTTCCATAATCGATACGTTGGAGTAGGTTGAGTACAATTTAAATATAATGTGCCCGTCGTAGTAGCTATGGTATGGGGGTTTACTACCCCATATTCATGACACCTCAGTTATGAATTGCCTCCGCCTGGCATTAATTCTGTAAATATTTGAGAAGTTAAGTGCAATGGTCTAAATGATGAAAAGGGGACTCAGGGAGGTGAACTGATCCAATTTGCGTTGCTCTAATCCAGCTAATAAAGCAAATAGCCCCTCTGGGCCTGCTGTTACAATTCTATATTTATCGCTCACCTTGACGTGACAATTTCCCCCCAGTTTATTGTAACCGGCCAGAAATGGAAATCTTTAAATGGAAAGAGGTCTCTGGGGTCTACCAGTAGATGGGCCAACAGAGATGTATGTATGGTGGATGGCCGTCCCTTTCTAGCCCTGCTTCTATCCTTGGCGCGCCTAGGCCCCCCTTCTCCGACCGTCAGACCTTCTCTCTGCCACCCTCCATCTTCTGTTGGCTGTCTCAGAAGACGCATGCGCATGGGAGCGCGCCAGGTGCGGCCGAGGATAAATCACAAAGTAACCACCATTGTGGCCGCGAGGGGCCGCCTCTGAAGACCTGCCACCAGGTGTCATCGTCGTCATCGTCTCTGTCTCCTGCCGCCACAGGGCAGGCCAGTGACAAAAAACTGTTGTGTCGTGGGTAACGTGCGTCGTGTGTAACGCCCGGGCTGTCTGCGGCCGCAAGTCGCCGACACGTCGGGTGCCATCAGTTTATACTAATGAGAGGGGCTGTCCCCTGCTACACCACACCTCCCGTCAAAAAGACAATACCCGACCCCAGTCCCCCCCTCACCCCCACTTCCTCCATCCTGCCTTTTGACACTTTCTGGTGCTTTATTTCCCCTTGCACGCTCCCCCACCACCACACACGTACCTTGAATATTTCTTCAAATCACGCAGGCTTTATAAATTTATTTCCTTTACCCATTCTCTTTATGCTTTTATTTTCCATGTCATTTTCATTTCATTCCCCTGTACATATTTATGTAATGTGCACTGTTTGTTCTTACTTACGCCTCCTTACCTCCCCTGCTCCTCTGTCTTCACTATTCTGATAATGGCTCCTGTAGTGGCACAGAACCCTTGCAGGTTCTAGGTCACTTTATTCTGTGTGCAGGTAATTTAGCCATCACATTTTTTTGTACTGTAGAAACATAGTGCCCTTGCAAAAGCCAACTGTCGCCGTCACAGTACTGGCGCAATGTAGTATATAGAAAGGCCGTTCTTGGTAGATGCATTATACAGAATCCACTTGCCGAGGACCACATTAGCCATATTCTACTACACTCCACCCATCTTCTGTCATAACCGACTCCTACAAAAACCAGCCCTACACTCCAACACTAGCCTTCACCCTCTGACAGCCCTCTCCCTACCCCTCCTAACAGCTACTCTTTTTATGACGTTGTCTATGGCTATACTATGAGGCCCTTACAGTATCATGCTCCAGTACCCTCTCTTCCACTCTCGCTTCTTCTCTTAAAATATACATTTTAGAAAAATGTCCGGTCCCCAATCATACACATAATAACCTTCTTTATGAAGACACTACACACTCCCTGACCCCAACCGTCTGACAAAAAGAAACATCTATTGTACATCACCTCAAAACGATATCTCGGTAGCCAGTCTGTCCCATACTTTGCTACTCTCAACCTCTCCCATGGGAGAGACGTGTACGTCTCCACACCCTGCACATGTAGGTGATCTATAACACCCCTGTTTCCTTCCTCTTCCAGAACAACCCTGGAGTATAGAGGGTGTAGTGGCGGGCATGGGGCTTCCCTCAGTCGGTAAGTGTCAACACGTGTTTACAAGACACTAGTGTAGAGCTAGATGAAGAGATATGGTCTTTGTTATTTCATATGCTGGGCTATATATATATTTATAGCGTTATAGTGTTAGATACATAAACAAGACTGTTACCAATTGGGTATATATATATGGTAGATGTGGTTTATTCCAACCCCAGCCCCGCTGGTCTCCTTACCTTAAACTACAATCCAAATAGATATTAACTGGGCGAGTGGGAGATTTCACATGTACACAAGTAGACGTCAGTCAAGTGGGAGTGAGTTTATCTCCAGTAATTGTACTCATACCCCAGGGCATCACTTAATTAATGACTTCCCGGACCATAAAACATGATCTCCGCCCATCGTATGAATTACTCCCTGTCACTTTTTAATCCACTTCCATAATGGCGATGTACACGCATTGCATCAATGATTACAATAACCTGATTATGTCCGACAAACCGTGGAAGTATACTACCAGGTTTCCATGGACAAACCTAATGAGATGATTTAATGCTCAGAATAATGTAGTATCATATCATGAATATTATAAGATTCATAGAATGAATGGCGAAAGGATGAATGAACAGCGATCAAACTATTTAATTATGGGTTTTGTATGGGTCCCACCATTGGAGAGGATAGTATACTATTATAGTCAGGATAATCTAGCTTTGTAGAATATGTATGGTATTGAATTATCACACCTGTAATGCTTCAAGTACCAAGAAATCCTGAAGTAAGTACATCTTAGGCATCGCTGTAACCACAGGGGTATCAAGTAGAATGCTTTCTCTCGGGCAGGACTAGCATTTGCTCAACGGTTAGAAGATGAATGACATTGTATTCTAACTTTGGAGATAAATTTGAATCTTGGCATTAAGTTAAGAATGCCACTTATGGGGTGATTGTTAAGATGCGTCAAGATGTGGTTCTCCATGCAGGGTACTTGTACTAGGACAATGCTTTAGTGACATTTTTTACAGTTCTGGGAATCAATATTAGATGTAAACATGAGTATCTGCCAATGGATGGAAGCAGGGTACTGGAACTAAAGGGTTGTTTGCCAAGTGTTTCCTCTGAACCACCTATTAAAGACATGAAACATTCTGATATTATTATTTTGAGTTGCGATCGATCAGTCGGCGCAGCAGTTCCATGTGGAACCAACATTTTAGCTCAGACTGAATAATATTGTAGAGAGTGTTAAGAATTATATCCTTCAAATGTATGTTGATAAATCATCTAAATGTGAAGCTAACCCAAAATATTTTCGTAAAAAATCATATTGTATAGACCAGCATCCTACCAGGGATAATGTATTAACTATAAATATATTGACAGGTGCACAAAGTGCATGGTAGATGTGACAGCTTTTGGTCCATACGTCCCTAAGATATAGCCATGCCATGTTACTGTATTACATTTAGTCCAGCATATGCAATGTGTAAACAATACCTACAGATAATGAAGTCAGAAATGGATTCCTGATGGGATCTCCTCTTGCTGACCTCCTCCTCGAGGTGGACACTCGTATTACTATGTAGGCCTATTTAATTACGAGTTATTCGGATTGGTAATATCCCTACGTGGTCTATACGGCAACATGTTATTAGTCCTGCCACCATCATTTCCTAGCAAAAATCACTAATTCTTATTAAACATGCTATATTGCATTAATTTTGTGCTATAGTGCCATATTGACATTCATGTACTCCTCGGCTATTGCAGATACAACCGATTTAATACATACCTATTCAGCATACTTCCTTCATTTATTGCAGTACACTAACTACTAAAATTTCCAATCAAGCCTACATCCAAAACGTTCCATCTAAATTCCCAATGGTTGATTCTGTTGCAATGTCCTTTCCCATGTCCCACTTCCTAGTCCTACTTTACTGCACCATATCCATATACTACTTTCTCTACATCCACGTGTTACAAATCATCATTTTTAATATATCACTACTTACAGCTGCAGATCCTATTAACTACACTGTTCCAAACACTGCTCCTGCTATAGTACCCTATTTCTGTTAACCACTTACACACTGGGCCTGCTAGAGTTCACTGTTACCATAATATATACTACTTACATACACTGCTCCTGCTATAGTTCGCTGTGACCATATACTACTTACATACACTGCTTCTGCTACAGTTCACTGTGACTATTATACTACCTACATACACTGCTCCTGCTACAGTTCACTGTTACCATATACTACTTACATACACTGCGCCTGCTACAGTTCACTGTGACCATATACTACTTATAGACACTGCTCCTGCTACAGTTAATTTTATATGCCATGCGCATGCTACAATCCGCTAGTTATATATACTACTTTCATATCCTGCCACAGTTCCCTATTTCTGTATACTACTAACATACGCTACTTCTGCTACAGTCTCTTAATATCATACTACCTACTGCTCCCGCTACAGTTCACATAATTTTAAATACTACTTAGACGCAATGTTAACGCTACAGTTCACTGTTACAAACTACTATCTACACACAATGTCCACTCTACAGTGTCATACGCTACTTTAACACACCGCTCTTGCTATAGCCCCCTATATACGTTTACGATTTACGATTTTAACGTGTGCACTGCTGCAATTTTAATCCTCATATACTTACACATAAACTACCCCCTAAACAATGTTGATAATATACTACACACACGCGTACACAATCTAACAAGATAAAGTTGCAGCGACTTGAGGCTTCACAATGCAAGTCCGAGCCAGCAGTGGTGTTGGCTTATTGTTATTATAGGAATAACATAATCGCAATGAATCGATAATTGGAGATTGAGAAGCTTACTTGGCATACGTGACACCGCATGCTTAATGGTCTGCATAATGCCTAAACGGTGTAATATAGGCCTATGGGAGGCACAGTGTGTATGCATACAGATTATGCAATTGTGTATGGACTGCTACATGGGTAAATAGCCCATATATGTCTAACGTAACATGTTCAATATCATAAATATGCATAACCTCGAATTTGGTATTAACCGGTGTTATATTTGAATAGTAGGTACCAATCCAGAATATGTTATGTTGTTATGATGGCACATTATTTTATCCAACATTGTTTATAGATCACATTGTTGCTTTTGGGAACAGCGTTTCACTTTACAATTTATCACATTTTCGCCTCGTCTCTAAGAAAGAAATGAAATGTACTATTTTTACTCACTATTCCCTGTTTGCCCTTTATAGGTGTTTCGGTGCTTATCATCTTCGGCGTTGCCATGGTTGTAGTCATTTACATAGCCGTCTCCATCGTCTGTGTCTTCTACTTCAGAAGGTAGGTGGTAGAAGAATCTACATCCTCATTTTAATTGTCATTTTGTAATATGGACAGTCTAAGACAGTATGACCCAATAGAGAACTATGCAATGTCTTATTATCTGCTGCTCAAATGAGAGATTTTCCGTTTAGGAACTGCATATCACCGAAGTTTAATGTTTATCTGCATATCACTAATTGTCCTATATTTAGAAAAAGGAACAAGTCTGTACTGGAAATAAGAGTATGAAATAACAGCATTGTTTACCGAGTACAAAGATAGATATCAAGGGCATTTAAGAATGGTTATCTATACTCTAGCGGACTAAGACCTGCAATTTCCTTGATCCCCACAAACAAAACCACTGCCCTAACAATCCTCGCCACTCTAAATACAGCTGAGTCGGTTTATCCATTTATCTTCGATTTCACAAAGGCCCATAGGGCCGTAATTCCTGCTGATAGAATCTTAGTTTCGGTCAAAAAGGAGCGGCTTAAAAGCAGGGATGACAATTCACTCCATCTCTATAGATCAGCAGCCGAAGGTTATCTATATATAAACCCTGATCGATACATGTACATCCTCAGTACCAATGTGTATAATGCCTCCTCCCTGGCAGAGCTATCAGTGCCTGGGTGGCCCTGAGGATGTTGCTAGATTAGCACAGTGCATGGCCTTGTCCACCATATCTCCAGACCAGAGCGTTACTGTGTATAGGATAACAGAGCACACCCGGGTATGGAGTCTTTATAAGGCCGCCGCCATGCTTGTGTATAGAAGCAGTATGGAGGATATCAAATAGGACGTATTTCAGAGACTCTATTTAGAATATGCACAAAAAAATCTACATTGCTAAATTCCGAACAACAATTAAACTTGATTTCCCTTTTTATTAGCTGTATCAAACAAGTTCAATAGTATATGCTGTGTGGTGCTTCTCATTATACCCTATTGATGCAAAGTACACATCATTATTATTATAACCACAGCTTATACTGGGTCGTTCATTACACACACATGGAATAATCGACTGCTTAGTTTGCTCAGTAGAAAGGACGGAACACCACTATTAACTGCAGCTGCGACGCTGGCAACACCATGCATGGGGGATGTGTGCGGTGTTACCCCCTTATATATAGCCGTCTCCCCGGCACGCAGCGGTATGCGGACGGAGAGAATGGAGCAGGAGGAGCAGCTCTTTGTCGGCTACTTGCAGGGCGGTTATAGGGGAGTTACTCCTGCACCCATATCAGCGTAAGGCCAGGCTTCCCGCCTCATCCCTCATGAGCAGCTCAGAGCAGCTCGGATCATTCAGAGCCTATCCGGGTCAAGATGAACTCTACTGGAGCAGCTCCCCGGTTGGACCACCCGGCCTAATCCCCTCTCCGGCTCCCATATCAAATTCAACCCTGTCCCCGCAGGCTGATCGCGAGTGGCTCAAATCTATCCACCGCCCACCACGAGCTGCTCCCGCTGTGCTTTGTCTCGTTGCTGGCTTCCATCGAGTAGCTCAGTGGCATTCTGGAATTGACTCCCGTTGCGTCACCATGGTGAAGTAGATCCCCATCCCCCTGTTTACCCCTTCACCTCTCACCCCCTCCCCTACTGCCCCCCTGCACTGCCCTTTACTCCACGGGCGAGCAGCTCACTCCATTGATCAGCCATCACCAGGGGAGTCGGATCGCCAGAGGTGATCTGTTATCTCCGTCTGTGTCATATGCATCCTGATAAAAACAATCTTGCCCGGGATGCCGCTCACTGGAGAGACATAAATCTCCGGTCCGCTGAGGTATCGGACATGGGACGGAGGGTGGGGGTAGGCGGAGGCAGGGGGTAGAGAAAACACTACGGGGCATGATGACTTTTAAGTTGGCAAGAGGAAGATGGGAAGTTGGGATGGGCGGATATATATGTACCTAAACTGGGATGGCATGGGATGAGTATTTAGCGTTTTGACAGCGTCTGACAATGTATTTACTGTGCTATGTAGAGCACCGCGTGCTTTGGTTTGGAGACTGAATAGTGGGCCAGGGAAATGAAAGAAGAGACATGTATAGGGGTCGACTGGTAGCAGCAAGGACTTATAGCTCAGGGATGAAGGTCAGTCGGCCCTAAGCTGGTGTGGGACCTGGCAGTGGGGTGTGGAGAGGATAGTTGGTGGATGATGTTGAGGTAAGATGGAGGGCAGTGAGAGGGGCCACGTGGGCGGTCCATGTCCGGTGGGGAAGGGCGGACCAGCTGGCGTCCTAACGAAGCGTCCCCGCTGGGCAACAGGCAAAATGAAGACGAATAGCGCCGCGCGCGCCATCTGTCAGCTGAATAAAGCGTCACAATCGGGCCCTAATTGGCGCTCACTTACCAACAGATGAAAAGTGCGGCGAATCAATTGGCCGCCGCCATGTAAGTTCGACTTATTAATTACCATCCAGTCCCAGGGCCTCCACCATGGCCCATGCGCAGGCCCGACCTCCGGGTGGCCCTACAGCCCTGGCGGCCCGGGGAGCAGGGGAAGGTCCCCGGTGGGGCTGGAGGGAATCCCCGACCCCGAATTCATCAAGACGCCCTCCCGGCACACTCCAAGACTGGGATTATATCAAAGGTACTGGAGACTGAACTGGGTGGTGATGGAGGAGGGGAAGAGAGGAACAAGGGGATTGCTGGAGGAAATAATATACTGGGGTATGGGTAGCATGGGAATGAGCATGGTAGGGGAAAGTGAGAAGAGAGGAAGAACGAGAGAGACAGAGAGACAGAGAGAAAGAGAGGGAGAGAGAGAGAGAGAGAGACAGAGAGAGAGACAGACAGAGAGAGAGAGACAGAGAGAGAGAGAGAGAAGGAGGGAGAGGGGAAGAGGGAATGAGCAAGTGCTAAAGAGGGAGAGAGGCAGAAACAGGCAGACAGACAGAGACATAAAGGGGAGACAGGGGAGACAGACAGACGGACAGACAAGTAGAGAGACGAGCGGGGATTTCAGACCCGACAGAAAGAGAAGACATAGGTATTCAGGGATTAGAAAGCAGAGGGAGAAGTAAATGAGTCGGGGAGAGGTATCCAGGGAGAGAAGACGAAGGGCAATGGGAGGAAGCGGAATGGGGTGTGGACATGGAGCTTGCGGATTGTCGGCGAAATGCGTCATAAATTGCAATCGGAGGCAAGGCCCGCGGTCTCGTGATTTCCCCCGAGTTTGCTCCAATAGGACCCAACTAAAAACCAGCTTTATACGGACCCAGGCCGCATGTGGGGAGGGAGGGGGCTCCGGGGCCGCCGTACCACGAACCCAGTCCCGCATCCTTAAGGCCCTCCGTGATGGAAGAGGCGAATTCCTTCGGAGACCTTCAGGAATTTGTTGGCTTTTTATTGCTTCGGGGAACCTTTTTCTCCTGGTTTTTAGCCAGGAGAAGACCGGATGGTGCTGAGGCTGGAGTTAATCATGATCCTAACTCGATGCAAACCATTCCCTGCCGTAAACATTGACAATAATGGAGATGATAAAATGAATGTGCTCATGCCTTAAGTGGTAGCTCCTTAAAGTGATCATGATTTGATGCAATCCTCAGATGTCTATTTCTAAAACAGTTAATACTGAGAGAGCTTAAAGAGATAATTGGGCAAAACTATTCAGTCATGTTCCAATCAGGAACCCTTGGCCATAGGGAGACGTCACTTGTGAATGGTGAAAACATGCTTACAGAGTGAGTCAGAACTGGGAGGGGAGCTGAGGAAAAAACTGTGGGGACAATGGCATATATATTTTCTATTGTATCCCTGGAATAGAGGTCCTTTCTTACAGATTGCTGCTCGATATCTCTAGGCTTGTGTATAAGATGTGGTGAGTGCCCCCACCTACTTCTCCAGTGTCTGCCCTCCCCACCCCCACCCACAGCATTCATCACTTGGCTCTGTGACGGTCCTATGTCACCCCCAATACCCAGCCATGTGTCAGGCTGTCTGCAACCAGGAGATGAATCGCCCAGTCGTACTTTAACTCTTTCCCAGGTGGCCCATCCCTCTTCTACTTCTTTAATAATATCTATAAAAGGAATACCCTTTTTCTCTGCTCTTTATATCGTGACACATCCCTTACTAATACCCTTACTTTTTTGGCTATGTTCCTGCATTCTCGGTGGATGTAAAATTCCTCCCGGTGACTCTATTTTTCTTTCTTCTCTTTAGGGATAGTAATCCCATCAAACAATTATGTAAATCTTGGGTCAGCTTGCCAATGTAAACGCTAACAAATCACGTGCCTTCACACTTGGGTACATTATAACCTACACCTTATATGAACCATATACCTAGAGGCACACCGAGTAGTATGATGTATACTTGGTGTGCTCCTCCACCAATCTAGAAATAGTATATGCTAGAATATACTATACTATCGTGTTCCCTATTCATTTTAACTCTTGCAATCCTTTCTTACACTGGACTCTGTTTTTCTCATCACTTAGGCGCAGACGGAGGGACGCGGCTCGACGCTCCATGGTGGACCAGGCGGTGCTCGATGAGGGCTTGGACCGGAACCATCGTCCCAATATGGAGGGGTATGAGGAGCGCATCCCTATGCTCATCAAGAACGGCAAGGCTTTCCGCCGAGCTGACGGTGAATACGCCGACATTTGTGAACTGCAGCTGCTTGGACACAGCGGCACCTGCCTGGCCGAGGTCAAGGACGGGGCCTTTAAAGGTCAATGTCAAGGAGCAAGGACCGTCTCTCAGGCGGACGGCGGTGGTGGAGGGGTAGGGGGTGGGGGTGGTGGCGGTGGTGGTGGCGGTGGTGGTGTAGGTGGGGAAGGGGGTCACCCCCAGAACCAGAACCACTCGCTACCGCACCAGCAGCAGCAGCCGCCGCAGCAGCTACAACAGCAACAGCATCCAGGCACTACAGAAAAGTGTATGACCATAAGTGGGCATGGCGGCGCGCTGCGGACGTTCAGGGTACCAAAGGATCCCTCCCATATCTATGAGTGCCCGGCGGCGCGCCACCAGGCGGCGGTAGCGGCGCCGCAGCAGCCGCATCCGGCGGGACTTTAGCCCGGCCCGGAAGTGGGCTGCCCACTGCCGCGGCGCATGCCCGGGGGCAGCACTACCACGAGCTGGACCCCAGTATGCTGCATAACTATGGCTTATCGCCGGCAGATGGCGTCCTGCTCGCGGCGGCCGACCGCCACATCCGCTACCTGCCCGACCTGATGCCTGAGGCAGCCGTAGAGAACGCCTCCAATACAATGAGGGACCAGCCTAGATGACAATCCACGACGGGGGCGTAGAGACCGAACTCTGAGGTTGCCATGGCGACGGAGACTATACAGGAACGTGGCCCATCAACCCCGCCTGCCTTCCTCCACTCTTCTCAATTACAGGAAAAGACTTAGCTGAGGTCTGTCCGTGATGGACGGGCTAAGCTCCTATACTAGGGAATATTTATTGGAAAACACAGATTAATCTTGTTATATATATTCTGAAGTGACTAGTTTTATACAGTTCATGTGGATATACTGTCGGTGTACTGATTACAAATTAAACCATAAGAGTATAATACTCCACAAGAAGCATGTACATAGTGCCATCAGTTTCAGAATAAAAAAATCGTCAGTGGAAATGTGGGACTGTATGCTTTACATCTTGTCTTGAAGAAAGCAATAGCTTATCTGGACAAAAGAAAATCATGATTTATGGGAATCAATATGTCAACTGGTTGTTTCTATGCGTATGCTATCTACTTACATATCTGCCATGTGTCTCCATGATGCAGTAGCTGTTTGGATGATAAGAGTGTTTTTCTGACTATAGCTACTGTAACGTTACTATCTGAACGTTTACACTGATCATTACGTGTGATAAGGACGTCAAATAAAAGATGTTGACTTTGTTGTCTTCTTACATGGTTTTTACATAATTATTCTGTTTTATCAATATCAAAGGACATTTGCCGATATTGGAGCCCAACACTGAGGGTAATGTAAGAAGATTTAATGAACACAGGTATTTTACAAATGGATGTTCTCTACTGAAGAAATACATGGTCCTTTGCTTCAGGACTTCATAATTACGAGACACAAAATGAAATCGGCAAACTGTTTGAAATAACATAAATATTGATTGTCCCTCTGTCTGTCAGTCGTTACCCGAGCTTAAACATACATATTTTCCAGTTTCCAGACAATTCCATTGCAATGAGCAAAACCAACTGCCTGAAACAATATGTACAACTGGGTATTTTGAATAAATGGCGTAGCATTATCTGGAGGCATGTGGTATATATCTTGAGCATTGGCCGAGTAACATGGGAGGTGGTTCCCACCAGAGCAGGAGGGCAGGGCGCGGCGGATGTATTAATACGCCCATAGCAGGGTGAATATATGTGGTCGCGCCTTATGGCATAACGCCTCAGGGGGGCTCTGTGTAGAGTCTGATTCAATTTATCTCCACATATTGGCATGGCCAGTGGGAAAGAGACTTTCTCCTTCATTCCTCTATACCCCGCTTGTGAGGTGCAGGAGTTGGACATAATCGTTGAAATACGTGCTTACTGCAGCCGATGTGTGTCCACATCCCTCCTACTTTGCCCCACACATGCCATTTGGGCCAATTACTTACTTACAGGAATTAATGCGCTGAGCACTATTTATTGGCCATACACCAAAGGGCACTCACCCTCCCCCATCTACTGATGGTATGCCGGGAAGAATGTAGACTGCCAACAGTTGCTTCATTCAGTAAGCAATCGAGCAGCAATTTATATTAAGTGTCCTTTTTTGTTTACTATAAAGGCACGGCCATCCCAAAGCAATTAACTTTAATCACCCTGGTATAGAGAGCTGCAACTTTATAGACGGTCTTTCAATGTCATGTCAGAGCATGCATGCTTAAATGTAAGGTAAAACAGCGCACGACAGGAAATCAGTCTTTCTGAAACATATTGGACCCATATTTATTATCGACTCTGTTATGGAGTGTTTATGGTCATGGCGATATAGGAGTTTTTAGGTAGACTATAAATACATGAATGCGACCTCCGCACTTTTCCATACGAGGCCATCCATTCATGATACCTCCCTGGAGTAGGTGGGATATTTTTTTCACCATGCTCGGCTGAATGACAGGGGTTCTGCTATAGCCTCTATAACCACGTGATCTACTACAGGCCATGTGACACAGGCCGGCCGTACGTAACCCTGGCTCTGTTCACGCCGCTGTGCGGCTCACATTATTCTTCCTGGCCACTGTTCGCCATGGAGTATCGCAAAGCTGTCAAATTTTCCATTGACAGACCCCCCTTAACGGTCGACCCCCATTACAGCCTGGGGGCAGTGCGGCCGGAGGTATATCATCCGCCTGCAGAGGCAGCTTGGGACCATCCCACCCTGCCCTCCTAACCCTGAGTGTACTGCAGAACCTCCCCCTGTCCCTAAAGGCAACCTTTAGTGTACTGCAGAACCTGTCCCCACTATCACACTAGGCAATCCTTAGTGTACTGAAGAATCTACTCCACTGTCCCACTAGGCAACCTTTAATGCATTGCAAAACCTACCCCCACTCTCCCACTAGGCAACCTTTAGTGTACTGCAGAATCTGTTCCCCCTGTCTTACTAGGTGGCCTTTAATGTACTGCAAAACCTGCCTCCACTGCCCCACAAGGCAACCCTTGGTGTACTACTGCAGAATCTGCCCCGACTGTCTCACTAGGCAACACTTAGTCTACTGCAGAATTTCCCTTGTGTTTTAGGTAATCCTTCCCTTAGACAACCATCGTTGTACTCAATGACCTCTGGCTGTTTCTTTCCGTATAGGTAACCTTTATTGTGCCGATAAACATTTTCTCTGTCCCTCTAAGGCCACTAAAAAAAGGTTTCTCATCACCGCGCATCATAAAAACAAGGTTTTGAGGAAAACTTTTTGGCCTAAGTAACACTTTGTTCACTGCAGAAGCCCCCTTTGTCCCTCTAATTAACCCTCGGTGTACTGTAAAACATCCCCGTCTAAGTAGCATTAGACACATTGATATACAGATTCACCTAATCGCATAAGAACCTAAATTCCATGTATACGTTCTGGTTGCTGGGATATTCTAAACTCAGCTCCATCTTGGGAAATATGCCACCGACACTGAATTATGTCTAGTTTGTAATACATTTCGTGAACCCCTGTCTATACACAGCAGTATGTCATCATTTAACTCGAAGTAATCCCCTGTATACTACTGTGGAAGCTCTTAGTATCCCTGCAACGTCCTACGGCGTGAAACTAAGTCTGGTGAACCTTTCAATGTCCCTCAGGAATCTACTGGTATTGGTGGAATGGTTGAGGATCTTACTGCCCCCGATGCTTTGCTTAGAAAAAGCCATAGTTCGATATAGATCTAGATATATTTTACTGACCCTCTTGCGAGCACATAATTATGTATCATCCATAAAGAAATCAATGTCAGAAACACCTCTATCCCATCCATATATCATTGAGATATGCTGGGACTCCACTACGCGATTTTTTGGGTAATTCTCACGATTCGATCATACCCTGATAACACTAGCTATCCCATATGTAAGGGAGATGATCGGGTCAGATATAAAGTGTCAGGGTTTGTTTATGTTTACATCACATGTATTATGTATACAGTTTTAGTAGGTAAAGACATAGGCCTAGAGATCGCACCATTCAGACCGATAAAAATCAAACCTGTTAGATGTAAGATCAGGAGCAAAAATCGGTCTGGGTTGCAAAATCGGGATATAAATCGGGACCTTAATCGTATTATATAGCCTTGGCAATTCTATTTTCCATTTGTTGATAAATAAAAACGTTGTATGTAAACATAAACCTATGGCAGGATCTATAGTACTTTCCTGTTTAAGGTATGTAAATATTATGGGATATAACTGAGTCTGATTCGTGAGAATAGCCCCGATTTGTGAATAAAATCGGTTAGTGGAGCCCCACCTATACACTTAGGTCTATTTTCTATTGGCCGATTTGGGGGTCCATTGGTATACCCACTACATCCGCCGATCGTGGCCGATTGGTCTGCTGACTTTAGGCTATACTATACACCTGCATATTGTTTATTTCATACCAAATCCCTGACTGATCGGCGGGTGTAGTGGGTATACCGACGGATAGCACCCCTAAATCGGCTAATGGAAAATGGGCCTTAGAAACAGACCCACTGCAGTAATAATATTGTGAATGTTGTTTATGATACCCAACGAGTATAAATTATTCACAAATAAAACACATAAATCTACACTGCAATGTCAAGGGAGAACCAAGAGCTGACTCTCATAATGTTAATCTCAACCAGATAGGGTGACAGAGGGACAGGCTGCCAGTAATAATCACAACTGTGTGGGTATTACTGGCACCCTAACCATCTCGATGGCACTGAGATACAGCTCAAAAATGGATTTTCCAGCAGATAGAGGGCATAGATTTGTCGTGAAAACTCATAATAGTCAAGCTTGTGAAAACTCATAATGGTCAAGCGAATATCTGCATCAAGTTCATTTTATAACTTGGCCAGTATACCAATATAGTAGATCAGTATGGCACATAGGGCCATAACCCACTAGCCGAGGCATTATCGGCCAATACACCCTCAACAAACAGACCCACTTGCAGTACTTTGTAGTATAATTTTGTGGATGTATCGGCCGATAATGATACCAAATCGGGTAATGGGTTATGGCCCTTAGTGACTCCAGAATCATAATTTCGAAGGGATTTATCCTGGATGACAAAGCTAAATTACTTTGCCTTGAGAGTTGCGTGCTTTTCTTTAAGAAATTCCACACAATTCTGTCAGGGTATCAGTCAGACCCTCATCCTACCAGTAATACTCCACAGTAATCTGACCCCCTATAGCAATCCCTGTCCCAAATTTGTTTCAATATGATAGATAACCACCCCAACCAAACTGTACTGTCGTATCTATTTAGAACTGTCTTTCTCGACCATCAAACTTAAGTGTACACATGCCCTGAGGCTGCTCGTCCATGCACTTCCCGTCCCTTCCCTCGCTCATAACCATCACAATTTTCCAAATTCCTCCTCAACCCCCTCCTATTCCCCATGCAGCAGCCCCGTCATCCGGTTTTTGTTTGGGTGCAACGGGCGGTACGGTGGCGGTCACTCTATCTATGCTGAACACGTAAAAGATGCTCGGTGCCCGATGACCCAACATGGATGGGCCTGGCCTGCCCCACCCCTTATCGCCGCCAGCATGTGCTGCCGGAGAACAATGAGAGGAGGGCGCCACACGCCCGCCTCCAGGGCTTTGCTGGGGTGGGGATTGCAGGAATGCTCCTGGGTGGCGTGTGGGGTAGGACCGAATAGGCTGGGGTGCAGGGGGCCTGGTAGTAGCTATAGCTGAAGGGAGAGGGGCATTGGGATAGGGATGTGCCAAGGGATATGCCAAAGGGGTAAGGTTAGGAAAAGGGGAGGGTTTTGGGAGTTGGGCATAGAGAAGGCTAAGGCGTAGGAGGTGTGGGGGACAGCTAGGATGGAGTAGAGCTAGGCGTGACAGGAATCAGCAGTCCTACCCACACTTGTAGATAACCTCCATGTGCTACAGGGTCACTGTTTATCAAACAACGAGGACCTGTCCTGTCTGGTATGTATAAGGCCTTGGCATTGTGCCCTTTAATTCTCTGACCTAAACTCCTTACACCGTTTGCACCGGCCTCTTTATAGTGCACCCCCTCCCCACATGCTGTACTCACCCACCCCAGTCACATGAGACCAGCAGTCTGCCAAAGCCTCCCTCCTTTCCCTGTGAGCCGCTATTTGTATTGCTCATTATAACAAAGCAGGGACTGACTCTCCCCATGAATCTTTTAAATCTGAGTTAGGAATGATCGGCATGCGATGGGTCGTCTACCCACTGACATTACGGATGGGATTCCTAGACTGGAAACACCTTGACTCCCTTCTGCAGTGATATACTAAGACATTTTAACACGCACATGAGATTGCATATAGTAGTCCTGAAGCAGAAGACCAGGTACATGAGAGCTCTATATAAAAAAGTTGATATTTTCACGAAGTCAAAATAGGGAACATACCGTTAGTCTCATGGGAAAATGGGGTAATATCTGTTATACTAAAATATGAATTATTTTATTCCTAGAGAAATCAGCTCTTGAATGTTAATCTGATGAATCTGGAAATGGGCAAAAAGGACTTCCCTGGTTCAGTTCTGAAGAGTAGCCAGCGTTATTCACTGCATCTAAACCCTAAGCCTGAAGCATAAACCACATTGCCAAATATTTCCTGATGTGTGCTCATCCTTCACTCATCTGTTGAACTAAAACTTGACAGCTGGGCGTCTGTCTAACAATAATATCGTCCACAATGGCATATCGCCTTGGCATACACAAGAGTCGATTCTCTGTATACATGTGCACGTCTGTTCTGATATAACATTCTGTCTATAAGCATGTGCCAGGATCGAAAACCGTAAACTGAGGATTGTCCCACACTACACCCATTTAGCAACAGCTGTCACATAATTTTGATATTCACGTCCACAAGAGGATACATAATGTAATTCTTCCTAGCTCTATTATTAGAACAGATTATTCAAAGGAAATGTCTGAACCCATTGTGAGACAATCCCCATAAGCCATACTTAATGCAGATGATGACGTCTAGAAGACAGTTTGTGGGAAGGTTGCTGTCTAGGTTGGCGGGTTTTAAATAGGCCAAAAGTCAAAAGTCCTCCGGCACCTTATAGTCTGTACCTGTAATAATTATATTGAGAAATGCAATAAGAACAAAAGCCTTAATTGATATCTTGTAATTATACGTACGACTCTGAGGGGACGTTTTCTTAAGGAGTATCAGAGGGAGCGTGTAAACTACCTTTTTCATTAAGATCAAACCATGAAAGTGCAGTGTACATGCCATCATGATAATACAATCCTGATGACTTCACCTTTTCTGGTGGATATAATCCTTGCTAATTGACTATAGTTGACTGCTACCGGGTACTTTGGTTTGTATACCATCAGACGGATTGTGATAGATAGTTTCATTGGTAAACATTGTCCTGTGTACAATTCTATCGAGTATCCGTTTATGGTATGGTCGGTGATTATTTACCCAGTAAATAACAACTATGACAATATGAAGCACGCAGTAAGACGCTACAGTTACATAGGAACATTAATCTTCTGATCCTCAGCCCCACGGCTCAGGTCACTACAGGCTAATTTACCTGATTTATAAATCTACCCCTGGCTTTGAATGATTCAGGTCTTGGCATCATAAACCTCTCAGGGTGGGATCGAGTTTCGCCTTCCTCTGTACCCACCGTCTTGGTCTGCACCCAATTAATCTGATTCCTTGGTCGGCTACACCAGCCGTGTCTTGGACAAAGGCTGTGATACTGAATAAATAACCAGACCCCTACACTGATGTTTGATCCCCTACTTGAAGAAGGATGGTTCAGAACTCTACACCAGTCTAGATGATAATCTCCGGTTTTCCCACATTCATGGAATCTAGGCTGGCTATGTATAGGGTGTGATTTTTCCTTATCTTAGCAGTAAGCTGGTGAATCGTGTCAAACCTGCCAGGCTGCTGCCAGCAAGGCGCCAGGCAAGCCCAACCGACCCCCCCCCCCCACTCCCCCACCCCCGTGCCAAGGACTCTTCAAACCAGGCGCAGAGACCAAAGACGCTGGAGATAGGGAAAGGTTGCCTCTTTTTTAATGCAACCAGTCTAGGCTGGAGAACGTGGGTGGATGCTAACCTTTTGAAAAGCGAAATAACGAGTTTTTTAACAGTTGGATTCTTCATCTTCCCCGAGACACAGCCTCAACTCCACACGTACTGGAGTGCGTTTTTATGCCCGACCCCTCTCCTCTGCGTTCCAATTCTTGGTCTGAAGTGGAACCTGAAAAAAAAGGTCAGTTGGTCTCTGATCAGTGGGGATATTTTCTCAACGATAAGTCAGTAATAAAAGAGGACAAAATAACCTAATACAGGGGTGTGTCCCTTTGGTGCGAGCAGTAAGCTCAAACTGGCCGTGAGATTTGATTGTGAGCTGCTCAGGCAATGTAAGCCTATTGCTCAGATCGGCTCACTCTTCACACTCCACTCCCCCGACTGGAGATGGTATATGCTAATAGCATTGGCGTCAGAGATGGCGAGACATCATTATCTGTGAATCTAATCATTCTGACAGGAATTGATCCGACCAAATAACCTTTCTTAATGAAATGTCTTTCATGCCATGCGAATTGGGCCAGAGTCAAGCGTTTCCCAGTGACTATTTGGCTCGTACCTACTGGCATTACTACCCTCCTCTTCTAGCTGCTTTCCTCTGAATGCCTAGTCACTGTATAGAGATTGGCATCCAGGATGATTCATGGTGCTTAATACATGGGGCCCACCTACACGGTCCAAATCAGAACCTCTCCCAGAATGGCTGTGGCTATTTATACGTTTTATTTTATTTTATTCCATTAATAGGTTGGTATCGGCTGCGATTTTGCAATGATCTTTGGCCGATAGTGAAAATCACGCTATTGAGACATTTAACTTGTTAATTCAATCAAATGTCAGACAAAGAGGATTGGCTAAAACCAATTGACTGGGCACTTTGAAGACATTTAATTCTATTCCCCAACCTGTAATATGGGACTCGACTGAAACAATTGAACAGGTATGGAATACATACCGCAAAGCCTTCGTACTACCCGCGGTTAGTGTGAGAAATAAACCCTCAGTGCGGGTAATAGGGTTAGCATGAACTCAGGATGCGGGTTATATGAGGTTTGCAGAAATATACTTTAGTACTAAAGTACCCACAATCAGACAACAGGAGCGGGCTCTACCGTTTTCTAGGTGCGGGTTATACTATGGGTGCGGGAAGTACGATAGACCGTTATCATAATAATTTCTTTTTATTATGCACTCATACATCCGTTTCACCCTGTTAATCCTACCCACCAAATCTGATACTTACAAATCTCCCAAACACCACCAAGTGTTGCCAATTGCAACCTAGCACCTGACCCGGAGCCCACCTTGCCTTGATGAAGTAGTACACTGTTGGGAGACAAGGGGTATGGCAGGGTGGGAGGGTGGGACGGATGCAACCCAACCCTAGCACCCCCATACAACGCCACGCACCTGCAGCCACCTCCTACAGGGAGAATTAATCTCCTCCAGCTAATTACAAGTAAAGGCGAGCCTAGTAATTGTCCCCGCCCGCTGCCTTTTATTCATACACCCTTTGATTACTCGGCGTGGGGTCAGTTGATTTACTACTCTCCGTGAGAATTCTCACCCTACCCAGAGACCCACCTCTCTTTTTTTTCACGCCCTCACCATTCTTATACGTGCCCTACTCAACGCCTGATGAATACATGCTTATATTGTGTCAACAATTGGCGGCAAGGACCAACATAGGCAAAAACATGAGTGCATATAGCTAATCGAAAAAAGGATTTTACACATGGGTTATGAATAAAGGAAGTTAAGCGGTCAAGCGTGGGTGGTGTGTAAATATAGAATTAATAAAAGACCGTTACAGCAACACCATTTCCAAGTTAGTAATTCCCAAGCAAACTAGTGTGAGAATGTGCCGACCTTGTGTCGACACAAGGCAACCTAATACGCAATAGGGCGCTGTAGCAGGAGCAGTATTTACAGGTAGTATACATGGAAATTTATAGGGAAGTGAGCAGGGGGAAGTGTGTCTAAATAGTATACATCAGACCCAGGCAAAGAGCCCCCAATTATCCGTAAAACAAGATGCTACACATGGAAATAGATAGTTGAAGAAAAAGAAGTGTCTGTGAGCAGTATATGGGAATAGGGAGCTGTAAATACATCGGAAACAGTGTGTGTACGTAGTATATGGAAATAGGGAGCTGTATTGGGGACAGTGTGTGTAGGTAGTATATGGGAATAGGGAACTGTATTGGGGACAGTGTGTGTAGGTAGTATATGGGAATAGGGAACTGTATCGGGGACAGTGTGTGTAAGTAGGATATGGAAATAGGGAGCTGTATCGGGGACAGTGTGTATAAGTAGCATATGGAAATAAGGAGCTGTATCTGGAACAATGTGTGAAAGTAGTATATGGAAAAATGGAGCTGTATCAGGAACAGTGTGTGTAAGTAGTATATGGAAATAGGGAACTACATCAGGAACAGTGTGTGTAGGGAGGATATGGAAATAGGGAGCTGTATCAAGAACGGTGTCTGTAAATAGTATATGGGAATAGGGAGCTGTATCGGGGACAGTGTGTGTAGATAGTATATGGGAACAGGGAGCTGAATCGGCTCAAGTAGTATATGACAATAGAGACCTGTATCGGGGACAGTGTCTACTAGCTGGCAACTTACATTTGTCTTCCTCATCATCCTTGGCAACTATATGCCATAGTTCTTCAAATGCCTCCTACTGGATAGGGAAACTGCAGTCATTGATAAATAATCTTAGTATTAGCCAGTGGCCTTATGGTCATGTATATCGTTGCTTAGATAGAAACGGTGTGTATAGGTAGTAGGATTATATGGAAAAGGACAGCAGGAGCAATCAGTGTAAGTAATAAAGTGAAGTGGAGGTGATTACCAAGAATACTCTTTTGGGTGCAGCATGTAGCATGGAGAAGAGACAATCCATGTTACAAAAACAGGTGAATATTATTTACCCAAGGTGATATAACGTATGACCTAGTGTATTGCCAACAAAGACTAAATGGATAAAAAAGTTTAATCAAATATAGTAAATATTGGAGCACTTTCCAAATATGTCCTTTCTCCCGTGACTCCCTGATGTCCCTGCAGGAAGTTGAGATCCAATTCGAGACGAGTCGTGATGAAAAGAGGTTACCACAAATATTAGACCATGGAAGAATAATAATGGCTAACTTCTGCCCATATGATTGGATTTCTTACCCTCAGTCGTGTCTGTATGTATACGAACGTAGAAGAAGAAAAACTCGATCGCTTACACAAAATTCATAATAGACAAAATGTGCCTCATGTGAGAACATATCTATGGGGATCCAAACCAAAATATAGAAAATACTTTTATATCTAAATATCATACTTAAAGTAAAATCCTGCCTCCTATGCAACTATTAAATGTGCATCAGCTGTCGAAAGCCATATCAGCTGGGTGTTGGGACAGTACCCCGTTAGAACAATAGAAGGTAGAGCACATGGACCAGGCTAGAGCCCTATGGCCTATATGGCGTCCATTCCACTACGCATGCGTGACCGGCAGGGGTGTTGTTGGGGCAGATCCCGTGCAATATCCGGCCACCGGAAGTGAGCAGCGTTCGTATGACTCACATCCGGCCAACCCTCGACGTCCATTTCTTTTTTGTGTATTTTTACAAATGGTCGATGTTTGTCACATGTCAAGAGATTTGCCCCTCGGCCTGCCTGACTGCCTGCCTGTCAGCCATGGACACGGGGAGATGTGAGAAAAATGATGGCCGTTGAAGGCTGTAATTGATATTGTTTGCAAATGACTGAGTTAAAAAAAAGGGGACAATGGCGATTTTATTTTACTTGCAATCTGACCGCCCACTCCCCATGCACCGCCCTCGCCGGGGACGAACTCACACACCCCTACTCAATGTGTTTAACCCACGCTCACTGAACACCCTGAACATAAAAACTAGTGGTTACAGGCATGGAGGAGGGTGATGGGGAGGGACAGGGGAGAAGGGTGAGTTATTCCCCTTCCATTAGGCAGCTAACTGTCCGGCCGGCCGCGGCCGTTAGGAAGCATTTAGCCATTAGCGGCCACCGTACGGCGGCCATTATCAGTGAGCCGTGACCGGGGCCGCCATGTTGTCGTTTCCCCTCTGTTGGACACGCATGACTGAGTCTGAGCAGCCTCCATCACCGGCACTGAGCCATGCCAGGACCCGGCACCCCCGCAGGGACTTTACGGGCTAGACACTCATCCAAGGTAAGTAGAGCAAAACGGGAGATCGGGGTGTAAGGCCATAGTATTATGGAGGATCGGAATGAGTGTGCAATACTGGATGGATACTGTACGAGTAAGGAAGGGTAGGTAAGCTGACGAGATTATTTAATGGACCCACGTGTGTTTTATCTGGGCAAGCTGATAATTTTGGCCAGGGCAGCCAGATGGGCTCAGTCCACTAGCTCAAGTGTTCATTTTATTTTGCAAATACGTCAGAACATACTCAGCTGTGATTATTCTCAGAAATGACCATTTCCCATTGCGAACAAAATTTTGTTTAACAGTGCATCAACATTCATCTACAATGACAACCAGTAGTCAATGTTGATTATATATCCGGTGCCCACGATTGTCATGGTGTTGTGTCACAGAGAGTTGGATCTGGGCACTTGAAATCTGGGCATATGGGGCCCACTTATCAACCAGAAATCTATAAAGAGTCCCATATGGCACCTAACTAGTATCCAGATGAGACCCATTATACAATGCTGACTCGGGGCCTTCATTACAAATGCGGTACCCATCTGGCTTTAGCACACGTGCGGCGCTAAAATGTAAACAATGCTACCGTGCAGTTTTGAAGTAGAATCTCCATTTGTAGCAAGATAGACGTAGGACAGGAGGGGTGGATAAAAGAGATTTCTAAGTGGGAGAGCCATGTATAAGGGAGAGTATGGGGCAAACAGCAGAGAGAACTAAAGGAGCCCGGGGGAGGGGGGGGGGGGTAAATGATTGTATGGATTGTATGGATCTAATGGACTGAAACTACATGCGGATGAGACCAATGCAGCCTATCATGTCTCCATGGTTTAACATGTTGTTCCCAATGATATACTTCACCTGGCAATGCTCAAATAATGTATTAACCTTGTTATCAAAGCAGCACAGAATTATATATGAGATTATGTGTGTTTTTAGTATCTGATTATGTTATTTTATGAACATCACACAGGAATCTCTAATACTATCTCTTTTAACGCCTGATTGACATCTTGGTAGTAATTACATCAAAGTCACCTGGTAAACTAAACCTTTTCAGACTCTTTGGCACAGTGTAAAGGTGATGTTACCATGATATACATGTACCAGGGTATGTGCCTGAGGTGGTTTTGGGCGTGCTAACGGGTAGGAACATCCCAGCAGTTGACTCAGGAGGAAGATGAAGGAATGAGAAGATGAAAGAGACATACGATGGAATGTGAGGTATGTATGAATAAACTCATGGATGGAGTAAGAGGCATCTGGTTGGAGTCTGGTAAAGCAGGATTAAAGACCTACAGATGACACGTAGGAAGAAGGAGGAATCAGCCAAATGAAGCCCAGGAGAAGGTCTGGGTGGATAATTAAAGGGACAAGGGGAGGACTATGGGGGGGGGGGGGCTGAGTATGTGGGGTAATGACCAGGGGCTGGTTTAGTATGGGCAATTAAGTAGGCCCCTAGGAACATGATATGGGTCTAATATTCTTACATCCTTATACGAATATTGTCTGATGGTTAGACACTCTAACATAAAGGTCTAGACATGGACCCTTCAGGCTTCACAGCCGACTCCAAACGGCCCGATCCGATCAGTAATTAGGTCTGATCCGATCAGAGTTATCAAACATGTTTGATATGGACTTGATGGGACGTCCTGCTGATTCAGTCTGCGATGACTACTAAGGATGTCCCAACTGTGGTAGTCGGAGGTTCAAGCTGGTCCATCAATGGTCGGCCTCAGTGATGTTCCGTTGTACAAATAAAGGACGTTCGGTGTTAAGTATAAACAGTTTTTATACTACCTACTCCATCCACACACGATTGGGTGTCCTGATGTGACTTGACACAGTTCATATATCCTGTGTAAAAAGGGACCTTCTGTAAAGTACCAGGTGTATATACTACTACCGCCAAAGTTTATGTACCCTTTGTAAGAAGATGACCTGGTGTAAAGCACCAATTGTAGATGCTACTACCCCCACAGTCCATGTATCCGTTGTAAGAAGGTGACCTGGTATAAAGCACCAATTTATATACTACTACCTCCACAGTGCATGTATCCTTTGTAAGAAGGTGACCTGGTGGAAATCACCAATTGTATATACTACTACCCCCACAGTCCATGTATCCGTTGTAAGAAGGTGACCTGGTATAAAGCACCAATTGTATATACCACTACCTCCACAGTGCATGTATCCGTTGTAAGAAGGTGACCTGCTGTAAAGTACCAATTGTATATACTACTACCTCCACAGTGCATGTATCCTTTGTAAGAAGGTGACCTGGTATAAAGCACCAATTGTATATACTACCACCTCCACAGTTCATGTACCCTGTGTAAGAAGGTGACCTGCCGTAAAGTACCAATTGTATATACTACTACCTCCACAGTGCATGTACCCTGTGTAAGAAGGTGACCTGCTGTAAAGTACCAATTGTATATACTACTACCTCCACAGTTCATATACCCTGTGTAAGAAGGTGACCTGGTGTAAAGCACCAATTGTATATACTACTACCTCCACAGTGCATGTACCCTGTGTAAGAAGGTGACCTGCTGTAAAGAACCAACTGTATATGCTACTACCTCCACAGTGCATGTACCCTGTGTAAGAAGGTGACCTGCTGTAAAGTACCAATTGTATATACTACTACCTCCACAGTGCATGTACCCTGTGTAAGAAGGTGACCTGCTGTAAAGTACCAATTGTATATACTACTACCTCCACAGTTCATATACCCTGTGTAAGAAGGTGACCTGGTGTAAAGCACCAATTGTATATACTACTACCCCCACAGTTCATGTAGCCTGTGTAAGAACGTGGCCCGCTGTAAAGAACCAACTGTATATGCTACTACCTCCATAGTTTATGTACCCCATGTAGGGAGGTGACCTGGTGTAAAGCACCAATTGTATATGCTACTACCTCCACAGTGCATGTACCCTGTGTAAGAAGGTGACCTGCTGTAAAGAACCAACTGTATATGCTACTACCTCCACAGTGCATGTACCCTGTGTAAGAAGGTGACCTGCTGTAAAGTACCAATTGTATATACTACTACCTCCACAGTCCATGTACCCTGTGTAAGAAGGTGACCTGCTGTAAAGTACCAATTGTATATACTACTACCTCCACAGTTCATATACCCTGTGTAAGAAGGTGACCTGGTGTAAAGCACCAATTGTATATACTACTACCCCCACAGTTCATGTAGCCTGTGTAAGAACGTGGCCCGCTGTAAAGAACCAACTGTATATGCTACTACCTCCATAGTTTATGTACCCCATGTAGGGAGGTGACCTGGTGTAAAGCACCAATTGTATATGCTACTACCTCCACACTGGTGCTAGGCGTTTACCCCCCCCCTGGAATCGAGTTTAGAGACGATATCTCATATTGCCCTCCTGTTAAAACGGGTGCACCAGATATGCTACTACCCCCACAGTCCATGTATCCGTTGTAAGAAGGTGACCTGGTATAAAGCACCAATTGTATATACTACTACCCCCACAGTCCATGTATCCTTTGTAAGAAGGTGACCTGGTGTAAAGCACCAATTATTGTAGATGCTACTACCCCCACAGCTCATGTAGCCTGTGTAAGAACGTGACCTGCTGTAAAGCACCAATTGTATATGCTACTACCCCCACAGTGGTGCTAGGCGTTTACGCCCTCCCCCCCCCCCCCCCCCCCCCCCCATGGAATCGAGTTTAGAGACGCTATCTCATATTGCCCTCCTGTTAAAATGGGTGCACCAGAACCAAACCACAAATGAAATGACATCATCCATTCAAAAACAGCACCATACACGTTTATATTTGGTAAATTCAGCAGCCAACGTCCAGTATAATTGAAGTAAAAACCATGAGCACCAAGCAGGGTGACTCGTCTGGGTCTGGTCGGTATGGGCATGGGCTGGAGGACGGTGGGAAGGGGTGATTTAGAATAAGGGGCGAGGGGGTGGTGCTTATATCTTTGCCCAGCTCGGAGCAGGAGGCTTCGGGGCACCATGGTCAAAGAAGGTCGAGAAGCGCTGAAGTGGGGAGGGGGGTTGGGTTGGGGTCTTCGGGCTTCTCCAGGACGGGGAGGGTGGAGGGGGGCGGTGTTTAGTGGCGGCGTGGAGCGGCCCAGACCCGGCGTGACTGGGCCCTATTTCACGGGCCGCTCCCCCTGGCCAGCCGCCCCGGGGACTGACCATTAGTGACCCGTCCAGGGAGCGCTGTGAGAGAAACCAGATATCGACGTTTGGAGGACGGCGTTTATGTCACCCATATCACTTAGCCGTCCGCTGGTTTGAATCAGCCGTCTGGCTATAGATACAGGCACTGTTAGATGGGAATACTTAACGGTCACTACTTGTCTCTGCCCTACTATAGCAGCGATAGAAGGGATGCCACCATTTACAACCCAACAGAAATACCGATACGGTAAGAATAACACTTCCCACCACAGCCCTGATGGTATTTTTCATGATCGCCAGGCAGTGCCATTTCTTGACTGATTACCAGAAACAATGAATGTGGATGTAAGAATGTCAGGTTTGAAGCTGTTTTCTTTATTAATCAATCAGAGGAATGCGAATACTGTAGTTCATGCCTATAGAAAAAATTGCTTTGATATCTTTTTATCAGTAGAGTTAAGAATGGGCAACTAGTCAGAGGATCTCAAATGGCAATAATCTGATAGCTATTGGACACTGTTGATACAAAAAAAAGTCTTTGTATTGGAAGATCCTTTTGTGAAACGCTCGAATTCTAGGCTTTCCATGACGTATAATATGAATAGATTGTACATATAAGATCTATTAGACTGTGCCAGAGCATATATGGACATTAGATTTGGAGTTACTGGTACAGTTAGCATCGGCGGGATGGGCAGGTCTAAGCTTCTGTGTAAGGTTACAAATAAGATAACCACTATGTTCACTAGTTCTGGTGACAGGCGATAAGAGGAGCCAGCTGCAACCGTTCAATACGGCGCCATACCAAAGTGAACCGGTTTCCTACCAACGCAGTCCCATTTTCTCTTAAGGCTTGCACTTAGAATTATTAATCATAACTAATCAATATGTTAATTTCCTAAAGTACCTACCGCATAGATTTGCTTCACTTGCTCATTATATAGACTTTAACAATGGATGAAGGTTAAAAAGAGAAGCAATACGTTTAATGGTTCTGAAAAATGGCAGATTGGTATGATAATGAAACCTTCACTTTTGGGAAGTGACATGATTGGAAAATGGGTAATGCAGGCATCCTGCCTCGTAGGGGACTATATTGTATTATCATAATGATTAATATATAACATGTATAAAGCATAAATGGTTTTATTTTGAGATCATTTTATTCACAAATAACCATGTAAAGAAATCACATTCCCACATTACAACATTGTTGTGTATTATTTTATTATTGTACCAAATACAGTACTGTAAATACACCTGACAACAGCGTAGGTGTCCATAAATTGTGTATGTTACATTATTTAAACATGCACGTGCAATGTATAATACTATGAGAAAATACCTGGTAATTGATCATAGACCATACATTTGATTGGGTTTACCAGTGCAACTTTTCAACTTCTTCATTTTCAATTACTGCAAAAATATCAATATTTATAAATATATCATCAACTATGAATCGTCAGGAATGTGTATACAGTATATACTATATCAATAATATTATAATAATACAGGGTATATATCATTGTTCTGACTGTTGCATCATATTTTATGCAAATAACAATTATGCAACTGAATTCAAATATTCATACTTTGTTCAACCATTTACAGCGCATAGATTCACATTTAACATGGTTGTTAAAGACGTTGCAAGAGAAGTGCAAACCATAACTGGTTAACCCTAGCATTAAATTATTATTGGCATGTAAGGACTAAATGCTACTTATTGCCAAGGTATTATAATATAGAATGGCAGGTGAGGTAGGTTATAGTGTGGAGAAGACTGAGGTGCTCAGAGGGGAGGGTCTAGGATATACAGGTGGTGTCGGGTTGCATGGCCTTCCAGACCCTCTGTAGCGTCCATGTACTCCATCTAAGGACTTAGTCACCTAGCTAACCGATCCCTCTCATTCCCCTATTCACTCTCTCCCAACCCCGCCCCTCCTGCCCAAGTGGCTTGTATGTACCCACTGCTCTACAGTGCCCTATTGGTCTGACTCCTCTTTCTGTTCTATAGGCCATTGTTCCTCTGGCTATGTCACATTCTCTGGATCAGACACAGTAACTGTCCATGGTCTTTATTCTGTCAGTTTGCTGGTGGTATCTCATTTCCCATCCCCTTTTCTCCTCCCTTTGCAGCTTATGCCTAATTCCGGTTGTGGGATATACCTTCCTCAATTACATAGATATTGCTATACACACAGACGTCTATATACCGTTAGTTCCAACTCCACTCCACCCTACCCCTACCGTACATCTCCCCTCAGATCGCCCATCTCCTATTTCACAACCACCTGAGTGTTTTGCTTATAAATAGGGTCCACCCACCCACACTGCCTCTGCACCTAGCACCCTGAAAATCCCGTCTCCCCCAACCCTTTACCCCCACCCTCCTCCTACAACGGGTAAATAACCAGCCAGCCCCAGTATACCATCGACCCTGCTGGTGGAGGTTGGCATTGCCTCACTTCAAAGACAGGTGGACTAGTATGGTGGTTGGCCTTATAGAGGCCCTTTGTAACCAGGTAGATGACAACAGACGGGTATTAATGATCACCGGCCCGGGGGCTGGTCCGGACACAGGTGCGAGCACACAGTGGGATCCATCGATCCTCCAGAAAAGGAAGCTGATCCCAAAGATCGCCTATAGTAAGGGAATATAATATGAGCAGCTCGTCCGTACCTGTATACTTATATGACATAAGGAGTCCCTCACCACCTGCTGGTCCACATCTAGAGCAGAGAGCTCTGCTCTTGAGTTTCTCTCAGCTTGGATTCCTCCCCAGCATGTCTACTATTTTGTGTCAGGGTTCATTCAGGAGGGTCTCAATCACCAGCAATAACTGACCAGTAGCATGCAATACCACTTTTCTAATCTTGGTGCTACATGGAAGGTCCAGGTGGCCGGCGGCTGGTCAGCTCTCATGGCCTCTGCCTTTAGTATGGAAACTGATACTAGGGCGGGCTCAGGTCTGTCCCCCGGGCAGCCGTCGTCTACCCTTACCTAGGTCTCCTCTTAGATGTAATGGCGCAACCATCGTTTATCTTATAGTATTCGTCGTCTGAGGAAGGCAGAATCTCCGATATATTGTAGATATCTTTAAAATCAGTTATAATTTTACTCTACCTGTATCTCTCATTTTTTGAACGACTACACCCTGTGGGTACATGTGTATGTCTATCATCAAATAGTGCAAATGTCTTTCATGCATATAAAAATAAACTGCTTCTTTATGACATAATACCAATTGTTTTGTATGTGTATCGTTAAATCCCTTCGTACCACTCCCAGCACCCACATTTTTTCACTAAAGGAAAGTAGCATATGCTTTAGTAGAAATGAGTTGAACCTGTATGTATATTACTATGCATCTTCTTTTCATTAGCTTAGAGAAGTGGTACTAGCTAGAACAAATTAGCGTATAGAAATTGAGCATAACTTTTAACTCTAATGATCGACTGCTCTTGGTCTTTTATCACCTGCAGATGCTTTCGGCCTTTATTGATATTCCAACTATTGAGCTATAGAGCTGTCCAAAATTACTATTTACCGTGAAGACTGCGAGAAAGATCACGCTTTCTTGGTCCAAATTTGTAGATATGTATGGCCAATAAAATATCACCCCAACACATTTCTACTAAATTGTACATGGCAAAATGTTTTCGTGTACATATTTTCTAACCACTGCTTATAAAGGGGGGCGGGCATTTATCGTGACTGTTTTAGCATGGGTACACTATTCCTATCCTGGCCTAGGCTGTACTCAATTGTCAAAGCTGTCATGCAGCCGCAGTAGCACCTTTCAGATAGGGGATCCAAGTAGGAATTTGCATGTAAAGATCTAGATTCATAAAGATAAAGTCGTATATGGGTTACATCCCTATTAAAGCTCCCGTTTCAGTGTCAAGTATAGGCAAGGGGTGGGGATGGCAATGGGATATGAGGGTAGGGACCAATTAGCCAACTACCGGTTCAACCCCACACATGCACAGTCTCAATCAGTGTAGCAGAATCCGACATGAATTACATTTTCTGGCGATGGATTCATACCAGTTTAAGTAATTGAGGGAAATCTGAGCCCTTCCTTTTCCCGATCCCTTACTGAAATTAATAAGGCAAGAACCTGAATACAAGTAAACTAAAACCAGAGGCAAGGAATCGGACAGGTTCGTGTCTATGCTTCCACATATGTATTCGTCCTGTAGTGAGTTCATCTTCAGCTAAGGCATGTAGTCACTAGTGGAGGCTGGATATCATTCAAGGTGCTATTACATTCTAGAGCAAACCAGAGTGTTTGTTGAGATTAGTATAGGAACATTGCTCATCCGTATTTGTGGTTGCCAATGTCATGACGTAACGGAGGAAATAACAAAATTATACATTATAGTTTATGATATTAGGATACACTACTTAACATGATTATGAGTGTTTTCGCCAGTTGAATGAAGACAAAATTCAGATCTATCATTTCCCTTTCTATTCACATCATATCACCAAGTGCCCAGTGTGGATCTAGGCACATGGTCGGCCCATTGTCGCTACATCATACATCAAAAGTGCCTATTACTGTAATATTGATAATCGTAAAATAGTGTACCTCGTATATATAGGACCATTATAATGAAATATCCTTCCAATACATAACGTAGGAAACAATTTACACAGTCCTACTTTACACTGAAATGAAGGCAATAGAATAGCACATTTGATTAAAAAAACAAAAAACATTGGAAACATGCGTGACATATTCAGACGTATACCCGGGTATGCACCCATGTTCCGTCCAACCGCCCTTTTCCCCCTTCGTTCTCTCAAAAGAAGAACTCAGTAAGCATATCGTCCGATTCCTCTCGGGATACATGATGTATTACTGGTATGTATATATTTCTTCACACATCACTCTCATTCCTTGGTTGGCAAAACAATGAACCCGTTCCTCTACTCTAGTTCCAACATGTAGCAATGAAGAATGAATCGTTGAGCAATGGCAGCCTCCAACCTGTCCATATATCAAATATATCTTTATACCTTGGTATTGCCCCCTGGAGGGACACTGTATGCAGCATATATTATAACGGTACATCTTCCCTATGTACAGAACAGTCCCCATCCCCAATGTGGCTTGCCAAAGCTGGCAATGTCTTGGTGATATACGGGCTGGGCTTTCCCTTTGCTGCAGTATGTAGAAGCCATGTCAAGGGTCTCATTCACACACAAAGAACATTATTGGCAATCGAAACGGCTCCACGCCCTGCATTCTAAAGCAGCTACCATTGACCACATGGCTCCTCTGTGGATCTACTGGTTCCCCATGGTAGATGGCACAGGGAATCAGTGTGTATGCAGACATAACGTCCTCCTCAATGGATGTGTGTAGTGTGAGCAGCAAACACCAGGGGGCAGCAGCATACTGCTGGTTGATCACCATTATCCTCTGTGTGTGGGGTCTCAGTAGGTAGATCTGCAAGTGGCCAAACTGTTGGTAAAATAACGGCATATATATACTGTTATCTCCATAGCACAATATCAAAGGGCTACATGTTACAAAAGTGAAACAGCACTGTTTGTGAGAAAATCTGTACAATACTGTGTGTGGGATTCCACTGGGCCTTTTGTGTATCTTTTGGTAGTGGCGCAATAGTATAATGCCCTATATTCATCCCCAATAGTCAGACGTTTTCCCTTTTTTTCTCCTGGTCACCCAACCGGAAACGAACCATCATGATGGTTTCTTAATGATTGTCCATAATTCAGGTAGCGAGAATTATATAAATAATCCAGAGATTAATATTTCACATTTTAGGCAATATAGAAACATCATATTTAAATATACTACATGTATATATCCACGCTCTAGTAAATACCTTTGCTCTACTCTTTCAACACTCCAATTAGCAATTGATTTCTGTCTGGTTACCTATATGGGGGCACTGAGTTTCCGGTGTGGTACACGTGACCCGTTACAATGATCTACATTCAGGAACTGCCGGAAGGGGGCGTCACCTGGCCCACAGTTGTTCCCGCCACCGACAAAAGGGGGCACTGCCATGGAGTTGCGGTGCTGAGGGTGGTGCGTGTGATCAGCCTCCCCCTCCAGGCGGAAGGAGCAGCGCCTGGAGGAAGGCAGCAGGGAGGAGAAGGTGATCTTGGTCTGGAAACTACCACTGCGAGGAGGCCCGTTACTGGCTTTACGTGAGTGGCGGCGGAACAAGGCCATGAGTGCCGTCTGGAAACTGTGTCTGAAGTTCTTAGACATGAAGGCGTAGACGATGGGGTTGATGCACGAGTTGGTGTAGGTCATGAGGGCAAAGGCCTGCCTCATGGGTTTCAGGTCCCCAAAGTGGTACCTGTCCACGTGGCCGAATGCCACTAGCACGTTGTCCACCAGGAAGGGGCCCCAGCAGAGAGCAAAGAGCACGATGATGGTCACCAGCATCTTTATCACCTGTGGCAAAAATATGACATAAGTGTTACAGATCTATATATAGAAATACTTGTATAAAAAGACCACATAGATTTGGGGTGTAATGTCTGAGAATATTACCATCTTTAACCTCTGATGTCTAATCGCATAGAGCTATGATGGGGGGACACCTTTAAAACAATAAAACATCCGATACATTTTACCTTTTGAGAACCAAATATGATACAATGTATAGAAATAAACATAAAGTCAAAACCATGTCTTAAAGATTTGCACATAGTATGTAATGAGTCCAACAATATGACGAAACCAAATGCAGTAAATATCTGTTGATCAAAGACATTGGGTAGATTCACCCCTTTCGGACGTTCGTTTTCAGAGAGAATGTGACCCTTTCTTCATTTTAGCATACGTGTGTCTAGTCCATGCATTACCTTCCCAAAAACACCGTTGGAAAGAAAAAGAATCCCTTTTTATGTAGTATTAACAAGTTTTCATATCAAAATGATTTTTTAAAGGTAAATAACGTAATGCAACACTGGTAATTTAAAAGGGCAAATTTCACCTGAAGTCGGACACCTGATAAGAAAGATTCACCTGAAGTCGGTTATCCCTGTTTTGGAAAATAGATATGAAAGAAATCATTATTTTCTGATGATAGAGAGGTCCATATTGATATGAGGTTTAAAGTCCACCACATTTATTCTGAGATTTACCTGTATTATGCATGAAATGAGGACTGATCACTAGCAATGGTAAGCCATGATGTATAGTTCCTAAACAAAATTTTGAAACATTTTTAAGGAAGGCGGTATAAAAAAAACGATACAAATGATTGAAACATCATAAAGTCTCCATTCAATTTGTCAATATCATGTATCCCCCCCATGTTCAGGTATCCTAATATGACCCTTCATGTTATATACACCCCATTTATCAAATTCCCTATGCAATATGGCTTATATTGTGATCAATAGACAGGATATTACTGTCCAACTCTGAAATTGGTGTCCGACTCAGGGTGAAATTACATGGTCAATTTCAATTGGCTATAAATAGCAGTATTCTTACATTTGACCCTTATTTTTCTGACCATTTTCTTCACACAATGTAGGAGTGTCATCTAATATAAATTTACATGTATGCACAAGATGCAAGCATAGGCTCATAATAGAGCAATTTGTAAAACTATTTTTCCATTTTCTTATGTAATTATAGAAACAAATGAACAAATCTGCTTTTACTTAACCACACTGGAAAACATATGAAGAGCTATGCTAGATATATACTGTTTTCATATAATGCAAGATAAACTTATGTACCTTCATTCTAAAAAAAAGTGTGCATCTGATTTCATACATTTAATGATGAATTCTCTGGTCAAAAGTGTCCGACTTCAGGTGTGTGTCCGTCTTTGGGTGAATCTACCCTAGAGATAACGTGATTCATACAAGTTTTGCTAGCTGGGACATAAAGATGTCTACTGCCATCGTATGTATACGCCTCGAGGAGTGTGTTAGGGGCAGTGATGTATTGGAAGGGTCTACAGTTACTGTCCGGAGGATTAGAATGCAGCATATGATATTCCATCATGTTCAAAGAACTTGAAAATAGTTAAAATACATTAAGGAGATGATTTCCCAGAAGGAATTTACTTCTACGGGGAAAGGGGAGAGAATATTATTAGATTGGTACGCTCATCCCCCGTCTTACAATATTCAACGGGAGGAAATTACAACGGACGAGAAACTCCTATGCTGATGAAAAATGGCGGTCTTATTTCGAAACCTGTATTCAACCGCCATTGTCTTACTTTTGGCTCCCGATTAAAATTAAGGCTCATCAGTATTCTGTACCGCTTTGGTAATCATGTTTATGGTTACTACTTCTTAAACGTCACGAATTCTAGCTTATGAATGATTTCTCACTCTCTGTTTGGGGAAGGCAGTTTTGAATGTTTCATAACTCCTGTGTAAACTCAATGGTGACTAGGAGTTTAATTAACATTGTATTTTCTTGAAATGAAAGATAGTCCAGCTTACTTTCATTAAGATAACATATATATATAGTCATTGTCCTTAGTAATTTGCAATAATGTTGTGGGTTCTTGTGCTCTGAACCACCCGTTATATTAACATGAACTTTAGCCAGAAAAATGATGTATTGGTGTCATATTCACTGCAGGTAATCCTTTACAATTCGATTAATTGCCGCTAAAGGAAAAGGTACTTCTACATCGCACAATAGATTTGTTTGCCAGTAGGGGGATGTTTAGAGACTACTATTATCAAGCTCGCACCACCTCGACCTCGTTTCCCGAGCGTCATCGCTGGCACCAAAGCTTGCTGGTTAAAATAGTTCCTGTGCGCTTGGTGCTGTTGTATTAAAAGTGCAGATGGGTACCGCGTAGGAATCCCCCCCAACATACGGGGGAAGTGACGCGGTCATGGCCCCCTAAATACCAGCGATGTCGCTCGGACTTTGTCCAAGCGCGAGTTGGGGCCAGCTTGCTATTATTTCTTCTAACCGGAAACACGTGACCAGATTCTGTATGGAGGCCGCCATGTGCATTGGACTCTGGGAAAACGTGACGTGTTTTTTCTTCCTTTTTTTAAAGATTTCCTCCAATTAACCACTACTCATCGATTCAATTCTCATTTAATACTTATACCATGTACAACTACCTAAAGATGTATGATTAATTTCGCACTTAGAAGTGCAAAATACAGAGCTATGATGCGCTACCCACGCGACCAACTAGGTCACACCCTAACCCTATGTAACTAGGTCATGGAGACGGCCATCAACTAGGTCACTGACCAGAGCGCGGATTGGGGTGGGGGGTGGGGGTGGTGCAGACCGATCGATTCTCCTAGCCAACAATATACCATCCCCCCCAAGCACTGTAACCATGGCTAATCTCTTCAATAACAAAGACCCAATTGTCCTAATTAACCTATCAAAATTTTGTGCTACAATTATGGAAAAATTTAAACCCACAAAAAGGATACCACTTGCGAAAAAGGACAAGTCCAAGATTAAAAGATCTAAGCGTAAGAAGACTGCACTAAATTAAAGCTCTGCCAATCCTGGTTAATTAATTAATAAGAGTGGTGCTATTATCTCTTAATTATTCTCTCTTTGTTTTCATTGATCCACACTGTGACACTGTCTTCGCACCCTTACTAGTCAACCTGGTGCTCATTGGTGCTGAAAAAGACAGAGAATCTCTATATATATTTATTGGTGCTGCCAAATGTACCTGGCCTACTCTACCTGATCAAAAGGTGGAATGTTCTATAGCTCCTAACTTGCCAGTACTGTTAATTTTACCTAGTCAAATATAGAGTTCGCAAGCTCTTAGCGTATATTATATAGATCTACGCATAACAGAGTGTATTGTAAACCTTATAACTTTGTACCATAACTTTGTACATCAGTGATGCCATTGTAACTATCGGCTGAATCTGATTTTCTCTCTTTATTTTCTTTCCTTTACCTCGCAAGAGGATGTGAATAAACAAAAATTGAATTGAAATTGGTAGGGAGTAGTGGAGGGGGGGGGTAGCGATGCGACTCGCCAGAGGCCGAAGGCCTCTGGTCTAGTCCCATGCACCGTTGATTTTACCCTCGCCCCTTGTTACTGTCTCCTCCCGTGTAGGCTCATTATGGTGTACCTGTTTCCGGGTGTAGGCGTCGTCTTTGATGGGGCGTGGACGGCGGAGTTTGAGCGTCATGGCACAGGACACGACACTGTTACTACGTCCGTCCGTAGGTAGCATATCGTCGTAGGGCGTGTTTTCCCGGAATGCCGGTGGGTCTCTGTTTGCAGTAAAAAGAACTTGGTAAATCAAACCCTATACACCCTATTTACTCACTCCCTAGATTAGAGCTAAGGAATTTTGGATGCCTCTGTGCGGTTTTATTTTGAAAAAAAAAACACAAAAAAACACCAGTATCCTTGCCCTTTCTCGTTTCGTACACCATTATGGTATTTCACAACGACTATCTTCAGTCTAGTGCAAACACGTGTGCACATGTGTAGGAGGATATTCTATTACATAATATTATGTAATTCATATACACTATCAGGAATAGAACATTATGATATGAACTACACCCTTGTAATGAGATAATGAATTATCGGCTTATTATCACAGGAAATCAGTGGAGGTGGGGATAATTAAGCTACCCAGATAGACCTAAATTAATTCACAATTGATTAGAAATGAGGCCATGTGTGGCGCTCTGGATGGATTATGGTATGGACAAAGAAGGAACCTCTGACATTGGCCACTCTTTGCACTCACAGAATCTGATAATGACAGTTACTAGTGCATTGATAAGTGTTAATAGTGGACGAATTTACACCACTCATCTTCAATATACACTACCTGCGGGCCCGGAGGGTGATGCGGTGAGCTGTAACGCGCCACATCTCACGGCAGATACACACATAGGCAAAGGTCATAACACCAAGCGGGATGAGGAAGACCCCAAAGAGCATGGCCGTCTCGTAGAGCTGGCTGTACCACTGTTTAGACCACTCCTTGACACACCAGTAGGCCTTCACACGACAGCCTACTTCCTTGTGGATCTGAATATCAAAGATATGAATGAAAGGGGTCAAAATGTTATGTTCGTGGTGAAGCTCTGAACTTACTGGAAAAAACCTTCCCAATTTAAGGTTCGTGATGCAGATTTCTAGCATACCTCCTAAACATTAAATCTGGAATATCACAGAATGTAGCTAAAGAACGCATCAGGTTTTCATAATGATACGTTCATATAATAAAGAGGTTCGATGCCAATCCCTCTGGTAATTTTCTAGGCCAGTCGCCCTTTTAGATACTGTAAACGTATTAATTTTCGCTCAGTACATATTTTCGCGCATCTCGCGCACATAGGTATGTGCGCGAAAATATGATGTGCGCGAAAATTTTGCACAAAACATTAGCTTTCCAACGATGTCTGGCACCCTATATTGCACTGCAGCAGTGTTGCCGAAAACTTTTTATGCACACAGGCCAATGTGGCCTGTGTAGTGAGACCTTACACAGGCCATTTGACTTCTACACAGGCCATATGAAACCAACATGTATACATTGATGTCATAAAAAAGGATTTTATACTAATTTATATTGATAAATACTGATGTTTTTTAATGATAACTGCCAAAATGTTTAAATTCATTGAAAAATGTTTACATGGCCATAACTTTGCTTCTAGTAGGACTATCTGAAAAATTATTTCACTGTTGGACAGCTATTGTCATGGCCGGCCATTGTGGCCAATGTCTGAAGGGCATACATCGGCAATTACGATTTTACATCGGCAAAAGCCGATGTGCCGATGTCATTTCAGCAACACTGCTGCAGTAGAGACTCAATTAGGACAAAAAAAAAAAAGTTGTGTTCGGGTAACCCAACCAACCCTATCATTTTGGTCCGACCCTAATCTTTTTTTCTTTTTTTTTTAGATTTTTCCTAGTGTAGGGTATGACCAAAGGGCATAAGACAACCCTATTGAAATTTACCTATCTGAATTGTCATTATTTAAAAGGGCTATATATTTCCGCAATAAAATAATTTTGATTTTAGAAATATTTGAACAATAATTTTGAGCTATTTCTCAGTCATGGTTTTAACTGACATTTACCTGACAGATTTCTTTTTTAACTGACACATAAAAGATACAAATTTAATTCATTTGCAGTCTCAATGCTACAATATACATTATTAATTAGTACTGTAAAATCCTGTGTGCAATTCTCGTAACAATAATATGGATGATTTCTGAAGGGGTGAATCTAGGGATACATATCAGATATCAGGGGAGCGACCTGGAAAAATGCAAATAATCTGAGGATTTGTGTGGATGAGCGGACTGAGCCAAAAGAACTAGTGTCCAGTTGCAAATCACACCTCACAAGAGAACTAAGGGGGTTTAGGGGGCATGCCCCTGATAACATTTTGAAAATCTATTAGGTAAATGGTGCAATTTGATATATTTTGGTGTCCTGGTCTATAGACAATTCCAATCCCCTCCCCCCCCCCCCAACCCCCAAATTGGTCACTGGTCTCTCCATTGATATGTTCAACTTCCCTTCACCATCCAGTCTTGATAATGTTGAAATGCTCTGTCAGGTCAACTGCATGTGTGTAACCAGGAAATTCCAATTAAGTAATGGGAAACAACTTGCTAATTATACATGTCCCAGAACCTGACTATGATATCCATCCATTTCTCTGGAATTTGCTTGTTCAGAGACTCATTAGAGCCAACAGTATACATGAACCCTGGTTGTATACACTTGTCTAACAACAGTGGCAGATCCAGGATTTCTAGAAGGGGGGTGGGGGCAAACCTGGCCTACCTTGGGTGACTATTTGTTCCCCTGAGTAATGGCAGCAAAGTGCAGTGGCTATACTTGGGGAGTTTGACGCCCCCAGCCCCCAAGAAAATGTTGAAATTCTAGACTTGAAAAGGTAGATTCTCACACATTTTGGGAAACAATATTGTTCGACATTGTATTGCATATATTCTGGTACCATCAGAGAGGGGAACGGGATGTGATTTTTGACTATAGACTTGAGGGCCGCATATTGCATTAAGTAAGCAGAGCCACCATAGTAGTTGGGGGTCTGGGGACATCCCCCCTGAGACAATTTGAAATCTAGAAGGCAAATGGTGCATTGTGGCAGATTCTGAGACATGTAAACTCTGAAGAAGAAGAAATCAGAGAGCAGGATTTTTGGAAGTGGGGGAATGGATGTGCTGCTGAGCACCGCAAGCGAAGCGCAGCAGTCCAACTAGGAGGATTTGGGGGCATGACTTGAAATGGTGCATTCTGAAGCATTTTGGGCCAAAATATATTAAGGCTCAGCTCTGTAATATTCTCTATGATTGGGCCTAGAACTGTCTTTTTGGTTTTTGGAGAGAAGGTTTTAGAGAAATCTAGTGTTGAAATAGTGCATCCTAGTTCAATTTGGCCAGAGAATATCATAGCTCTGATCTGTATTATCAGGCCTCCTTTTTGGTGGGTAGGCTTTTGAAAAAGATTTGAAAACCTAGACCTGGAATGTGCATTCTGATATAATGTATCAAAGCTTAGATCTGTATTATCCAGCCTCTTTGATTGGAGATGGAACCCTGTTTTTTTGGAGGGGAAGGTTTGGAAAATTTTGAAATTCTAGACTTTAAATGGTGCAATCTGCTGCTTCTGGCTAAAATATGTTAAATCTCAGGTCTTTAGCTGTTCTCTATGATTGTGGCTAGAACCTTATGTTTGGAGGGAAGGGTTTTAGAAAATTTTGAAATTCTAGACTTGCGGTGGTACAATCTGGTGCATTTCGAAACAAATATACCTTTAAGATCAGGTCTGTATCTGTTCATTATGATTGGAGCTGGAACCCTGTTTATTAAAGGGAAAGGCATCGGAAAGTCCAAATCTTTTAAAGTCTAGATGTAATAATGGTGTAATCTAGTGCATTTTTGCACCAAAAAAAAAAAATATATAATATATATTCAGGTCTGTATTTGTTTAATTGGGGCTGGGACAATCTGCTGGTTCAATACTTACTAATGCACAACCTTTATTGGGGATGGAACTTTGCTTTTTGGATGCAAAGGTCTTAGAAAATTTTGAAATTCTTGACTTCTTTTAGGAGAGAAAAGACACATTAGATTCAACTGGAGTCTCTCCTGTTGCATTTTGACCTCAAGTCTGGGAGAGTGAAAAAAAATATTTTTGATACAATTTCTCAAAATGTTTTTGTTAACCCTTTAAGGGCCGCTGCTGCCTCTGGGCAGCATCTAAAATACCCTTGAAAAACTGCTGCTGCCATACGGCAGCAAAATTGTTACCCTAGGGCATCAATACCACTAAATTACAGCTCCTGCTATGAAACAAAGAATAAGAATTTTTGAATCAATCAAAAAATATTTAACATTGATACTACATCCCCTTGTCAAAAAGGTGTAAATTCTGTCTCCAATACAAATTATTTCACTCCTTAGCCACTATCCCAGGGAGCACATACTTGCAAAGTTGCATATCCCTATGGCATAGGGCCGGTGGTTAAGTCCCAAATGACATATTTCAAGGCCTGCAGGGAAAGGGTTAGCTGACATTTAACTGACATTTTACTAAATCTGGTTTTAACTGACAAAATCATGCTTTTTCTTTTTTTAACTGACATTTAACTGACTTTTAAAGCAAAAAAAACTTAACTGACTTTTAACTGACGGGTGGGAACCCTGAACCCTTAATAATTGTCCGATTGAAAAAACGTAAAAACTGGTATGTAGCTAAAGATCACCTGATTACAGCTGCGCAAAAATATGATTGCGCGAAATTGCCTTTATGTGCTAGGTGCGCGAAAATATAGCTGCGCGAAAATATCTACGTTTACAGTATACATTCTCTATACCTCGCAGTGATAATCATGTGTGCGTCCTAAATTACCTCACTAAGCTGCAAATAAGTAATAGCAGTAGTAGTGGTTCTTACCTGTCCAAATATGATTGGAGTGGCCAGAGATAGAGATGCTATCCATAGAAAGACGGTCACCCTTCTTGCTCTGTACGTAGTACACACATACTTTGCCTTCATTGGATACAGAATAGCATAATATCTGGAATGAGAGTAATTGTAAAGCATAAAGCTATAGTGTGTAATATATTATGTTCTACATACATTGTACTTGATTTTATTTTAGTCTGTGTATTCTCTTTATTTCTAAACAGATTTATTGACTAATACTTTATGGAGACGAACACGTTCAACTATATACACGCACAAATATACAGCTCTTGTGGACAGGTGATTACTTTGTAGTATTCCTGGTTCATAAAACAATCATGCCGTCGAATTACCAGTATGATATCTCAAGCTCTCTAAGAAAATGTAAGCTTCTTAGACTCATATTGTTTTTTACCGATGCGTATTATCATAAATTACCTCTCTGTATGCTCAATAAAAGTCCTAATGAATGTTCAAGTAAGGAGCCGCCCCGAAATGATGATGAAATGCCCTCATTTCTCTTGTATCTGTCCTTAGTCATTCAGGGTCATTTTTGGGAATATATGCCCCATAGGGCCCCCTATTTTTCGTTTTACATTTTGGGGGAGAGTGCTACATTAACTGTGGTTCGCTTTGATGACAACTCATATTCAAAGAAAGGCTAAATCCCTAATCTATCCTGAACCTTTAATTAGTTTCCCACCACCTTTTTCCCGATGGACTTACTCTTTTACGTACATTATGTTATTTCTAATCATCTGAATAATACATTATCTAAATCCTCTGCCCTTCAACCACGCCCTGTGACGTGCATGTGGCCCTTTTTATAGACCTACCCTTTCATATAATATTATATTCTCTATAGTGTTCAATTAGAACAGAAGGTCCCCTCTGCTCGACTACTGGCCACTTAGTCTGTTTCCATTGTGCAGGGACCGTGGGGCCAGTCCGTGGGGCAGGTGTTTTAGTACTCATACGGCATAACCAAACACTCAATCGGAAACACATTTCTGAGTTTTTTTCTTTGAAGTTATAATGGAGAGAGTGTGAGGACGGCAGAGCAATAGATTAGTAATCTAAAAGACTGTGATTCAACTGTGGTTCAGCAGTTATAGCTTTAGGTGGGCTAAACAAATACGTGTGAAAGCACTTCTTTTTGCAAAACCTTCAGTACTATTTATATCTGAATGTGCAATATTTTTTTCACTAGGCAGCTGTAAAATACTTCATCCGTTCACAAACAGCTGGTTGATAACCCAGGAATGTCTACATCACCATGCACCGATGGGAAATTGCATTTCATTCACAGAATGCCATCTATCACCTTATCTGGTAATCTCCTACACTGATAAAATGAAGGGATCCAAACTTGTCAAAAGGTTGTCTTATAAGAAGAGTTTAGGGTCTTTAAAGTGACGGTCATAAAATAAACGAGTTAAAGGTTGTCTATTTGATGAACTGTCCGGTTACCATCCCACAAGACAAGACTAGGGTCATCTAACTGACAATGTTAGCCCAGGCAGTGGCCCACTCCAAGTGACAAGTCTAAGGTCGTCAACTTGACAACCCAGAATAGTTAACCCTTTATTGGCTGCAAACTGCTTTAAATGTGCTTGAATCCCTTTGTCAGCATGATGCATGAATGTAGCCCTGGTGAGTCTATTCGCCAAGCCTGCATTCATGCACCTTTGGAAATGAATCAACAGTTGGGCGAGTATACTTGCCAATGCTGAATTCATGTATTATGATCACATAGAGCATAGCTCCTTAAAGCACTATGCACCCCTTAGAGGGTTAACCTGTACACTATAACCTCTACTTCACTGCAGGTGGAGCTAACTGGGTTCTGCCTAGGCATAATTGTTGTCCATGTCTGTCTATATTTCTGAGGTTTATAATAGCTAATTCATACAAACATAGAGGTATGTAGGTTAGGGGAATTCCTGCCATATCCCCAAGTCTATATTGAGAGTATTTCTACCCTTTAGTTACAGACTGCTAACACATAAATGTGGATGTCATACCAATGGGAGTTTCCTTGCAGCTATTGTACCATAGAAATAACCACAAAAGAGGTGTCTGTGCCCTACACATATTTGTTTCGTCTCAGTTATATCAAAACATTGATTCCTTTACCTTTTCTAGCATCCCCAATAGATAAATCTCAGGATTCTCCATAACATGAATGTGTATTCCCATGAATATGATTAAAATCAACATAGGAATTATGCAATTCATTCCCCAACTTTATACAGAATGCATGTTATACTGATGCCACCTACAGGGAAAATCCTGAATCAGACCCTGGTTGACGAGTCTAGGGCTGGCATGAGTCAGGTTTTGGGCTGGCACATACCAAGTGTATCTTCTATCTGACAACTACAGCTAGAGGACCCACTCTCTTGTCACTTAGAAGAGTCTGCAGACGAGTTTACTTTTTGAGTGTAGTCTGTTCTCTAATGATATCACCTCATCATCTGTGTTTCAGATCTAATTTAGACAGCATGCTGTAGTAGATGTGTGGCCGATTCTATTTTCCGAGAAGTCAGATGAATTAATTCTCTTACCCACCTACACAGACAAAGATAGACGATATTTCCCCAAGCTGATCTTGCCTTAGATACCCGTTCCTCTTGCTCATTCCTCAGCTGTGATTATTATCTGCAAATGGACCCCCCTGCACTCTACCTATTTCTTTCCGAACCCATTCTTCCATCTTATCAATTAATTTTAATGCCTCTTCTGCCGGAAAATCTGTAGGTTTGCATTTGGCCATGTGGTGTTCGTGTCAATACTGGCAGGTAGAGTACATGGATTTACGACTAGCGTAGCAGCTCTACATTTAAGAACTAAGCTGATGAACTCTCAGCATCCAAATTGCACTAGACAGCTTGGAGTGTTCATTTCCAAGGAAATGTTTTAAAGCTGTACATAATTATATATTATTTTAACCATCTATAATACCTTCATGAAATTCCTTCCATTATTTGGGATTCTAGTCACTCTAGAATGTGAATGGAATAAAAACGTTCCTTTTTATATTCTTTTCATTTGAACAACATAACGGGATGAAAATTGGACTTCATTCTTAGGTTTAACAATCAAAATTTGAATTAAACACTCCAAACAGTTTCTGTGGAATTTGGGTGCTGAGAGGCTTGAGAGAAACAGTTACTGCTATTGTTTTCGCTGAAAAGTGGAAAATACATGCATGTATCTTTAAGATGAAAACATTGGATATAGCTATCGTGAATCCAACTTTGGCATAATGTTATATAGGGTCTAATGTAAAACTAAATTACCCATAAAACTGCTCACAACTGCGCATGCAGTAAATCCCAATGCAAGCCCGGCCTTGCGTCTACTGTTTCTATTCTCACCTTGATGTATGAACTGTAATACACTAGGTATCATGCCACAGTTGGCTGGATGAAGAAAAGAAACTGCCTGGCTGTGTTGGCCATTGTACGTTGGCCAAACGATAGGCACTTGCCACTTCAAATTGGAAACAGGAAACTGAGTTTCTTGTTACTATGTATAGGCCAGGCGAGGCAGCAGTACATCGACATCGTCTTTCCACCAATATCCACCAACAATACAAGATAGCCTCTGTTGTCTACACGCAGACTTAATTTAGTTAAGAGGTAGTATTTCCTCAATATCATGACAAATTTTTGACTTTACAATATTTGTACAGAATATTGTGGGCAGATGAGGAGAAAGGGCCTTCCAAGATGAAATGTATGTTTTAAAATTGAAGTCATAAGCTTTCACAAGAGGTATCATAGATGGAGATAGCCCTTCTAGTTTTTGAGAAATTGCTTCATGAACCTGAGATGGTGCTACCCTTGCCAAACAGCCAATAGGCTCTATCTCTTGTTGTTTTAATTGTATTCCTATATCTAACTATCATGATTTTGCAAAATTGCACGTATTACCTAACTACTATTTTCCATATGTTTTTATCATAAATCTGGATATAGAAATGATATTTACATTCTGTTTTCAGTGTAGTAATCCCTATGAATTTCTCTATTGATTGGAACTATTCTTTTTCTATTCGGAGGGAAATTGTGGTTGCCATGGCAACACGTTTTAGGCAGAAAATCTTATTTAGGCCCCAAATTGGCTTCAGAACGTTCCATTTACATTCCAAATATGAAAGGATTACCCCAAAATAGAATGTTTTGGAGAAAACCATCATTTCCTATGTAAAAAATCACCTTGGAGCAACTTTTGGCCAATTTTCACATTTGAAGTCATTGTGATGCCCCCTAGTGGCCAAACCCCAGTACTAAAAATCCCTCCTGGATGTACCTTTCTCCTCAGCTGCCCACAGATATCATATTTATCTGTTATTGTCTCATATCCTTTCAATGAATTAGAATTGGAGATTCTTATGAATTGACACTGATTTTGCATTTGTGTGATCTGTGTGAAGTTATCATAATTTTTGTTGTTGACCCACAAATACATGTATGATGCTGTACAGCAGGTGCTACTGCACATCTCAAATAGCTAACGATAGTGTCCCACTTTAGGGTCAATTCTGATTTAATTACTGATGCCAATATGCACAACAGGGCAACTCATGAATACGATTACTGACTGTGTTTACAACCATGTACTCTTGACGTACGTACTTCTATCAGAAAGGGTTTCACTTCCTTGATTGGTAATAGACATCATATCATTTTGAATACTTGGATACCATATTTATAAACGTTTTTGACACAGGGGAAAAACGGCAGTCAAAAACATGGTGGAGTTGGTGTCACAGAGTCTTCAGACGAGGAATCCTCCTTACCCACAACCATGCAGAAGACCATCTTGTACACTGAAAAAGTAAATTGTCTCCAGGCTCGGCTCAGTGACTGTCATAAAATAAACGAGTTAAAGGTTGTCTAACCTATCAGGTTACCATCCCAAATGTCAGGTTTTGGGCTGGCACATGCCAAGTGGCTCTTCAATCTGACAACTCCAGGTAGAAGACCCAATCCTTGTCACTTAGACAAGTTTGGAGACGGGTTTGTGGGATGGTAACCTGATAGGTTAGACAACCTTTAACTCGTTTATTTTATGACAGTGACTTAGAAGAGTCTGGAGACAAATTTACTTTTTTAGTGTAAGAGGTTGTTGATAAGCTGGTCTATCGCTTGTAAAGCCTGTACTATTCAGGATTATACCATGGTAAAGGTTGATAGGTTTACCACACCAGAAAACCTAGGAAAACTGAACCTCGTAAGTAATGACGACCTAGGTTGTCTTCAAATTGACAATACCTAAATTGACAACCTAAAGTCGTCATTGTAACAGCCCAAGGTCGTCACAAGGATGACCTAAGGTATTCAACTTGACGACCTAAGGCTGGCAAATTAGGTACTGTCAGTTTGATGACATAAGGTCTTCAATACGTTTTTTTCAGTGAACAGGAGTTGGATCAGTATGTATAAACCATCTATAAATTCATTTTGATCCTATACTACCAACAGGCAATGGTTTGCTCATGCAGATATCAGAAACAGGCAATTTTTAGAATATGGTAAATGGTATACCCAATGAACGACCACACTGGCGAATATTGGCTAGGTCCGGTGCGCATACCCTCAGCAATGGGCTGGGAGCGGGACTCATTAGGTGGAAGATGACCCATGTAGATCATTTAGAGGGCATGGATGCAATATGGTTGAGTAAAGAAGGACGGACAGGCGGCGTTCAAGTTGCATGTACTACAGGTCCAGACTGCCTTATATAGGCGGGCCCACATTGCTGCTATGAGTTTTGGATAATCTAGATCATAGGACCAGCTTGACATTATAGGAGTTCATTCACGGAAAAGAATGAACTCTTAAACATTCAATGATTTAGAGGTTGTATACATTGGAGTTGTCATTTCCCACGTATCAACTAAAATTGGAAAAATTATTTACGACTTAGTTCAATGATACATCAGGCAGTTCAGTGACAAACGACAACGCAAGAGGATTCATGATTTTCTCTGCTTCTCTGCCCATGCTATAGGGACAACAAAATATGCGCGGTATTTACATGTTTGATATATGATGTGCTGACAGAACATACCTCTCAGACTGACAGGGCTGTCACATACTACGTGGATTTGGCTTATCCAGCTCAGAGAACCACTCACCTGCCAGGCGTTGGATCCTGATTTGTTTATAATAATATATTGGTCGTCTTACTTTAACTAGCATGTATCTCTTTGTGAACAACATGTTGTAAACAAACAGGTATGGAATAAATTAATTAAAAGACATCACTTCTGGTTGCCCTATGCAGACATGACCCTTTGTTTCTGCGAAAGGCCACGGGTAACGTTTTCTTAATTGAAAATGACGCACTGCTTGTTCGATTTATAATCTTAATCCCTTGGGTAAGATACCCATTTTTCATTAGAAGACATATTCAGTGTGAAAACACGAGATGTCCAGGACAGATCGGCTGTTGAATACAAAGGGGAAAGTTGGTTTCATAAATGTTTTCTTGATACGTATGTTCTCGACAAAGTAAGCAGAGTATTTGACCTTTAGCTCTCACACAGTTGCAGTAGAAAAGGAACAGTTTGCAATAATGTGTTCGTTTATGTTTTTATTGAGATGGCTGTATTGTAATATGTGCTTTAAACAGGGTTTACCCTCTCATTTCCATACTCAAAAGACTTAGTATTAAAAGAGCGTAGTCAGCATATATTTTCATGAAGGATAACTCTGATATCTTATCAGAGTAGGGAAGTAGGCCCTGTGTAAAACGATATGTTAGAAGGCAGACACAGATGTACACAGCTATGGGTATTTCCAATGCCAGGCTACATAGGGAACGTCCGGATTAGTGGCTTGCAAAGTGCTGATCACAAACCCGGAAGAGCTTAGGATGTAGGGTTACAGAAATCAATTTGCACATTGGTATTGTGGCTGACAAAGAAAGGGGCACTTAGTATGGAGGGAGGGGAGCAAAACATATATGTATGGGACTGGGTAGCCGATTACTGATATCTGCCGTCTTTGGATGCAAGGGCTGTTCTGTGTTGGCTGTGCTCTATTTTAGATCGTCGCTAAATTGTTGTAGAGGCACAATAGAGGGTGATACATCCATCTGTCATGGCTTATCGTCCCCTATATGTTCAGGGAGTTATACAGATAACAGCGATACATCCGGGCAATGTCAGCAATGATAGCCACCATGACAATCATCATATGACATGTAAAATGTGATGTTGGGCGATTCTTGGCAATCGCTTGAAAAATCATGTTTGAAAAGCAATGTTCGGCCGACAATGGAATCCTGATAGTGGCCTACCATTGTGCCCAGTAATGACACACGCTTGCAAATGCCGATGATGATACCATGAAAGTCCAATGTTTGAACAATGTTATAATATGATTTTATTTCTAATTTTAACATTGAATATAACTAAATTGGCTTCAGACACTCACCTTGCCATGATAACATAAAGAGGCTTGACTTTGACCCTCACTGTGATTTGAAGTTTTAAATGTCAGTGGAATTTCAATTATGAAAAGCAACTTACAAAATCACTAGCCTTCTTTAGCAAGTGGCTAAGAATATTACAACAGTAGCATGAAAGATGCTTTTTTGTGGGTACTGAAATACAGCTAAAGGGAAAGTTATGTTTTTCACCATGATATAATGAACACTCGCCTACGGAAGCCACTTGGTGACGAAAATCAAACCTCATGAAAGGTCCTCTTTTGGCAAAATTCCTGTAGTTTTGCTAGTAGTATATAGGAGCATATTCAGCGCGTAAGAAACGGTAGCAAGTAGGTCAGTTGACACTTGCAGAACGGAAGTGACCTTTAAGAGCCAATCAGAAGCTTCTATATGACAGGAAGTGACGTCACTGACCTAGATTAGAGGTCATGACATACTTTACAAGCTTCTGATTGGTTAATATATGTCAATATGACCTACTAACTTTGTAAACACATACACGTGCTATACACCACGTGCTATACACCACGTGGCTTTCAAATGTCAACAATGACATTTCAGTAATACCGTCACATGCAGATGGAATACTAACTTTAGTATTCGATAAATACCGTTGGTATATACACAAATACACGACACAATTTGTTTTTTTCATTCTTTTTTTATTTCACACAAAGCAAAAAGCAAAGCAGTTACAAAGTGAATGAGTTATTGGCACAGTTCAACCCACACCCTCCTCCAGTTTTAGTTTTCTCCATTTCTGCCTTGTCTTGAACTTCTTCTAGTTGCCTCACTCTGTACATGAGCTGACTGATCATATCAATTATTTTATCCATGACATCAGCGTTACTCTTCAACCCGTCGATCACGTCTAATTCTCTCTGAGTGCTGTCTGCAAGTAAGTTGTGTTTAGTACTTGCAGCTTCTTGCTCTAGAGACTTTAGTATAGACTCATGTATGGCTGGACCATTCGATCGGTCAGGTTGGTTGGCAGTTGGAGAAGGTTGTGTAGAGTGTGTTGAGGGTCTTGGGTTCGACATGTTTCTATCAAGAAGTTGATGCAATGAGCTCCACAAGTCTTAGTGTATAAACTTTGTAGTTGTTGCTTGTTGAACGTCCCACGCTTGTCTGACGATTTCTTCAAGAACGCTCTGTGATATACACTCATAGGGGGTAAACCATAAGGATCGAAATAGTACCCTACTCCATCACTCTGAACATAGAAAGCTATCCAATGTTGTCCAGGTTGTGTGTGGGGGTGTGTGTTACTGACAAAGCAAGTCAGAGGTGTTGCTTCAGCAGGGCACTCATCACTAGGGAAAGTACCTAGGAAGTATCGTCGAGTGTGAGGGTGTTGGCTAAGAACAGTGTTCAGTTGTGAAGTCTTCATCTTCTCAGGCCATGTGGTAGTCTGTGACTGGTAGTCTGTCAGCTGTGAGTTGGATGTTGTTGTCGTAGAAAGCACAGATGACAGCTGAGATGGCGTGATTTGTAGGGGCGTTGAACCTCAGAGACACAGTCAACTTCCCTTGCTTCACTAAGTTGATGCGTGGGCATTCAGGAGTCCTGTCTGGAGTCAGGTCGAAAGCGAAGACTGTGTACCCTGATTGGAACTGTTCTAAACTGAGACCACAATCTTGACCTACAGCTAGTAGACCTGTCTCTCTGAACAAGTTCCTGTAAGCTTTCACACAGTTCCCTGCAGCAAAGTCAGTCTTCACTTCATATTTATGGTCATCATACTTCAGACCTACTTCTCTCACTGAGTAGTTCTGGAAGTTGAACGGGTTCTCGCTTTTAGTGCCTGACGCTGCAGTCTCTTTGACTAAAGCTAGTAGGACACGGGTCGGGATCTGGCTTGTGTCGGGTTGAGTCCAACTGTACTCTTGTGACCCTCCGTCTAGAGTGTGTTTAGTGACTCGACACCTCGTCAGAGTGTAGTTGAATGGCCCGAACTGAGGGTTCATCACTGTTTTATTGTGGACTTCAGCTACTTCGTCTCTCACAGTCACTTGGCGCACGCTCATCTCAGCTTTAGTGATCTTCACTTTGAAGTCTAAGTCTGCAGCTTGCATCATGTAGAAAGCTGGAGAGCTACGTTCATATATGAACTTGAACTCACAATGTGAAGGGAAGAGCTTGCACTGCTTGAGGAGGTCGATGTGGGGTCTGATGATGACTCCGTGAGTCCGTCTTGCACTGAACTCTTTCCGGCGAGCAACGAAACCCGTGTTAGCAGCAACTCGTCCTTCCATGTGGCCAGCTGTGTCCATCATCCACTTCTGTAGACCCTTCAACCGAGTAGTCTTGTCGTTCACTTCAGTTCCTACTAAGTCTAACAATGTCGATTTCAGTGCATAGTCTTCATTGTTCCCTGTCACTTTCTCTCCGTTGATCAACAGTTGAACAGAAGAGAAGAGGGAGTGGCCTATGTTGTTCACAGGTGCAGCTTCGTCACCTACTGCTAGACGTGTCCCAGCAGCATCTACAACTTCTATTTCCAAGTACAACTCTGCTTCACTCAAATCTGTGTACAGAGTAGTTGGCTCAAAAGTAAAGTCGAAAGAGTCAGTGTGGTCAGTCAAAGCATTGTTAGTTGTCTTAGTGACTGTCTGACTTTTCAGAATGTCTTTTTGAGTCACTCCTACTGCATGGAGATCTAACTCTCCTACAGCACATGTCTGGCCATGAGGATGTAACAGACTCATGATTAGAACAGTAGTGCTTTATTGCTAGCACGACTCTGCTTCTTCTTCTTGCGCCCTTTGCCTGTCTGCTGCTTAGTACGTCCTGCACGTCGGACTGTCGCACGGCGTTTGGCTGGAGTCGGTTGAGACACTCTGTTTATGTAGTTCTGAGCTGAAGAATGAGCTCTCTTCAATAGAGCTTGGCTTTGACCTCTGACATGTTTGTTTACACTCTTCTTGAGTGGTTTTCCAGCCATGACATCTGAAAGTACTCCTGCACCTGTAGAGAGTAGTGCTGTGCCAGCTGTCTTAGCAACTTTACGACCAATAGTGCTCAAAAGGGGGACAGCTCCTCGCAGTAATCCTGATATGATAGATCCAATACCATGACCACGTTGCCTAGCTACTCCACCGAAAGCTGGTAGAACACCGTGACCAAACTGAGATTTAGCATAGTAAGCACCATACTCCCCTCTAGGGGCTAAGTATGGAGGTGGGCCAAAGCGCTGAAGCATACTGTTACTATATGTGGTTGCTTATAGGCTTAAAAGCTAGTACTACAGTCACTGCTCCACGTTCAAATGGTATAGGACGACCTGTGCTGTCTCTTAAGTAGATCGCGATCTGTCTGAAGCTGCTCTTACTCACAGGTTGGTACATCAAAGGTTGGAAAGTGACAGTCTGTGTGTCACCTAGCAGTGGATTAATGTTTACAACTCTCAAGAGAGGTGCTCTCTTGTCTCCAACAATGTTATGTTTCACTATATCAGAGTATACATACACAGTCTGAGCTCTGAACTTCAAGTCTACTACAGCTTGACCTTCAGTTTTATTCATCAAGAAGACTCCACCTCCGAATCCTAACTGCACACCTAAGTTAACTGGTAGTTGTATCACAACATCAGGGGGTAGAGCTACAATACACTTCATTGTATACCTGTTGTATGTGAACACGTTAGATTTATTGTTCTTGTGGTGTGTCCTCAGTTTCTTGATGATACTAGGGTGTTTCCTGTTTATACACTTGTTCAGATAATTTATGAAGTCACTGTTGTCTTGTAGATATACACCTTGCAGAGAGAAAGCTGTATATATGTCCGGACTGCTGGGAATTGAAAAGTGTTGACTAGTTTATCTAAATACTTCAACTTTAATTCTATTTTCACTACTCTGAGTTCTTCCTCAGTCAAAACTTCTGACTCTCTAGTAGTAAGCCCGTTTATGAATGCTGCTTTTTCTGTGTAATTTAAGTTGAGTGAATCTCTCACAGCTGAGACTGCTGCACTCGCACGGTTCTCAGGGTTCAAACCGCGTACTATTCTGTAAGTGATACTGTCTGCACCAGATGGCGGCACTTCTGCTAAAGGGTCTGGTTCAGTTTCGGTTTCGCTGTCCGATTCGACACTAGGTGGCGGCGCAGGTCGCGCTACTTCTCCAGAGCTTGAGTCTGATTCTACACTAAGTCTCGCTGTAGGTTGTCGTACTGGTACTTGTTTAGAGCGTTTGATCTCTACACCTCGCTGTAGACACTTCTTAGCTACGCTGTCGTGTATACTTGAACTTTTCCTATTCAACACAGGATCGTTCGCTGTGTAAGGAAAAAAGTCTGAGCTTCGCTTATGTAGTGCTTCTTGTAGTCTTTTAGCACTCATGACGCTCTTGGGTATAGTTGAGTCTGTTTCACCTTCTATGAACAACAATGTCTCACATTCTACGTTGTACCAACTAGTAGGACACGTTATTTCTTGCAGAGCACACTCCATTGGAGTACTAGAAGATACATACTCAGGTAACAATGTGTTGTAAGTTGTCAGAGTGTTGTCTGGGAAAACTTTCATAGACGAGTTGCTAGGTAGTGTCATTGTGAACGCCATTTTTTCACGTTCTTAGCAGGTTCCCACGTGTTGAACTTATCCCCGTAACCTTTCCACTTGACGTATGCTTGACGCTTACGACCTGAGCCTCTGTACTTCACTACTTCCTCTATGTCGTACCTCTTCCCTTGACGGACATGGACCTTTTGAACTTCAGGCTGGTAGAAAGTTCCTTTTATCTCTTCTCCTAGTTCATCTTTCAGTTGGTATCCTTTAGGTTTGACAGAATCTATAGTGTATACTTCTTCAGTCCAGTTAGGTTCGTAACCTCTGTTGAAAGCGCGCTTCTTAGCAAGCATGCGCACTTTAGAACCTTTCTTCAAAAGTAACTTGGGCACAGTCCTCTTGTCTGGTGGTTGTTCATATAGCCTGTAGAACAGAGCATCAGAGTTCTTGTCTGTGATGTCGACTGGAGCTGCACCTAGTGTCTTATGCACAGTACTATTGTAAGAGTGGACTAGATCTTGAAGTATGCCTGTCCACTTGTAGTTGTTGAAGTAAGCAAAGCAACGCCACAGCTTACCTTGCAGTGTGGCGTTAAATCGTTCAGCTATAGCACATTTCACGTCATCGTTCTCTCCAGTGAACAATTTTACACCCTTTTCTTCTAGATGACTTCTGAAAGTTTGGTTCAAAAATTCTTTTCCTTTGTCAGTCTGGATTTTAACAGGTTGTCTACTCTCAGTCATTTTCTTGTAAGCTTCTAATACATCTACAGCTTTCTTACTCTTGACAGGTTGAGCAAAGCCATATCTTGAGAAGACATCTATACCAGCTAAAATATACTGGTACCCTTTGTTCTCACGTGAAGACTCTCTCATGTCAATAAGATCTAACTGCCATTGTCTATCTATACCACAAGTCTGAGTCTTGTGTCTTGTGAACCGTCTCTTGTAAGGTTTGTGTCTAGTGTAAGCATCCACATCTTCTAAAGCTTCAGCAATGTTTTTTAAGTCAGTCTTCTTAAAGTGATGGTGTCGCAATTTACTCACGCTAGTGAAACTTCCAGGTTCTCTGACTGAAGTATAGCGATCTACTACAGCTTTCTTCAAAGCTTTGTCCGCCATAACTTTGCTAGTTGACGAGATGTTATACCAGTACCACTCTGTGCAGTATTAGCTTTACGTTTACGCTTTGGTGTTACACTATATGAACGTCTTCTGAAGGGGGAGCCAGTCATAGAACTAACACTCTTGAAAGATTCTTTGTTTCTGACGAACTTGAGGTCTGGGTTCAACCTTTTAACAGCTGCGATGAAGTACTTTTGTCCTATGGGAGGTTGCTTCTTAGTTAGACTATTTTTCCGAGCTGCATCACCTAGTAGATCAATGATGTTACTCCCTTGTATACGCCGCCCGTGCACTACTAGTTCACCACTAGGAGTCCAGTTGATAGTACCTCTACCTTTGTCAGAGTCTGCTAAGTGTCTATACAGATTCATAGCAGTCTTCTGATAAGTAGTAGGTACACGCCTTTGAATTAAAGCATCCATCACCATGACACCTTGTCTACCTATAGGTCCTGTGTCTTCTTCTTCTCTTTCTTCTTCTTCTTGAGACTCATATTCATCGTCTCCACTAGCACCAGGTAAACTTGGAGTTGGAGTTTGATGACTAGTAGTAGAAAACATATCGTCATCATCGCCTGAAGTAGCTTCATCGTCTGCTTCTTCCCCTCTCCTACCTCTTTTGTGACGTTGTCGAGTAATATTTCTAGGGTTCATAGAAGAAGCAGCTCGACTCACAATTTTAGCTTTTTTGTATAGTATAGAAGATTTAGTCATGAGCTGGTTGTATCTACTGAGTCTCTCACTAGTGTTCAACTGAGAGTCATTCAATACTCTAGTTGCTTCTTTCTGTAAGTGACTCAATATCTCCACTAGACTACTGTGTGGGGATAGTTTTTCTCTGACTAGTTGACTCTCATAGAACTGAGTTTGAGGGTCTGGTAGCACAGCTGGAGCAGAAGACGCGAGTGTTGCACTAGGTAGCGGGTCAGTGTTAGTAGTAGAAGAAATGGGGGTGTCGCTTCTACCCACTAAATCAGGTCTCACTAAAGCCATACGTGTGTAAGACATGACTACCGTTTGACAGCTGATCCTATGAGACTAGTAATAAGTGGTAGTGCTACACCCAGTAGTGCACCTATGAAGCCACCTTTCTGCTGTAGTATTCGTCTCTTAGCTATGACAGTAATCTTAGGTTTTGTTATAGCTCTCAGCTGTTTCTTGTACGGCGATAACTTCTTGACTGCGTGAATTGAGTTCGGTGTCAAGGTTTTGTTCATTACATTGACACATATGACACTCATTAGTCTGATCACTTCTTCACTGAGACCTCTCACTAAATGTTGACAGTCTGTAGTACTACATTTAGCTATATGTTTCAACAGAGAGTAATGACGACGTAAAGAAACTAACTTTTGGTAGTAAGCACTTCTCTGACGGCGCTTAAGACTCTCAGCACGCTTACTCTTAGTACTCCCCTTCATTTCTTCTGCTTTTTCCCAGTAGGAATGAATACTACGCTGTTCCAAGGTGTTGTTATACTGTTCCTCACTCGCAAGTTGTCAGGTGTGCTCTGCTTACAGTCCAACACTATGTATGAGTGTTTAGCTGTAGTCTCTTTGTTATATACCTGAGTCAAGAAAGATGGTTGCGCTGGGAAAGCTTGTCTAGATATATAACTTATCTGACTCATATCTCGAGGGTTTTTAAAAATAACTAGATAATGACTGTTCAAACTGAGAGTCCTGAAGTCTTTGTTAGCAAAGAATAAGTTCTGAGTAATGAATATTACATTCATGTTCATATGATGAGAACCTTTGATGAAGAGGTCTTTAGCTATAGGTGCATATTCTGGGTCTAACAAGTCGTCTATGATGAGCATCGAGTGTTTACTAGTATCTCGACTAGAGTTGAAAAGTTCATCTCTTGTAAGAAGACCTTCGTTGAATTTCACACCTGCACTTTTCAACTTTTCAAACTCTGCTTGCCACTGGCTGTAGCAGTAAGTTATATCGTGTACTTCAGGTGTGACGAGAGTCTTCACGTTATTTATCACTTCGAATACTAGACGACTCTTACCACACGATGTAGGTCCAGCTATTAGCATAGTGAAAGGTGACTGTAGTCTAGGATCGAATTCAACAGATTCCACAGTGCTAGAGACGTCCATCTTAGTGCAGTGATCAGACGAGAGTGGTCAACACTGGAGTGACACAGCTCACTTTTATGTCTTTGGGTACAGCTGCATACAACCCTTGAACATACATTGCGACGTCGCTGCGACCCATGTCGTCTTGCAACACTTTCATCAGAGCCATAGGCTCAGACGTCTCGTTGTACTTCCAAGCTCTCAGCACTTCATAGACAGGGTTCTTGACAGTTCTGTCAGAAGGCACAGGTTGAGAGATGAAAGCTAGTTCATGAGAAGTCAACCCTAAGTAGATCCCTATGGTCTTCCAGTCTCTAGGGCAGAGCTCAGCTAAAAGAGAGAAATATTTCTGCACTTTCCACTCCATGTCTCCACTCTCTAAGCCATCCCACATGTCATGCTTGTCCATGTACTCACGTGAGAATTGGATGAGGTCCATACGGTAAGATTCTTCCAAGGCGTCTGCTAGTTCCTTCCACCTAGTAGTACAACTTTTCTGGTACCAAGTAGTGAACATTTCTCTAGCTTGAGTTATGACACTTCTCTCACAACTGAGATATCCCATGTCCTTCAAGTTCACTTTGAGGTATGAACCTAACCGTATGTAATCTGATGTCGGCAACTTACTACTTATTTTCAGTAGCATAGCGTCTGGTAAGTATCCTAACGGCTCTCCTTTGAAGAATGATGATACAGGTACTACTAAATTGAAATCTGCCATGATGAGTGAGTGTGTGAAGGAGTAGACAGGCAGGTAGGTAGGTAGAGTGTTGTATGGGGTGTTGTAGGTTAGGGAGAGCTTTTATATAGCTCTTTAGACTAGAATACGTAGGGAAATCGTGTAAAGAGTATGCAAAACGTTCTGAGTTCGAACTCCTCGCCCCCCTATCCATTTCACACTAGAGGGGTGCCCCCACCCCATACACCCTATGCTAATACTATACACACCCCCCACCCCACCCAACTCTATACGATGCACTAACGTTTCACTTTTTTATCAGAGTGTTTACAATAACATTCTGAGCGCTAAACCACTACGATGAGGGGACGTTGTAATATCACGCTCCCACTGACTTAAATAAGTTTTAACTCTGTGTCTGTCTGCTTCAGTGTAACGTTCTAGATACGTATCTGGGATTTTGAAAATGTCTTCTACTTTCAAATCTGAACGACCTGCTAAGTTCCTTTGAAGCCGACAACCTAGCATGTCTATGATACTCTCTAACAAGTAATGTGTCGGCATGTCTTGATTAGAGTGGTACTGAGGATGATGAGGGTTGTTTGCGTAGTGATGTTTCAGCGCTGATTCCCACATTGCAAGGTGGTCAGAGTTCTTGAGAAGTTTTGAACTCTTAAAGCAGCCAAACTTCCACCCGTATCCAACAGCTTCTACAGCTGAAAACTTAGACAAGTCGTGCTTCATTATCAACTTGTCTATACATTTAGCTTCACTCTCATTGAAGCTATCACTTAGCAGAACCCAAGTGTAATACAACCATTTCCTATGCTCTAAAGTCTGTTTGAAATGATTGAAAATGTACTGTAAAGTTTTTACAGTGCATGTGACAGACTCTTTTCTTTCACACACATACTGTAATACTAACTCGTCTTCAGGGTATCTAGCTTTAACTAGCGTGTAGAGGTCGTGAGCTGTCTTCATGATGACGTTGAAAGGTCGTTTGAATGAGTGAGTGCACTTACACGACCCTATATACTCTGAGTGATTTATGACTTGACAACTAACCGTTTAAAACACAGTGTGCATGTAAAATTTTTAAGAAGTAGAGTGACAGTTTGAAGGGGGGGTCTCTCAATATATGAGAGACCAGAGTTAGTTTGTTAGTACACCTATACCTTTTTTTCACTTTTTTTATTTTTTTTGTGAAGCATCTAATAGACTATTGGTAAAGGTTTTTTTTTCATCAGTTAGGGGAGAAGGATTGAGTTGGAAAGGCTGTCACCAGTTCATACAAGACTCCTTGGCACAGTAGAGTAGGGTTTTGACAACGTTGTACAACTACTCTTACAACGTGACAACACCCGTTTGCATTGTGTCCAATCTCAGTCTTGTATGCTCTTTCATACAAAAACCGATCTGAAGAGTATTTAGCACGTGTTATCTTGTCAGGAGCTGATACTGTGTGCTTGATTAAGCCATGTACCATACTCGTAGAGATGAACACGGAATTTCCCAGCTGGTGTGATTCGAGCTGATTAATTTTGAAGTAGGGTTTCGTCCTACATTTTTGAAAGTTGATAGCTGAAGCTACTACACTATGAGAAGTTACACTGTGTTGTAACTTAGAAACTAGCAGTAACACGTTACTCACTACTTCAGATTGAGTAGCTTTCCCAGTAGAACTAGTTATGAACTTCTTGAGAGAAGGACTACTAGCATTTATGGGAGTCGTGTTGTTATGCAGAAAACAATTTGAAAAATCTAAATTTGGAGGTATGTAAGTATCTCTGATGTACTCTTCAGGACAATATCTGAACAACTGCTTTTCCTCACCAGTCTCTACTCCACTCTTGACGTCTGAAATGAACTCCCAAACTGACCGCCTGTGTTTAGTGCTGAGTGAAATCGGTAGAGGTGTACAAGCTGCACTGGACATGTTGTCTCAGAGCTGCTCAGTTTGAATCTGATCACAGCCGGTTGTTTTCAACGTACACTAATCGTTTCCCCCACCCTCTCTAGAAAAGTAGTGTTCACAAATTAACTCACTTGAACGAAAATCTTTCAAATAAACGTCAAGAAGAAAATGTAAACTTCACCTTCAAACTTGTCAATCATATAATAAGTTAAAAAAAAAATTTAGACTGTATTTATATTTTTTCATCTTGAAAAGTGTAGTATAAGATACAGCATTCATGAACGTTCCTTTTATGTTGCAACGCCCCATCCAGCTGACAGCCACTGTGCTATCTGAATAGAGTTCACATTTCCAACTGTTGTTTTTCAACTTTTTGTTTTGCTCTCCGCAGAAGCACCAGTCTGTTATGGGTTATCCTGTGCTTATTTATGTAGTGTGGTTGATAAAGATACATTGTATCTAAACTCAGCCTAGTGCTTTACTATAGTGACATGTGCGTATAATTGTCGTACAATAACAATTAGAGATGAAATATGAAAAAAATGTCAGACGTCAAATGTTCGTCTATTGTCGTTCAACAAACGTGTGACAACGTTTGACAATCGTTCTCAGTAAAATTAGTATATATACCCCTTGATTTGCTCAGTTGAAATCAAACCGCTCCTGAGCTGCTCAACTGTGACGACTACTCTACTCTACACTTGCCACTCTACACGCTGCCTCTACTTTTCAACTTCTACAAAACTAACTGTTTTAGTTTAGGATGCGGTCTGCTGGCAACAAGAGCTCTAAGAAGAGTTCTAAAGTAGCTAAGAGCAAGAACTTAGTTCTGGACGTTTCTGTGGAGATACCTCCTACAGTGAGCAATGAAGTACAGTGGATTCATCGTCCAAGTACACCTGAAGAGCAGAGTGCAGCTATCTTGGGGTTACATCACGATCTGGACTGCATGCTGGCTCCTTCCACTGGCGTACTGGACCGTGATGTATCTACGTCAGCACCAGCTTTGAGCTCTACAAGCTTCAGCAACCCTGAACCACCCCAAGATGTCCTCACTTACCAGACCCTGTCACACGTCATGCCCGTGGGCCGAGGCAATGGAGCTCTTCCCACTGCCGCTACTCCTCCAGTCATCATCGACTTGACTGGTGATGAGATACTTCGACCCAGTACGCCAATCGTCATCGACTTGACAGAGGACGAAGTAGAAGAAGGTGAAATCATCGGGCACGACTTGAATGAAGTACTAGATGAGTGGTTCCAGAAAGCTGAAGCTGAAGGACGCTGTGCGCCACCTTCCTCACCTGTCACTACAGCTGTACCAGCCGACATTGTAGTGAGGGATAGTGCCGGGGCCGTCATCACTCCTGGCTTGACCGACACTGTCGTCGTCATCAACGGGGAAGCTACAGTAGTCACGGATGAGTACTACTCAAGAGTAGTAGGTGACACAAGTGGTGAAGTGAATCCTCCCAAGGGCGTGACGACTGCTACTAAAAGAAGTCCATCTCCACAGATTCAGCCAGAAGCAGTTGTTGAAAAAAAAAAGAAGCGAAAGTACACCAAGAGTGTGGCTACTGTAGCTGCAGCTGCTGCACGTGCTGCAAAGGCTGGTGTGGGAAGTGTTACTTCCCAATCTACGGTTGCTACTGCTGTTGTGACACCGCTTCCGCCGAGGAATGGATCCAAGAAAGTTGGGTCTAAGCTGGCTAACTTCCGCATAGTCCCTTTGACTGGTGAGAAGTGGCCTAGTCGGTTTGGTTTCCCATCTCAACAAGCCGAAGGTAGCATTGTTCCTGACCAACTCTTCTACCCACCTGGGGATACATGCACGCTGCTTGAAGTATACAAGCTCCCCTTCATCAGTGGCGTCTCAATAAGGCAATATTTGAACAAGCCTTACGAGAGGCGCGTCAACTTACGGGCAAACGACTTCAGAGGGCTCTTCTACCAGAGCAAATCTATCATAGAGAACTATGACAGGATTAAAGAAGAAGCCAAGAAAGGAGCGCCAGCAGTCCAGAACTATCTGAACTACTTAGACAACCCTGTCAAACACACAGGTGTGTTAGTCAACCTCTACAGGGGACAACCTAAGATCCACATCGGAACGTCGTCGTACGTGGAAGAAATGGATAAAGCGCTGCCGGCAGGTCGAGCAACAACAAGCCCAATACACTGTGGGTACACGGTGACTGTCAACACGATCAAAGACATACTGGAACGTGTTGGGCCGATGCTGGAGAGTGACAAGAACTTTTACAGAGGTGTTACCACTTGCGATGAGACTGATTAGGTGAGTGCTCAACAATTAAATTACATCAGTTGTAAGGTTCCTCAACACTGTATTGATAGGGCTGTAAATTCTTTGCATTATCTGTCTGTCTGTCTGTCTGTCTGTCTGTCTGCTTGTTTGTTAGTCAGTATGTTTTAGTGAAAAAAAGGAAAGAAAAAAAAGAAGGAGAGAGTGTATATCTGAAGAGTTTTTAAAATGCATAGACACGTGAATACTATCAGTTGTATTCGGTGTAATGCACCTAGAATTCCTAGACAAGTTACTATACATAACAGTAGTAAGAACTTGTGTACTTCAGAGACTTGCTTGAGAGAAGTCTTCTCTAGTGAAACAGTTTTACCTGAAGAGATTGAGAAAAACTCTCTTTTCTTAGAATATTACAAATCAAATTTCAGATCGATAGGTCAAGGTTTAGTTGTGTTAGGTTGTGTACAAGCTATATATAACGTCAGATTAACTACTTTTGAATCTGATCAAGGAGTGAGTGAGATAGTGACAGCTCTCAGAGCTATACATGAGAACCAGTTATACAGTTATAGAGTAGCTGTGTCTTTTGGTCGAATTTTGACTTGCACTGAAGACGCTGAGCAAAGAGTCATGTATTTTCATGCTTCAGCTAACAACTCTTCAGTTTTTTATGACAGTGAAGACCATCAAGACCCTTACTTCTTAGTTAAGAACTCTGAGAGCTTTGAAAGTTGCATAGATCTATTGAAAAGTAAAGTGAAAGTTGACACAAGTAGACCTGACACAAAGTGGACAGTAGTAGGTAATGTGAATGTGAATCTGACTTATATTAGACCTACAAATGTGTTCTTAGGTAAGTTAGAGAGTGTCCCTCCTAGTTTCAGGAAAAGAGGTATGTTACACTTCCACCGAGACTCTTACAGTAAGAGAGTGTACAGAGACAACTTGTGTTTCTTTAGATGCTTGTCACACCACTTGTATAAAAAACATTAGATAGAACTGTAGAGCTTTTCAAAGAAGCTTATCCAGACACTTGTCAGAAAAAGTTCAAAGGTATTCTCTTAAGTGATTTAGATAGATTAGAGAAAGTATTCAAAATAGACATACGAGTGTTCAAGCTGTCTAGTACTAATAAAGTGACTGTAGTGCGTAGCAAGCTTTGTAGTAGCAAGAAAGTCTTGAATCTCAACATGTACCGCAACCACTTGAGTCTGATAGTAGACATGTGTAAATATGGGCGCGTGTACAGTTGTGAAAAATGTTACAAAGCATTCTCTTCTAATTACAACTTGAAGAGACACACTGCTGTAACAAAAGACTGTACTAAAGTACGATTTATATACAAAGGGGGTGTGTACAAACCTAGTAGAACTATATTTCAGAAGTTGAGTGAGCTAGGTGTACATACACCTGCTCACTTAAAGATATACCCATATAAGATTGCTTTCGACTTTGAAAGTTATTTTGTAAAGAACGGTGAGAAAAGTTGTAACACAACTTTTGAGTTAGATCATGTACCACTGTCTGCTAGTGTAGCTAGTGACTTTCCAGGGTATACAGAACCAGTGTGTTTTGTCAGAGAGAGTAACAGGGAAAATGATGACTTAGTCAGTCGTGTATTAGGGTACATAGATATGTTAGCTTGTGAAATAGGTGAATGTGTCAGAGAGCGTTTTAAAGTAGTGACAGATCAGCTAGATGCTCTGCAAGCTGAAGAGGAAAGGTTAGAGAGTGCAGCTTTGAAAGCTGCTAAGTTAGAGAAAAGTAAGTATAATTTATCACCTGGCTCAAACTCACGACTTTGCAACAATTAAAAGTGAAAAATATGTCAATTAAAAATCTTTTCATTCTCATTATTTCTCAATTGCAATGAAAAATATAGGTCTTTGGGGACATGCACATAAAATTTTGTGATATAGCTATGATTATTTCTCACTGTATCATGACCATGAAAATACCATGTAAAATCATGATTTTCAAGGTTTCCACAAAATCAAACTTTTTTCATATAAAAGGGCTGGTTGCTAAGCAACCATTCAAAATAGAGAAAAATGGATAGCCTCATTGGATTCCCTGACATCGATTTAGGGGGGGTAGGTACTCTTAGAATTGTTTTAAGACAAATATTAACGACATTATGAGCTGCCATATGTTAATATCTTCTGTTGTCAATATGGCTCCATATGGCGCCATATGGCGTAACGGACGCGTAACGGACGCGTAACGGACACCTTAACATGGTCGTTTTGTGACATTGACTTTGAACTATTGAAAAAAGGTGAAAAAATGCAAATATCTGCATGCAAATGGTGTCTATTAATATCAGAAAATGATTTCCAATGGTTCTGGAACATTTTCAATTATGCATTATTATGCTCTATATTTTTAAATGTTTATACAATAAATAAAATGAGAGCATTTTAATTGCTTTGAATTATAATGGATTTTTTCTGTAAAACAGGGAAAAGCTAAAAAATACCACAAAAGTTCTAGAATTACATCCCAGAAAAGGGTAGAACATAAAGTTTGTTCCAAGAAATGAAAAGGTATGCTAACTTAATTAATTCTAAAAAAATCTTGGGGGTCAAAAAAAAAATTCACTTTGTGACATCTGGGTATAGCTATTCTGTGGCATTTCCATGAGCCTGAGCCACCTGTCGTCAGAGCTAAACAAGCTCTGACAGCTTATATGAACAGAGTACCTGTAGTAGGTTTTAACTCAGGTCGATATGACTTAAATCTAATAAAGAGAAGCTTCCACACTTTCTTCTCAGAAAGAGAAAAGAAACCTATGACGACTATAAAAAGGTGCAACCAGTACATTGCTGTATACACTGAGCACTTAGTCTTCTTAGACATGGTGAACTATCTAGCTCCAGGTTATAATTACGCTAGTTATTTGAAAGCTTTTTTGAAAGACACAGAGAAAGGTTTTTTTCCTTATGAGTGGATGGACAATGTCCGAAAATTAGATAACACAACTCTCCCACCTAGGAGAAGTTTCTATAGCTCTCTGACTGGGAAAGGTATAACTCAAGCTGAGTATAGAAGCTGTAAAGAAGTGTGGGTGAAAGAAAAAATGAAAACAATGAAAGACTACTTAGTGTACTATAACAATTTAGATGTAGCTCCATTTGTCAGAGCTATAAATGAACATAGCAAGTTCTTCATAGAAAGGAGTGTCGACATGTTCAAAGATGGTTTGACACTTCCAGGTTTGACTTTGAAGTTCCTCTTTCAGAACACTGAGTTGAATGCGACACCTTATGTTCTCTTTTCACATCATGAAAAAGAAGTCCACAACTTACTGAGAAAGAATTTAGTTGGTGGACCTGCTATAATATTCCACAGACACCATCGTAGTGGTATAACTAGAATAAGAGAGCGTAAGTATGGAGTTGAGAGTAAAAAGTGTGATCACATTTTAGGAGTAGATGCAAATAGTTTGTACTTGAAATGTATGGGTGAAGCTCATTGTACAGGTTTCTATGTAGTGAGACGTCACGAAGATGATTTCAAGCCTGTTCTCAGTCAGCAAATCAGTTACTCAGCTGTAGAATGGCTCCGTTACAGAGCTATAGTAGACAAAGTACCTATTTTACATCAATACAACTATGGTGAAGTCAGTGTAGGTAGTCAGCGTATAAGAGTAGATGGGATAGTCCCTGATCGTAAATTGATATATCAGTTCCACGGTTGCTATTGGCATGGTCATACATGTCAGATCAACAAGACATTGATGACTAGTACGAAGGGTCGGGAATGGATAGAAGAGCGTTCTACTAAAACAGCTGCTGTAACTCTGTATCTGAAAAGTTTAGGTTACACAGTAGTAGAACAATATGAATGTCAGTGGATCAAATTACGAAAAAACACTCAGTGTTTGAAACTGAAACCTGAATGGAGTGTTAATAGACCGTCTTCAGCTGGTAAGATGAGTCAAGCTGAGATAATAGAAGGTGTGAAAAGTGGTTCAGTGTTTGGGTTGATTCAAGTAGATATTCACACACCTGAACATCTCAAACCATATTTTGCTGAAATGACACCCGTTTTCAAGAACATTCTTGTCAGCAAAGAAGATGTAGGTGACCATATGAAAAGTTATCTAGAAAGTGTAGGGAAACTGCGCCAACCTCAGAGACAGTTGATAGGTAGTTTCCATGGATCAGGTCTTCTACTAGGTACTCCGTTACTTAAGTAGTATCTAGAGAAAGGTTTAGTAGTTAGCAAAGTGCACTTGTTAGTTCAATACACACCTGAAGAAACTTTCAGACCTTTTGTGCAAGAAGTGACAGCAGCTAGACGGAAAGGAGATGAGAATGTTGACTGCAAGATCTTGTCTGACTTGTATAAACTGTTAGGTAACAGTTCATATGGTAAGACTATATGTAACAAGCAGAATTTCTTGAATACTAAATATGTAAGTCCAGATTTTGCTAGTCGACATTGTCTGCACTGGTCAGTACAACAAGTGCATGACATCAGTGAGAACACTGTAGAAATGTCATCTCTCCCGACTAGTATCACATACGACTTACCTGTTCAGATTGGGTTCATGGTATACCAGTATGCTAAACTGAAAATGTTAGCGTTCTACTACGACTTCTTGTTGAAGTTCATTGACTCAAAAGACTTTGAAATGTGTGAAATGGACACTGACAGTTTTTATTTTGCATTGTCTAAAAAGAATTTAGACGAAGCTGTCAAACCTGATATGCGTGAGCAATACTTCAGAGAGCGCCACAAGTGGTTACCTTCTGAATCTTGTGATAATCCCGAACATAGAGAGACGTACATTCAATGCAGAACACACAACTACCCATGGGTACAACCACCGTGTTGCTATCGCCGCCTGGTGTTTGACAAGCGAACTCCAGGTCTGTTCAAGATAGAGTGGGAAGGAGACGCTATGACATCTTTGAACCCTAAATGTTACATGTGTGTCAGTGAGACAGGGAATAAGACTAGTTGCAAAGGAGTTATCCAGAGGCAGAATAATCTTACTGAGACAAATTATCAGAACGTTTTGAAAACAGAAAAGACTCATGTAGTGACAAACAGAGGTTTCAGAGTTATAGACCATCACGTCACTATATACTCTCAGAACAAGCAAGGTCTAAATTACCAGTACATTAAGAGAATAGTATGTGAAGATGGTGTCAGCACTGAACCTTTAGATATATGACTCTCTCTTTCTGTGTGTGTTTGTGTGTGTGTGTGTGTGTGTGTGTGTGTGTTTGTGTTTGTGTGTGATAAAGACAAGTGAGTTGTATCACTCAAAAAAAGTAAAAAAACTAACAGTATTTTCCTACAGTAAAAAAGAAAAGAGAAAATAGTTAAAGAGAAAAAGGAAAATTTTCTGTGAAGAAAAGAAAATTTCCACAAATGGAAATTAAGTAGTACTAACTATATAGTAAAAAAAAGAAGGAGTAAAGGAAAATTTTCTGTGAAGAAAAAGAAAAAATTTCCATAATTGGAAATTAAGTAGTACTAACTATATAGTAAAAAAAAAAAAGAAGAAAAGAGAAAAATTTTCATGAAAAATTTTCATAAAAATGTAAATAATACAGCTTCTATAAAGAGAAAGAGAGAGAAATTATAGTTGAACATTCGAGGAAATTATCCAATTTCTCTCCGAATGTTTCACCTCAATTTCTCTCCTAGTGAACTATATCGCTAAAAAAAAGCTCGTAAAATAACAAAAAAAAAGTGAACTGTATCACACCAAAAAATAAAAAGCAGGCGTGAAAAGAGAGTTGTTACAAAGACGCCACTGACTGATTTCAGACTACTTTACTAAACTCTCTTTGTCCGTCAAATTCATCAGAGAAAATTATTTTTTTCTGATTAGTGTCAAGAAATATATACAATGGCTGACAGCAAGTTGACGTCAAAAATAGACGATATCCTTGACTCTGTCAGTATGTACAGTTCTATATATGGTAGTTGTAGTTCTAGACTTGATGCTTCAGCATCAACTCTCTCACCACGTGAAAGTGAGAAAAATGTTCATACACCCCCACGCATTACAACTCATGTAAAACCAGTGTCACCTCGTAACTTCGACACAGCTTTGACTTGTGGTTGTAGAGGTCATTTCTTCTGGGAGTTCATACCTGTAAATAATATTAGCTATTTTAGAGGAACCTTACCTGATGTTGTTGAGCGCTGTTTTTCCAGTATACATGTGTACAGAGATTTCCATGAAGCTTTCTGGGATGCATACACTCAGTGTATAGAGCAATCCACATTGAATCTGCCTATATTCGTTGCAGATTTCACCATTGCTGTGTCATTAATACACAACACCAGGGTGCTAAACTCGGGTATTTATTGGAAACTCACAGGTGTAGACAGACAATGATATAGGATTGACAGAGGAGGTCAATGCTATAATAGACTAGAGTGTATAATATATGTACGAGTACACTAGTTATAATCTTATACATTGGTATGTTGATACATATAACACAATAGATGAGAATTAACTATGACTATGCTTGATAAGTCAAGTAGTTACATAGGTATACATGTAGTGACACGAGTAAATGACTAATTGGCTAAATCTAATACTAGATTACACTGATACCTATACATGTACTAGTAGGTTGTGGCCACGTGAGTGAGGATAGTGTTTGAGTTATTTGTTGTTATAATTACTGGCCAAAAGACACTGATGAGATTGGACCAGGGAGGGAAGGTGGGGAAAGCTGCTGCCTGTCTGCCTACCCTGAGTGAAGTGAAGGGGTAGGCGGGGTGAAGGCAGGAGAGGAGATTAAAGTCTGTCCACTAGTGAGTGGGTGAGAGAGGGGGCAGCACCCTTATGGTATTAATGAGTAGACCCCACATATACACAAGGGGTCTAACCCATTAATACACAACACCAGGGTGCTAAACTCGGGTATTTATTGGAAACTCACAGGTGTAGACAGACAATGATATAGGATTGACAGAGGAGGTCAATGCTATAATAGACTAGAGTGTATAATATATGTACGAGTACACTAGTTATAATCTTATACATTGGTATGTTGATACATATAACACAATAGATGAGAATTAACTATGACTATGCTTGATAAGTCAAGTAGTTACATAGGTATACATGTAGTGACACGAGTAAATGACTAATTGGCTAAATCTAATACTAGATTACACTGATACCTATACATGTACTAGTAGGTTGTGGCCACGTGAGTGAGGATAGTGTTTGAGTTATTTGTTGTTATAATTACTGGCCAGATGATACCTTATAGTTTGAGGAGGGCTTTATGGACAGAGTCAAGGTGGTCTTGGGGAGCATGAAGGTAATTCCGGATTGCATCACTTTTCCACCCCCCATGCCTCTTAAGATCCATAATACTCGCCCCTCCATTAAAGTAGCTAAAGGAGGTGCCTCCCTTACGCAGACAATGCAAGGAGTACATTTTAGGGTCCAGGCCGATTTGAGATATAGCCTTAAGCCAGTGTTTCTTCATGTAGCCTACCGTCATGGGATTGCCATCAGTAAAAGAAATGAGGGGAGAGCTCTTGGATGGCTTGGGTGTCCCTTTGAAGGCGGCAGTAAACGCTCTGACAGGGCAGAGGGAGGAGTCCTTGAGTTCAGGCAAAACTATAGTATGGTGTTCCCCCAGCTTCTGTTTAGTTTTTGACCACTTAACCGTTATGGATAACCCATTTCTAATTCTTGAGACATCTCCATACGTTAGCTGCCTTGTACAACTAAAATCTGCAATTCTAATTGGGTGTAGGTTACTCTGTCTCAGGAAGGCCAGAAACATGAGTAATATGGAGAGGCACATTTTAAGTCCGTTTTCCATTTGCCTCACAATAGGAAGTACATCCTTTAGTATTTGAGGTGTGACTGGGAGCCTCTGTACCCGTTCAGCACGCACCTGTATGTCCACAGCCTTTAGCGCATTGGTCACTTTAATAGAGTCAATAGCTGCAGTAGGTCGTTCACATAATCTCATGTAGGTTTTTAGAGATGAAATGCTGTTTCGTACAGTCCTGGGGGAGTTTCCTCTGTGGACCATAGATTCTATGAACTCACAAATGTTCTTGGGTTTAGGTCGCTTATAATCAAAAGTCATTAGTTCAGCAAACGTTTTGAATGCTTTAACAACCCCTTTTCTCTTTGCCCTAGTCCCAGGACGATAAGCTGCCTTCTGTCTCAGTTTTGCTCTCCTCTGGTACTCCTGAGGACTGAGTTCTACAGGAAGCTGGCGTAGTCTAGGTTTGACCTTCTTGGTTTTATCCATTTCAATCGATTTTCTGCTGCTATCTTGTATGCTGCCCGGGCAGCCCCTTTGCTTGAGAAGGCACGGCTAAGGGTGTCACTGATGACCATTTGCTTGCCTGGTATGTGCTGGAATATAATACGCACATTTAGGGCGGCCCCAAGGTACCACATAGCACGAGCACAGGCCGCTAGTATAGGGTCTTTAGCTCTGCCATGAGAGTATGAGATTACAGAGGGCTCATTGTCACATCGAATGAGGACACAGCGACCTCTATAGCGTGGGGTGATGTAGGTTCTGGCCGCCAGGAGGCAGTTAACACATTCCAGGTGTACAATGTCATGTGTATCTCGCATGGCCTGTGATACAGGGGTACTGTAACACGTGTTGGATGTGTTACAACCCAGTCCAGTGAGGCAGGCATCAACACTGATCACTAGCGAGGGGGCTGTTTCCGTGATAATGGATTTTCCGTTGAAGGCTGCTAGATACGTCCTGAACCATGCAAAGTCAGCCTTGACATGTGTATCAACCATTATGTGATCTGTGTCCGTTTCTCTCATGGCCTGGAGGAGGCGACCCATGAAGAGCCTAGCTGGGGGTACAGCCTTTGATAAGTGGTTGATAAGGCCCACCAGTCTCTGTGTTTCTTTGATTGTAAGAGTCGACTTTGTGTCAGCCTGTAGTATTGCATGTAGGATTTCAGAGAGTTTTTTCTGAGGGATTGCTATTGTGTTTGAGTCTAGGTCGATTTGAATCCCCAACCATACATTTTTCCGTGCTGGGACCTGACACTTCCTCTCAGCAACGGGAAGGCCCAGCCTAGAAAGTAGTAGCAGAGTGGAGTGATGTGCATCCACGGCCTGCTGGTATGAAGGAGCAATGACGATCAAGTCGTCCAAATACATATACGAAGAGACACCGACAGTAACGAGAGCTCTGACAATGAACTGCGCGATCCTCTGCATACAGAAGCTGGAGAGTCGAGCGCCGAATTGCAGTGCAGAGTCAATGTAGAATCTTTTCTTGAACGAGATAACCGTCAGGGCCCACTCAGACGGGCACGACCGAAAATTTCGAAAGGCCCGGGAGATGTCTATCGTTGAGAAATGCGCCCGGTGGGTACCTATCCGTACCATCCTATCGACAGCGTGTTCAACCGTGGGCAGCCTATGGCGGACAGGTTGGTCGTCATAGACATTTTTCGGAATGTGGGCATTAACACCACCGTCAGGAAAGCTCAGATCAACTATAATGCGCCGCTCCTGCGTGTCTGGCTTTGGGCGAGTCATGATGGGGGACACATGACACCAGGGTGTGAAGGGGGGCTGATGGAAGGGGCCGATGAGGGCTCCCAGCTGTAGCTCCTTCTTTATGTATTTGGCCACAGCAGCAGGGTGGGCCCGTGCTGAAGGATGGTTATTGGGGGGAGGAGTGGTGTGGGGGTGGGGGCCACCCCTATACTGCAACGGGAAACCATACTTTATTCCAGACAGAACCATGTGGTCATCTGTATGTCCCGTTGCCAACTCCTCCCAGGCCGTTACATTAAGACCTGAAGTGAGTGGGACTCTAGCTCCAGAGAGATTTGGTGCCTGAGCACTGACAACAGTGTTGTAAATGAGCGTGGCAGGGACCAGAGCTGATGGAGCCAGGTCAGGCCGTGAGTACCAGTGTACTGGCCGGCAGAGCTCGGGACCCTGTACAGAGGGTGCCGGGACCTGGGACTCCAGATTAGGACACCTATTAAAAGATGCTGTGAGATGTGGGGGGCCTGGAGGGGACGGAGGCCGGGGGCTTGTATAAGCCCTGGAACTGTCAAGGGGAGTGGTGGCCATGGTAAGGGGCGAGCTGAGGTGGCCACCACTATTAGGAACACAGTATAGCATCTCCAGTGCTGGGTGCACGGCCGACGTGACACAGGGAGGGTGGGGGCGGGGCAGGCCTGCTGCTGCAGCCCGGGAGGCGTGTATAGCGACGCCCGCCAACCCCACAGCCGGTACTAGTTTTTTGAAGGGCGGTGCTCGGCCTGTGTACGTCCCGGAGAGGCGTCACGACGCTGCTTCTGCTGACCAGGGCCCTTGTGGTTGCGGCGGGAGGAGGTGATGTGTGGAGGGGCCTGGTGCTCAGGGGCATGTAAACGTTGCTTCCTGTTGCATACCTTAGCAGAATGCCTACAGTCCTCCCTCTGCACACCAAACCAACACACAGCACAGCTGTGTCTAAGCATGGTCCAACCATCCCTATGAGAGTCAGAATGTGGGCATGAGTCGGTCTGATATGCAAAGCATGGCTGGGGCTCCACAGAGGTGATGGGTGGATGCACCCATGCATGCTTAAAACGTAGGTCCCTTATAGATGGATCAGACCAGTCCATGTCATCCTTATCAACCTTCTGAAAGCACAGGTTTGAGAACTGCATGACACTAGGCCAGTCTCTGTCCAGAGCATCCTCAGTAACCATATCCAGATGAGACAGGAGGCCTGTAATAGACCGACCATCATCATGAGTTTTCTTTAGGATTTTAACAAATCCCATTATGTACTCCTTGTAGTTAAGAACGTTGTATGCTGGCCTGTCCTTAACATCCAATAGCACATGGCTGGGAAGGAGCATGTAGGGCTGTGGGTAACGTAGAGAGCTCTTAGACCTATTAGCAGACCGAGCTGAAGGCCTACCCATTGCATCATCCATATCAAAATAGATGTGCTTAGGACCCTTACCCGGTCCAGTATCAGGTCCATTAACATCAGAGGCATCACTGGAGATTGTACCATCATCAGAATCAGTCAGCTCCTCGTCAGACGATGCACCACCCGCTCCAGGTAAAGAGGCACCAGCAGACAGTCTCTTGGGAGGGGGCTGGCCGGCAGGTGAATCAGCTGGACGTTTCCGGGCATTAGTACTCTTACCCCTGGGCTGTAGTTGCCCGAGGACCTCCTGCAGTGACAGATTATTCTCCTGTAGTTGAGCACCAAGTAAATCAACCTGCGACTTTAGGTCACCCAGCTGAGCAGACAGCTTCTTAGGCTTGGGCACTGTAGACTTGGTCCCAGGCTGGGTTGGAGGTACTCCCGTGGGCTGCACATCATCACCAATAGTCAGAGGTCCCTGCTCACCAGCAGGTGGCGCAGGTGCGTTCTTCCTATTTTTGGTGCTCTTTGAGGTGGTACTCCGTGTCCTTGAAGCCATGGTTGGATAGTATATATACACAACGAGATATAATGCAGAGAGAAAACAGAAAGCTGCTGCCTGTCTGCCTACCCTGAGTGAAGTGAAGGGGTAGGCGGGGTGAAGGCAGGAGAGGAGATTAAAGTCTGTCCACTAGTGAGTGGGTGAGAGAGGGGGCAGCACCCTTATGGTATTAATGAGTAGACCCCACATATACACAAGGGGTCTAACCATCAAATGCATAACTCTCTGACTTGCCCCAGACACTATGCTAGATACACTCTAGGGAGTTTCAAGAGCTTCATGGAGTTCAACGAAGTGTTACGTGAATCACCTATTATAGGCGCATTCTGTAGGTGTAATGTTCCGATGAACCCTTCAGATATCGCTTACAATGTGTGTTTCACGTGTCTGCAAGCTACTCTAGAGTTGAAAGCTTTGTCTCTCACAGCCGTGTTACAGCATTTCTCGTATGAAGTCAGTTTCAAAACTGATTACTTGAATGCCCTGACTCCAGGTGTGAGAAACAATCGCGAATACTTTCTAGCTCAGTCATTGTTTGATGTGAAACTATCTAAAATTGTGAAGATGGGGACTGGTTGGGTGAGTACTTGGAATACTCGAGGTGTTTCTTGGAAAGGCCAGAAAGGTTTCACAACCAATCGTTCTTTCTGCATCATGTGTAACATTGCAGGGAATGGTCATGACTTGTTTGTGTGCAAGAACTGTACAAAGTATAAAATGTGAATAAAGTAACCAAAATAATATTTCTTGCCTTGTGTTTGTCTTTAGCATGTGACGGTATTACTCAATGTCATTGTTGACATTTATTTCAACCACGTGGTCTTAAACACGTGTCATTGTTGACATTTATTATAAGCACGTGGTCTTCAACACGTGTACAAGTGAAGTAGGTCATGTTGACATTGTACTAGCCAATCAGAAGCTTGTAAAGTATGTCATGACCTCTGATGACGTCACTTCCTGTCATTTAGAAGCTTCTGATTGGTTGACAGAGGTCACTTCCGTTCTGCAAGTGTCAACTGACCTAGATGCACCCGTTTACTACGCGCTGAATATGCTCCTATATACTACTTTTGCTGTAACTGCTTTTCAATCTAGGGTTGGTGTGTACAACTGAAAATGGCAAATAAGCTCTAAAATACAGTTTGGTTGAAAAATAACCAAAGACATCTGATGTTTTTATCATAAAATTGGTTCTAGAGGGAATTTCTGAGGTCTGTTTTCAATTCTGAGTTCCTTGTGAAATTTCCAAAACATTTGTGGCAAAGAATATTCCCATTTGGAATAATAGTGCGTTTCCATGGCAACCAAAAATTGTCATATATGCCAATTTTCCATGTTTCCATGGCAACAAATGTTCCTTTTGCATTCCAAAAATGGAACGTTTTCAGTGGAAATGGAATAATTCTAAGCATATCACTAGATTCCCCATGAAAAATTGGTCTAAGACATTTTTTTAGTATATTTTTCAGTGTATTACCCATATACTGCCCCCTGGTGGCCAAAACCAGTACTAAAAATCCCGCTGGAGCCACGTTTTCCCCCGATGGCCCACAATTATAACTCTTCTGATAGTAGACCGTGGATTTTAAATCATGTGAAGATGCAGATCGTTTGATCCTGTATGGTGCTCAGTGGTACGTATTCGAATCCCTTAATATTGTGTGATTTAATTGTGTATAAGCCCCGGATCTCTTAAATTATATCACAATTGCAATTTGACTGGAGGAGAATGGATATCAACGTTAATTCCCATGATAATACTGATGCACTCTGGCGGCTTGAGGAGGTGTAATGTATGAGGTGAAATTATATCTACTTCTAATGGCTAATACTAGTAATAGTAGAATGCATCCGGATACATGATATGATTGATGAGGCTTATTAGACACTGCGGTTGGCATAGGGATGGCTTATATTTCAGACTAAGGGTAAAAGGCTATATTCATAAGCTCGGGTCCAAGTCATAAACTATGACATATTAGTGAGTACATGGTAAGCCTACCTTTCAAGACTGATTGCCGTCAGAGTAAGGATGGAGCAGATGACGGAGACGTTCTGCATGTAGTGCACCATTTTACACAGGAAGCTGCCAAACGTCCAGGTAAAGGTGAACCATTTAGCCAACTGCAAAACAGAACATGACCATTGAACTAAGTGCAAAACAGAACATACAGACATCTTTGGTTTAGGGACAAATCTGCATTATTTGAAAATGAATAGACAGGATGGACAAGAAGTCAGAAGTAATTGAAGGTGTCGTCTATATCCAAGAATTGCTGGATGTTGGAGGAAGAGACCATGATGTGGCTCACTAATATTCTTTGGCTCCCTATGCGATCAATCTCTCAGTCATTATAGCCTAACCAATTGCAAGTTAGTCATTTTCTGGCTCCCTATACGACCAACCTAGGTTAGTTAATATTGTCAAGTTGGTCAGTACTGACCATCTCACCTTAGTCTTCTCCATTTCAATGAATTTTAGGCTACTTATGAGTCCTTTTGAGTAAAGCATTAGTCTTATGTTGTTATGCCTCAGTCATTTTTGAATAGCACTTGGTCATGCCTGACCAATGTCCCTATGACTAACCTGGGATGGGGACTTCAGACTAAGGACCCGGGCATTACGATTTTCTGTGCTGGAGAAGGTGTGGAGAAGCCATCAAACAGCGCTGTGGTGAGATGTCTCCAGGTGTCACACCATGAATACAGACAATGAGAAGATGACCAGGTTGCGCACTGACATGGGAGTTATACGTGGGAGGGGGGAGGGTTGGGGTGGGGAGGTGCACAGGGAACATCCAGGCACCAGATGTGTGCTGGAAAAAGCCTTTAAGGGCATTATTCTGTGTGCTATCTGAGGATTGGCTGCGAACTGATGCTGCAGAGTTGACCAGGGCAGGCAACACGAAGGCCCTACACTGAAAGGTCACAATGTCGTCTTATAGGAAGATCCCACGGTCTTCTAAGTGAACAGCATAGAATAAGCAAGTTTGAACTCTTCAAATTGAGCACCTGCCAGATTGCCATCCCACAAGAAGACACTAGGGTTGTCAAGGTTGTCAAACTAACATGGTTGATGCAGGCCTTGCCCCAGCTGGGGTTCAGCATTGCATAATAGTGATAGGTCTAGGGTCTCAACGGTAAGGGTAGGGTCAGGTTTCAGATGACAAGATTATTAAATTTAAAAAAAAACATAACTACATAGAAGTGTCCCCAGGGGTTTACTGGGGATAGGCTTCCCTTCAGCAATGGTCTGTAGGCTTATGTGTGTATTATAGCGATGACAGGGACATGTACCTGCTTCTGCCCTGGTGAAAGAAACAGAAGAGGTGTGTTTACTCTACACCTATGATCTCTTTCCTTAATGTTGCTAGAAGCATGCATTGTTTACATTATTTTACCTTTTCACTAGAAACTTCACAAAATAGTCCACATCAAGAGAAGGCCATTCAAAAAATTGATTCTCATCACCAAGCAGCAAAAAATATGACGAGGGCGTTTTTTATTTAATTTTCTTTTACTCTGGGCTTAAGTACATACGCAAATTTGGACTTTTTGTGACCAATTTTCACATTTTAGTAATTCTGATGAAAAATGGATGTGATCTCACAGACCTTGTAAACATCCTGAAAATCTCAGGATAAACTAGGAGCTGTGGGTTTCAATGAACAGGACCAGGAAGAAGACATGAGAATGGCATCAGATCAGACTAGTGGAGTACATTGTACGCCAGGACACAGATATAATAATAACAGATCAAAACGCCCCAAAATGAAATCAATCCCAGAAGTTCACAAAGGCAAAACAAAATATGAATAACGCCTTACCCAAAACGGAAAGCCTTATACTCATAGGAATGGAATGACTAAGGTGGGTCGGTAACAACGGACTGTACCTGGTAGTACCCCAGTAAACACGCTACGCAGTTCCAACGTAGCTCAGAGGTTTCTCTAGGTAGATGTCCAACCAAAAGGTTTGAGATTGGTAATTTTGGAAGGTTTGTAGACGTCAAAACGTTAAGGTTTATTTACGTTCAACAGATGTAGACGTCTGATTTACGTTGATCTACCTCATTCAGACGTAAAAAAAAGATGTAACTTTTCAACTTCAATTGGGTAGATGACTTTTCCGTGTCACACTAGGTGGCAGCACTATCAATTATGGAGAGTATATTACAGCTCCTTAACAAATCTACCACATTCAAGCAGTAAATTCTCATTGATTGTGAATTCAATATCATGCAAATAAACCACATTCAATAGAATATTTATATATAAAGGACAGGTGATTAAAGTATTGTGCAAGAATAGGTGCTTTGAGGCACTTTACTGTGAGGACACCACATTGGTGGTAATGGAAGAAATGCAAAGCCTCTCTGCAGCCAAAACTATTCAACAAATCTATACTGTCAGGCTGTTCAATTGAACTACAAGAATATACTATGTAGAATGAGATGAGATTGAAAATTATAGTAGTTACTTTGTATGAATATTGTTTGTAAATGTAAATTTGTCTGCAATATATTACAAGTCTTTGTCTGAGTCCCACTATGTAGAATTATATGTAGTGTGTTAAACATAGATTTACCTCTTCAGGAGCTACGTAAATCAGACCTGCAGGTTTGAGATTGGTAAATAAACCTTCACGTTTTGACGTTGATAAACCTACTAAAATTACGTAGTTCAGACCAAAATTCAACGTAGATTTACGTCTCACCAACGTCGTTGTGTTTACTGGGACTAACTAATCATGGTTGGTCGTATATGGGGCCAAGAAATAAAATAACTAGATTCGTCGCTATTGACTAAGTTCTGGGGCCTAAAGATGTTCTGTGTGGACAGCAATATTGGCATACCAACTTTTCTTCTATAACAGGAGATCCTGTGTCAGATGGCTTGGATCCTAAGTGCTCAATGGTTATGACTGTAGAAGAGATTCCTGTAGTCTGCCGACTCTACCAGAAATAGTATGCACACTTATGAGAAGCAATATCAGAGGCATGCTACTGTTGGAAAGGCGGATAATGTCAGTACTAGTAGTGCATTGGACCTCGCCAGATCTATGATATATACTGTATTAAGACCTATACCTTTATGGACTAAACACTACACTGCCAAGAAATAGTGAGCGTGTCTCTAAAGGCGTCTATAATTTATATCTGATATGCTCACATGGGTTCGGATTTGGGGAGTTGGTCTGGACACTGGACACACAATGCAGGGTACCTGATCTGGAATACATGCCAAGCTTAAGGCTACATGGTTAATAGGTAATTTTAAGGTTCTTCTGGTCAAAAACCATAATGGTATTATGTTGCATTGTTAATGTAAATTGTATATGGTAGAATTACAGTGATACTTTAGTGAGGACTAGAATCACAGTGATACATGACCAAATATAAAAGACATAATATCAATCATAGAATCCGTGTTGAAAATGTACGTGCCATTTCGAAATCAAGAAGCCAGGTTCCACATATATCCCCGAATTTTGGTAATATCTATCCATGAATTACAGTGATAGCTTATGTTGATTGTAAACCGAATTATGGTTATACATGTGAAAACATATCGAGCCTGCCTTACAAATTCATAAACCATAGCAGTTGGCATCTCAATTTAAATATCTAGATCATAATAACATCACTATAGTTGGACTGTTTAATGCAATTTGGTTAAAGAAGCAATGACCAACGACCAAATATGTACCAAACGATATCACAATTTTGTTTCAACTTAGTTATGATTGCAAATCATAACAGTAAAAAACAATATAAAATGATGTATTTTTGGTGTCCAGCATTATACACTGTTCAGCTATACTCATCCACTGTAAAACCTAGACACTAGAGGTCGGGGGTTCAAGTCTGACCTTGACGCACTAGGTAGTACATCTTTATTTCCTTATCTCTTTAACCCATTTGAAATGCAATTCCACCTATATTGATGTAGAAATATTAGCTAATGGATATTTGGATACATGTATTTGTATAAATTAGATGTTTATGCATATTTCAACAATACTGCCTTTTGTACCAAGGTGAGACTTGAACCCACAATCTCCAGATTGTGGATTACAGTAGGTGAGTTTGTAGCTCAACTGAATTATGTGATACTGAAAACCAAAAATACTAAGTCTTCCTTTTATACTTGCAGCTACACTACTTACTTCTAACAGTGTATAACATTATCTCATCAAGTGATACTGACATAACCTCGGTTGGGGCCACCGACCACTGGGCTCTAATTGGCCGAAGTTGTATTGGAAATGTATGGGCTTAATCACCTAAGGTTCCCCAGTGGACGGTGCCCATTATAGGGCTGTCTCAGGCCCTCATGAAAGCTCATGTAAAAACTTTATGAAGACTCATATAAAAAACTTGTTTCACTAACTTTTCCTCAGGAGTTAGCCAATCAAATCCTGTACACCATTTCCTGTGCACAGCCGGACAGGAAGTAACAATCTAAGTATAGCAGTCCCACCAGTCCCATTTGGAGCCCTTGTGGTGGAAAATGTACTGGTTGAGCGAGTCTGATTATAGGGTAGAATCACATAAGTCTGAGACATACCCTGATTCGGACACTTATGGCCACTGTCCACTGGGCTCTAATCGGCCAAAGTTATAGAGGAAATGTATGGGCTTAGTTCCCCAGTGGACGGTGGCGCTTACATTCATAGTTTCTCCAGCATGTCAGCAACTCTATATTTGTGCATAAAAGTACCATTATCTGAATAGAAAAGATGAGCGGGATAGACATGCATGAACAACTACAAATCAAATTCAATGTTTGATTGCAGGTATATGTAACTGTAACATGCCTTGATTTAAGGTGTGCCATGCCATATGTCATCGAATCTAGGGCGTGACTGCTAAGTGTGCCCCATGGTTAATACATCTGACACACAGTTATATAGCAATGCATTGATATTGTATGTTGGTTTAATGTCTGATGGTTTATGAATGAAAATGACTAACTGGGCCAAATAGTGATGGGATTAAATGCTCATTTATTATACGTGGTATCCCAGGTAACAAGAAACGTTAACTGAACCTTAACCAACATTCAAGTGTTAACTGGTTGATGTTAGTTGAGTGACGTTTTTTTCAATGTTGACCTAACGTTTTGGGGGATAATGTGATTCTAGAAACGTTGGTTTGATGTTAGAAAACAGTTTGCAAACTAACGTTTTCCAGGTAACCTATATTTAACATGGATCAACGTTTTTTTGTGGACTCAAATCAACGTTGGTTAAACCATTTGGTTATCGTTGATTTAACGTTTTTTGGTGATTTCAAGCTAACCCACCAGATGGCAGTTTAGCTGATGATTGAACTATAGGTTCGATGCTTCCCTCTTATAATACTAATTATAAGCTATTATGATGATGATTTCTAATATCTACATCATCTTTTGCATCAACATTTAGTGTATAAATTGTCTACATTAAATAATCTGTTATGATGATGATATCAAGCCTGTATTACGATCTGTATTATGGTACACACCCACTTTGTTGCATTGAGAGATAGATAAAGGCTTTTCTAAAAAATCCATATGGGGGTGTGTATAATCATCACGATAGTAGGGATTCTTTCTACTATAGCTCTTTTAACCTGAGCTGTGTAAGCTTGGAGAAAGAAAATATAAACATGATGATAAATGAATCTTATTGCATTAGAATGGAGGGTTAAATCAATGTTTATTCAACGTTAGTTTAATGTTAATTTGAGTCCACTTATTGCACTTGAGTGGAGGATTAAATCAACGTTTATTTGACGTTAGTTCAACGTTGATTTGAGTCCACGAAATGGAGTTAGGCAAGATGATAAATACACCCTTTTTCACTCTTTGAATTACGTTAAAAGAACGTTTAAACAAGCTCAACTTGTTACCTGGGATAGATATACTACCCAAGGTTCTAGTATTATGCTATAAAATCTGATGCTGAATCATTGTTCATCCAGAAAGTTATACAAACCAACACGAGAAATGTTAATCATAAGAACTTATGGTCAAATAAAGTCAAATTTGTTCAAAAAATTACAGTAGGAATACTTAACAATAGCTACAGCTTACAACCCTAGATCAGCACACATTGTTCAGTTACCATCTACTGAGCATGCGGCTGGCATAATTAATAATTCACACCTGTCTTTTCCAACTATTGTAGACCTGATAGAACTGGGTCATTAAGGAATACTTGCATTTTGTGAACCGACTAGGCTCTGATTATTCAATGGGAAGGCCCTGCACCGATATGATATTAATTGTATGCGTTTGGGTTTGAGGGGATAAGGGTGTGTAAAAATTACTCAATTTGGACATCGCCCAAATGAGGTGTGCACAATTTATTTTTTCTAGGTTAACAACAGTACTTTCTTATTACATGGATCATACATGACCACCATATGAAGAGCTATGTATGATAACACAGGAAGAAGTAAAGGCGTCCCGATGGCTCTTTCACCATAGTCAACTTTAGTTGTCTGTGACAGCAGAGTTATGATGACTATGATAGAGGGGTCACAGCTACTCCAGTCCTACCCCTTGGCCCTTATACAGCTTGACTGTACCTTCAGTGCAGAGTCAAGTGTAAAGAAAGGTCCACTATGTCTAAATAGTGTAGTTCAGGGATGTCAATGGAAAGGCTTTCCCAGTTAACCTACCTGAATTTAATGTGATGATAGAATATAAAATACATTCCAGAAACAGCGTGGGGGTCGTGAAAGTATGAGGTGAACACAGGTTCCAAATTCGGTTTGAATGCAACAGGCGTTTTTTATTCGAACAGGCAATGATTTAACCAAAGGTATGAAGAGCAGTTCTATGTACGAGCACTCCAAATGCTGCCACCTCCCTGTAAACACAAGTACGTAAATCAGACGTAAATATACGTTTTTTTTGGGTCTGAACTACGTAATTTGACAAGGTTTGTGGACGTAAAAACGTTAAGGTTCAGTTACGTTCAACTAACGTTTATGTCTGATTTACGTTTTTATACGTCTTTCAAACGTAAATAAACTTAAATTAATATGCAATTTTGTATAGAAGGTTGGATGCAGGCATAGGTGATATTGATGACAAATTTACATTCACAGACACAATTCATTCAAACTACCCACTACAATTTTAATATATCATTGTAATAATATATTGTGCTACAGGATGGAAGGGGTAAACTACAGCCTGATAGACTATATCTCCTGCACCACATATTATATATACATTGTCAATGGCTTTGGTTGCAGAGAGGCTTTATATTTCTTCAATTACCACCGATGTGGTGTCCAATCAATAAACAGCCCAAATACATATAGTGTATGCAATTTCGTAATATTGTATCCTTTATATATAAATGTTCAGTGCTATGTGACTGATTTGTTTAATAGTAAATTCATGATCTATGAGAATTTACTGCTTGAATATGGCAGATTTGCTACAGAGCCATAATATTATCTCCATACATGATAGTGCTGCCACCTAGAGGGAGTTGTATACACAATCAAAGTCGAAAAGATGCCATTTTTTCAACGTTGGTCAACGTGTATTTATTACGTCTATTTACGTTTAAATGAGGTAGATAAACGTAACCTAGATTAAAACGTCCATTTAACGTAACTAAACCTTAACGTTTTGACGTTCATAAACCTTGTGAAAAAACGTAGCCCAGACCTTTGGTTGAAAAAATACCTAGACAAACCTGTCAGCTACGTTGGAATCAGGTAGGGTGTTTACAGGGCTGTAGGTATTGTGCCGTTCCCGCACATGAAAGAATCCAAAAATACACCTAGATATTGGTGCCCCTACAACAGTATAGAGCTTTGCCACCATATTTGTGGGTAAAGGAAATAATCATAAGCCTCGGCACTAACTATCTGAGGTATAATGTATGGCACTGCTTACTACTATAACTATAGACTTATTAACGTCTAATTTGATGTATATGGCCAATGGTTTGCAGAATGTAGTGTGAGGCGGATATAACTTAGCCCTCTCATAAAGGGAGAAGTGGTGGACATGAAAACATGTCTTGTTACTGACCTCCTTTAGGAAATATCCTCACTTACTTACTTCTCTCACATGCAGGGCTCACCTGACCTGTCCACTAATCATATACACCTGTTGCCGCCACTCTACCCTGATGTACACAATCCGCTTTACCTGCATACCACTCATGTATTCAAGTATTGATTATCACTCCCCCTCTTTTGATGGATCAACTGCTGTTGACTCTTTAGGAATGGAGACTCATTGACTCCCCTCTACAGGTGCCACCTGGGAGACAAACTGCGACTCTAGCTGTCAGAGTCGTTGCCAAATGCAACTCCTTTACTTTTCTCATTTGAACATTTTCCCTCTCAGTAGTATGTATAGAGTGACACATACTATATCGTTCTATTCATTTCGAGGGTGTTTCTAGCTAATGTTCATTATATCTTATGGAAGTAAAATAACGTACAAGGTCGTAGATAACTATCATTCTTAAGCAGAAGGTGTAGTGTTTCTCGTGTTTATTCTGTATTTTATATACATGGGCAAGCTAGGTATTACTTTATGATCCCAAGGTTCTGTTGAAATAAGAACCTACGGATATGCAGACTATTTTGCTTGGATGGTCCTGCAGTGTGACTCCTAACATGATAGATTTTAAACCAGTTGATTGGCGTGCAAATTGATACTTAGAACATAAAAACATATGCCTAAAAATATGACATAGTCCGTTTATTTCTTATCTACATTCCCAACATTTAATCTGAAACCAGTGAGCTTATTATTCTGGATACGAGGCGATCGATAGTGGAATGCAATGGAAAGGGTAAGATTATAAAAAGTAGATAATCTGATCCTGTGCTCTTAATGTTTCATTCTTATGTGTGGTACTAAATAATCACTTATTGTATTTTAGAAGTTAGCCGCCCTATGTGTTTTGTGATGACGCCCAACACATTTGTAGAGAGGTTTGTGTTGAGATTGCACTGGAAATCCATAGGTTTAAGCGGTGAGTCAGCTATGGGTGTCCCAGATTCGTCATCGGAAAGTTATGTTCCAAAATGACTAAGGCAAAACTAATGCCTTAGTCAAATTGACTCATCCCAAATGCTTAGAAATGAAAAGACTAAGATGGGTTACCGTAAAACCTCGCGTATAGGCCGCGGCGAGTACGCAAGTCAGATCGGCGATGCGGCTTATAGCATCGGTCCAGGGTCAGGGGCGGCTTATACGCGAGTTTGCTACTATGGTACAGTACTTGAATCGCCACAATCAGATCGCCATTGCGGCTTATAGGATCGTCCCAAACTCTAGGTGCGGCTTATTGATCTGATATGGCCCCGTATTTTGCACTATTCCCGTATTTTGGACTATTTCTGTTTTAGACTATTCCCGTAAAAGATCTAAGAAATATATCAATCAAAAGTTGTCATGACATGTTAGGCTTTAAAATGTTGTACTAAAGTAAAGAATGCCTTTGTAGCATGCAATAACAACTAACCATTGTCGCCTAAACACAATATCCCAATTGTGGTGATAATCTATCGGTGCTGAACAGAAACCGTAAGTACCAAGTAGGTTCTCCCATTTCACGAATTGGCTAACAGAATTTCCTTATAATTTCTTTCATCTTTTCGCCTCTGATTCTCCTTCTAGGCCCATACTACTTTCAGTATAAAGAAACCTACTTTGCCATTTCGGATTTCCCGAATGTAACAGTATTTCCCTGTGGCATTCATTTACTATCACTATGGGATAGAGTTGGATAGGGCCAATGAGCAGAAACCAGAAGCCAACCAGAGCAATGGGAGAACCGCATAACCAGGAAATGAAGCCAATAAGGGGAGCCTTTTCCAGGATCCCATGGCAGGGGCTATATTTACTATGTAATGCACTGGTACCCAGGGGGCAGTGTGTGTGTGGGGGGGGGGGGGTACATCCCATTTAAGTCGATACTTTGGTTAAGTGCTGATTGAGGGGTGTTATACAATGTAAGTAGATGGTTCAAAGTTCAGGTGGCTTACATTATGAGCTCGATGCTCAGATAATTCTTGGATTTCTATCGGGTGAACGTTATGCAGGTACCTCTTAGTAGGTACATCTGTGTGTGGATGATACATCAGTCATCAATCATGTCACAAACGAATTGTCTGTGTGCTAAAGGAATAATCGTGATGATTTGGTTCTGCACTAGACCACTGCCCCCCCCCCCTTGTAATGGGAAGCAGGCAATACTAGGTTCAGCCTACAGCCATTTTAGAGACGGCTTCTCAACAGTTATTAGAGACCACAAGCAAATTTAAAAGAATAGGAATATAATAATATTCACACGTCATCGGATAGCTAAGAACATGGGCATTTCAGAAATGTTATATCATGAGGTAAGGTAAGAAGTTTTAGTCAAGAAAAAAGAAAAATAGTTTTTGCAAAGATCAGAACAAATCTGCTAGCTTCTCTTTGCGACCAATATTATTTTCATGGAGCAGAATTTATGCTACCATTGTATCAGGCACACATTTGTATACCATTCACAATATAATTCTACCAGAGTGCACCTCTCATATATCAAGAATAAGTAATATTCATGCTCGATAAATCCATACCTTTCTCTTATTGTGCCATATTGACCCACAGTCAGAACTAAAAGCAATGAGGTCTGACTAATAGGGCCTTATAGTACTCACCAGTTACACAGCCCAGGGGTAGGGTTATGCACTGAGGGGTGAGTGGGATAGAGTGGCTATTCACCTATATTTTGCAATTTCCATAACCACCATAGTTGTTTCTATAGGAAAGCTGGTCAAAACATGAAGATTTCCTGTTTAGAGGGGAAATATTAAAAATGAAAATGACTTTTTGCGATGGGTCATGTTCAGAGTGTTCTATGGCCTGCTGATTGGTAAGCATTATATTATGTGTCGTATATTCAGTGTAAAACGAACCCCCATATTCCCATACAACAGCAGTTGATTTCTGATGACCTCAATGAAAACACTCGACTTGCCACCTTCAGGGTCTTGTGGTCCCTACAGTTGTACCATATTCACAAATATAGTTCTGTCCAGTGGGTAGATGTCAGAGGCTAGTAGGTAAATGTCCTTCAGACTGCTGTTCGGGATTACAAACCAGAACATTGTTTTTTTTGAGCCACAGGCAAAAAGGTTCCATCAAACGCTTAACTGTTATTCCGACTAAGTCCTACAGACTTCGACTGCCAGACAAAACTGGATGGAAAGGCAATTCAGTGGAAGTATAGAGAATGATTTTTAGAAAGTCTCTCAAAAGCAGTGCCATCAGTAATTTAGGTACATCCTTGCATTAGGTAAGAAACCTCTATGTTGTCGTTACCAAAGGCCCATCATAATGCTTCAGTTCTATTTGTATTTTTTGTAATCACAGAGAAAAGTAAAGGCGTCGCCATGACTCTGCTGCTCTGCTCAATTCTAATTGACTCTCGTAGTCATATCCGTTGCCTCTTGTACAATTCGACTCTCTCTTTGGTGTAGAATCAAGTGAAGTTGACCGCTATGACATTGATGACTTCTACATGTATGCCTATGCCATCTTGAACTTATTGAAATGATGAATACGGCTATTGATGTAAACGTTGAGTTTGGGGAAGGTCTAACCTAGCCCTCATACACAAGGAGAATTAATAATTATTGTTGGACATGAAAGCATGTTTTGTTATTGACCCCACTCGACCAATAACCTCCCATATATATAATTACCATACTCCCCAATCTCACTGACATCAGCGGGCGTGATCACGTGATCATGTTGATGTTATATTACAATTACACCTTTAACCATATCTGAATGCGACTCATGTATGCAAGTGTCAATTTTCCTTTATACCTGTCTGAGAGCACTCAAACCATTCTTCCGGCAAGAAGTGCCCCTGGATGTGCATCTTACAAATGTTGAATAGGATGGCCATCTATTAGGGCATTCAACCTAAACTTGACATTATTATCCTGAGGTAATATATTCAGGTGTTATCCACAGGGTCATGGTGGGATACAGGGGTCCTGGGTAGTGGACTATGAATTTCTGAGCCCACCCCTACATGTGGACAGACGTGTTGGTGAGACTGACTGGTGAGTGGGTGTGGAGAGTGGTACATAGCGATGCTGCCTCGTGACTCCTAGTCGTGACGCCATTTTGAAAGCGAAACCCTAGTGTGGCCAGTCATTATATAAATGTGGTTTTAGGTTGTATTGTAATTAAAATCAAAACAAAGCTTTGTGAGGTCACACAATGTTTGTACATTATAAATTAATAATCACATTCATTGGCCCATTTATTTATATAATCACAATTTAATATTACTTTTCTTCCACGGTGAAATTTTGCGCAGCTCTAGCATTTAGTTCACCATCAACATTCGTATTTGGTATAGCATGGTAGCATAATTATTAAGATAGGAACGATGGTCAGTCTCCTGGTTCCCTCTCCCCATACAGCATAGAACGATGGGTGATAACTGTAGAAACAAGTGCTTATCAAACCACTTTTATTTGTTTAATTCAGAGATAATTGAGTGACTCACCTTAACAGGTACACACAGGAGGACGAGCAGGAGGTCGGCAGAGGCCAGGCTGGTGAGAAAGACGTTGGTAACGTTTTGCAGTCGCCTGTAGCGCCCTATGGAGAAGATAACCAAGGCATTTCCTACCACGCCAATCACTAATGTCAGCCCGTAAACTATGGTCACCGGGATGATCTCCCCCAAGGGAAGAGAGTTGAGGGAAGCGTCCAAGTCGTATTCATAGTTATAGATGTCATCATCGGTATAATTGGTCCCAGATGAGTTATTCAGGCCATCACTATTCCCCATGAGCTGCTCCATGTAGGGGTTTTGGAGGAGTGAGTTGCTCACCCCGGTTGAGCTGTTCCCGCGGCCTGTCCCAAACCACCCAGAGCCGTTAAGGACAGAATCCCCTGCGCCTTGTCCGTACTGGTAATCTACCTGCTCGCTACCACTCCCGGCCACCGACGACAAGAGCACGCCGCTACAATCCGGATCGTCCATAGTAAAGGATGAATCCCTGTATCAAACTCGAGTCGTTCTGGATCAATGCAGATGATGGGAGCATTCCTAAACATGAATAACTTAACCTCAGTGTGCTGCTAGTATAAAGGTGCGTTTTCAAGGATCATGTGAGGAGGGTCTATGTGCAGGGCCGGCCGATAAGCAGTAGCCTGTGAGCTGCTCAATGTGAGCTGCTCAATGCATGGGCGTGGGTGGGAGGGTGTGCGACTGGCCGTCCTGTACAGGTGTACACACTCGGTGTACCTGCTTGGAGGTGCCCGGCCTCAGGCTGCTGCCCACCACCCACACGCCGGCAGGTGAGGGGAGCCCCTCCTCCTCCTCCTCCTGTGGCTAGTGAGAGCGGCGGGGAGAGCAGTAATGGTAATGGCTACTGCTTGATTTGTTGGTGATGGGTGCTTGTGGTCTGTGGCCAAGGAGGGGTGTTTGTAATGGTTGCGTTATGGTGGTACCAGTAAATGGGTTATAGGTGGTTACTGTGCTTTCCGCCAATTTGAGCGTTTGACTCAAATCCAATAGGACGTCTCTGCACAGTTGCCAAAGTCCATCTATTCATTAATTCTGAGCCATGGTTATTGTCAGACATGATACACCATCCCCATCAGTATATAAATAGAAACGACCGAAGGATACTGCGTCCTTTGCTATTGTGTGATCTCTAGTGCTTGTGATTTCCTAGATCGTCGGATAAATAATTATTGTTACACTCCCTATATTGATATTGCAGATAATGCCGATAACTCTAATGTGTGTCCGACACTGATAACCTTACAGGTATTGGGTGGTCCAGGTTCGGTCCGTATGGGCCCTGTGGACCTGCTGACCAGCCTTTAGCTGTGTTGGTTTTATGAAACTATATCATCGTAAATGCTTGATGTATCTACCATGTGCAGCTCCTCCTTTCTTAATTTCCTATATAATCCCGTGTTCTACCTATCTTAGAAATCCACTTCTTCCTCTAATTTTCCTCCTTTTCCTTTACCCTCTCTCCTTCCTTTCCTCTCACTCCTGTCTGTTTGCCAATCGCTGACCGTGCAATAAGAATAATGCGCTCATACAGGCGCGGATCCAGTGTCCCGCGCTGTGCGCCTCATCGGTACAGCCAGGAGCAACTGGGATATGCTCACACCTTGAGCTGCTGAGTTGCTCGGCGAGCTGCTCACCATGTGGCCACTTAATAACCACGGCGCCCTCTACTTCCACCACCACACACATGCTCATACACACCCTGCTCTATCCACAACTCATACAGTCGCATACAGGGATATCAATCTGCCATGAGATGCACCCAAGGTATGGTCTAACCACATTAATACCCCCAACACATTTCTCACCATTTCAAGGGGCAAATATGATCATGCTCAGCTTCTGTTGTTATGGGTGGCCCTCTCCCATGTGGTTTCCCATACTGAGGACCTTCGTCGCTGGTCCTTATATCAATTTGCAATGACGTTGTGAGATTATTTCAAATGCTGTGTAGGCGAAGTCGCCATGGGTCGGGACCAGTTCATTTACATAGATTGCACAGCAGTTGTACACTCTCCAGGTATGATTGGCAGGTCATTGCTCCGTAGGCCACGCCCCGGAACTACTGACTTCCGATCGCTGTGGACGTCAGGACGAATACTGGTCAGCTTATATTAAACGTGAGTGTTCTCTTCACAATTCGGGTGGTGTCACATCCCGAATATTCCTCTCATGTCAGATGAAGTTCCAAACTGACAGCTCATGTCTAGAATGTTTGACTGCCAGTTTGAATAGTACAGATTACTGACACCTGCAGATCTATGCAAGTACACAATGGATTTGGGGGCGTGTAATTTATTGTTAACGGATTGAATGGATGTTTGTAATTAATCAACCTAGATATAATGTTCCTACAGGTATTGTAGACTGTATTGTAATTGTATGGCCGTAATTCGATCTTACATTATGTTCAAGGGTGAAATACATAGAAGTGATTTTATTTCTGCATAGTTTACACATTATAGACATCTAACTATAGGCAAAATTGCCATACAAGCATATATTTAATATCACTCAATTAACGGCGGCTCGTTAGACTATAATGACTCTCAACATGGGGTATTCTGGACGTGAACAAACAGCGAAGGCTCGGTAATTGGGGAGGACAGTTGTTTTGGTTTGGCAATGAGGAAAAGGGTTTGTTTTATATCAACAAAGGCAGTTCAGACTAATTGAAGCAAAAGCATGCCCTTAATGATCAGCACAGGATCAGATGTGACGGCCAGTCCTGATGAACACCCTACCCTGTTATAGTTTTTATTATTCAAACTCACGTTAAATATTGGATGGAGTGTTGGTGGCAATTTGTGTAGAGTTTTTCGTTGCTACATTTCTGATGGTCTGTACCAGATGATGCCTCTTAGACAGGGTATACAACAGTACTGTACAGGTGAACTTGGTGTTGAAAAGCACTGGTTGTGTTTTTTTATTATATTTTATGATCTGATTTACCAGTAGACCTATTCACAATTATGAGCATATATCATATGTCACCTGTCAGGTTGGATCACTAGGTTTCCACTTTCGAAGAAGAATAAATTAGACATTAGGCTTTGGAGAGTGAGACATTTTGAAATTTCACCAAAGAAATGATACATAAGAAGAATAAATTGGGCTTTTTTTAAATATTACTGGCAGGTTGTGGTTTGGAGGCAGGTATATGTTATAACTGGATATGACAGTTGGTATGGTATTTGTATGTTTCAACAGTTTCTAAAGCATTTCCTCCAGTGATGGCCATACTTTCGACAACAACAGTGTAGAGTAACAACAGTGGGGTGTTTCACAAGCAGAAAATAAATACAATTAATTTTACATGTCTTCAAGCACCAACTCGCTATCACCCAATGTTAATCTTAACTTAGTGTTTCACAAGATTCAATTGTATCTATAGTTGTATACTTAGTTACAATTATAGATACTAATGTGGCTTGTGAAACACCAACGTAAGACTAACATTTGGTAAAAGTAATTCAATCTTAATAACTATGTAGCATTAATCTTAAATACTCTCCCCTTGTATGATGATTACATAGGATCAACATAAGTGTTGTTTAAATGTGTATAACCAGTTCATTTTCATCCTGAATAAACAGGTATTTGCAGGGATTCAAAGTAGTATGACACATATATTGCATGAAGAAACATGAAAAAATCTGTAAGGAAAATAATAGCGGGCATGGTATGAGCTCCACGCAAATATGCACTGTGAAACACTTATACATTAGTTGTAGGCCAAAGACCCTGACTTAACATCTTGGTTGTACACCTTTGTGAAACACTTTTTATAAGCAGTATACAATTGAACAACCAAATGTCGGTGTTACTAGTTATATACAATTAAGTCCTCTAAGAGAAACACTTATTCTACAATTAATTGTATATCCCCCCTTGTGAAACACCCCACGGGACCGTTGACTTGTTGAATGAGTAAGCACCTGTTTGCTCAGCCATTTAAACATGACACAGTTCGATTTCTGCACATCACTGTTGAAGGAAAGACACCGTTTTAACATTACCATGAGAAAACATGCCATAACCGCATTATGGTTGGTTTTAGATATCACCTGATTAAGTTACACCAACCGCCGAAACGTTGTGGCATCTTGTTATCAAGTTGTGTACGTTATTGATAAAATCTCTAAACCTAATTTTGTAGTTGTAGTTGTATTTGCGTTATGTATTGAACTTGGTTTGGTACATGTATATGGTTAAAAAAAAGCATTGGGCACAGAACAATGAAACATCAAACATAGAACCCATACATACCTCCCTTTATATCCAAAAATATTTCGTAGTTGTATGGCAGTGCATTCCCGGTAAAAAAAAAAGTGTTGTTTTGGGAAAGAGTAGGAATAAATTGTTTTCATTTTATGCCCTTATTGGTTGAGAATTCTTTTCAAAGTTAACAAAATCTTTTCTTATGTATATAGATCATTAATTTCTTTTTTGATATGTGCTACCGTGCATAATTCGGTGGGGTTTGGTCTTTCAAATCTGGTCTGCGTGAACAATACATTTGTAGCCCATATATTTCTTTTGACATTGATAGAAAACTTGATAAGCTGACATATAGTCATTATGCTCTATTATATTCAATACATTCTTTTCAAATGAGAGTAGATCTATGGTTGAGAGGTAGGGAGATGGGTCTGAATTATAGTGTAAAGCGACCATGGCTACTGACATGTAGAATAGTTATGTTGGTGGATAGTGAAAAAATGATCAAGGGTCAGACAGGCTATACATTACAGCTTGTGATTGTCTATTTCTCCTTTGTGGCCAGAGGAGATAATAAAAATATATTTTAGACGGATTGGTGGGCCCTGAATGACCCTCTTCTTCATTCTCTGACATCCTTGGCATCCTTCATTTGTACAAGGGTGTGCAGCTGGACATGTGACAAGCCTTAGCTTGGTAGACGACCTTTTGCTATAAGTGCCTGTGTTTCAGCCATTACGCTGAAACGTGACCCTTAGAGTAAGGGTAGGGAGGACAACTAGGGACCGCTTTCCCGGCAATGCATCTGTCACAGTGCTAAACAGCCCAAATGGATTTATTGATTTCTCAGCCAAAAAACATGTTACGATAATACATGGCATATCAGGAGAAAGAGGATGAATGTGTCTTCAAGTATCATGTTAGTTTGTAGTTTTTCAGACTATAGATGATGAGAATTTAATTGGTACATTTAATGCAACTGCTGTGTCAGCAGGTGAATTGGAACCACATTTCCAGGACAGTTACTGGTGCTAGCTATACAGAAAGCTCAGAGAGACCTCAATCTTGCTCAATAATGTTTTCAGATATGGTTTAAACGGACTCTACTGATTACATGGAATAGGTAGATGTTACATTTTATATTGTATGACAATAATAACTACTTTTATTGTGTTTAACAAAGATTCATCACTTTTGAAGGCAACTTCTATACCCTAAAACCACCTGGGCCCAACGGGGCCCCCGCTACAAATTAGTATAGAGGTTCCCAAATAAGAATATTTTGGTTTAGAGTAAAAATGTGTGGGTTATTTTGAGCTATAATCATTTCCCTGAAAATGGTTGATTACCCTATTAAAAAATGGGGTCCTACATCACATTAGTCGAGCACCACACATATTATGTGAATAGTTGATCAATGAGAAAAGATTTTAACCAACCAAACACAAGAAACAGAACGATGATATCTTTAAAAGTTAATGCTAGAGAGCCCCTCAACGTTGGAAGAATTCTAGCAGTCCCTTGAGTATCTAGCCAGGGAAGAGCCTGGGACCAATTCAAGGAGTAACACAGTGGTAGAAGCTGACAGGTGCATGGTGCCAACTTTTCTTTTTCAGAAAATCATAGAAAATAAAGAATCAACAGTACATGAATAATAGTTAGATATCTGGATTTCACTTGATCCCCCCGTCATTTTGAGATATCATATGATAAATTCCGATCATTTTTTAAAATATCGTTGTCCTACCTAGTAAGGGCATATTTTAGTGAAACTTGGCTAGAGGGATTTTGTAGAAAGTGACCGTCGAGGGTGATCTTTGTCAAAAGCCGACACCTAGCTAGAGGTGCTTTGTTCAAGAAGGAGCTTTGCCTGGCCGAACACATGCGTCTACAAAATAGTTCACCATTACCATTGAAGTGACATTGTCCGATTTTTTTCCGACGGCACCATATGGCCCAGGCACAGTCTTTTACAGTGTTATTATACTAAATGAGTACAAGAGCCTTTCAACTTTCCATACTTGCATGCAATTATATATATGGATCATGTAATCTACCTAACATAGGAAAATCATCTAAAATTAGCTGGCATAGTAGCTTTAAACCTCAGTTCACAGCTGACTTGGAGGTGTCGAGCTCCACGTGTACAGTATAGGCCCCCTGCTGACCTTCCATTCATCTAGCCTCGTCAACCCCCATTTCCGTTACCAGATTGGCACAGCGTCACAGTATGCTAAAAACTACACACCTCTTTCACTCCAATATACGGCCAATTTAGTGCTTCTAGCTCACGTGATATTGGACTCTCTATGAACGCTGTGACTGACGAGTTTCTATATCTGTATCGTCTTAAACAAACACCCAACTTATGTATAGAAAGGTAATGATGTGTACAGAAATGGAGTGGACATTACAGAAGTATAATGTATACACACAAGTTCAATTGATTCGATTTTTGGTAACTTTGTCTTATGAATATCAAATGTCAGAATGCGCAAGTTGCATTTAGAAGAAATTTATGTTTATCTCTCTGTACACCCAGACACACATACGCATATTATATCTTTTCCCCAAATTACATCTCTAGGTAGGCATAGTAATATCATGGCAAAAATAAGCATTAATTAATCAACTATACCAGAAGATCATTTGACCCTTTCATCACTGCATTTCTGACTGAATATCTTTGAGTTTCATTGAAATAATTACCTATTCACAGAGAAACGCGTTTGAAATTTTATGGAGAGTACATAACATTATCATATACCATTGTAAAACGTTGTAAAGAATTATGAAAGAGGTTATCTTGGCAACAGATTTGTTTATTATAAAGACATATTTTCTTAAAACGAGAATTGTTATTATTAAATCACATTCTTGCTTCACGTATGATAAACGTTCATGGAACTAATTCCCCTTCAGAAGCTGTATTACTTGTCCTGGTAACATGAATATTTCCTATAAGACAGCTTGTCAATTATACCTTATATTTCTGGAAAGTTTCAGGAAAGGGACGAATAATCGAACCTGTTTGTTGAAACTGTTCACAGTTGTCAAAACGTTAAAAGCACGTTCATATGCACCAAATAAAGAGTGAATGGTTAGAAACCACTGTATTCACTATTTGTATGATGTATACATGTATTGCACACTTGGCTAATGTAATGTAAGGTAGTTATTGCTGTTATTCATCACATTATCTAAAGCGCGACTGTTATGAGAAAAAGCAGAGGCTTTTATCTATTCTGGGAATGTGGCATACACAAGGTAGATCAGTATAAACTAGAACAATGGGCCCTCTATGAAGGAATATGTCTGCCTAATGTCTCTTCATCTATCATCATAAGAACCTTGAGCAAACAAACGAAACTGTCTATATTGAATCCAGACAAAGCAAGAAAGGATCCATGTCCGCTTGCCTTGCCATAACCATCACTAATGTGCTAATTTTATTTGCAACACCACGGTACTATATTATAAATATCTGTTTTACAACCAAGAATATCATTGTATTTATAATTTGAAAGTTACTTCCTGAAATTGGGATAAAGTCGCTCGTTATGGTTTAATTAACACACACATACACCCTTTTAATGTAAATTACAACATTCACCTATACCAATGAAACGTATATATTAAGTGCGCCCAGAGGTATCCATAAAATTATTGAAAATTCTGAAAGAAATTTTACCAATACATTTAAGGTCGCTTATCCTGAAAATGTCTACTCTATTCCTACAGCGTAGATCCCTTTCTACACAACTTGAGATATAAATGCTGTGCCCATCATGTTTAAGGGTATACGGCCGGCATCTTATTAAAAATAGCCCCCAACCGACCATCCTAGACTCCCTGGAGGGCCACTAAGGACAACAGCTACCGTGTGGGTGGATTAAGCCACAACGCCGTCACATTGAGTTAATTCTAGTACCATATTTATAGTCACATCAGGTAGGTGTAGAGACAACTAGGGACTGGAGCGGTGGTAGACATGGCAACCTCAGGGTAGTAGTATAGGGAAAGTAGCTGTTAAGTCGAGCTCACCATTAACGCTTATCTGGGGGTAATTTAGCCCAGGGCAAGCAACACTGGGCATCACACCTGCTCAGGCTACTGCTCTACCACTGTTAAACTGAGTAGACCTTCACAGGGAGAGCTTTTACTCTAATGTTTAAATGTGTGTATTGTGCATTGCGCGGCCTCGTCAAAACCCCTTGGCTTGGGGTAATTTTGATACAATGGTTAATGTACGTATTACCGCTTTTTGATGAACGGATTTTTATTTGAATCGTGTATAATTATATGCATGACAAATTGATAAAACTAGACAGGCGAAGGCAATAGGAAACAGTAGGAAATGCCGAATAAGACGTTTTTTCGAATTTTATGTAATGGAATAAACTAGTGCCCCTTGTTGATAAAACACCTTGATTGATACACGGCATTGTGACAATTATCAGGTTTCGGTTGACAATAACACCCTCAGAAAAGTAAGAGTCATTGTCGCTAAAACTACCCTCAGGTGAGGGTAGTTTTAGCGACAATGACTCTCACTTTTCGGTGTGTGAATGCTTAGTTTACGTTTACAGATTCTGATATTAGAAAGTCATAAATAAGATCCCAATCAACAGACAGTATCAGACAGCCAATTAGTCTACATACTCATGTAACCTTGTACATTTCCCTACAACGTGAAAATCGTCTGAATGTATCAGTAATTAGCAAACAACTCAATGGAAATCGTTGACAACCCCACGGAAAAAAGTTGAAACCCCCGAGGAAAGTATAAAATAGGTTTTATAAAGACAACAGAAAACTCTTGACTCTCCGTGACTCTATAAGACACTCTGGCCGTGACCCTTCATAATGGTCTTAAATTAGAAGTGGGCGTGGCACCTGTTAATGGGGAGGGTAGATGCCCAACTAAAACACGTTATTTTACGTCAGAATCACGCTTTCAACTTTATGTAACGCTTTGCCACCGTAAGGAGCCATAGAGAAATATTGTATAACGTGTATATATAACGTTTTTTGTTTACTGGGTAGTACCTCAAGTCACAATATAGTCGTGCAAACAGAAACAACTATACTACATATATCGGAATAGAAGTGGGCGTGAAATTAAGGTGTCGAATTTCAGTTAACACAATTTATTTCACTTGACTTCACAAGTACAATCATCAAGAGGTATATTCGACTGAACGGTAAAATTCCATTTGCCCTTGGATATTTCATATGGCGACCTGCCTGATGAAGTTGAATTAATTTCAACGAAACGTTGCAAACTACCAACATGAACGATCCACCATGTATTGTACCAAGAATGTCCACAAATAAAAGTCATCAATTTAAATACCATCTTGTCTGGTTTTCTGTCAGACCTCATTCATTTCATCTTTATTTCATATGACTAAAGCTGGGACTCCACTAGCCGATTTTTTGGGCAATTCTCACGATCCGATCATACCCTGGTACCCCTAGCTATCCTTTATATTAGTGAAACGATCAGATCAGATATAAAGTGTCAGGGTTTGTTTATATTTACATCAGATGCGTTATGTATACAATTGTATTGGGTGAAGACAGATCTAGAGAGGTCACCATTCAGATATTCAAAAAACAAACCTGTTTGATTTGAGATCTGGAGCCAAAATCGGCCTGGGATGCAAAATCGGAACCTAAATCGGGAGCTTGATCGTGTTATATTGCCTTGGCAAGTCTGGTTTCTACTTGTTTATAAACATAACCATTATTTGTAAACACAAACCCATGGCAGGGTCTATAGAACCTCTCTGTCTAACGTATATAACTGTTATGGTATATATCTGAGTTAAATTCGTGAGAAAAGCCCCGGTTTGAGAACAAAATCGGTTAGTGGAGCCTCACCTATAGTATGGTTATGGTGTACATGGCATAAAGCTGGGACTCCACTACCCGATTTTCTCATCTGATCGGACCTATTCTCACAAATCGGACCCAAACAAAATATAAATATCAACAAACCTGAAGCGTAGGGTTGTTTATATTTACACCTGTTTTGTGTCCGATTTGTGAGAATGGGTCCGATCTGACCAGAAAATCGGGTAGTGGAGTCCCAGCTTATGAGTCAATCTGGCCCATTGGCTTGAGCACCACCGATTTGACGTAGAGATTGACGAGAAGGGACCAAACGTAGATTGCAAAGAAAACACAGAGCTGTTGATACACAGGTATGCAAGAAGGTGGTCATGATAGCGATAATGATGAAAGTAACTATAGAGCGTCAGGCTGTGGGGGCTTTTGGATGAAGTAACGGATCGAAATACTAGTGGTGGTAATAGCCTGTAAACCTAGTGGCCTATGTTGGGTAGAGTTGCTCTCACCGAGCCACTTTCATCCTTGCAGCAGCCTTGAATAACTCCTTGTTTTTCAATTCCGTTGGACCGGTTATCTTTGTGCCTAAACTCAGAATTCCGAATTAGGAAAAATATAGAAAGTTTAAGCTAACGATTTCGGGGGGAAAAACGGCCGACATTGCCCCGACTTAAGGTGGGACTCCACTAACCGATTTTGTTCGCAAATCGGTTCTATTCTCACAAATCTGACTCAAACCAAGGATTTAAGTACTGTATGTAGAAAAGCATTATAGACTATGTCATCTGTTTATATTTATAAGTTAGTTTTGTTTATAAATGCTCCATTTTCAAGTGCAAAATAGACTTGCTAAGACCATATAGCCGGATTTAGGTACCGATTTTGGTACAGATCTTGCATCTCAGGCCGATCTGGACTCCAGATCTCATATCAAATATATTTGATTTGTATTGTTTGGCATGGACAGATCTCTAGGCATATGTCTTTACCTGCTAAAACCTATAGATCTATACTGTGATGTAAATATAAACAAACCCTAAGATCTGAAATATTTCCCTAATACACATAACATATATAGAGTCCTAGGGCATGATCTGATTGTGAGAATAGTCCAGATAATCGGTTAGTAGAGTCTCACCTTTAGAATGCTTAGTAGGATATTTGATCTGTGTTTACATAAATTGGTTATATAAGGCCTTTTATGTAAGACAAATAGCCCTGGTGGACTTTGAAAGGATAATAGAAAGCCGGCCGATATAACTAAAGGTGAGGCTCCACTAGCCGATGTTGTGCTCAAATCGGGTCTATTCTCACAAATCGGGCTCAAACCAAAGAGTCATATTTGTGTATACTGTAAGTAGGGAGTTACTTTAGATCCTACCATAGGTTCATGTTTATAAACATGTTGATGTTTATAAAAACTCATGCTCAAGTTGAAATTAGACTTGCCAAGACTATATAAACGGGATCTATGTCCCGATTTCGGCCCCGATTTTGCATCTGAGGCCGATTTTGGCTCCCAATCATATATCAAACTGGTTTGATTTTCATTTATCTGATGCTCCCCTATTCACAGGGCTCTAATCGGCCGATTTATGCACAATAACAAGTAGGATTTCCTTTTGTATTGACCTGATCAAACTATAAAGACCTCTATGATCATGATGATCGGTTCGTGAGAATGACCCAGAAAATCGGGTAGTAGAGTCCCAGCTTAAAACCGTAGCTCCGATAGAGGAAAAGGGTCTCATATAGTAATTTCTGGTAGTTATTCCTATATATTTTCTATTATAGAATCCTGAATATATATGCCTAATTCCCTGTAACTCATATAGACAGCTTATGTATCCAAACTCCTCATAATATTAAGGGAATAATACATGAATAAGCAAGCACGAGGGTTGGTTATCCATGGCTAAAGCATAAGGCGCAGCCGAGTGCCTTAGCCCATGGATGACCAACCTGAGTGCTTGCTTATTCATTTATTATTCCGTTTATTCCACAGATTCAACATTTGAGAAAAAAAACCTGATTTATTTCATCCTGTAAACTTGTGCTCACCATGTAAACTCACTGTGTGACGTCATAGCAGTACAGTTATCCACTGCTAATGTACGCTGGTTATCCAGTTTAGGCACTGTTTTGAGTGCCTGAAGTGGATAACTGTGGTATAAAACATGATAACAATGATGTCCAACATGTGGTACCATCGAAATCTAGAGGTTGTCCACCAGCCCTTCAATGCAAAACAGGGCCAGTTCAAGGTATCATTACAGATGGATATAATATGTGTGGATGCTTGGTGTTACTTTCATCTTCAAGCAAAGCACTTCAATTTTACTTCCCTATTCATATATATATATATATATATATATATATATATATATATATATATATATATATATATATATATATATATATATATATATTGTTATGATGGGCCTAGAGGTGTTCGACTCAGGGTGTGTGTCCGTCTTTGGGCGAATCTACCCTAATGTCATGCTTAATTCCTCGGCTATCCCACTTACGAAGTAATCACCAGAAATGCGTTTCTTCTTGTATCTAAACCTGATTGTTTAACTTGTGAACATAATTGGGTACTATAGTATTATATTTGTAGAAATGTCTAATGATAGAATCTGGATGCATGCAGTAGCCCTTAGATTAGAGTGAGATATCTATGAACATACACTTGTACCAACAAAAAGTACTTGTGTGTGAGAATCATGCACCTTCAAAACTTTACTCTACCCCACTAACATACCACCCGTTATTTGAGTAGTAATTTTATGAGAAAATCTAAATGTAGATCCTTGGTGAGGATGCCACTTGCCCATGGATAACGACAATGACTACCTTGACTGACAGTATTGACAACGATGGGTGCAAAGTATGACATAATAGGCCTAGTTCTCAGAACCACCGCAGTTGTTTAGCACTTCTCATTATTGGCAATAACCTACAATGATTGCCATTAGACTAAACGGCCCTTATGTAGACATGGTGTCAGTTTACATTAAGAAGCGTATTTTGGTCAGCCGACCGAGTTGTTGATGACTGAGGACTAAACATTGATGACAGTGGGGGTGTGGTGATTATGTAGTAATTGCAGGAATTAAGTGGGCGTCAGTAGCCACACCCTCTCAGGATTCTACAGTGCCTGTGCACTTTCTATTGTATCCCACACCCTCAGAAAATTGAGAGTCATTGTCGCTAAAACGACCCTCACCTGAGGGTCAGGCAGCGACGATGACTCTCACTTTTCTGCGTGTGCAGCAAAGAGTGTGTTTGGATACACAAAGCACTAAGAAGTGGTCAGATTCCAAAAAATGTATACTGGATGTAACCTTAATAAAAATCTTTAAAAAAAAAGAAGTAGAATCCACTGCAATCTTACCATAATGAGAACCTTAAAATGGAACGGGTTGAATTCACTTTGTATCCCACGCTCAGCTATCTATAAGGTAACAGCTGAGTTGTGCTTTTTATAATATTCTATTTCTGACAGTATAAGCTTTAATTTGACACCAGATATGACAATATTCATCTATTTTTACCATGTTTTCATTACAGATTTGCCACAAAACAAAATTCTACTCAAAAGCTGATTTCTATGACGCGCGTGGTGATGAGAAAACAGTTTTTAGTGGCCTTATGTTTAGTCAGCAGTGGTCACATTCAAGGATGATCCTCAAGGATGCATGATGACAGTGGACTCAGTTGATCGCCCGAAATATTTGATAATGAATGGCAGTAGACTCAGTTGATCACACGAAATGTTTGAATCGTCACCTGAACCAGTTATATTTCTGTACAGAATGATGATTTATCATGGTGCAATTCTTCAGCATGACATTTTATTAATTATTTCCAATTCTCCTTGATGTGTCCCCATAGCTAGCAGTTACAGCTATTAGTGTGCTAGTGTTGCATACAGTGCATTTCGGCTAAATACATGTATAACTAAATGAAATAGATGGTCATGGAAGTTTCATCACTAGGAATATCATGGTTCATGTTAAACTTAAAGCATTTTAAACCCCTCTCTGTGGATGTATCAGTACCACAGTATATAACGGTACACTTTAACTGTTATTTGCACCAATGAAGAAAAACTTGTAAAGAGGCTTTATCAATATCCTGTATGAGATATATACACATTCAATTGTTCGCCTCAAGGTATGCATGTGTCCGCCTTATTGTGAATCTATTCTATAGTGCGGTATTATTAGAGACAGCTGAAGTGAGTAGTGTTTCGAATGGCTGCACTGTAATACTATTGGATCAGCTGTGGATGGCTTCACCTCAACATAACCATCTGGTCAGCCTCTATGTCACATAGGTCTAAATGGCAACTGCGACATGACAAGTATGAGAGGTGAGTGTTAGCAAATGGGCACTGTTTTCTGTTTATTTAAACCCCTTCTTTCTAAGTAGAATCATTGACTATCTGATGGGGTATTAAAGGTGTGTTTTTTTTAGATATCATGGACATCTAGAATAAGGGGATAGGGGTAGATAAATCCGAGGAGATACTTGATAAACTATACGATTTTCGGTGGCAACAGAATAACAGATACAGCTAGGTATAAATACCTGATGAACAATAAATGTATGTATCACATGTAGTTACCCTTATTGTAATGCACGTTAGATAAGCTCCAATCTATTTTCTTTTACCTCTCATCCACAATCATTGACCTTTTACCATCCGCAGGTATTGAGGGATCATGGATTACCAAAGCAGCGTTAATATTGGCAGTCGTGCTATCAACTACTAATTGTAAGCCTACTAACGCTACTGCCAAACCTCTCAGTCGTGTGCATCGCCTACGCCAGGCTTCCGATGACGTTGCTAATACTTCTGATGGTAAGTAGGGTGTGTTCATTTATTAACAACAGGGGTGAAGATCTAGAGTTTGCGGGAGGGGCGTGAATTATTTTGACCCTTTCCAAGGAGGAGGATAAAAATGTTGACTACTCTTTAGGAGAGGAATGGGGATCTTTTTGGGGCACGGTTTTGGGGATATGGACCACCTTATCACGGGTCATTTTCTTCAAACCAATCAGACTCACTATTTTGATTCATTCTGATTTAATGAGATTCTTTGTTGTTATCCATAGGAAGAGGTATTTGAAATGTATAGTTGTAAACTGAAGCTGACAAAAAATGCAAGTCTTTTCAGAAAGCAACTGGGCAATGTCAGGCTAATCTGGACAGTTGAGAAAATAAGAAAATTCCGAGTATCGATGTCATTTATAATGGCCGAAAATGTGCGTTCAAGCAAATAATAGGGGAGCCAGTCTGGAATCTCGGAGAGAAGCTGACATGGCATGCAATAGACGGTATTTAACTGCAATTGCAGGCCATAATGGCCATAACTTTTTATTACAAATTTCCAATTTGACCACTCTCTCAAATGCCAATTACATCAGGCATGTGTCATACTAAAAACTATTATTAAAACATGCCCTATGCTAATGTAATACTCCAGGATAAATAAAGGAAATTTCAACTTCAACTTCAACTTCAACGGTATGCATCGTGCACTAAGGTATTTTGAGGGTGATGTCTGTACCACATATTAGCCATGGAGAACTGGGATTAGAGATTAGGATTAGAGGGTTAAACCATAGTATTTACCATTAAATAATCCAACCGATATCTGAATTTGATATCAAAGTAGTAAATTATCAGAATAGTTTCATCAGGTTTAACCCAGTCAAAAATGTGTGCTAATGCTTGATATTGCATATATTATAGGAACCAACTATGACCTAGTTTTCAGCTTCATGGTGTTATGTGACCTTGTGAAAGGTCAATGTCACATGTAGCGATAGCGATATGGCATTTGGCATGGTACAAAATTATAGAGGTTATTCATCACATTAGTCCAAGATCTTTTCACGTGTACATCTTTCCTAATTTCCTTTGTTATATTGTAGCTAATTTGATATTACTGCTTTTGTAGCAATTTCCTATTGCCACAATCATGTGACCTTGATGTTCCGCAAGATCACATAACACTATGAAACTAAATACTAGGTCGTAGTTGACTTCTAGATGCAATAGGAAGAAATGGGGAATCTGGTCATCGAATGATACGCTAACTATATGCAGTCTCTCGTCACTGGTGGCGAAAAGTCAGCCTTTAGAAAATGTTATGCTGACAAGGGACCAAGTCACCTTGGGATCAAAGTAGGAAAAGGAGGTTGGCCTTTTAAATCTTGTTTTTTGATAGTTATACTCTTAGGGCCGTGAAAAATGTGCAACTGGGCAATGTTAAGGAAAAGATTTCAGGCTATCCAGGGCAGTTGAGAAACTAAATAAGTTCCGGGTGTTGGTGGCATTTATGATGGCCGAAAAGGTGCGTGTAAGCACCTGTCCGCACCCCTTCTTCCAGCCTGAATGCACTGATCTCCTGAACTCTGTAATGGAAGAACCGAGATATAGAGTTCAGCACCTCAGCTATAGATGTTCAGCATGCTTTTAAATAGGTTTTCGTGTGTTCTAATGAAAGATTCTATGATTTACAGATTAGACTGGACTATAAATGTTACCCGACAGGCTGGAGATGGGGTGGAAATAATTATATATATATATGCAGCATCTAAATGCTGCCTGCACCAGATCCGAGTTCAGTCTGCATTGCAACCAGATCTTATGCAGATATCAAGTTGAGAGCAACACGTACGCAGGTGCTATCGTATCAAACACTATCTTGTTGACGCTGAATTTTACTGGAGCTGGAGAAATTGATTCAAACTGCAGCAATTTGCTATATTGTTCTTTGCCAAAAGAAGAGCCTCAATGCATTTGTGCAAAATATGCCCTAGACCGCACTAATTCAAGTATAGACCTTTAGAAATAGAGATCTCAGTTTTGATAAATGAATAATTATGTTGGGTGCGGCATTTCTGGTCTTGACTTCAAATGCGCTGCACCGAGGACGAATTTGCCATTGAGAGAAACTAACATGAATGCCAAAGATTACTTACTTGTTACACTGTGCAACGGCGGAAAGAAATGGGGGCAGACCTACCTAACTAGACTAATTTAAAGTCACTGAATCCAAAAATGCCCCATAAGTCTCAGTTTCAAGATATTCCAACCATGATTATTTGTCGGTCTACTAATGAATATATGATCGGACCAATATAAAGTCAGGACAGCATTCATAAAAAAATTGTCAATTCTGTATGCCCAGCAGAGAAATCCTGACTCTGAAGCACTTTTAGTGGTGAAATACCATAAAAATCATGATTTTGCACTGTTATTAGTGATATTTTACCGATATTAATTGAAAAAATACCATGAAACATATAAATTTATCCTAAAGCAATATGCCATTTTTTTGAGCTACTATAAAGATCAGGATTGTGAACCATTCTGAATAGAGGTACCTTCAGGGAAACTATCATTACTGTGTTCAGCCCCCACCAGCACCAGAATCCCCAAAAGAATAATAAATAGACAGAAAATTGCTCAGATAACCCTTTATGCAGAATACAATGAGAGATCATTGGTGTTACATCTTTAGTATTAGAATGCTATATCTATAATGGGTTTTTTAGACAAAAATGGTACAAAGGCCAGTTTCTGGTTACCATGGCAACCATTCCCACAGTCAAAATATTCGATAATGGGTCTAGTATAATGGAAATGTCATCAATACATGTGTATCAAAACAGGCCTTGCAAATTCCTTTCAGAATCAATTTTTACTGAAAGCTATCCTTGCATGAGGTTATTACATTGCTGGAATATGGTGAGAGGACCTGATGGGGAATACAATAGGAAGACAAGCACTAGTTATTTGTTTCAAAATGTTATTCTAGACCTATTTATTCACCAAGAGTACTTATTTTTGAAACAGATTAGTAATACATTAATAATGTACTAGTTAAAGATAAGTTTTACGTGAAAAGAAGCATTTTCCTACTTTTGATCAAATAGTGTATACATAATTATATAATCTCTAACCGGTTATTCAAAATAAAACCATGTGAAAATCTGAAAAAGGAGACTTACCACACAATCTTAAGTGCTATTTTTGAATTCACCAGGTCAAAATGCATAAGAATAAGTGTGTCTGGTTCCGTTTTTTTTTCAATTTTTGAAAATCTATTGTACAGGGCTATTATTGTTCTTCTCTATCTAGAGCCTGTCGACTTGACACATGACCCCAGATGTCCACGTGCCTTTGAATTTGACTATAACTGTGATGTCGCTGTCCCCCCCTCCTCACAAATGGTGGGATGTGTCACAAATGAAGACTGTGGTGACTTTAAACAACATGGCGACCTCTGTTGTTCACTGCCGTGTTCAAATGTTGGCTGTGTGGACTTCTCACATCTTGTCCGTGTAGGTGAGTGCGTTTTAAGTTTGACAATATGATATGTTGATACGTAAAGGTGATGAGGTAATGTGGTAATGTGTGCCACCTTGAAATGGACATTTTAATCATGATGGCGCCAAGGACAATTGGTTGTTCACTCGAAAGAGCAGACAAATTTTCAATCTTTCGCGAAATGATGGCATTCAGGTCCCTACTGCATCCTAGAAGCACCCCCAGAGCGCACAAATGGTTAGCTTTTTGTGAGATAAGCCAGTACAATAAAATAAAGAGAGCCGTGCAGTATGTGCGTGGGTTTCGCATCTGCATTTCATTTTAAAAGTGATGCTTGTCATGATGAAACCTTTACCCAAGAGTAAAGACGTTATGAATACTACTATGATGTTTTCTGTTTCGTGCATTTGACACGAAAATGTCTTCCTTATATTATAGGATGTAGAGGTGATGGGGACGAGATTTTCCTGCCTGGAGACGAATATATTCGGGACTGTAAATCGTGCACCTGTGGGCCGGATGGTCGTGGCATCTGCAGCCCAGCTATGGACTGCTACACGGTTCAAAAGGTGCGAAGACAACACACATGCTCAATTGAATCAATTCAAATCAATTTTATTAATTTAGACTGCAGCAGTTCCCAAAACTGCGGGTTTTTTTTGGTTTTTCTTTTCAGAAAAATAGAAGAGTTGGTAGAAACGTGGCTGGGAAATTGATTTGTAATGTAGACGAGACAGGTCTTCAGTTCGATGAGAGAAATATTTGTTGCCGATACAAATATCACAGGCCGTTTAGATCGTTTAGACCAATTCCATCAACAAATGTGCCCTACCAACAATTAATTTGACCGATGACGGTGTTAGGCAGCAGTAGTTGCATTACGTGTGAAAACACACTTTTATAAACATTTTCCTCACAATGGTGCACATGATTGTCTCTAAATATAAATATAAATCTCCCGATGCACCAAATAAACTTTTGTAACCAAGGCAAGTGTCCTTTATTTGCTAGGATCTGTTTCGCGGGATAATGGACCGGCAGAACTCACCCCCTGAGGGAACCCCAGAGCCCAGTGAGGCCCAGGAGATGCTCAATGACATGCTGGAGGCAGACAAGACGATCAGGGGGAAGGTGCTGGAGGAGAACAGACTCAGCCTGGAGAAGATCTTCAATAACACCAAGACAGACGCCGGGACAGAGAAAGATCGCTGAAGACAAGCATCCCAAGTCATATCTTTAGGACATTGCTTAGACATTGCTTCTCTCCATCGCCTGTTTCATGTGTATCTTTGTCTAAAAATACACTAAAACTTTGGGTTTTAGAATTTAGATACAAACAAGCCAAAGTGCATTCGCGAAATGGGAATTGTCGGGCAGGAGTAATAGAGTCTATGTTTTTTCCACCTGTGTCGTGTTTCTCTTCTCTTTTCAGTAGAACATTGGTGAGCTTTAAGTAATGGAATGAATTAGAATGTAATCCAACTTACCCTTTATCTGTACACAATGGATACCATATCGAATTGAGACTATCGAATTGTTGGTGGCTGGGAGGTTCTCGATCATTATCGCAATATAAGTGCAAATTGTTGGTGGCTGGGAGGTTCTCGATCATTATTTCAATATGAGTACAAATTGGGGTGATCTACGAAGAGTGCAGGAGGTGGTAAGGCCTCATGTGGTCGTTCCCACGGTGTTGCCTGGACATCGTGTCACAAAGGTGGTATTCCTACTCTCTAAAAAGTTACTGTATTTAAACAGCACAAAGTGTTGTACATTTACAGCACTTTTTGCTGTAGTCAATATTACAGCACTATTTGCTGTATAATCACAGCATTATATACTTAAATTGGGTATGCAGCAATGTTGCTGTACATTTCCAGAACTTTCTGCTGTGGATCTCTGCCACTAGGTGGTTGTAGTATACTATTCTTGTAGTAATTATTCCAAACAACCCTTTTCCTGAGTCAAATAATGCCTCACAAAGTCTCAAGAATAAGAATGGATGAGAGAACAGGATACAGTAATCATAAAGTGTATTGATATTTGCATTATTGTGTTGAATAAAGTACTCTCCAAGAAACAATTTTTTTTTTAATAGTTTTATTGACAACATTTCACATAAAATAATGCGATCTTCCAACGAAGTCATAGCGAACAGGGACGGAACGATTGTGATAAAGTCAGTGTGTATATCAATAAGAGAGGGAGTTTTACGTCTTATTGTCCATACGTTAAGTTTTTCCTTACTTATCATTTAATTAAGTGCGTGCTTTATATTGATATCCGGGTTTGCAGCAGCAGTCCATTGAGACAATGTCCAAGTATACTTATTAATAAAGTAGGAGTTATTATATGAGTGAGAGATTCATTACTTAAATTTAATATTTGCAATTTTCGCTTTAAGTATGTAGCTAGAGTCACTCTTCTGTATATCATGAGGGACTTGATCCCAAAGGTTCATGCCTCGGTATAGAGGTCCCTTCTTGTACTTTTCGCGTTTTGGACGTTCGACCTTAAGTTTGACCTTTCTGTCAGACCGAGTCCTGTTATGTTGTACGACTCGGTTGTTCGGATCCTGGGCGACCTTGTAGATAAGAGATACCAGGTGGCGTTTACGTCTTGGGGCAAGTCTTTCCACACTACATTTTTTATGAATTGCATTTGTCGACAGTTCCAGCGGTTTTACTCGCAGACACGCCCGAAGTCCTTTATTCTGGACGGTTTGTAACTGCTTGATGTGAGACTTTGGGGCAGATTCCACCAGAAAATCCCCATACTCAAGAAGTGGGACTATAGCGTGTTTGAATAGGCATATAGAATCGTCCCTATTTATAAAGTAGCGGATCCTCTGTAACTGTCTAACGCTCAGGTCAGCCTTAATGACTGTCTCGTCCAATTGTTTTTTGAATTTCAACGCGCTATCAAGCCATACCCCCAGGTACTTAAATTGTGAGGTATTGTGCATTGGTTCATCGTTCAATTTCACGTGTAGGTTCGTTGTTTGTCCTAGTTTCGAGTCAGGGGCGAACCACATCCCCTTTGACTTTTTCAGGTTTGGGGTCAGTCTGTTTGTCTTGCACCAGGTGTTGATACTATCGAGGTCGGCTTGCATGAGGGCCAGTGCCCTATTGGGGTCCTTGGCACGAGTGACTATTACCAGGTCATCGGCGTAGAGTATGACTCTTCCATGGTTGACTACTCCGGGTAGGTCGTTGATGTAGACCAGGAAGAGAAGCGGGCCCAATATACTTCCTTGTGGCACGCCGTATTTGACCTCATTCATAGGTGATCGTGAGTTATTTGCTAGAGTACAGCATTCTCGGTCCTGGAGGTAACTTGACAGGAGTTGGAGAGCAGCATGGGTAAGGCCTAACTTTTTTAACTTGATCAGAAGTCTACCTTGGTGGACTACGTCGAAGGCCTTGGTGATGTCTAGAAAGACACCCATTGCGAATTCACCTTTGTTACGAGCACTATACAAAATATTTGTCAAGTAGAAGATGGCCAGACCGGTTGATTTGTCTGGTAGAAATCCAAACTGATTTTCACAGATTAGATCCTTCTGTAGGACGTAGTCCAGCAGTTGTCTGTAAATTATGCGCTCCAGTACCTTGCCTACTATAGGCAATAGTGTTATCGGTCGCCAGTTTGTGACATTGCGGATATTGCTGTCTTGGGTAATGGAACAATGGTGCCAGATTTGAGTTCTCCTGGGAAGTTCCGTTCTTCAATGCACCTATTGACCATAGAGGACCAAATATCCCCGTTTCCTCTCATTGTGTCCTTGATAACATGTGAGCGTATGTTATCTATGCCGGATGATTTTGTCACATCAATTTCATCAATTATAAAGCCCAGAGATTGAGCATTAATTGGTTCAAAGACAAGTTCAGGAGTGTGCGCGTTTACATCGTCATGATCAATGGGTTCATCGCTCCTTACTAGAAATGCATCATGTCTGTCGTGATTGCCGGGCAGGTGCGTTAATTTATCGGCCAGGTTCAATCCAATGTTACAGAAATAACCATTTATATGGCCCGCTGTGTCCTCATGTCTGATCACTTCGCCAGTTTGCTCATGAAGTAGACTGATTCGTATGTTAGTCCTTTTCCCTTTCCAGAGTTCATTCAGCTTCTCCCAAAGCTTCTTGGGATTATTTTTATAACTAGAGAGTTTCCCTCGCACATCCTTTGCTACATTGTGGCGTACCTTCTTATTTACTTTCCTGCGAAGCCTCACAGCTCTTTTGTAATGCGGATTCCGACCCAGTCCTCTGAATGCCACTGCGCGTCGTAATTCACAGTGACGCTCCTTTATAAATTGTCTGACCTCATCATCAAAACCAGGTTCTGGGGTGGTCGGCACCTTAATTTCCTTGATAGGACATGTCATGTCAAGATACGTCTTTACACCTGACGTCACTAGGCCACAGAATTCTGTTGAGTCAAGAGTGCTAGTGTTCTCGTCGGTCGCTAAGTCAGCTATATGGGAAATCAGTGCATCCTTATCATAATGTTTATAACTACGACCCATGACCTTGACCTTATCATGTGAATTCCTCTCCTTTTTACATATGGCATATATGGGTATGTGATCGGAAATATACTCATTCACGTTACCAGATCTGCACGGAAATCTAGAGTCGGTATATACATGGTCAATTATAGTTGCACCAAGGGGATGGAGTTGAGTCACACCTGTAGGTAGGTGCTTGAGATTATGAGTTCTCAGAAAACGAAGTATTTTCTTATATTTGGCACTATTCCTTTTCAGAGCGTCCACGTTTATATCACCAGCAATCCAGATTTCTTTACCAATTACACTTGCATGTTTTAGGATATTCTCCAGGGCCTTGATAAACACAGGTACCTTACCCCTTGGGGGTTTGTATACAGTGATGATTGCCCTGTGCCTAGCAGTGGGGGATGAAGAGACTATAGTCAAGACCTCAATGTCGTTGTTCACAAGGCAGCACTCATCAATCCTAGTAGTGAAAGGTGCATGCTTTTTATTAACATAACACGCCACCCCACCTGCCAGTTCAGCATCGACATTTTCTCTGTCCTGCCTAAATATGTCCATGTCGTGTAAATGAGCTAGGTGGTCAGGTATGGCCTCAGTGAGCCAACTTTCGGAGATGCACATATAGTCCAGGTTAGAGTCAAAGAGTTTCCTCATCTGTTGTATTTTTGACATTAGACTTCTAGTATTGTGGCAATATAACTTAAAGCCTTTTATCTCACTCAACTCCTTAGCCGTTAGGAAAGGAGAGATGACGACTGTAACACTCCATTCATACACATTTTCAATTGGAGGCTGCTGCTAAGCCCATAACATCGGTTTACTGACACCATGTACGTCGGTAGAATGGCTAATTGTCCATTTTTGTGTTTGTCATGTACATTAATAGACATTGTAGCACGGTCTTGTACAGGATAATATAGATAGGGACACACTGATAAATAACACAGATAACAGTTAGTGCAAACATAAGGCCTGTGCGCACGCATTGTGGGCATCAGGTGTGGTGCAGGTCCTACGGCCAAAAATGGCTCCTCTGGGTGCATCACAGTGGTTTCAGTTGTTGACATTATAATATCTTGTACATACAGTTTATACTAACACTTCAGTCACGCTTTAAGAGACTGGAGCGAGACGATGGGTCTGTAGACTCGGGCTTGAACTAGGTGTTGTTTAACTGATAGTTGATGTATGTAGGGCTCCCACTCTACATTTATTAAACAGTATTAGAAAAGATTGAATCCTTGTTATAGGTATCGTCCTTTTGTAAAATAAGGAAGGCATTTTTTGAAACATAGAAGAGATTTATTCCTGATGGCATTAAGGTAGAACAGGGTTCTATATTATGGTGGTCCTAGTATAGTTAAAGTCATAATTTGATATGATTTGTTGACCATTGTTCGTCTGGGTTTTTATGTCCATATATGTAAGTCCAGAGAATTATGACTAATAATGCTGAGAGGATATATTATATTGTGAATAAAGCCATTTATATCACAGGGTGAATATCATTGTTGTGAGTCCATTAGGATATGCGTCATGAGAAGGTTATGTTGTGCTAGAAGATATTTCTTCAATATTGATTAGAGTCCGTTGTAGAAAACACAATTATATTGCACATGCATATACACTGTCAGGCAAGACCGGTAAACATGAACATAAACGCCGATCGTTGTTTCCTCATTGTATATTGTTCATCATGGAATTATATGATTGCGGCATAAATTTATATATAAACTTACTACCGGTAATTGGCATGTCTTCAGATATAGGAGTGCCAAAATATAATACTAAGTATAGATCAAAACCGGTAAACATGAACTTAAACGACGGTTTTAACAATAGTCTCATTGTATAAACATACTACCGGTAATTGGTATGTCTTTAGAGTTTGGAATGCCAAATTGTAGTAGTTGTGTATTGAGCAAAACTGGTGAACATGAACTTAAACGCCAGCTTTAGCAACAGTCTCATAGTATGTAGTCTGGAGTCAGTTCATTGATGCATGTTCCTCACGTTAAAGGTGATGCTGGCAGCAAGCATCTCCCTCATACTGGTAATATCCTTCATCTGCAGGAAATGACCGTCCCACAGGTGGGATTGGTCCAGTCTATAGTGTGGCGATAATGGGCGGTACTTCAGAGTAAATGCATCAAAACCAGGTGTCATAATACCGACACTAGTAGCAGCATTTTCTCTCTGGATGATTTCATTTATACCGTGTATACTGTTAGCCAGATTCATCCTATCAAGTATAGACGGTACTGACGGGTTGTCTTGGATTAGATCAATCTGGGGTAACTTGCAGAATACCACAGGTAGTTCAAGATCATGTTCATAAACTATGGCTCGTAGTGTATCCATACGCTCCTTGACTGCATTAATTGCCATCAATTCAGTGCTGTATTTTACACCAACGGCCCTGGTAAGACGGTCTAGTGATAGTAGATTCTCCAGACCTGCAGCAATATAAATCGCACTTGGAGGTTCCTCTAGTAAATCCTTGATTATACTCAGACTGATTTTCTCCAAGCACGCATGGGGAATAGCACTGACACTTTTAACATAATTACAGTCCCTACTAAGGGAGAGGGCCATGTGTGATATTCTGTCGTCTCCATACACCTTCACGTACTCCATTTTGGTGTTTTTGTGAGTCCCAGATAGTTATATGCACACTTTCAATACAAGAGTCCTTGTTCTATGTGAATGGTAGTGGGTCCGTATATATAGGCGTGTGTGCCAGTGGTGAAAACCCCGGGGTATGTAACAGTCACAAAAGTCGAGTCTATAAATAGCCTACAGTCTAGAGACCGGAGGCCGCGATCAGCTGATTGTCGTCTGGGCGGGCTGTATAGGGCAAACACAAGGAGGTGCCTAGACACCCATATGTGATATTGGGCGTACACTTGAGATGTATTGCTTAGACATAAATGTACCCAATTTAGTTATTGATTAATGAGTTCACTTCTGATTTGCATTAACAGTTTTCCAAATTCGTTCTTGCCCGGGTAAAAGCCTCTTTCATAGCATTTTGAGCCAATGACCTCACCTCCACCCCATTGTTGCTCTTCACAAGCAAAAACTAGGTCATGTGGTGCTGTATCAACTAGGTCACGTTTGCAGCGCTCGTCTTTGTACTTTTCACGGAGAACCAACTTCATTGTTGGAAGTTCTTGGCGCATCCAGGTTGGGGTTGTTGTTATCATATTTCCAATGTTGTGTGCACTGGCTCCGTCTGTGGCATTTTTAATGCGGATTCTAATGTCCTCAGGGCAACCTACTTCATCAGCTTTGAGATATTGGAAGAGATGTTCAGCACTTTTGTGGGTTTGACCTTCAAAAGTTATGTCCTTTAAGAACAGTGGGCTGAGGGAAGTGCGTGTTCCAGTGAAGGTTATACCTGCCTTGGTTTGAGCTTCATTGGTAATATTATCAGCCTGCGTAGGGGGCAGACCCCATGCTCCAGTTTGTGGTTTGACTGTGGTCCATCCTGGTCCTTTGCCACCATTCATACGGTATAGTTTTACTGTCTTGTATCCTGTGGGGGGTATGTTCTGAGATGGTACCGAGTCAAGATTCTCCATGGTATATGTTTGGTCATTGATATGTAATATGTTCTTCTTGACGTATGCCTCTTTCCCATTTGATCTACAGTAGTTGACGATGAAGCGCAGTTTCTGATTCCTCTTTCTGGTGTCTGGGTCTTCATCCGGGTTAATATAGACATGTTCACAACCAGGGGTGGTACTGAGTCCCCATTTAGCCTGTAGTGCTGCTCGTCTCATACGAATTGTCATGAAACACAAAAGTAATGTTTTTGGACCTGTTTGGGTTGGACGACGATCTAGTCTGAGTGCAAATGATAGGTCCTTTTCATTACACGTGATACTCATTTTTTTCATTAAAGCACAGCCGTCGTCGTTCTCATTCATACCTTCGGTTTCCGGGTATCCATCAAAGAGTATGTTTAAGTATCTGGGTGATTTGTCTTGTTGATTACTCATGGTTGTAGGACCTTGACCTTGGTTTAGGACATTTGAGGGGGCGGCGGCAGATGCAGCCTCAATGTCTTTTTTTGCAGTGTCGGCATTTGTCTGTACTGTCGCTTTAAATGTAGTTAGACCAGTGTCTTGAGCAATATGCCTTGAGTTGAATTCATTATAATTATTTGTGACCTTTGTTTCTAGGTCATAGAGTCGATTGGGAATTTCCTGAGTATTGACTTTGTTTTCGACCGACTGGAGTCGGTTTGCAATGTCAGGGTGAGTCTTAGAGAAGTCACGTTCCTCTTCAGTTTTATTCCTAAGACGTACTAATTCATCATTTTGTGACTCAAGTTTTGCGTGTAGTATTTTGTAGTCCGCTGCCATCCTTTCCTGTAACTCTTGGTGTTTTCTTTTTGTGAGATTTTCCAGAATGTCAATTTTTGAGTTTGTAGTTGTTTTGTTTATCTCTACTACAGTGGTTAAGTCCTTGACCTTGGTATTAAGCTGTTCAGTTGATATGTCAACAGATTGTTTCAGTTGGGTTACTTCGTCGAGCATGTGTTTTTTTGCATCTTTAACACAGTCAGTCAGAGATTTACTGGCAGTGTCAGTGTTTACCTTAGTTTCCTCTAGTATTTTACTTTTCATGTCATCCATCTTATCACCAAAGAATGACTTCATGTCTTCAAGGAATGTTGACATGTCAAGTTGCGTTCCAGAAACTGTTTTGGGTTTAGTAGTTCTTTTCCTCGCTCTGGGGCGTGGCGTTGTAGCTCCAAGGTTTAGCCTTTTGGCTAGCTGACTATTACCTTTTGGGGTTGCTTCGTCACTGCTGGTCCTAAGGCGCTTTACACTGCCTTGAACCTTCACCTTAACCACAGCTTGTTTACTTTTGGGCGGTCTACCTTTCCTTTTTTTAACAGTTTCAACAGGAATGGGTGTATCACAGTGCTGCTCAGGGGACAGTAACAGGGGATAGTAACAATAGTATAAACTGCTGTACACCTCCAGCAGAATGTACTGAAACAAGAGTTATCAACAACTTTTGCTGTAGGTGAATATTAATTACGTCTTACAGTGTAGTATTATGCGAGATAGGGAATACTGAGGCAATATCTGCAAGACCTCAGATATTACAGGCTTAGACCTAAATTATATTCTTTATATAAGGCCTATATCGGGGGCTCTGCAGCGAATCCTTCTTTTCTCTCTTTTGTTCTAAGATTATTAGATGTACGGTAGTTTTAAGATTATGGGATTATTATTTCCAGGCACCACTGTGGTAATGGTGTTATACTAGTGCGCTAAGGTCCTTTTTCGCAGATATCAGTCTCGTGTCTCGTGCAATTGTCTAGAGCCCATTGTTTCATTGAAACTGAAATCCGTCATGATGTTGATTGTTAATTGGGACACAATTATGATATCTCAGTTAACCAGGTACATAACCTTTAAGGGTGGCATAGTCAGCTGATATTGCTCTAATACCTTGTCTTAGAACTTTATCTTCATGCAACATGACGATCCTTCGGCAGTATATCAACCCTGTAATGTATCAACCCTGTAATGTATCAACCCTGTAATGTATCAACCCCTGATGCTTAACTTGAGAACTGATGAGTTACTCACTGGGGCTACATTCATGCATCATGACGATAAAGGGCATAATGCATTTAAGCACTATGCGGCCCTTAAAGTGCTAATGGTCCTCGAGGACAGGCACCTTCTGGGCATCAACTTAATGCAAGGGGACTTGATCTTCAGCAGTGGTCGGCCACACAATAGCATTTGATATATATATGGATTTTATAAATAAAATGACATACTCGTTATTTTGTCATTTAGAAGAGCTCCTAACATCATGGTACATCATGGGTTGGATACTGGGTGTGGGTGAACATACTTAGACCACAACACATCATGTATAGAAATCAGGGTATACATCGGCATATTTAATCAGATCCGTATCTGCAACTTGCATTGATCGTATGAATGTAAATTTGAACACCTTATCAAATTGAACGCTACATTGATAAGAAATGACTCGAAGTTTCCAATGTGGATTTAGCTCAACATACCTCTGTATCGATAATTCCTAGATCCGAACAAACGGAAGTATATTTACAATGTATATCTCAATAACAATAATAAAATATCAATATATCAGTTTGTATATCATTGTGGGAAATACAGCGGTATAATGAAAGAGAGAATGGGCAGCAAGCATCCAGATTCCTCTCAAATGTCATATAATACAGGCTAGTGGTGGATACAGGGTTTTTAAAAGGGGTAGCGCGCTATTTTAAAAGTCTTTGCCCAACGATTTCTAGGCCAGATCTTATATAAGAAAACATAAACTTTTCCCAAGAAATGGGGTTCCACAACCCCGTCTAAATCCGCCACTGTAATAACATGTATAATCGATAAAGTTGTTGTACATAATGTAATTTGTAGCACCTTTCCTCGACGGACCTACTAATTCTGCATCTCCATATCTCCAGTACTTGATCTGGCACTGGAGAGATAAGCACTGATAATCACAGCCACGATAGTTACCAGTTACACCCTAAGAATCCTGCGGTGAAGGCAAGGGATTATTTCATTAGGCAAAATGCCTATTGGTGCCTATTTCTTTTTTTACTATTGTGATATGGGCCTCGGTAGGCATATCCAGTTAACATCGCAAATAACGCTATGATGCATCACTATCAATGTTTCACAGTCAGTTTGCGAGTGGTCTTCGAGTGAGCAATTGATCAAGACTTTCGATTGCCTGGAACTCTGACATGGGAGAGACAAATTGTTAAGGAGGTTAGTGATCTGTGATATAATTATCATGTGGACATACTATGGTATAAATGCAATATTACTTAGCTACAATAGACATATAGAGTATATAGTTCGTGCATAGCTAGACTAAGACCCCTAGACTTAGCTAATCAATTGATGTAATATGTATACACGTTCATCAGGCATTCATAGAAGCAAGGACGGTATCATAATAATTTTAAGCGGGGGCATAATTAGAATCAAGCATTCTGATCGATATAGGTCATAAAACGTCTGAATATTAGAATTCCTCCTTCTATTGCAATATCCCCACTCAGGTAGGCTGTCAGTGGGTTTAACTCCTTAGTCAACAGGCGGCGCCACACTATACTCTCTAGTGTTACCCTCACATCCCAATTCCACGTAAAGCCATCCTCTACATCTATAACACAGTTCCGCAAAGTCAACATAAAGGTCTCTCCTGTGTCTGTAAAGTTAAAGGCTAAGACTATCTTTTGTCCTTCTGCTTCTTCTGCCTTTAGTCTTACTGCTAGTGCTTTAAAGAGGTCTCTCATTGCGGAGCCATAGATGGCATCTGTTTTCAGATCTTTAGGGATTTTGATGTTGATAAGTCTATGGTCCTCCAGGGCGGTTGTGAGATAGTAGTTCCTACCATTACTGCTGGTTTGCACTGCAGCCAGCGCCTTAAGGGCTTCTAGTCTAATGCTCCTGGCCTGTTCGTGGTTAGGGTTAAGGTGGAAGATGTGTGAGGCTAGTTCTAATGCCCATCTATGGTCCCCTTTGATGAGTGCCGTCTGAGCAGCGGCTGCCAGACTGCCAACCCCACCTGCCAGTTGGATCATCCTCAATGCCTTCTCCTTAGTAGTCAATGGATCGAGATCCACAATGTTGCCACTGAACCACCCTAAGTAGTTGGTGAAGACTCCTTTTATTGACCACTTCAGGGTGCCATAGACCTCCTGGAGGTATGGGTGGTTAGCAAGATCTTCAGGTAGTTTAATTTGTTTCACAATATCTTCGGGGTACATGCCTTTGTTGATGTACCTTACAGTCTGGTCATGTACCAGTTGAATGGCATCCCTATATGTGGTTAACAGGTTGTAGATGTAATCCTCCCCCTGGAGGGATTCGGTGTGACTCAGCACCAGGTATTCCGGTCTGAGTTTCCTGAAGATATCCAAGGAGCTGACCCACTGAAGGGGGTCGCGCGCAGAGTTCCCTCTAGGGGCGTACATATTGGGGAAGGCCTTGTAGATGTTGTCGCCGCACATAAGGACTCTCTTACTTGGAATCCATACACCCATATGGTCTTCAGTCTCCCCAGGGATATGAAGTAGTCGTACCTCCAACCCTGAAATGCAGAAAGGATAGATCTATTATGCTCATGAGTATTTATGGGATACACCAGGAGGTTGCCCATAATTACATTTATACCACACGGGAGAACAAAAGAAACTGCCTATATGTATGATACGTGAAAAGTGTGACAAAACAATCACCACTGGTGTGGCATAAGTCAGTCAAACCACAGTTTAGAGTATGATACATATTCAAAACATGTTAAATTGTCTTTCAATGGCCATGGGAATTTAAACAAACGATGATGTCACATGCCAACAGGCTGCTGACAACTGTTGGTTACCTGTGACTGAGGTGTCAAGTGGGAGAGGTAAGCCTAATTCAAGTGTCATACCCTAATCGTATCCATTAATATTCTAGCCATTATATACACAACATACAGTTATAGCCCATGAGAATGGGGGCCTGCTTCAATGTCTCTGGTCACGTACTTACCTGCCATAGTTATGTTAGCTTCGGCACCGTCAATTAGATGTGTGGGGTTGATGTACCCCATGGCTGCCCCATCCCCTTTGAATTGAAGTTGAAGTCCCTCTCTCTGGCTATCCGGCAAGTAGGGCCCGAACTGCCGCATTGACCGTGTGTAGGTGATACTTCCTGTCATACTACCCGCCTTCTTCTCCTCCAGGAATTGTTTGTGCGCCCAGATCTCGGGAAATGTGGTATTCTCCTCCGTGAAAGCCTGCGTGATATAAAAAAACATGAAACAGTCATGAGATATTATGATTATGTTACCCTATTCACATATTATAATTATGGGCGGTTATAATTCTCAATTATCATATCGACGCTATTGAATCAAAGAAATTATTTGGAAGGTTTATTTTACAGGATTTGCAATGCCTTCCATTTGGTTTGAATCGAAACGATATTTTTCCGTGGCTGTAAATAAGTTGTGTGTCCCTGTGGGATCAGCCAAATACATATCAAATAGTACAAAGCCGAAAAGGCTATTCTTTACGGCAATGGCTAGAATCGGCAATTTTAACAAATGATGGTGCAAACTATTTACTTTTTTTAAAGATATAGCAGACAGAGGCATAGAACAATATGTTTAAGATCTCAAATGAGAGTGTAAATAAATGAAGAAATGACCTACCTTAGCTCCGTATATGTGGTCAGCGTGGTGATGGGTATAGACAATCGCACGCACAGGTGCCTTGGTGATGTTTCTGAAGGCTGCAAACACTTGCCTCGCCACTAGAAGACTTTCTGTAGTATCAATGATGATGACTCCTTCGGGCGCCTCTACCATGATTGAATTTCCAAGAGAATATCCCTGGGCTACATATACCCCTTCTGTTACCTGTATTAAATGTAAAAAGGTGGATTCTTCTTAGGACGTAGCTTTTAGTTTTACCTGTGATTTAATTTGTGAGCATGCCATTTGAACGTGTATCACGACCTGACTATGACAAATTGCTCTACATAAAACGTAATGCATATACCTAGTTGTCTTTGAATGGCAGTAAAAGCACTGCAGGACCCATTCTGGGTTCGTGGTCACGAAGTGCAGGTGAACTGTTAACAGATCTTACACCACATCAGTTGCCACCAGTTTTAACCTTATCATTGCATCTTGTGCAAAAACATGAAAAGCAAAAATAGGCTGCCGCATGTGAGTTAGACAAATCTCCAGCATCTCCCGCAAACGTTTTTTTTTGTGTTTTTTTTTGTGTTCTTTTTCTTGGCAAATGCCGCCAGAAATAGTAGCAAATACCACCACTGTAACAGGAATATAACCTACCTTTTCTACGTGCCTCTTTGCCAAACTGATCCCTGCATGCTGCAGAGTTTCGGCCATGCCAACATCCTCCAGTAGCGATTCAGGGGTGACACTGCCCCTGAACTGGGTGAAGTAGTGGCCGCCTACCATCAGCAGTAACACTGACACGGCCATCTGAGGCCATAGTGAGGAGTTGTCTGCCATTCCCTGAAAGAAAACAACTATGTATAATAATCTTACCGAGTGAATTACAGCAAGGTTGCTGTGAGGATATTCAGGTATATGGCTCGCACTTATATTAAGGTATTATCTATATAGGGCAGGCACTGGATGGAGAGGGAGGGGGCGATCCCAATGCATGTCGCATATCGAATTTAAGAAATGGACACGTCACCTCTCCCTTGATTCAAATTTCCCTGTCTCATGTGGAATCTAAGAATCTATGATGACCCATGTAGAATTTAAGAAATACCCTGTCATGTCATGTCACTCATATTTTTCAGGTCATTTTGCCCCAGCTATGTCTTATGGGGAAACTGAAAGATGCCCCTGTCGCATATACACTATATGTCGGGTGTAGAGCCATATATGAGGAATTCTGTTTACACGGGACTCATTACACATAGGTATTTTGGGTCCTTCATCCCCCTATCACAATGGGCTTACTTCTGATATAACAGTCAATGGTCAGTATGTGGGCTTGTATGCCAAGGGTCTGCTCTTTGTTTTAGTGCAAAGGGCATGTGTGATATGAGCCCATGGTACAGTTTCCAGGGCACTAGGACTTTGGTACCATAAGTTGGCCACTGATGAGATGAATTATCAGTGTGTATCAAGCTATTTACATATCTTTCACTATGCAGATATGTGAAAAGAGGCACTTATGTACCATACCCCAACTTCATGATATCATCTCTGAGAGACTATTCCTGGTATCTCATATAAAGGGTCAAACCTGACATGTGTTATCTGTATTTACTACTCTGTGCACTGTAAATGTTCAAAAAAATATACTTCCAGTTTCCATCACTGTGCTCATGATATTTGCTTCATGGTCAAATAAGTGGTTACTTATTGACAATTAATCACTTTTAAAGGGAATGTATTTTTTGTTGGAAGAAATTTCTGTTATTTTGATGCTATAATCAGCCATTGATTGTCATCATATCAATGGTACCTTAAGTCAACCACTCATTTGACCATGACTCAACCACTGATCAACATGTCATCAAAACACTCAAACTTTACAAATGTCAGCTAAATGTGAAGTATAATCAGCTTTCCTGTAACGAAATGACTGTTTCTGTTTTTAAGGGGGGGGGGGGGCAAAGAATTGTATTATTTTTGACAAAAATCATATTGGTATACACAATTCTCCCCTAAACCCTGAGTGCAGTTTGCAGGTGGTTTCTAACCTGGGATCTGCTGAGTCTGAGATCAATGCCCTACTGCATGAGCTAACCAGGTACATACTGAACACTGACTCAGGACTCACTATATTGCTGGAAAATCTTTCCTCCTAAACTATTTGATAACAATAGATTCATCATACCAATATTTCAACATGTGGTGGCAGAGAATAAACCATTTCAATACATAATTTAAAAACATATTCTCAATCTCACTCAAATCATGAGTGCCATTGTTCTTTTCATAATAGTTAAACATCCTATCATTGGTCAACTACTAGACTACACCAACAGGGACTTTTAGCAATATCCAATAGGGATCTTTAGCAAACACGACCTAGCTCATTAAACATGGACGTAGGACCCTATACATGCAATGGTGGCAGGGTAAACACCTATGTTATTTCTAAGTTTATGAGTTACGTCATGTTTGCTAAAGGTCCCTATTTGTGGTCACATAACCAACAAATCCTGCTATCTCAATATACTTAAACACTGAGTCAAATCCATATCCCCTGGCAATTGAAATCTGTTAGTTGGCTCGTTGGTCTAGGGGTATGATTCTCGCTTTGGGTGCGAGAGGTCCCGGGTTCACATCCTTGACGAGCCCAGTTCTTTTCTTTAGAAATAGGTTTCTGCCAATTCTGATACCCCTCTTGGTCATGAGAGGTGAAACAGTATCTTTATGCAAGTGTCCCAGCAGCTCAGTTCATAGAGCAGAAGACTGGTGATCAGGGGGTCCTTAGATCGAATCCTGATGAAGCTATTTGTTTTCTCTCTTTAGGACACTGAGAAATATGTATATTCATGTCCAATAGAGAATTTCTGCAACATTTATTTACGTCCAAAAGAAGTAAAATAAGATGATTTATTTGAAAAAAGGGTAAATCATGTTATCTAAAGGCACATAGCCACTAGCAGGGTTCGAACCCTGGTTGAGTCAAGGTACAGGGTGGTTGAGTCATGGTACTAATTTGATTCATACACGTCTTACTTTTGCAACTAGATAATTCAATAACAGACAGATCTAAATCAGGATCTTTTCTGATAGATCATATTCCCACATGTGCTCCCAATGAAATAAGACCGAAAAAGTGGTAAATAAACATTCCATTCCATATGAAATACCTTGTCAAAGTACAAGTACTAGGGTTGACAAGCTAAAGTGCCCAAATCAGGGTCAAGTTACCCTACAACGTATCCGTCACCTGGGGGCGGGGGAGCACTCAATTTTATTTTGCACAGGATGTGCGGCTATCAACGTCGAAGAATATCAACGTCCGAGGAATTACAGAACAACCCTTTCCTTTGGTGATGTTTTGTTCTGAAAATAGCCCCCTTACGGGGGCCTGCGTTTTTGACATGTTTTCATGTGAACTCCAAATAATTACCGTCGTTTTGAGCGATTGGGTTGAAGAAGCTGTAGCAAAACTTGCAGCAACACCTGCGGCAGAAGCTGCAGTAAAACCTGCGACAATTTTGCAGCAAAAGCTGCGGCAAAAGCTGCAGCAAAAGCTGAGTCTGTGAGTATGACACAGACACGTGTCTGCCCTGCCTGCAGGACAGGGGTCAGTAACTGAGGCCACTTGGGGGCCGTCCATTAATTACATACGCATCAAGGGGGGGGGGGGGTGAGGCCAAATGCGTACAGATGCGTACAGGGGGGGTGGGGGGTCTAGGCCCATTTTGGCATACGCATTGTATACGCATAAGGGCCGATTTTCTGGTCATATTGGTATAGAATTGGTACCTTTTTAGGTGCAATATCCAACCAAACTTTAAATTGTTTCTTACTCATGAAAAATACTGTACTTCAATCCTCCAAGCCCCTTAAGAGACAGATCCAAAAAATGTTCCTCCCCCTACTTACGCCCTAAATGTTCCTCTCTGAATTTCATGACATTCCTTCCTTGTATCACTAGGGGGGGGGGGGCAATGTGAAATGTGTATGTACGCATGGGGGGAGGGTAGTCCAAATGCGTACATGGTGCAACAGGGGGTGGGGGGTCCATTTTGGGCAAAAATGTGCGTACGTAATTAATGGATGGCCCCTTGAGGTTGCCGTTCTCGATCCTTCAATGCATCCCAATAGGGCTGCAGCAAAGAGCAAATAATACTCCAAGCTCTTTGACTGCACTGACACACTCAAACTCAAAATGCCTCCAAATATCTATCTAACAAAACATATTAAAAAAGGTTAATATGCTTATATGGGGTGTAGATGTATACATTGCACAGAAGTTGGGTGAAAAGGTAGAAGGAAATATGTGACAAGACGTGGGAAAACGTAACATTAGGGGAAAACACCTTTATTTAAATTCATGTCTTCAGCTACAATTTGATACTTCAAGCATCAAAATATTTGAAATAGTTGCTGAGAAATGACATCTCAAACATGGGATGGTAGGGACATGTAGGAATTCAGAATAGACTGCAATGCAATCACATATGTGGACAGTCGAGGGAAAAGGGTCCTCCAAAGGTTAAACTCAATAATAAAATTGAGGTCATCAGCTTTCCAGTGATATATTTCATTAGCGGGTACCACTTCTAGTTTTTGAGAACTGGCTCCTTGAATATGTGTGGGCACTGTCCAATCTCAAATGCCAATAAGCTCTATCTTACTTTGTTTTAGAAATATCTCTATCTAATTAGGATAATTATGAAAATTCCTAAGTATCCAAACTTTTTCAAACATTTGGTCACAGCTTTTGATCTTAAAATGGGATTTACATTCTGTTTTCAGCAGAGAAATCTTTGTGGGGCCTGTAATCATTAACTAACTGAAAAACTCAATTTAGAATGAAAATTATGTTTCCATGGCAACCAAAAAGTGCAAAAACATCAATTTGGGCCCAAAAACGTTCTTTTTACATTCCAAATATGGAAGGTTTTCACTAAAGTTGGAATTTTCTAAAGTAGCTTATTGTATTCTCCATCAAAAAGTAGTATAGAACAATTTTTATGATATTTTGAACATTGTTGGCTATATGGAGCCCCCTGGTGGCCAAAGTTGGTACTAAAAATCCCCCGCGGAGGTCCCTTTTCCCTTGTTGATCCACATATCAATCTATTTTCAAATAATCCATATAAATCATAATTATCAGAAATTAAACCAACAAATGCATATTATTGTACATAGATTTGGATCTGGTAGGAATATTTGCTTTCTGTTTTCAGTTCTGAAATCCTCATGGATAGGGCAAGTGGATAGGGATGATTTTTATTCCAAAAGAATGAATTGATGGTTGCCATAGCAACCGAATGTCAACAAATGTGCTAAAAATGGCTATAAACGTTCTTTTTACATTCCAAATAAGACCAATTTAGAGTGAAAATAGAATTTTGATAATAGCTTCAAAAGATTCCTTGGGAAAAGTTAGTCCAAGGTAATTTTCTCTTAAGTATTCATATTTTTAGCTATATCTCCTGAAATATCATGTTTAGAGCATTTATGGCTATTCCCCCTAATGTTACGATTTCCCAGGTTTCGTCACATATATATATGTCCTTGGTACAGAAAGTTCACCAAGTATAGTTAAAGGGAAATGCGGGTTCCTACACATAGGCCACCTGGTGGCAAAAATCAATACTCATGAAAATTCTTCTTTTGGCTAAATTTGTATTTCAATGTATGGTACTTTCCCCTAATCAACCATTGTATTTGCCATCCAGAGATTATACCTGTGTGTATGGCATGTATTAGTCACTGGGACACCCATGGCATCCTATAAGGCAAAATAAGTATTTTTGAAAAGTTCATAACTTTCTTATTTAATCGGTGACCCCTTACTATTTTACATCTAAAATGTTCCTATAGATGCCCATGAAACAGTCCCAAGTTTTGGTTGATATAGCAATAGAGGGGGATAATCCATAACCGATAATGTGAGAAAATACTGTTTTCCCATTCATTTCTATAATTAAGGTACTCATTTGCTCAAATGGCTGTATCGTGAAAATTGCTTCGGTGACAAGTCAATTTCTTTTCATTTTCCATTTGATGATAAATCAAGCTAATATAGTTGAGTTACATGCAAATACTTGAAATAGCAATAGAATTTCAGTATTATCTCGACAAGTAGCATTTCCCTTTAAAGGCCCAGCGCCCCTATATAAAGGGCTGAGTACCTCTCCCGACTCCACTTCGACTGCCGCTGGAGGGGTACCGAGATCTGCGCCTTTACGTTTTTAAGTCGGGCTTATGTATGTGGGCCTGCCGGAATTACGACAGGCTTCCATAAAGTATTACGTTTTTCTGTTCTATGAAATAAATCCGCCACGCCCCCAATGTTTCATTTATGGCCCGCTCTGGGCAGGCCCCACACTCACCTTAACTCTTATGTAATTATAGTCCACTTACCTCTCCACTCACCTGCGTCTGTGACCCTTACCTACGATGTCACTCTATCCTACATTCTACCGCCTCACCTGTGTATGTGACCCACCTCCTCACTCCACCACTTCCACCTTTCCAAGATGTTCGGTTTCATCTACCATACAAACAAGTCATTTCCTCCATAAAGTATTACGTTTTTCTGTTCTATGAAATAACTCCGCCCCCCCCCCCCCCCCCCGCATGGTTTGTCATTCATGGCCCGCACTGGAGAGGCCCCACACTCCCCTCAACTCTTATGTAATTTAATATAGTCCACATACCTCTCCACTCATCTGCGTCTGTGACCCTTACCTACGATGTCATTCTACCCTATATTCTACCGCCTCACCTGTGTATGTGACCCACCTCCTCACTCCACCACTTCTACTTTTTCCAGGAGGTCCGGTTTCATCTACCATACAAACATTTCCTCTAAAGCTGTAATTGTTACTATAACTATAAGGTTACCAACTACCAACACTCATAATAACATGTACTTATAAATCATACAGGTCAACAATATTTCATTCGACCTTCATATAATTAACAGGTATCCTTCACCTATATTGTGTAATTCTCATATAATTCCTCCAACTAAAACATAGTTCTTTAAATCACTCTCCTCTTGTCTGTTCCGGAGGGGGGGGGGGGGGTGGGGGTGTCCATGGATGATGCACACATTAGGGTGACCCCTCCCCTGAAGTATATACTCATTTGTCTCCCAGGTGAGTGTTTTTTAAATCCTAGGTGTGACCTTTATTTTCTCTGTGTGTTTTCTCCCATGTGTAGATTTTTATACTCCTAGGTGTAACCCTTTTTCACAGCCATGCACTTTGTGTAGCTTCACACAATCAATTCCAACAATGGTAACAGCAAACAACAAAATGCAGTGTAGGATCCCGCTACACAGGCCACATTGGTCTGTGTGTATAAAAAGTTTTCGGCAACACTGAAAATGTATGCGTATTTTGACCTCTCTTTTGTTCCATAGAGATGAAAATATAGACAACTTTCCTTGCACTTCTATACACTTCTGTGAAATGTGATTCTGCTTCAGCCCTCGTGTTTAGGAAAATCCATTGGTGTTACCTTTACTACTCTGAGAGTTCTAATAAAGGCCATGTTGCTCCTTTAGTATGCCTTTACCTGATAGAGCCTGGAAACTGAACTTTCTGGAAGTATGGTCTACTGGTCTGGTATAAAGGTAACAGGTCTATTTACGAACGCCATTCATATTCAAAGTGAAGACACATATTGAACGTTCGTTCTCCATACTGAACTCACATACACGAGAAACTGGTTTTTAAAGCGCTGGTCCCAGCATCATACTAAAGTGGGGAAGTGTCTAGATTCATTTAGGCAGTGGTCAATTTTGACCAACTTTTTTTTCTCAAATTATTTTTGCTGGGGGCCTTACCGGAGGGGAATTAATATGATCTTCACAAACACATTTTACGTTTTAGTACAATGATCTGCAAAAGATATTTTTAGCCCATTGCTTTACTGGTCACTATTTACTTTAATTCGATACTAAAATGTCTACACTGTATGTGTCAGCGTGTGTCAACATGTTATGATATCAGTCTTTTTCACAAATAATTTTACACCCCCTTCCACAATAGCGGTTGCAAATTGTTTTACCGACACCCCACCCTTCTGTTGTCCGAAGATGAGAACTCCCTGGTGCACTGGTTCTTGAAATTGATTGTTATGACAGTGGTTTCTGTGATGTTACATTTGAGATAAGATATATGCTCTCATCCACAGATAAGATGTACAGGTCACCTGTGATAAGAATCCAAAGAATGAGGCTTTATCTAATCACGTGATAATTCTGTCTAAAATGTCAGTTACGAGCGGACAATGTGGGAAATGGTGGATCAAGTCCAAAGATTCCTATAATAATTATATGCGTCGGATATAACCTCCAATGTGGGGTCCTTGATAGGGGGGTCCCAATGTAACATGTCAATTTCAAGAAATGGCCATGTCCCCTGTCACTAAGCCTCATGTCGCATGTCACTAGGCCTCATGTCGCATGTCGGATTTAAGAAATGCCCATGTCGCCATATCGAATTTAGGGGTCTAGAGCCATAATGTGTACAGTGTGGGTTCCGCAAACGTTAAGCATAGATAGGTATATTGTATGTCTATGTTTTATGTTACCGCATATAGGCCCCATGACCCATGTCTTTCCCAGTAAACAAATAACGTTATGCACCATTTTATAACGTTATATAATGTTATATGTCAACGTTTTTCTAATGCTCTTTAGTATGACATAGCGTTATGTAAAGTTTAAAACGTTATTTTTGACGTAAAATAAAGTTTTTTGTTAGCTGGGTTGTTGCTTAATAATCACAATTTCCTCTGTCGATTTTAAGAAAGGGCCATGACTGTCCCATGTATAAAGCGGCATAATCACCGAGCGTTTTCCCTTCATATTTCTAGTACCGTCCTAGTACACTATGTGGTTAAATATGAGTGGTGACATTGCCCCTCTAATTAAAGGGGAAAATATAGTCATGGCTAATTAAGTGGCCAAGAGCCATTCTAATGGACACTATGGAAGTTGATGGATTGTTACAATTGACCATTCCACATATTATCATTATGCACATACAAAGGTATGCGATCCCAAGAATAACCTTCATAAAGTGTTCATGAATAGTGTTATTAAAGTTAAAACGCTCCCTTTTGTAAAATTGTATGCATCTCTGATTCTCAACATTTCTTTTTGTACGCTCCGAAATTAAAGCTTCACAATTTAGTACTGTAACGATCCATGTGCTGTATAACATGACCAACAATGCAGTTATCAAAGCCTCAGGAGAGAAATCAATAGACATTGAATCCCAACTATAGTATAGACAAAATTACATGGACGATTGACCATGTAATAACTAATATACCCACTTACCGTTAAAAGTCCTTGTGGTAGACTGGTAACTGCACCACTCCCACTGAGGTCCGTGCTTGGACTGGTGTTGTATTGCCCTGGATGTTCACCTCCTACAACCCATGAGGATATATGTAATAGTATGGAGTTCAACTTAAAGGGTGATAACCAGACCGTTGTTCGGCCATGCAGGTAACATACAGGTTAACGTGTTATCGGTCTGTCCCACTAGCCCTGGCACCCACCCACCACCGGCCACCAATGTCAATGTCAAGGCTGCATATGCTGTTTTGTAACCGAGGCCAAACGTAAATGTGTGCTTCAGGGGCTTATCGGGATAGGGTCAGAAAAGCATGAGGAAAGTGTGGGCGATAATTTACCAGATTAAAGCGAGTAATATCACTTTACAAAACATTTCTTCTTTCTACAGTGAGATCTTGTGGGGAGTGGTCGTTTATTGTTTGCAGAGGCTATAGGGGCTTTGGGGTAGACTAGAGTAAAAAATAAAATGTAAACCCCTCCTGAGTTCTGGGGTTTGGGGCGCTAGAAAGCCCCGAGCTTTCTTAAAGGGGTGGGGAAGGTTTGAAAATTGTTCCCCCTTTTCAGCAAAATAAGACCTGCAAATGCCTAAAACTCGGTACCCTTACAGCAACAGTCGGAATGAGGGCGGGACAGGTACTCCACTCTATAGAGTGGATGGGGGATTAATAGGGCTCAATAGCTGGCCACAATCTGACGCATAGTTCAATACAGTCCTGCAGGTGGGGAATTGCATTATGACATAATTTATGTAAAACACAGTGGAAGACAAAGGTGTCACCTGATGATCGATTGGAAACATACCTTTTAGGTTCTTTGGTCTCCCAAGCTTAATGTTGTCAACAACCACCAAGTTCATTGTCACCATGGTGCTGTTTCGTAAGGTAGCAGTCGTCACGCTACCCGAGCACCACGGTCAATGTCAAGGCTTTAAGATGTATATTTTTCCAGATCTAAATATAGGCTAGACGACTAGACCGGGTTTATGCGGGCCGGGTGCACAAAGTGGACGCGTATGGCAAGCGATATGTTCACCCCCGATATCGGAGTTTATTACTCCGATATCGAAGTTTATTATTCTGATATCGGAGTTAATAACTTTGATATCTGAGTTGATAACTTTGATATTGGAGTTTATAACTTCGATATCACAGTTAGCAACTCCGATAACGAAGTTAGAAACTCTGATATTGAAGTTAGCAACTCCGATATTGAAGTTAGCAACTCTGATATCGAAGTTAGAAACTTCAATATCGAAGTTGGAAACTCTGATATCGAAGTTAGAAACTCCAATACCGAAGGTGAACAAATGGCTTACCCCCCCCCCCTCCCCATTTTTATGTGCATTATAATGTAAAAGAGTCCAATACCCCCAGTACATTGCCTATTTCACGCCCCCTCCCATTTTTGCAAAATCCTAGGCTGCCCCTGATATCTGGATTGCAACCTCACTACAGCTCATTATGTATGGGGATCCTCGGGTGCCCAATATCAGACAGCTCATTGGTCAGGGTTATCAAATATTCATATTACTATGTCTGTATGGTGTACCAGCACCCAGGCTCGGCCAGCGACTATAGGTCGAGTTACATATACAGCTCTGCTACGTCACAGTGTGGGCAAACACAGGCTACACGTGGTCAGGTAACTGCACCATGATACCCACATACCAGGATTATTACATTAAACTCTATTTTTAAATGCATCTGGGGTATAGTGATCTACAGGTTACATTATACAATGTATTGTAATAACTGTATGTGACCATGTGTACCTCATGATGCACATATATCTATCTATATCTATATCTATATATATCTACATGTATATCTATATCTATATCTATCTATCTATCTATCTATCTATCTATCTATCTATCTATCTATCTATCTATCTATCTATCTATCTATCTATCAATCTATCTATCTATCTATCTATATATATATATATATATATATATATATATATATATATATATATATATATATATAACTGCCTGATTCAGAGTCACCCTGCCTAGATGTCACAGTCCAGTGGTTTGTTTGCCCACCGCACCTCCCATATAAATAGAAAAATCAAGTATATGTAACTCGACCACCAATGTCAATGTCACCAGAGTGCTGTTTCGTAACGTAAGGTACGAAATGTAACATTCGCCACGCTGCTTGAGCACCACGGTCAATGTAGGGCGTTATTTATACCTTTCCCAAGCTAAATATAGATTGGGCCTCATTCTTTATGATATAAAGGAACACTGTAGTAAGTAGGGGGGAGAAAAAGGTGGCCAAAATAGGACAAAATAAGTTGGTCTTGTATTGGGAAGACATGGCGGGCGATGTAAAAGTAAAAGTATTATTTGGTCAAACGTTTATTCAGCGTTGATTTGAGTCTATGAAATGGAGTTGGGCTAAATGCATATGACTAAGGTAGGGACATCCGGTGGTTTTTGTTTTACAAGAAAATACATAATATAATCTGGGAATCCTGTGAAGGAGACCCTTGGTCCATTGCCACAACCCAGAAGAAAATGCATTATCTCTGTAAAGAGCAAAAGCAGTTTGAAGGTGCATTTTCAAAACCCCAATCTGCCTAGTACATTATAGTATAATCGGTAACACTCACAGGTACACTGTGAGTAGGCCAATGATGCATGACAGTCAATAGTGGGGTGCATAGTGTTTCATAACAATTGCTTATCCATTCCAACAGGAACCGGAAATGGAACCAGAAAGTATGATGGTAAAACTACCATCATACATTCTGGTTCCTGTTCGCTTGTTCCAAGCTACCAGCAGGGATTGCCCAAACCCAGCAAAATCCCAAGTTAAGGTCTCGTGGCAGTTACCAGAGCATTCCTTTGGAAGGGTTTGGGAACGAGAGTAAGCTACAGGTGGCGAATTGCATTATGTAAAACATAGTGGAAGACAGAGGTCACCTGGTAGAAATGATCCCAACCTGGATGAGTGGCAGACAATTTATTACCCTTCATCTGCGTAACCCGTCCTTATGGGATATTGGATTGGAGAGGAGGTATCATGTACATTGTATTAAGCAGCAGGCAATGAGGCCTGACATAGTAATCAAGGATTCTATATCCTAGATGTTTCTTGTAGTAATAGCCATCAGTCTTAGAGTAGCGTCATAACGGTAAAGTCAGGATAGTGATAAATGGTATTTACTCATTCATAAGATTAGTTTAAACTTGTTTGTGAGTGTGTCCACAAAATTCTCAGAACTGCCGATGCACTAGTGCTGGTCAACTCTCCGCATTGCTGATTAATTACAAAAATACATAATTTGCGGGAAACCCCAGTGCTTATCACCTGACATTCTATTTTGGGAAGCATTACAGTATTTCTAATAGAATATTCTGATGATGTGAAATATAAGGCTGAGACAGGTCTCTCATAAAATCAGAAGGAGATGGAAAAGATACAGACAAGACCAGTCTGGACTCAGGGCTGGGCAACTGTCGCAATGTCGCAAAAAATGTGCGACAGGGGCCTTGGAAAATGCGACAGGGACATTAAGGAGAGTCTGGGCTTTCAAAATCTGAAAGCATTTTGTAAATATTCCTATTAGAACCAAAATTAAAAGTATTTCAATAGCCTTCCTGTCCAAATCGTCTCAGACCAATATAGAGATAGTTATGCTCCTACTGCATGTGTATCAACTATCCAAATTATCTTGTAGCAAGATGGCACAGAATGCACCAATCTGCATGTCATATTTTAGCTTCTTTTGAGCAGCATGCCAAGTAGGCTTTAAATTCTTTTCAAGGTTTTCTTAGACAATATTATGCCCCCGAACCCCTCGAAATGTACCCATCTAGAGATGGCATTATGCACAGCAATATGCCCCAAAACACCACAGAACATGACTATGTAGGTTGACATTTTTAAATTTCCCTCTAGCAATATGTGCTGCTCCCATCAAAAGACATCAATATGAAAAAATTTACTAGATTTTCTTGGGCAATATGTCCGCAAACCCTTCAAATATACACATCTAGAGATGGAATTCTAAAAGTTATCCTGGAATAATGTGTCCCAAGAACTCCAGAGCACACTTATCTAGAGGTAGAATTTCTAAATTTTCTTGGACCAAATGTTTCATGCTCTAGAACCAATCAGAATACACCGAATTGGCGATAGCATTCCTAAATTTTTGGAACAATATACCCCCCCTCTACCCAGAATATACCAGTTCTAAAGGTACACTTTCAAAAATGTCCTGATGCAACAAGCTAGTAGAACCATCAGAATACAGCAATCTAGAGGGTAGTATTTTAATTTTTTTCTAGAGCAAATCCTGAGACTATTCCAATTCACCGGTAGCAGTTCTTAGAGCAGCATGTCTCTAAGGTCCTCTAGATGAAATCATCTAAATATAGAGATCAAATGTTTCCTGATCAAAACTCTGATCAGAACCTATTGTTTAAAAGATAGAATTTCAAAATTTTCCAAATACAACCTGCACAACAAGGTCTCATGAAAGTCTCACAATTCTTTAGGATTTCACACACAAAATCTCCCTTGAGCAGACGGGGAGGGGTGTGTGTGTGGGGGGGGGGGGTGTTGTTAATGTCTGCCCTTCTGAGATACTTTCCTCCAGAGATTTCTAGGTTTGCTCCAGGATGTGACTATATGCCCAGCCCTGGCAGACCCAGCACCATGTACATTGTAGGACGACATGTGCAGGACCGTTGGGGAATGCCTCCCTAACACTGTTAGGGAGGCATTCCCTGGTCGGGAGGCATCCCAACAGTCCTGCACATGATGTTAGTCACAGCCCCCAGCCTAAAGCCAATGATGGCTCCACACCAGTGGGATCCCACCCAGCATAAAAGGACATAACAGCTGATCATACAGACAATACTCTTCAGGACAATAATTATACTACAACAGGAATTGTGATTGTAAGTTTATTCTAGGTACCGCGCATAAGCGAGGCATGGTGGCGAAATCGCCGATCCTCAGAGAAAAAATGTCAACCTTTACAAGCCTCCAGAGACCAGGAAAGTTAATGTACAGAAATGTCAAACCCCTCAATAGAAAGATACGGATCTGCTAGTTTGAAATATCATTGGTATTAAGTAGGTTGTACTTGCTATGTATGTGAAAATGGGTCTTTGCTGGGGGTCACTTTGGGTAAAATTACAGGTTTTGTCACCTGTTTTCCTGCAGCTGATTTGACTCTCTGTTATATAAACTGGATTTCCCATTCCACCATACATTGCACATGAAAAATACCAGCACCGTTGATTAGGATACACATCAGGCTTCACTGTGGTCCCCAGGACGAACAAAAATTATTAAAAACTATTAATTTTGTAGCATTTCATAGATAATAATAGGTTAAAAAACGTATTATTATTGAAAAACAATGTTCGTCCCGCCCCTCACACTGAAGTTTAAAATAGTTACTACAACCATGTGAAGAGAGCTAAGCAATCCTTTGGATGGTGCAGTGGCAAAATTAAATCATAGTTATTTTTCTATACAAATCCTATATAGCATACTGGTAAGCTTAAAAAAATAAAGTTAATTTCCATAAAAAATTATTATGGTATTGATGTTGACATGTTATGGGTAGTATGTGTTTCAAATTACAAGAGGATTGGACTGCTAGTTAACAATCTATGGCACCATTTGCAGTATAGCATTTGTGACAAAGGTACATATTAGTGATCTTGCCATTTTTAAACGAATATGACTCAAAAGATACACATAGGAAATGATCTGAGAAAAAGTATTCATGCTCTATGTAACATGTACATACATTACATGCAATACCAAAGTCAGTGGTAAGGGATTGGTAATTCTGCCGTGCTAGAGGGTACAATATTTCAATACAAATATGTCTGAACATATTCTGAAGATATTTATGCAATGTCCATATATAGTTGATTGGGAAATATCTTTTTTCAACTGCAAATTGTCATCAAAATAAGTGTAATATCACTCGGAAATTGGCCCATTGGCTATTGAAAATGAAAGATGCTAAATGGCTGAAACTTTTATTTTTGGAAAATTCATGTAAAATTAACTACTGAACGGATCTTAACATAGTTACCATCATTCTTCAGCATTCTTTATCAGCTTCCTAACCAGTATTTTGTTCAGTGAAGGGTTTCATCAAATTATCCGTGATACCTACTATAACTTATAGTTGGAGACTATTACATATATAGACCCTGTTTAATATGTGAAGTCCACATTTATTTGATAAACAGAATACTGTTGTGGCTGTGTCTCATGAGATCGGGCCTTTGTTGTCGTCTATGACTAGGTGCAATCTATGACCGGGTGCAATCTATGACTGGGTGCAATCTATGACCGGGTGCAATCTATGACTGGGTTTATTTAGGGCAGATGAAGATATAAATGATGGAAAATGATAATGGGTGTTTTAAGACTTTATATCACTCATTTTACTTCAATTCATATCTACATCTGCCCTAAATAAAGCGTTTTCTTTCAAGCCGGTCATAGATTGCACCCGGTCATAGATTGCACCTGGTCATAGATTGCACCCGGTCATAGATTGCACCCGGTCACAGACGAAAACATTGGCCCATGTTCGTGAGACACAGCCCCGTACAGATCAATGGTTAAATGTTTTTGATGCCATTCATAACATAAGTAGGCACAGTAGACCTCGTCGTAGATACAGGTACACAACAGCCCCAGTCAACAAAGAACGTTTATAACCGTTTTAAAACGTTACTTTTTGGTTTTTGATAAAACGTTTGCACCTTTAACATTATAAAAACGTTTCTATATTATGGTTTACAGAAAAAACGTTTGTGAAGGTAACGTTATTCTAACGTTAACAAACCTTTATGCTACTTCCAGTATCTGCTAGGGGGAAGCACTACCTATATCCAATCTTAGAATTTAGCCAGGTCTCCACCTTGATATTTTAGATGAAACGTGACAAACATTGTCATACCGTCTTTTCTCAATAATCTGTTCAGTGGCATTCCAAGATAAAGTTGGGGTAAAAGGCTCATTTGGGATAAAAGGCCCCTTTTTGGTTAGAGGGTAAGAGGCCCATAATATAAGGGCAGTTGGATAGTGTATTAAACTATAATTATGCATAAATAAAATACAAAAGAAAAAATTAGTTGCAGATCTGTCCTGTGACCTTCGAAGAAAATGTATAGCCTTATGTAAAAGGTCTATTTAGATTTTGGGTTAAAAACCCATTGGGCCCCTTACCCCTCGTGTGGGCCTTTTACTCCAATGGGGGGGGGGTATTTTTTTTTTGGGGGGGGGGTGGCAGCTTCCCAGTGATCGGAAAGCTGCCAGGTTGAAAATGGTCAAGGTCACAAGATTGCAAATATTTGCCCTCTGCAGTCAGAATTTGTGGGTCTTTTACCCCTGGGTGGGGTTAAAGGGTCAATTTTCAATCAAATATTTTGGTCCAGTTTTCCCCCCATTTCTTGCAGGGCAGACAACTCATTGCAAAATAATCAATTTGAACCCTTTTATATCTGCTTATAGTCAGCTTCATTTGTGCACCCCATCAAATTCTGAACCACATTTGGAGCCACTTGATAGTGAAAAAGAGGAAAATATTAGACCATCGCTGTAGTACCTTGACACCTAGAATAAACCTTCTAGAGGGGGTTGGCTTGACGCATTATACCTATAGGCGAAGCTCCTCCTATCCATAGGGGAAACAGGGGTAGGCCTACAGTGAGAGAGAGAAGTTTATTTTCCCCATAGGGCCTAAACTCTGAATTGGATAAACGTTTATATATATATGTCAACATTCAAAAGTGTATCATTTTCACTCATTTTGGAGTTCGCGACATATTTGCTGTGATCAATGGTGTTCGGCCTATGAACAAAGTAAAATATTGTCTCACTGTGTTACGGTAATCAGTGTGAGCAGGCAAGCAGAAAGGATAGTCCCAGCGGGATTAGTTCCGATTTTAGCCACCAGGGGGGCGCCACTATGGCCTAAAATGAAGGAAGCATACTAAAATCTGCTCTAAGGTACTTTTTTTCTGAAGAATTCAATAGGATTACACAAAATATTCCATTTTTGGCAAAAAGCTTCTATATTTGGAATGCAAAAAGAACGTTTTAAAGGCAAAATGGGTGCCTTTGTTGATTTGTGTTGCCATGGAAACACAATTTTTATTCCAAATAGAAGAAATAAAGATGCTCATTGATAGAATGATTCATGGGGATTGCTGTGGTCAAAACAGAATAAAATTATCATTCCTCTATCAAATCTTATGACCTAACCCAGTGGGCACAAAATTCAGTTCAACATTGAATCAATGTTGATTCAACATTGAATCAATGTTGACAACCATTTGTCAATGTTGATTCAATGTTCTGTGCCCACTGGGAAAGAATAAAAATGCATCATAAATTTCTTATTATCATAATTATGCTAATTAGATAGGGATATCTTGGAAATATAAGCCTTAGAGCTTATTTAGATTTTGGATGGGGCAAGGTGACCCATCTAGGGAAAAGACCCCTTCAGGCGGGATTTTTAGCTCTGGTTTGGGCCACCAGGAGGCACCATAGATGCAAAAGAGTGTTAAATACATGAAAAAAGTTCTAAAACCATTTTTTTATGTAGAATGCAATGATCTTCATGAAATAATTACATCTTTGATGCAAACATTCTATATTTGGAATGCAAAAAGAACGTTTTTGTGAAGAATTAGCACATAATTATGATAGTTTCTGGTTGCCATGGAAACCATCCCAAAAGCTTAAAGTGGAGGTAATAATCCGGATTTCTTAAAAAAATCCCATCAGTTACCCAAAACTGAAAGCAGAATGCAGAAATTCCTTCTAGAACCAAATTTAGACTCATGAATCCAATTTTATTTGGTTACTTTTTAGATAAAACCGATTTTTTTCATAATTATCATCATTTACTATGGGATATAATGCAATTAGAGCTTATTTTCAATTAGTGATAGGTAGGCCTACTAATGTTTGAAAAGCAATTCCCATAAAACTACTAGGATATTTCTAGCTCATGGTATCTCCTTTTAAAGATTATGACACCAATTTTAATTACTATTTCCCCCCCTGGAGGGGTCTTTTCCCTCACCTGGTCACATAATGTTCATGAAGCCGTTTCTCAAGAACTAAAATTGATATCTTCTAGTGTAATGTATCATAGAAAGCTTATGACATCAATTTTAAAATTGACCTTTTCCTTGGAGTACCCTTTTCCCTTGCCAGTAGGCCTACATATCTGTGATAGATCATGTAAAAAGGTGAATAGGCCTACATGAAAAATCTAACTTAACCCTTTCGTGCCCAGAACTATTTTGACAAAAGTCAGTTTTCACAACATCATTTGTAGATTGTGTAACAGTTCAATATTTTGTGCTGAGATATGTTTCATATTATATTTTCTGAAAGCTAATGGAATATACTTTTAAATAATGTATGGAAGAACGTCATAATTTGGGTTACCATGGCAACCAGAAACATTGTTTTCCTAATATTAAACAATATGGTAAAAACTGTTAATATATCCAAAAAGGGCCTTTTTAGTTTGAAATAGACTGATTTGGCATGGTAAACATGCTTTTGCTATTCTGAATGAGGGCATACATATTAAAATTGAAAGAATACCACCAATTTGATTGGAATCTACAGAAAAAAACATTTAAAAAGTTTTTTCCCACTTTTTTCACCATTTTTTCAATATTTGTGGATCAACAAGGGAAAAGGGACCTCCGCGGGGGATTTTTAGTACCAACTTTGGCCACCAGGGGGCTCCATATAGCCAAAAAGGACCAAGATATAGCAAAAACCTGTCTATACTACTTTTTTATGTAGAATATGATAGGCCACGTTAGAAGATTCCATTTTTGGTGAAAACATTCCATATTTGGAATGGAAAAGAACGTTTTTTGGCCTAAATTGGTGTTTTTGCACACATTGGTTGCCATGGAAACATGATTTTCATTCTAAATCGAAAATTTTAAAAATGGAATGAAAGAAGGCCCCAAAACAATTTCTATGCTGAAAACAAAATGTAAATACCATTTTTAGATCAAAAGCTGTGACCAATTGTTTGAAAAAGTTAGGATATTTGGTAATTAGTATAATTATGCTAATTAGATAGGAATATCTCTAAAACAAAGGAAGATAGAGCTTATTGGCATTTAAGATTGGACAGTGACCACCCATATTCAGAGAGCCAGTACTCAAAAACTAGAAGTGGTACCTGCTTATAAAAGATATCACTGGAAAGCTGATGACATCAATTTTATTATTGAGTTTTTACCTTGGAGGACCCTTTTCCCTCGACTGTCCACATTTCTTTTATTTATCAATATTTCTTTTACTCCCTTTGGCCAATGCGCGCATTTCCAATGATTTTTAGGCCATTTCTAACTCATTATATTTAATATTAATGCCTACCATCGATATTTCATACACGTCACCATCGAGTATTTAGTAGGCCTACCGTTAGAAAGCTTATGTGATTGCGCTTCATTTGCATCTAGAATCATCCTGATGTGACCAGTATAGCTCCCATGGTGCTCTGTTAAACATATATAGGTGTAAAAGCGCGCACTTTTGGAGTTCTGGGCACGTAAGGGTTCAACCATTATTTTAACCTTAAAACTAAAGAATAGCACTTTTTGATTGTAAGTCACTTAAAAGTTTCATAAGGTTGCTAGCTCTCGAAATGTCCATGCTATGGTTAGCTGTCTCACTGTGCCCTGTGACACAGGCATGCATTCCACTGTAGGCTAACCTATGATATTCCTATGGCTCGTCTCACTGTACCCCATCCTCCCACGTTATCAACAATTCAATGTAAAAAATTCATGGTTCCATATTAAATTTATCCAAAATGACAATTGGTGTGCTTCAAAATGATGGGAAAATTTACGAAAATTCCTTTTGGTTACCATGTCTGACCATGACAACCTGCTTCATCGTAAAATATGAGAAATTTACTTTTTGCAAAAACATAGGCCTAAATAATAGAACACCTACTCGTGGTACTATATTATTTGTAGCTAATTTTATCTGTAAATTATTTGGGTTATAAACCTAAATCCGAAGGCCCCAGGCCTTCTGTCTCACTGTGCCCCGTGTCTCACTGTACCCCCCCCCCCCCCCCCCTCCCACCATAGCTTAGCCGTCCCGGGGATGCACTTGACCGAAGCTTTCTCCCTCCTGTAAGCAAGTGGCGCCAGCTGATGTTTTATCTTAGCGTGACCGGAAATTGATATTGATTCCGGAGATCGTCGACAGAGGACGGCAAGCAGACCACAACAGTTGGAAACTGTTGGCGTATTGCCACAGATATCGGCATCTGTTGACGCTGTCACATCTCACAATCTTCCCTGGACGTCTGAGGTATGTAGCGGACATAAGGTCTTTCTTTGTTCATATATATAGTGCCCACATGCAGTGAATGCCTCGAGGCGATTTTCTCTCCCCGGCCGTCGCCTGCCTGTCGCCGGCCGCATCTCCCGTAGCCTACTGAGGCTACTCCCGGCCGATTGTGCGTCACGGGCCGCTGCTCAGCATCATGCATATTGTAGGCAAAGGCATAGCCTGCTACTGCTAGTGCTATCTCACCTGGCTACTTATAAATCTAGGCCCTATAGTGCAGGTTGTAGGCCTAGTGGTATCCTATACAATAACAGAACAAGTGGACCTTTAGGTAGGCCTAAACGATACCGTAGGCCTACTTAGTAGACCTACTTGTTGAACTTGGTCTTGAATGTTCTGTTATTGTTCATTTAACATGACTTTGTTGGTAGGCCTACGGTAGGCCTACCCCAGCAAACCCTGGTACCGGGTAGCTTCAGCATAGCCTACAGTCAGTGTTACAGTTTATTAGAATTTCGATAGATCATATGGAGGTAGCCAAGCCCTAGGCGAAACAGGTAGAGATCTCTAGGCCTAGGTGAGTAGGTCCTACCGGTAGGCCTACTCATTATAATGTAGGAATGTAGCCTACAGGCTACACCATTGCCCTCGCCCCCCCCCCCCCCCCCGACCCTCACATAATCCCATCCCCTTGGCAGATATTAAATATCTGAGATATGGTGTGATGCTTTAATATAGAATAGGCCTAGATGACGCCATGTAACTTAATTTGTGTATGGACTATAGCCCTCTGTGCATACCGTAATAATATATAATTCTTGGAATGTCTAGATGCTAATGCCTAGGGCCTATATAGGCCTACGGCTAGGGGGCGGTGGGGGGGGGGGCTTTGTGGATTTTCCCAAAACTGCAACTTTTATCCCGACCCCCCCCCCCCCCTACCACTACGCTTGGCTTTACAGAAATGCCCCCTAGGAAGGAAAGGAGGATGTTGCAAATTATACGCGAAGTGCAGCCAGAAAAAGAGCAGTGAGGCGGTGAAAAAATAGAGAAACCCTAGAGAGCCTAAAATAAAACTGCACAGGTGAAAGCAGGATAACCAGGAAATTACACGCGCCTGTTGTTGAGTGTTCGCAGGTATTTGAATAGACTGTCAAATTTTGACCCCTAGAAATGTAAGACGTAGAACCAGAAATGGCAATATAGACTCCCATTCCCACACATGCAGAAATTCAGAAGAAAAAGTCCCATGAACAGTGGACGCTCACTCAGGAACAAACTACTAGATCTACCTAAAGTGCAGACAATGGAGAGCAAACAGATCTTTATTAAGAAACAGACAAAGAAAGATTTACCGGTATTACTAGCTAGGGGGCGGGGGGGGGGGCTTTGTGGATTTTCCCAAAACTGTAACTTTTATCCCGACCCCCCCTGCACAGGTGAAAGCAGGATAAACAGAAGAAAAAGTCCCATGTACAGAGGACGCTGTGCAACCGTTATCTGCAGTAACTGACGTTATCTGCAGTACTGCAGATAACGTCAGGTCATGCAACCGTTATCTGCATCAAAGCAGCGTGATCTGCATCAATTTATGTGTTACAAAAAGTCGTTATCTGCATCACTGAAAATGGACAATTTACAAAAAAGATAAAGAAGTCAAATTTTCTTAAAACGGCCAATTTGGCAAGAAAAGAGTAATATAACATCAATTTGTCTACAGATCGTCATTTTGGCGAGACAAGTGTAAAAAATGGTCAGATTCTTGAGGACAAGTGTAAAAAATGGTCAAATTTCCTGAAATACGCCATTTGCAGAGAAAAGTATTCATTGTTACACTAAGCAATTAAAAAAAATTTAATTTCCTGAAATTTGGCGAGAAAATGGAAAAAATGAACAAAAAGTCGAAAAGTCAAAATTTCCTGAAAATGGCTAATTTGGTGAGAGAACTGTCGAAGATTGTTTAGAAAAAAAAATCGGAAAATTGTGAATTTTGGGATGTTATTAATAAACAAATTCTTTTTTTAAAGTAGTCCTAATTGATAAGGCTATAGGAATGTAGACCTTAGGAATAGGAATGTAGTCCTGGGGACTTCAGCACCAGGACTAGAGATGAAGTCCTAAGGACTAGATATGTAGTCCTGAGAACTAGATACGTAGTCCTGAAGACTAGACACTTAGTCCTGAGAATTAGGTAGGTAGTCTTGTGGACATACGACGTAGTCCTGAGGACTAGATTCTTAGTCCTGAAGATAAAAGACATAGTCCTGCTAACTAGAGCAACCATTCAAATAGGCTACTGCAGATAACGTTCATTGATGCAGATAACTGTTGGATGTGCCATACACGAGGTACTGCAGATAGCGTTAGGTACTGCAGATAACGGTATTATGGTTGATGCAGATAACGTTAATTTGATGCAGATAACGTTTGCAATACCTGACGTTATCTGCAGTACTGCAGTTAACATTAGTTACTGCAGATAACGGTTGCACATACGGCCACATTGTAGGATATATATTAATTCTTTCTAACTTTTAGTACATAGGAAGTGCTTTATATGTGCTAACTCACGTTAAAAATACAGGTACACTAGCTAGCAATGCTGCCATGACAACGGCGTGCAGTACATTCCTTGTATGCTTCTCATGGAAATATTTGGTAGCCCTATTATATTAATATTTCAAGTCATGGTGCTAATAGAACCATCCGGTAATGGTATGCCTATAGGAATAACGGTATGATGTTTTCTTCAAAAATTGGATTCAGCTCTTACTACCTTTATTGGTTCAATATTAGTAGCTGCAGTAAAGCAATACTACCTATAAAATTACTTCATAGACAATTTCTTTCAAATTTACACCATGAATTTTAATTATAGCTCTTTCTTTTTGCGGGGCCTCTAACCCTGATGCTTACACAAGCAGGCGCTTATTCAAGATCCTTAAGAATTATTTCAAGACCGTTCTACCCCTCTTCCCTATAACTATACCGGTGCTCTATATCGCACAATACAGTAGGTGCAATGATTAATTGATTAAAGTCAATTTTTAGATGGTCTGCTTTTCAGTTCACCGTAGATGAAAGGTATAGCTTTACATTCCCTTTGCTCTGTTTACATATTAAAGTCACCTCCATAGCCTCTGAGGGTATATGATTCGGATAGGTAGTTACTATTGACAATTATCAAAATACCAATATCCAATAATATAACCACTACCGCAGGAAGGGGGCATTTGTGAATATCTATTGATACATTTCTCGATCTTATATAATTAGGTCTAACAGTTCATATTCCTGTTTTGTCCGCATACATATTACTATTCTTAGAGACTGGGAGACCAAGGCTGGCTAGTGCCGGTTTCCTGCCAGTCGTCCTTGTTGTCTTCACCCCTGAATGCTGAAGGCAGATACAGACTTGTCACAATCAATATCCACACTTACCCCTCTACTCCGTCCTAGCCACACCCACAGCCAGACGTATAGGTCTAAACACTGTCTACTTTTCTGCTACACCATACTAACGGTATATATATATATATATATTTATATATATATATAAGATATACATTGTATATATAAATATCTTATATCTTATATAATACATATATATATATATATATTATATAAGATATATATAAATATGTAAACATATTCATATACATTATAGTCATAGACAGTGTTGTACCTATGTTCAGATGGGAACTAGAGCCTTCGTAGTCGGTATAAACGAATTACATATTCGCCATTGATTATATTGGACAACGTATACATCCACGTTCACCGACACCTTCCCCCATTCTTTACTTCTGATGTGCTATACAGGAGCGTAAATGGTGCATCGAGAATAGCCTTTCATAGATGGCATTACACTAGTGATCATGCGAATGATCTATTCGCGTATGTATAGCCTAAAGGCCTACCTCATAAATACAAAAATGCGTTATAACTTATACAGTGTTCTATACCCTTCATCAGTAAAATCAAAACAGCTGATCTCCACGTCAGAAATATATCACTAACACATTATCTTACATTACTCCATTAATTTTAAACCGGCAAATACATTGTAATATTATTACCGTAAAACCTTGTGTATAAGCCTAACTCGCGTATTTGCCGCACCTAGACTTTGTGCCGATCCTATAAGCCGCACCAGCGATTTGATTATGGTGCTGTACCATAGTAGCAAAAAAAACTCGTATAAGGCGCACCCCAACTCTGGGCTGATCGTATAAGCCGCACCAGCGATCTGATTCACGTACTAGCCACGGCCTGTACGCAAGGTTTTACGGTATCCAGGGTGTGCCACGTTACCATGGAATTTCTGTATCAATTCATATAAGCTTTTGCTATGTTTTATTGGCGGTGAGTTGTATCTGTATGTGTCTATACGTGTGTGCACATGATAACAGACATTTACTACGTTTCAGATCTGCCGAGTCAGGATGTTGGTACCAGGAAACTCTCTCCCCCTCATCATATTGACATTTGTCATGCAGTCTTGGGGACAGGAGGAGTCACCCTCAGCCACGCCCACATCAGACACGCCCAACTCCTCTCAGGCCCCGCCCACTGCCACTGACAGGCGAGCAACATGCCACGCCCACCCACCGGACCAAGGCCCACCCCTACCGCTGCTGGACCGTCAGTTTTCAATAACAGTGGAGGCTACGATCAAACAGGTACATACTATCATAATCTCAATTGGTTATTTTTATAATTCACCACAAGAGACAGAACATACTGTAATATCGGTGTGTTTTTTTTTAATCAAACTTTGATTGGCTTCCCCTCTGTATTGATCGTCATTTGATTTGGCTGGGTACGGCGAAAGTCAATAGTAAGAGATATCATGATTGGTACCGTGTAGCCCTGACGAGCGCAGATCCCTCCAAACTCCGCATCATAACCATGTTCATATGAACCACAGAGTACTTTAGAATAAAATATGTATATATTTCATTTAATTGAAAAAATAAAACTTTTTTTTTTAAAAGCAGACTCCTACCACCTTTTGGAAAGTGTACACATGTTCATGACCAGTACTGATACTGAATGAGTCTACCTTCTCATCGCTGAGCACTTTTATATGTTGAATATTTCATTTATGACAGTTTCCTTCTTCTGCAGAAAAGCTACACCATGACGATGGAGCTACACTATGACTATGTAGAGAATCGTGCGGTGTTGTTTATTACAAAGGATGGAGTGGAGTCTCGCCTTCTGTACAACTTCCCACTCTTTGAGAGCTACTTCATCCAGGGTGAGTCTGAGATGTGTTGATATAAGCACAAGAGCATTATACTGTTGAATTATGAGCTGTAGCACCATGCGCTTGACATGAAATATTATTATTTATTTTTTGGAAATATAAGATTTACTATGCTTAAGTATAGGAAGCTCCGTATTCAATGCCCCCCATTGAATACAATGTGGCGAAGAAAAAATCTCTTTCCTTCATTAAATGGCTTCAAATAAAATTTAAAAAATAGACAAATGCCAACGCCCATTGATACTGTCTCTGATGTATTTCACTCTTTGGGGCTGGGGCCATATCCCACGGTATGCCGCAGCCTCCACGAGTGAAATACATCAGAGACAGTATCAATGGGCGTTGGCATTTGTCTATATATTAACTGTATCCCTGCTATAACAGAGACCAAATAGGTACCATATTCAATTACAGCAAATTTAGTACCATCGTCCACATATCACAGAGAGTCAATCTAGTGCCATGTAATGTTCCTAAATACTAAATAGGGTAAATGCAGTATCATATTTCTAATGCATGTATCACAGAGATGAATGTAGAACCCTGATTCAGATATCGCAGATATCAAATGTAGTACCATGTTCTAATATCACAGACATCAAAAGTAGTACCATGTTCCTAATATCACAGTCAGTAAATGTAGTAGCATATTCTTGATATCGCAGTCAGTAAATGTAGTACCATATTCCTGATATCGCAGTAAGTAAATGTAGTACCATGTTTCTGATATCAGAGACACTGACTATAGCAGTCACACGTGTTGTAGGCCTACTAACTAAAGCCCCGCGTATCTGTTTCTGAGGTGTTATGGCAGCTTTAAACATGTAGTAACTAAAACCTCATGTATCTGTTTTACAGATGGTAACTGCAGTACCATGTCCCTGCGGAACAGACATGACTTCCAGTGGATTAACTACACAGAGGTGGATGGAGTCGGACATGTCAGTGATGTACATGACCTATTCAACTTCGGTACCAAGTATAATGAAACCTATGTCCAGACAAATACCACGGTAAGTTGGAAATACATGCAGGGCTAGTGTGTGTGTGTGTGGGGGGGGGGGGGGGGAGATGGTCATGAAGGCTGAGAGTAAATTATTTGGAGTGGTATCATTGTTTAACACTTATGTTTGAATCTATTTCAGTACAATAATTAGCTACCAAAAGATTGACATTTTGGGGTAATTTCTAGTTTATAATTCTGCCATAAAGAGGGCTGTGTGTTTATTATGTCGAAGGGCTACCTTTATGTTACTTATGAAAGAACGTATTACTGTGTGAACCAATGAGATCTGTCACGAACCATGTTGATTATTTTGTGTGTCATAACGAGTGCTGTAGATGCCATTAGAGAAAAATACCAAACGAGCTATTAGTACACAATGTGTTACAACTAGCACAGTTCCACAACCAAGGAGTCATAGTGAACAGATCCTGCACGATGCATATACATGTCTACTTTTCCGACCTCAAGCGGGCATAACTAACTAAACCATTGCCATAATTGGATAAATAAGTGTTAAAAATCAGACCATTCACATATCCAGAGCTCCCACGAGTCGTGGGATGTGGGTAAAAGTCAAGGAAAAGAAAGTGGTTAGGAAAATTCATTTAAAGTCAGGGAATCTTGTGAGAGACGAAAGACCGCGGAAATTAAATGGTGGTGGATATTAAAATCCACCAGAATGTACGATTTGCTCTTGATATTTTAGAAATTTCCCTGTCAAATAAAAAACCACCCGTCAATATATCAAAACAGTACAATAAATACGGTGATGGAAAATGGTAATTTTTGGTCATGGAATGTCATGAAATTTCAGACTAAAATGTTTGTAGGAATATTTATTAGAAAAAAAAACGTGTTGCAGGTGCGAGGTATGCCGGTGGACCAGTGGACATCGTGCGTGGACCGGGATGGTGCTACCTTCCGGCTAGACTACTTCTTCACCCAGAGGAATTACTCGGCACCCTCTGGCCATCGCCCTATACCCGTCCGTGCCATCCTCACTAGTATACGTGAGTCACAATCCAACATGAAAACACAATATTTGGATTTTCATATACCACTTTGACCCCACAGATAATCTGAGATATCTATACCACTAGTACCGTATTTCCCCATTTATAAGCCTGCCCCGTTTATAAGCTGGGTCAAAGAGGGCATTAGGTTTAATATAAGTCGGGGCCCAAATATTAGCCGCGGTAAGGACTCAAAAATCATTAGGTAACACTTGTCTGGTCATAAGTTTGCATCTAATTGGAGTATTCACGAAATACAAATCACAGTTAAATCCATAAACTATAGAAATATTTATAAGGATGATCAGCTTATATTTTGATGAAGTTTTCGAAATGTATTCAAAGATATTGAAAAGTACAGAATTTAATCAGAAAATATGACTGGATGTCAGAGAAATTCCCCTTGCAAATGATTACAAGCCTTCCCCGTCTATAAGCCGGCTCCGTTTATAAGCCTGGTCAATATACCACTTGAAATCAATATAAGCCTAAGTGAAGAGGAAATTGTGTGTTTTCAGCCAAGAACCCCGAGCAGAGTACCAAAGACCAGCACATGGAGCATGTGTATGACTTTGTGACGTACAGGCCTGGGCCGTGCAGTGAACCGCAACTCTTTAGGGTAAGTTCAGATTACTGCCCCATTTGTACTGACAAACAGATCTACCTTGGTAAGCAGTGCTCCAGCATAAAAACAATATATTTATTTATAAACTGAGTAAATCTATAGATATAAAGAAACATGTTATAGTCACTTCCATTTCTTTATAATACGACTAGTCTACAAAACTAATTGTCTCAGGGTTAACATTGAAATATATGTGCACTTTTTTCCTCTTTGTTTTTGTACATCTGAAAACAAGAATATTTGTTTTAGATTTGTTAACAAAATCATCAACTATATTTTTTCACCAGATACCAAGAGGTGCCGTGTGTGACTGTGCAGACGTTAAGAAGACACAACCCACCCTCCCTGACCACTTCAGTATGGGTGTAGAGGTTATCCAACCCGCCAACAACCTTGTCTCTTACTCAAAGGTAACTGTTCATCTAGTTGACAATATCGTCTTTTCTTATTTAGTTATTTAGATGTGTGTAGAGACAACCAATACAGATCTTAACTGTCGTTCAAAGGCAGAGGTGTCCATTCGTTATATATAAAGGTAATCCGCCAACAGACAGCCTTGATCATTATTAACAGATATATAAAAATATCCATAGAAGAATTCATCCAGTAGACCGTTTCACCCCCTACTGAAGGGTGTGTGTACAGATGCAGTCATAATGGACAAGCATCTTTCTTACTTAAGAAATATTTATACGGAGACATTCCTTCAACATACAACATTGTATCTTACGCAGATGCTTGCATGTGACCATTTTTATAACATTACCTCTGAATATTCAGAAAGAACATTTTTCTACTTCTGCAGAAATACCTATTTATCAGCGGCAAGTTCTATATTAAATTGTGTGAATTCCCTTTAGAAATGCGACCGAAATATTAAGATCCCCTGCTTAAGCTTTTTGTCGACCAGGGAGCATTTTAATGAAACAATGGCATTGTACTACTTGGGGTATCCAATGCTCAGGGTACGGGGTTGGTCAAAAAGTGGAACATGAATAGAGCAAACGGACCGCAGGACATGGCACCATACACCACTATATATAGGGCAATGGGCGTGGCCTAATTTGGAGGGGAGGGGATGGGGATGTGGGGTAATTACCATTTAACACAGTTGGACAGGTACTGAGTAGGAAGGGTACGGGCTTGAATGGCTCTTGGCTGGGGGTGAAATGAACAACTAGGCAATTACAGTCTAGACCAATTAAAGGGCTCTGCGTTCGTGGGTATTGCAGCCCTTTCTCGGTCATGTGCTTTCCTCTGTTGTCCTGCAACTAAAGTAGGACACAAAAATATAGTCCTATAAGGGGGAGATGGGAGTTGGGTACGCTCTTTTACCCACCTGATGTATAGGTCTACCTACTTTTTTCTTCCCTATAAGGGGAAGATGGGAGAAGTGGTACGCTGCCCCACCCACCTGTACATGTATGTGGATACCTACTTTTGTCTTCCCTATAAGGGAAAGATGGGAGTTGTGGTACGCTGCTCCACCCACCTGTACATGTATAGGACTACCTACATTTGTCTTCCCTATAAGGGGAAGATGGGAGTTGTGGTACACTGCTCCACCCACCTGTACATGTATGTGGATACCTACTTTTGTCTTCCCTATAAGGGGAAGATGGGAGTTGTGGTACGCTGCCCCACCCACCTGTACATGTATAGGACTACCTACATTTGTCTTCCCTATAAGGGGAAGCTGGGAGAAGTGGTACGCTGCCCCACCCACCTATACATGTATAGGACTACCTACATTTGTCTTCCCTATGAGGGGAAGATGGGAGTTGTGGTACGCTGCCCCACCCACCTGTACATGTATAGGACTACCTACATTTGTCTTCCCTATAAGGGGAAGCTGGGAGAAGTGGTACGCTGCCCCACCCACCTGTACATGTATAGGACTACCTACATTTGTCTAAAGGTCGACATGCCCTTTATTCAGTAGAAAATGAAGGCAGAGTTCTCTCATACTTTTCTACTGAATAAAGGTCGACATGCCCTTTATTCAGTAGGAAATGAAGACAGAGTACTCACATACCTTTCTACTGAATAAAGGTCGACATGCCCTTTATTCAGTAGAAAATGAAGGCAGAGTTCTCTCATACCTTTCTACTGAATAAAGGTCGACATGCCCTTTATTCAGTAGGAAATGAAGACAGAGTTCTCTCATACCTTTCTACTGAATAAAGGTCGACATGCCCTTTATTCAGTAGGAAATAAAGGCAGAGTTCTCTCATACCTTTCTACTGAATAAAGGCCGACATGCCCTTTATTCAGTAGGAAATGAAGGCAGAGTTCTCATACTTGTCTACTGAGTACCCAGAACGCACCACATACACAAGTGTACATCTCTCTCCTATAAGGGGAAGATGGGAGTTGTGGTATGCTACCCTTTACCATTCAGTGTCCTACTGTAGGCGTTGGAATGAGCTGACATCAGCACCCTTGGCCAGTTGGCCGGTGGCCGAAGGAGGGGGTGACCTCCTTTCGGCCATACCTGGTCAGGTGGGTGAAGCAGCATGACACAACCCCATCTTTTCCCGGGAGGTGTGTAGTATTTATCAACCTTACCTAGTGCAAGTGCCATAGTGCGACTTTGGGTATCCTTTAATCGGGCTAGCCATACCTACAATTACAGAGTTGTACATTTCACCCCCGCCCATAACAGCCACTCAAGGCCCAAATTAGTCCCGTAATCAGGGCCTGTCGAACTGTGTTGAATGGTAACTACCCCAACCCCCACCCCCTAAAATGGGGCGGGTTCCAGCTGTCTAATTCTTTTACTGTGAAGCAGCGTGACACAGCTCCCATCTTTCCCTTATAGAGGAGAAAAATGAAGGTATCCACATACATGTACAGGTGGGTGGGGCAGCGTACCACAACTCCCATCTTCTCCTTATAGGGGAGAGAGGTATATGGTACGTTGGTGTTTTGGTCTGTATTTATTTTCTGGGTCCTACTATACTTGGGATCTAGTGGAGGGCAGCACGTGGGTATGCAAATGCTGATGTCATCAGCCTGACTACCCACATTTGGGGCCGTGCTAGGCCCGTAATTCACATCTTTAGCAAGCCATAATGGCTCAAATACAGAATATAGGCCAGTATTAGGGCTGCCTACCAATGCAGAATTTCGTCCCAATGTTGGGTAAATTATCCATGTATTTTTAAATACCATATTAAAGAAATTATGAGCATTTCTTGTTTTGGGTTCCATCTCCACCTTCCACTTTTTACACCCAACCCACAACTCAGTGCTGTAGCCTGCGTCAAGCACGACCACGTGCGTGCGTGGATACCCCAAGTAGTACAATGCCGAAACGATATACGCAAATGATATTTAATTTTAGTGTCCATGTCTTTACAGCAATACTTTGACTATGCGGCTAACTTAACACGCACAGACATTACACCTAGTAGAAAAACAAGGACCCCGCTTGGTGAGACGTATGGATACCGACTGCTGAAGATCATTCACGACTACAGTACAGGTAATATTCAATCCACCAGACAGCTAAAACACCTCACACCTTCTATGCAATCATGAGCTTTAGACATAATTATGAAGGAAGCTTGACCTTGTCATGTGTGTTCCTTTATAGTGACATTTAGACATATAAATGAAGCTTGACCTTGTCATGTGTGTTCCTTTACAGTGAAATTTAGACATATAAATGAAGCTTGACCTTGTCATGTGTGTTCCTTTATAGTGAAATTTAAACATATAAATGAAGCTTGACCTTGTCATGTGTGTTCCTTTACAGTGAGCTTTAGTCTAGACATAAAGAAAGCCTGAACTTGTCATGTGTGTTCTTTCACAGTGCGTTTTTAATTAGTTAAACTTAAATTCAAGGGAAACAATTAAATAATGGTTTCAAGAAGGATATTGACTCCTGCCTTTCGAAGCAATGTTAAAAACAAACAAAAGAGATATAATTATATCAATGTATTAATAGTTTATATCATTGTCATTTCTTTCCCTCAGGTTTGCAGTATGTGATCGATGTGGCGGCGGAGAACTGTAGTACGAGAGCAATACCCAACAACAGTGTCGACGCCCGGACCCTGGACAAAGACCCTTCCCATGTCCATATGCGCCATGGGGCAGACATGTTCTCACTCAACACACAGGCCCTCAAATACCAGGGGAAGGTATGGGATATATACATAGGGTTCTTCTTCGCGACAGAAAACATTCTGCTGACACAGGAGAGGTGACGTCACATCCGGTGGCCAGATTTAAGCGCGGAATCCGAGAGGAAAGAAGTGGGCCCACTAGAAGCAGCAATCACATACATATTTGGAGGAATTTGGCAGGTAAGAACTTATTTGTACCATTCCTTTTTACATATATTTGCACCTTTGAGAAAACAACCTGTTGTTGATGTTTATTTTTCTTCAGATTGCCAGAATTGTGACCGCAAATTTGACTGAAAATCCGCCGGTGGGCGAAAATTGGGGATTTTCGGAAATTGGGATGAATGGTCATCCAGATAAAGTGCAATTTTCTCAAATGTGCAATTATAGTTCAGTTTTCACAATAATATGGATTTTGTCATCCAGTTATAGTGAAAAATTGGAGTTTAGATTGTGTAGAGCTTAGTTGCTGCTAGGGGCTGGCATGATTCAGCAAGACCAGTCATCCATCTTGGATTTCAGACTGAGTCACTGATTTATGTTGGCTTTTTATTTGTTATGTTGGCTCATAGTGCAGTACTGCTGCCTCATTTGTTGAGGAATGTTTCAATAGCGAAACGAGCTTTCATAAGGAATAAAATTGTGATGGGATAAACTCATATCTGCAGAGATAGAAATTTATCCTGTTATACACTGTAGATCTCTGTTTTATTAGTGATTACACTTTTAAAATAAAGAACCAGGAAGGACTTACCACTGTCTTATGCATGGTCAAAGACAGAATAATATCAACTACTACCTGTCATAACAGCTTGGCAGACTCTAGATATTGGTTGAAGTCAAGACACTTAAAGCTTTGCTTGCTACTTTGTAGTTGACACCTCAGTTATTCTCTTATAACTCAGTTATAGAAGAATGGCATTTGAGGTTGTTCTCCACTCATACAGTTTGAGTGAGGTGAACTGTCAAGTCAGTGTCAGGTGTGTCTTGTTGTACTTTGTACATGTTTGGACCAGTCCTTACCAAGACATATACCTTATGCCCAAAATTTCTTTGAGGCATTAAATAACTCAGTTGTGTTGATAAAGATCCACACTGAGTGCTTGTGTTGAATACACAAGTTTACCCATACCTTATGCCGAAAAATTCCTTGAGTTAGGCATTGAAGAAGTTTGTGTTGTTGTGAAATGAAAACACAAAGAGACTTAACTGGTCCACCTTTTATAGGGTCTCATTTATGTGCTTAGGGTTTGTGACTGGTAACACAAAATACCTATACCTTATGCCGAAAATTTCTTTGGCCTTGTGTTTTAATCCCCACCTTAAAACACTATTAGCACACATGTCTCTTTGGATGACTTAACTCAAAAATATTTCTGCTTCTTTGCAGATGCTGACTAAATGAAGGGAAAGACTCCGCTCAAAGTCAAGACCTTGCCACAGCGGTCAGATATCCTCAAAAACCTCATTGCAAAGGCATTGGAAGAGGTGAAGATACCTCAAACTCCCTTCATGCATACTCGGGCTAAAGGCCACGCATCCCCGCGTGCAAGCACCTCAAAGGAGAAAGGGAAACCTGATCCTCCCAAAACCGATTCTCAGAACGGTGACGAGAGTGAGGCCAACGCAGAAGGAACCCCTCCCAACAAGGTCAAACTTTTCCCTATCTTCACTATGGCTGAGGATTTGGGTCAAAAGACTGACTCCTATGATGAAGAGTCTGAGGATGAGGGAGAGTCTGAAGATGAGGTAGTGGAAGAAGAACGGCCCTACAAACGAGCACGAGCTAGGTCCAGATCCAGATCCAGACACAGGTCGCGGACCAGGTCTAACTCACACAGACGAAGATCACGCTCTAGAAGAAGATCTCACTCTCGGGGAAGGTCGCATTCGCGAAGAAGATCTCACAGGTCCAGATCCAGATCCCGCTCCGTGAGGAGGCGATCCAGATCTCGTTCCGCGAGGAGACGATCCAGATCTCGTTCCGCGAGGAGACGATCCAGATCCAGATCCCGATCTCGCTCCGTGAGGAGACGACATCGATCCAAGTCCCGATCACGGGAGAAATCTCGTGCTAGGACCAAAACTCCTGAAAAGAGGGCTAAAGCCAAGCCAAAGGAACCACCGAAGTTGGTCAAAGAGAAACCGAGAAATCCAGTAATCTCTGAGTCCGAGGATGGCTATGGCCATGAAGCGGATGAAGAGGCTGAAGGCTCTCAAGCTGAATCTGAAGATAGTGAAGTTGAGAGGGCAAAAAAGGTGAAGGAGAAACTCAAAGCAGTGAAAGATGGAGCCTTTGCAGACAAGGCAGCTGGTATCCTGACCTACAAGGATGGCCCGCCTTCCTCCAAAAAAGCACACAAGACCCTCGCTGCGATAGTCGAACGATTCACGCAGACGGCTCTCCCTGATAAGGAGAACGAATCCATGAAAAAGAGGAAACTAATCCCTCCACCTAAGAATGTTTCGGCAATGAGAATCCCTCCGATTGATGCGGGACCGCTTACTGAACTGAACAATAAAGGCAACAAAAACGCGCTGGCATTGGACGGTCACATGGTCAATGCGCAAGAGGCGATCATGGCAGGTTTGACCGCCTTTCTGCCTACTCTGGAGATCATGATCAACAGGGGGGAACAGAAAGATCCTGAACTCAATGAAGCCGCAGCTTCAGCTGTAGACGGGATCGAGATGCTGGTGTTAGCCAACAACTGCATAGTCAGGAAAAGAAGGGAAATGCTCAGACCCTTCTTAATCCAAGACTACACCAAGGCTATTATGGAGAGCCCCATGGGAGGTGCAACGCTCTTTGCAGAGGCTAAGAAAGTAGTTGAGAAGTGCAAGGAGGATATTGAGTTCACCCAGAGCATCATGAGAGCTAAAGGCAGATCGAACAACCGAAACCGAAACACGAAATCCAAGAAGGATTTTCAGAAAAGAGGCGGATACAAGAAGAAACGACGCCAAAACCAGGGAGACGAACGACGAAGCGGAAAAGAGAATCGCCACCAAGACGAACGACGAGACAAACGTCGCCAAGACGACGGCAAAAACCGCGAGTCAGGAGCCAGTCGAGGTCGAGGTCGCGGGACAGGTCGCGGAAACCGCAGAAAGTAAAGGTGTGTGAACACACTGAGACTGTTCTGGACTTCGAACTCACAAACACCCCAGAAAACTTTTACGGTGGACAAACGGTAGACTTTTTGGCAAATTGGGAAAAGGTGACTTCAGACCCTTGGGTCTTAAAAAATGCTGCAGGCATAGAAATACCTTTACTCAAAAAACCTGTCCAAACTCATGTGCCAAAACCGTATGCATTAAGAGACTTTGATCCAATCAGAATTGATGCTGAAATCGAGCGAATGTTAAACAAGGGTGTAATTGAGAAAGTTGAACCTGAACAGGATCAGTGGATCTCTTCTATCTTTGCTAAGGAGAAGGCAAATGGGGAAATTCGGATAATTTTGGACCTCTCGGAATTCAACAAACTCATACCATATGAACACTTTAAAATGGATAACCTCCAAACAGCCTTGGAGCTGGTTAGGAAGGATTGGTACATGGCATCAATTGACCTTAAAGATGCATATTACACATTCCCAATCTGCGAACATGACAGGAAATTCCTTAAGTTCGTCTGGGGTAATGAACTGTACCAATACCGAGTGATTCCAAATGGTGTGGCGTGTGCACCCAGAATATTCACAAAATTGCTTGCCCCCATTTTCTGCAAACTCCGAGAGCAAGGATGTGAAGCGTTTCCCTACATAGACGATACGTTTATAATGGGTAGCTCGTATGAGGAATGTCTCGCCTCCACCGCCAAGCTAGCGAAAATCTTTGATGATTTGGGTCTTGTAATTCACCCCAAAAAGTCAGTAATGACACCTTCCACCACTTTGGAATTTCTAGGATTTGTTATTGACACTGAACTGATGAATGTCTCGCTTCCTGAGAAGAAAGTAGACAAAGTCCTTCAGGAAACGGAACAAATCCTGGGGAAAACTGATCTCACGATCAGAGAGGTGGCAGGGACAGTTGGGCTTTTTAACGCCTATGCAAAAGGGGTGGAATATGGCATGAGCCACTACAAAGCGCTAGAACGCTGCAAAAACAAAGCGCTGAAGCTTAGCGGTGGAAACTATGAGGCATCTATGACACTCTCTAAAGAGGCTGTAGAGGATATCAGGTGGTGGATCCACAATGTAGAAAACAACTGCTGTCGTATACGTAACTCGTTACCAGATCTATCCATAGACACGGATGCCAGCATGCAGGGCTGGGGAGCCTACCTAGGTGATCACACTATAGGTGGGCGCTGGTTGCCAGAGGAACAGGACCACATAAACGTTCTGGAACTCCGTGCCATCAACCTGGCTCTACATAGCTTAGGGAAAGTCATGAATGTCCATGTGCACATAAGAACGGATAACATGACTGCCTTGCATTACGTGTCCAAAATGGGAGGAGTAAAGTCACCTGCTTGTGACAAAGTAGCGCGCATCATTTGGGCTTGGGCTGAGGCTAGACAGTCCTGGTTGACGGTTTCCTTTGTCCCTGGTGTACTTAACATCAAGGCGGACAAAGCATCAAGAGTTTTCAATGACAACCTAGAATGGAAACTAAATGACCGGATATACAAGAGAATTTGTAATATCTGGGGAAACCCACAATGGGACCTTTTTGCCTCCAGAACCAATCACAAATGTGAGCGCTACTGCTCCTGGAAACCTGATCCGGGAGCAAGTCATGTGGACTCCCTGACCATGTCCTGGGAAGGCATTAATGCTTATGCTTTCCCCCCTTTCAGCATCATCCCCCGCGTGCTAAGGAAGCTGGAAGCAGAGGACCCTAGCAAGCTCGTCCTGGTAGTACCAGACTGGCCAGGGCGAGCTTGGTACCCTCGGGCCTTGAAACTGGCAAAGGCCAGTTTCAAGGTCTACCCGAGGAACGCAAACCTCTTAGGGCGAGACGACTCGTTGGGAAGGCTCGCCCTAAGGGTTTTGCGATATTAAGAAATGACTTAATCCAAAATCAGGGGTGCGACAGGGAGACGGCTGAATTTTTGCTAGAAAGTTGGTCCACTGGTACACAGAAGGTGTACGAAACATACATGGATCAGTGGGCCACTTTCTGCATTATTCACCGTATCTCCCTGCGCTCCCCTTCCCCTTTTGAGGTTTGTCGTTTCCTCCGCTTGCTTTCGGAAAAGGGCAGGGCTTTTGGCACTGTTAACGCTGCCAGATGTGCGTTGTCGGTTTTAGTGAAAAACCTTGACAACGGGAAGACCATGGGCACCCATTATTGGGTGTGCAGGGCCGTCCGCACCGCCTATAGAAGGAATCCTCCTTCTCCCAGATATAACAAGTTCTGGGATATTAGGCTGGTGTTCAGCATGTTCCAGCGTTGGGGTGCCAATGAAGGCTTGTCCACCCAGTTCTTGGGGTTCAAGCTAACGATGCTGATTCTGCTGGTGTCGGGCCAAAGAGGCCAGGTCATCCCAGCGCTTGATCTCCGCAATCTGACTTGGCTGGATTCGGGGTCTGCGCGTTTCGTTCTGAAGGGTCTGATGAAAACAGCGCGTACGGGGGAACCCCTCAAAGAACTGGTCCTGGAACCGTTCCACGAGGAGGAGACTCTGTGCGTCGTCTGTGCCCTGAAACGTTACGTGCGGGTCACGGAGCCAGTCAGGTTGGACAAGGAAGGGCGAAGGAAACACTCGCTCTTCTTGTCCTTCCGCAAGCCATTTGGCGAGATTGAGCAGGACTCATCAAAGAGATGGGTCCTTGCGGTGCTTTCCGCAGCTGGGGTGGACACCAGGGTATACCGAGCTCACTCCACCAGGGGTGCCAGCACCTCTGCGGGAGGGAGACTCGGTGTATCGACTGCTGTTTTGCTTAGGCATGGGTCTTGGAAAGGTGCCAAGACCATGGCTAAGCACTACAACAAGCCTATCGAGAACCCCAAGCCTCCCAAGACGCTAGCCAGGATCCTCCTGGAGGACTCAATCGAGTAGCTGGGAACAAAATTTTCAGAACCTTTTTGGGGGAAAAGACACACCTCAAAAGGGGAGAATTTTGGCCCTTTTGCCGTAACGATAGTTTGTATGAACTCTATTGGCTGATCATAGTCATAAGCCTTACTAGAGGCAGCAGTATCTGTATGTGATAAAACTTTATCTATGATGGACAATTACACTGCCACAGCTGTGGTGAACTATATGGCAGTTATGCCGTCTTTGCTATATAGCAAAATGTCATGCAACCTAGTCAAAACCATATCACAAGGCAATAGAACATCACCTTTAGGTGAAATAAAGTATCTATTTTCTGTTATCCTATATGAGAAGTTACAGTCCTTTATGGGAGAGTAACATAATGGGAAATAAGCAGTGAATCTAGCTGAACTTTGAAGTCTCCTGTGTCAGCAGAATGTTTTCTGTCGCTAAGAAGAATATAAGATTAATCGAGTACTTACCATTTATATAAGTATGAAGATTAATCGTTGTTCTTCGAGAGACAGATAAACATATCTGCTGAGTACACAGGCCCACCCATCCATCCCCAGGATGAAGAAGATTACTACTAGCGGTATAATCTCTCACCTACTCATGAGGGTGCTATTTAGACTAAGTAAAAAGAGCACTACTGTGTACTATTTCCAGATGTTTTACTTTCAGCAAAAGATTCACTGCATGTGGGCGCTAATCTGACCACCGGATGTGACGTCACCTCTCCTGTGTACTCAGCAGATATGTTTATCTGTCTCTCGAAGAACAACGATTAATCTTCATACTTATATAAATGGTAAGTACTCGATTAATCTTATATTGATAAATACATAGGGTAGATTCACCTACAATTTAAGTGTTTCTCTTGTGAGGAATGACATGTAGAGAGCGAAACATGCATGAATAAATACCAATCCAGCTGTCCAACGCTACTCTATGGAACATTGTATATGGTATTCTACCAGCTACGATAATGAATTGAACAGGTCCATTAGTTTGTGATATAGATGCTTGCGTGTCATTAATGTATCCATAGATCTGTAGAATACATAGCAAATTAAAGACAGCCTTTCAGCTATGGCATGTCGAAACATAATGCTATATACAGTTTCTTATGTCCCACAGCGCCAGGTACGGGACATAATGTGTGATGTGTGGAGCGTGGTCAAGGCCCACTGGCTGAAGGGGGTCAACACTACAATGGAAACATGCTGGGCCCCGGTAGGTGCACCAATTGTGGTTGATATATCATCAAAAGATCATTCTACTGAAAAGAAAATATTAAATCAGAGATGCCACTTTCCCTGCTTTTGCAGAAATTCTTGCCTGGAGTCCCCGGAATGTTTGTATTAAATTCCTGCGAAAAGCAGACCAAACACCACAACATTCCCCACTTTTTGTCGACCAAGGATTAGTATCTCTGCATTATTCTCCATAGATGTGTATGAGTAAATATAAGTAAGTACATGTAATAACCAGATATACAGCATGTACCGATACATTTTAACTTACCACCGTTTGTTCCTGTTCTATGAAAAAATATCCAAGTTTCTATATCTCATACTTGTCTATTGCCACTATTGGTATCTCCTGTCTTGTTATATATGGTGAACGTCTACTTTTGCCCTTAGAGAAGTCATATCGGCGGTCTCAGCAACAAGGGAGACCCTACGGACATGGTGCTGGTACAGATATGGCTGCGTTCAGTCAATAAAGTAAGGACCACATGGACTAATTATGTACCCTTCAACTGAATCAACACAACCACACACCTGGGGTTATCCATGAAGAGTTTATCGTGCAATAAGCAGTGGTCACTTTTTAGTAATATAAGGGGGGGGGGGGGGGGGGGGTGGAGAGGAAGGGGGGGATTTGGGTGTAGGACAAAATAATCTGAACCTCTTGAGGGGGGGGGGGGGATTTAGGCCTCCCCATGACGGGACCAAAAGAATTTCAGCGCCATCTACCACTCTCTAAGGTACTTGTAGTTACTGTGATTCCCACACGGTGGCAGCAGTGAGAAGGGACCGATGCCATCTCTAGCGTCAGTTTTCATCCCTGCACACAGTATAGAAAATATAACCATACCAGTGACTTGCTGAACAGACTAGAGAATAGTTCAATTAATATCTTATAAGTGCCATAGAGTAAATCACGATTGCATGGGAGTACACAACTACATAGATAGATAAATAGATAGATAGATAGATAGATAGATAGATAGATAGGTCTCTGATGATAGTGATTTTCGACGTCAGATATATATGTGTCTTTTTCCTCCTCCCCAGACTGATAACTACAGTAACGATTACATCAGTAACATGTTCGACTACCAGGATGGTAAACCAGACCTGCAACTGTTTGACATAGCCGACTGTTTCAGTGCAGATAGCAAGCAGCTGGACATCATCTTCAGGCTCCCAGGTATGTTCAACTAAGTAACAAAGTGCATTTAAACCACTTAAGGGCCACCCAGTACTAGATCTATTGTACAATGTCCTTTGTCGCCATGATGCACTGACGAGTAACTTGCCAGTGCTTCATTCACGAAAAAAAACTTCTTCTTTTTTTTAATTTTTTTCTAAAATCATTCATGCATCATTGCCGTACGACTCTACAGCTGTGCAAAAGGACATTTTGAGGTCAAGATAATCTCTTCTGTAGTTGAGAATTGACTATTGATGTACTTATATTCCAGGTACACTTAGAACGGTGGTCCGATATCAGCCACGTCATCTACAGGTCGCCGTCAGAGCTGCTGTCAGTAAGGCCGCAGGCATATCTCCCATACGGGTCAACAGCCTGTTTGTAAGTGAAGTCAATGTAACAAACTTGTGAAGATACATGTGATATCTAAAAGAATACATTGTATTTGGTTTAGCTCAACTTTCCATTGTCACAGTCATCCACCTTCTCATTGATAACATTGTTAAGAGTTTGACTTATGCTGAAATAGAATACATTTTATGGTAGAAAATATTTTGCCCGACTGTGCTGAAATTCCCGTATAACTACATGATAAATTCTTTAGATCTACAGAGAAAGGGCTATTAAATTATGATGTCATCCATTTTCAGGCATTTTTCAAGACCGCCCCATAGCCGATGTCACCATTTTACCATTTTATGCATTAGTATAAGTTTCAGAATAGTTTAGCAATGTCAGCATCCGTCATATACCACCGTATCCCTTATCAACGACATCATACTTGAAAATCCCCATGTTATACCATTGTATTCTAGACTTGATACATAGTTTTATTTCAATTTGTAGTTTGAACAAACGTCACCTGACTTTGTGGACGTCTGGATGACAGTATATGACGCCCCGTCAAAAGGAGGTGAGTGAGATTCTTTAACAATTAAATGTCCCTTTTAAACATGTATTCCTATCTGAAATACCTCTAACTCACCGTATCAAATCTGACTGTTACACTCCGAGTGCAGTCTTTGCGAAAACTTTTTCATCCCACAGGACATTCCGTCCTGCAAATCGTCAATGTTGAAGGACCAGCTACATTTTTGGAGGACCGGATAGCCACATATCTGATGATATCTGCATTTTTAGACGGTGCCATTGGTCTTTATAGTGTTGTATCTTTATAGAGAATGGCACCTTCTTTACTAGTCACTGAGGTCTGATCCTGGATCTAGGTGGTTTGGTCATCTAAGTGGTCAAAGTGCACATTGATAGAAACTCATTTTTATATTTTCAGTGTCATCATTGTGTACACAACATGTATATCTATCTGGACATGTTTTCAAAAGTTCACATTTCAATTAAGTTTTTGGTGATATTCAGTGTTTTGTGGTAAAAAATGGGGTAATTCTGTGTTATAGCACTGAATTGAATGGGGGAGCTTTTTCTGCACTAACACTTAAGGGAATTGCATTTTATACATACTTTGCAAACAGATATCATCTATTTGTTCAGACATCATGTAGATGAGATTCACCGGAAGTACATGGGTTGAACATTAAATTCATATTTTAATTATTTTCATCCTTAGATCACCATTTCTTTGGGCCTAGTTTGTTTGTGCAAAGTCAGGTTTGATGAGCCGGAACGACCAGTTGGCAAGTCTGGTAAGCGGGCGGTCAAGGGTATCCAGACAACTCGTCCACTCACCAACTCGTCCACTACCAACTCGCCCACCATTTTTTCTGGTCAACTCGCCCACTGTCCAGGTCGCCCACTGTCCAGGTCGCCCACTTTCCAAGTCGCCCACCCTCCAACTCGTCCACCCTCCAACTCGTCCATCCTCCAACTCACCCACCCCTGTAGGGAGGTGTGTGTGTGTCGGGAGGGGGGGGGGGCACTCCCACACACCAGGCTCCTAACTACCTAAGCAAAGCAGGCAGCTATTGAAGGCCCGGCAGCTATTAATTTTGGAGCAGAAGTGAGATAATGTGTATACTTTGTTATCACTTATTTGAAAACGAAACATCAATATTCCAAATGTGAAATGTCTTAATTCTATCCGCTAGACTTTTCGTATTAGGTTAAGCAGAGACATATGTAGTCTCATTGGGTTAAGGTTGTGTATAATCGGATTCTAGTTCAAATTAATTTCCAAAGATATATGATATGGCCATACAACCATAGGATAACCATACGGGTACATGTTAATCCCACCTCCCCAGGATTATAAATTTAGTATGGTGGGCGAGTTGGTAGGTGGGCGAGTTTGGAGGTGGGCGAGTTGGTAGGTGGGCGAGTTGTTAGTTGGGCGACTTGGTAGGTGGACGACTTGGTGAGTGGGCGACTTGGTAGTGGGCGACTTGGGGAGTGGGCGACTTGGGGAGTGGGCGACTTGGTAGTGGACGAGTTGGTAAGTGGACGAGTTGACTGGAATTCCGGTCAAGTGGGCGGATAAGTAGGTGGGTTGCATAACTGACCTTTACTGGTGAATTGTTTTTGGACCAGTACGTTACAGTACAAGGTCAAGGTCAGGGTCAAGACGGTGTGGTGTTGTGTGGTGTCCAGAAACGGGAATGGTCAGCGAGGTCAGTAAATGAGGTGGGTGAGGGTTACGAGGGGGGGGGGGGTAGTGTGTGTGTGTTCTGGGAGGGAGGGGTAGGACATACATGTAGGTGGGTGGGTGGGTGCGTGCGTGCGTGCGTGTGGGGGGCATACATGTAGGTGTGTGTGTGTGTGTGTGTGTGTGTGCATTATGTAATAGATAGACTATGGTTATGAAAAGGTATATAGAATTAACCACTGCTTGCTGGTGGGGCCAGACGAGGGCGAATCCCAAGTCGCCCTACCAGTAAGCTGATGTTATTTTCACGCAGCTGCCATCAGGAGATCTTTAGCTACATGTCAGTTTTAACGGTTTTTCAATCGGACAATTATTAAGGCTTTTACAGCCCAATATTATTGTTCAAATATTTTTCCCCCAGCCCCAAATTTTTATGTACCGTAAAACCCCGCCTTTAAGACGGATTTATTTTGGGATTTATTTTTCCTACAAGACGGATTTTTATCTGAAAGAAGGGGGTCGTCTTAAAGGTGGGGTTTTATTACATAGGAGCAAAGAGGAAATAAATTTAAAGTTTTTTTCATACAAGACGAATTTTATTCTCAAAGTAGGGGGTCGTCTTAAAGGCGGGGTCGTCTTAAAGGAGGGGTTTTACGGTATGCTCTATACTGTTGTTTAGAGGCTCTACCCGGGTCTCTACTGCAGTGCAATATAGAGTATCAGACATCGTCGGAAAGCTAATTTTTTGTGCAAAATATTCGCGCACATAATATTTTCGCGCACATACCTCTGTGCGCGAAATGTGCGAAAGTATGTACTAAGCGAAAATTAATACGTTTACAGTACCCAAGGTGCGAAGTCCTTTGTCTTACCCTTCCGCTGTGGTTTAAAGCAGTATCATGTCTGCTAGGGAAACCCTGCTAGGTATGAGGAGGGAGGTAGTTAAAGTACACGATTAACTTATAAAATGCAATGGCACCGTCTCCAAGTATACAGAATTGTTACTATAAAAATGATATAAAATGAAATGCTATCATATTTAATATAGATGGGTTGTTTTCCATTAGAAATACATTTTATTTGTAATCATTTACGGCCAAATTAGTTTTAAACAGTATATTGACAAACATATTTCAGCTTTAGAAGGCCAACTGAATTCTTCTAGTTCAGAAAAGCCCAACATGTGACTGGACATTCGGTCCTGCTACACATGTGAATCTGCTAGACCGTTGGCATTTTAGAAGGACATTGCCACTGTCCTTCATGTTTTCGCAAAGACTGCACTCCCCTCCCCATATGTAAAAATGCAGGATCTTGCCATCCCCATAGTTAAATGCAGACATCAGTTTGAGTTTTAGAAAATTATTTATATATTTTAGATAATATTTTAGACAGTTAGTCAATGCTTTATTTGGCTAGAGGCTAGAGCACTTAATCAGTGACCTGGAAATGTACATTTGGATATACATATCATAGAGTTAGATAAGGCCACTTAAAATTGATTATCAGCTTTGTGAACACCGCGCGCATCGTCTAAAAAGGGCCGTATTAGTCTTTTTTTTCACCTTTTAAGAAAAAAAAAGGCCAAAAAAGGGCGCATCTAAAAAAAATCAGAAGACATGTTGCAAAAATATCATTTTCTCAGCTGATAATGGGGATAGAAACGAACTTAAAAGGGCATTTTAGACCTTATTTATATGTGCAGACCATCAATTTATGCACACAAAAAAAGAAAAAAGGCCCTCCCGCACCGCCAAGAAAAAGTATATATAAAAAAAAAGCCTCCCTCACCAATTTTTTTCCAAAAAGTGTCCGCAAAGCTGATAATCAATTTTAAGTGGCCTAATCTGATGCAAATAATACAGTGAAAGAATGCGCACAGTTTTTAATACATTTAAATGCTGCCCCTTTTAGGAGATGTGGAGAAACCAGTACCCCAGGTGTCTCTACAAACTGCCTACAAGACCCTGGAGTCGACCATTAACAGTGAGAAGGGGCTCATTGTACAACTAGTCAGTGACGCAGGCTCAAAGGTAACATACCAAGAACAGTTGTAATCCCACACTTTTTGTTCATTTAATGTTATTTATATTGTAGCAAGTGTATAGTGTATTCAAAGAGGGAGTATGGTAAAAAGAAACCGGTGATGGCTTTTATGCGCCTGGGAGAAAATTTAATGTAAATATAATAAGGTAGCCAAATGTTAGGGGAGCACCAATGACAAGCCTTACCGTACTATATCTCATGTTGCTGCAACCTATATTACTTGTTGGGCGTTTTTAGAGGTATCGTAAATTCTCACGTAAAAGAGTTTTTGCTTCTTATAGTACAGTACTAAAATAACAATATACAGACCCCCTTTCAGGATTATATGATTCCTCAAAGGAAGGGGGCGGCTTATACGTGAGTTATGTTTATACACGATAATTTATGGTTATCAGGGAGAGGTATACATGTCAACCATTTATAACGTAGTTCACTACCTGATACTATATTTGTATTGTTTTCTTGTAGAGTCTGAAAGTAGAGAAGGGTTCCCTTAAAACGGACAAGGATATAGATGATCCTCGGTTACCATTTGCATACTGTGACAAGAAGCGATGTGGCTCTAAGAGCGGGCACTCATCAGGTAGGTCTAACATATACCGCTAGTATTTGGTTGTTTCAGAGATGTTTCAACTGACTCATAGAATGACCTTATCTAGTTATAGCACAAGAAAACTAAAAGACTCCAATAAGGCATAAACTAAATACATTAACTTTAATCAGTTATTATATCAAGGGAGTGTCACAACGCGGGGGGGGGGGGGGGGGAGGGGGTCGACACCTTGGCCAGGAGGGGGGGGGGGGCGCAAAATAATTTCAACTCTTCTTGGGGGTTACATTTTTTCAGCTTAAATTTTCTTTTTCGGGCACTCGCCTCAACCCTGTTGTTAAAACATGTGACTCCCTAAGAGCGATAACCTGCGTTAGGCTCCATGGCAGCTCTAGGTATCATGAGACCAATATTAAAGGGCCACTGTAACGTCCCCAACTACTTTATATCATCGTATTTAGCGTTTCTCTCTATACATTATAGTATACCTCTAACTGCCGCACTCTACATGGTAAGTGAGTAGTGGCCGCAAACATAGCTTCCACACCATAACAAAGTCTCCAGTGCCGCTCAGAGGCCGACAGCAGGTCACGTGGTGTATGACGTAGTGTGAGTCCTCCACCCAGGTGTGAGAGGCCGGCCACAAGCTGTATGGCAGTAGCAGCTCAACAGCTTTCTGTGTGCGTGTAACGGGTGGGGGTGGGGGGCTTTGAGAGAGTATAATATATCACTTTCCATTCACAGCAACAGGCATGGGATTCTCCCGACAATTTCCGGAAATTTGGAATTTTGAAACCTTATAGGGTCGCCCCTGTGATTTGTACAGATGCACTAAGAAAATATCATTAGAAGGGAAAGAGGTACTTAAAGAACTGGTGACACGATTTTTACATATTTTCTTTTCCCAAACACTATTTAGATCATAACCAGCGCGTACCATTCACATATATAAGGGTGCTGACCCTCCCACTGCTGCCACAGAGTGGGCCGCCGCACCCTGCCCCTCCACCCACACCACGCACACCTGGTCTTATCAGCTCTGGCCATGTTGTGACGTCACGGAGGGCAGGCCGATTAGGGTACCCCACATACAGTGTTATACATATCTACTATGTGTACATCTGTACTCTTTCTCAATGTTGGATTATGCTATGGAATTATTCTAAAAGTTTAATCTAATTACACTAGAATATTAAGTAGTAGGCATCAAGTTTGTAAACACTGATATCCTTCAAAATTGTATGACCAACTTTAACATCAACTTTCTACCATGAAACGATTTAGTGACTGGCAACCCTTTGGATTTTAACCACAATTATTAAAGTTTCTATCAAGGAAAGTTACATTAAAATAGAATAGAAACAATACAATTAAAATGAATGTATGTTTACACACCCTTCACACTTGGACTATTCATGCTCGATCAATATCTTCCAAATTCATTTTTAGAAGTTTGCATACAGGCCATCTCTATGTTAATGCGTACAAGAGTTTCATGGGGTGGAGGCAGGGGTTAAACGGAGACCGTGTGTACAAAGATGTCTGTTGATTTATTAAATCCTTTTTAGCTATTCAATCTTTTTTTTCTAAAATTAACTTTGTAGATATTCTCGGGAATTACAACCCTGCTTTTGCTTTATTTTGATAAAGTGTGTATTTTTCCCACACCAAACCACCCAAATTTTAGGCATCTGTTTTGTGTGGTTTATTACTGTCACTATACCTACAGTACAGCTTATGAGGCCTACATGTACCGGGATAGGCCTATATCTTCCAGTCAATGGCATGGCATTACCTTGATGAGACCTACCAATAATCACAAAAGGTGTGGGAAGCCGATGCATTAACCTGTTGAGTCAATGCTATAAGATAGAGATTATAACACCTTACATTTAACGGATATGTAATATATATCATTACGAGCAACCCCCCCCCCCCCCACTACACACATCAAGCTGTTGAGCGAATGCTGCCATAGGCCTACTGCTTATGACATGCCTCTCACACCTGGGTGGAGGACTCACACTACGTCATACACCACGTGACCTGCTACCGGCCCCTGTGCGGCGGTGCAGGCTTTGTTATGGTGTGGAAGCACTGTTTGCGGCCAATACTCCCTTACCATTTAAGGTGCTGCATTTAGAAGTATAGTATAACGTACAGGCTGATACAGTAAATACGATGATACAAAGTAGTTGAGGACGTTGCAGTGGCCCTTTAATCTCTAAAGGGGACCTATCCCATACAATTTATCTTAAATAATACTCAGACTGGCAAGACCCTTTCAGAATTTTCTTCGAAAGCTGCATGCAGAGCTGCCAACTATTACAAAATTTTAGTAATATTATAAATTTGAGGTCTGAGCAGTAATTTCATATTATCACGATACTTGAATACTAATATTTCAAGAATACACAGTATGAACCCTGGTGGGTCGACATGATGCATGAATGAAGCACTGCAGAATATTTTCAATAAAAAATAACCTAAAAACATATCAGTGATGTATGTAAAAGGCTTTACTATATTGGTATTGATACGATTTTTGTTACGGTTTCAAGCAGAAATTATTGTTACGATTTTGTGGGCCAAAAATCATAACAAATACGAATTTGGGGTGGGGTAACTTGGCATCCCTGACTTAAGCTCTGTGTGTTTGTATGGGGGGGGGGGCAGGGGGAGAAGGGGTTGGTGGAACGGTTTTCGAGAGAGCATAATTATATCACTTACATTTTACAACATTGAACACGAATCTACAATTTCGCTTTTTATTTTTATAAATATAAATGCATATTATAGGCCAATGTTGGCAAAGAAGGTAACATAGCCTATTCTCATCCTATCTAGATGGTGTAATAACCAATGTCACCAGACAAATGTCTCTCCACCTCAACTAGGTTATATTTATCAGATATCTCATAATGTGAATCCTGTGTGAGAACTTTGGTCATCTTAATTTTCTTAAAACGTAGAATATTAACAATACTTTTCACAATATAATACTAAATAGGCACTATGTTTCACGTGTCCAGGCTTACATCATAGCTCACAGAGAAGGGACACCTTACGAGCCTGCCCTCCGTGACGTCACAAGATGGCCAGAGCTGATAAGACCAGGTGTGGGTGGAGGTGCAGGGTGCGGCGGCCACCTGTATGGCTGCAGTGGGAGTGTCAGTACCCTTATATATGTAAAGGGTACGGACTCGTTATAGTTTAAATAGTGGTAGGGAAAAGGAAATATGTAAAAATCGTGTCACTGGTTCTTTAAGAGAAGTGTTATCTTAACTCTATATGACTTTCTATTGCAGGTTCTATGGCTGCTCTAGGGATCATGATGCTGATAATGGGAGTGGTTCTTGGGCTTGTCGGAGCCTTCTTTCTGTGGAAGCGGGGTACTGGAATCCCCTATCAGGTGCAGGATTAATCACTACCACCTTACCATAAAATCCTACCTGACCAGTGCAATACTACATACCCTGGCCTGTACTTCACGAGAATCTCCAGCAGGTGAAAATGATTTCTGTTTAAGTCTTCAGAACACAATTCGAGATATTAATAGGCCATATATATATATATACACATTATATACATTTGAGGTGTATTATTTGGGCCATAGGTAAATTCTGCCCATGCTATATGAAATAGGAGATAAACTTTGGGGTGTATGTTTGCCGTTTGCCCTTTTCACAATTGCTGATCAAAGATCTTAAAATGTTGCCATTGAAAGATAGAGGTTATATTGTATGTTAATTTATCGATAGTGATTGCTTAAAAGGAGGTATGGAGAAGATGTGAATATAAGTCGGTTTACAGATATATGTACAGAGTCAGGGCATGTTACATTGGTATGTTAAGGCTGACTACCTGGCATTGTAATATGAAATTACGGACAGTCAACAAGAAGGTTGATTTAAGTGGTTATCTGAATAGTATAGATTACTTCACTGGGGATTGCACTAGTGACTACTAACATAGTAGTTCGGAAGTTCTTGAAGTAGTCAACGAATTTCTTAGTGAGCTAGGAATCACCGTGAAGGCTTCCTAATTTGATAAACTAGCTCATTTTCACCTAGTTCTCATGTTAAAGGTGTTGTCGTCTTAAACTGACGATAACCGGACACTATATTAATTCTCATCAATGACGAGACACCCTTGTAGGAATGCCTGGGAGATCATGATACGTTTGATTGAAACCTTCACTTTTCACCAGCATAGCACCGTGGTAATCTTACAGCCATTCCTCGTATTATGTATAGCTTATAAAAACACGTACCGGTATATGACGGAAATAGAGCGAAATATCCATTGAGTGTCCTGCATCACTGTTGATCCAGGGAAAAGATGACAAATATTATAATCAGCAGTGGTATTACCAATTATCCTCTTAATTTACAGGATAATCTGGGAGGGGGGGGGGTCTGGGGTCAAATGAGCAGTATTGTATTGTGGCGTCTCAAACTATTGTTTAAAGATATTTATTGAGTTTATATATAAGCCAGTTGATGTTATAATATGTTTTGATGGTTAGTATTTCCTTGCTGAGAGAACATAACATCCCTAAATACCATTCATTGATATCATGTTCCGGTAGTATTTATTCTAAATGAATCAATTATACTATAATAAGTTGTACTTAAGGAAATATATAGTTAGATATCACATTTTTTCGTAGCATAATTTTTATCGATTTTCCCTCCCGTCTATTTTCCATGTTTTTATTGACATTCCATGCGTTCCCGTATAACGGAGTTTTAGGTGGCTAATGTGAGAATTTTAAAATGAACATTTGGAGTTTGTTAATGAAACTAGATGACAAGAAATCAAAATGGCAAACCATTAAACAAACATATTGTACTATTATGATAGCCATGATCTTATAGGCGACATGTACCAGTAAAAGTTGTGTATTTGATGTAGCTGCTATATCATTGTGTTGAAATACAGTGCTATATATACCATACTATCCTTCAATAACCAATGCTTTTTGCAAGAGATATCTTAATATTTACAGACTTCTTTTACTGTTATACTCAATGTATTGTAGCATTATCAGATAAGCATTTTAATATCGAGCCAGTGTTTTTGTATTTATTTGTCAGAGTTATAACTCCTTTTTGCCGTCATTAATAGTATTGCCGTTATCAAGTCATCCCTTTGGATCTATATTGAAGGCAAAATAAGCTGATCTAGCTACTAGTAGCTAAATGTTCATTTTAACAGATGCTGCTATTAATCCCCTTCACCATTGAATTTCTGGTAACCCAATGCAATTTTGTGCAATATATTGGCTTACCGCGTGGAAGGGGTTGACCAGCCTTCGGCTGTGTTGGTTTTAAAACTATATCAAAAGGGGTTGTCTATTTAATGTTCATTCTTTTATTATATTGAACAACTACCACCTTGAATGGTAGTATCTCATCATTAGAAGTGAAACTTATTGAACTTCTCCACTTAAAAGTATCAAAAATATTTTTTTAAATGATTGCTGAGATTGAGCTGACCATGGCCATTGAGACCGTCCGCACTGTTAACGTTGTTGAATAAGGATTTACTTGTGATATTAACCTCGGTGACACCTGGTTTAAGGACTAGAAAAAGAGGAAGAGATAAGTCAAGGTCGGGCATGTTGGGAAAGCCTGATCAAGTTGATAACCCCACTGCCCAGATATAAATTATATGTGATCTCAAATCGGACTCATAATCAGTAACGATTTGTTTGTGATCGTAATGGTATGGGAACAGACTGTAGTGCGCAAGAGTGAGCTCGAAATCGAGTGTAAAAGACTATACTTATATTGTGTAACATTGCCGATATAGTTAGTATTAGAAAGGGGAATAAGTATGTCTAGTAGCTTACTGCATATTTAGACGAGTTAGTTGCAGTATTTGCCTAGTATCTAAATGAACTGATTTGTAGCGAGTTCATTGTCAAATATCAGTTTAACTGTTACAGTATATGAACATGAAAATATGCCCTGCAGAGACAATTCATGGCCTTGAGACTTAGGTGTGTGTTCAGGTGTTAGGTAACTTCAGTGGCAATACAGACACAGGGAAACAGAACCCATTGGTTTAGTATAATTATTATGAACTTCCGTGGACATAGATGCAAGCGCCGTGCGTGTACGGTGATGATTACTGGTATAGGAAAGTACTGAACAAAACTACCGTAAATTCACACGTATAAGCATAACTGGCGGACCCTAACTTTGACAAATCCTATAAGCATTAGAGACTGTCTGACTATTTATACAGTTCTGTAGTAAACTCATGAAAACTCACGTATAAGCCACACCCCTACTTTGGGCCGAGGCCATAAGCTGTACTGGCGATCTGACTCACGTACTAGCCGCTGCTTCTACGCGAGAATTTTGGGTAGTGTATATGATATGTTCAAATAACAACATTATGAGAAGTGAAACACTGGACATGAAGAAACTTATCGTTCTGCCAAATTTTGCTAGATGGCACCCTAGTCGTCCACATGTATAGACGGCTATTATTATAGCATGGGATACTGACAATGATATGGATATTAAAGATATATCTTAGTGTGCAATAGATGTGGTTTTAGAGCTTGTAAGTATTGTATGCTTGGAGTATGCGCTTCACGCCATATGTATATGTCCAGTTCCATTTATGTCAGTTGATGTTAACACTATGTTAACTACTATGTTTTATATTTACACTATTACACCTTAATGAAACTAAGAAAGGAAAGAGTGCATATATTTATAATGGTGATTGTAATGGAAGATTGTGTCATGTGATAAGGAAAATCAAAACAGTGGTATCAAAGCAGTGTTTGCTGTCGGTACACTCGTACGTGGTACTTAATTTATACATAGTAAATGCAACTGCTATAAGAGTAAAGGTTGTGGCGTGCAAAATAATCTAATATGGATCTGCTATCATTGTTGGTAAATGAGAACAGTGCATGCTTTGGTAGTCATATCCCCATGCCCTTTCTCCTTACTTGATACGGTTACATTCCTGACTTTCTAACACAATTAACAGGCACAGCTCACATGTAGGCATACTGATTGTGGATCCAAACCAGAAAGAGGAACTTGATCTTTGCTATGGACAATTATTTGAATGTCTTTCACTGCCGTCCCCAGACCTGCCCTCGGTTGTCGTGTTGAACGAGCATTATGCTGTATATAACATTCTCTCATTAGTATTAATGTGTCGTTAACCCCACTTATACTGAAGCCTTGCGCCTTTATATCACTTCACTTTCCATGGAACCTCCATCATAGGATCCATTGATTTTGTCCATTGTCAATGCTGGTATTTTTTAGTGATATTAGACTATTTGCAGTTGTATGGATGTGATGTATACAAATGTGCCTGATCGTGCCTATAGTATATCGTGTATATCTTATTGATATAAGAAAAAAAGATACTTAGCTATTTTTAACAGTGACTAATATTAAAGCTATCCCTTACTCAGTTGCATAATATTTTGATAACTTTTTACTGGACATCGATTCTCTCTCTTTGTAGCTCTATGGTGATCGATGCCCAGTTTTATACTTCAGACCAGTGGCTCATTTTGGCTGTTTTTTGCCTCACAGATTGCTTCTAGTGCAAAATCCTGACTAGGTGCCAATATATTCTCTATGCCAATGTGTACTATGAGGGTAGAAAACACTGGAACCTCAGTTAGAAAAAATCCTACTGAACAGTTTTTGAGAAAATTAGGGTTTTGTTGCATATTTTTGGTGTTTTTAGTACATTTCCTACATAAACCGTGAACGCCAGCATTTCTCACTTTTCAGGTGTTTAGAATCAGAATTTGACTTTTTTTTATTCGCAGTAGGATTTCTGAGTATCGAGCCATTCTAGAAAAGCTATTCTTTGGAAAAAATACTTAGTATTTCTTGGTGATTTTCGTTGCACAAATTTAGGGTTGTAATATAAAAACTGCATTGTCATCCAATCAAAGTGTTTATGCACTGTTGATGGTCACCCCCTCCCACCCTCTTCACTCTGCATTGAAGGAGAACAGGCAGGGGAGGTACATGTGTCCGTATATAGCTGTTGACCTGGGTGCTGGGTGCATTTTTAATTTATGGGGTGCCAACTGTTCATGAAAGAAATCAAATAGAATTTTTTATTTTTTTCTAGTATCAGATTAATGCAACTACAATTCGTGATAGCACTTAAAGCATTGTATTTGCATTAAAATGAATAGTAGCCACCTTATGGGGTGCCAACTATTCATGAAAGAAAAATCGATAAGAATTTGTTTTTTATTAGCATTAAATTGATGCAACTACAATTTGAGATTGCATTTTAAGCATCGGGGCATTCAATGAATGGTAGTCATCTTAAATATATGGGGTGCCAACTGTTCATGAATTAAAAAAAAAGAATAGAATTAGTTTTTTTAATAGTATCAGATTAATGCAACTATAATTTGTGATTGCACTTAAAGCATTGTGGCATGCAATGACTGGTAGCCACCTTGAATGTATGGGGTGCCAACTGGTCATGAAAGAAAAAAAAAGAAAGTTTTTTTTTTAAGAATCAAATTAATGCAACTGCAATTCAAGATTGCATTTAAGCATTATGGCATTTAATGACTGGTGGCCATCTTGAGCCTATGGGGTGCCAACTCTTCATGAAAAAAACAACTAAATTGGATTTTTTTAACAGTATAAAATTAATGCAGCTATATTTCAAGATTGCATTTAAAGCATTGTGGCATTCAATGAATGGTGGCCATCCTTAACCTATGGGGTGCCAACTGTGTTTGAAAAAGGTATCAAATAGAAATCTTCTTATATAAATTATACAAATTAATGCAACTATAATTCTTCATTGCACTGAAAGCATTGTGGCATTTAGTAAATGGTAGCCATCTTGAATGGGTTGAATGAAGGAAAAATCAAATAGGATTTGTTTTTTTGATAGTATCAAATTAATGCAACTACAAGTCAAGATTGCATTTCAAGCATCGGGACATTCAATGAGTGATAGCCATCTTGAATCTATGGGATGCCAACTGTTCATCAAAGAAAAATGGCATAGATTTTTTTTTATTAATATCAAATTACTGCAACTGCAATTCGAGATTACATTGAAAGCATGGTGGCATTCGATGAATGGTTGCAATCTTGAATTTTTAAATGAACATACACACAGACATATTCATAGGCATGAACATGGTGTTCTCCTTCATATAGATATTCATGGATTTCTACTTCTACTAAATATAGATTTCTGTTGGAAGGATTCTGTTACATGGATGTCGATGTCCAGTTTTAGATATATATCCATATAGTGCATTGGAGTGCTATAATTTTGGACTGCTGTATATTTGTTACTACATGAGAAATACTGCCAGAATGGTATTATAATGCCCATTGACAGTAAGGATGAAATGTGCTTATCAGTTATAATGTTTTGTCATAATATTATTGTTTGAAATCAATCAAAACTACACGTTGAATATATGACCTGCTTAATTGTATTTTATTCCGTACGCATATATACAATTTCTTTTGTAAGTGAAATAAATATACTCACCATTGTGACAAAGGAAGAAAGTAAATACATGACAATACTGCGATGAGGTGCATCAAGATAGGGAGGGAGGGGGGTAAACAGCACTCTCCCAATATATTATACTGTTTGATATTGTACTGAATGTATTCTAAATGTGGAAATAAATATACCCAGGTCACAGTGAATTCATTCAACTTGTGTCATCCTTTTACAACTGCCGTCTGGTAGTTCATCCAGGGTCTACACCTTGGGTGTTTGCTGCCACTTTTGCTGGGGGGAAAAGGACCTTAGTGCTCCCGGCACTAAGGGCCATTTTCGCAGATCGTGCCACATATGATGCTTGGTACGTCAATGTAGGTCGAATTGATTGCATTCCCTATCTAGATGCTTGGTCGACGCTGGTCAACTGAATCCACTATTTAGAGCTTTTTAATTTGACCTAGTTGATATGGTCAGAAGTGACCTAATAATTCAAAATTCCATGTACCTCCCATCGTGAAATGAAAAGTTATCATATAACTTACAATGTATGTTGAGACCAACTGATATGCATCTATCACAAAATGAACGTTCTTGCCCATATCAGTACTGCAGTCTAAACTGATACAAGTCACAGCATAACTAGGTGCATCGGGAAGATGAGCATAGATCTAGACTAGTAATATGGACTGTAGTATAAGTAAGTACAACAATATATTTGGCGGCTCATAAAAATCGGTGTGACCAAGCTCAGAGAAGTATCATTCTGAGCCTTACACAGTTACAAGGCCTTATCAAGGCTTATGACATTCGGGATGCGCTGTAGATTTTAGGAGCGGTGCTGGCTCTACCTAGCTGTGCGAGTGGCGAGGAACCTGCTCTAATTACATCTTTACCGAAGGCTCTTACCTGTATGGTTTTTCTGTGTTTTTTTTGTAATTGTGTAGCATGAAGTGGATCCAGAAGTCTGGTGTTTACAGAGATAGCCCCTTAATAAATATCAGGTTACCACCCCTATTTTGGGACACCCTGTGCTAAATTTTTACTAAAGATGAGGACCAGAGCGGCCCACACAACTACATGCATATTACATTTCTACCCCCTCCCCTAAGCTTATTAGGCACTAGCGAGATACTGGTGCTGCCACCAGGTGTTGCTCTGGTACCAATTGTATCCCCCTTGTCACCAGCAACCAGCTCAGCCAAATCTCATGTCCGAGATTAGGGTACAAACAGGGTGTGAGTCTTGTGAGTGGGTTGTACCTGGGCCTCCCTTATGTCACCTGTCCCCCATAGAGAAGTGGTTAGCATGATGGATTCATGATCCAGAGGACCTAAGGTCAAATCCCTGTCAAGTCAAATATTGGTGACCATACCATGCATTTATATTCTTATATATCAAATATATTTTGCTTTGATAGGTAAAAGTGAGTAACAATCTTGAGATTATATCAAAGAAATATCAATAGTGTTTGGACAAAATTTGTATTCCTATTTCTTCAAAGGAACTACATGTATAAATAAGAAAAGGTATTGGTTGTTAATGGTATGGTCATCAAGATATGACTTGACAGGGATTTGAGCTTAGGTTCTCTGCATCATGAATCCACCATGCTAACCACAACTCTATGAGGGACAGGTGACATAAGGAATGCCCAGGTACAACCCACTCACACGACTCACACCCGGTTTGTACCCTAATCTGGGACACAGTCCCTGGCCGAGCTGGTAGCTGGAGAGCAGAGGGAATACAGAAGGGTACAATTGCAAATGGCGCAACACACTGGACATCTAGCTAATGATTATTATTTATAACTCACCTTGAGATGTGACTTGGACAGAGACCCTGATCACGTCCCATGCCCACTCCGTGACAACTGTGCCCACCTTGGGTGGTGACCTTGGTATTGTCAGACCTTGTGTGAAGGAGGCACATGTGGCCCTGGGGAGGCGCAGGCTAAGTAGTTCTCCTGAGATTGGTGTTTGGGCAGTGAGATGAGGGGAGTGCCCCATCCCACTAATGAACTGCTGAGGTGAGTGTGGAGTTTCTGTAGGGGGCTATGAATGGGAAGCCAAGGTAAATAGGAAGTAGATCAAGTTAGTAGGACATTTCCAAGAACTGGTCCAAGTAGGTAGCCCGACCAGTTATCAGAATTGCTCCTGCAGAAACGTGATTTTATGGTTTGAGGTTTTGATTATTTTTATTGAAGAACATCATTCTCCTGTATCAATAGTTTCACAATTTCGCAATATCTAGTTTTATTTGCATGTCTTTATTTAACATAGGTAATGCAATAGTTCAGAGTCCACTCATTAGTGCCTTGACATGAATGCGTCGTAACTGCCTGGGTGGCTTCACCTAGGTAGAGAAACTTGGAAATCGTAGTTTTTCACTTGATGCTCAAGTCATGTGCTCTTATATTCATACATGTATATCACTGTCTATGTGGCATCCATTCAGAATGGGTAGAGAAGGATACCATGTATTGGCTATTCGACCTACATTTTGTATATGTTTTCAGTGAGGCATTACTGAGATATGCATGGCTATATAAGCGAGAGCTTTATAATTGTCTAATAGTGTAGTGTGGTCTATTGCACCACATGGAGAGAGAAGGGGACACAGATACTAGTACTATATTATAATCTTCTCATCGATAGGAGTCTTCCTGCCATGCAGGGATATACGTGCCCAGTGGACACCCTTCAGTCTTAGTTTACAATGAAAACCTCCTGGAAATGTATCAGAATTCAGCATGGGACATTTACATACACATAATACCTTCACAGTATGGGACAACGATGAAGTCATGTTATAACCAAGGCAATGATATTTCCATTAAATCAAAATTAGGATAAAAGGACTTTGCCTGCTGTGGTAAAAGGTGCACTTAGCCGCACTGTTTTAGCCGTCAGTTTTAAGATGGGATAATGGGGAAACATTAGATTGATTGAATCCTGCATGCGACCAGTTAAGAATTAAATGGAGATGTGCAGCGACTTTGCCTGTAAAAAGGCCGGACCTGCTGAGTGACAAATGGTAGTTTAATTTGTGGACCAGACTGAGTGACCCTCCACGTCGGTTACTGCAGGAGATGCATGCTGCCCCGCCTCTTGGCTAATGCTGAGGAGCTACACTGGGTAATAAGAAAGGAGGAGGGACCCGGCTTTAAAGAAATATAGACCGTAATGGACAAAGTGAGGAAACGTGGTTTTAAAAAAGGTGTCTTATAGATGGAAGAGGTACTGCATCCACCATTGCCTATCTCTTAGTTATCCGAGAAGAAGGCCATAGCTGTTTTAAAGTTTAAATGTTAACGCGGTGTACCGGCCCTGGAGTTAAGGATATAATCCAGTGGGCATAGAACCTTCAATTAACGTTAGGCAAAAAAGAAGGTTTGTTTCAGGTAACATGGGCAGAAAATGTAGGGTTGGTAGGTCGGATTTTTTTTTAAAACTTTTTTTAAAAACATGACAGTACTGACCAGCCTCTCCGAAGACACAAAAATTGACCCAAAAAAGGGTAAAATACGGAAGTTTCTTCTAAATTGCATAAAAAACGTAGGGTCAGCCCTGTTTTGATAGGGTCGGTCAGGTGACCCGAAACAAACCTTTTTTTGCCTTAGCATATGGTTGGTGACCGTGGATCAACCACTTGTCAACATTGATTCAACCTTGAACTGATTTTTGTGCCCACTGGGAAGGGAGGAATATTTTCGGTAATTTAGCCTAATGGTTCTCCAGTTATCGAATGCTTAGCTAGGGAATTGAAAGCAGAAGCATCAGGTGACGATGGCCTGTAACATGGTGTTTTTTTCTCGTAATACTTTGTAATGGCTTTCGATGCTTATTTAGTGGAAATGTATGTGTTTGCGATGAATATAGTCTGGAGATGCCATGTGTTTAGTCCGTTCATGTATATGTTTTGCATATAATTATGCCACAACTGTACTAGGGTAGATTCATCTTGAGTCAAACATGTCATGTCTTGGGACGGACACTTGATTTTGGGGTTATTCAAGCTTTTTAAGCCCTTTATTTATGAATAATGGTAAGGTTTCAGTGTTATCATCTCAAAAGAAAAAACACTTCAGTTCGCTGTGTACTTGAATACTCTCACATTTTACTGTCCGTCTCAGGGTATGTGTCCGACCCATGGCCAATCGGTAACAATGGTATCATTAATACTGCATCCACAGAAGTTGACGGGTTGCATTTAGGTGTCACCACGTAACTTGAAGTGATAACTAATCAAATTACGATGTAACATTATAATGTACTCTGGCAGGGTTCAAAGCAGACATAACATGTGCCATCGGGAGCAATGACGCAATGCACTCCCAGTACATGGAGGTATGTTACCTCAATGGTTAGGCTACAATCTATTCATGGCCAGTATAGATGCTATTCTGTTTGGGCATGAACGCTCGCTGGCATATGCGTCACATTGAGTATGAAACGAGGAGTCCTTCGCAGCACTATTTATTTGGACCGATTTTGGCCGATTTTTGACCCCCTGTGGTTTGCCAAAAGGTTGATAGAATCCCATGATTTTTTTCTGACAGTGTTCTATGGCACATTGTCTCTGCACATCTTAATCGGTTTGTACATACCTTAATTATTCTAGAAATGCTGGGCATCTCAACTAGGACCAGATTTATCTCATTGTTTTTTGGGGGGGGGGGGGGTGAAAAATGGTTTTGCCCATTTTTTTTATGCTGAAAAAGATAGTACTAAAAGTTTAGGTCTATTTTGATGCATTATGGCCTAAATATAAGTTAACATGGCAAGATATACACTAAAATAAGCCAAATTTAATTTCAAATAGGGCTTTATCTCCCTAATTGCAACATATAGGGCGATTAAGCGTATCTTACTTTCTGGTTATTCAATACTGTTAATTTGGTCATAGATGTACTTCTAGTTTGAGCATTTACAAAATTCTTTCTAAAAGGTTAGACCATCCCCTACATCTTAATATTCCATTTAAATTCTATCTGAAAAAATCTGGTCTTGGGAGAGGTGCCTTTGTGTGGACCGTGGTAAAGGAAGAGTTAATTGTTTATTTATCCTGGTATCAATAGACTATATGCTCTAGACGTGCCTGTATAAGAGTTTGAGTTTGAGATAACACCAGCCTTTTCGGTCTGGTTTCCAAACAAATCATATTTCATGAATTTCTTTCAGGCAACACTATGGGTGTTATTTTGTCTAGAAACGACTTACTATAGCAATGACTATCTCCTTAAACAATAAGAGGATAGATACGCAATACATATTTAATTACAGCTTGAAAATAAGTAAAAGTAATTCAATATATGGGGAAACCAAAAATAAATTCAACATATGACAATATGTGGCAGAGACCCAGGTTGTTGAAAGGTTTATGCATCTGTACTAGGGAATCGAAATTTATTAGGAACTAACTCTAATGCTGTGCACATACTTCCCAGTAGAGGATACCCCATACATCTATTACTTGTTTCACCGCTCTGCACCAGATTTCAGGCCATGTTTAAAATACTCAAACCAAAAGAGAGAATTAGGAAAGGGAAGGGCATTCTACTGCATCACCATCATGACAATCCCTCAATCAAAAACATACTCACTAATAACTGGGACCTAATGAAGTAGTCAAAAAACGACCAAGGTTACCAAGACTGCGAGGATTTGGCAGCCGCAAAAGTAAGAGCATCACTGATGAACTCGCCAGAGCATCGACAAGCGTCAAAACAACACCAAGGTCCCACACATTACATTAAAGCCCACGCCTGTAACCGTCAGAATAATTGTGTCTACTGCCCAGAGCTTAGCAGAAGCGGCTGTATAAAATTCACCTATAATCGACATTAATGGCAACTTATTGTCAGCCCACCAGCAGTATCTACGCCATGGTATGCAGACACTGTGCCATACAATATGTAAGCCAAGCTATGAACCTATAATGGACAGATTCCAAGCATGCACATAAAGGGGCCATTCTAGGAACAACGTGGACACTGCCATCGCATGCCATCCTATCTCCTTTCCCCCTACTCCAGCCATAGCTCCAGCTGGGACGGTTTCGACAGAAGCATGCTCAGCATCATGAAAATTCCCACCCTGACCTCATACACTGGATGGGAAATCCTTCAGCTGAACATGGAGGACAGAATGTGGTTTCATAGACTCCCAAGCATCACCCACAAATATCCTATACTAATCTAAGTTAGTGCACACCCATAGTTATCCATAAAGGAACAAGATTATAAATGTGGGTCCTATATGCCGACTAAAATGACCCATGCTCCTGGGGACAATGTCCTACCACAAAGATCTTCTGTTTCACTTTATTCAAACATGGTAAAATCCTTTCCAAATTTTTCCAAACCCCTCATATTATTTTTGATGTGTAGGGCCCCGGCATCGAGACAATCTGGCAGCCCCAAATGAATTTACCATGGTTGAGTTAATTTAATCCTAGGCAGCCATAACAACATGAGGATTTTCATCGAATTCAATATTAACCAATGATTTATTTCATTATGCAATGTATGACACTCAGGACATTCAGCCAGAACATCCCTGATAACAACCAAAATAATATCCTGTTACAATCTAATTTGATTCAGCAAAACACTGGATTTTAACTAATTTTGTTAACTCAATAAAGAACCTGGGCAATGATAAACGCATATAGCCTAATAAGTCTCACTTGCTGAAACATTTAGTTTGACCTCTAAAGTACCACACAATCCTATAACCAGATGCCAAATAGTAACTTCTATATCCTACCTACGCTAAGAGCTGTTATGAGTTGTAATAACTAAGATGGGCCACTGAGTATTTCTTTTTGGGTAGCCTTGCTGACCTTGCAATTTCACAAAAGTAAAGCTCAATTAATCATATCTACACTAATATTCGTCTATATGAGTACTTTATGATCGGCTTTGGTAGTGTTGAGCCATAGACATGCCAAAACATGTTTATGCATTAATATGAGGGATGATAGGGGGCGATTCACTGACGCATCCATTTTGTTTGTGGTAAGGAGTGGTAATGGTAGGTTAGTGGTAGAAGGGTGACCGTGAGGGGTGTGTATGGTGAGATTCAACTACTGTCTTCTTTCAATGTTATATGCAGCCCGCGTTTTAATGTAAAGCTTCAGCAATAGACATACTCTATTTACCATATGCTATACTCACACTGGTATTTCAGAGTAATGGGGTGTAAAACAAACAACAATGATAATACTTATAGCCAGTAACAAAATTAATGATCACTTCTATATACTACATTGTACTTACATAGGCATTACATGGTAATAGGTTGTAATAGGAAGACATTTAAAAATAGTAATATAGTAACAAATTATTGTTGCGTTTGTTAGGCGAAAAATTAGCCTATTTAGTAACTCACTAAACCAGCATGACTGTTGCTTCTGGTAGAGCCTTGCAGAGAATCAGCTTCGGCGGGCTGAAGCCTGTTACTTGCAAGGCTCTACCGGAAGCAACAGGCGCGCTGGTTTAGTGAGTTACTAAATAGGCTACATTTTTGCCTAATGAACGCACCATATATGTTCTATATGCTACATTCCCTGGCATTGCCTTGCAATGGGCTTAAACTATGAACATACATTTCCCCACAGTACTTGAAATATTAATAGCCAGGTAACTTCTACATACTATACTTACACTGGCATTAAAGGGTAATTAATGGATTGTAGAAACAGATAAATAATAGCCTACAGAACTTGAACATAGTAATAGGGCCTAGCCAGTAACCAGGCTGAACCCCAACTTGAAAGCGTGTGCATGTCTACGGAATTAAGGCAAGGGTGAAATAAAGAATCGAGAATTTATGTCAGGTTTAAAGGAGTTACATTAGTATCGCTTTCACGGTCATATTATACAGGCACATGTATATAGGCTGCGTGAAATATCCATTTACCACCCGCTTTGTATAGGACTTGACACCTCTCCCCTCCTCTACACCCCTGATACCCCTCATATATTATCAAGCAGTCCTTTGTAAGCCATGATCCGCACTGCCCCAGCGCCTACTTTGTTCTATTATAACCTTCCCTCTCTTATTCCTATGACCAATCCACTCAATTCTCTCTCCTCCTGTCCTCTCTTATATCATTTCCTTTCCTGTTCTCTCTAGTCCTCTCCTCTCCCCTCTTCCCGCCTTTATACCCACCGCCTTTACTTGGATTATCCCACCCTCACCTCAGCCTGATCACGACAGGCCCGCCACCTACCGACAAATGCCTACCTGGATAATTCACGACAGATGCCAGTCACCGGAAGCGGCTTGACCCAGGAAGCATGCGCAGAGGACGGTGGCTGTCATCGGCTGGTTTCTTGTTGGCCCGGTAGGGGGCAGGTCGGTGCAGGCGGCAAATTGGTTGACGTGAACGCTGTCGTGGCTATTGTGGATATTGTCGCCTGGCTGTTGACTGGTTGTCAAAGTGGCGGGAAGAGGGATTAGAATGGTCTTTATTACCATGAATTTAGGTCTCCATGATATGTGATGGGGACTATATATTATGATGTGGTGTTGAGACCCGATATGCCTGTTATAGAGCCTATAGGCCTATGAGCAGTTGCATGGGATGCTCAATAACTTGAATTTAATCATATATAATGTACAGATCCAATAAAGTTATCTTCTAGATGAAGGGCCATGGTATATATATCGGTCACAATATGGCCAAGATATAAATTATGCCAATATAGAATCGGTATGAGCGTGTCGAGCTGATGAAAAGAGTAAAGAATACTATTAGGGTCCACAGTACGTTCGTACCCACATGTAGGCCTACAATAAAACACACTTCCGCCCAAACAATATTCAAAATACTAGCAAGTGTTACACAAAAGTTGGCTGAGTATACCAAAGAAATGGCCTGACTGTTTAGTACATACATGGCTGTATATGGAAGCGGTCCATTGAGCAGCCTTTCCTACTGTGAGTGCAAGTCAGATATTGATACAGATGAGTAGCTGCATAGGCATTACGAACCTTGGACAAATGTCATTATCCTCGGCTGGTGCCCTGGACAGTTATCTTATCCTTACTTTATAGCACTTATACTATAACTCACTTGTACCATATCTACCAAAAAAACGCTTAATCCTATGCCAGACTACATTTAATACCAACATTTGGCCTTTTGTTTGTTTGTTTTAACCATTTCTATTCAGGTAACTCATTCGATATGTATATTATACAAACATATGTATTATACATGACATACACTGTTCACCGGTGATAACCTAAAGTATCAGAGCTGATCAATGAAACATTTCTTCCATGTTTATACAACTTCTTCCAGTACCGATACTTATATACGTCGGGAGAAAAATCCTTGATGATGAGATACATAGGGAATTGGGTAGGGTATTGACATAGTAAGATCCGTTTAATAATGTCAATCCCAAACATTTTCTACTGACACCCAGTACATATATAATATACACCTCCCTTATACTTCCTCATTTTCCCTCACTTTTCGAAGATAACCTTCTCCCCTACCCCTTACACCATTGTCTCTTGTGTTTTCTCATCCTCATTATGTACATTATTCTCATCCACTTGTTAAGAGTCTGCCACATGCAGCTAAATAGCCCATCTTACTATAGACTTCCAAATAAATTTCAACATTTCCAATTTCCATGTTTAAATGTTATTTAGATGTTCACCCAAAACCTTTTTCTTACTCCTCACGTGATTTATATACCCTTCCATATACACTGTAAGAACAGTGTGTTATGTTTACACACTTACAAACACGCTTTTCCGCAGCTACTTTTAACACACATTTTGGTGCAACACGCTACAAACTGCACACTCTTTGCCAAAAGTGTGCTGATCTTAAATTTGTGTGTGTAACTACTTTCAAATGCATGTTCCTGCAACACACTTTTCTTAGAGTGCACACTTCCCCCTCTACTACTGGTCGGTTGGTCGATTTATGTAACGGAATATCATCCAATAAACTGCTATGAGTTACATAGGGGGAAAAATCTATATAATACTACTCATAATTCATGGGACAAGCTCACATCTCAATATGTATTCTTTCTCTTGACAATCATCGCTGTAACATTGTAGTTAATTTGCTTTCCTGCACCTAGCATACAAAGCAATTGAAGGACTTTAAACTTGAGTAGTTGACTACTGTACTTTCTGTCAAATACTTTTCAATTCCTTAACAGACTTTATAACAGCGCTCTCTATCACAACATTGCTATACGAATAGAAATTGTTATTTGCTTTCCTGCAATCTTCTCAACCAATAAAGGACTTCAAAATACAAATCTAAACATAACACAATACAGATACAAATATTAATACAAATACTAAACAATTGCACTTGAATTGTTGCTCATATGGCCAAGTATTCACAAAAAAGTTATGCAAATACTCTCTGCATTCTTCCTTCAAAAAAACAATAGGTCCTATTCTGCGGGATAACCTTATCTCAGACTTTGTATCATTACAGCCAGAACGAACTGCATACTGGGTGATTTATTCAAAAGTAAAAAAAATGTATTTATCACAACTACACTACTAAATATGAATATAATGAGGACCGAGCTCTGAATATAGCGGACCCGGCAAATGCACATGTATATATAATTGATATTGTCACGAGTATGTTTATATATGATATTGTGACATTTCCATTGTGACATAACCATTATGTTACATTGTAATAACCCCACGTACAATCTAAGCAACATATGAAGTATGATGTACTTCACATAGAGCTATAACATACTATGACTGTTATGAACACCGTCAAACTGTTTTTGAAGAAGATGTATTTTGAAAATCATTTTATGACAATAAATACAAGTCAACAATTCAAAAAGTATACAATTCGCTGATTGGATCAACTCCAGCCCAAATTCTATTCACTACCAATTCACTGGAACCTAGTTTGATTAGCTTATAACATAATACTAGTAGACAAGAAGTAGATAAGATCTTCTAATAATTAGTTGGAACTTTGTAGATATTTTATGCATGTCATTGACATCTACAGTACCGTAGTAGGATCTTTAAATACATCCGTGATGCCATATTTTGTTATTTGTTATTGCAACTGACTAGCAATGTAAAATCATTGTGTAACATAGAAGCGGCAGTTTAGACATTTCTGTCTTAAGGAATAATAAGACTCTTCTGCACAATGAAGAGCCTTGTGGTACCCCAAAATTGAAATTTCCCATTGCAGCCTGAACCGTTTGCGAAAAGGCAATTTATGGCACTTGACAATTATTAAGCAGTAGTATGCCATGATGGATCACTTAAAGAACCCTACTAGATCTTTTGCTCGTTTCCTAGGTATACTTTAGCAGCCACCACGTGGTTGACTTGATTTCTCACTAGTCAGTAGGGCCTCAATGACGCCTAACAGTAATTCCTCCACCCTCCGTCCCGCCCCTTTTACTACTAATACTACTCCTCCGTTGCCTCTGTAGCCCTCTCCTGCCACCCCTCCGAGCGTGCAATGGCACAGCCCACGCTGAAGGTCTAAACCCAGACCTCGCCACGAGATTTGAACACAGAAAGATTCACCACATCCCTGGTCGCAGGGTTTGGATGTTATGCACACATGCCAGTACCCTGCTTAGAACCACCCAGCGCTCTACCCACACCCAACCCCATCCCACCACCACCACCACTACCCCTCCAGGGTGTTGTCCGGGCTGGCGGGAGAGCTGTCACAGGGACTATAACGCGCGGCACGCTGAGGGCGGTGCCTGGAGGAGGCGTGGTACACACGTGTGTGCACGGGATCAGCTGGTGAGGAGGCCTCCACTCCTCCTGCTCCTGCTGCCAATAGATCCTCCAGGCTGTAGCAGTCAGAGTTCCTACCAACCTGCCTCCTCTGCCACCATACAGCTTACTGAGAGAGGTCTGCGTTCTGCCACTGGAGTAATTGTACGACGCCTGGAGAGTTTCATCCTCTTCTTAACTACTGGACTTGTGGTTTACACCCACACCACCGCCGCCACCACCGGGAGGACCACTGGGACCACCACCACCACCACCCATCACAAGCACCACTGGTGCTGCAGGTTGGCCGCCCTGCCTCAGCCGTGCCGAGGTAAGTCCTCTTAGGTACCCGTCCTGCCTTGGCTGGTATCGACTTGTGGTTTGTGTGAGTGGGTTGGGGTTGGGGTGGAAGGGTGAGGAGGGGGGGTTATATCCTGCTGCTCACACCCCTCCCGGTCACCCAGTCACCCAGTCACCCAGTACCCCGCCCCCCCCCCCCCCCACACACACACACACTACGGGAGTTATCTCGTTTCCGGGTCCCCCCCGCCCTTCCCCCATTCATCTAGATCTAGCTATAGGAAAACTCAGTGATTGGTTCCCTTCCACCCCCTTCTTAAATATAGCAATTTACTGCCCTCCTGTAGTAGGCCTTATGTCCAACAGTTACTCCCAGTTGTGCCCCTGGGAATCCCTCATTGGAAAAGGTAGTGAGGTGCATGTGAGAGGAGGGAGGTACTCCCGAGTTGCTCCCCCACCACCCCCTGTGCCTAACGTGGCGGGTCGGCCAACAGGCAAGACCCGGCCCGTTTAATTGACACGGCTCATGTAGTCCAGTCCTCCCCTGCTCTCCTTGCCCGGGTCAACAATAACTAACGTTACCCACACTGAGTAGTGTCACACCCCCTTACACAGGCCGCCAGGCACCCCACTGATACCATGGTTATCAAACCACGTGCCCCTACGCATTGCACTCCTCCTATCATCTACACCCCTAACACATTACAGTTTACTATAGGCTTTAGTGGATATTCTTACGCTATGGAAGTTGGACATTATTTTTATGGTGATATTCTTTTGTTTTACCCTTTAGGGGTCATGGGAAAGTATTGAAATATTGAAGTTTTTATGAGACTGTGTGTGTCTTGCTAGATGAAATTCGCCTTATAATCTGCAGATACATCAACATTTATAAGGTTCATCCACTACCACTACCTCTACCTTGCACCCCCTCCCCCACCCATAATCCTAGCACACCCAAAGCACCTATTTGCCCCTTCCCACACCCACCCACCCGCCACCACCACTTGCACATAAAAGGCTTCCCCTTTTTAGCCCCACCCCGTTTGTCTCCCAATAAACGTGGCCCATGTCCATATGCTTAAGTGAATTAGTCCAATCTTCAAAAGGCTTCTCCAAAGAAAGCTGTGAAGGCAGGGAGGCCGCTTCCGTGTGCCAAGTTTCCATATCGCCTTGTTCGATTAGCTTTTAAGGCAATAGCGTGAACCTCTAATAACTTGCTTATAATATGAGAAATATCCATCATTAATCTCTGCAACTTGTAGGTATTCCTCTAGCCTCTCCCCATGATAGTGACTGTAAACTTTCCAAGTAGTAGAGGGAAATGCTTGTTCATCGCAGGCGAACATCGGCCAGTATCACTGTAAGTAGTATATAGGAATTACCCTTCGTTACAGGCTATCACTGATCTTTCTTGGTTGTTTGTCGTGGGTGTTGTCAGTATAAGTAGCGTATAATAATTGAAGCTTTCTAAAGGTAACCCTCTCGAGCTCCCTAGACTGTTATATTTGAGTGACATTGCAAGGCATCAATGTTTTACCTAGCTCCACTTAAGTGTTCTTCTAATGGAATGTGCAGGGACTGTGAGACTTAAGGTGACACATTTCAGGAAGAATAAGGCGGGGAATTCCTCTACGTGAGCTAACAACTCTTGAGGCACGATCAGGCTGACCTTTAGTCTAGTTGGGTTAATTGATGGCCGCTATGCCATCGTTCTATACACAACTATTTTAGGATTTCGCATCTGGAAGGCCTGCACCAACAGTAGCAACATTTAGGCTTGATCATTTAAGGTACCATCATTTTAGAGGACCAGGAAGAACGAGGTCAGGAGGTAGGAATGGAAATGGACTGCATAGTACCAATTATAATATCATGGGTTTTGCAGCGAGAAAACCATTATAAAACTGATGTAGGAATAGGCGGTCGATCATAGAAAGCTGCTTGGCATATTTTGAATAATCTACCTAAACCGACTCAGGCTTCGATGAATGCTGTATAAGAACAATGTATATAGCTTTTAGATGGTAAATAATACATAAGGCAATGACATTTTTCATGTCGATACTGTCTGTTGTCCTATAATATACGCATGCAGCTGAGCATGCAACATAAAGTTCATAAACAAATCAAATGTCAGACACAATTACCTTCCGCACCTACTGTGCCATATGATTGGTATTTGATTGGCCCTTAATTGCACGTTGAGTGCTTCTGTAGAAAACGTTGTACATTACCGAGTCAACAATCAAGGGCCATTATAATCATGTCTAGACCAATCAATGGGCGTCCACTGTGTATGAACGGCAGATAGGGCTATAACGTTTGGAACATCGTTTTATATACAAAATGATGATTTACAATTCAGGTCTAACCATTGGTAGTTTTCCATGAATGAGCACATACTATGATTATTATGTCCCTTAAAACTACCGAACTTAAAATCTATCTACCCTATTAGTACAGGTACATGTACCCGTGGGAAAACATGTACAAGTACGTGCAGAACAGCTCATGGGCTTGTCCCAGAAAACAGCCATCCTATTACTCCACCACCACCACTACATCTTCCCTATGGCGCGTCCTCTTTTCCTTCTTGATGCAGGGAACCACAGGAAACATTGGACAGTGGGCAGCCAGCGTCCGCCCTATTCTCGTAGCCCGCTGGTGATAATCACATTCCGCGCCCAGTCACCAATCCACACAATTCAATAATGATAACATGGAAATAGGTCAGCCGGGATGTAGGACCATGAGTCACTCGTGTGTCTGTTGGGTTCCCCAGGAGCAGCTCCCATCAGCATGCCCGATGTGCGGCCCCGGCCAATGGGGGACATAGGAACCCCAGTAAACAAAACACCTTCTAAAGCTCCTTACTATGGCATAACGTTATATACGTTTAAAACGTTATTTGACGTAACATAACGATTTCTTGTTAGCTGGGAACACCTTCTGATACTACTAGAGATATACCCAAAACTATAATATTCACCAATAGGGTCAGTGAGCTACTGGTATCACCGTCGCCAGGACTGTTGTAATCTCTATCACTCAACATCATTATCATAGATACAGTCATGCCATTATAGTGCATGACATATAAAATACACGATCATACATATAATCTATAAACCTTCCTCCATCGTATCAGACAACACGACAGTGTCATTTCCTCTTTAAAATAACACAGGCACTATATATACCATTTCATCATCTTATTAGGTCCAGCATACGAAGTTTAGACCACCATGCACTAGTGTCCTCCAGCATTGAAATACAATTCTGTCTATGGTGCATTTTCCATTAGCCGATTTAGAGGTGCTGTCGGCCACTAGCTCGTCCAATCGGCAGGCAGTCGGCAGGTAGAGCCACAACAAACCACTAGTAAGTGTGATTCTTGTGGCTCTAGCTGCCGATTACCTGCCGATGGGCTATCTATCGGCCGACAGCACCTCCAAATCGGCTAATGGAAAATGCACCTAAGTGGGTGTCCCTCACTATTGATGAACAATAACACATTCCATGTACCCTACATTTTACAGGTAGCGATTACAAACGACTGTATAGGAGATGGTGTTCCTCATATCAATAGCTTTTTGTTGTTAACGGCGACGCACCTTCCGGTGATGAGCACCAATGTATAGAGCACGGTCTTATATCGACCTGTAGCATTAATGTTAATGGTGTGGCCATGATTCAATACACACTCTGAATGAGGTACTTAAAGCCACACCCTCCCTTATTGTTACCACCTTCAGTGCGTCTCATCTATATGCGTGTTTACAAGCAAATACCTCATTAGGATTTCACTTCGAATATCATAAATGTTTAGGCAGCTATCTTATGGTAGCTTAATGAAACTGTAATGCTGTTCCCATGATTAAATTGGATTGTCGCATTATATTCATAAGCAGTTACAATTGTATTCCGGTCTTCCCATGATAGTATGCGATAACCTGATAAAGACTAGTCTACATCCTTTAAGTTTGTCGACGGGTCATTTTGGGCTCATGGATAGACTGCAGCAAAAGTAATTCTGTACAATCCAGATAGCAGAAGGTCTCTAAATCTCAAACATAGGTTATCGATCCAGATCCCTAAAATCAACATCTATACTGCCTTGCTTTTTCTTGTCACATTTAGGAGTTGCGACCTTTGCACATAATCATCAGGTTTCTCTGGGGATCTGCCCTATTAATGTTCTTGTGGTTCACCAGGCTATTTTAGGATACATTGTGTCTCTCAATGTGTCTAGAATGTAAATAGGCCTAGCAGCCATAGCAGTTGGAGAGGGGGAGGTCTCTGCTTATCAGTCAGAAATAAAGGAACTGCGGCCCTCACATAGCAGTGATACCTCCAAGTTTAGGCCAATTAGGCGTTTTACCCTACGACTCGACCTCAGGTCCTCCACTGTCCGCCATCTTTGAATGGAGATGAGACGCTGGGACCTGGTGGGTGGTGATAAACAGTGGCGCCACCTTGTTGCCCTGAATCCCATGACCTCTGACCTCGATCAAGGGCAGAGACGACGTGCTTAACCTGAGAAGTCTCTGCTTTCATCTTTCACTCTGCTCTACTCGTCAATCTTCACTCCCCTCTCCTAGCTCCCTCTATTCTCCTTCACATTTATCACATCAGATGACCCCCCCCCCTGCGTTAATTGCCACATCCCCTTGCACCCCCCTCCCCCTATTTCTGTATATCTATATTATTCTCCTGCATACCCTCACATACTCTGCATATGTATAAAATTGCCTCTCTCCTCCTCTGCCCCCCTTCCCCTACACACCCAGTTCACAGTGTCCCTTTTTTGCTGTCAGGCCAGCTTCATTAGATCTGTGTCCCCTCAAGGGAGCCCGGCCGTGATGGCTTAAGTGGAGCCAGCCCGGCCGAGGAGCAGGTTAGGGCAGGAGGGTGAGCAACTCGAGGTGAGGAGCAGCTCTCGGTCCTATACAGATTTATGGTCTAATCGTGTGTCCCCAGCCGGGAGGTCTGTGACCACCAGGTCAACAAGTGCAGTCGGCTTAATGCTATGTCAACCCGGACTGGAACGGATTATGGTAGGAGCCGAGTGTTTATTTGGCTAATCAGTCTGTCTGACAATAGGCAGACTGCCATGTGGCATATACTTACTGCTAAAGTGACTTGCTACCTTTGTTACATAGTAGAGTTCACCAGGGTATCCACAAGGGCAGCATGTTGCATGGGTACCAGTCCCCGCCGCACGTAAATGTACTCTATGGTGTAAGGACTTTTGACAACAACGACATCACCCAATGACAGGGCTGAGACCAATGTGGGCCTAGATCAATGTACATGTCATCTCAAGGTACCACAGCTCTATCTACATCCATTGTTTCCTTAATTCGCATCGTCTGTTACCCACGGTGTGTGGCTTTCTCTGCCTCTCTGTTTGTCTGTCTGGCTGTCTCTCGCGCTAAGTCTCTCTGTCTCTGTCTCTGTCCCTGTCTGTATGGGGTTCCCACCTTCCCTCCCTCCCCTCCCTCCCGTGCATTTACACACAATCACCATGTCAAAACTACCAAAAGCATTATATCATAGTATTTACACTACCCCGACCAGTCGGGGCAAAGATAAAGATGGCCATGATATATAAAGGAAGCATGAACCACATCACATAATGCCGGATTGTACCAGCAGCGGGAGCGGCGCCATTCATGTCTCCTTTAATAAGAACTTCCTTTGTGGCCATCAGAGATAAGAAAAAAGTACATCTTACTCTGGATCAGGAAATGAGATAGGATACCAGCCGGCCATCAACCCTCTCCCTCTCTGCCGCTATTGCGTCAAGGCAGTCTTTATTTGCTTGAGTTTATTGTGCAGGAGTTGAGTGCGTGTTTTTTCTCTGTCATTTTTCCTTGTCGACGTTCCACTGCCGCTGCTCTTTGTACGGTCCACATGCGGATATCGATAAATGAGCTGGACGCGCAAATAGCTTTTCTAGGACAAAGGGCTGATGGGTAAATCTCTCAATTGCAGAGGTCTATAGAAATCGGGAGTCGAATGGGTTTGAGTTCCGCTGGCCTGCGATGCATGGGGAGGGGCAGGGGAATCCTTGAATCAGGCACGCAGTGTATAATTGATGAACTACCATTTACAGTCAGTGCACTATTATATATACATGCAGGATGTGGAACAGTAGACGCAGTCTATACCAGTTTATGTTTACCCTCGGGCAATGTAAGCATAATGTAGGGCTCCCCATTTATATTGATATACATTATAGGTTATGATGTACATGCCTTCTATAATGACTACAGGGGACTACATGGCTTCTGTAATGAATAAAGGGGACTACATGGCTTCTAAAAATCTACAGGGGACGCTCACGATTTCACTGATATTTCTATTTCGGTTTTCCATGATTTTATCTGAACCATCTGTTAAATATTCAAGGATGCTGTACACGCATTGCCCCTACCAATATTCTAGTGTTTTAAGCCACGACAGTTCAATCGCTCAATTTTATTTGAGCAGGCATGGTGCAGAAAAGAAACTGTGCAGGAAGAAAGAAGTGGCGATGTTTTATAGATGAGATCAGCCAGGGAGGAGGGAATGGAACAAGTGGGACGCTAAAAGGGTTTGTAGGTTATTACAATGATTTTACAATGCTAAGGAATGTTATTAAAAACCACATCCCCATCTTCTCTCATTGTTCTGGATTGACCTCTAATAAATGCTACCACTCTCCTAAAGTACTTCTAACCTCAAGTCAATGATTTCAGTAATTATTAATTGTACTTTAAATAATTACAGTGGGCCACCTTACTGGGTTAGCTGTTGCCAACTAAACCTTACATCCAGCGTGGTATTCCCTACCATTTCCTACTGTAAGAAGGCAGACCCTGAATTGGTGCCACTTAGATTTGCGGTAGCCTTGATGGCATTCTTAGCCAACATGTAATGTGTTTTTTCTGGTGTCCTTTCGTCATTGACACCTTGGTAACCAACAAAGGTTATAGCACCAGGTTTCCGCTGACTCTCCTCTAAACGATACCTCCGTTTCTGCTCATCACTTAAGTTTATGGTATAACCACATTCGACTATCCCAGACAACATTAATTCTGTCGCACACGTACTAATTAATTCAGAAACAATATTTGAGATAATTGCCCGTTTAGATTGACAATCACTTGATATATTTATATTTGGTGAATATGTGTAGGCCTAATGGTGAAGCCGGTTGTGAATATAAAGCATCTAAAGCTATAATTACAGACATATATTATTCAAACGTACATAAAATGTGTCCTGTACGTTTGAAGGCATGGCCTATGAAACATGTCCAATTAGCGTTTTAATAACTCTATAGAAAGAACCTGGCGAGGGATGTCACTCTATCCCAGTGGGCACCAAATTAAGGTTAGCATTGAATCAGCATTGCACCAACATTGAATCATCGTTGACAACCAGTTATCAATGTTGATTCAATGCTCTGTGCCCACTGGGATAGATACACCACTTGTCTGAGAAAATTCTAACACTTTGGGTTGTCCACGAATACCAAGTACTTAATTTTCTGTCTAGGCATATCCATCTACTACATTATACTTGTATGCATGTGTCCATCCATCAGATTATTACCCTGGTGCCCCCTCTGCCTGTGTATACATCATATCGCCATGAGCCAAGTTCGTTCACCAGCGTCGAACCATGCTGTATAGCGCATCTGGGACTACCTGTCCGACCCACCTGGATGAAGATTATATGATCATGATGCGGTGCTCTTAACCCTGAAATAGGAGCAGATGATACCTACCCGTGCTTTTATCCCTGAACCAAATAGCGGAGAATCACCATCGATATCATCATTTGTCCCAGGGAGATAAGGAGAGAGAGAGAGAGAGAGAGAGAGAGAGAGAGAGAGGAGAGAGAGAGAGAGGGAGGGAGAGGGAGGGAGAGAGAGAGAAAGAGGGAGAGAAGTGCATGAATCTCCTCTATGTAATAGTTTTTATTTCGAGATAAAGTAGTCTTGAATGAACTATATGGACGTGGGCAGTATATTTCATTATCGGTGGCCATGGCGGGGTGGTGCTATGATAAATATTGGCTGACTCCCCAGGCCCCTAGTCATATCTAATTGGCAGCATCCCAGGGAGGTGCATACGCACCCTAGCCCCCCCACATCTACCATACTCCCCAGTGGGTTTATCTACTGTAAGCCACAGGCCTGCGCTCTGCACAGACACAGGCCTTGTTTATGTAAGACTTATGAAGCTGCCCACACACTCCTATATCTCCCATCCACTCAGTGTGATGCGTAATAAAAGCAGGCAAACAAGACATAAAGGACCCCATTCCAATTTAACCATCTCCTAACTTTATCAGGATGTCACCAGAGGCAGGCTTATGTGAGGAGCGTCTGCAGGCATTTACTATATAGGAAGACACTGCAGCTGCCCTTGGGCGTCTTGGTTGGTAGAATGGGACCTTGGACAATAGAGTGAGACCTTCTGAGGATATTGTGAACCTTAAATTTCCGCGCATAACCCGCACCACATGTATGACCCGCACCCGAGTTTGGGAGAATCATATAATCCGCACCTGGGGTCTGAAAATTGCGATTTTAGTACTGTTATATACTTTGATACCTCTCATATTACAACCTCTAGACATTGAGAATGTTGTATAACCCACACTAGAGGTTTAGTTCGCATATAACCCGTGGGTTATACGCGGGAGTATACGGTAGCAGCAATATATTCAATTTTGGCATCTCCACCATAACAATATAATAATAAACCCTTTCTCAAACTGTATTTATTGTCTAAATGTGGATACCTTACTACAGGAGGGTATCAGAGTAATCAGTGATATACATAATTATCTGCTATATAAGTACTGGGGCAGTCATGAATATTCAAACGCTATTGTAACTCAGCACAGTAGGTCTAATGTGCATAAATAAGTGTCGCTAATGCAAGGAGACCCAGCATTAAGTAGTAATATTGCTAGGATACTGCCCCCTCCCCCATACCCTGGAGCTTGATTGCTTTCCACGTGCAGGCTTTATTAAAGGTTTACATAGGGTGACAAGCCCAACCCACGGCGCCTTACATGAATCCTCTTACTGGAGCCTGGTGGGAATTCCACCGGTAAGGTCTGTAAGTCAGCACCATACGTCTGAGCAGTCGTCCTACCCCTTTGTGCAGCCTGCCAATGTATGATTGGGAGCGCCATTGGGGGCACCTGGTGCTTCTGGCAGTACTTGCATCCCAAAGCTGAATGAATGGCAGGTCTGCCGAGCAGCTCCGATCCAACTGGGAGTGGCTCAGAACAGCTGAAGCAGCCCAGGAAACCCTGCAGGCAGCTTATGTACACCTCAAATAGTACTGAGGGATCTCGGTAACTCTAAGTGACTTGGACCAGTAGCTCTGATCAGCTTTGATATTTTTGGGACATTGCTTGATCTAGAACCCCCTTCTCTCCTCCACTCAGTTTAGGCCCATAAGGGTCACAGGCAGGGTTATGTGACCATGATCAACAGCTAGTAGACTGAAGTGTCTTGTTAAGAGCACCTCTGTGCCCTCCAGGGTGACCCCGACTATCACCCTGTCTGCTAAGTCCCAGGTGACTTAAACAGCTCGCACCAGCTGGCCCCGCAGCCCATCAGCAGTGCCCACCGGGCCAGACCAATTCTGAGCAGGTACAAGTCATTCCCGGTTATTCTTTGAGCTTCCGGTGGAGCATTGACCTGCTTAACATAAATTTGTATGTATAAGCTGGCAGGAGGCCCTAGGCTGTCACGCCTGGGTCCCTAGCCACCCGACAGTTTAACCTTTAGCGGCGTGGTAGCGTGCCAATAGGTTCCTGTCAATAGGGGTGGCTGTATAATAGGTGAGGCATACGCCAGTCTCAGGAGTGATGAGTGGGGTAAACACATGGGGGCTTTACCTTGAGACTGGTGACATTTTGATGATGATTTATTCGAGTAATACCGACACGTATGACCTTGCAGGAAATAGGAGAGTATTAAATGAATTCTGCTCGCTGTAGAATGCATTGTAACTAATGTAATTTTATTGCCATCTCTCAATGTTACAGAAAATAGCTTACGCTTGCTAAAGTTGTGGGACACAGTATGTTATACAGATGGTATTTAATGTCTAGTAGTTGAATATTTATATAATGAATACAACGGCTCATTAATAGGGGGGGGTGATAAATCTACTTTTCTTCGGGGACAGGCTCAAACTATGCATTTGGGTCCAAAAACACAGGAAATCACAAAAATATTTTTTTCTGACCCCCGTGACCCCCCCGTACATAGGGTCCGAAGATCGGCCGAATAGTGAGAAAACAGCCCAAATTCAGGCTTTCAGATTCCTTCTAAAATCAAGTCAGGACTCCATGAAAATGGTCAGAAACCTTCATATGGGACCCAAAGAGACCATCTAAAGTCATATTGTTGTGATTATAGGGGTGTTTCCCCCTCTGGGGTGGTGGTTCGTCCTCGGTAAAATACCAATAAATCAGCTTTTTTGAAGGCATTTGCTCCCTTACAATCACATCCGTATACTGCCGTAAAACATCATCAGGACACCTAATAAGGCAGATTAAACCCTTCGAGAGGGTCCCCTCTTTCTGTTAACTCCCCTCTATGACCCCCCCCCCCCCAGCATGCACCAATAGCCATCAGATAACTCTCCCCCCCCCCCCTTCGCCTCTATATTACCCTATACTGAAATAATGTATTAACATAAGACCTGTCTGATAGTTTGAACCTTTCTTGAGGGCCCCCTGTTCCTGTTAACCACCCCCTATGACACCCTCCACCCCATCCCCACCCTCACCCCAAACTAACAGGCATGAAATACCCCCCCCCCTCCCCCCACCTCTGCTCCATAATACTCAGTGCAACCATCAGCCCAACCCTCCCTCCATGTGGGACAGTGGTGTGGTTAAAAGAGCCCCCCCCCCCAAAAAAAAAAACAAAAAAAAAAAAACCAATGAGTGAGCTGGGTCCTTGAGATCACCCTGGTAGGTGTATCTACTGCAGCTAGTAGAGGGATACTGTACTTCAAGTCAAATTTGGGTTCAATATTTGGTTTAATATCAAGATGTGTATTCATCTGTCCTCAAAGTTTGATATTAGGTTCTACCAACTTACCCTTTACCCCATATAGGGGATGGCATAGATCTACCAAGCACCATGCCTATGTTATATTTTCATATATCTGAATATTATAGCAGCACCCTCAGATGTTGCATGTATGCCCGTCTTTGACAAAACCTGATCTTTAGCATTGCAAATGAGGTATCAGGGTTACCTACCCCTCCCCATAATATAATTGCAGGGTTTATTATTGGCTCCAATAATATTTAGGGTTCAGAGTATTTACTTAACACCTCAGAGAATTGAATTAAATAATTATCTCTTGTCTTTTGTCTGGGATACTAACCATGCAAGGTGAAGGCTAAAGGATATGGACACCAGTCCTTATTTGGAGTCATTTGCAGGCTCCCTCCCCCCATCACCCCTCTGCCATCCATCATTCTATGCATTTAACAACTTGGTTAACTTGGAGGAGAGTCAGGGTTTTTATTTATTGTAGTATCAGGTGATTAGTGATGTTAATATTAGATCTCTGCTATAACTATTATAGAATTACTATGTATAATAAGTGTAACAACATGAAGCAGTCATCTTGACTATGAATACACATGGGGTGAGGTACTAGGCATAGAATGGAGGGGGGACTGTGATCATTGGTAGGGTAACTCAAAATGAATATAGAGACCTTTGAAAAGGGTATTATCTATCTGATCTAAACTCATTTTAATATGTTGACAATTCAAATATATTGAAGCAAAGGCCCTCCAAAATTTGGGTTATATTCATGCAATCACAAGAATATAACCTGTAATAGTCTCTTTGGGTCCCTTATCAGTTTTCTGTTGAGGTGGTGAAGCCATTCATGTATGTATGATGAATAAATTATAAGAGGTCTGATGGTTGGAGTTCTTGATGGACTGAGGTAGGCCTCCTCTTATATCTGTATAGGGTAAGGGAGGAGGTCTGGGCCCCTTCCATATCCCCCACCCCTCTTTTAAACACACCATTGTCTTACTCCCAAGACAGGCTAAGGTGTCTGTGGATGACTATTGATGTTCAAAGATCCTGACATTCTGAGTACAGTGTAATATAGAGGCGAGGGCGGAGGGGGGGAGGGAGTTATCTGATGGCTATTGGTGCATGCTATGGGGGGGGGGGGGGGTTAGGGGTCATAGGGGGTAGTTAACAGAAACAGGGGGCCCTCCAGAATGGTTCATGATGATGTTTTATGGCAGTATAGGGACCTGATTGTATAGGAGCAGACGCCTTCAAAAAAGCTGATTTATCTGTATTTTACCATGGACACACCCCCTCCTCAGAGGGGGAAAAACCCCTATAATCACAACAATATGACTTTAAATGCTCTCTTTGGGTCCCAAATGAAGGTTTCTGACCATTTTCATGAAGGCATGGTGAGGTTTGAGTAGGAATCTGAAAGCCTGAATTTGGGCTGTTTTCTCACTATTTGGCCGATCTTCGGACCCCATGTACGGGGGGGTCACAGGGGTCTGAAAAAAATATTTTTGTGATTTCCCGAGTTTTGGGTCCCAAATGCATAGTTTGAGCCTGTCCCTGAAATCGTACGACAAAATTAGCCATTTAACACCCCCCCCTATCATTAAGCTCAGCGACACATATGTATACTAAATTAGGATATTGGCAAAGGTAGGACACCATACATAGAGGCTAATCCTGTACTGAGAGATAAGACGGAAAGGTGAAAGGCAAAGGGGAGGGTGTGCAAGGAGAAAGGGTCACGAATAGAGGTTAATAAGGCAACAGAAGACCCCGGGTCTGTTGGGGGGTGGGGGTGGTGGAGGAAACAGTGGGCATTGATTGAGGGTATAGGATTTCCTCCTGGGTCTGCAGCATATATCCCGGTCTGTGTGTGACATGGCCAGGAGCAGCTCACATCGCTGACAAAGAGCAGCTCTGACCCAGCCAGAAAGCCGACACCTCCACATGCCTCGCAGCATGCCCCAACCTACCCTGACCCTGCACCCACCGCTGCCTCCAGCAGCCATTTAATTATATAGACCAACCTCTTCCTTAAGCCCTGCCCTCGTATTCACCATTCAGCATCTTGACCCTGACAGAATCCAAGACCCATATTGTCAGCCAAATCCCCTTTTGCCATCCCATACTCTGCAAAGACAGCGTGTAGGTCTCTCTCTCTCTCTCTCTCTCTCTCTCTCTCTCTCTCTCACTCTCTCTCTCTCTCTCTCTCTGTCCCTGTTCCAACGCCCTTATTCTACTCTCGAGGATTGCCCGGGGTAATATCTATTTGTTTATATATTTATAAGTATACATGACCAACAGACTAAAGCACATTATGCAGCCACACAGGAATAGTGTTGAGCATTCTAACAAGCGTTAGCTTTGGATGGAGTTAAAAACATTCCCTTTTACCTGTGTTGATCATAAAGGTTGAAGCACCCTTTCTGGGATATGGGAGTGGACATGGTGACAACAATGGTGATGTATGGTAACACGAGTGGGTGTGTCGATACAGCTATTTCTATGGGAGAGTGGGAGACTCTTGTTACTATCCAGAACATTATTATTGTTCACCATAACTAAGCTGATCCCCATACACACATAGTGTATATTCATTGGCTGTAATAAGTTCTCAAATAGGCAAAGAAAATATCCCACCCAAAAGATGAACTGAGTAGCTATTGCCCTGATTAAATGCTGATAAATTTCCATGATGATGAAAATATCTCTTGTGTAAAGCTCTGCCTCTTTCTTTGTAGGCCTACATTTAATTATCCCTTGAAGCGCCATATTGTGTTTTAATGTACTATGCCCTTTGGTGTTATGATGCATGAATGCAGCCCTGGCGAGCAACTCGGAGAGCACAATATTCATCTTTATGTTTGTGTATTTCAATGTATATGACACAAAGGTTTGGGAAGAAGTCTGTGCTACACGTACCTCACACCTGACTGGGATACGGCATACTAAACTATATTATAGTGGGCAGAAGCTAATGTTCTTAGGAAGGTTATTATGCCCACAAGGTTCCAATGTGACACTATGGGGATGCCCATTATAGCCTATCCATATATAAACATGTTATAAAGGAAAGCCCAGTGTGATTATCGTCACGTTCATGAGAATAGAAAAGGGTTGTTGATAACACTTTCAATGAATGTTCTCATGGTTATAGATTGTGACTCTGGCAGCCATGCATATGCAATGTTTAACCGGAATCTCATTTCCCCTAGTAGCTATAGTACACATACCCATCACAAACGCTGTACCTAAACTAAAGGGGACAGCACCATCATATTACTGAACCATATGAAACCTAAGCCCACCCTCTTAAATCTCCCTCCTCATATGCATATACCAGATTATGTGGTATTTATGTATGGACCTGCTGTACGGCTGGAAACACGAGAGGATGTAAAAACTGGAGTTTCTTTAATCACTCAAAATAATTTCTCCAGCGATTTTCTTCAATCGTTCAAAATTATTCAACTGCCAATTTCCAATCGTTCAGGTTCACCCCCTTATTCCGCCACTGTGTAACACCTTCAACCCCTAGCCGATGACGTCATTCGTGAACATTCCCTTTAAGAGGACCTGATTGTGTTTTAGTGCAAAATATATTGTAGTCTAAGTTTCCTTTAATAGATAGATAAGGCAAAGTCTGCACAGGCTGAAGGTTGATTCCATTAACATTGCATTTCAACACTATAATTTAGAGTACTAGTAGGATTGAATAACACGGAAACGGATTTAAGCTACTGCTATGATCATATGGGGGCCGTTATTCTGTTATTCTAGTCTAAAGGGCATTTCCTTCCTTATTTGCATGTAGCATACACAACGAGAGCATTGCCTTTTAATCTGTGCGCCTGGGGTTACAGCACAGTCGGGAAATCCGCATAATCAGATAATCAGGAGTTAATTCTTCCCGTCCTCCTATTCTGTACAAACACGGGCTATCTAAAGGGATGGTCATTACTAACAACAGAGGGGAGTTTCTATGCTTAGACAATGAATTATTCTCTGGAAGGGTGACAAGATTTGTTATCTCCTCGTTTGAACTATATCGTTTGAACTATAACATGCTAAGCATGAGGCATCCTCCGTTCTGGAGGGCTTGAGACTTTTTCCCTCCCCCCCCCCCCTCCCCTCTCTAAAGAAGTAGAAATTATTTCTTCGCCCCCTTCCCCACTCAAATGAACCAACCCGCGCCACTTCATGTTGTTGATAATGACCACTCCCTCATTGTTCTGGACGCTACTGTATTTCCCTTTTGCATCCCTTGTTAGGAATTCAGCACCAGAGGCAACCCACATGTTTGAGTGCATATTGAGATGTTGTTCTGTCATCCACAGCCATCCATGGGAAAGTATCAGCAGATCTGGCAGTTGGGAAAAGTCATGTGGGATTGCATAGATTGGTTGGGGGATGGGTAGTTCGTTTATCTTGCTGGCACAACATATCATCCCGAAGTGAATCAAACACCGTAACCCAAAAAGAAAGAAAAATCCATTTTACTGTCCTTTCTTTACTTGTAAAGTCTACATGTATAGCATCTGGGATTGATCATTTACAATTGCATAGACACTATATTGGTTGAGTACCCTGGACCAATACAAAACTCTTTTAATTATATGTTGATATTCACTAAGATTCACTCATTTTATAATAAGTCTAACCAGAGCAATATCTAGCTCTGGTTACCTTTAGCACCCCTTCAATGTGATAGCCTGGGGAGCTTTCTATCAGGAAAGCTCCAACACCAACCTACATATCCACCTACATCCTTTAACACTATCCATCCCACCACAACATCCCACCCGTGCTCATCTCATAGACGCCTGTCACTATTCAGGCATTGTCTATTAACTGTGCATTGATGTAACTCTACCCCCTACTCTAGCCCTCCTCTGTGGTATCCCCCATCCCCCACAGCCCCTAGCGGCCAATTGGTGGCTTGCATGATGTCTGCTTATTTCAAACCCCATCGCTGACGAGCACAAACGTGATTACGCCAAGCTGTACGATTCTGTCTGACTCTGAGGGATCTTTCTCTCTCCCCTTTCTCTGTCCCTGTCTCTGTCTGTCTGTATGTGTGTGTGTCTGTCTGTCTCTGTCTCTGTCTCTCTGTCTCTTTCTCTCTCTGTCTCTCTGCCTCTGTCTCTGTCTCTCTGTCTCTTTCTCTCTCTCGCTGCCCTCTCGCTCTCTCGCACCATTCTTCCTATTGCATTGTATCTCTTGCTCTTCACGCCTCTCTCGCTGCCCGATATTGTCTTGCCATGCCTTGCTCCTTTTAGCGTCTCCCCCCCCCCCTCGCTGCTGCAGACATCATATGAGGTGTTTGGTGACCGTTGGGAGATGCTCAATGCGTTAATATGGCATTGTCTGCAAGGCACGACCAGCATCGGAAATCACATGCCTTCTCTCCCACCTCCCCTCCCCTATTGCACTGATATTCTGACCGTAGTCAGTACTGCCCAACAACTCAGTCACAAGTGATTAACCTAGTATGTCAATTTTGGCACCTTACACTACCAATCTATGTTAGTTAATATTCTCAGGTTGGTCAGTACTGACCAACCCACTGTTGTCTTTCCATGTCTATTGGTATTATGGTTAATTTCATTCAGTAAAGCATTAGTCATATTTTGCTTTACCTCAGTCACTAGGGTTTGAACTAGGAAGTTATTCTGATGACTATCTCTTGGACTAGTCTGGGATAGCCACTACTGACTAAGGTCCCTAGCATATAGAGAATCAGTGCACTGCCTCTGAATCAGGGTACCTATCAGTAGAACCTGCAGGGAGAATGTTCCCCACATTCCACTCAGTCATTCTATTTGTACCAATCAGCATAACAAAAGCTGCACCCATACTTGTTTGCTCCTGCGCATGTATGTTTTCTGGTTTTAGAGCTTACGTGCATTGAATATACTTAGAGTAAGGGCAGAGCAAGTGTATTCTATTACACCAACAACCAGGCATTTAATCCATAGCAAGCCGACTGAATACATATAAAAATACAAGTACCTATTCTTGTTCATTAATGTAGTTCTCTCTGACATTATAATGTACTAGTGTTATAGACATAGTACTACATTATATGTGGACAGTCGAGGGAAAAGGGTCCTCCAAAGGTAAAACTCAATTATAAAATTGAGGTCATCAGCTTTCCAGTGATATATTTCGTTAGCAGGTACCACTTCTAGTTGCTGAGAACTGGCTCGTTGAATATGTTTGGACACTGTCCAATCTCAAATGCCAATAAGCTCTATCTTAATTTGTTTTACAGATATCTGTATCTAATTAGCATAATTACGAAAATTCCTAAATTTCAAACATTTGGTCACAGCCTTTGATCTTAAAATGGGATTTACATTCCGTATTCAGCATAGACATCTTTGTGGGGCCTGTGATCATTAATTTCTAAAAAAAAATTCAATTTAGAATGAAAATTATGGTTCCATGGCATCCAACAAGTGCAAAAACACCAATTTAGGCCCAAAAACGTTCTTTTTACATTCCAAATATGGAAGGTTTTCACTAAAGTTGGGATTTTCTAAAGTGGCTTATTGTATTCTCCATCAAAAAGTAGTATAGAACAATTTTTATGATATTTTGAACATTGTTGGCTATATGGAGCCCCCTAGTGGCCAAAGTTGGAACTAAAAATCCCCCGCGGAGGTCCCTTTTCCCTTGTTGATCCACATATATATATATATATACAACTATATATATATGTATATATATACAACTATATATATATATATATATATATATATATATATATATATATATATATATATATATATATATGTATGTATATATATATATATATATATATATATATATATATATATATATATGGATTGTACAAAATATATAAAATGGCAAACGTATGTGTCTTATTAATAGTGAAATTATATTGCCTAGGCCTAGGCCTAGTGGTAAAACATTGCTGCCAGCATTGGCTGCTAGCATTAGCATTCACGGTGGCATACTGCAGTGTTGGAGAACACTGAGCTGTCTCCCTGTGCCCTACACAGACGTCTATATGAGTACAGTGGCCACGGGATTATTAGTGTGGGATTCGTTATTTCCACTCGGCTACACCGTGAGCCTGGTGCGGGGACACAAAGGGGTATGTAGCCTGTAAGGTAGGGGGTTGTTATCATGGCAGATAGGAGGACGATGCCGCTGGTGATAAGGAGCCTAGCCGCCAGTTCTAATCAATCACGACTGTCACAGGCAAGGGGGGAAGATAACAACCAAATGTCGGGTCAGCTGAGGCTTCTGACGTCATCTGTGTCACTCTCTCTGACAGCTTACAGAGCCACACTAAGCTTTTAGAAGTTATATCAGGCCCCTGCCACCTGCACTGCCCCCTCCTAGTATCGACCACAAGGACAAAGAGCTCCCTCATCCTGTAGTGTGATTCCCTACCCTGTCCCCCTACCCTCTCCACACATCACTTTAATCCAGAAGACTTTCTACAGCATCTTACCCTTATTCATCCTTGCGTATTGCTTGTTACCTGCTCAACCCCCATTTTGTCCACATTCCCCTTTACCATGCGTGCGTAGTAACTGACCAGTGGAAACTGCTCACTAAAATAATTGGGAATATCATAGAGTTTAAATGGATAATATGAGACAAGGAATTTACATAGATTGCTCTCTTTGTGTTATATGATACACATAGGATATTTTATAATACACAATTCTATTGTCTTTTAGGATTGTTGGGATCATGATAAGAAATAATAACTATACACTACATGTGTTAGATGCATGAAGAATGGTAAAAAAAAAGACTGAATGCTATCTACTTACTACAATGTAAGTCTCCTATGTATATCCTTTGCAAAACATAATTTAGCCTTTAGCAATTCCGTTTTGCGATAAATCAGCAGTGAGTGTACCCCCATGCTGCTCATCTATTGGGCCTTGGACTCTTGTCTAGCCTCCCTGCACGTGTATTGATCTCACGTTTTATAACTTTGATTTTAGATTCGGCCTTTGTATACACCTTGTGCCATGTACTCCATCCCTTCCCGCTGCCAATCCCTCTCCCCTCATACTGGTACAAGTGGCGGTACGGAAAGGGGCGCCAGTGGACCAGGGGAACACCCTCAGTCACAGGGGAGGGGGGGGGGGGGCTGAATATCATGTGTAGCCCCTCCCAATCAAAGCTAAAGACTAAAAACCAAATACTAATTTTCTATACAAGTCCTTGTTTATTTTATTTTTGCATTAGATGGTATAGAATAGCAATCAGGTATATGCTTTATACTTGAAAATATAGAAAGAGCTTATTCAACTCGGAAATGATCTAATTCCTGATCTTACAGAATTCACTGGGAAAACAAGGTGTAGGTGTAGGTGTATGAATAAAGATAGTGTAGCACAGTTGCACAGCTGCGTATCAATATGAATTTAGGAACCTAGACTACATAATCATCAGTCCTTTTATATCGCACCACCATGCATTTATAAGCTGGTACTTTAACCTGGTTTGGGTGGGCTTTCTTGGGTCCCCATCCCCCCAAATATTCCTATGTTGTACTTCATGTAGCATGTCCTGCGTCATACCTACTCTTGCCCTCTCTCTTTCACGCCAAATTCCCCTGCCACCTCTTGTCCTCAGACTTCGTTTCCTGTGACATCCTTCTCGGTTCATTCACGTTAACTCGTCCCGTTACTGCCGCAGCTGCCTCCCCTGTGACTATACAAAATCACAATGAGGACGCTCTAGGGAGATCAGATTCCCTGTTCACTTTTTATTAGAGTTCTGAATCTATATCGGGAATCCTGTCACGGTCACTGCCCTCTGCAGACTCAGAATGTGCCCTTTGCTTTTGTCCGGGTTTGATCCCCGGGATATGCCGAGCGCCAAGGTCACGCAAGCTAGCGCCAAGATCACGCAACATGACTATACCTACACAGGTAGCGACATGTCTCTTTTTTATCACGTCTTCTATATGATATACACGACTGCAGCAAACCCACAGCATATTATTGGCTTGCTGTTACTAGGGTTGCTTCTGAGAAAGGCCAAAAATAATCTTCTTTGTTGGCCTGCCACAACCTTTTGCCCCATATTTACCGCCAAAGCAGTAAGACAAGTGTTCTGTATTCCAAGAAGTGTAGATGGTAAATGATACTGAGGAATCTTTTTTTGTCTAGTTAAGAGCATTGTTGACATTTTTCAACATTCTGCGTCCATAGGCCTTAATACCACAGCCAAAGATAATTATTTCATTTCAAGAAAACAAGGTAAATAAACTGTGAAGTGAGTATCAACGCAACGTCATACACCAAGGTAAATAAACTCGCCTGTCAGACAAATGACTTACTTTCTTTTAACTAGTCATTTATCCGCGAGGCGAGTTTAATTATCTTATTTTCTTGAAATGAGATAATTATCTTTGACTGTGATGTACTTAGTTAGGGCAAACAGGTAAAGGAATGTGGTACTAAAATAGTCCTAGTCACATTATACTTCTTGGAGACAAAGAGGGCATAAGTTGGTGATGTCCACAATGGTTCTAATTCGTATGGGTTACACGAGGTTATGGGTTTGGGCTTGTTCAAATGCAAGACAGTAAGGATGGATTGATTCCTTCTGTTGCATGCTGATAGGTTAGACCCTGCTACCTGTACAACATTGCCATATGACATTATTCCATGGTTTCCCAGCTACATTATAGGTGTATGTTGTGATATGTGAGTGAGACATGCATGTACATGTATATGGTGCCAACCCATGTCATGGTCGTGCACTTCAGTGCACACATAAAAAATCTCCATCCTATATAACAAGGTAGAGCAGACGACAGGAACATACATCCGGAATGTTCCCTGTGAGTTGCAGTCAATGCATAAATGTCCGTGTTCAGCAGGACTGGTACTAGCCTGGCGGCGGTGAACTCTTCCCAAGAGGAGGTAGGAAAAAGGGGAGCAACTCACCTCTAAAACAGACATGTCCGGAGTTGCTCACGCAGACGACAAAATGTGCATCACGCAACACTACAACATGCAAACACCACCACAACGTGGTCCTACAACCCAGCTTACATGTCCGTTACCATCCACTACCACCACCACTAATACCAAAAATTAGTCCCTATAATTATGTATAACAACAATTTCTTAGTCCACAAACAACAACAGCAATAATTATGGTTTCGACACAACCAGACTGTGTATTAATTACACTCATTACTTAGACATTTAACATTCATTACTTAGACATTTAACATTTAACTAATTTGTATGGTTTTAAGTTACAATGTGGTTATGGCTGCACGCATACTCAAAGACGTTAATATGAAGATGGATTTCGTCTGTATCATGCTGATATTCTAGACCCCATCACTATATAAAATTACCCCATGGTTCCTCAGCTAGACATTCTAGATTTACAGCACTTTGAGAGCTGTATGCGTGTACATGTATATGATATGCCACACCCATATCGTGTCTATGTACTTCATGTACGGTAAACATGAATTGCCCATACTACACAACGGGGTAGAGAAGATGACAGGAACATACGTCCTGAATCTTCCTTGCCGATTGCAGTCAAGTCAATGCATCAATATGCGTGTTCAGCATGACTGGTGCCAGCGGTGAAATCTTCTGTAGAGGAGGTAGGGAAAGAAAACCAGTAAGCTGAAGCTGACATGTGTTGAGCTACTCACGCAGGCCGCGAAATGTACATCACGCAACACCACAACATGCAAAGACCACCGCAAGGCTGTCCTACAAACCAGTATAGATATCCTTCGGCATGCACCTCTACCCGTACTATTACCTATAACAAAAACTATCCTCCTATGAATAGAGACAGTCCTCTGTATCAGTGTATATTAACACCGTTTAGATAAAACCAGGCTGGTTTTTTTTTCATGTATCATCATTAGTGATTGCAGATGCAACATTAATGTGGTCCCTGTATCTACTCGCTCTCTTTCGATTTTGTTTATCCTCGTTCCATGAAAGAAAGCAATTACGAGTAATAAATATGATGACATCTTTTTAGTTCCCACTGCATACTGGGTGGCTTTTTATACAGCGTTTGATTTAGAACTGTGTGCAGATAAAGGCTATTGACCAAAACAGCCGCCATAGAACATGTTATCCAAAACAGATAAGCATTACACACCATCATATACCTGTTGGCTCAACCACATTGCATGCCTTGCCAACGTGCATTATTTAGTGAATGGGCCATCCCGTCCAGCAGAACCGTTGGCCGCGATGAGTCACATTATGAGTAGTTAAACAGTCAATTCATGTTTACAGATGTAATGTACTGTAGGCCTGCACCTATACCATGTACACATCACAGTTTCAGAGCGTGGCCTAATGCAAGGGCAACAGTTCAGTGGCGTCAATTATTATGATACAGTGATGAAGAGGCAGTGAACGAGACTGACAGAGAGATAGATAGAAAGAGCGCGTGGTGGAGGTAGATGAAGAGAACAAACTAATCTAGATCGATTAAAAATGTAAAAATATGTACATCCCTAATAGTTGTATCATCAGCCACTGTAAAAAAAATAGAATGAGCTGCTCATTTATGTTCTTCACCATATAATTGAGTTACTGCTATTAAATAAGAACCCTGCTCTATGCCTAATACTGACGACTCAGCTTCTTACCATTGTAGCATGCCTGATACGCTATAATAGCTTACCTCGTGCAGGCTGCTGGTAACATATGGCAGGCTGTGGGAGTGCCTTATTTATGCCTGTCACCCATTATGCCCTTTCAGGAGGACAGCTGAGGCCAGCTGCAGCCTCCATCCATCCATCACCACACATCAGACAGCCTTGTCTTGTGGCTACGTATACAGGCCCCTCCTCTCCCACTATATATATAAACAGTGTGGGAATAGATACATGTGTGTAGAATTGGTCCAACGGTCTATGGGGAGTTGTTTAGTGGAGCAGTGCATTTGGGATTTTCGCACTGTACACTGTACTTTATACTTCTATAAAACCTAGTGTGATTTATTTTAAAATCTATCAACAATACTATTAAAATATGTATTTTAGAAACGTGCATAATTATATCATTAGGAAATTACTGTCTGTCGTAATGAATTTCTGTTTTTGCGCCGGACAATATTATGCTATTGGTACTTTATACCAGGTTCCCTTCTTACACAGGTCACATGATACAGTCATGGACCATGGATGTAGCAGTATATATAATAGGTGCTTTACATCAGGTCCCCCTCTCACACAGGATACATGAATTGTGGAGGTAGTAGTATATACAATTGGTGCTTTACACCAGGTCCCCTTCTCACACCAAGGTATATGAAATGTGGAGGTAGTAGTATATACAATTGGTGCTTTACACCAGGTCCTCATTTTACACAGGACACACAAATGGTCGGAATGGTAGCTCATACCAAGAGAAAATCATTATGTCTGTTAGCCGCTTGCGCAACATGCACCATTCCCAGCTTATGTTTCGGGTATGCATTGGTTCTGTGAGAAGATTGCAGATGAAGTCTTTGCTTTTTATTCACTTTTTTTCTTCTATTTCCATTGGAGGGAGTAATCTACCCAGATCTGAGATACTCCCAGGTTGAGCTTCAGCAGTTGGGCCAAACTTGCTATCAGTGGATGAGGTTTGTTATTCTATGGAGGCATACCAGCGCATAATAGCGGGCATTATCACGTGTTATCTTACTTGTTGAGTCTACAGATGATACTAGGTTACCCTACAAATATTGCTTGGTGACTATAGAGATGTAAACGAGTCGTGGTGACCATACAAAAGAGGCTAAGTGAAGAATGAAAATAACGCACTATTGTAGTACATGTACTTCTGAAGTTATACGGTGCCATTGTTCAGTCCCAGAAGGTAGACTACAATGGCATGTAGGCGTATACATATGCACGACGACGATTGTATAATATATTCCTTCATAATGATAAGACCTAGAAGGATTCTGATCATCTGTCTTCCTTCAATGCTCAGGCTATGAACAGGCTCACTTTCATTAGGGAGTGTTCATTATTTATGGCGGGGGGGGGGGGGTGAGCATTTGAGGGGGGGGGCAATTTTTTTTAGGGGTATTCAAAGGGGGGGGGGCCTTTTTTTTTACCCTATTCTTAGGGGGGGGCCTTTTTTTTTAGGGGTATTCCTAAAAATGTCGCGAATTTAGTACATTGAAATGTCGCGAATTTTGGTAACAGCATGTGAGCAGTATAGTATGTATCGGAACGGGACTATAGTTAACTACCGTTTATTACTCAATCGACCTGCAGCCAATCAGAGGCCTCCATTTGGTCACGTGACCGGAAGTGACCTACTTAGGGGATTAGTGGTGACGTCACGTGACCTAGTTAGCCAATCAGAGGCCGCCATTTGGTCACGTGACCGGAAGTGACGTCATATGACCTACTTATGGACCGGAAGTGACGTCATATGACCTACTTAGGGGACCGGAAGTGACGTCATATGACCTAATTTAGGATCACGTGACCGGGAGTGACCTGATGAGTCACGTGACCGGAAGTGACGTCACATGACCTAATGGCCAACCGGAAGTGAGTGACCTCATTGAGGATCACGTGACCGGAAGTGACCTGATTGACCACCTGATCGGAAGAAGAAGAAGAAGTTTTTTGTTTAGGAAGTGAGGGTCTTTAGGATCACGTGACTGGAAGCGACGTCGTCACATGAGTGACGCTTTAAGAGACTGCGCGACTTACTAGTAAAAGAAGACGTATGAAAATAAAAACACAACAATAATTTATTTTATTTTTTTTATTTATTTTTTTTCAATCTTGATAAACACTCTATTTTTGAAAAGATGCACTCAATCAAGCAATAACAATTTTTTTTCATATCTCTAAAGGACTCGTTGTCACACCGTCAGAATGCACGCGACGCTTATAATACAAGTAGCGCACGCCGTCTTTCTCTATGGTGTAGGTGACCATTTTGTTTCGCACCACTTTGAAATTTCTATTTACAGCAATGAGAGTTTTTCGTTGGCGAAGAACATCCAAGAAGTCGTCTGGTTCCTGAGGGTTTTGTTTCTTCTGTACGCCTTTTGCACTCCATTTTTTGGATTTTCTTTCACCGGTGTCGCTGACTCGATCGTAGCAAATGTAAGTCTTAGGGTTGAGACTTAGGATCCCGTCACCTTCCCACTCCGCTTTCATGAGCCCCGAAGTTCTCAGATCGTGAAGGTACCGTCTCTCACAACATCCGCCGGGCGGTGGACACCATTCTCGCACTCTTTCCGTTTTTGTCTTCAAGAAAAGCTCTAAGTGATCGTCGCACACCGCTGTCGGAAGCCACTTTCGTTTCTCTCTGAAGTACGTCTCTCTCAGGCGAGGTTTGACTAGGTCATCCAACGTGTCACCGCTGAGAGCCATGTAAAGACTGTCGGTGTCCATTTGACAAAGGGCATAATCGCGCCGATCGACGAATCTATCCAAGAAGTCGTATGTGAACTCTAACATTTTCAACTTCGCGTACTGGTATACCATGAACCCTATTTGAATAGGGAGGTTGTTTTCGGTTGTAGTTCGACTTCAAACAGATCGGAACTCAACTCGGACGCCTTTTTGAAGCGCCACGAATTGGCCAATAGTTCGAACTTCCGACTGTCAGTGTATCTCACCGCCGTGTGTTTTTCTTTGTTGCAGATTGTTTTACCGTACGTAGCGTTTCCCATTAACTTGTAACAGTCTGACAGAATTTTCTCGTTCTCGTTCACGTCGCCACGTCTTCGCGCCGCCGTTACTTCGTCCGCGAAACCGGCAAAGGAGCGTTTAGGTAGGTATTCTACGACCAGCTGCACTTTGGTGACTATCAATCCGTGCTCTAAATACCACTTGAGAAGCGGCGTTCCCAAGAGAATTTTTTTTCCGTGGTAACTCCCTATCAGACATCTCTGAGGCGTGTTCAACAGCTTTTCTTCCTGCGCAAAGTCTGACATGTGAGGTCCTATGTCCGATTTTGAAACGGTCACGTTCTTGAAAACGGGGGTCATTTCTTCGAAGTAGTCTCGTAGGTGAGGCGGCGTAGTGATGTCCACTTGAACTAAACCGAACATTTTCCCGTCTTTCACAGCGGAAAGGATGTCGCTCTCGCTCATCGCGTTTCGAGACACTTTCAAAGCGTCAACCTTCCAGCGTTGTTGGGAGGCCTTAACCCGCTCATCTCGACGCTTCATCTCTCTCCATTCGCACTCCCACACGACGACCAGCTTGTAACCTAGCGCTTTCAAGTACGCGCTTACTCTAGTCGTTCTGTCGCGTCTCTCCTCCCTCAGTGAAGCGCACTGATATCGGTGCGACGGTATGCACTCGTGAGCGTGGAACCAACACCCGTGAAACTGGAAAACCGTATTAGAGGCCGCGTGAAACCCGTCCACGCGAATTCTCCGACAGCCTACAACCATCTCGCCGCCGTTCAAAGCGTGGCGCAGTTTCACGTCGCGGTCGTGCTCTACGAAGCGTAACCACTCCAAAGCGCTGTGAGAGTTTCTTTGCCTAATTTCGGGCTTGAACTCGGTCTCAGGTCGTCTCACCGCGTAATAGCCCGTGCAGTGCGCTTCGCTCATGCAGCGCAAGTACAGAGAGTTAGCGTCTAGTCCTAGGATGTGTTGGCACGCTCTCGCTTCTTCGCCGTACTTGTGCTCCCTTATCCGCGTGGTGCCCTTCTCGTGAAATCTATGGAAGATGATGGAAGGACCGCCGACTAGATTTTCTTTGATCAGAGCGTGGAGGACGGCGTCGAACTGGGGGAACGTTGTGAACGCGTCTTCTAGGTTTTGGAAGAGGAACCGTAAAGTCAAACCGGCGAGAGAAACTCCGTCTTTCAACATGTCAATGCCGCGATCTTGGAAAAATTTAGCGTGATTTTTCAGAGCTTCTATGAAAGGTTTGACGTCTTTGTTGTTGTAGTGGATCAAGTAATCTTCCATAGTTTGCATCTTCTCGTCGGACCAAACTTTCTGACATGCGGCGTAGTCGGATTCGGACATTTTGACGCCCGTCAGTTCGCTGTCAAAAGCCGATCTCGTTGGCAGCGTTCTGTTTGCCAGTTTCCTGGTAGACGTCATCCATTTGTAAGGAAAGTGACCTTTCTCTTCGTTCCTGGTGAAAGCTCGCAAATAGGTCGCGTAGTTGTAACCGGGTGCCAAATAGTTGACTACGTCCAAGAAAACCGTGTGCTGCGTGTAAACCGCCAAGTATTGATTGCTTCTCTTTATGACGCTGAATTCTTGGTTTCTTCGGTCTCCGGAGGCAAAGAACGAGTGAAGGCGTATTTTGATCAGGTTCAAGTCGTAACGCCCCGAGTTGAAGCCCACGACTGGAGCTTGACGGATGTATCTCAGAAGACGCTTCTTCAGTTGAACTAGCGGGTGTCTGGTCTGAGCCGCAGCGAAGCCGCCTGGAGAAGGGGTGAACGTCGCCTCCTCCAGCAGGAGAGCTTCACCTATCGCCGCATCTAACTTCGCTAACGTCGGTCGGTAAAGTTCTAGCACAGCTTCCCCGATGACTTTGGCGTTCTCGTTTATGTGATTTAAAACTCGGTCCAACAAGGGGTCGGAATCTGCGTCGGATTCTCTGACGAAGCAGACGAGCCCCTCCCACCCCGGAAAGTCGGATGCGACGCTAGCCGACAAAGGGACGTGATCCCACAGCAGGGACACGTGTTCCGTCGACGGTTCTTTGCACGGTCTGAAGAAAGCCTCGAAATCGAAGGCAATCTTGTAAGGGTAGATTCCGGAATGTCCGTCGGGGGGAAAAATGGAGAAGTCTGCTAGCGCTTCGAAAATCGTTCTCGAATTTTGGTAGATGCCACCTACGTAGCGCAACTTGACTTGTCGGCAAGAGGAAAGCTGGTTCCTGTGTCTCTTCAGCAAGAACTCGGTGGTGAACGCCGCCTTACACTTGCAACATTCGTATATGCCCGCGTACGCGTTGAAGTCCGTGACGAGAGAGACGTGCAAACCGCCTTTCGCCGTCAGGTGTAGGTTGACTTTACCTCGGGCGGCCAGAGTTCTGGAAGGCGGTCTGATCAGAGTAACGCGTCTTCTCAACTTCCGCCCCGGCACTTGACGCGACGCGGTGTAGACCGCTATTTGTACGTCAAACAAGTTCTCTAACGCGGGTAAGTCGCGGATGTTCAGACCCGGAAAGGATTCAGGTGTGGCAGCGGGACAGAACTGACGTAACAAATCTGAAGCGCGCTTGCTGGTGTTGTATAAGTGAAAGGAAATGCAGCGGAAGATGCAGAGGTTGTCCTTGTTGGGAAAATCTAACACGCCGCTTCTCTTTCCAACTCGACCGGCCTGAGTGATCCTACCGCCTATGGGGAATTCCCCCGGTCCCATGTAAACGCAAATGTTCAAATTGGTAGGAAAAAGAACGTGCCACTTGGTGTCAGCGTCGCAAAGTTTCCGTACTTCCTCGCAAGCGACGGTGTTTTCCATCTTTGAGAGGAGCTCTTCCAAAGTTTCTGAATTAGTTATAGTAGGGAGCGGTTGTATGAGAGTTGCGTTGTTCTGGGAGGCGTGAAAGTAGCGCAGTTTGCTCTTGTCTTCTCTGTGTTGTAAGAGTAAGCCTACCGAGAAACCCACTTTGTATCTGAATCTTTGTGTCAAGTGAATGCGACGCATAGTATCTACAGCGTCACTCAACTCGCCGGTTGGTAGCCTGAAGTTTGTTACACTCACCCGAGTCCCGTGCATCCTGACGCCCGTTTGTATCGCAGGCCAATTCGCCGTGAACGTTTCCTCCCCGTTCGGTACAGCACGTATGCGCGGAGGGATGGTCACCCCGTCCAGAGATTCGCGTCGACAGGCGATCTTTCGGCAATCGCCTTCGCCGCATAGAGGGCAAAACTTAGGTATTACTCTACAACTTTCTACGTGTCTCTCGTGGTTGTACGGTCTTTTAAAAATTTTGAAACACATACGTACTGTGTCATGTTTTTTTCACTCAGTTACCAACTACTTAGCCGTCTAACTATCTATCTATCTATCAATCTATCTGTCTATCTATCTATCTATCAATCTATTGTCTATCTATCTATCTATCTATCTGTCTGCTGTCTGTGTATCCGTCTGTCTGTCTCATACAGCGTACGTCAAACGCTGTGTGTGTGCGCGCGTGAGCGTTGAGCGTCTCTCATTCCGAATCTATACCGAGATATTTGAGAATAATCTCTGTTTTGTCATCCAACTCTTTGAGCGCTCTGGCGGACAGCGTCACCCCCTGCTGTGTGGGTTTTTTGTCAGGACCTTCGTACTTGCGCACGTGGACGAGGTTCTTACCGCTGTAGTAGCTCACAGCTGCGTACACTTCGCCCTCCTCATCCAGCACTGTGAACCAGGGGGTGTGATTAGGTCTTCCTTGCGCGGCCGCTGTGTCGCGTATGCGCACCACTGCGCGGATATCGGCGATGCGTGCTATTAGCTCGCGCAGCGCGTCGGCCGTGAAGTGCACTCGCTTGCTTCTGGTCAGAGACGCCTCTTTCACCTGGCCGTCTTTTGTGTAGCGCGGCCTCCTAGACAGTCTAGCCACGTCCTCCCAGATCTCCAGCGTCAAAGCTCCGTCTAAGCAGAACTCTAACCCGAGAAGACGGGAGAAGGGTTTCTCTGCTTCTTCTCGTCCATCTCGTTCTTTTTCTTGTATTTTTCTCTTCTTAGTAGGCCTTGTTGTTCTGGAACTCACCTTAGAACGTTTCACACCCGCAGGAAGAGTAACACCATCAGCGTGAGCTGAATCAGCAGCAGAACCGATAGCAGGAGCAGCGTCAGCGCTGGTGGTATCCGAGGCCTCGTTGTTGGAACAGAGCAGCCACACGCCGTCGGTGCTGAGTGTAGCGGTAGAAGATGAAGCGCCGCCGCCCTCGTAAGGTGGCGGTGAGGGCAGTCGCCACGGACCGGACGGGGCGCTACTAGTGGAAGTGAGGTCGAAAGGTCGAAGAGGGGAGCCGAAAAACGTACCGCCCACCCCTTTCCCTTCGGGTTCTTCGTACGCCTCGTCGTCAGCGTCGTTCTCTGTCTCACCCTGTTGCTGCTGCTCCTCCTCCTCCTCCTCTTCTTCTCGGTTTAGGGGCTGAGTGTCCGAATAGCTGTCACTCTCAGCGCGAGCGGCGTCGAGGGCGTCGGTCGATGTAGTGGTGGAGGAGAGGGGCTGTGCAACGTGCGGCAGGTCATCAAAGTCATCAACAGTAGTGGGGAGGTAAAAACCTGGTTGCCAGTACTGCGCTGTGCCAGGAGCGTTGTCGTCAGTAGTAGTAGCAGTAGCAGCAGGTGCAGCAGAAGCAGCAGCAGCAGCAGCAGCAGCAGACGCAACAGTAGCAGGCGCAGCAGCCTCAGCAGGCGCAGCCGTAGCAGGCGCAGCAGTAGCAGGTGCAGCAGCAGCAGCAGCAGCAGCCGCAGCCCGAGGATCACCAGCAGCAGCAGCAGCAGCAGGCGGAGCGGCAGTAGCAGCGGCAGCACGCTTAGCAGCAACGTGTACCGTCGCGAGTGTAACAACGTCGCTAGCACGACGACTACTACCAGTAGTACTACTACCACTACTACTACTACTACTAGTACTACTACTACTACTACTACTACTACTACTACTACTACTACTGCTGCGAGCGCTCGCTACAGCGGGAGGGTGATAAGACCAAGCGGCTGCGGCGGTAGTCTCATTTTCAGTAGCAAGAGGAGGCACTGACGCTAAACGAGCGCTGTTCCGCGTAGTCTTCTTGTTCTTGGACGGCGCTAGGTGTTGTCTTTTGCTCATGGTGGTGACTGTAGAGAGCAGCAAAAGAATGAGTGAGTGAATGGAGGTTTCCAGGCCCCTTATATACGCCTTCTCGCTTCTAGAGCTAAGCTACTTACTGACCCTGTTCAGCTGCCGCCGGCTGGCCGGCGGCCATTCACAAAGAGAAACAAAAGACATAAGGCATGACGTTTTCAGCTGGATCCCTTTCCCCCCTTTTGAGAGATCGACTGTCATGAGCTAAGCCGCTTACCACCCTGTTCAGCAATTCAACGCGCATTAGCTGTATAAAGGATTAAGCGGTTGCTGCCGTCGACTGACCGGCGGCCATTCACAAAGACATAAGGTATGACGTTTTCAGCTGGATCCCTTTCCCCTCTTTTTTTGAGGGATCCACTGTCATGAGCTAAGCTACTTACCACCCTGTTCAGCAATTCAGCGCGCGTTAGCTGTATAAAGGATTAACGGTGATGAGCTTAGAGTGTGTATACAAAAAAAACTACAGGAGGCGTGTGGCGTGAAGCAGGACCCCCCTAAGACGAACGTGTCTGTCTGTGAGTAGAGGCGTGTGCATGTGGTGAGCGACTTAAGTGTAAGACAAAAAAAAATCACCACCTCCTGCCGTGGTGAGTAGACCGGGCCGGCCAGGCGGCGGCCGGCTAGTTCAATAGGGAGGGGTGACAGCTGACTAAGGCTGTGCATGAAAAAAATCTGATTTTCACCTGACCACTGACGTTTGTTACAATGAATGTCAGAGGGAGGGAGACGTCCTCAGGTAGGGGGTAGGAGGTAAGGCTATGGATGAGGAAGAAACACCGTTTTCAGCTGGTCTCCACGGATAGCGATGACATACCCCTCGTCATCTAAGCTCTTAAGGAGCGGAGCGGCTGAAAAAGCGTCATGCGGACAGGTCGCTAGACAGCTGGAGTGCTGTTGGAAATGGGATTAAACTCCCTCTGTATAAAAGCTCTGATTTCTGTTGGAAAAAAACCATATCGCCTCTGACCACAGTAACGTCTACTACCACCACCACCGCCACCACCGCCGCCGCCGCCGCCGCCGCCGCCGCCGCCGCCGCCAAGACGAGACGAGATGGCTCAAGCTATTCCACTTTCAAGCTCGCCTTCAACGCCTTGTCCACCTGAAAAAAAGTTAATGCGGCTTGACGACGTGAGACGCGCGAGGCAGACCGATGGGGAGAACAGAGAGGTAGGACAGCGGCGGTTAGCCTATAGGGACGCCTTGCTTCGTCAACTAGGTAAAGAGTTGAGCGGCTGTTGGAGAGAGTTGGGCAGTAGCTTAAAAGTTACCGCCGCCCGTATGGATGCTCTAGTAGAGCGCAGTGTCAAGACACCGGAGGAGCTGTGTACGGCGATGTTCCGAGTCTGGTGGGGTGAAACCCCGCATCGTCATAGATGGGGAGAGCTCGGTCGCGTCTTCACCCGCATTAGACGCGTGGAACTGTTGGCTCAGTGGATGTCCCTTCTCCACAGACAGGGGTTGGATTTCGAAAACCCCGACTCGCGCGCGATGCATAAGCACTTGGGCACCCTCGGCAGACGTCTAGGTAGCAGGTGGAAAGAGGTGGGGGACCATTTAAAATTGTCGCCTGAGAGGTTAGATAAGATCGCTGAAGAATGCGAATACGGAGGAAGTCCCGCTGAGTGGGCCTTCCGAGTGTTGAAAATGTGGCAAGATGAAGCTGACGGTGCCGGCGGTACACCTTTTGAACTCCTTCGAGTGTTGACTGAGGACATGGGAAAGTTTGACCTCGGCATCGCGATATTACTTGACTTTATCAAGCAAGAAACAACGAGAACGACGGACATGTGAATTGTTGTGTTTTATTTTCATACGTCTTCTTTATTAGTAAGTAAAAAAAAATATCATAACAATTAAGACGCGCGCCCTCTTAACCCTTACGTGCCCAGAACTCCAAAAGTGCGCGCTTTTACACCTATATATCTTGAACAGAGCACCCTAAGGGCCATATTGGTCAAATCAGGATGATTCTAGATGCAAATGAAGCAGAATTTCATAAGCTTTCTAACAATACTAAATACTCTATGGTGACTTGGTTAGAATATTGATGGTATGCGTGAATATAAAATATAATTAGTCAAAAATGGTCTAAAAATCATTGAAAATGCGCGCATTGGCCATAGGAAGTAAAATAAATATTGATAAATGAAAGAAATATTGAAAAAATGGCGAAAAAGTGAAGAAAAAAAACTTTAAATTTTTTTTTCTGGAGATTACAACTAAATTGGTGGTTTTCTTTCACTTTTAATATGTATGCCCTCATTCAGAATAGCAAAACCATGTTTACCATGCCAAATCAGTCTATTCCAAACTAAAAGGGCCCTTTTTTTGGATAGATTAACCATTTTTACCATATTGTTTAATATTAGGAAAATAATGTTCCTGGTTGCCATGGTAACCCGAATTATGATGTTCTTCCATACATTATTCGAAAGTGTATTCCATTAGCTTTCAGAAAATATAATATAAAACATATCTCAGTACAAAATTTTGAACTATCACACCATCCACAAATGATGTTGTGAAAACTCACTTTTGTCAAAATAGTTCTGGGCACGAAAGGGTTAAAGTGTCACTTCCTCCAGTCGCAGCTGATCGCCTCATCGAGGCACGTGATAAACAAAAAAAAATGAAGAGACACGCTTCTTCCTCTCGAGAGGAAGAAGCGTGTCTCTCGATTGAAATCTTTTTCTTTTCTTTTTTTCTTAAAAGAGACAAACGCCCCTTAGAGTGCCCCCCCACCCCCCTAGAGTGCCCCCCTCCCCCCTCCCCCCCTCCCCCCCACCCGCCCCATGCATCCTAAAAGCGCCCCCCTCCCCATGCATCTTAAAGGGGCCCCCCTCCCCCCCCTCCCCTCCCCTCCCCTTCCCTCCCCTCCCCTCCCCTCCCCCCCCCTTATACACTCTAAAGAACGCTTCTACCTAGTTCAATAAGTCACTTCCAGTCGCTCGTAAAACAATAAAAAATGAAAAAAAAAAACAAACTTATATCGTAGTGTTTTTTATTAGTTTACCGAAAAAAATAAGAGACTCGCCTCCTCCTCCTCTCCTTCTCCTCCTCCTCCTCCTCCTCCTCCTCCAAAAAAAAAGATATCACATTTTAAAGCGCGTGACCCCTTAAAGACGCTCATCTCTTCATTAAGTCGCGTGACGTCACTTCTTCTTCCGGTCACGTGATCAATCAGGTCACTTCCGGTCACGTGATCCTCAATGAGGTCACTCACTTCCGGTTGGCCATTAGGTCATGTGACGTCACTTCCGGTCACGTGACTCATCAGGTCACTTCCGGTCACGTGATCCTAAATTAGGTCATATGACGTCACTTCCGGTCCCCTAAGTAGGTCATATGACGTCACTTCCGGTCCATAAGTAGGTCATATGACGTCACTTCCGGTCACGTGACCAAATGGCGGCCTCTGATTGGCTAACTAGGTCACGTGACGTCACCACTAATCCCCTAAGTAGGTCACTTCCGGTCACGTGACCAAATGGAGGCCTCTGATTGGCTGCATGTCGATTGAGTAATAAACAGTACTTAACTATAGTCCCGTTCCGATACAAACTATACTACTCATGTGTTATATTTTAAAATTACGTCAATATTTTCTCAAATTTTCTACAATTTTCCTCAAACTCCCAGCAAATTTCTCACTGCATCACTTTTGACACTCAGAATAGCCCACTGTTTTGTCAGTCTTCAAAAAAGTGCTGGCCTCATGTAAGCACTGAGGGTAAGGGAGCTTCCAATTTATAAGCACTGGGGCCCTTATTAAAACTCAACGGTATGTAAGTCAAGTGTCTGAGGTTTGACTATTATCACTCACCAGCGAGTATCATGAGACGTTTACACTAAAACACCTTACAAATGGATGTATTTGTTGCAAGGTAGTAAATTGTAGGTAAAAAAGTGCCTAGGATTAAATGCATACAATTAGTAGACACCAACATCGTTTTTGTAATAAAGTTGAAAACGATCCAGGGTGAGGGGGGGGGGGCGTTTTTTTTCCAACCTATTCCGAGGGGGGGGGGGCCTTTTTTTTTCAACCTATTCCGAGGGGGGGGGCCAATTATTTTTGACGTATTCGATTTGCCAAACGCTCACCCCCCCCCCTGCCATAAATAATGAACACTCCCTTAGCATTCCGTAGCACACTCCATCTACGTAGCCTTGGTGTATCTCATATCGTATGGATACATTTTTGTACTTTACTTTTGGTATGTTTATCTGGATTGCCAGAGGCCTATCTGTAGATCCCAGGGGGAACTATCCTGATATATACAGCTCTTAACATTAGGATTGGTGGGTTCAGCTTATTTTATGTATATCAGAAACCCTATCCATATACCATAATAACATATACTGTATCTGTCTTCCACCCAGGCCCTGTTGACCAGTGTAGTGCCCCCTCCCTCTATCACGTCTCCCTGGGGATAGTGCCAGCCTGACCCACCACCAACCACTCTCACCGTTCCTTGTCCTGTTCCTCTGGGATATTGCCAGCCCCACACACCAACTACATGCACAGTGGTCAGTGGGGGTCAGGCTGGGTGCTACAAATGCCTCAGACGACGTCATATATGCCCCAGCACACTTCAAAGGTTGCCTCTCGGCCCGTGAGCAGCTTCAAAGTACCACAAATGTTCACTTACTCCCAGAGCAGCTCTCGGCGAGCAGCTCGGAGCAGCTCTCGTTTATCTTTGCACCACATGTGCATGGCCCAAGGCCGCTGGTATAAACGCCTCGTAACTACACACAGGTCTGACTGGTACGATATGGCTCGAGTGCCACGAGTGAAGCTACCAGCAAAGGCTAAATGAAGTGAATGGGAATCTACAGCCATTCCACACCCATTTATATATTTTATTGTCTGGCGCCGGGGACAATGCCTGAGGATTATCTATGGGCAGCAAAGGGAAGAGATCACAGGCGTGTGATGATTTGTTTTATGGTTGGAAACATGCCCCAAGGCATCTACTAGTGCAGGGTCCCTAGTGTATTTACTTATGATCTAGCAATAATTTCTCCAACACCCTATTATGTGCCCCAAAAGGACTGTGCAAACTATAGTCTATCAAAATACTCTACCCTACTGATCCTCGTCCTTCACGTCTCTCTTTCCTGTCCTATGCACAACATAATAGATACAATACATCACCATTACAATAGCTGTTGGATGTATTGATCACGGAATATTATATTTCCATTCAGGGTCTGCGGCGTATTCAAACTATTTTGTCGCCAATTGACCTAACTGCCAATTCCCCAACAATGATAAATTCTCCATCCAATTATTGGCTGGCGAAATGAGATTGGGTGGAGGTTGGCTTATCAGTACATAATATCTGAGTATGATTAACTGCCCTGGTGGTTTGTGCTGGAAATGCTGTCTTCTTATCTCGTGACCCTTGAGTAGGTTGGTGCAGACTGATTACACTGTTCAATGCCTACTCCAATATCTCCCAGAGTGAGCTGCTCCTGATTAGCTTGCACTGCGAGCACCCATTGTATCTGAGCTGCTCAGTACAGTGGGGATAGAGGCATTGTCTCATTGCATTCAATCACTTTCCAATTTCTGGATTGGTTTAAGTCAATAATACGGAGCATTGTAGTTATATATGTTAGTATATTATATATGCATGCATCGCATGAGATAATGGGGGCATGCACACATGCAGTTAATCACTATACAACATACTATTTTGTCAATATCCTATGAAGGGCTTCAGCTGAACGTGAGTCCTGTTGATATTAAGTCCTACAGCAAAAGTGGCGTGACTCAGCGGTATGCAGTGTCCCTCAGTACCCATCTCCTCCAGCACCTAATGCTCTCCTGCGCCCCAAATGGCCCCTCCCCGTCTGCTGACCTCTTATCTTAACCCACTGCTCCCAGACATTTCTTTTGTATAAGGTGTAAAGCATAAACCTCGACGTCCTCCACAATATTATAAAACTCTACTTCTATAACCTTTCTCTGGAAGAAAACCCAGAACCCAAAGCCGCTATGGTCCTTGCCATGACCTGGTATGCCCCTTTACTCGTCCCTAATCCGACCTCCTGACTGATATAGCCGCTGGCTTTGCCATGAGTCATGAGTAGCCTAAGTAATAAGTCCATGCATGGCCTTTTTATCTCCCCAACAGGGGATCCTGACCCAGCAATAACAAACCCTCCATGTAGTTCTACATGTCATCCCTCTTGGGGTCTATGTTTTGGGTCAAAATGGATGGTGACTACTCAAAGTGTACAAGGCCGGTTCTCAACGGTACGTCCCGAGCCTGGTTGAAGCCTGATGGAGGCCTGGTAGAGGTCTGGTAACGCCCAATTCCCACTGCATATTGGACATCTAAATGTGAAGTATAAATCGATTTATAGTGGCCAGCGTCCATGTGGAATTTAAGTTCAACTGATTTGCTACTAGCTGGGTTTCGAGGATTAGATGAGTTTACATGATATGTGGGATAGTTGTTGAAGAACGTAAAGCAGTTTAGTCCTTTCGATTATACATGCGTTTGCCCTTGTATTTAGATGGATAGATAACTGTCTATACATGTTTTTAAGATGTAATTCTGAATCCTAATCATCCATTTTGAATCAAGTTTTAAATCAAAATTTAAATGTCAATAAAGGCACCTTAAAATAAGATGAACAACCCCTTAAGTCCCCTTCGGTTACAGAATGTTTTAGAATTTCGATCAGTGCTTATTTCTCATCCTTTTAGGAAATGCCATTTCAATATCTCCAAGACCAGCGTGAGGAGACAATGCACTGCAGATAAAACTTGTAAAAACGGTTGGTCTCTCAATAAAGACATGGTGTAGAATCATGAGGCATCCCCATGCTGTCATTAAGCATTCACCATGCATTGTCTGCTTGGGTGGTGCTTAGGGTGCCTATTGCATCTAAGAAAATCACTGGAGCTGTGTTGGATGGTGCCTGACAATATTGTGAAATACAGGAAAGGGAACTAGGGAGATGTGTTAAGTAAGGTGAACTGGCAGTGGAATAAGATGTCACGTTAAGTCCCAGCTAGAGACATCTCTCTCCACCAATGTCTAACAAAAATGTATTACCTAATAGTTGTCAAAATAGTAGTGGGCCTCTTAAGCCACATTTCCAACTTAATTGCAACTACTCATTATATAATAACAGAAGTCAGGTGGTGTAGAATCATTAGAAATAATGTCCTTTTCAAGACAGTATAATATTGTTAACAAATGCAGATTTTAGAGACCATACGATCCCTCTCGCCACTTCAATTCCTTGCCATCATGACCTTCTTTATTCAGGAGGCTTAGTCTATAATCAAGGATGCATTTCTGAAAATTTAATTCGACTTAAAAATAACTTTCTAGTGAAAATGATACTTCACCTGGAGAATAAATTAGACACATCCCTTTCATCTGCTTTAACATTAAAGGGTTGCCAGAGACATCACAGGAAGGGATTTGTCAAAAAGCAGGTATTTGGTGAGTGAGCTGCAGCTGCATCCACCCACTGTAAGGGATTATCCCCTTCACACTTTAACTGTCATCGGATTAGGGGTCTTGCCTGTGTTATTGGCCTGGGTCCCTTAGGGGATTATCAGCTTAGTCTGCACCATGTGGCCTTCTCACAGCACCAGACGCTGAGGGTATCAGACCTAGTGTGCTGCCTTAAATCTGGATAGGGTGCTATATATATGACTCCATTTATCAACACTTCTTTATATAGAGATGGATCTATACAAGGATGAAATAGCAATATCTATATACAAAGCAGTGTTCTTCAAGATAAAGTCCATATATGGACAGAAATAAGATGTACAATGTTGTGTTTTATGTGTTTTATCCACAATGAGGCTGGGTATAGTAATGAAAGGGATGTATACCCCCAACTGCTATGTACACCTGGTTTTAGTTAATTAGATACTTCCAGCATTGGCCACATTATCCCTGCAACAGGATCCTTCATATGATTCCCAACTTCACCTGGCTAATTTACTCATATAATAATATATCATAGCACATAGGAGGATATGATGGCAAAGACTATAGCACACTAACTTAATGAAATGTGAAATTTCCAGGTCGAGGGTTACCAGGCAGCTGTTTTCTTTCGTTTTACTTCACCTTTAAGAAGCTATAGTTTACTGTAATTATGAATTAATTAGATTGTATTTTATAAATTCACAATGACTTATTTAGTAACTTAGTTCAGCTAGACATCCATCCAGTTCTATAATACTAGTGTAGAATGTGTATCCTCTGTTAAGTTCTTAAAGATAGATATATCGATGTTTCACATTTTAGCTGAATCATAATCTCTGATGATTCTGTGGCTGTTTGCAGTAAGCAGTCCTAACTCTAATGCAGGAAGTTAACTAATAGGGGCTATATCTTGGCCTACGGTCCCACATGATAGAGTTCCTCTCCTGAGAATCTTTCTATGGTCAATATAGACACATTTGAGTTAGTTTGCTCTTGTACGGTAGTTTAAATTGTCTTTTATTTGATTGTCATACATATTCGAGGTCCTCAATCTTCCCAGTGACCCTACTTATGTAAACCTATTTTTCACGATGAAGGATGCAGTTACACAGTCTGCCAGTGTTATTCATATTGACCTTTCGCATGCTTTCACTGTTGTGCCTCAGTCATAAAAATTACATTAATTCCTCTAAAATTCCTCTTTTGCATCCCGTGGTAGAAAAAATGGCTCACCTTGTAACAAGAAATAAGATGCATGTATCATTTGGATAACCTCACTGAACTCTTTATATGCCCATTACCTTTGGTGCACATGATATCTGTGCAAATTAACTGTGGTTAATGGGAAGGCGACACAGGAGAGGAGAGCTACTCACAGACAAAGACGATCTGTTAGATGTCTGTTCCTACCTGTGCCCTTTACTATGTAGCTTCATGTAGAACATACTTGGATAGAACTTTCCCTGTGATACCTGTAGCTTGGTACAAGGATATACCCATGTTATGAGCTCTTTAAATGACAGGAGGATTCCCTAGTGACAGGTGATAAGGGATGTCCTAGGTTAGTATATGGATTATAAATAAAATTAAATATCCCAGTCTGACAAATAGGTTAGATTCCATATGATCTCTGCCATTAATTCCGATTTAAGCCATCATCAGCCATCTTTATTCAGTTAAGGTGGGTAGACCCCATAGTCTAGAAGTATTTAGATTTCGTCAGGATTTTCGCCAAACAAAACTTGGGAACTAAACGTTCGCAACTGGGTAGAATCCGGGTAGGTCACAATGACACAAGAAAGGCATGGGAATTGAAAGTTCGCAACTGGGTAGAATCCGGGTAGGTCACAATGACACAAAAAAGGCACGTGACCTACCCGGATTCTACCCAGTTGCGAACGTTCAATTCCCAAGTTTTGTTTCGAGGGGAGCCCCAGTATAGAGTAGGGGTAAAGATTTAGACTCACATGCAGGAGGCCCTTGGTTCAAGCCCCGGTCAGGTCTGCAGGGTAATTTTGACAACACATGGAAATATATATCTAATATACAAAAATATGACCAAAGACACCCCTTGGTGTGTTCTGGGACAACTACATGTGCATATGTGCAATGACCTGCGCAGTTGACATGTTTACAATAGGGTCTAGCCACCTTAAGACAGTGTATACATATAAATCTATTTTATTTCTAAGAATTTGAATTTGACTCAAAAGCAATTTCTAGGATTACTTCATCAGATGAATTAATTATGCACAACCCTTCATCTCATCTCCAAGGATTTCCAGAGACATCACAGGAAATGATTTATCGAAAACTAGGTATTTGATGAGTGAGCTGCAGCTGCATCAATCCACTGTAAGGGATTATCTCCTTGATACTTTAACTGTCATCGGATCATGCTATTGGCTGGATCCATTAGACGCTTTGATGCTTAGGCTACACCATGTTCTGCATGTGTACTAACATCTACTACTTGCCAATAATTGGTCTGGCAAAAGTTGATTTTCTCATAATAATAATAAAGGGATCCAGGTACAGCAATACGTGACACATCATAGATATGATTTATGGCTGGTAACATAATTCGAGGATTGGATGTTTACCCCCAACTGCCATGTACACCTGATGTTAATTAGAAAGTTCGATCAAATGACATGTCCCTTCTGCAACAGGATCCTCCATGCCATTCCCGACTTCACATGGATAATTCGCACATTCATTACAGAACACAGAATAATCTGATGGAAGCGACAATGACACACCAACCAACATAGATATCATATTCCACTTTACTCTGCATTTCAAGGGGGGGGGGGGTGGCTAGGGTTTGCTGTACTTTAATCTTCAAGTATTCATATTTAACAAGACGAAGTTGAAATCAAATAGGCCTACTTATGTTAAAGCTGTATCTGATACGATCCGCCCAGTGTGATGTCCCATTAGTGAATGTTATGTCGATGTCGTTTTGATTGGGTAAGATGTAGTGTCGTAGTACCTTACTAACGTGTCACAAATCTCTTCCTGGTCTTTACCTCTGTTGCATGCGCAGAAATCACTCTTTGTTTGTCATTCAAGGTGTCATTACATTTATTAAAGTTGAAATCAATCAGGGCAATAGCTAATCATTTCCATTGTTTGAGATGTTTGATACCGATGCAGCATGTCTATATCATTATTCCAATCAATTACACAATTTACTGTAGTTCCTGAAAGATTACAGAGATAAATTGAATACATTAATCCGCCAGTAATAATTTGTAAGTACAAGTAAATTGAACACTGAACTCTGCAGATGCTTATTATCTTTGGTCGACTGTGCAAATCAACTGTGGTTAATGGGGAGGCAGACAGAGGAGAGGTACTCACAGACAAGATGATCTCTTAGATGTCTCTTCCTACTCTTATCTCTATGTAGAACAAGCTTAGGTGGGACCTTCCCTTGTGATACCTGTCTTCTTAGTACAGAATACATATGTCATCAGCTATTTGGCGTTAGTTCCTCAGCAAAAGGACCTTGTCAAAGGCAACGTGTTATATTAGGTGTATATCTAACTATGGACCTATGGCAGCGTCAGGCAATGTACCTCATGACGAGAAACAGCACTCGCTCGTTCTAATATATGAATATCTATAATCTTTAAAAAAAAACTTTATTGCATATGTATTCCATGGTCGATACCATAACCGTAATCATGTTTTATTCGATATTTTAGGGTTACAAAAATCGATTGACCTCCAATATGCAGTCATACAGAAACTTTAGTTGGAAAGATCCGGTTACTGAAATAGCAAACGAGCTAGGATAACAGTGGCGGATACAGGATTTTAAAAAGGGGGGTGCGCGCTATTGGAAAAAGTCTACACTCCTAACTTTTGAGCCAGATTTTACATTAAAAAAATGTAAATTTTGCCCAAAACAGGGGACGCGCGCCCCCGCCCCCCTAAATCCGCCAATGGATAATAAATGCACGATTACAGGAATACAAAATGATCCATTAGATGAATGGCCTATGGTTCAGATGCACATATTTTACAGTGCATATAGGGAAGGGCGTTGAACCAGTTACGGGTAAGGTGTCCAAAAGGTATGCCCCAAGTCTCGGTCAGGTTAGGTATGTGGATGATCATTTTCTATGGCTAGCTACGGAGAAGAGATAATGTAACGATCTGGTTTGAGCTTTCCCTGTACCAGAAAATTGCTCCAACCGCCCTCTCTCTTCCTCAACAACAACTCCCATAATAATGCTACTCTCAGTGACTACAGTAGTAAGAAAGAACAAAACGGGATTGGAAAAGATGTACAGGAAAAGAAAATACGAGGAAACAATACATGGCGGCGCCCATGGTTTTGATTATAAGTAAAGCTGATGAGAGTTTTTCCCATTGTGCTTACAGCCACTTATTTATTAGATTATTGCATCTCCGGAATTATGAACACAGGACTAATCATTTATTCGATTTCATTAGGCCCATTCACTGTTTTACCAATTAGCCACCTCCATGTGTGCTGTGGGATATGAACATTATCAGTTCCTGTAATATTTTCCTAATCCGATATTAAGGTAGGTCATTTGGTGCCATTAAGAGCACATTTGGCGATGAAACATTGGCGTTTCATATCCTCTGTGCCCGGGATTTAACAATGTGGGTGGAGATATTGACAGTCGAACCGTGTTGTGAATACTTTATGTATTGCATATTTCCTCTCTGACTGCATTGTGATTTGCCAGATGCCCGTGGGAAAGGGCAAAGCAACTCTCCCAAGACCGAACATAAGGAGAGTTTGACAAAGTTGCAAAGCCCCCACTATGGCCTGCTGGAAAATCCATCCATGAAAAATCCATCCAAAGATTAGAGGATAGTCACAGAGCTAATGGTGCAGAGAGTAAACATCAATCTTTACACAAGTATGGCTTTCGAGTTGTTCATAAACACTCTATAGTCTCCTAGTGGTGATATAATTCCTTAAAAGCCCTTTGGTCTCCATCTAGGTCTTTGTTTCTCTAAAATTCTTTGCACTTTGCCCGAAATCCCGCCAATAATAATAAAAGTACCATAATAAAGGCTTAGAGTTCAGGGCTGTCGCCACCAATTTTGGATATCGAAATGAGATGATATGATAATGTTGAGGGATTCTAATGGAACAAGGAGCAAATAGAAACATTAAGAAATTCCTGAATAGGCTTCCTTAATGCCCAATCCTCTACTCACTCCCCTCACTAGCTACCTCTAATAACACATCATGCCATCAGGGACATAATAACATCAGCCCCTTATCGTTCTATTTTCCACAGCATCGGATGGGAAATAACAATACATGTAGGCCTATACATAAACCTATCCTATGTTAACTGAAAAGGCCACTATAACTATAAGCATCTATAGCAGCAACACCGGGTGTCTACTTAGAGCACGTTATTAACAAACCCTATCAGAACTAACACGCATACTCATTAACCAACTCTCTTACTTGATCATGGATGCTATATATACAATTTAGCAAAAGAATTCTGTACCCAGGGGTCTGTTACATAAGGAATGAACGGGTATGAAAAATGACATAACTACAGTTTAGTGTTGCAAGGCTGTAAATTATGTTACCCGTTAATTAATGGTGCCCTTTAGGGGAAAAGGGTATGATTTGTTATTTCTATATAAATTTGTGCAGTGTTACCATGCCCACAAGAAGGTGGCCGTTAATAAATAATCTTACCCTTTAATATTATATATATGGTGTTGCTTAGGTCCAAGTTATACATGTGTCAAGCACACGTTTAACTTTTTTTTAAACATATACCACCCTTATTTTAAACTAAATTTAAATGATTATAATAATATAAAGGCTTGTTTATATATTTTATGTGAAATTTATAAATATCTAAAGTCTTTTCATAGGAAAATGCTGCACAAGATATGATGCCCATACAGCCATGCCCACTATTTAGATACTAGCATACAGTTAATGGCTGTGGATATTTTATTATATTTGTTATATGTGGCCTTACATTATTTTCATTGACAAATTCGTGCCCGTTAATTATTTACTAATATGATATTTTCTTTGTTGTGTGCAACCTTTCCTATTTTCGTTGATATATGTTTGCAATGGAGTGATGAAGTTGTACACAAATTTGTGTACTTTACCATGTACCCTGCCCATTTTGGGCATATTTTGGGCATTAATTAACGGGTATGAATGGACGGGCATGAGTGTTTAATAATATTAACGACCATGAGGATTTGGCTTGCCCACTAATATATTTAATCATTATGAAACACCATCATATCATGCCCGTTATCATGCCCGTTATCATGCCCGCACAAACATGCCCACTATTATAATATTTCCTATATTAACGGGCATGTATTATGTAACAGACCCCTGGGGTCTGTTACATAAGGAATGAACGGGTACAAAAGATGGGATAAATGAAGTGTAGTGTTGCAAGGCTGTAAATAACTGTACCCGCTAATTTATGGTACCCTTTAGGGCTAAAGGGTATGATGGGGGTTTTCTATACAAATGTAGGCAGTGTTACCATGCCCGCATGAACGTGGCCTTTAATTAAAAAGTGTACCCTTTAATATTAAATGTTAGGTGTTGCTGAATGCAAAGTTATACATACCTCCAGTGGAAGTATAACTGTTTTTAAATCTTAAATAAACCTTCTTTCTTCGAAATAATTTTAGAGGGGTAGTATATAAAATACATTAAGATGATCTGTAAGTCAAAAGTGTCATTCCTATTGAATTATAGAAAAAAATAGATAATATGAAATGGTACCCGTACAGCCATGCTCACTAATTAAATGATAGAAAGCAGTTGGTGATTGTGGATGATTTATTATATTTGTTATATGCACTGCAAAAAAGGTGTTTAGATCCTAAACACAATCCTAAACACATTCCTGCCCCGTTTTTGTCCACACAATATGTTCCTAAACATGTTTAGACTAATAATATGTTTAGCTCAGTGCTTAGACATTTATGTGTTTAAAGCAATGTGTTTAGGACAATGAAGTGTTAACAATTGAAGAATTTAGCATGTTATTGTGTTTATCTGTCAAGTTTTTAAGGATAAAGGTAGTGTGCCTAGAGATGTATATCATTATTACGTTTAGATATTTACATTTGAATAAATAAATAATTTTATTTCCATATAGTGTCTTGAAGAGACTTCTAGCAGCCCCCCCCCCTCCTAGGGCAATATGTGCATCATCATTTCACATAGGCCTCTATTTTAACATAGACACAGCCTTGAGTCAATACAACAGACCCTCAGGGAAGATAATGCTTTATCCATTCTTAATGTTCTTAAAAGAGGTGTCTATGTAGCAGATGTATCTTTATTGCATCGTAATCATAGTGATATAGCATTCAACCCTTGAATCATGCAATGTGTATCATTATCTTTTTGTATCCCATGCAATTTGAATTATCTAACTCAGATTTAAGCACCTTTAGATCCACAATAACATTAAAGTGGTTGTAGAAACTGCAGCCACCCACAGAGCTGCCATCTGGTATGTGTTTGATATACTACGACCTAAACACTACATGTTTACATCCTAAACACCAACTTTTCATACTGTTTAAATACTAAACATCTAAACATATTCAATATAACTGTTTAGGCGTTTAGAATAAAAGTGTTTATTTCCTAAACAGAAGAATTCAAAGACACAAACCTAGTAATATGTTTAGACTTTAAACATGTTTAGACCTAAACATGTTTAAAACCTAAGCACCTTTTTTGCAGTGTGGGGCCCTATTTTATTTTCATTGACAAATTCGTGCCCGTTAATTATTTACTAATATATTATTTTCTTTGTTGTGTGCAACCTTTCCTATTTTCATTGATATATGTGTGCAATGAAGTGATGACGTTGCACACAAATTTGTGTACTTTACCATGTACCCTGCCCATTTTGGGCATATTCTGGGCATAATTAACGGGCACAAATAAACGGGCACCAATATTAACGGGCACAAGAGATTGTATTGCCCTTTAATATTTTTATTCACTCTGCAACACTGCAATTTCTTACCCGTCCCTATACCCGCTAAAACATACCCACTAATTTTTATACCACCCTACTAACGGGTACACATTATGTAACAGACCCCTGGGGTAGAAAAGGTATACAGGGCCTTATGCACAATGTTATCGCAATAACACAGGTCTCCGGCCGGCCTATCCACGTTTTACAGCATAAATTAGTGAATTTGTGTTTGTGGTTCGTGTTGAAGTGAAAATCAACTATTTTATCGCAAGAGGGCAATTACTACCTCTTCTATGTTCCTGTGGTATTTTTATGGTTAGTACAGAAAGTTCAGTTAAAAGTTTATCAGGGAAAAATCAGCAAAACATGGCTCGGATAGGACTGGAACCCAGAATTTTAGGACTACAACTTAGGGCTCTGCCAGCTGAGTTAGTCAGCCAATTGAGCTTTTGCACAATGTATGAGGCCTATGAACATCTCAGTCTTCATTGTGGGCCTCCATGCGTTCGAAATCCACAGTATCTCATTGACAAAATAAATTAACAAATCAAATAAATCCCTTATTAAAGATGAAAACATACCACTGCCTTGTTTTACAAATGGTATTGGACTGTTGGAGAGGAGTATAGGTCAGAAAACCTTCTTGGCGCTGTAGAATATGATCCAAAGGTCATAACCTCTTCGGCTTGGCCTCACAGGTTATGTACCACATTTTATTGATCGGCGGAGGTTTTCCATGACTTATCAGACTTGCAATCTAAGACTCTTCTTACCATGAGTTCAGTTGTGTTCAGATGTCTGATTAGCATGATTATTAGGCCTCTTTGTTGGTATATGATTATTGATCGGGGCCTATAGTCCTCCCAAGCCATATTTACAGTTTGATCTCAAACCTGCGACGCGTTTGCGAAGAGGTTGGAGATTTCAGATTTCTCTATGATTGTTGATTTTGAACTATAGTCTGGAATGCAGTACAAATATGGATTCGTTTGTTTGGAACACTCACTTTATATGGCACCCGATCTGGCATGTGCTAATATCAGAGACAGTCTGTCATGCTTGATATTCATTTGATATCGTTTTGATAGGCAGGACATTGGAATAGCTGCAATACATTCATGTACAGCTAGGTGGCCAACTCCGTGACAACAACTGGAGAGAGTATGAAGCATGACCGAAATAGACATGTTAAGTACACACGAAAGGTAAGAGGCAGACAAGAAAGATTGGGGAAGGGTATAGCAAGGCAGAAAATGAGGACATTGAGGAAGGGATATTGCCACAAAGATGGAAAAACACAAATCTATGTAGAGATAGGACACAGGGAAAAGGGTGGGGTCTAGCTCCCTTACATATAATGCTACATAAAAATACTAACCCCAGCCCCTTTAAGTTAAAAGTCTGCTTCCTGCGCCACTATACAGCAGTTTGGTCTGTCCCAGAACAGTGGAGTCTGACAGCTGGCCTGATACCTTTAAGAGCAGCACAGCGGAGATGAACGGCCCCCTGGTGCGTTGTCAGCCTGCATTAGTGAGCGGCAGGTGGTATGAGGCAGGCCGTAGCGGGCCGACAGGTGGGCTTTTAAAGTGGAAGAGCACGAAATGTATTATACTTTTTCCAAGGCTGCAATATGTGGCATTGCTCATAACAAGTCAGGCCAAGTTATAAAGCCGTCAAAACATCATATTTGTACAAGGAAAAACACATGGCATTGTGTAGCTACTGTGTAGGGTGAAATGTGGTACATTAATATGAGATCAAGTATCTCTACAGGTATTTATGAGGATCTGATAGCAGAATTCTATAGGAGGGTTACCTTTTTTATTTATCATAATATGTACAGTCCTCTATAATTACATGGGATGTTTAGTTTGTTTATTGATATATACAAGTAGGTATAGGGTATTCTATAATGGGGTGCATACATAGACAAGGTTTCACAACAATGGAATACATTTGTTTTTTTACGAGGCCGTAATTCCCAGGGTACAATGAAGAAGATAACAGAATGTAATATATGCTGAGTGGGTTTTCGTATTTATTATATGATCCCACTCTCTAGATACTTAAGACAACAATAACATCCATGTGCTTTATTATTTCAATGGGCGAAATCCCATACTTTCCTATATATTTTGGGCAATAAACTAAAGCATTAACTAAAGGCAAAACAAATGGAGGGAATTTTGAGTAATTGCGATGAGGTATACCTTTCCTAAAGCCGATAGTCAACGCGTATGTCATTTGTAATCCATTAATGACACTTTTTGACGTGACCTCATCTGTCCCAACTCTCAAAGTAACCCAAAACCTATCCCGCCACTTACACCACTCACTTACGTCAACTGTGCTGACGAGCTACGTCATGGAGCAACATGAGCAGCTCACTGAGCTCTAAATACCAGTCTCCCGGCCACTAATGAGCAGCTCACCCAAGTAGGGTGCCCTCGGCACTACCGTAGGCAATGGTGTGTAAGTGGTAGTAAGGCTGATACCAATGGACCCTCTCAGCCGGCAGTGCTCACAGGGGGACTGTACGTAGCTGTATAGCTGCCATGGAGATGTGCATACACTCGGGGGTGGGGGTGAGGGTGGGGGTGGGAACTTATTGCTGTTTGTGGCAGGAATTGTAGAAAAGCAATTTGTGGAGGATATTTGCCCATGGATTATTGTATATATGAAGTAACTACAGAATTGGTGTCAAGAGAACATGCTGCTGAGCATTTTTCTGATATTGTGCGAGAAACATGCACACTTGTACCATCGATAATACCTTGATAATGTTCCGCGATGCACCAGGATAGTATGGGATGATAGGCTAACACAGTTCTATCATTCTATAGAATAACCTTGAATGCCATAAACAGAGACCGTATCACAGAGATTCTCTAGGGGGTGACTACACTCCTCAAATGAAACAACTTGAGATGGCTATCCGGCTGATTCTGTTGGTATGATAGGCTGTTAGAGGTGGTACTTTAATTTCTGCCATGCGAACAGTTGTTGTGAAGTAACGTCACTATATAGTTTGAAAATGTCAGATAATGTAACAGTATTGTATATCTATAAAAAAAACACCTGAATTGATGTGAGATAATTGCAGGGCATGTGCTGAAATAGGGCACACCATTGCCTGAGTTGCTCTCGTGCTGGTAGGTATACTTAATGCCCAGGTGAGCAGCTCAACCCACCAGATCCATTGTTTCGGTCACTTTCTCTCACAATGACAGTGATTAGCATTGCCTCTGACGTGCAGAAAGAGCTGCACATGTCGGTCACAATGCCAATGTTGGGCTGACTCTGGGTATGGCGCTGTCTTGGGGAGATGGGTCGGATTACTGGCATATATAGGCCTTGCTGTGTTCCACCTGAATGAAGGGCATGCAGTGGCGTAGGAAAAGGGGGACCAGCCCCCCCCCCCCCCCAATGACAGAGGAAGGGGCCTGAATATCTTTGCCCCCCCCCCAAATGTGTCGAGCTCCTATACTATAATTCCCAAACCTTACCTCTCCAACCTGGGGGAAAATGGGCCACAGGGGTCTGGGCCCTTTATCAAAATTTAAGGGGGCTCAAAGAGTCGCTACACCTTCCTGAAAATCGATAGCATATCTTCATTTTTCCTCCGAGATACCTAGTTTGTAACATTATCAAATGGAAAATGAAAGGAAACATGGCGGGCGTCCCGTGCTACATTTTTATTACAGAATTTTAAGAAAAACTAACATTTTCTATTTCCGCCAAAATACTGGGGAAAATGTGAAATGTGCATCCGCTTCTAACTTAAATCCCACATGAGTGTGGTAATGCACGTGAGGATTCCATATAGTAAAGGGACTCCCGACAATCCGGTGTAGGGATAGAAACTAGAAAGAACGTGGTCAGACTTTTGGATCGGAGCTTTATTGAATGCATTATTGTGTTACTTCTCGTGACCTGGATTCCACAGAATGAAACACTACCCCGCACATATTGTTGTCTGCAACTGCCTCTCCGTAACAATAAAGTTACGCTGAAACGGCTTTCCAAGAAGACACAGAAACTGTTAGCTTCATACGTCCGATTTGCGGCATTCACGGGAAGTAAAGGATCATCAATTTTGTATTTCGCCTGGTCGATTTACCCCAATAAAATAGTTTTCCGCAGAATAGAATGCGATCCATATTATTAGCAGAGTATAGCCACATCTTTCGGTCTGTTTACTGAAGGGACCAATTGAGAAGAGGTTGGGTAATGTTTTATATCTAATGCGCACTTTACGCCAGTTCCATGCACCGTGCAATGACTACATATAGATTGGCCTCCCGCAGTTCTCTGCTGCTCAAACTCTGTTTTTTCCCATGTATTTGGCTGGTATCCATTATAGTCGATAGACCAGTGGAATATATTTGGAATGTCTAGAGGCTATGGGAATAGAGGGAAGGTATATAGGTCTCTATTTTTCCCTTTAGGCTGGGTACATGCAGAGCATGCCCGGCTTGGCATGGCACTGATGACCTCTTGTTCGTTGAGTGTGCCCACTGTCGGAGTAAGCACACTTCTGTACGTGGTCTGAATCTCCCTGACCTATGGGTGGACATTCTCTGACTCTGGGTGTAATAAGGGGCTACCAGGGGGAGAACATGTTACTACACACATCTACAAACACTTTCACATGTATTATTGATTGAAGCACAACTAGAGAATACTACAAAATGATGTGGTATTAAACTTGAATTTCTGTTTTTGTCTCTATCTTACAACACAGTGCTTACACAGGCTATTATTTTGAACAGTGACTGAATCAAAAGGAGGATATAAAGGAACTAAAAAGTATTGATAATCCAGAATGTTTAGTAAGGGTTCTCGCCCCAGCGGGTAAATGCCCCAGCGGGTAAATATGTGCTGCTCTACATAGATGAATTGAAATGATTTGGTCGGTAGTGCAAAATAGCTGTTCGTTGAACATTGCAATGTAACACAAAAGAAGCAAAACCCATCACACAACACAATAACATGTCTATCCTGAATATCAGCCTTTATGTCTTTTTATACGATAGACCCCCAAACATACACATATCTTCGCTTACTTCCTTTATGTATGAAACGCGCTTTCTTTCCTCGATTGATCCATTTATACACTGCATCAGCTAGGGCCATGGGAGTGCCGTGTAGAATTCGGCCGAACTGACAGGACTGTCAACGAGATATTTTCTATTGGACTATTATTCGGTAATGCACTTGAGTCTGTCAGACTAGAAGAACAAAGAAACATCAAATATCCATCCATAGTTATTATTGGCAACATTTCCCCCCTTTCCTTTCTTTGTGGCGTATCATATCCATCGACATTATGCCGGTCTTGTGCCATTCCCTGCCCTGCGCAGGAAGAGCCCTCTCGCTTCCAACAATGCCTTTTTTTTAGAAGAGAGGGCTTGCCATTAGCCGAGCCCCAGTGAGCATTTCCTTTTGGGAGGTCTTTGATGGCAAAGGGTCAGACATGAGGAACCTGTCTCCACAGAGAGAGGAGCCTTTCACGGCATGTTTCCTGAATACTAGGACAGTGTGACAGGCTTCTCCCTGCCTTGACATGTCTATATTCTCATTTGTGATAGAGCAGGCCATTAAACCTGCAAACAACCATGAGTGGAATCATATTGTCATCTGAATCGCTACATTAAGGAGAATAAAGACAATGGAGGCTGATGCTCAGTGGTATTTCTGGTCAGAGGGGAGTATTTTGGGGATGGTCATATATATATATGAATGTAATCGAGATTGATATAGTTCATAGGTTATTGTTATGATAGGTTTAACTGACTTATGGCTATTGTCAAACACTGGTATATAGGAACACTAACGACAATTGTGAACACTTTTAACATTGCTTGCGTTTAAATGAGAAATTAGAGAACTAACTGTCAGTAACAGAGGTTATGGATATAGACATTCTACATTTTGTGTGTCTATTCAATTTCCCGAACGTATTTCAATGCTACGTTACTCTATGTACCGGTAGTTTGCATTTAAAGGCTCAATATGTGTCCTGGGACCACGTGTCTGCTCCCTCAATTGAGCACTCACCTAGCCGTCTGGGCTATAATAATTGTCAAATAGAAAAGTAAGGTGGACGTTTTAGTGAAGAAAGAAATAAGATCATATTGATGACTATATATACAAATTATCTGAAAGCCTGGACAAAGCAGGTCTATGAATGGGTAGATAATGAACAAAGTTAGAGCAAACATTCATCTCTGTCCGTAACTGTCAGACAGCCCTGGCTTGAGAGTACAGGGTAGACCTTTAGTCGCTTGCATGAATACAAATACAAGTACCATCCAGGTATATGGTCCACTCAAGTTGAATCCACCCTACAGCTGTAATTAACCATACCCTAACGTCTCTGCCTCGTATTTTTGCAGGTAAATGATCCATAAAACCCCTTGCTCCATGTAGATCGGTTCCACCTGTTGCAATGCAATAGCACCTTCCCCCACACTCCTTTCTTTTACCTCAGATTCTGTTCTAGCTGCAGGTACGGTTGGTGCCAAGAAAGGAATCAGTTTGGCTCAGTTAATTAACAATTGCCCGCGGGTGAAAGTCGAGAGGAGGAGACACAGTCTGCCTAACCAACAAAAAGACTTATCAGATGCATTGTCAGGCTCCAAAGACAGTTGAGGAGTCTATTCATAGGCATGTGAAGGCTCCGACATGATAACAATGGTTATAAAAAGAAAATAGGGAATCAAATCCTTCATAGCTGGACCCGGAAATTGATACTTGTAATATCCCTGCTTTCCACGAGTAATTAAGAGAGAATGTTCCTGGATAAGAATAGAATAATTGCATATTTCCGAGTTAATAGAATTGCTTCACCATTTCAGGAATCTCTAAGGATTTACACGTTAGCTATCCGAATTATGTTTAACAGAATGGTTGAGTGTAATGGTAACAGTGCTGAAATGGAAGGTGGAGAATGTTATGAATCAAGGCGGTAGCAAAGGGAAGTGACATATCATTACACTTTAAGAGATATCTAGGGACTAGTCAAGGCTTCATATCTGAGCACAGAGAAAAAAAAGTAGAATCACTGTGACTCCCCACGACTCTATTAGTGACTCCCTAGCATTAGCAGGACTCTATAATAACTCTTTAATGACTCCTATTCTAAGACTTCCTAATGATTGGGAGTCATGGAGAGAGTTACCTCAGTGATAAAGTCCAGACTCCCATTTGGTAGCCACCGTGATTCTACTTTTTCTCTGTGTGAGCATTTTATGATTCAGGCCAGAGCTTTCTTGATTATCTATTGCACATGTGTTTCATGGATAAAAGGGGAATTGAAGTAAAGTAGGATTCCGGAATTCCTTTATTAACGCTGATTCGGCTCCATTGCTGCCATTGTAGTCGACACAGTGCTTAACTCTGGTTGACTGAGTGAAGAAGCCCCACCATCCGATAGCCTGTTTTAGTGCACATCGTATTTCTCTCAGACATAATTTATTCTTAAAAAGCTTTCTGAGCTGACACCGAATGTCCATAGAGCCGCCATGTAATGGCAAATAATGGCACAAAAAGGGCTGATGACAGTCTTGAGCAGATAATGATATAAAAACCTAGATGTAGAAAAAAAACCATATTATTTCCAAGAGTATGACTATGGTCTTACACACACACACAGGTGAGCTGTCCTTTTAGATTAGTAGTGATGAAGATAATATAACGAGGATCTGCTGATCTCAATATGGAGAAGACTAATTATCCAAGGGGATTATGAATTAATGTAACATTTCTAGTCATCCTAGCAGGAAGGGGATACTCATCTGGTATTCCCCCAATGGGATTTGCATTCATTTCATTTCATTGCATTTCATTTCACGTTTAATGCTTCACGGTGGATTGCCAAGAAGCTAATCGTCTTGATGGGGCTGCCTTTCTGAAATATGGCAAAAGAGTTCAGACTGAATCCTTTCCGACACTGTACTGATTGTTTTTTGTTTGCTATAGATGATAAATCATTTAAAAAAGTTAAAATTATAGTCCCATCCCAGGATAGTATTTCATTTCACCTATATACTGGTCCCTTCCATCCACCTACCCTACCACTGGGCTGCAGTAGGTCAACACACGTGATGCCATTATATACACGTGTAGGGCGTCTGGGTGGTAATGAAAACGGTTTCTATGGCTACAGCCCACAATATACATTTTAAAAGGACATGGCTATAACGTTAAAATTGATATAGCAACTGGAGCTGTGGTGGTAGGTGTGCTTTCGGTTGGTCAGGTTTAACCCAATACTCGTGTGTGCCAGACTAAAAGAAAATATCTATTCATTACTTCTTCATCTACCCCTTTTCCTTTCCTTCTTCAAATCATATCGTAATCCATCGCTAAAGAGACCCGTTTGGCTTGGTTAATTGACAACTAGGACACGTATCTGATGCACTTTATAACAAAAGCTTCTAAGGTAAGATAGGTATGTTTTATAGTTGTTATTCCTCTCCCAAGAAAGAAATTAACGGGGAAGTCCAACAATGGGAATATTCTTTTTTAGACTATGACATTCACTAGTAAAGAATCGTTTGAAGTTATTTTCTAAAATAAAAGTCAGATAGGTTTACTGAATAGCCCATAGCCTGCTACATACCAGATGCGTTTGTGCCTTATACCCATGTGATTGATGATTTGACATTTGGTGATAAAGACATAGAGTGCCTAACAGTAGAGACAAGGTTTCCTGGGCAAAAATATCGTGTGATTGTTACAGTGTATAGACCGCCAAAAAAATCTAATGTTAACAGGGGTTACTCGAAACTGCTGAAGTTAATTAAGAGTCCACTCCTCAAAAATAGAGAAATCTGGGTGGCTGGTGATCTGAATGTTGATACCCGCCATAGGAACAGTGGTAAATGTCGGTCCATGTTTAGGTTTCTGAAATCTGCCAAACTAAAGTACCTTCAGACAAAACCAACTTACTACCATCCACATGGCAAGTCAACACTCGATCACTTTTATACGAATTGCCCGCATGTGAGCCAAACTGGATTGATTAATGACATGTACGGGGACCATGTGCCTGTGTACATCATTAAGAAACAGGCGCCGATTGTAAAAATAAAAGAGACAAAAACTGTAACTGGACGAGTCTATAAGAATTACTGCCCTGTTAAGGTAAAAACCTTTGCCTCTGATCTACAGTGGAACCTGTCAGTAATGTCATCAGCACTTGATTGTGTTGAAGGTATTACAGATGGTATAAACAAGTATCTTGATACTGAGCATCCGATTAGAACTTTTAGGGTCACTATTGTTGGCCCAGAGGGTTTTACTCCGGAGGTTCAGAGATTGATTGCCAGAAAGAACAGGTCACTGAGAAAGTCGAGGAAAGTAAAATCCGGTGTGGTAAATAAGCATCTTGATGATGTAAGGTTCCAGGAAAAACGAATAAACATGCTGTTAGTCAAGAACTGTAAGAACAAGATTAAAGATAAATTGAACAGGTTCGGTGATGACCCAAAAAGATTTTGGTCAGAAGTGAACACTGTATGGCGTGGTCCAAAAAAGGAGGTCAAGATGAAATTGGTGAATAGTAATGGTGTCTTTATTGATACGCAGGAGTTACCTGATTTTGTCAATGACTTTTATAGCAGCATTGGGGCGGTATTGGCTGCTGCGTTCCCCACTGTGTTAACCATGCCGAGATTGGTATCTGCTGATATACAATTGGATCGTCATGCTTTCGCATTGAGGGAAATTAGTCTTGACCAGGCCAGTGCGCTCATTCGCAAGATCAAGATTAATAAGTCATCTTGTGTTCCGGGAATTAGGTCTGTTGTGGTGAGAGATGTGTTGAGTGCTGAGCCGACTCTTCTGCAACTGCTTGTGAATTCCTCCATTGCTACCGGCATATTTCCTCAAATCCTAAAGAGTGCCTTGGTCATTCCCCTACCTAAAGCTGGTGACCTCTCCAAGGTCACGAATTGGAGGCCGGTTAGCCAGCTGAGTGTTTTCTCAAAGTTGCTGGAGAAGGCGGTGCACATTCAGCTCATGTCTTACTTGCTAGAAAACAATGTGATTGCTGAAAACCAATACGGTTTTATGCCGGGTCGTAGTACAGCTGATGCTGTCTATGGTTTGGTACAAGACCTTTATAGCTGTAGAAATCGGGGGGAGGTGGCGGCCATTGTCTTCCTCGATCTGAGGAAGGCTTTTGACACGGTCGACCACCTCCTCCTTCTGAATGAACTATGCAGCTTGGGGTGCGCTGATGCAACTCTAAAATGGTTTGAAAGCTATCTAACTTGTAGAAAGCAACGAACTTCAGTTGGGGGACTAGTTTCTGAGCCCAGGGATATAAACTGCGGAGTCCCGCAGGGTTCTGTCCTTGGACCGCTACTCTTTATAGTCTATATAAACAGTGTTGTGAAATGTCTGTCCCACTCGTCATATTATATGTATGCCGATGACCTGGCCATTGCGGTTTGTAATAGGGATCCCGCTGTAGCCCGGGCGCTACTACAGGATGACCTAAACAGGGTGAATGAGTGGTGTGTGAAGTATAAACTCACTGTTAACTCTGACAAAACTCATGTGATGTGGTCAAAGTCTGAAAAGGATACAAGATGTTGTGCGAGACTAGACATAACACTGGCGGGCAAGACCCTAAATGTGGTGGAAAAGTTTAATTACTTGGGTGTGACCATCGACAGCGGCCTGACCTTCTCGGCTCATGGTAGCAATCTGGTCACATCTGGGAGATGTAAACTGACTAACCTAAGACGTCTAAAAAAGTATATGGATTTTGAATTGTTGTTATTGTTATATAAACAGATGATTCTCCCATGCTTTGAGTACTGTGATTTCATGGTAGAGAGTGGTCCAAATGATTTATGTAAAGAAATTCAAACACTACAAAACCACTGCCTTCGATGTTGTAAAAGCATTAGAGACCCTAGAATAATTAGTAGAACGGCGCTACATGCAGCATGTACCATTGAGAGGCTGCATGTCAGACGTAATCGGAATCTACTAGTTATGATGTACAAGGTAAGCCGCAGGAAAGACTCTCTTGTGGTTCCAGCTCGTGTTCTGCGTAGTAATACGAAACTGATCCTCAAAGTGCAGCGTCCTAAAGGGCAGCACTATAGGGACAGTCCGCTGTGCCGAGGATCCTTTAGTTGGAACAAGCTTGATGCTGAGGTACAAAACATGGTACCGCAGAAGCTCTTTATGCATAAATTGAAAAGTGTCTGAAATGAATGTTGGTTTTATGAGTCGGGAAATGTACTACTAGATAGACGCTGCTAATGCTAATGGTAACCGAAGTTGATGGGATGTAAAGCATCCTGTATGACTGTGCTGTGTGTGTTGACTATACTGATGAATGCTCAATAATTACCATTGAATATTGTCCTTTGATATATTTGACTATTGCTTTGTTGATATTGTTTATATTAATAACATTGTTGAAATTGGCTCTGTATGAGAGACGCGACTGAATGTCGTGGTATTGTGGTCAATAAAAAATTACCAAACTCGAACTCAAACTCATACAAACCTGCTTAGGTGGAAGACAATCTCAGATGGTGGTACCAAAACATATTTATATAATGATGATTTGTCGCCGTGGTGAAAATACTGGTTCACCAATGATATACGCCATGGCGAAGCGGTGTTCTAAAAAGGCGGCAGGCGGATCCTCATGTTCCTCATGAGGTATACACATTCCCTTTTCATATAGTGCTTCACTGCATATTGACCAGTTAATGCTTTTAACCCCAAGGGATTAATACTATAAATCACACGATGTAACCGGATTAACTATGAGTTGATAATGATATGTGAGTACTTTGCACTCTAGTGGGTCCTATATACTATCCCACTGCAGCACTGTGCTGACAGTCAACAACCTCTTCCATCCGCTTTCTAGGCACATAAAATATGGAACTGTCCGATTCACATGGGACCGATACACATCCATGTACATAAGGTATGTAAGGTCCCAGCTTCTATGGCAATTCCCGCCAAAAGTGGAGCCTCTCGAGAAGAGCAGACGACATTTTACCAATATAAGAGCAGACAAGTGGAGGGTTTGTCGCCAAAAGCGATGGGCTGCTTCAAGCCTTAATTAGCGCCAACTTGATCCCCACGTGAGCATTAGGGCTCGTTATCTGCCTGAGAAGTCCCCAAATACCCCCTGACGACCGGACTGGGAGGGGAGGAGACCCTGGGATGGCGATGGGGTAGGAATGGTTTTTATCTCAATGACTGAGCACTAGGGCTCCCAGCTGTGTCGTAGATGAGTGGTGGTGTCGTCCAGAGTCTCTGAAGCTAGAACATTGACCCCCACGCCACACACCCCAAGGCGAGCTGGTACCCTTACATGAGAGGCCGGGGATTGGGATGGGACGTCTATAGCTGGCTGTAAGGACGTCTGCCAAACAGGCCACATTAGTGGACCCCTGAATAGCCTTCCCATACAATGGGCACTTTCCTGGATTGCCTCTTTCTATCTAAGACATTAGCCCGATACTGCAAATCTCCACACAAACCTTCTGTATTCCCCATCTGTATTTTACTCTCGACTCTTGCATATTCCCTTCCCCATTCCACCCAGTTTTCTCCCAGTTTCACCTACACCCCAACCCTTCCTCGTTACGAATTCCTGACTAGACTCTCTCCCAGTTCCCTGCAGAACCGCCAATAGTTGCGTCCAGAGTCGTTAGTTTCCTCACAAAATAATACAAAAGGCGGTGGTTGACATTCAATTAGCCATACCCCCTCCCCGTCACTGACGATGGCTTCGCTTTTACCCGGTCCGTAATTGGATATGTTGTAGGCTGTATGTAGGGGGTATGGATCCAGACCGCTTTTTGTACTGTGCTTAAAAGTCGTCTGCTCTGGGCAACCCTTACCACAGCTTGGCGTCTCTGAGACTTATTACTTGTGACTCGCAGGCCTGGGACGTCTCTGTTAATGCTGCTCGCAGCCGGATTAGAGTTTAATTAGATAACCATAATTAGATGAGCATTACCAAAGATTAGGCTCTAGAAGCCGATTTCCAGTGTCTTCTCCAGTGATGGCACCTATAATATTGGGCCTAAATGAGTGGCTCCTGGCCAGAAGGCCATTTTAGCATTTAGTTTATATACATGGATTATTTTGTTGTACCTAATTTAGCAAGTGTGACATTTTCCATGTGTGACATGGTGAATAGCATTGATGTGCAGATGGCATGCTGGTGAACAGAAAACACGTTATATAATGTTTCTCCAAGACTCCTTATGATAGCTAAATGTTATTTTGACTTAAATTATTTTTATTAGCTGGGATACATACTCCATATTGACTAGAAGTATCTGCTGTGGTGCTACCCTGTCATATCTGACTTAGAAACATACATGTCAGCTAAGGTTCCATACAACAAGATTATGTCCAGTACAACCGTTATCTTGGTACCCGACAATGCACTGAATATAGCTAAAAGCCGATCCATATCCACTACCCTGTGGCCCAAACCGGCATGTCCTTTCTCATCGGACAGCATACATGGTCCATGCACTTAGTATGATTGCGGAAGACAAGTGTTTAGCCGCACGTATAGACATGTGCAGTTGTGGAGAATTGGCAATCCCATTGGTATAAGCAAATCCTGCAGCACTTGAATATAAATGTAGGCCTAGTGGTTCTCATTGGGTCTGAACGGGGTCAGGGGTCTCATTCAGAATGACTGCCGTATCTGCCGGGGGGACAAATTTCGGGCTTGACGATAAGAAAAGTGTTTCAGAATATACAATATGCATTGATTTGCTCCTGCCGAGAGCTGTCGCCAAAATATTTGATGGCCCGGCAGATACGGCAGTCGTTCTGAATGAGACCTCTGGGGCTCGATTCATAACAATATGCGATAGCTCAATAGTTCTACGACCACAAAAAACATGTCTGTAGGGAAAAGTAATTATGCTAAAAATATAACTTTGTATTACAGAGTACATTAGAACATTACCCACACTACGATTCAGGAGGAAATAGTTGAAATATGATTTTCAAAAAATGTATCATAATTATAGTGAATTTATGAGGCATTCATTCTTACAGGGCAGTCTATATATCATTATGATTTATAACATCTTGGTTTGGTACAAAATAAACCATTATTAACGATTTTTTGAGTGGCTGAGATGACTTCAGAGGCTGTCTCAGCCATCTGTTGTGCAATGGGCATTTTTGCCCTTAAAACCACCTTTTACAGGTATTCTGTACGATCAGGTAGATTGGAAATTTGCTACAATTTTCTTATGAAATGCACCCCCTTTTTTATACGACAGCATTCTACGGTTTTCTTGAGATAAGCTGGTCGTATGTGTGCTTATTTTTCTCCACCCTTACAACTGTTCAACAGATGTCGTAGGCATAGCATAAAATGGCCCCTGGACGATCAGCAATGGTCGTAGCAGTAAAATAGCCCTCTGTGTCATAGAAACTTATGAATCGAGCCCCTTTCTCCACAGCTCCCCACAAATGTTTCTGATTCGACCTGGCTGACACACGATCGAGATTTTTTTATTTACAGTTGATGGTTATGGCACAGTTATACCGAATGCCACTGTGTAATGCTTTTTAAACATGTCTGTATAACACTATAGCATGCCCTAAGTTGAATGATAATGAGAGGCACCCTCTGATCCTATACGATTCTATTACATATAAAAGCATAGCTTTCAATGTATGCACGATATTTTACACCCCAGTCACATCCCTATGTATCACCCAAAGCACTAACTGCATCCGGGTAGGGGGGAAACGATAAGTAGGGAGATAGATATGTGGTAGGGCACGGATGGCGATGTGTTACAGGGTGTAAACATCCCATGCATAAATGAGTGGTACAGTGGGAGCACAGGCCAATTCGTTGCCATACTAGCTACGCTTTAAAGGCCTGAGACCCTCCCTAGATACCCAAGGATCATTAGTTCATCCACTCGCTCCATGGAGTACGTTAGGAGGGGGTCAGCATGGGGGCATAGACTGCTCCGGGCTACTACACTTAAGGTACTATGAGCAATAGGGTACCACTCAGCGGTATTCCCACCTGCTCAAGGGCAGTATAGGACTGCAGACTCCATGTGCATTTTGTCATCTCCTAATTTAATTTTACATGAGCCCTCAATAGGTAGGGAAAATGTACCAGGCTTATGTACCTTAATGGTTCGCTGGTTTTAGCTAGTCCACCAGCACAGTGTCTGTGTCAGATTATGTTTACCACAGAATGAGATACTGCATGGAAAGGCAGTTTTGTGGTTATTGCTCATTTGACATTATAGCATTAACGATAGATATATCGCAGTCTATATCGGGAAATATATGACTATCATTATGAATACACTGTATTATACACTATCATGTTAGCTGTGCATTATGATATAGTTTTACATATATATATTGTATATAACAGCATTTGCTATGTTCTATTTACTGAACCATGAAATGATAAATACAGGCGCAATAATTCTGTATAGAACCCAACTATTTGCGATATTGAACCAGAGTGTTCTTGTGCGCACCTTCCTTTGCGATGCCAGCCTGTTTTAGTGCATTAATCATTGGGCCCATACTCCTCCTGAAGCATCATATGAATATTTGAAGCGGAAACACAATTTTGAAAATTCGTTTCCTGTAACATCAACACGTACTTGGGATGAGTGGCCTCATTTCACTCCCCCATCTGAGTTTGGCTGGTTTCATTACAGAGAGGAGATGCCGTTGACGGCCACTAAAATACAATAAATCAATGTAATTAGTATCCTGAATCATGTTTTTGACATGTCCAAATAACTAGAAGCTGAAAAACATCAAAGTTTTCTTTCACGATTTCCATGTTTTCCTGTCACCTTGAAGCCAATCGGATCTTTGCCAGGGTCGGAGAGTAATAAAAATAACTTCATCTTTTTATTGGGATGTTTTGCTTTAATGAGGGCCCTGTGGGCAAGCACTAGTCAATCATGGCTTAGGTTTTGTCAACTATCTCTAGAATGACACCCTTTACATCAGGTATAAATCAAGGTAGATGTTCAATTTGGATATGGCGTTTTTCTACCTGACAAGCACGAACTTGGATATGGTGCTACAAGTATAAGCCTGTATACGAGCAGGTAGAAGATCGTGTATCATATGACGGAACATATGTGGACAGTCGAGGGAAAAGGGTCCTCCAAAGGTTAAACTCAATTATAATATTGAGGTCATCAGCTTTCCAATGATATATTTCATTAGCAGGTACCACTTCTAGTTTTTGAGAACTAGCTCCTTGAATATGTGTGGGCACTGTCCAATCTAAAATGCCAATAAGCTCTATCTTACTCTGTTTTAGAGATATCTCTATCTAATTAGCATAATTATGAAAATTCCCAAATATCCAAACTTTTTCAAACATTTGGTCACAGCTTTTAATCTTAAAATTGGATTTACATTCCGTTTTCAGCATAGAAATCTTTGTGGGGCCTGTAATCATTAATTTATTGAAAAATTCAATTTAGAATGAAAATTATGTTTCCATGGCAACCAACAAGTGCAAAAACACCAATTTAGGCCCAAAAACGTTCTTTTTACATTCCAAATATGGAAGGTTTTCACTAAAGTTGGAATTTGTTAAAGTAGATTATTGTATTCTCCATTAAAAAGTAGTATAGAACAATTTTTATGATATTTTGGACATTGTTGGCTATATGGAGCCCCCTGGTGGCCAAAGTTGGTACTAAAAATCCCCCGTGGAGGTCCCTTTTCCCTTGTTGATCCACATATATAGTTTATCGTTACAGCTTTTGCCTAGTTGAGAGTGATTGAGCAGATTCCTTTTAATGATTTACTCTCCAGGCTAGGAGGTATACTTAACCCTTTAAAGGCCGCATCGCGCTTTAATGTGATATGGCAGGATGCATGAATGCATCATGGCATGCCGACCTTTCAGATGCATTACAACCCCGTAGGGTCGGGTTACTCCTCAGTGCTGCATACATGTATCACGACGACAAATGCACTCTAAGAACAGTGTGTTACGTTTACACACTTATTAACACGCTTTTCTGAAGCCACGTTTAACACACAGTTTGGTGTAACACACTATGCACTAAACACTATTTGCCAAGAGTGTGTTGATCTCAAAAGTGTGTTGCAAATTTGTGTGTATGACTCCTCATGCATGTTCCCGCAACACACTGTTCTTGGAGTGTGGGCATACTGCATTATACCCTTAAAGGGTAAGGGATATGATAGGCATTGAGGGTGGGGATAATCACATGGTATCGATGGGAACATATGACAATGGTCGACACCTGGCTCTGAGAGACAGAACACACGCGGAGTCTGTCAATGCACGCCTCTAATGTCAAAAACGTGTATCCGACTTCACTAGGACAACCTAATCAACACATACCCTGCCTCCCCCCTACACTCAGCTCCCACCGTGGAGGAGTCAAATACAATGTAGGTAACGGCATTATAGCTCGGACAGCATTATATGTAGGTATTAACAATATGCCTGCGGATGTAGTATTTTATGCAGCATTGCAGTAATTTCCTCTAATTAGATTATATCTGGCAGGTGGTTTGTGAATTATATATCCTGTGGTGGACATGTCTTTCCGTTTCTTGTCTGTTATGTTGGTTATGCTTCCTGTTCTGTTGAGATTTATCAGCCATATCTAAGGAAGCACCTCAAGTCCCTTTGAATTAATTGCCATATATATCACTTCACCCATTATGCTACATTCAGAAAGGTATAGCAATATTTCGCACTTATAGATGGTTGCACCTGAGCGGGAACCAACGGCTTAAGAGTTTATGTCATTTCATTTTAAATAAGATTTGCAGCTACATAAGTGTAAGCAGACTGAAACGTCCGACTGGAGAACCCCTTTTTAAAATATGGGGAACCGTTCATTCCAAAACGCAGTTAAGGATAACCAGGCCAAATTCTAACCATGACCATAATACCAGCAATATGCCACCTGAAGAATGTCAAACCGTTGTGAGCATGGTTGGAATAGGGGCAGCTAACTATAGTCCACATGTTGTATAGATCGAGCAAGTCTCAAACGGCCGGAGCAGATCAATAGTCAGACGTAAGACCTTATTGTGACGACCTAGGGGCGTCCTTACGTTTAACCGAGCTGTAGATAGATTACACCCGATGAGGTAGTTGGCCTTGAACATAAGGATCAATCTATGTCTCTGTGTAGAGACTAATGAAGTATCTCTACTTTGCTGTTTGGTTAATATGTTGACTCATATAAGTGCGCTTAATAGGGCTCTGCTGCATGGGATGTATATAGGTAATGGGTCCATGTGCTGAGGGTCAAAGGGGATCAAACAAAATATAGACAGGTAGGTTCAGGTAGAACCAACCAGTTTCAGCTTATACTGCTATGCTTGCCAAAAGCTTAGTCTATTACGCCTACTGTGTGCCTAAATGACGGCTCAATGCCATTCTATGAAATTGTGATCATGGGAACTCGGATTGACATACTTTTCAAAGACGCAATATAACTGTGGAAATTATGTCAGAATTCAAAACTTATAACTGTTTAGTTGCAGGAGAGGTGAGAGGCACGTGACAGATACTAGAAGAAACACTAGGGCACATCTGTGACACTAGATACATAGAGAAAAGTTCACTAGAGTTGTTGACCACTAAGTGACCACTGAGTCAAGTGAGATAACCCTCGAGTGAGACAGTGGTGTACAATTTGTGTGTTCCTTTGTATTTATTTTCTGAAATAATTCTATATATACGTCGATTTGAAAGTACACTTTTGATTTGAAAAGGCATAAGATCTATTCTCTATTGTATACATAGCTTTTTGACTTGATTGGCCATTGGGTAGGCTACTGGAGGGAGTGGGATGAGACATAGCTTTCCTTTGTTAAATCAATGGGGCTGCCGTATTCACCATAAAATAAAAGCATATAATATAATAATACCTCTTTGGTGTAGAGACTTGTAGTGGGGAAAGGGAGATGCATTCTGTGTACCAACTTTTACCGGGTGCTGGCACTTCCTTGAAATGACCATCCCAATGACTTTTGAATCTGTAGTCATTTTTCACCCTGGCTTTTCTCCCTACCTCTTCCATAGAGGGCTGGGTTATGAGGCTATTATGGAAAATGACCCTTATCACAACCATTTTTATAATGGATATTTCAGATATTTGCCTTAATTCCTCAATTGTGAAAACATCATAAATGTAAGGGGAACCATATAATTATATTAGCAATTTAGTTCTTAGTACTTCAAAATAGCTCCCAATTACTTTTTTTAATATAGTATATCAAATACTTCCAGTAGTAGATATGGGAGAGAATAGCTGTCTATTCTCAGAAGAATACAAATGTGACTGTTGTGCCAAACTTGTGACAGAAAAAAGCACCCCCTCCGTGGTACCAAGTTATTATCTAGTATAATCTGAGAGAACATTGGTACCTGAAGTATGGCAACTGAAAAAAACTGAGATGAATCCACCGTCATAAGTCTATCACCAAACAGCACTCGTCTACATACTATACGAGGTAATGCTATGCAATTAGCTATAACATAATGAAACCCACGTCCATCAACGTTACCCTTTTCGCCCTCAGGGATACTGGTTGACTGACCCTTTAGACTAAAATATTGGCAATAATCTGAGGTGCTTGAAATTCCATGAAATGGCGGCAAGCCAATAAAATCAAATATCGTTCGCTTATCCCCCAGAACACGGGGCGTAATCACGGCTGTTGTGGGGACAGCGCCATTTAATCATCATTTTACCGTTAGATTGTGATCTACAGCCATGCTTTATGGCTGCCTCCACAGGGGCCCGCGTCACCATAACTCTATCACAACCAATTGGTTTCTAATCATAGCCCACCAATAACATGATGGTTCCTTCCCCCAGTTTAGCCATAATTGGATGTAGGTCATTACTTCTTGATTAGTATTATCAGTGATTATCAGACCTCGTTAAACTTCACCCCCTTGTTATTGGCTTCCTACCCAGTCTGTCATGCTACCTGGGGTTATTGATGTTCAGGAGGCGCTGGAAGTGAGGAGATGGGCGATGATAGGGGGAGACTATATAGCGCTGGCAACAATGGGGAGCAGAGGTGGGCGATAATGGGAGATAGAACGACCGTCTAGTTGGTATTGAGTGATGGTGTCGGTAATGGTAGGAAGCAGAGTGACAGTATAGATTAATGTATCCATGCTGCTTCAAAGCTGGTAACTATGGTGTCACATTACTAGTATCACAGTTCTATATGTGTTAGTATCGGTTCACTTTAGGAGCTCACGATCCTTTGTGAGGGACACAATACCTGTTGTATTACCAGTGTTCTGGGTATAGGATGCAGGCATTGTCCGTTATTATAAAGGACACAGACCTGTTATACATATTACCAGCGGTCTGGGTATAGCAATGTAACTGGTGTGAACTTGTTCCCGCAACCTCTGTGTGTATACTGACACCGGAAATCTTGTGAGATTTTGGTTCTGCTCTTGCAAAGTAACCTGTTCCTGGCAAGCTACAATATGTGAGAGTATGGTACCTGCCTAAATCTCACATGAAATTCCGTGGACAGAACTAACATGGCCGCGCACACGGAGCCACTCGGGCTATTGTCCGTTATTGAATACAGGGCATACCTGTGATCTCTCCACTATAGAATCTGATCGACATTCCCAAACTAACCAGTCTTTTGAATGTAGATTCTTCTCGCCTGCCTCGCCATAAATCATTAAATGGCTCCAAAAGGCTGCAAACGGCGATTGCCATTATTGACGTTTAGCTTGGTATTTGATATTTGAAGTGTTTTATGATATTGGGATGCGGGTGCATGTCGGCACTTTTTAACAACGAAATGGTGGGGATATTGAAGCTACACTATGTGATTGCCCAATAATTCATGTTGTACCTTAAGTAAATGTGTTCTGCATGCGAAACATGCAAGGATAAAACACATATCAGCCATCGTTTTGGATGCTATCTGAGGGGAAATACCTATTAGCTATACAGGATGGGAGAGCTTAGCCATTTACTGGTCGTATATGTTTCTGTAATGGGTTATGCCCTTGGTCAGCATTGTGCATGAATGTAGCCCTAGCGAGTACTCACCAGTGCTAGATTCATGCATCATGCCGTCCCTTTGAGTATGTATCAACTCTGTGGGGTCAACATGATGCATTCAGCAGAGCTGCATTCGTGCATCATGACAACAAAGGGCGTAGCACATTAAAGCACTGTGCTGCCCCTAAGGTTAGTGTTGGTGTGCACAGGGGCCTGGAAGTGAACACTATAGCACCATAAATCAATATGTGAATACATTGCTTGTGAATTATAGATGTGTCCATCTCCCTGCTAGCAGAGATATTGCCGCCCGCTGCCTGCACCTGCCTGCCTCTACCTAAATATCATTCTGCTGTCTAGACCAGGTGGGCTACATCAGGTGTCAATGGGCGTGAGAGCATCTATAAGCAGTCTATCTGCTGGAAATGCCACCCGTGTCCATAGCATAAATAGTTCTGAACAAACCTGCATCAGTAAAAATATCCATCGGGATAATTGTCTTCTCCTCCATATCTGAATAGTTTCATGATGAGCCATTTATATTCTGTGTGAGCCTAGATTAAGCTACCTGCAGGTGGTCCCCATAAATACATATTATACCCATGATATACTTCTTTTGATTCCGACCACCGTCGGATGAAGTAGATGCTTTGAAATCCAATTTGCAGAAACTTCGAGGTCAATGGTATTTTAAGATGGTCACTTTTTCTATGAGCGATAATCCAACAAGGAGTGATCCATTATATCCTATGTAGGGGAGCTGGTCTGCCCTTCACTTGCCCATATAGGTTCACCATTGATAGGGCCATTAATGGGGTTTGTGGTCTGGGGAGCGATCACTTGTGAAATAGTCTATAGCGGGATGACACATCGCTTTGGATATGTTTCTATTGAAAGTTATATTCAGACACAGGGTTAGTCTGGGACAAGGCTGATTCTGCAGGACAGGGAAAATATAGGGGAGGGGAGGGAGGCATTTAACTTGGTATCTAACAAGCATAGCAGAAGGACCCATACATTAGCGTAGTATTGGACATTATGCCGACTCCCAAATATATTAATAGAAATTGTAACTTAAAATCTGGCCCTTATATAACAATGCCCTTCAACCAACCCAGTCCCTAAACCCAAGCCGCCAGAACAAGGACTCTAGAAGCCAGGACTTTCAGCATCTCCTTTCCCTAAATTACTCCCTTGAAGTGGTCATTTAAGTACACATCGGATAACCCAGGGCGTTGATGCTGGTGCAGTAAATGTGCATGTATACTGAAGGGATCTCAGCCCTAACCCACACTGGGTGTCCTAGTACAGGTTACGATGGAGTCGGGGATTATGCTGTAGGCCCGGACCGGATGGGATATGTATAGGGGCAGCTAGGGATATAGACCTGGATCGGAGGAGAATAGGGGGTCGGTCGGCACGCTAGCTGATGTGGTGAGGTGTATAGGGTGAAGGTATGGGGATGGAGGGGGCATGAAGATCACTAACTGCACACGCCTATCTGACATGGCTGGTGATTAGTGATAGCCCTGGGCCAGTCACCCCCTGCCCCTGACATGCCCACCTTTTGTACACGTAGATCTATAGGTTCGTGGGCCGCCCTATCTGTCAATGGCAGGCCCTATGAAGACTGAAAGTGCAGCGGGCTTTGCTGCAAGGGCGGGGCGACATATTGGGTGAGAGCAGTCACAGGCTTTGGGGAGCTTGCATAGGATCTATACAACACCTATATTGACACCTTCTGTGGTTCCAAGTCTAAACGACCAAATGAACTCTGTGTAGTAGGAGAGAGAGTCTTATAACTCAGGGCTTTATTTGAATGCCAATTTCCGAGAGACACACTCCATAAACCTTAATGTAGGGTATGACCATATCTTATGTAATAGACACTGAGAACCGTGGCGACAGGGTTGTCTATTTTGAACACTTGCCTGAAAGGATTTACCACTATAGGCTGCCCGGGCCCTTTGGAACTGATGGTACAGACCAGATCACTGTCCCCTCCTGCCAGCTATCTTTCCGCTTCAACAGAGGCACCACTGGAGCTGTGGAATCGATTAAGGCCGTTGTTGGTTAAATCGCACCCACATTGTCCTTCGGTCACGCTTGTCTTTTACATTGTCTCCATATTGGTTCACTTGTTCCTATCATTACATGCACTGAGAGGTTCTGACAAAAACAGTCTTTCAGAAGGGTTTACAAATTCCCATGATTGACTGAGGATATTAGGTTCCCTCAAAGCCGGAGTGAAGTCGAGAAGAATTTTCTTTTTAATCATGAAAAAGCTCTTGGTAGCCTTTTCATGACCAGTTATCGTTTAGCCATGGAGGTCTACCCACACTTGCAATAGTGTGTATCATATTGGAAACACCGACGATCCAGCAACGCTGAAAGGGGTTTACATATTTGTGATTATGCTCCAACTGGTAGTACAGTGAAATAGGGACCTACTTATGCATTCTGAGTATCAGCCTACTTGCAATTTAAAGAACTAAGAAAGAAAACATAAAACATAAATGCAATCGATACGAAACGCATGCAAACGATGTTTTATATTTCACCCAATGAACAGGGAGAGCCTTCTATGGTAGCCATCTTAAATGTCCCATTTGTTAGTACTACTCAAAGTGTGGGTGAGGTCCAGTGTTAGTAGTACGGTGAGATGTGGGTCTGCATCAGGCAACCTTTCTCAGTTTCACTGAAAATGGTACTCAGCGGGCTGGTAATGGGATTCAAATGGCTAAAGAGGAGGAATTATTATGCAACAGCACGAAATCTTCCCACGCATGGGAAAGTGGAGATGTGCTATAAATCAGCACGACAGAACAAAGGTTGCAGCAAATTGAGACAAAAGATTTATCGTCTATGTATTCATGAGCTTTTCACCGGGTCTTAATCTACCGTAGGCCACTGGGGAAATTACATTCATTGGTGGGTAATGAGAGGAATGCTTAATGTGTCCTAAGTTGGGTGACTATAGTCTTATGCTGCGTATAGCTGCTTACTCTGCCGCCACAGGCTGGGTGCCTGGACCTATATTCAATGCCCTGGAGGAGTGAGCATGAGACAGACCAAGGGTGTGTCACTTATGCCAACAGAGACCTGGGAATGGCTACACAGAGGCATAAACAAGAAGGAACGGGCAGGCCAAACACCAACCTGAATATATATGGGTGATACAGGACAGGATAGGGGTAGAGGAGGTGTGGGACAGGGTCATGTTATGACCACAGTGGACGGGCTAGACCAGATTGAGCATGGGAATTGAAAGGCACAGCCGGACTGGTAATACAGGGGGTTAAAGGAGACATGGCAAGGGCATGGTAGGGAACCAGTAAGGAAAGGGAAGGCTACTTGTTTGTTCAATATCTGATAGGAGGGTAGGGTGGTACGACGCTGGATGGTATTGAGGGCCAGTAGAAGGAGGGCCGTGGCGATCCTAGCCCCCTGTGGATTACCCCTCCCCCTAACCCAGCCCCTGAATGAACAATCAGACTGAGACATCGATTGGTTGCCGAGCCCCCTAGGTGTTGGGAGGTGTCCCACTGGCCGGCCAGTAGTCTCCACCACTAGAATGGAAAGTGGGTGGTAGAGATGCAGCAAATAAGGCACTTGTAGGCATTGGGTTGGGCAGCGAGAGGATATAGGCAATCGGGAATTGGGTAGTTATGTAGAGGTCTGACTAGGTTGCTGCTTTACTAGCCTCTCCTAATGGGTCACTTGTGATAACTTCTTCATGCAGGTCTCTAGCTGTCGGTTGTGGTGTAATAATCACTATATGGGAAGTGACACAGAAGATTCTGATACACTGTACCTAAGATAACCTTTTTTCAGGTTGCAGTGGTCGGTTGTTCTGACAGAGGCCAAAATTCTATCATTGCTACCGCGACGCGGAATGAGCTCATTTCATGAAGTAGAGGATCATTTCAAAATGGTATTTCATCTTAGTGACCCGTCTATCCAGCAGCAATCGAATTGAGGTTGATTTAACTGCCATGCACAATAGTATCACTCCTTGTTACGGTATAGAGAACAGAACGCCTGTGAATCAGTAGTATGGATAACGACAGTAGAAACAGGTATGCATGGTAAATGGACATAAATCTGAGAACATACCTGGATTACATGGGTTGTTACGGTTTGGGGTCAATTTGTTTAGTTCCTGCCCTGCTTAAGACAGAGTACACTATTACATTTTGAGACAATATAACTATAAGACCTATGCAAATCTACCTAGTGCTGAGTGGGACTACTGTCTACATGTGCTGACACGTGGGATATCTCGATATGTTCTCACTGCTCATGGATGCATGTCATGTACACAGCCGATATAGGTAGTTAAGGCACAAGGACGTAGGTCTTACAATAGCATCAATAGCATAGTTTGTGCTCTATACTATTTGAATAGAAACTCGTACATTATTTATTGTTGCCTGAATTAATGGATAGCAGCTCTACACGATTTCTTTCATACGTTTCTTTCGGAATCACATAACTACAGTTAAATGTTTTGAATGAACATATTAAATTTATCAAGGTTAAATCCACCATGTTGATGTTGTTATAGTGTCAATGAAGAACAGTACTAATGAGTATATAATCAGTGGGATACCTGTTTATTTTATCCAGTTTAGGTAAGTCAGTTTGCATGGCAACTAGTAGAGTTTACACTTTGCTAGCTGGGATGCAGATTGAAAAGCCAGTGTTAAGCTTTGATTCAATGGTTCAGTTAATGCAGTATACCCAATAGAACCTGTCATTTTGGTCATCGGAAGGTGGAAAAGAGTGTCAGATGTATTACGTAGTTCTTGGTATATCGGAGCATGACATGGCTTCATAGACATAAATAGGCATCAGACCTTTAAAAATAGGCATCAGACCTTTAAAAAAACACAGGTGGGACGACAGGGGATGCCAAAGCTATAGATTATGAAAGGTGATAAGTGGCATAATGACAGGTAGACCTTGAACAGTGTTTATGGATGAAACACATTTTGCCAAATTGGATTAATGTAGGGGTTGGTATTGGTTGTACAGAAGTATACAGATTGATCAACCACCACTATTATATTGATTTGGTATGATATCTTTTTAACAATGAACAGGTACGTACTTGCAGATGTTTATACATATAGCCTACCCTTGTATTATTGCAGTGTGCGTGGCGGTTGCAGGACGTTAAAGGATAACGGATTACATGGTTTATAGAGGATCCAGCTGCATGCAGGTAGGTTTTTCTTAAACACATTATTTAGAAGTAGTATTCCTATATTAATGCGTGATTCATCTTACTGTTCTTGTTATATAAGTTTTATTGGATATCTCTCCTAAATAGAGCAGACTATTCACGGTGAGACAAGCTGCATGTAGCCCACCTCACTACGACCCGTACTAAATTAGAATAACGTGGGACAGCACCGATTCCTTTTATATGTTTGGTTTATTCTAGTCACACCCCACAGTTAAGACCGCGGTTGTGGTCATAATAGAGGCAGTTGACTGTATATGTCCCACATCTAGATCTACTTTATGGGAGCTGGGGCAAAGTGGAATTAAGAGTAGGAAACACCAAATCAACTTAACAGTCGGAGATGGAAGAGAGGGAGGCAGGACAAATTGCACGTGTGTTCAATAAATAACACGTGTGGATGCACTTTATACTGTGGGAGATGCAATGTAGCATAAGATTAATTAAACGGACTGTACACAGCCTGTAGATGGAGAGAAGGGAACCGGGTAAGGGATAGATGCAAGGACAACCAACTACTGTGCAATGTTGTCCCTCCAAACAGAACTCAAGAATGGCACAAGTCAGTATCTTGTGTATTGCTCAGGAAAAGCACAAACTGTGATAGTCAACATTCCTAGTAAAATGTCCAATGGTGATGTGTATTTCCCAAGTTTTACTCATGCAAATAACGAGAAATTCCAAGAGTAGAATGATGATGTGTAATTCTTAAGTTTCACTTGTTCAAAAGTCAAGAAATTCCAGAGAATATGACACAGGAAAATGTCCAGAAAACCTTCTGAAATCCCCGTAGGGATCATGAGTCAGGACACAAGACTGGCAGGGGTTCCGAATAAGATTTTTTTTTGCAGGTAGGTAATACGCTAAAATAGAATGGAGTGAAACCAAGAGAATTGAGGTGACAGAGGTTATGGTCGGGGGTTATGGTCACTAGCAAGGGGGAGAGGCAAGGAGAGAGCCAGTGAAGAAGGGGAGGCCGAGATTGAGATGGACATGGAGGCAGATGGTGTACGGAGGGGAATGGCGAGAGAACAGAGAATTGATGAGGCTGATAGACCACTGAGCTACTATAGGATGCATAAAGGGAATGCTCTATAATGAATTACACTCCATCACTGAGAGGGTCGTTCCTGGCCATTACCCTTATATATGCCGCTACTCACACACATCCCTCACAAGTCACATACAGCTACCATGGTGTGTACCACCCTGCATACACACAGCCCCGGTCTCAGCCTGTCTGTAGGACTATGGCCATGACCAGCCTTTGTCACATCTATCTTGTTACAGGCTGGCCTGGTAAATGTCTGGGGCTAAAGGAGGAGGCGACTGGGACGGCCACCATAAAGATGCTGGAGGCATGGGATGAGGCGCCGAGTAGCACAGGGTGGGCTGGAGGCTAACGGTGAGGAGGCTACTGGAGGAGATGTAACCTGGAGGAAGTAGGGGGGCTGGTAGGATAGAGGCGTTGTACTAGGGGCGGTAGTAGAGAGGGGGTGTACGGTATATGAGGGGTATTGGAAGTCCATTGGGTAGTGGGAGGGGAGCTACAGCCCTGGAGAGAGAGAGTTGGTATACCAAAAGTAGGTGGCTGGCATGGGGGAGACATGTATACAACGGGATAGGAGAGGACTGAAAGCATTTCTGTATTTCAAAGCCTTTGTCAAACCGTACAACACGTTGAATGCTCACAGGAGTGTGTTTAGAGATCACCAGAAATAAGGCATATTAGTCGGTTTTGAAATATGCATCTGTAGTATGTAGCCTTTTTCCAAACTTACAAACTTCACAATTTAAAATGCAGATCAATGACCAAACATTGCCGTGACTAAATTGTCGTGCTTACCGAGGAAATCCAAGCTTTGACTCAATCTTACCCACCAGTTCATCCGAAATCCTCCTTCTGAACAGTGTGCCACTTATCGTTTACTGAGTATCTCCTCCCCTCCCCCTCCCTTCCCTCCTTCAATTTCCCTCATTCAACTTCTTTATTTCAATCCGATCTGAAACACTTACATGGCTTTCATTTAATTGGTCAAGCTTTTTTGTCAAATAATAGGATTACCAGTGACCCTGTCTTGACCCCAGCTGCTTGTACAATTATAAAACACGCACGCTGGTTTTAATTAACTGCTCAAGGAGCTTATTTTTGGTTAGTGTAAGAATTCTAGATTAAATTCAGGGCCTAACAATTCAAAACATTGCTCACGCCTTCAGACTTCCTTATTGATATGCTAGTCAGATATCAATATTCATATGTCCACGTTTCACCGTCGGCTTTTGCATTTTTTCATCCCCCTTTTTTTCTCTCCTATCCTGCAGCTGTCAGGTGAAATTACCATAATAGAAAACAGCTGAGGAATACATTATTTCAGTATAACAGCATATAAGAATGCTATATCCAGACACCTGTATATACCCAAATAAATCACTCAAGTTAAGCTAAGGATAATCTTATAAATTTAGGTATTTCTCTGATAGCTGTGCTACATGAGCCAGTGGAAACGCCCAGGTATCTACCTCACCGTCGTAGCACTCACTGTAAGCTGATATACCTGAACAGCTGCAGGCCTGACCTGTGACTTCATTAGGCGCGGCGGGAAGGTGGGGCACTCGGCGGAGGGAGCAGCTCAGGTTGGAGTGGGAGCAGCTCAGAAGGGAGGAGGAGCTCTTGTCGTCCCTTGTTACTTTTACCGAGCTGCTCGACCCCCACCCACAACTGCCCTCTGCCTACACCTGTCACCACTGATAGGTAGCCGACCTCTGGTTCTAAGCTGTGGCTAAGACTTGATGGTGAGATACATAGGGGTATACAGGCCATGGGAGACCGGCGGGTGGGCGAGGTATGAAGATGCCTTTCTCAGAAATGATGGATAATGACAATGGAAAGTCCCTCACAGTCCCTCACTATGGTGCCCCTGAGACTTGATAGATGACTCAATTGCTTGGTAGGGTAATAAGAAATTCGCCTGAGGGACCATTGATGGTCGCCAGTTTGCGCCTTTTTCGCTCAATATTAGTGTTGGAACCTTCCCAAGTTGTTCACCATCACTGTCTCAATGTAAGAAAGGACCCCCCAGGAGGTAGGGAAGGAAGCGCTGGGGAGTTGGATGGTGGGGGGGGGGGGGAGGAGGTGGGAATACTCTGAAGGCTCACAGGAGGGGTGTGGTCGTGCAGACAAATATTGTCTTTGGCTTACAAAAAGTCGACCAGCGGGAACAAGCGCAGCCGGTGGCATCTTTAGAAAGCCAGCGTCCTCTGGTGTCGTCTGTGGGAACTGGCTGGTGTGTTTGGCTGCCGTGCCAGGTCAGCAGCCAATTTAGTCGTCGTTGTTCCGACCCCAACCCCGACATCAACAGGAGGGCCTCTCCTCACCACTGCTATCTATTCAAGGCGACATCCAGACATGGGCATTGCTGGGATAGTAACGACTGCTGACTGTCACCCATACCTTTAAGGGGGAAGTAGGGGCAATTGGCGTTCTAGGAGCCGTTACCACAGCGATCTCTTACTCCCGTATTGGCAGACTTTATAACCCTACTCAGTGGGATCAACCGCCATCCATGTCAGACGGGAAACCTTTAATGTCAGAGATCTGTATTGATTAGCTCAGTGATGCCGAGGCCCTTATTGTCCTTCCTGTAACAGTATACACTCGCCGTACATTCACTTATTGTGTTATTTGTTTTTTTCTGGTGTGTCTTATTTTGTTCATTATTCATTAGGAAGGTCTTATCATTTCTCAAATTTGGAAAAGTGGAATCGATACACGTAATGACTTCATTCAATCCTGACATCAGTTTACATGGTGAAATTAAGAAACATCTCTTCATCCATCTGGTATTACAGTAGGCACACTATGGGGAGTCTATTTGTACAATTATATGTACTCAGTAAACATGCATGTGTCTTGGACCTTGGAATACTGCCCACTGTGCGGACCGTACACTGCCAGCCAGTCTATCGACCTGCATCTAGGATTCATGCATGAGCAATGCAAATAAATCTCTTTCCAGCTTGTGAACGATCGCTGCATCAATTCCCGTGCCCAAGGGCCCTCATATGCTGTATTGGTATGGTGTTTTTATTCCTATTCCCGCTAGAGTATAACTCTCACTCACACCCGAACACATAAACACGATCTATATACCAGTCATAAAAAAAACTTTCCTGTTATGTTGTTCTCGCGTCCTAGGATAACAATATAGCTTTTTTATTGACTTTTTAATGTAGAAAACACTGAATATGGATGTCCCCTGGACAACATTTGATTCTAACATTACATTAAAGTGACATAGTCCGATGATAAGGGCTCAAAAATCAATTTCGTTAAGACTGGACCAGAATGTTCCCTATGGCCATACCTCATGTGCTACCTACCGGTACTTTATTAAATCCTATTCTCTAGATTTCAGCTTATAATCGGACTAATTATCAGATTTTGGCTCAATTTAATACTTTTGGAGTGCACGGTATAAATCCTCCATTGAAAATACACTATAAAAGACTATACGTGGGCCACATTGGCCCCACAGATGACATTGCTGTGTGCCCTCTCTTCCCTGTTTTCTTCTCTTTCCAGTGCATATTGGAAATATTTCTTTTGTACTATGGTGCATCATTTGCACACACTGGCAGTGTTTTCCAGGCATCAGTGGCAGTGTTTGACGGGCCATAAGTATGGAATCACAACCTTCCATTTTCTCACAATTGCATGGGAATTAAACACTGGGTATCATAAACTGACAACTTGAAGAGTAACAAATCAATGGAGTTAAATTATTGTGCTTCAGGTGCCAATATTTGAAAGGCGCTACATGTAGTGAACTTTCCGCCAACAAAATAAATCAAAATTCAAATTCAAAGTTGAAAAGGCAATAGAAATAAGAGAATATTACCCACTCTGAGCAATGATGACGAGTCTGCCATAGTTGATGCCCTGTCCGTCACCTGGACGGGGCATCAATATGTAGACAGTGTATTATAGTACACTGTTCGGCAATGTTATCAGTAGCAATCAATAGCCAATTAAGGGTCAATCAATGGCCTATTGTGGGTCACTGTGGGTATATATAGACGCTAATTGTGTCGTGGTTGTCTGGTTTCATTTTGGATTTGAGTTTGTAATCTAAGTAGTCCTCGACTGGAATCATTGGTGCCTGTCTTATTACGATAATGAACGCTTTTGTATAGGATCTCATAGTTTGAAAATGGTCTCGGTATAGTACCCTCTCATTACACACATGTACACACAAACAGCAAGAATAACAATGTCATACTCTCAGTGACTCCATCAACCACCCCACCCTCCAGCCCCCCCCCCCCCCCCCCACCTTCCATACCCACCACCCCATTACCCATTTCTTGGTGGAGTCTTGCTCGGCGTCGTCCAAGTGGTCTGTGGCCGAGACTCACCGAGATCAATAACCGGGTTAGATATGGGCGATATATAGAGGCGCTCCGAGGCTGGACGGGGGTGGGGGTCGGTGTGGCGGCAAGCGGTAGGGGGGCAGACGGGGGCCAGTCCCGCCGGCCCGGCACCACTCGCCCATTTCCCGACAGCAAACGACGCGGAAACCTCGTGACAAATGGCTGGATGGGACACATGGCCCCGACCAAGGCCACAGAGTCTCCTCTGTGCAACTCCTCCGCCAACACCCGCGTCTTCACTGAGGACCATCCCAGACGCCATCTGCCACCCAGATGGTAATTGCCTGGTGAACTCGGCTCGTGGTAGTGGAGCTTTGGGTGAACATAGCTGGTGGTGAGGAACCGGCAAGGGTGAGAGGAAGAAATTGAAGTCACAACTCAGCGCGAAGGGTAGGATGGAAAGGGACGGAGCTTTACTATAGAGGGGGGGGGGGAGTGCAGAGACGAATATGCGGAGAATAGTGTAAGAGATAAACAGTTATACAGTGCCCGGTGTGGGGTCAAGAGATATAAACTGTAAGTTGTATAGAAGCGGGCGGGATCAAGAGATATCGACAAACTATATATCCCTCCATTGCCATTATAATGAAGCCATCGAGATATATTAAGATTCTCTTTAGCGGTCTTTAGCGGTCTGTCGGAGCCTGTCTGACCGTAAGTAGTATATGGACAATGCGGCCTGCTCCAGGGAGGATCGAATCGAGTACTAGTATGCCACAACAGCCATCACTAATGTAACAAACGGACAGGTGGCACTCGTAGTGCCAGTGACAATTACTTAATAAGGTTGGGAATGTATTTCAGTAGGCTAATTTGAGGTCTACAGTGGACAACTGGGTGGCAGTCAGCAGCTGGGTGGCAGTCAGCAGCTGGGTGGCAGTCAACAGCTGACTGACAGTCAGCAGCTGGGTGGCAGTTGGGTGGCATTCGGTAGTTGGGTGGCAGTCAGGGGATGGCCGTATAGGACAGACTCATTAAACTCAGCGTGACACCCCTGCTAATTGACGGAGGATGAACTCGCTAATTGGTCTTGTGCTGCGACCTCGGGGCCGTCTTCTTCACGTCTCCATGGCTCATCATGCCTGCAGCAGCTGTCTTTTATTTCATCACCCCCCCCCCCCTCCCTCCCTGTCGAGGGGCCCACCCTGTTCCATCCTGCCACTTACCTCCCCTGCTTATATACACGGCCTCGTCATTATAATAAACGCCCTTGCTGCCTGAAGACTTAGTATATATACAAAATCCCAGAGTTAACAGAGCCATGTGTTGCAGTTGCCAGTTTAATACCTTCAGAGGTTGGGCAAGTTCTATGCAAAGGATGACCTGTGTTATTACCAGCTGCTTACCTGCAGCCGTCTTCCACACGATTTGATTATATTTTCTAACAGTAACAGTTTAAGTCTGAATGCTGCTTCACAACGCTTCCCACTTAGTTATTGGGAATCTAGGTAGTTCTCTACTCCACCACCAGGCTCTTAACCAAAATGGAATACAACAATACTATATGGGTCAGTATCAAAGGTACCTTATAAAAATTATACTAGATATATGTTATATAATCAACTTTAGTCCCTCCATCCATGCACCCTGTGTCTAATGATGGACTGGAAATCCAACCAGACCTTTCGGCATGAGGGAGTTATTGGTAACCTGAGCATTGAGCACAGAAAAATAGGGCGTGGCCCGGGCTAAACGTGAATGGTTTAACTCGAATTACTACGCCTCTGGTGGCAAGGCACACGTTCACGGGTGTAATGAGGTTTGGAGAGACTCAAATAAAAAGTAAATCAGTTCGCATCTTGCGCCTTCACTTAATTAGGTTTCCAGTGAACCCGGTACAGCCTAAAAAGCCATTGTATTCTGTTTGCCAGTGGGGCCCCCATGACCACCAGCATCAGGTTTAGTGGACCCCTCACTGACATTTTCTGAGGCCCTGAAGTGAGTGATCTCGGTAAATTGTATTCAGATGATCATCAAAATCATAAACGACCTGTTACACATGCAAAGCAGTATCCCATGCCCCATTCTTCGTACATCCAAACTTGCCTTGGCTTGCCTGATTCTGACCAGGTCTTTGGGTCATCTGACTGAGCATCATAATTTGATTTCTTTTGCATATGATATTTTCCATCTTCTGTGGACATATCCTACAATTAACCAGCAGTCTCATTTCTTGAGAAGCACATCAAATGCTTCATATCACTTTTAGTTACAACTCGTGAGCTTGGCTTCTCTAGAATCTCTACAATTAAGCTAAAACGTATAGAAGTGTGTGTATAATAATGTATAGCACATCACCTGAAAATGGGTGGTTGTGAAAAGCAATGTGTGACTAACCCTTGTTCAAATCTACCAATTCTTATTTTGGTCCAAGCTAGCTAGCTACACTCTGGTCTTCAGTGTGTGGTTTTCGACTTGTAAACATGTTTTGCTTTATATACAAATTAATTCATCTAGAAACCTCCAGTCGCCCCACCCCAGACTATCTCTTTCTGATGCTTGGTAATTGTAACTGTGCCAAAAGAGGAGATGCTTGACCACAGCTGGATGGGTTCTAAACAGGTCACGTGACCGCTATATAGTCATTGCTGGCTCTTTGATGTAGTCCAGTGGTCACCTAGAGGTCATTCGGGGGCCATAAAGGGGTCACTTGGTATATGGGTGACATAAATCTATTACCTTCCTTGCTGGGTAGTATTCCTCTCTGGAGGACACATGGGGGTTATTCAGGAGTCCCAGTGGCAGACACCATTCACCATGAAGCAGCTACACCCTCCCATGTTCACCCTCTACACCCTCCTCCTCTTGCACTCCCGGTCACAGGGCAGGAAGTACCCCATGCTTCTGGGTAGCCCTGCTGTAAATGGCCGCCACCCATAAGTCACTTAGGGTCACGTGTCGTTTACGCTGGTTACTCAGTGACTGGATCGCTGCCACACGTCAGCCTCAAACCCACGGCGGTACCAGTGTTGGTTACAAAGGGGCGGCGTGGTAGACTGCCCAGGCGCTTTTAATCATTTAGAAAAATCTGAAGTAGTCACTGCATGCACAAATTCCGCACCAGCTTAGAGGTTGTCTCACCAGCTGACACTGAAGGCTGGCGGGTGGCTGCTGGGTCGAACAGGACGATTGGAAATCAGAGATTGGAGAGATATAGAAGTTGAAAGATGGACCGATGAAAATGAATAGACATTATGTTGACTAGAATAACTTGGCTAGACACTAGAGATAATGAGCTAAAGTATAAAAGAATTGGTACTTTATTTCGGGGTTGATTTGAGAGGTGATGAACAAGAGAGCCAAGGCCAACTGGTTACTTTCACATCATTCCTATTAATTGATTGCTCATGGATATACTAACATCTATATTAAGTACCCTATATCATACTTAATGGTTCAGAATAGGGCATATAGAATATCACCTTTAGGCTTGCACTAATCATTTCGATCCGATCTTCTTCCTGTGGAACAGTACAATACATCCCTAATTATATAGAATTGTGAACTTCTAAGCTGCTATGTTGTGCTACTAGAACTGGTCAGCGAGGGGGTCACGTTGACCATAATCTAGCCATTTCTTCAGACTGTGTACGCACAGCTTGCTACATAAGTCTTACAGTGTTAAACATATCCAGTCAAATAACCCTGTCCCTGGATTAGGAGCTAATTAGGGATCACTATTTAAAAAGCAGTTACACAATGTATCTGTGTTCGTAATGTCTATAAATGAATGTGTGCCTAACTCTCAAAACACTTCGGATACTTAAAAATACATAGAATAGTGAGAAAGCTATGGCCAGGATAGGTCAGGAGACCTGTCTTTATTATAGAGACTCCCTGGCCTATATTTCCTGCAGTTATAAGTATCAGAAGTAAAAATTGAAAAGGTTATACATGTATTTATATATATATATATATATATATATATATATATATATATATATATATATATATATATATATATATATATACATTATAAACACAAAACTGAACTGTGAAAGAGACAAAAAAAGTCGACACCAAATTGACCCTTAAGACATAATTCGATTTTGATTTAAATATTTGGCCCTGAGATTTTGGATGTATTATAGTGTGCCCCAGGGGAGCGTGTCTGAATGTGTGGCATTAATTTGAGGTGAGATTGTCACATTCTGACCGGCTCATTAGTTCGATAACAGTGAGTTATTTCTGTCCATGGACGGGTTAAATCAATGCCTAATGAGCTGCTCTGGAGTTGCTCTCAGAATGCAGGGATTCCTCCAAGAAGGGTGTGTGGCCTACGCCATCAAAGCTCAATTTTATTAAGAAATCCTTACTGGTTATGTGTATTTATTCTACTCACTATTCTACTTTACACGCTTGGTTATTCGGGACAAAAAGATTTAAGAGTTTTAATTGCTCGTTCCGCTTACTTTGCATGCTTACATGGCTAATTAGTCTGTTTACCGCTCCCATGCAGTCACACTCGTAATTGGCTGTTACTTGAGGATGATTTTTATTGATAATCATTTGTATCAGTTGTGGTATGAAAGGAATTGGCGACCAACGGGCATGCGCCTATGTTTTATATTGGCTGTGCTGTATCAATAGTATGGGGTCCAGTATACAGTTCGGAGGAGTAGTCCGCAGAATATTGTCTTAGATACATTTTCCATTAGCCGATTTGGACGTGCTGTCGGCTGCTATTGGGCAGGTAGACACACAACAAACACTGGTAGTACACTCTATGTAGTGTAGTTGTTACGAACCCCTCTGACAAATATAAGCTAATGGAAAATGGACCTAAAATGAATATAAATAATGGTTTGTTTAAGGGGTGTGGGTTTAAACAGTGTTTTTTTTAAACAAAGAATGATGTTACATATGTCGACTGTGGTTTTATCTTTTTCTGTCATCCTGGTTTTTCTCTGAACTAAACTAAACTGAGTGAGTTTCTATTTTCAATACCTTCTAATGAAAATGATGGCACTGGACCCACTAATAATATTAGACCTAGGTATTTCTATCGCTGTTTAGATTAATCTGTTTCTGTAAGAAATCAGTAGTAGCGATATTGGGTGGATACACTGGAATTAGATTGAAATGAGATAGAGTAAGCCAGGAGTGCCAGTAATCTCCACCATAGTGGAGCCCGAAGGTATCCGTCATGCCGAGAAACCACTACCAAGTTATCAATGATGCCAGGCAGTGCCACCGTGTGAAGCCATTTTAATTAGCTGTCTTCGGGAAAAAAACATTACACCAGATTCCATCCATGATGTATGTATAATTACGGCCCAACCAGTCTCCCAGTTATCAGTAAACATCGTCTAAGAATAGCTCTCACATTGACTAGAAGATTGAAGCACAGACATAGCTCTAGTTGTATTTGTACTAATCTCTCAATTGCCTCTGGCAAACCAATGATGCGGTTTCAGACAAGATGAATCGCCATAGAGAATGTAGACGCATCAATCGAGGAGGACCTATAAAATGTTGCACTTAACAGAGTCGATCAAAGTGATATTGAAATATAATGGCACAGTGATCTATGGAGACTGGTGTTCTTCTTATTATATAAATGTATAGATACAGATAGATCTATATTGTGCACAATGGAATGGAAGCATTGATATTTCTCCAATCACATACCGATAGGAAACATAGCCGGATTTATCCATCAAAACAGTAAATCCTATTAGTAAATCAGGGCATTGAACCCTTGACTTACTTACAAGATAAAGATGGCATGCTGACCTTCCCTGGAGATGCACGGAGCAGCTCGCACCATACAGTGAGCTGCTCGGTGAGATGATGAGTGGTGACGTCCTGTAGGAGCCTGACTCTCCAGGAGGCTCTGATAGCGACCAAAGCCTACATTTATTCCTCCCCATTACCTCCAGGCCTCACCAGGACTGCACCAATAAGATGGGACAGGCCTGCCTCAGGGGGACCAGGAGACCCTCTGGAGGGATCTCCATGGTGGTTTAATGGGACTTAAGAGTTGCAACCAGGTCAGATGGCGGCAATAAGAAACAAGGCAGGAGTACTCTATTCTTAGGCTATACAAGCAAAGTCTAGCAGCCCCAGGGCTCTTCTCTTTACCCCAACCCCATCCATCCAGCAAAATCCAGTCACAGTATTACCTCCAAATATTCACGAACTCTACAAGGTGCCTGGACATCTCTACCTCGCATAGTCTTATATCTCTGTTCCTCACATGGTCCTACACCGATATCCTGCATAGTCTGACGGCTGTACATGTGTAGTTACTGTAAATACTGTTATTTTTCATTGCAGTAAAATTATGTGGCATGGAAGAAAGGGGGGACAGTTCCTGATTTAGGGACTGGGCCATATGTACGGAAAGAAAATGAAAAAAAGTATGGACTACGTGGGGTTCGGATGTCGAGGCACTTTGTTGGTTTCGTCGCCACAACCTATTAACGTGTGTTTCCCCGGTCAATAACAAGTTTAATTAGCATGTCACTATGTATGGATAGCCTCATTAATCACGTGCCCAGTGTTTGCCCGTGATGCCGGAACACAGTGGTAACTATATCTACACCAATACGTCCCATTTGGCAGAGAGTGGAATTAAATGGATAAAATACACTTTTCAATCACACTAATTATGTCCTAACCACCCCTGACTCAAACACCCTTCATCCATCCATCCATCACACATACGCACGTATTACACACATTATAAATACAACAGTAATACACTATCTAATTAGCATGCTTGGAGGCAGGGGAATATGAGTACTACTAAATTCAATTTCAATTTCAATGGTTTATCATACTGAACAGAACATTCTTCAAACAAATGCAGAAAGCAATTTTCTCCTCACATATTTATTTTAAATAGGACCCTATATATATATATATGGGTGGGGGTCCAGAAAATGTCCATTTCACAAATTTAGTTATTTTCTAAAAATAATCATTTTAAATGATGAGAATGTATTGGGATAACTACATAATTGCAAAAAGCCCAATGAGTACTAATAGAAAATATATGCATATTAACTATAATTTCATGATTTTTTCAGATTTTAGCTTCTTTTCAGGGAAAAATGACCAAAAATCGATGTCCCCTGGAAAAAATCTGATTTTAACGGAAATTTTCTCCCAATGATATTAGATTTACACTTTTTGCTTCATATGTGTTGCATTCAAATGATACTTCTTTATAACACCATTTATTTCAATATTTAAAAATAATAATTTTTTAAATATTTGTTTAACTTACAAAAATAGCAATTATTCTCATAATCTCATATATCTTTTTAAACACTTGAATTTTTTGGAAAAATATTACACTAGATGGATGTTTTGTGCCATTAGGCATATCCTGGACACCTATACTCTTGGGCAGAATGATAAAGATTAAGACAATTGATCATTTTCTTGGTGAAATTAGAGCCCAAAGAAGGAATTTAAAATGACCTGTTTAAGCCAATTTCTTGAAAAGGTAATAAATTATACAAATCCTGCATAAAATTACATATTACCTGCATTGGATAAGCGTATGTGTGAGCTCTATACTCCCATATCGATAGATTTTTTCTATTTTACATTTAACAAGCAAAAACAATTGTTTTCACACGATGTTACGTTCACCAGATTGATGTTACGTTCACTAGATTTATTTAAACATTTTGAATAATATCAGCCTAAATTTCCTCTAAGGAGGAAGGGAAATATCCATGTGGTGCCTACATAGTACATGCACCATATACAATAAGAATCGTAACTCGGTGCAATGTCTTTGTCTTTGTAAATTAAGATATCAATTTATGTTACGTTCACTAGAATTATGTTAAGTTCACTAGAATTATGTTACGTTCACTAGAATTATGTTACGTTCACTAGAATTATGTTTGGTTCCACAGAGACAGTAAATTGTCATGAAATTATGTCCTTTTTTGTTAATTTCTTTTGATGGGCCGCATGTATGTCTGTTTGACAAACCTATCAGCAAGGATGTATGTGGATGAATGCATGATTTATGTAATATTAAGAACTATCAAAACAACATGTCCTTCATTTTATGAAATGTTACGTTCACCAGATATATATGAAAAAGTCAGAAATATGCATAAATAATTAAAATATAGCCGTAACACAAATCGTCCAAGTATATCTGAGCATTACAAATGATACTGACCTGTTTCCATCATTTTATCATAAACATATTTCATTCTAGAAACTATTCAATTTTTGTGTTACGTTCACTAGATGTTACGTTCACCAGATATATTGAAAACAACCAAATTTTGGTCTAATTGTCTTATTTTTCTTATATTAAATATCTGGGACATGCTGTGACTTTTTTTGCATAGGTATTATGACATGGACTAATCAATTAGTACAACTATTAATCAACAGGGGGTGTTACCAGCTCTCCCGCCAGTGACGCCGTGACGTCACTGCCGGCCTGCTACACTTTCAATCATGGACACTTAGAAAATTTCTTGGTGAGAATCGCCTCTATATCGCCTCTATATCGCCTCAAAATGACTGTATGTTTTTGTGGCCATGATTACCACGGCAACAGAGCCAGTTGTCCGAAATGCAACGCCCCTAATCCGGATAAGGGCACTCCTAAGAGGACCGTGCCGGCACAAGACGACAATGGTGGCCCCCAGGGCCGGCAGGAGACCGGCGAGGACAGCCCAGCTCCGTCGGCACCCCCGGGCGTTATGGCCCACCAACAAGCTGAGCAGGCCGCGATAGAGGCCGCGGCCCAAGAAGAAGAGCTCCTACAGGCACTTCAGAGGATAGAGGCCCTCACAATCAAAGAGAGGGCCAGAGAGGCCGAATTGAAGAGGAAGCAGAGATTAAAAGAGGCCGAGATGGAGCTGGCTGGCATTAGGGCCGGCAATAGGAGAGTCGAAAAGGAAACTTACCTCGCTGAGGCCGCCTTCCGCGGTGTAGTGCAGGCTGTCGGCAGCGCGGACGCGTTCGAGGGTGAGAAAAGTCGGTTAGTAACTTACCATAGCGCGGATTCGCGGCCGATACCCGGCGGGCGGCACGCGGACACGGGGGGACCAGCGCTGACTTCTGCTCACCGGGGTGGAGACTCGAACGCGGCCGCGGAGGTAAACAAGCATGGCGGCGCCCACTCTCAACCATCCGGTGCGGCCGCCTACGACGATATGCAAGGCGATTTTGATCGTTTTAGAGACGATCAGCAATGGCAGAGGGGTGGAAAGACCTCAGACAGCTTCAGCTCAGCTCCTATTACCACCGATGACCGCGCAGAGCGAGAGGTGGGCCGCGGAGAGCGATCGCACACCCGTGAGGAGCGAGGTCAGGTTGGTGGTGGGTACACAAATGGCAGTGCCGACACCAACTGAAAACAATGCTATTATTGGCTAATATTTCATTATAATTCCTCTATTTTTCTGCTATGTTACGTTCACTAGATCCCACTGAACACCTCTGAATAGTAAAATAAACACAATAGAACGGCAGAAAATACAAAATATCTTCAGATATGTTAGAGCACTTTGTATACTTTCATCTGGGTTTCACAGCTAGTTTAATACTCTTCCATGTTAGTACTTTTCCCTATTTATAAAGATTATAGGTTCGATTTAGACAGAAACCAACTGGCCCTCAATTGACTCTAGCTATAAAACTATCACAATGGGGAATTAAAAATAGAAAAAAAGTGTACAGCACCCTGTTACATGGTAGGAAATGACACATTTTTGCCCTTATTCAGTGAATCAAGTCAATAACTAAAATATGTCATCATATTTTTTCACTATTCTCATGTTTATGATAATATCTGGTGAACGTAACACAATTTTGTTTCATAAGTAATTGTATTTTTCAAACTTACATAGAAAAAAAAGTAAGAATCCTAGTATCACAAAATTTGGGAATGTGATGGTTCATTGCCTCCTTTATATATAGACAAATCTGCTACAACATTTGGGCAATTCAGAAATATTATTGTTTTTCACTGGAAATGGACATTTTCTGGACCCCCACCCATATATATATATATATATATATATATATATATATATATATATATATATATATATATATATATATTATATAGCCTGGTATCTCTAGAATAAACATAACATCAAAAAGTCCTTGCATATCTACGCTACATGCGCGTCCCTACTCCTGCTGACGCCTGATGCTACTACTAGCCTTTCTACCAAGTTTCCTGCATACTATGTACTATATTCCTCCGACCTCATTCTTCGGCCTCTGCCTCCCACACATGAACTCTACATGGCCTTACCCTGACCGACTTCCCAGGCCTTTCCCCACCCCCGCCCCATCCCCAATAGCTAAGCACAATCGCCCCTGCACAGCCCATGTCAGTCAGAGGCGAGGGCACAACACGCCCACCAACAGTCACCTTTTTGACCTCGAAGCCAGCGGTTGGGTTTGCAGTGTAGCCATTGAAGGTGTCAATTCTATTGGCGCTCGATACTACCTCAGCCTTTTCCCCTGATGCTAAGTGACCACCATGGATGTATAGTATAGTAAATGGTCAATAAATGCATGTAGGCTGTACATTTACAAACCCAGCACGTGGAGAGGAGGACTGGCTATCTTTACAATGTTGGTGCAACATTATAGATCGGTTGGAATTGTAAAGGTAAACTCAGATACCTCTGTGAAGCAACTCTATCACTGTGACAAAATCAATATTCCAATATCACAAACTGAATAACCATGCCACTTGCTGTTGGTAGAGTGCCTTCTCTTTATATGGACTTTCTGGCATACAGCATACAGAAAGAGGTCTACAGCCCTAATCGATATATAGTGCATGCATACAACATAAACATGAAGCAACTGCGGTCCTGTGGTATAGCCAGTGATATAGCCATACTAGTTCCTCCTTTTCACATTCCTGACCTCCAATATAATTCTAGCATTGACATAAAAGGGAACCGAATGCTGCATAGATATGTCAAATAATGTTATGCATATGATAAGGAACAGGAGGCTGATATAGACATCGAGACAGTTAACACATTCTTCAGATCATTTCTGCATTAATGAAGGGCATTTCAAGATATGGTCCCGTGCATAATTCAGTAGTTTTATGTGATTGAAAATAGAAGGTACGGTAATAATTATCATTAAATTGAGACATAGTTTACTGGTGGTTCCTAATCAGGCCAGTTGTATCAGTGGCTCTGTGGCACATGTGGTCTATGCAGGACTATAGGGTTCGCTCCTTGGTCATGGCACCTCTCACAATTTTGACTACTGCTTTATACAAGGCCATATTAAGTCAGCTGTGCAGAAACCGTCGCGGTTCACATTTTAACCACCCTAGACATCCACCTTAACAGAGTCTACTCATTCTTCTGCTATTCATCAAGGTGAAGGGACAGTCCAGACAGTAATCAATTATGATTACCTTCACTCAAAGATAGGCACTTATTTAACTTCAAACTGTGTGTGTATTTTAATCCGGATGCCTCCCTCCACAAAAAATATTCTTAATACCCATCAACATGGCTCAGCAATTTTGTCTCATTCCAATGTGGAATGACACCTTAGACTTTTGTTAAAATGTAAATAAGACCTCTCAATTCCGATCCCTGTGCCTGGCCATGGGGAGTAATCCGTGGATTAGGAACGGAGAAGGCTGCTGCGGATCAATACTTAGTCTGTTTTCCTGAGTAAACTGTCTGTGAAAATCAGCTCACACCGTCGGCTAAATGCAGGAAATACACCCCCTCCCCGTCCCTGACAAGACTCCCAAGTACCCACACAGCCTCCACGGCGTTAACCTTGACTGGGTAAGCTGAGGGCCGGCTGCCATGTGCCTCTTACTCACTGATATTAGTTTACAATGAACTGGCCTTCATTCTGTGACTGGGGTATAGAGCGGAATTAACGCAGTGTGGCCACAGAAAGGAGGCATATATATGTGTAGATTTATGAAGCATGAACTCCAAACAAACTGGAATTGATATGGATATTACGCTATTCCAACCTGCGTAGAGACTGTCAATTCTGTAGCTTTTTTATATTCAGGAATATACAATCCAATGACATCACCTGACACGTTCAGTGCATACATGTTATTCCTATCATCTGATAATATATGTGAGAGTTATTACGTTACTTAAGATTGTTGTTTGTCTTATCCTTTATCCTTCATATGAGGCATACAGTTTCTATAATTATCATTATAAGTTCACATTGCTATCCATTACCATTATCCATTTGACTGTCTCAAATGGGAAAAGGGGACTTAGAGTAGGATAAGGGATGACATGCGAAATTACAGGTAGACTACAAGTCGACTGGTATATGACCAGGCTGCCAGTGCATGCATGATTCCTGGCACAGTTGAAGTAGAACTGATGCATTCCATCCAACCCCTCTACTGATGTAAGTTAACTGTGTTATCAGTATTGTGATTGCTTGTACATAGAGGAAGCTAATCTCTGACACGGCCCAGTAAGCATAATCATCCTGTATAGTTATCCACTGCCGTCATAATATCGATCCGATGTTCCTATCATCTACACGGGTAATCATATAGAAAAACACACTTTGCTGTTTGACAAGTAGGCGTCTATGGTTGTGCATATAATATTCAAGTGGTATTTGGGAGATTACATAAAACCTGCAATTTATAATACTGGGTATCAGTCTTCAGAATGGGTCACCAAAGCCCATTCAGGATAATTGTCAGAACTAAGGGGAAACCGTGCAGTCCCAAGAAGGGACTGTGAAACACTGATATTATCTGCCACTTAATTTGACAGGATGCCTCACCAAAATAGTTTTGATGAATCCAGAGCACCAGCATCAGCTCATTCCTGTTTCCAGTCCTGTGACCAGTGATCACCAGCAACCAGCTCAGTGGGACAATCAGAAATTCTCTTAGAAATGTATGTAAATTTGAAAGTGGTAAATACATACCATCGACACATATTTGCAGGAGGTCCCTCAATAGCTGAGACCAGGCTAATTGTAAGCTACTGGCTCCCGAGAGTGGTAACCTAATGACAATCCTTAAGATATTGCATAACCACATGTGGCATTGCTCAGGCAATCAATGAATAATACCTGCATAAGGAATGGCCAAGGTTGACCTTCTGGTGGAAAAAGAACGAAAGAAATTATAACGGCAAAATGTTAGAAGAAACTGACTTTGCATACCATTTACATTATTATACATGTATATTTTCTAACACATATCGCCCAGAACTCATATGCACACTTGAAGTGGGTGCTACAACCCATCTGAGACCTAAAACCTAAAGTCAGTAGGTTGTATTTGCCGCCTTGTTGCAGCTTTGTCGCAGCGGGTATCGCATGCGACTAGGATTATATGAAGAGTTTCGTTGCAAAACGCAACAAATCCATTTCATGAGTTTTGAGATAAAAGGGTATTTTTGATTTTGACAAATTGGTGAATAGAAAGCATTTTTCTTTAATAACTAATGATTAATGTTCCAAAGATAAAATACCTAGAAATCGATTTTTGAAATCCTTGGATTTTTTTTCTAGGAGAAAAGGGATGATTTAATTTCAATTTTCAGTTTTTTTGCAAAACGCAATAAATCCAAAATCAGTTTTTCTGCATATGTCCATAAAATCAGTAATGGCCATTTTTATTTCAATATTATTTTTTCTTGGTATAGTGGGACATACATGAAACACCAACAAGTAGCTTTTAAACATCCTTGCATTTTTTTTCCTTGATTTAGAAATAGGATTTAATTTGCTCAATTTAGTTTTTTTGCAAAACGCAATAAATCCAAAAGCAGTTTTTTTGCAAAACGCAATAAATCCATAAAAATCATAAAACATGGTTTTTGTGTCCATATTTCAAATGCCTTCTAAATAAAATTGTTTTTTTTATTTTCAAATAATGTTTTTAAAAATATAGACCAAGATTGTATTCAATATAGCCTTATTAAGACCGTAAACATAAAAGAATAAACAGTCCTACACACAAAAACAATCTTTGGTGAGGTGGATTTATTGCGTTTTGCAAAAAAACAGCTTTTGGATATATTGCGTTTTGCAAAAAAACTGAATTTTCGACAGGCCCCTGACCTGTTTTCTCCCGATTTTGCATTTTGGCGCTTATTGCGTTTTGGAACCAAACTCTTCATATAGCATGCTAAAATATGGCGTCACAGAGCCCTCATGGCTACACAGGCACAATTAGTAGACAACACATCTTAACATTTGGTCATAATAAGGAGCCATAGGCTAAGTTTGAAAACGTTGTATTACATTCTCTTTTTGTTCGCTGGGAATTCTGTGTACTCAAGCTTTATTCAAATTTGATGTCCCATTTAGAGAAGCTGTCTTACTCTTCGTGGCGGGCTTTTTGGGGGCTTACCAAAATGACAGCCGGACCAAGTGATAGATGTTCTTGGTGGCGGAAGGTGGCTAGCCAGCCAGTCAGAAATGGAAATACCCCCAGTGGAATCCCAGTCCATGGTATACGTCAGGAGACCAACCTGACTTTGCCTGGGCCATCTATGTATGGGTGTAGGCTTAAACATGGTCAGTGGTATTATGCTTCTGCTTTACGGACTACTCCTGCTGGAGTTGTACTGTCAGTGAAAAGCTAGACAAACGGAGGCAGAAGGAGTTAGCACTGCTCATATGGAAACAAGCAACCAAACTTGGCCATGCAGTGCTAAATCCGAGAACCAGACCTGATGTGAAACTAAAGTGTCCACAAGCTAGACACATACTGACATGTTATATATGCAGTGAGTGCAACTGTGGATGGGCGCCACATAGTTGTCTAGAAAGCAGTAACAAAGATGCAATTCAAACAAAGTACGTATGACAAATATCCAATCAGGCCTAAGTTTCTCAGGTAATCGGCCGGGATAGAGGTACACACATGCGCAGACATCATAGATCTGCATATCCCAGCCGTCCCCCACTACATATTGTACACTGCAGTGGCCCAAAGGGCCAATCTGTGATTTGAAAACATAAAATCAATTTTGAAAAGAAATTAATCCAAAAATTGTGTCTTTTTTTTCTAAGACGTATAAAACGAAAAGCCAAAAATTATTTCAATTTCGGAAACGGATGCTGATAATCTGATACAAAACAGCTTGTAATAGGTGTCCTTGAGCATGAGACACATTGTAGTCACACCCTCAGAAAAGTGAGAGTCATTGTCGCTAAAACTACCCTCACCTGAGAGTCAGGTAGTGCAGGTAGTTTTAGCGACAATGACTCTCACTTTTCTGTGTGTGCAGGATTAGAGCTATAGAGGGATTTTGGTGCATTTATACTTTGCAACTGTGTGATCCTTGGTGTGTTACATACTAAGATGATTGCTAGATATGACTTCTATTATGTCTGCTGACTTTCCACCATCCGTAGTAAATGTGATGAACTGGCCTGCTAGGGAGCAACATTAATTCCCGGGGACTAGATGGCTGTCAAAGGAGTGTGACCCCTGCAAGGCTAAATCAGTGGACGTTTGGCTGACTCCCCCTCTCATTTCGTTATTCATAGAAATGGTCATGGTGTATGCTTTCACTATTCCTGTATACTAATGCTAAGAGGGTTATAAAGTTTATACGAGAATTACATTTTTATCACGAACCCAATGTTGACTTTTGGCGACGATGCCATAAACGCGTTTTTTACGAGTTATACGGTAAAATATCAACCTATACATGTTTAAAGTTAGCTAATAAATCTGAAATACTATTATACCGTTTTCTCCGAAGTTGACTATAGTGCTGCGTAAAATAACAATATTCTTTCAAAACATCACAATGTACTTCCTGTACCCACATGGTGCACAAAGGCCTATTGAATGCGATAGTAGTCACAGATATGATCTCTGAATAACCCCTTGGCCTTAGATCTCCCTAAAGCATCAGACCACATATCGGCGAATTCTGTCACTTCTCGCGATGTCTCATTGTGATGAGACTCGCAACTAGATGGATATGGACGGTGGACAGTTCTCGTGGGAATTGATGTTGTTTGACAACCGGAAATGACGAAGTAGAAAACGCTGGGAGATTGCTAGATGATCGGTCAGAATGTGGCTAGACGCAGCCGTCAACGAGGATAGAACTATATGACCTTGGGCTTGTGACCTTAGGGTCGTCGTTCAATTCCATTGACAATCTATAGAGAAAATTCATTTGTCACTTGGAAATGAATAACTACTTCTACACCGATGTAGATGATTCCCAAATCTTTCCACCCCTTCAAAAATAATGGTTAATACTAGAATAATTATTTTGAAAATTGTGGATACCTGTTTGCCTTTACCTTTACGTTGTTCCTGTCTAAGTCATTGTAATCAATGGGTGTTATTTAATTATATCATGGAAACATTGTTAACTATTGGAGGGATTTTGGTGAATAAGAGTCTGCCCCTCCCCCCCCCCCCCATTAAACTATAATAACGCGCTGGCCTTCTCGCTCGAGAAAAGGGTAATCCCCCCACCCCCTCCTTACATTTTGATTTTGAATTATTTGCCTTTATACCAGGGTGAGCTGTCTTGTGCAGGAATGGTTGGATGATTTCTTCAGAAGCATATGTCAGTGTGTATTTCAAAGCTGCTCCGACGATGTGCCCCTGGGGTACAAAGGGGGATAGAAGTGGTTATCTTGATAAAAGGCACATGTGGGAACTGTATGTGAATTGGAAATCGAAACGACTGACACCCACCACCGGGATGGCCTCCGGGGTCTACAAGTACAAACAGCTCTATGACGTTAGTTCTCACTCACCGTAGCCGATTTTCACAAGCAGTTCCCTCGGAACCGGAAGCTACATTAGTGGTGATGGCCTTTTGACAATTTCCGGGCCCTAGTGTTGGGTGAGAGCCCCCCCCCCCCCCACCCCCACTGTCGGCCCTCCCAACCCGATCTCATCACTCACCTACTCTATGAGTGTGCCATATTGAGTTAGGACAACTCTTTCCTCTGCTTCTCCCCGACTACATCACTTTTTTATCAACTCAGGCCTGTGGCCCATCTACTAAAAGTGCAAACGCCGACACTGATGTAAATGTAATTGTATCCTTTCCACATCTGCTTTCAAGTAATCAAGGCAAATCCAGTGACCTGTCTGTTCTCCTCAATAATGTTTTAGTTTTGATCTTTGATGGTATCAATTGATCCTTTAAATATAGATGGACACCGCCCGTAATGGGATTGGTGTTTTTAAAACGATGCCAGTGATTCTCTGGTTCACAGACGTTTTCTCCTCTTTGAAATATTGATGAGCTAAATCCGTCCATTGCAACATTATTCCAGTTTCATACAGACATAATACCCTCCAGGCTGATCCGCAGACCATTCTTTCTTCACTCTAAGTTCCTTCAACAACAATCTTGACACAATTTACATCTACACGTGTAGTAATATACACATGTGACACAATCTGTGAAAAGGGTCCTTAGTGCAGGGTGCACTAAGGTCCTTTTCCCCAGTGCATGTCACATATGTTACCAGGCACATGAAAAGGGGTAACATCAGGGGGAAATTGAAACCTAGAAGGATGTGAATTTGAATGTATATTTGGTTCTGTAGGAGGACTTTTTAAGATTCAGTTTTGAGTAGCTGATGGAATTTCCAATTGACTATGACTAAATTATTTAACTTCTAATAAGGGAATGGTTTCCATGTCAACCAGGAAATGCAATATGTGTCAACTCCCCATTGGACATATTCCATTTACATTCTAAAGATAGAATACTTCTCAGAAGATGCTGTATTCTCCGTCAAAAAGCAACCTAAAGCATTTTTGAGGCAATCTTCACTCTTTTGTCATGCTAGTGCCCCCTGGTGAACTAAAATGTCCCCTGTGTTCGCCTTCTCATGTGTTGATCCACATATATTACTATACTGCCCAAAAACAGGTTGGCTGTGTCTCATGAGTTTAGGCAAATGTGAGTGAGAAACGAATTCCCGGGCCGAGACACACTGCTAGAAGTAAATGTAGCTAAGCAGTAGAATCTAATTATAATTTTATAGTACCTAGGATTTAGTAGTGTGCATGGCAGTAGAACCTACTGTTGGTTTACAATATAAGAAGACGTACTTTTAGGTTCACTATTTACAGTGCACATCTTAGTTAACAGGACCTGAGCAACAACCAGATTCCGAGATTCGTGAGTCGGGCGTGTACTCCACCCAAGTATAAACCAAGCTTGGTACTTTCATCCAGAAATAAAGTAAATTTCCCTTAATTTACTTGACTAAAGCATGGAACTACTGTGTCATTAGTTTCCGGACCGTTCTTTCCACTAAAACTAGGTGGCGCATCGGCCTCTTTCCCTTAACGGTTTGGTCCTGGACACCCAGCGTTAGCCTCAGAGAGGAAGGCCTTATGTTCTCTGTTCTTTCTCTCCTCTCTGACTGAGTGTGGGTTTACTGCTAAAGATTACTTCGGATACTCAAAGATTTTTGGGGTCAGTTCTAAAACTCTGAACTCCCTCATACTGGCTCACCATCCTACAGATATCTGCACAAGTCACCCAAAGCCGAGGCGATGTGATGTAAAAGAGATGGATAAAGGTTCAAGTGCACCATCCGTCCTGTTTAGTGAGATAGGTTTTTTGGGGAAACGGTAACTACGAACAGGTCGACTGCCTGTGTTAATCCATATGTAGTACCTCAACGTCAAGTTGTGCTTATCATGTAGTGATCATCCGCAGCATATAGCCAGTATAGTACCTAATGTGCATAAATAGAACAGTCATTTTATATGCCTCATAAAACATGATACTCTCTATCTATAACTGGAGAGTAGACATAGCGATGAATGAGAGTAATAACTCACACATATCAATGTCTGCAATGTGCACTTAACATGCATGAACTGTAAATAGGCAGGCATGTGCTTATCCCTGGATGGTGACTAGGGTGCTGGTTCATCCATTACATAGTATCAGTTTTACATGACAGGTGTGTACACACCACCTTAGTTATACTACCCTACCCCCTCTGCTATTACCCCCCCCCCCCACCCTCAGCTTCCCTACCGTCCCTCTCTCATCTCCCAGCAGCTCTGTCACCATAGACCAAAAACCACCACCATGCATCCCACCATGTACCACATCTACAATCTAGGACCCCCACATACCAGCCTCGCAAACCCCCCTACAGCAGCATACACCTGCTAATGGTCGCTGGTGGCGAATTGAATTGACCCCAGCTGGCCACCCTTGGCAACAGGCGATCGACACGGCCAGGCAGTATGCAGGAGGGATGGCTCAAACCTGATGCCACCCTTTTACCAACACAGCCATTTATGAATTCAGAGCTCCCTCGCATCGCTGGCCACATCTAAGTTTATTGATTCATACATATATGCATCTAATATCGGTAGGTGTCGCTTGGTTGTTTGTTGAAGTGTATAATTGACAGGTATCTATGCGCCCCTTATTAAACTTTGACCTGAGATACGACAATCAAACTATTGAGTGGATATTGGTGCCCGTTATGAATAACCATGAGAGAAGGAAGAGTTCAATATGGATCGAAGGTATTTGATTTTGACATGGCATTGACCTACAGCATGTCTTTGCAATCTACATAATTATATCTGAAAATAACCCTGTTGCAATTCACATGGGAAATATGTTTAGCCGGAATATTCTCGGAGGTGCACTTATACTACTATTTTAATGATCAATTATCATATATTGTCTCGATACATATACGGATACATGGCACATTTCAAAATAATTGATAGTAATGTTATGTATGATATAAGTGTGATTTCGCTTGGCTGCTTCAGATGCACAGAAACATAATTAGGGAATAGGGCACGGCCCATGATCATGAGCCCTATTCACGTATTTATTATACCTAGCATATGATAGTCCTATCTCGCAGGCCTCCTCTGGGCTCCAGCGAAAATCAACTCATGGCATACTGCTCCTGTTATGCCCACCCGTTATGTTGTTGCTTAATAGCACATAGCCTACACAATACTTATAACAGCATTATCTATAGCCAGAAAACAATTGGGAAGTAGGTTACTCAGGCGACATTCATAAGTGAAATATACCACTGCCAATTACAGGTAGACAATTGCCCAATCAATAAAGTGAACTACCCAATCAAGGGCCAATCATTGCGGGCAGACAATGGCGGCAGCGGTAAATTAGGCCCTTCAAAATCGTCATTAACACGTTGAGATTAAGGAAATGTTTGTGTCAGGACGGTGTTGTGCTTAAGATATTATGCGTTATTCACATTCTACCATCTCTAATTAAAAGGTCGTCAGCTCTTTACATCACTAGGTTGTGTGTATATTATTGTGAATGGCCATTTTAAACATTCTACAGACACTGGCTACCCGCTAAAGATTGGCCATATAAAACGGTAGTACTCATAGCCCTGTTAACAAACCAACAGTACGTATAATGTAATGATAATAGACGTTTTATAAAAACAATTACATGACTTCTTGACCACATCTTGACCCCTCGTGCATTATAGGCCAATAGACAGTCTCGATGTTATTAAGGTCGTTATCTATTCTCAAAATGGAGATGAGAGTGCCAAGACCGTATCTGATTGGTCGAAACTGCCCCTCACTGACCGTAAGTCTAAACCAATCACAATAGAGCTTAGTGTCTTGGGTAGACGTGTTATTAGGGGTGCTATTATAACCATGCCACTGACCAAGGATCGTCAATGGGGGGGGGGGGGTGGTCATAGTAGGCCTTTGTGTCGACAAGATGAGTGGTCCCAGGTATAATTGTGATACTACAACAGTATATTTGAGAAAGGACATGAAAACTGTTATTTCATACAAATAGTACATTAGCAGCCGATCCGGCTTAATTTGCTGAAGTATTTGAAAATGCTCACTGTTTAAGTCAGGCGTCCACAGAGTGCATTCCAGTGAAGGGCATTTTAATATTGAATGTTTTTGTCGTAAGAAACACAGTTTGATCTTAGAAACCTCACCATTGGGGCCATAACCATTATATGTATAAACCGTATATTGTCAGTGTGACTTAGGATACATAAGTTTGATTTGCATAAAATGGCCTAGCCAGAATTTAATTAGATCAATCTAATTACTTCTTGGAAGAGGCATTAGCTCCTGCTGTGATGTTTGCATGCTCCTTATTTAGTCGAATATGACTTCTTTAAACCTACACTGTTAGAAGTAAGTAGTGTTCCTGTACAGCAACTATAGGGGGCAACTTTGGTTCCAGTAAATTCTGCTGTAGACCTACAGTAGAATCTACTGTAGACGCAGACCTGAGTTCTAAAAAGGCTCACATATTCAACATCTTGGAGATTTGAACCCCCAGGTTCCAATCCATAGTCCTGAACCATGACCACTACGCCAGTGAATCCTGCATGTCAGGTGCATTGAAACACCTCCTACTTATGTGTGAATGGTAATGAGGTCAACACAGGATCCCTGGGGACAATTTTAGAACTAGACTTTTCATGTCTTAAGGGATAATATGAAAATTAACATTTCAGTGTACCAAAATATATTGTACTTTAGAATTGCATCAGGAGATATGTAGTTTGTGTGAGAGTTTCCTGCCGGGACTGGAACTGCTGACCCTCAGACTACATCTCCCACGGCTTTACCGACTGAGCTAGAGGGGCAGTCACTATGTAGCCTGCATCATTGGGCTTTTGAAAAGATCAGGTCATATTTGAGCTGTGGAGTTTGGTACTCCCTCCAACCTCTCTGCTCTCTCTCCCTCTGGTTGCTGGTTATGGGATTCGAACCTGCATCTACAGTAACAGCAAAAGTTGCTGTATTATCTTTTACAGCTAAAGTACTGTATAGTTACAGCACATATTGCTGTTCACGAACAACAACTTTTTACAGTGTAGTTGAAAATGTAGGCCATTTCTCGTCCATGCTGGTCTTATATCAGTCAATTACTTTAAGCCCTTATCTGAATCAACAGGTTTTTAAATCCATCCACATACGTTCTACCTAGCTGGGTGATTGACGTATTAGAATAAAGCCCCCAGGCACCAGCATGCATTCCATTTAACTTTAAAGTGGGTACTTATTATTAGCAAAACTAAAAGGAAGGTCTATATGCCAGTATTGCCCTTACATCTCTGGGCATGCATGTTCTAATGGTATGGTTAACACTACCATAGCGGAACCTCATATTTTAAAACTGTACAAAGAGCTATTATACCCATAATGTAACACAGGCAAATGGGTCGCCAGTACACCCTATAGATGTCAGCACGATAGTCAACATGGTGGTATATAGGTGCTTTTAAAGCCGTCCTTAAATTCAGGGCACGGCGGCGCAGATCAATCTTGTGCTATTGGTGAAGTTTCCGACGTTAAATGCATATTTAAAGAGATCAATGAGAGGTGGTGACAATGTAGAATGGTGATAGATTCGCGAGGTTCTGCTTGCTCCAAATATTGTCCAGACATAATACAAAAAGATATATACTCTATTTTGGCAGCTATTTATCATTCTTTTTTAATACAGATTATAGATTAGGCACATGACTTTGTGTGCTCTGGTTCTTTGTTTCCGTATAGTAATTTATACATGACTATACCATGCTACAGGGGTGAAAGTATGGTAGTATTATCGAGAGCGGAATATGGTGTTTTTTTTGAAAAATGATTCAACAATTTGTCAGTGAGAGCCCTCTTGAAATCAGTATGATCATAATAGACACTTATAGGTCCCACCCCGTTGCACATTTATTGAAATATGTCAGCATACCATAGCATTAAACAGATTTAAAAATACGCTTGGTGATAAAAAAAACAATTTGATGTCTAAAATAAATTATAAGTAAAGTAATATATGAAACTGATATGCATTTACCCCCATCGAGCGCAGTCACCCCAATAATGTAGTCAAATAACAGTAATAGCCTAGGTTGGCCGGCAGGAGTTTGTCTAAGTAACAGGTTGATTACCTTTGCCCATCTAACATCATTCTATTCTCAACATTACTTAATACTGACTTGTTTCTCGTGGATTTTGCATAATAATGAGGTAATTTACACAAGCAGTACTAGCGGTGTGGTTTTTTAATCCTACTAGTAATTTCCTCTTTACATTTGTCTGTTTCCAGATGTCAGATTGAACCAGCAGCCGACATTTTCCGGATATGACAGAAGTTGCCGCGTAAATCGTCCATCATGTCGGTCGACTATTCGGAAAGTGTGGCCCTCTTCTCCAAACCCCAGAGCACTTACACTGGGGAGCCGGCCGAGGGGGCAGATGACGCCGGACACAAGCAAAACGGACATGCGTACGGACAACAACCTGACGGAAAGGGGCACCCCAAAGGGCCCAGGAAAGAACCGGAATGGGTCCCGCCGGAAGAGGAAAGTCCGAGTTTTGATGAGATCATGGGGTCGATCCACGAAAAGGCCATAAGTGTGGTGGGGTTCGGCCGGATGCAGTGGATGCTGTATGTAGTGCTAGGACTTGGGATCATGGGAGATGATATCGAACTCGTCCTAACTGCCTACGTCCTTCCCGGGGCTGAGAGGGAGCTCTGTATGGACGAACAGATGAAAGGATGGCTAGGTGAGTCGATTTTATATCTTCCATATGTAAAGAGCGTTAACCGCATGAATTGCACCTAAATGTTTTACAAAGAAAATGCATGTCATGGCAATCTCATTCTATTTCATGACACCCATACTGGTTCATCTGAAGCCTCAGAAATACTATTAAAATCCTTTAGCTCTGGTGAAAATGTAGCACAGCAATCAATGTATTTCTAAGTCCTACTTTTAGGACCCCACCCAGTACGATGATAATGGGTGTTGGCTATTCGCCATCTGCATTTTCTAGTCTAGCCCTATTGACAAAGCCCCTACTGATTTGGGACAGTTAGTACTGAGTTCATGGACCCTCAGAAACGCACTAAACTCAATGGACTGGGTGCGGTCTATATAAAGCACCGTGCTCAACCAATAGTAGTCACATAATATCGATGATCCTCTATGACAAAGTCGATCGAATAAATAAACGAATTGAAAAAAGAATTCACCATTTACACTGAGGCGTACACTTCAGGGTAACTAAATTGAAATAAATTATGAACTAGCTATTGATCATTTATAATTCTCCGTACATTAAAAATATTATGCAAATAATATAAAAACAGTGCAGGGAAAACATCAATCAAGA